>CM028131.1:627260000-628502500 GCA_016271365.2 Neoceratodus forsteri
CGGGCACTTCCTTTTAGTTCCTCCAGTTCTTGACTGGATTGGCTGTCACTCACAATAGACTGCTGCTGTTGGTCCAAAAGGCGCAAAGTCTAAACTACATCTCCCAAGTCACTGCCCTTACAATTCTCTTGTGTCTGGCTCAGATTATGAGTCAAGTTCTGATTCATCAAGGCACCATTTTAGAGCTAGCTTACCCACACTGATTGGTCCAGTTCAGCAGTTCAAAACCAGAATGGGAACTAGGCAGACACAGTTCTGACTGCAAAGAAAGCAGGTTAGACAAACTGTAATTTCATTATTACTGTAAATGATTTCTGGCAAACAGTTACATCTTTCAGATAGGTTCCTTTGCACTCCTAGTGACTGCAAAATGGGGTGAATTGGCAGCAGCTCGAGTGGTACTCAAACAGAGAAGCACACAGTCCCCCCATACAAACTAATTATGTCTGCAAGCAGACAGCTCTTAAAGAGACAGTACCAGAGGCTCTAAAAACACTCACTGATAAATGGCTTAAACGCCAAACACCATTCAGGCTTGGAGCATTCAAGCAAGCTCCTGGAAGTCTTTTGGGAACCCCCATTTGCAGGGGGGGGTTACAATAGCTTTTCTGGAATGAAAAAAACAGGGGTGACCACACACCACAGAGCGAGCGGGTGCTAATACAAAGCAAACTCAAATATAAAACACAAATGAAAAGCACTCTGCCAGAAAAAGATAAATAAATAAAGCCACAAAGTATTGGTGTTGGGAGCAAGAACCCGCAGCACACTACCCCAGTGCTTTGTGTCCTCTCTGGGACACTTCGTCAGGAGGCCTCCTGGCGGAGTGTCCCGGAGCGGACACAAAGTGCTGGGGTAGTGTTCTGCTGGTTCTTGCTGCTGACATCCATATTTTGTGGCTTTATTTATTCATCTTTTTCTGGCAGAATGCTTTTCGTTTGTGCTTTATATATAGCTTTTCTGGATGGCAGATCAGACAAAAAAACCAGTCTTTTTTCTGACAGACTTTCTTTTAAAAATCTCAGCCTCTGTGTCTCCAACAAAAGATTACTCTCTCTGTTATGTTTGCCGTGCACATTTGCATGCAGCAAGCAAACATCTTCCTATGGTGGTGAATTTTGGGGGGGGCGTGTTACTGTCCCTCCAATGCAGAGCATGGTTTAATGGGCAAGTCTGTAGCAGACCAATTATCAGCCAGTCTAATTATGACAGAGTTTTAGCTTGGTGGGTGAAAACTGGTTGGACTTCAAAACAACAAGCCGATCCAATCATGGGTTTGTGGTTTCCTCTGATGTAGTTGCCCAGCATGCTGACCTCTCCTTATCAGACTGGCTAAGGTATGCCAAGCATCCAACAGCACAGTTCCAGACAGCAGCTATTCAAAGTAATGTGTCTTTCTTTCTCTCTCTTTCACTGTTTGCAAATGGTATTTACCCACTGGTAAAGGTGATTTTCCCTGCAACCTTTATGTTTTTACATGCCTCAGTAACATCCCAGCTCTATATTTATATTTGTAACAGCATTTGTGCACTTCCAAGTTTGCAGTATCCCTTTATTGTATAGTTGCTGCAGTATAAACATTGTTTAAGTTTCAAGCAGCCAGCTTTATGTCTGCAATGATCCATGCAGGGGTCAGATTAAGTTTTGTTGCTACTAGCCAGCAGGGTAGTGACTTGCAAAATCCACTAGCCCCACAGACTTTTTTCACTGCCCCAGCTGATCTACTTATTGAAATATTACCTTTTCCAGTATAAGCCTTCCTGGCTACTTAAAAGATCTTTGACTATCCCAAAAGAAAATCTAACAGCATTTGGCAAGTAGATTGGTGCCAGTTTCGACCCTGTCCATGAACACGTGGTCACACAGTTGACATTACAGTAATGGACAGCCAGGACCACCCTCCCAGTACAGACACATAAACACACACACACACAAACGCACACACATAAACACACACACACATTATAGCAAACATCCAGCATTGATAAATGCATGTATATAATGTATTTTCCTGGCAGTTAACTTCTGCATCCTGAGCTCATTAAGATTCATATCCTGTTTTTACACAATGTCCCCGAAACTTTGTGAGTTTCTTTCCTTGCAGATGCAACAACATAGAACATTGTGTTCCAGAACTGCTGTCCTGCTGACAACTTTTCAAGTGAGTTTGTGGAGATCAGACTGCATCTCAAGGTTAACCCACTGAGTTCCAAATAACTTTCTTCAGTTATTCAACAATATAACTATATACATTTTCAAAACAGAAAACCCAGTTTCGCATAAAGGTTCACATATATTTTTATAACCACAGATAAGCAAGAGGGAAGAAAACATAGAAACAGCAAAGGAAGGCAGGGAGATAGCGAAGGGGGGATTGTGAGACTGTCAGTCATCATTTTCTAGGTCTCACAAGAAAATTTGATTGTGCAATAAGACAGAAAAGGAGAGGATAGAACAGATCCTTGCTTTGAACTCTTTCTGCATAACAAGTGGGACAGGGTCCTGTTCAGCCCTGTCACAGGGCCCGATAGACTAACCTTACAGCTCCCTCCCCACAAAAAATAAACAGATTCTATCACTGATACAGAGTTTCATGAGTTTTGATTCAGGATTCACAAATATGTCTGTTTCCGTCATGGAAATGTGACAGTTTTGATTGCAGTGTTTGAAGATGGTGTGACTCTTCATTTCATGCCTTTGATGGCTTAACTCGACTTAGAAACATGGAAACATAGAAAGCAACAGCAGATAAAGGCTTGCTGGCACATCGAGTTTACCTGTCTTACCTGAGTACAATGCTTAGGCCCTGGTTACCATACCACCCACTTGTCTCTGCCCCTCTCCTACTAAGGCCATGTGCCTGTTCCATCACCATTTGAAACTGCCCCCTGATTTGGCCTTTACTACCTCCTCAGGCAGCCTGTTCCAAGTGTCCACCACTCTGTCAGTGAAAAGTGCTTGTAGACATCCTTCTTGGAATCTCCCACAGTCCAGTTCAATTGAGTTTCACCTTGTACCTCTGTTTGCGCTTAAGGTAAATATGGCCTTGTAGTCTTCCCTGTTTAGCTTATGCTCGCACTTTTAAGCTTCTGTTATGTCAACCCTTTCCCTATGAGTCTTGACAAGGGTGTATGTATCGAGGTCCTGCAACTTGTTCTCATACATCATGCCCCCATACCTTGGATCGTCTCCGTCGCTATATGCAGTAGTGCCTCCACCTTTTTGCAGTCTTTCCCAGGTATAGACTCCAGTAGATTATGGAGTATTCCTGGTGCGGTCCCACCAGTGATCTTTACAGCAGGAGGATAACCTTACAGATTATGCGGCTGATTTCTTTCCCTATGCACTCAGCATTCTATTCTCCTTCCCTACAGCTCCGCTGCCAGATCTTAGACCATCTCTTTACCCTTCACAGGTCCTCCTTTAGTTCCCTTATTTCTGTTTGATGCCCACCCTTGCACAGATCTTAGTGTTGTCAGTGAAAAGGCAGATCTGTGCCTTCACCTCTGTCATGTATAATTTATTTATTTATTTATGTTTTTGGTAACCAGGTAAGTGCACTGATCCAGTGGACCATTTTCAGTCATGACCCGGGCCACAAAGGTGGCAGTATAGGGAATACAGGAGTGGATACAAATTCACATTGAAGTGTACAGTGGTTACATCAACATTAGGACACTGAAAACAGTCATCATACAAATTCTCATTGAAGTGTACAGTGGTTACATCAATATTAGGACAGTGAAAACAGTCATCATTTACATAATGTTTACAGGCATGGAGATAACAAAACATAGACAAAGAATACAGGCCGAGATACAGAGGAGAATTAGTTAAGCATATGCACAGAGTAGCTAAATATTTCATTTTAGCCATAGCCGGCTGAGAAGTAGGAGCATGCAAGGTAGACAGTGTGAGTCATCGGGTGAATCATGTTTGTTCATAGTGCTCTGGGGAGTAGGGGCAGTGGCCAACAGATTATGGTAGTTTTATGGTGGCTCACGGGTTTCCGCTTTGCCCAGAGAGCATTTGCAGGTGGACTCCTTCAGTAGCCAGGCTTTAAGGTTGGCTTTAAAAGATGCATGGGTTGTGGATGTGCGAATGGAAGTGGGAAGAGTGTTCCAGAGGGAGGGGGCTGTTACAGAGAAAGCCTTGCTGCCCATCATTGTAGAGACACGAGGAACTTCGAGGGTTGGAAAGGAAGAGGCCCTAAGTGGTCTAGTGGCTGCTCTAGTTATGAGTAGGGGAATATAAGGGGATAGCTGGTTACGTCTGAGGGCACTGTCCACCAGGCAGCCAGCAGCATAGTTCAGGTGTCCCTGGAGGGAGAGCCATCCTAGGTACTGATAGAGGTATTATAAAAAGGGTCTGAGAAATGAAGCTTTCTGATTGAATGCAAGCATTCTATCAGCCTTATGTTACGTGTAAAGCCTAATCATAGGCTGAACAAGGGCTGTTTAAAAACTTTGTTATAACAGCAATGAGTCACTCTCAGGAGTTATGTTAGTGGTCAGTCCATCACCCTCTATGGTCATGTGACATTCTGCTGCAAATCATGCAACATTACATCCCTGGAGCTGGCCCGGTGGTGCTGAGGGTTGAGGTGATAGACACCACACCTTGTGCCACTCCGGTGACCCGGGTTTGGGAACAGACTCGGGCTGTCAGGGGTTAGTAGGGGAGGGAAGGGAGCAAGTGTCCTTAGGACTGCCCTCCCTTCCGGGGAGGGATCCAGGCCTTGCACCACCCCTAGGCAGCTCCTGGTGGTAACCAGGGGCAGTGCCAGGAACATGTGCAAAATGACAAGGGAGTGGCATGGTGGCAGACGTTGGCACTCTAGTGCCATGGACATCATTGCACGTCCATGCTGCAGGGGACAACCATCATGGGAAAACCCTCAGTGGACCAGGGAGGTGACAAGGGCTCCAGGGACCAAGCCCACATCCCCAGCACCAGACTGTCTCTCCTCTGGTTCCCCTTGGCTCCCATCCAGGACCGACCCTCTAATCACAGAAAGACCATCCGGAAGGTGGGTGGCCGTGCCCCGGGGAGGGTGTTTGGGGAGCTGGAATGTCCTGGGTGGGGGTCCCCGAGGAGGGAGGTCTCAGGCAGGGAGTAGAGGCTTCAGTTGAGCGGGCATCTCCGAGAGATGCCCTGGCCAACTGAGTGCAGAAAATAGAATTGGGGAAAAAAAAAACTTACGTTCCTAGAGGGTGATTCACAGACCAATAGCATAACCCCTGGTCATGCATTATTGCTTAAAAATTGCAAAAATCTGTGTTAATGCTCTAGTTAGGGATAAAGCAACAAAAGTAGGGAAATATGGCGTTAGGGTTTTCAAAGTTAACAACCCACACCCACCCTGCACACACAAACGGGCGTTAGGGGTGTGCCTTGGGGTCATCGGTCCTAATGCTCACCCCATGCATCTATACTTTACCCATCTCAGCTTCTTTACTTATGAATGGAGTGGCCGATGACCCCAAGGCATACCCCCTACACCTGTTGGTGTGTACAGGGTGGGTGTGGGGTGTTAGCTTTGAAAATCCTAATGCCACATTTCCCTACTATTGTGACTTTATCCCTAGCTAGAACATTAAGGCAGTGTTTTGCAATTTATTTCCTTACATTTTTAGATAGTACAGTATAATCATATCCTTATTTGCCCTGCACTTCCATTGATAGGACACCATTGACCAAATTGTCAGCATAGCCATCTTATTACCCCATCTCATGTTCCCAGTACAGAAAACTTTCAAATCCCTGCCAAAACGTAATTCTGCGCAACTGCATAGCCATTCTGTGTCAAAGGTGCAGAAACACATTTTGGCCAGGATTTGAAAAATGGCAGCTGTGACATACATGAGGTGGTGTAATAAGATGGCTGTGTTGAAAATCTGGGGTCAAAATATTGAGCATTTCCAAAGTTACAAGCATGTGTAGTGAAATTGGTCATACTGTAACTTTGCCATTTTTGCATATTTTGACCCCAGATTGTGAACATAGCTATATTATTATCCCACCTCATGTCCCCAGTACAGAAAATGTTTGAATCCCAGCCAAAACGTAATAAAACACATTTTGGCCAGGATTTGAAAAATGATAGCTATAACATACATGAGGTGGGGTAATAAGAAGGCTATGTTGAAAGTCTGGGGTCAGTATATTTAAAATTTCCAAAGTTACGAACGTGCGTAGTGAAATTGCAACAAATGGTCATACCTTTGCTATTTTCAATAATTATAACCCCAGATTTTCAACATGACCTTCTTATGACCCCACCTCATGAACAATATGACTATCATTACACAAATCCCACCTGAAAGATCATTTCACCAACTGACCATGAAATCACCTTTCCAGCGGGAGTTGCATAATGATAGCCAGATTTTTCATGAGGTGGGGTCCCAAAAAGGCCATGTTGAAAATTTGGGGTAAAAATGTAAAAAAATACCAAAGTTATGCATAAAAGTTGAAGCCCCCATTGAAATATATTGAACCGCATTTACCTTAGTTTCTCATATTGCAGTCACCGGTTCCAGCAGCAAGACGTGTCTTCAATTGAAGAGTGGATCTCAAACCTGGCATCTGTTCAGGTGAGTGAGGGTGTGGGGTGGTGTCAAGGTGGGAGGTGGGGGTGGGCTGATTGGCGAGGGACCATTTCTTTCTTTTCAGGTTAAAAAAAAAAAAAACCAAGGGACTCTTTTCTTATTTTCAGGTTGTGATTGCAATGGGAGGGTGGGGGTGCCAGTAGACACCAGGGAATATACAGAGGCATGATGGAGATGGCGATCGGGGTGTGGGGGGTGTGATACTAGACAGCAGGGATTATACAGGAACAGCGTTTGGCAGGTGGGGGTGCCACTAGACACCAGGAATTAAATGGGAACAGTTTTCTGTGGGTGGGAGGTGCCACTAGACACCAGGGAGTAAACAGGAATGGCAGTTGGTGGGTGAGGGGCGCCACTAGACACCAGGGATTATACAGAAATGGCGATTAGTGGGTGAAGGGTGCCACTAGACACCAGAGATTATACGGGAATGGTGATCAGCAGGTGCTGGTGCCACTAGACACCAGGGATTAAACGAAAATGGCGATCGGTGGGTGGGAGTGCAACTAGACACCAGGGATGGCAGTGGGGACATCAAACCATAGAAAACAATGTAATGTACATGAAAACCCAGGACAATTGCACAGGAGTTACAGGGAAAAAGGCCAAATTGATCTGGGAGCACTGTTGAAACACCAGAGAAACAGCAGCTCACAGGTGACACTGCAGCCGGCAGCAAGGTTTCAGTTGTGGCTACAGAAATCAAGAAATGCCCACTGTTCTCATACAGAGAACATGGGGGAAGCACTCTTCTCGCTAACCTGGGCATCCACAATTTTGGGTGCCCAGAAAAGGTATTTTTGGGTAACGTGAAAAAACAAACATTAGAATCTAGCCGAACGAGTCCTGTTTAGCTAGGTTCTGATGTTGTTTTTTTTTTAAATCTCTCCTTTTTTCTGTGTTTTACATGCTTGTTCATGAAAAAAATCAAAATGGCGATTGGCATGGCACGGCACATAAAAATGTTTTGTGCCATGCCAAGCAAGTGGCTCAAAAGCAAGAAGGGGTATTTGCAGCATCAAATTTTTACTGCCACCGCCGAACGTTATCTGAAAAACCCTACTGCGCATGCGCAGGTCGGAAAACACTAAAATTTAAAGCCTAATAACTTTGGAACCCTTTGATATTTTTTCATCAGACCTGTCAAAGGCATTACCTTGGGACATGACACATTCCCTGCAAGTAAAAAAACTGGGAATACTCTATAGGCTAAAACATTTTGGGCCAGATTCTCAAAGCTCCTGGAGCAGTGCAAGGGACTTGCTTCCCAATGATTGGCACAAGGTCTCCTTCCACCAAACGATACCCCGAGAGTGATTCACAAAGGCAGCCTGTGTCACCCACAGGCAGCCTGCCCCAAACTGGGCTTGCGCCACCTGTGCACCACAAACTGGGCTCTGGCAAAGTGCTAGGGGCATGCAGCAGATGCAAGCTGCCAAAGCTGTACCATCGGGATTCACAACATACGCCCAGAGGGCAAATTTTCTAGTACCCTTAGACAGCTAAGGCTGGTCTAAGGGTACTTAGAAACTCACCCTCTGGGTGAGCTGAACACTGTTGTGGCAATATGTCACTGTGCCCCGCCCCAGCCCCGTTCACCCCTTATAGTACAGAAGACTTCCCTGGTAGTCCAGTGCCCCCCGACATTAAGGGCTGTGAGGTCTGCTGTGGAATCAACCGAGCCACCAGGCGGTGCCATCAGAAAGCCCTTGAAAACTTCCTCCTGCAACAGAAGTTCACCTAAATGGAGAAGAAACTCCAGGCAAGAAGCTCATCATTGACAGCCACCCTGTTGTTTCCTGCCCCTTCCTTTCCGAAGGCTATGGGCTCATTGAGCTCTCAGGTTGGTGGGTCGTCGGCATCTGTGTCATCATACCCCCTCCATCGACAACGACCATGGACCTGAATGAGGTATTGGTTTGTTCTGGTCCAGCATTTTAAAGATTCGTCGTCGACACCCATTCGTCATCCAGGGGAACCTCCCCACAGGACTCCAACGACTGTTCTGATGCCAGACCCAGATGAGGAGGTCGACGTCGAAGAGGAGTACCACCTGGACTTCATCCTCCCTGATGACATTGAGGACGAAGAGGAGCTGGAGGATAATTCTCCTTTCTGACAAGTCCAGTGCCTCTTGGGCTAGTGAGGACTCAGTTAAGCATACTCTGAGGTCTCCTCCTGAAGATGCTACTTTCTGTAATGTCATGAAACAGCTGTGTGCCACTATGGGCTTCCAAAGAGCAGAGGAGGGTGTGAAAAATGCCACTACGGCAGCCTGGCAAAGGCCAGACATGGTGCCAGCTGTGCCACGCAGGGCAGACAGATTGTATAAAGCCCCCCCAGGGCCTTTCTTACTTTGTGGTTCAGGCTGAAACTGACTCGGTTGTCAATAAGGCAGCCTATGACAGGTCAAAGGTGCCTAAGTACCTTAGCTCCCTTCCCCAAGACAAGGAATCCTGCAGGAGTGACCTCTGGGGAGTAAGAGGGTTTATGCCTCCTCTACCTTAAGTCTGAGGATTGTAAGCTGTCTTTCACATATGGTCAAGTTCCAAAATGCCAACTGAAGGAAGGGCAAGGCGACTGCCCAAGCTCTCCTTGATGGCACCCAGAAGAAGGAATTGCTACAGTGTCTGCAAACTGCAGAGGATGTCAGCAAACACCTTCTTTAGGCCCTCTATCATTTGGCCAATATGGTGGCTCAGGCTACTGCCACAGACATTTGCCTTCATAGGCATTCATGGCTGAGGGTCTCTGGCTTTGCAGCTGATGTGCAAAATAAGGTGCTCAATGCCTCATTCAATGGCACCAAGCTGTTTGGCTCTGACGTCCAGGATCTCAATAATGATCTGCAGGTCTCTAGCATGGCCTTTAAGTCCATCCACTCTCTCTACCACACTCAACCCTCATGGTAGGGGATGTTCTACTTTTCATAGACTGACCAATACACCAGGCTCTGGCTCCCAAACCCAGGGGAAGCGCAGAGCCCAGTCTTCCTTGCCTGCCCCCTCTAGCTCAGGAGCAGCGGCCAAGCATCCCAGAAATGATGAACCAACTTTCACTGGTGGTCTCGCTTAAGCTTGACTCCTTGCTAGACCCCACCTCCTCTGGCCCAGACCCAGGAGGTAGTGGTCAGAAGTCGGTTCTCCTTCCATCTGAATCAATGGAGGACCATAACTTCAGGTGCATGGATCCTACAGATTATACAGAGCAGCCATACCCTGGAGCTGATTCAACAACCTGCAGATACCCCACTCCACTGTCCACCTATCCCCCGGCGCACTTGTCTGTTCTCTAGGAGGAAGTGCAGCCTCTGCTGCACAAACAGGCAGTCGAGCTAGTGCCAAAGCATCAGACAAATGAGGAGTTTTACTCCGGGTTCTTCCTGGTCCCCAAAAAGACCAGAGATATGAGGCCTGTTTTGGATCTCAAGGACCTCAGTCCTCAGTACAGAAAGTTCTAGATGATAACTTTGCCAGGCCACTTGCCCCTCCTCAAGACCGGGGACTCACTCTACTCACTGGACATGCAGGATGCTTACTTGCACATTACAGTCTTCTTTCCTCACAGGAGATTTCTTCACTTCTTCTGACAAGGCGAGCATTACCAATTCAAGGTGCTACCCTTTGGCTTAGCCTCTGCACTGCATGTCTTTACCAAATGCTTAGCAGTGATCACAGCAGCTCTCAGACGAGAGGGACTATACATCTTCCCCTGCCTAGATGATTGACTTCTCAAGGCCCTGTCCAGGGACCAGCTGTGGCTGACTCCAGAGCACACTCTCCAGCTTTTCCACTCTTTGGCCATAATGGTCAACCTGCCCAAATCTGTTCTAGTACCATCCCAAAGACTGCAATACATCAGGGCGGTTCTGGACTCCAAGCAGGGGAAGTCCTTCTTACCCCAGAACAGGGCAGAATCCCTTATAGCTCAGGCTCAGGAAGTAGCTCAGAGTCAATAAATTCCTGCCAGGCTGTATCTCAGACTCTTGGGTCTTTTGGCTGTGGCCATTCCCACCATTACACTGGCCAGGGTTCACATGCACATCCCTCAGTGGACCCGCAGAGTGCAGTGGGACCAGCACATGGATGAGCTGGACCAACCAGTCCTGGTCTCCTCTCCAGTCTGCTGAGCTTTGCAGTGGTGGATGGACTCCTTGAATCTTCTTCAGGGAGTCCTTTTCCAGGTCTCCTCTCCCCAACAGATCTTCACCATGGATGCATTGGGTCTGGGCTGGGAAGCCCACCTGGTTCCCTTTCAAACCCAGGGCTCCTGGTCCCAGTGGGAAGCTGCCCTGCATATCAACGTTATGGAGATGAGAGTGGTGCTCTATGCCATGCAAGCATTTCACGACACCTTGCTCCAGGCCAACTGCTGGTGCAGTCAAACAATCTGAATGTATTTTACTTCATCAACAAGTAGTGCGGGACTCACTCGTACCCCCCTTGCATGGAGGCCGTGCATGTGTAGTACTGTACACCGCAGCATCCTGTTTGCCTTACTGTAGGCCTTATTACAGTAGTTTGATTGTTTAAGGGAGTCACTGATGATGACTCCTAGATCTCTTTCCTCAGAGGTCATGCACAGTTTTACACACACACACACACACACACACACCCCACCATCCAGTACTCTGTCCTGAGGTTCTTGTTCCCTGTGTACACCAACTTGCACTTTTTGGCATTGAATTTCAACTGCCAAACGTCTGACCACCTCTCCAGCTTTTGCAACTCTGTCTGCATCTCCCTAGTTCCCTCCTCACTGTCTGCCCTGTCACAGAGCTTAGTGTCATTTTCAAAGAGATGCATCTTGCCCTGGATTCCTTCTTCTATGTCGCTAGTGAACATATTAAAAAGGACTGGACCCAGAAATTACCCTTATGGCACCCCATTGGTGACCTCACCCTTTTCTAATTTGACTCTGTTAACCACAACCCTCTTCTGTCTCCCTTCCAACCAGTTTCTCACCCAGCTAACTGTGTCCTTCACTACCCAGATCCTCTAGCTTCTTCAGCAGCCTTCTCTGAAGCACCAAGTCAAAAGTCTTGCTGAAGTAAATCTACAACATGGTCCTTATCCGCTACCCTCATTACCCAGTCAAAGAATACTATTTGGTAGTGTTGCTCAGATAGTGCTTTTGTGGATCCTACCACTATCTGTCAGATAGTGCTGGTATCCTACCTAGGTTCCTAACAGAAATCCTACCAAAAACAGATGTAGGATCCAGGGTCAGATAGTGATGGATCCTAGGTCAGATACTTAGGATCCGGGGTCAGATAGTGATGGATCCTAGGTCAGATCCAGGGATCTTAGGTCAGATAGGATCCAAGCTGGATCTGTTTCTAGGATCCACAGGATCCACAACATTTGTTGCTAGGATCCAAAGGATCCACAAGATTTGTAGGAGCCACGCACTGGATCCTAAAGGGTAGGATCCATGGTTAGATAGCACTGCTATCCTACCACAGCAACTGTCTGGCAAAATGGGAGGTACCTGTTGGTATCCTAGTTTATAGAGTATTATCTGAGCACAAGACCTTCCTGACACAAACCTGTGCTGTTTACTTTTGTGGAGTCCATTGCTCTCCAGGTAGTTCACGAGGTCCTCTTTGACTAGTGTCTCCATCAGTTTACCCACAATAGAGGTGAGACAGACAGATCTGTAGTTACCCAGTTGCTCCTTGCTCCCCCTTATGAAGAGGGACTACATCTGCCACTCTCCAGTCTTTTGGAACTATCCCTCTCTGAACTGAGCTATTGACTAACCCCACCAGGGGTACAAGTTAGTTCCATTGTTAGTTCCTTGAACACCCTCAGATGCATCCCATCTGGTTCTGGAGTCTTTTCTATCTTTAGGGCTCCTGGCCCTTTCCAAACTCTTTCACTGGTAAATAATTGCTGCCTCCTCTTAGAGATCCCCCTTACAGCTGTCTTTATGTCACTGTCTGGCACAGGCCCTCTGGCTTCCCATGTGAATACAGAGCAAAAGCAGTCATTAAGAAAGGTTGCTTTTTACCCATCCTCCTCAATTACCCTACTCCCCTGTGTTTGCCTAACAATTCCTCCTTCCCTCTTTCTTTTTTCCCCTACTATATCTAAATAACCTTTTCCCCACTCTTGACCCCTCCACAGTATGCAGCTTTGTGTCTGCCTGTGCTTCTCTGAAAGCCCTTTTTGTTTCTCTTGTTTTAATTTGGTACTCTCCCCATTCTTCCTTCCCGTGTACCTTGTGAAGGCTTTCCTTTTTGCTCTCACAGCTTCTCTGACCTTTCCAGAGAACCATATTGGTCTCTTGTACCTTTTCCTTTTGATTACCATTCTCATGCAAGACTTTGTTGCCTCGAGAATGGCCCCCTTGATTGACACCCAACTTTCTTCCATATCCCTGATGCTGTCCACTGCTACTGATTTTTCATGGACCAGCTCCCACATCCCATTGAAGTTTGCCCTTCTGAAATCTAGGACTTCAGCCTTTGATGAGGGCTTACTAGTCCCAAGGGCCAGATCGAACCATATGGAGTTATGGTTGCAGGACCCTAGTGACTCCCCTACCCTCACACCACCTACCTCTTCTGAGTTGGTGAGCACCATATTGAGAATGGCAACCTGCCTAGTGGGCTGCTTAACTAGCTGCACCAGCAGGCAGTCCTGAAGTGTATCCAGCTGGGCCTGACTTCTGGAGCTCCTGTCCGACAGAATGACCCAATCAGGATCTGGCAGGTTTAGTTCTCTAACCACCACCACCTCCCCCTTTGCCACTTCCCTTTCTAGTTATGCCTCTAGCTCCTTATCTCACTCTTCAGCTTGTCATGGAGGTCTACAGAGCATCCCCATTCATAGTTAGAGCATACTGTAGATATAAAATTCAACTTGGGGATATTAGCTAAAAAGATAACTCTAAATAAGGTCCCTACCATTCTTCAATCGATCTGTAAAAAACACACTAACTCTACAGTTACATGCTCATCTGCTTACCATTTATTTTCTGTTCCAAGAATGAAAACATCAGCTGGTCAGAAAACCTTGCTTTACAATCTACCAATGTTTTTAAGGCACTTTTGACAATGTTCCAATGCCTTGAAGTCATTATGTCCAGTTTTAGAAAGACTCTGAGAAATTATTTGCTGTTAGAGAGTGAAAGCAAATGTTAGGTAAATTAGCATGTTTTATGTCAGTGCTTGTTACATTAACTTGTTTGTATTCTGCAACTGTTATATATTTATATGTGCTCTATGTTAACTATTGTTATTATGTATTGTACAGTATGTTTTTATGTACTCTGGTCATCCATGAAAACGTGTCTTCGGCCCACGAACCTATCAGATTAAATAAACAAAACAAAAAAACAAGTTTCTTGCCTCAGGATGCAGTGAGCTGAACCCATAATGTTTCTGTTTCCCCATTACCTCCCCTGATGTTTTCATCCTCTACTGTCTCTGTGTCCTCTCTGCCACATGGGGGAAATCAAATCAGATGACATAAAGGTGGCCTGGCAGTGTGACAAGGTGGTAGGGAGGGCAAGTTGGATGCTGGTGTGCATAGGAGGGGTCTCTTCTGCAAACTGCCACCTAGTGGAGAAGAAGGAAGTGAGACTCAGCAGGCGCAAGTGTTTACATTTTCATTATATTGGGAAACTGTGCTGATGTTTTAAATTCTGTGTACTAGGGGACTAGAAGGCGGGAGGGAGGGTGAGGGAGGGACCGAGAAACAGAACGCCAGACACCACGAGACACAAGCCGGACCAATAGGGTGGCTATAGTCCATGGAATAAAAGGGCGCCATTGTTGTTCCATCCTCTTCTGCAAACTGCTGCCAAGCAGGGAAGAAGGAAGCGAGAGTAGGGGAAAGTGTCTACAGTTCCTTTACATTGAGAAACTGTGCTGATGTTTTAAACATAGAAACATAGAATTTGATGGCAGATAAGGACCGCTTGGCCCACCCAGTCTGCCCATTTCCCTACCTGATGGATAAGCTGCAGATTCTAGTTAATCAACAGCTTACTTCCTCCTACCCTCCCTAGAATTGCCTTAAGCCTGTCCCATGCATTCTTGAATTCTCCCACTGTTCCTGACTCCACAACCTCCTCAGGAAGGCTGTTCCATCCATCCATAACCCTCTCTGTGAAAAAATACTTTCTAACATTACCTCTGAGCCGTCCCCCCTGTCTTCAAATTGTGCCCCCTTGTTCTTGTACATCTCTTTTTCTGAAATATACTACCCTCTTGTACTTTGTTAATTCTCTTGACATACTTGAAAGTTTCTATCAAGTCCCCCCTCTCCCTCCTTTCCTCAAGGGTATACATGTTAAGCTACTTTAGTCTCTCCTCGTATGTCTTCTGGTGCAAACCTTGCACCATTTTGGTTGCCCTCCTCTGAACAGCCTCCACTCTGTCTATGTCTTTGCGGAGATGGGGTCTCCAGAACTGCACGCAGTACTCCAGATGGGGTCTCACTAACTCTCTGTACAGAGGGACAACAACTTCCTGTTTTCTACTATTGATGCCTCTTCCTATGCATCCCAGTATCCCCCCAGCCTTCCTTACTGCCTTCTCACATTGTTTGCCCACCTTTAGGTCATATGATATAATTACTCCTAGGTCTCTTTCGATTTTTGCTGTTGTTATTAACTCACCCCCCATTGTGTACTCTTCCCCTGGGGTTTTTGTTTCCCAGGTGCATTACCATGCACTTCTTTGCATTGAATCTGAGCTGCCACATATTTGACCATTCCTCCAACCTTGCCAAGTCCCTTTTCATTCTTTCCACTCCACCTTGTGTATCAACCCTGTTGCAGATGTTTGTGTCATCTGCAAAGAGACATACCTTTCCTTCCAGGTGCTCTTGAATGTCACTTATAAAGATATTAAAGAGGACTGGTCCCAGTACCGAACCCCGTGGTACCCCACTAGTTACCCTTCTTTCTTCACTGTGGACTCCGTTTACTATTACCTTTTGCATCCTGTTGTCCAGCCAGTTTTTTTTTATCTAGGCTACCGCCTTGGGACCCACTCCAAGGCTGGCTAACTTGTATATTAATCTTTTGTGTGAGACTGTGTCAAATACTTTGCTAAAATCTAGGTAGGCCATATCCACAGCCCCTCCCTGGTCTACTACTTTGGTCACCCAGTCAAAGAAATCTATTAGGTTCATCTGACATGACCTTCCTGCTGTGAAACCATGCTGCCTTGGGTCCTGTGCCCCACTGGCCTCTAGGTACTCAACCATTCTTTCCTTCAGAAGTGATTCCGTCATTTTCCCTACCACTGAAGTCAAACTAACTGGTCTGTAGTTTCCTGCCTCTGCTCCCACTTTTGTGAAGTGGAATCACATTTGCCCTCCTCCAGTCCTCGGGTACCACTCCATTCTCCCATGATTTGTTAAAGAGAGTAGTCAGCGGTGTTACTAGTTCTACCCTTAGTTCTTTTAGTATTCTTGGGTGAATCCCATCAGGCCCCATTGCTTTGTCTACTCCCAGTTTCAAGAGTTCTTTCAAAACCCTTTCTTCTGTGAATGGACTGGTATCAGCCCCACTATTCAGAGTTTCTCCCTTATTTGGTTTAGGTACCTCTCCCTCCTCATCCGTTGTGAATACTGAGCAGAAATATTCATTTAGTAGCCCTGCTTTTTCACTGTCACCCTCTGCCCACATTCCCTCTCCTTTA
The DNA here is from genome assembly GCA_016271365.2 of Neoceratodus forsteri. Classification (NCBI taxonomy): domain Eukaryota; kingdom Metazoa; phylum Chordata; order Ceratodontiformes; family Ceratodontidae; genus Neoceratodus; species Neoceratodus forsteri. Next base: position 627,276,270 of record CM028131.1, read on the forward strand.
TTAAGTCTATGTATCCCTCCCTTGGTCTTTCTTCGCTCCCTAATGTACCTATAAAAGGTTTTATCCCCCTTCTTAACAGAGTTGGCTATCTTTTCCTCAGTTTGTGTCTTTGCTATTCTGACTGCCTTCCCTGACTCCTTCTGCTTTAACTGATAAAGTTCTCTGTCCTGCTCCTTCTGTGTTTCCTTATATTTCCTGAATGCTATCCTTTTCTCCTTAACTGTCCCTGCCACCTCTTTTGAGAACCATAGTGGTTTTTCCTTCATTTTGTTTTTATTGATTTGTTTCACACAAAGGCTTGTTGCTCTCTGCGTATGGCTGTTTTGATTATTCTCCATTGTTCCTCCACCTCTCTCTTCTTGCCCATTTGCTAGTGCTTTTCTGAGACACTCTCTCATTTTCCCAAAATCAGCCTTCCTAAAGTCCAATACTCTTGTTTTTGTATGACTTGACTCTATGGCTGTGTTTATTGTGAACCACACTGTTTGGTGGTCACTTGTTTCCAGATGGCTACCCACTTCTAAATCTGAGATCCTTTCTCCTTCCCCATTTGAGAGTACCAGGTCTAAGATTGCTCCCTCCCAAGTGGGTTCCAACACTAGCTGTCTGAGGCATGCCCCCTGTAGGGCATCAATAATTACTCTGCTCTTGGATATGCCTGCAGCAAAGGTACTCCAGTTAACATCTGGCATATTCAGGTCCCCATTCAACAATATCTTAAATATAAAATTCTAGGGACTGGGAGGAGGGAGGAAGCAGCTAGAGGGAAGAACCGAAAAACAGGACACTGGGGAAGGGGGGAAGCATATGGCGACAAAGAGGAAGCAGAAAGCAGTGGAAAAGATGAGGGTTCTGACTCAAAGTGGAAAGTGGTGTCCCTGAACACATGTAGTCTTGGAAATAAGATGGACGACCTGCAAGCACTACTTGCGGAAGGGACAGTTGACATTGCGACAATAACTGAGACTTGGGCCACATCTAACCATGAAGGGGACCTTTCAATTTTGGGATGTAAAGTTTACAGGAGGGACAGAGTGGTAGGCAATGGAGGAGGAGAGGTGGCAGTATTCATTAGGTAGGGTATAACAAGTACTAAGGAGTAGTCAGAAGAGGGGAGGGCGGAAGCATTGTGGGTCCAACTAAAACCAGTAGAGCACAGAATGTGAGTTTGGGGGTGGTTTACAGACCACCCAGTGAGGATGAAGAAATGGACAAAGAACTGAGTTTGCAAATTCTGAAGGCCGCAGAGAAGGGTGAAGTGGTAATAGCAGAGGATTTCAATCTACCAAAGATGGACAGGAATGTACTGTCCACAGCATGTGCCAGGAGTCAGATAATTCTGGAAGTGATTCAGAATGGGTTCCTAACTCAAGGTATCACTGAACCCACCCAAGAGAGGGTAATCTTTGACCTGGTGTTCATGAATAGAGAGCACATGCAGGATATAGCAGTTAAGGACCCACTGGGTGGAAGTGGTCACCACTCAGTATGGTTTCAGTTGGACATGGGCAGGGAAAATGTCCACACTATGACCAAAATCCTGGACCATAGGAGGGTGGGCACAGTAATAAATAGGCATCTTTGTGAAAATTCCAACAAATATGGAGGTGGACAAAAATGTACTATTATTAAGGAAGGGTTAAGGGTTGCAATAGAGGAGTGTGCCAGATACAAGGGAAAGAACTCAAATGTCAAAGCGCCCAGCTGGTTCAACTCCAAGATAGCCCAGGCAGTTAAGAATACGAGGCGAGCCTAGAGGAAAGTCAAGAAGACCAAGAGGGAGGAGGACAGAGAAAATTACCTAGGACTGACGATGGAGGCAGGAAAGCTGGTTTGGAGAGCCAAGGTGCAGAAGGAACTGCAATTAGCAGAGTGTATTAAGAAAGGGGAGAAGTCTTTCTTCTGCTACATAAGTAAGAAAAGAGACAAGAAAGATTGGGCTATTAGACTGAGATAAGGAGACGGATGGGAGGAGGAGTAGAATAGTGAGAAAGCGGAGATAATGAATGAACACTTCTGCTGTGTCTTCATTAAAGAGAAAGACGAACTGGTGCCGACAGGGGGGGAAAAGGGGACCAGAAGAATGAAAGAGGACAGATAGGCCAATAGAAGGTGAAAGAGTGAAGAAAGGGTTGCTAGCTTTGAGAATAAACAAATCACCAGGCCTGGATAGAGTACACCGTAGCGTACTGAAGGAACTGGCAAGTGAATTTGTGGAGCAATGGGCGGATATGTTCAGTTTGCTGGAGTTTGGCATGGTACCAAAGGATTGTAGAACAGCACATGTGGTGCCTTTCCACAAAAGTGGTTCCAGGGACGACCTAGGGAAGTACAGACCGGTCATTCTCACTTTGATTGTGAGTAAGCTTATGGAGACCATACTGAAGGAATGATTGATGGGACATCTAGAGGAACATTGTCTTCAGGATGCAAGACAGCATGGATTTATGGGAGGGGAGGTCTTGTCAAACAAATCTGATCGACTTCTTTGACTGGGTAACCAAAACAGTGAACAAGGGCCAAGTGGTGGACATCCTCTACCTGGATTTCAGCGAAGCCTTTGACTCTGTGCCCCACAAGAGGCTGATCAGTAAGTTGGCAGACCTCAGAGTCGGAGAAAAGATGTTTAGATGGGTGAAGAACTGGCTAGGGAACAGCACCCAAAAGGTGATGGTGGGGGGGAGGGAAGAGTTATCTAGCACCAGGGAGGTCACAGGACTCCGTGCTTGAGCAGTGATATTGAGGATGGCATCAAGGGGAAAATGTGGCTGTTTGTGGGCGACACCAAGCTCTGTGGTAGTATGGATGCAGCTGAAGGGATACAGGACCTTAAAGATAGATGAATTTTAATGTCACTCCTGGTTGAACTGTTAAGTACATAATTGTACATTACTGTATATTATTATGTTGTTTGTTTTATTGTACAGTGCCCAGAGTCCTTGGAAATGGGCACTTTTATACATAAAATATCTGTCTATTTAAAGAGGATCTAAAAAGACTAGAAAGGTGGTCTGTGATCTGGCAGCTGATTTTTATCATCAAGAAGTGCAAGGTTATGCACATTGCAGGGATTTATTTAACTCTAAAAATTGATTAGATTTGTGCTCATAAAAGTGCTAAATCTTTGTGAAAATGCATAGCTCTTGCCTCACTGTGTTTAACAAACACAGCACTTCTAGAAAATCTGTATAAATACTTTCTGTACAGTTAGTATAGTCCCAAGAAAAAAACTGCTAGTCAATTATTCAAAACCCTGCATTGCAGCCAAAAATCCCAGGTCTGAGTACTACCTTGGATGGGTCTGGGTATTTTTAGTGGAGTAGGAGAAGGATCTGGGAGTGATATTTAGTGATCTGAAGCACTCTATACAGTGCAAGAAGGCAAACAAGCTTTTTGGGGTGCAGAGCCAAGGGGGTCAGCAATAGGCGACAGGAGGTGGTATTGCTCTTGTACAGGTCATTGGTGGGGCCGCATATAGAGTATGAGGTGCGGTTCTGGTGCCCTCGCCTTAAAAAGGATATTGACCTGCTGGAGATGGTCCAGAGGAGGGCTACAAAGATGATTGCGAGCAGCAGGGTTAATCATACAAGGAGAGACTGGGGCCCTAAACATATACTCCCTTAAGGACAGGAGGGAGAGGGGAGACATGATTGAGATCTTCAGGTATTTGAAAGGGATTAACAGGGTGAACAAGGAGGATCTGTTCAGGCTAAGCTGCAGCCAAACCATGAGGGGGCACAGCTATATGTTGGAGAGAGGGATGTTCAAGAGGGAGGTTAGGAGACCATTCTTCACAGAAAGGGTTGTGACCAAATGGAACACGCTGCCAGAAGAGGTGATCTTATCGAGGACTGTGGGCAGCTTCAGGAGAGGCTGGGATTGATATAGGGCAAGGATAAAGGTCATGGGAGCGGAGAAGGAAAGAGCTGGAAAGGTCGGGGGGGCAGGGACAACACTCTGAGCTCTGAACTCAGCACAATGAGCAGATTAGATTTACCAAAAGGCCTAATTCTGCTGGCTTCTTCATATGTTCGTATCATCAGCAGAAAGAGGGAGGTGGTGTTACCTCTGTATAGATCACTGGTAAGACCCCACCATAGAGTATTGTGTCCAGTTCTGGAGACCACACCTCCAGAACAACATAGGCAGAGTGGAGGCTTTCCAGATGAGAGCAACTAAAATGGTGCAGGGTCTGCATCAAAAGCCCTATGAGGAGAGACTAAAGGACCTCAATATGTACACAGTTGAACATATACGGGAGAGGGGAGATATGACAGAGACCTTTAAGTACCTCACGGGGGTAAATAAGGTAGAGGAGGGGAGTATTTGTTGGTAGAAAAGGTGCTCAAGAACAAGGGGACATGCTATGAAGCTGGAAGGGGGTAGATTCAGGAGAGATGTGAGGAAGTACTTCTTCACAGAAAGAGTGGTGGATTCCTGGAACAGCCTTCCAGCAGAGGTGGTGGGGTTCAAGAATGCATGAGATAAGCATAAAGAAATCATAGTGGAAAGGATGGGGGAGAGAAAGAGCTGTAAATCATGCACAGTCTGATGTAATAGTGTAGGTAGGGAGAAATGGTTGGACTGGATGGGCCAAGCAGTCCTTATCTGCTGTCAAAATCTATTTCTATTTTTCTGTTTATATGCCTCTTCCATTACCTTTTCCTTTATCCCAGCTAAACATGGTGTTGCCTGTGACTGTCAGATCCCAGTCATTATTCTCAGTGGCCAAAGTTTCAGTAATGGCTACTAACTCCATCTCAGTGTCTGCCACCATTGCCTGGAGCTCACTAATTTTATTTCCCAAACTTTTGACATTAAGGCAGACACTTTTCTATTTTTACTCTAAACTCCTTTTTCACTACCTGCGCTCTGCCCCATCCACCCTCCCATCCCCCATGGCTACTCTTTTCCAGCAACCTTGGTCCAAAAAATCCAAAAAGCCCTTGCCTCATTAAGCCCCAATAAATCTAGTCCTGACTCCCTTAGTAGTAGTGATAATAATAGTAGTAGTAGTAGTAGTAATACTTTATTCATAGAAAACAGATGAACAGGGAAATCACTCAGTTGAGCAGGTGCTCTTTTTCAGTGAGCTCCCATGACATATAAAGTTACATTACATAAATACTCGCATACAAATCCATGCTAAATATTAAACAGACTCTCAGTACAACACACAATTATAATAAACAATTAATAATAGCCTAAACAAAGAACAATAAATTTCAAATTTTTAAACATGAAATGCACTGCAGCAAGTTACTTGGGCTACACCCTCTTTTAAAACACAGTTTCTAATAGGAGACAGTCTAATAGATAAATTACATGGTTTCAGACATTGCCGAACTGAGTTCCAAAGTGTTACACCCCTGTTAATCTCTGTTGTTCTGACAGTCTCTAAATTATATGAACTATGACAGAATTCCAGGCCTTGGCTGATCTGAGGCAGCCCTTAATGGCTCTTATCTCAAAAAATGTGGTTAAATATGTAGGGACAGAGCCCTTCCATATTTTAAACATGAATAGCAGGAGATGAAGGTTTCTCCTGTCATGGGGTCTAATCCAATCTATGGTATTATACAGGGAACAGCAATGGACTCTTTGTGGGCATTCATAACAAAACGTGCTATCCGGTTAAACATAACTTCAACCCTTTCCAACTGTTACTTTGCAGCCCCAGCATATAAAGTATTTCCATAATCAATGAGTGGAATTATCACTGAATTAACCACTGTGAGTTTAACTTCCTGGGTCATTTCATTATGTTGCTTGCACGCATGTGCAAGAAACATAGTGCCATCATCTGAGTTTTCGGAGGTGTGGCAGCCCTCTTCCAATTCAGTCAGTGTGTTTGCAGGCGCGGCCACAGTTCTCCAGTGGCTGCTGGAGCTGTCTATGACAGCAGTCGAAAATGCAGTGGAGTACAGTTGAAAGGGGGAGCTACACTTCAGTGAGCAGCGATAAGATATTGCCTGCTCATGCGCGCTCCCTCTACACACACACGCACGCATACTACGTGCTCGCCCCCCCATGCACACACTGTATAGCCGACGGGGGTGCCCAATCCCCTGTCGGCTGTGCTGCGCCCCCCACCAAACAGAGTTCCACATGCCATGCTGGGTGCCCACACCAGTGTGGCTACATATCGTATAGCCGATGGGGTACCCAGTCCCCGTCGGCTCCACTGTTCCCGAGTACAGGGTGCCACGCTGGGACCACCCAGCATGGCAACAGATGTTGTCGCTGACGGGGTGCCCACTTCCCATCGGCTCCACGCCCCCAAACAGCCATATCTTGTTCCATGCTGGGAGCCCACCCCAGCATGGCAAACGTCCTGCGTCATCGTCCTTTTTAAAAAAAAAACAAAAAAAACCCCTGAAACATAAAAACGGTCCCTGTCTGTCTCTGCCCCCAACCGCGCCCACCCACTGCGCACCCTGCCTTCCCACACCCCCCCTTACCCCATACTTAACTCCGGACTCCTGCGCGACGATCTTCGGTGGACCGGGAACACTTCTGCACTCTTCAAAGCTGACCGCGAACTGAGGAAATGCCTGTAAGCTGTATAATGTATTAAATAGGGTTTTTTCAACTTTGCTGCATATCTCAGGCATTTTTTGGAATTTTTGCAGCAAATTTTCAACATGGGGTTTTTGGGACCCCTTCTCATGAATGTTCTCACTGTCATGGCGTTAATCGGGCCCGAAGGGTGATTTACGCAGTCACTGCACAAAATCACCTTTCAGCACCGACACGAAATAACACTGCCAGTGTTCATAAGGTGGGCTCTCAAAAAGCCTATGTTGAAAATGTGGTGGAAAAATTCCTAAAAATGACTGTTTTATGAGCGTGCATTGCACAGTTCCTATGCACGCTCGTAAGTTCGCGAATTTTCAATATTTTCACTCCAGATTTTCAACATTGTCATTTTACCACACCTCCTTATGAGCAGTTTAGCTGTCATTTTTCACATCTCGCCCAAAACGTGTTTCTGCCCATGTAGCACACAATGGCGCAGTCTGTGTGCGAAATCACTGTATGGGACACATTAAGAAAATCACAGTGACACTGTTCATGAGTAGAGGTCTTAAAATGGCTATGTTGAAAATTTGGTGAAAAATCCTAAAAATGACTGTTTTATGAGCCTGCGTTGCGCAGTTCCTATGCATGCTCGTAAGTTTGCAAATTTTCAATATTTTCACTCCAGATTTTCAACATTGTCATTTTACCACACCTCCTTATGAGCAGTACAGCTGTCATTTTTCACATCTCGCCCAAAATGTGTTTTCACCCACGTAGCACACAGTGGCGCAGTCGGTGTGCTAAATCACTGTATGGGACACATTAAGAAAATCACAGTGACACTGTTCATGAGTAGAGGTCTTAAAATGGCTATGTTGAAAATTTGGTGACGAACTTCCTAAAAATTACTGTTTTACGAGCGTGCGTTGCGCAGTTCCTCCACGACGCTTGTAAGTTTGCAAATTTTCAATTTTTGCACTCCACTGACTTCCAGATACCTACACAGCACATGCAAGCAAGCAAGCAACATTCGGCATTGACAAATGCTTGCTTTTTAATCCCTTGATCCTTGTCTTCTATGTATTTCCGTCCCCGCAATATCACTCCCTCCCTCTCACCCATATCTTAAATCGATTGTTCTACCAATGCACAGTCCCACAGGCCTGGAAGATTGCTCAAGTCTTACCTCTACACAAAGGAGGAGACCCCTTTACCCCGGGAAACTACTGTCCCATATCCCTGCTCTGGCCAAAATCCAAGAATCCCTTGTCCTTACACGTCTCACTGAGTTTCCAAACTCCTCGGATTTCCTTTCCACCTTTCAGTCAGGCTTCAGGGCAAACCACTCCACCACCACTTTCCCTCTGTGTCACAAACTCCATACTCTCTCATATGGACAAAGGTCACATAACTGCAGACATTTTCATTGACCTTACAAAGGCCTTCAACTCTGTCTCTAGTCCGCTCCTCCCAAACAAACTTTCTTCTGCTGGCCTCTCCCCAGAAACTACTGTATATACTGGTTTAAATCATATATCTCTGGCAGAACCCAGTATCCCTGCTGGCAGAGTCCTCTCCTCCATTTTTCGATCCATGCAGGTGTTCCCCAAGGCTTCATTTTTGGCCCTATATTATTCTCCATTTTTGTAAATGATCTACCATTGACATGCTCTATTGCAAACATACAGATGAATGCTGATGACACTGTTCTTTTCACCTCTTGCCCCTCTACCGCAGCAGTCAAATCTCAGCTCCAAGATGATTTCCACTCGGTCCTTCTTTGGTTTGATAAAAAGCTCCTCAAAGTAAATGTAAAAAAAAAAATGGTGTCAATGACATATGGAACTCCTCAAAAACTTGCTACTTTCCCCTTCCCCCTCACTTTCACCACATTTGATGGCTCCCTACTTGACATAATCCCACATTACAAATATCTGGGGGTCTGGCTCGACTCCCAGCTTGACTACACTAAATACATCTAGCATATCCATGCAAAACTTCGCCTAAAACTGGGTACGCTGTATAGAAACAAAAAACCCTTTCCCTATCTACTTCGTGTCAGCTCCTGACCAAAATTATTATCCCATCACTTGACAATGCTGACGTAGTGTATGGCACCTCCTCAGCCTCCCTTTTAGCCAGGCTGGACTCCCTCTACAATGCCTTTTGTCATTTTGCCCTAAATGCCCTCCCCCCGCTCAAATCACTGCTCCCTCTACTCATCCCTTTCCCTAACCCCTCTTCAGCACCAATGCCTAGTCCACTCATCGCTCTTCAGCTTTAAATGGGAAGAGCTAGAGGGATGTTGGGATGTATCAGTAGGGGTATCACAAGCTGAAAGAGGGAGGTAATGATCCCTCTTTACAAGACACTGGTTAGGCCCCAGCTGGAGTACTGCATCCAGTTCTGGAGACCACACTTGCAAAAAGACATTGACAGGATAAAAACAGCCCAGAGAAGGGTGACCAAAATGGTGCAGGGGCTGCAATGGAAGTCGTATGAGGACAGACTGAAGGACCTCAAAATGTACACTCTGGAGCAAAGGAGGGAGAGGGGTGATATGATAGAAACTTTCAAATACCTTAAAGGCCTTAACAAGGTGAAAGAGTCTAGCATGTTTCAGTATAAGTAAAATAGCAGGACAAGAGGACATGACATACAGTTGGAGGGAGGCCAACTGAGGGGTAACATGAGAAAGTTCTTTTTCACAGAAAGGATAGTAGATGCATGGAACAACCTACCCAAGGAGGCAGTGGAAAGGAGTACAGTGCAAGGCTTCAAAAGAGCACAAGGGAATAATACAGAGGAGTAAGAATAAAATAAGCCAGTATTTTATTAGAGACTTATGGCAATACAACTTACTCAGCCCCAGGTGGCCATTTTGAATAAGGTTAAGCATAGAACATTTCAACTCACGTCAGTTCTGGGGCTGAGTAGCAGGTGGTACAAAAGAGCACACTAGATGGGCCTGGCAGTACTTATCTGCCATCAACTTCTGTGTTTCTGTGTTTCTAAATATTGGTTTGGGTCCCTACCCACCTATCTCTCCTCACTTTTGTCTCCCTCTTCTGAGGCCTCTTACCCCCTTTGGTCTAGAGGCATGTATACTTTCTCTCTACCACAGCCCTCCACCTGTTCTGGCACAGTTATATTCTCTTACAGACTGCACTCACACTGGAACACCCTCCCCTCCCATATCAGACACTCCCCTCTACCCCTTTCCTAAAACGCGCCTTGTCATGCACAACTGAACTACCTAACGCCTGCCTGTGTGAATGCTAATTTCTTCTTGCTTTCTCCCCAAAAAGTTTTCCCTTTGCTCACCTCTCAGATCACATCTCTATGCTTCAGCAACGTCATAGTTCTTTATCGCTGTTCTCCTCCTCCTCTACTATTCCCTTTTACCCTCCTCCTTTTCCTTGTCTCCCTTCCCCCTCCCCCGAGCGCAACCCCTTTGATCAACTACTGTAAATGTCACTTCCCTTTTTACCCTAGCCCCTTGCACTATATCCCCCTCAAAGCACTTCTCCCTCTAACTCTCTTCCTTACTTGCAGTTTCTCATCTCTCTGTAGCTCTGTTATTACCCCTTTAATGCCACCTGAAGTTAGTATACCCTCTAAATTTCTATGCTTATTATTGCACTCGTTATAACTTCACTGTATACCTACTCTAGTTACTGTGTTGCATATCTTATTTAACTAACCCTGTATAACTACTGTAATACTGTCCTGATTTCAACTACTATGTATTACAATTGTGTAACTGTTTGAAACATCTCTGCTCCCTTTCCCCCGGGTTGCGCCTAGAAATGAGCTCTGGCTCAGTGTGCCTCTCCCGGTCAATAACTTTAAATAAATAAAAATAAATAAATCTTTCTCCTGACTCCCTCTTGCTTTCTCGTATCCCTTCTCCCTTATTCTTCCCTAGTCTCCTTAATTTTTTTTTTTATGCCGAATGTAGGCTATGTCAGCTGTTGCTCATTAGCCTCTTCCCCTAACTTATTTCCTCTTCATTTTTTCCTCTAGATATAGGGGTGCCACAGGGTTCTATACTGGGCCCATTATTTATTAGTTAATTTTTAAATTCTTTACCATCCATCTGTTGGAACTTGTCACTCTGACATTTGGCTGCTCGTGGACAACACTGTTGTTTTTACTAGTAGGATTAAAATTTCTCATCTGAATCTAACTCTATAGAAACATTTTGATACTCTACAGAAATGGTTTTCAGGACCATAGTTTGGCACTGAAGACTTCTAAAACCAAAACACTGCTGTTTTTTAATCCAAGAAGAAAATTTGCTAATCCACTTTCCATCTCTTTGAAAACAGAGTGTCAAAAGAGTCACCCTAGAGGTGTTCTAATGGACTCAGACAGCTCAGTGGATCATGATTCCCAGCTGATTAGGAAAACTGAGAGTAGCCAAACCCAATGCAGTGCTGATCTTGGGGAGTTCAGTCTTCTGTGCATCAGCTGATAACTTGAAAGGACTAGTAGGGTTACGACTAAGTTACTGCCCACCTTCAAGGACTGTTTCCTAGAACAGCATGTGCAGCAGGACTAGGCTTGAGGCTACCAGTGACCTTGTTCTCAGCAGTGGGGATAGGATGCTCTCCAATGTACATGTAAGCCAATCTAAGGGTTTAACTGGCATAGTCCATTTTCAGGGAGGGGAACAAATATCAGCCCATTTATGTGACCTTCAGAATCTGCAGTGACTTCCTAGGGATGCATGGCTTCAGCTAAATTGGAGTTAGCAAATAAAAATTTCAAGAAATAATTGGTTGGCTACATCGTAAAGTCTGACTGTAGCAATATGCTGAATTTGATCTCATTAGTATAATGGGGGTATGCACCAGCCCATGCAGCTCTGCACCTGTGGATAGGCGTGCAGTGTCCGGCATTCATGGTTGCAGGGTGAATGTCTGTGACCCCTGCCCCAGTGTGCAGGATCATGGGGGTGGCGGGATTGGAGGATTCAGGCAGGTATCCAGTCAGATACCCATTCTGGTCCTTGAGTAGATTGTGGGACAGCCTGGTGGACCTGCCCCAAACTGCAAAACATCAGACGAGTGCCCTAACGGCTGCCCCTAGCCCTCCCTGTCTGACTGAAGGGCTGGGGTGGCAATGGCAGGGAGTGTATCGGTCTCACCATGACCAGTGGGCCTGCTATATGGGGGGGTGCAGTGGCTATGTCAGGGTACCTGCCCACATAGCTTGCACCCCCCTCGCCCAGCACTCTACACCTTTGTGAATGACATGGAGTGTGGGCACGCTCCATGACACACACCCCTGACCGTCCGCACATGTAGCAGTGGGAACAGATGGGGAATCAGGTGTGGCATGGGGCACATGGCCCTGTAGTGTGTTCACAGGGTTTGTGGGACCTCCGATGTGCAGCTAGTTGACTTAGGTGTGCCTATGTGCCGTGTAGATACACATTTGTTTTCTTGTGTAGCCCCCATTATTAGTACACCAGTGCAAAACATACTACAAGGGGTTTTCAGATGTTTTAGTCCCAGATTATTTCAGTTCTGGTTTCCTATGGGGGGAAAAGTCAGTTTAGATGAAGGGGATGTTGTCCCATAAGGTTCAAAGTGTGTATTCAGGTTGGGACTGAAGGCAAAGCCTTTGGGTAAAGGTACATTTACTCCCGAAATCACAGTCATACTTCACAGTGAATTAAGGGCTCTCTCACAGCACCATCAAGTTTCTTTCACTACCCGGGACCTGCTTACTCACAGCAAATATTCATGGATCATTATATATCAGAGGCATCACAATTCTTCCAACCCTACCACTGGCCATTTACTTTGTAAAACATATAGAGGCTAGAGCGCCAGATGGTTAGGGACTCAGGGGCATTTGGCCAATATTGCAGCTTCCCAAGGAATGCCAGCGTGTTCCCCCAGATTTGGTACCCTCAGGGACCCCTGTCTCTACACATCTATCCTATTCTGGCCCTGCCTTGCCTTCTGTCAGAGATACTTACACTTAGCCACTTAGACATTTACTTTTACTCTTTTTAGCCTCATTTCAGGGAGGGAAGGCACATGGTGCCAGTTACAGCAGTTTCTCAACCTTGCATAGTTCACCTCACATTTGTTCCAAATAGTCTCTGATCTCCCTTTCTGTTTCTTTTTAAATACTAAGCTGGTTCCTATAAATAGGCAGAGTACTCCCAGCAGCACTTGGATGGTTGGTGGCCATGGAAGTGTGGGTGGGCTGTGCTGCTGGCTGGTCCTGGCCACGGCACCGGTGGGAGGGTACGGGGGCGGGGGGGTTGTCGGTGCCATGGTGGGTGGTGGGGTACACTGGCCACAACTGTGAAGGCGGGGGCCGTACTGATGGATCTTCAGCACAGCACAGTACTTGGAGGCAGACATGGGGCAACTGGGGAGGGCAGCAGACCCGCTGAATGGGGCAGGTGCTCTCCTTGGGGGAGGTGTGCTGCCATGACTGGTGGGTGCTGCTTTGTGTTGGGGAGGGGAGCACAGGACAATATGGGGCAGGATGCGATGTGTTGGTGGAGGGGGGCTGCCTGCGCACAAACTGGGTGGCGGGTGCGACTCATCGATGGCGGCACCTTGTGCTGTGATGTGCAGGCACTCGCCCTATCAGCTGTCCCAGCCCACCCCTTGTGCCTTGTAGGCTGGGGCAGCACGGAGGGCTGCTTCACAGCCCCGCTACATCTGGAGGGTGGTTTCTGTGGGGGTGTGCAGTGGGTTATGGCCAGGTCTCTGCTGCCATAACCTGTTCTGCACTACGCCCACCTACGGATTGCACCACATGCCTTTGTGACTGGCATGTAGTCCCCGCCCACCCCCAGCACGTTGCTGTCCCTGCGGCCGGCGGATCGGGCATGCAGCTGTCTTGTGCCCAGGTCATGAATGCCACGTGGAGACCCCGCTCTGTGGCATTCATATGTATCGATGCCAACACACCTGTTTTACGCGGCGCAGTGACATCGTGTGTAGGGCCTGTTGATTTTAAAGCCTGATGATTTAGAAAAGGACTGTAACAGATCTAAAATGTTTGGCAGTGTCTTACCTAAATCTTCTGTAAGGATGGGACAGCTGTCCGCATACAGGTTTGTGCTATATTCCTCACCCCCTACCCTAATGCCCTGGACACCTGGGTGGGATCTAATGGCAGCGGCTAGGGGCTTCATGGCTATAACAAACAGCAGAGGGGATAGCGTGCAGCCTTGCCTCATCTCTCTGTGCAGCAAAAAGGGTTCAGGGGCCAGCCCGCTGGCACAGAAGTTGGATTTTTGCCTGCGACGCTGATGACCCGGATTCGGGAATGGTCTCAGAAGTCGGAGGGTCAACCCGGGGGAGGAGACTTGAGTATCCAGTGACCGCTCACCTTCTCCAAGGAGGGAGGGGGGTACGAGACTCAGCATTTGCTGGCCTCTGGTGGAGGCCAGAGGCACAGCAACATATCCAGCCTCACTGTGGGAGGGAGCGTAGAGGACATTGGCTTTGTGCCTTGACGTTATGTGGCACATCCCCCCCTGAAAAAGCAAAAATGGCTCCAGCTTCACTGAATGACGGGCACTCCTCCCACCACTCCAGTTCCCGGAGTGCACTTCCTTCGTCTCCTATGTACCTGCCCCAGGGGCACTGTATGTGAGTTCTCCTCCCCTCCCCGCAGGCAGGGGCCTTTCCAGTAGGGTTAGTGCCATATCTTCCGGGTGCAGGGTGCATAGGACTGTGGCCAATGTGGGGAGGCAGTGGAGGTGAGACAGTGGGCAATGGAAGATATGTGAGCCTGAAAGAGTGGTAGGGCTGGGGCCCATGAGTTACGTGAAAAAAAAGGGTTCTGACAGGAGGTTATTCATAAGAAGTCTATTTGAAGGGGCTTAGTATCGGTGTGGATCCATGAACAGAAATTGGCTCCAAAGTTTCTGTGATCTAGAGCTGCATGAAGATATTCCCACTCCACAGATTCAAATGCTTTCTCAAAGTCAGCTGCAGATAGCTGCTGCCAGGGTGGGAAGTCTGGCCACAGTCTGGATCAGTGTGAGTAATGCTCTGATGTGGTCTGCACTATCTCTAGCCCTCACAAATCCTGTCTGTGCTTGATGGATCAGAGATGGAAGTATCTAATCTAAGCGGGATTCCAAGATTTTAGTCAAAGGGTCTGTCCACACTAAATAGAAACATAGAAACATAGAATTTGATGGCAGATAAGGACCGCTTGGCCCACCTAGTCTGCCCATTTTCCTACCTAACAGATAAGCTGCAGATCCTAGTTAACCAACAGCTTACTTCCTCTTACCCACCCCTAGGACTGTCTTATGCCTGTCCCATGCATTCTTGAAGTCCCCCACTGTTCTTGACTCCACGACCTCCTCAGGGAGGTTGTTCCATGCATCCACAACCCTCTCTGTGAAAAAATACTTCCTCACATTACCCCTGAGCAGTCCCCCCTCTGTCTTCAAATTGTGCCCCCTTGTTCTTGCACATCTCTTTTTCTGGAAGATGCTACCCTCTTGGACTTTAATTCCCTTGAGGTACTTGAAAGTTTCTATCATGTCCCTCTCTCCTTCTTTCCTCAAGAGTATACATATTAAGCTCCTTTAGTCTTTCTTCAGATGTCTTCTGGTGCAGACCCGCACCATTTTGGTTGCCCTCCCTGGACAGCCTCCACTCTGTCTATGTCTTTGGAGATGAGGTCTCCAGAACTGCACACACAGTACAGATGGGGTCTCACCAACTGTCTGTACAGAGGGATAACAACTACCTGTTTTCTACTATTGATGCCTCTTCCTATGCATCCCAGTATCCCCCAGCCTTCCTTACTGCCTTCTCACATTGCTTGCCCACATTTAGGTCATCTGATATAATTACCCCAGGTCCCTTTCTATTTTACTGTTGTCAGTATCTCACCCCCATTGTGTACGCTTCCTGGTTTTTGTTTCCCATGTGCATTACCTTGCACTTCTTTGCATTGAATCTGAGCTGCCATACATTTGACCATTCCTCCAACCTTGCCAAGTCCCTTCTCATCCTTTCCACTCCATCTTGTGTATCAACCCTGTTGCAGATCTTTGTGTCATCTGCAAAGAGACATACTTTTCCTTCCAGATCCTCTGCAATGTCACTTAGAAAGACGTTAAAAAGGACCGGTCCCAGTACTGAACCCTGTGGTACCCCGCTAGTAACCCTCCTTTCTTCACTGTGTACTCCATTTACTACTACCCTTTGCGTCCTGTTGTCTAGCCAATTTTTTATCCAGGCTACCACCTTGGGACCCATTCCAAGGCTGGCTATCTTGTGTATCAATCTTTTGTGAGGGACTGTATCAAATGCCTTGCTAAAATCTAGGTAGGCCATGTCCACAGCCCCTCCCTGGTCTACTACTTTGGTCACCCAGTCAAATAAATCTATTAGATTCGTCTGACATGACCTTCCCATCGTGAATCCATGCTGCCTTGGGTCCTGTGCCCCACTGGCCTCTAGGTACTCAACAATTCTTTCCTTCAGAAGTGATTCCATCATTTTCCCTACCACTGAGGTCAAACTAACTGGTCTGTAGTTTCCTGCCTCTGTCCTGCTCCCACTTTGTGAAGAGGAATCACATCTGCCCTCTTCCAGTCCTCGGGTACCACCCCATCCTCCCATGATTTGTTAAAGAGAGTAGCATGCGTCACTAGTTCTACCCTTAGTTCTTTTAGAATTCTTGGTGAATCCTGGCCAGGCCCCATTGCTTTGTCCACCTTCATTTTATTAGTTCTTTCAGAACCCTTTCTTCTGTAAATGGACTGGTATTGACCCTCGCCTTCAGAGTGTTTCTCTGTTTGGTTTAGGTAACTCCCTCCTCTTCCTTTGTGAATACTGAGCAGAAATATTCGCTCAGTATCCCTGCTTTTCACTGTCACCCTCTATCCACAATCCTTCCCCTTTATTAAGCTTCAGTATCCCTCCTTTGGTCTTTCTTCACTCCTAATGTACCTATAAAAGGTCTTATCCCCCTTCTTAACAGAATTGGCTATCCTTTCCTCGGTTTGGGCCTTTGCTATTCTGACTGCCTTCCCAGCCTCTTTCTGCTTTAACTGATAAAGTTCTCTGTCCTGCTCCTTCTGTGTTTCCTTATATTTCCTGAATGCTGTCTTTTTCTCCTTAACCTTCCCTGCCACCTCTTTTGTGAACCATAGTGGTTTTTTCCTTCGTTGTGTTTTATTGATATGCTTTACACAAAGGCTTGTTGCCTCTGTGATGACTGTTTTGATCACTCCCCATTGTTCCTCCACCCCTCCTTCTTGCCTGTTTGCTAGTGCTTTTCTGAGGCACTCTCTCATTTTCCCAAAGTCAGCCCTCCTAAAGTCCAATACTCTTGCTTTTGTATGGCTTGATTGTATGGCTGTGTTTATCGTGAACCACACTGTTTGGTGGTCGCTTGTTCCCAAATGGCTACCCACTTCTAAATCTGAGATTCTTTTCCATCCCCATTTGAAAGTACCAGGTCTAAGATTGCTCCCTCCCGAGTGGGTTCCATACTAGCTGTCTGAGGCATGCCCCTCAGAGGGCATCAAGAATGACCCTGCTCTTGGATGTGCCTGCAGCAAAGGTGCTCCAGTTAGCATCTGGCATATTCAGGTCCCCCATCAACAATATCTCCCCTTTTTCTGCCATTCTAAGAAATCCTTCTATCATTTCCTTGTCCATTCCCTCCACCTGAGATGGGGGTCTGTATACAACCCCCATGCGGATTGTGGTACCATTTCCTGTCTCCAGGTTGACCCAAAGTGCCTCATCTGTTCCCTGTTTACTCTTTAGTTCTGTTGCTTTGATCCTTCCTTTACATAGAGAGCTACTCCTCCTCTTTACCCTCCCTGTCCCTTCTGTAGATTGTGTATCCTGGTTGTACATCCCAGTCATGGTTCTCTGTGTACCATGTTTCTGTGACTGCCACAATACCCAGGCAACCTCCTTCCATCAAGGCCACTAGTTCAGGAGCTTGTTACACAGACTACGGGCATTGGTACTCATCACCGCCACTTTTGATAGCCTTACCCTTTTAGCCCATTTCTGTCCTTACTGCCTTTGCCTTTTTACATTTAAATCTGTTCTGCTCCCTAATAACTTCTGTACCTTGGTGTTTACCTCACTAATCACCATGTTTTGTGGGGAGGCTCGGATTTCCTGCTTCTTTTCAGTGCCTCCCCCCTTGGCTAGTTTAAATGCTTGCCAATGAAGCATTTAAACCTCTCACCTAGGATCCTGGTTCCCCCCCTGGACAGATGCAGACCATCGCACCAGTATAGGTCTGCATCCCTCCAGGTGGCTCCCCAGTCCCCAATGAAGCCAAAACCCTGAGCTCCACACCAGTTTTTCAACCACTCATTGAATTCCCTGGTGAGAAGGGAAATGGGTACAATTATGTCATGCCCTCTTTACATGCCATTAATTCACATAATCTAGCAATTCCAGTCTAAAAAAAACTGCACTACACTGTGCCATATAACATGCTTAGACATGATTTATAACCTTGGAGTGGCAACACTAGCCAATCTGTTTTATTTTAAAATATTGCATAAATGTCCCCTCCTTTTTTCATGCTTCGAGTGGGACATTTAAAGGCAGTGCCTCTTTTCACACTATTTCTGTCATTCAGCCTGCACTGCCAAAGACTAAAGACTGTGTGTAGACTGGCAAGACACACACTTCCAAATGTAGCGTGTGCTTGTCAGTTTGCTGCCTTTAATTTTTAATTTAAGTGCCAGCAAAAATGGCAATCACGTATGTAACCTACTCCATCCCCCTTGGTTACATATGTGATTGCAATGCAAACTCCTCCTAGTCAGTGATATTTCGGTGTTCTGATGCCTGCTCACAAAAACCCAAGGGCTTACCAGAAGATTGCTGCTCTTTGTTTCCCCCAGAGCTACAAGCTTCCCAAGCAGTCCCATTTTCAAATTGGGCATCTCCGATTCCATCCCTCCCCCATTCCTGTAAAGCCTGCTTTTATGTCCTGGGAGCATGATCAGTGCAGGAGAAAGAATTGGATTATCTGTAGCCAATCATCCACGGACCCTGAAGCTTTTCAAGTGTGTTTGCCTGCGAACCAGGGCTATTTTGTCCTCGGTAGCAACACTAAAAGGTTCTCTGTCTCCTGCTTTCCAAAGTTGTTATGTACAGGATCATTTACATTGAGGTACTCTTTTTATTTAAATTGCAGAACATTCTTGTGCAGTATAGTTATTTTTACAGAGTGAGGTTGTTTAGGGCTCTATTCTTGAACTAGGGGATGTTCATGTTCAGCCCATTCGGCCAATTCAGTCGATGCTAGCAGGCATGAATGCAAGGATCTGAATTTAAAGGGCAATCCTGTTTGTAACAGGGACAGCAGTGGCAGTATCTGTCCCTGTTACACTGGGATATAAAAATTGGGCATTTTTTTTATAGCACAACTCAGCATTATATTATTTATTTCAATGTAATTAATAACTGCCATTGAAATAAATAATATAAAGTCAGAAAATGCATGTTATGATAAAAATGGCAAAAGTGGCAATAATTTATCCTGGGCTAAGTATGGAAAACTAATGTTTAGTGGTGTAAGCACTGTAAAGATGCGGTGCTGCTATGATCTGGCAGTGAGTTTAAAGTCAGTTCATCTTTTAAACCTTGCTTTAATGTCCAAAAGTTGTTTTAAACGCTCCCTCCCCAGTGCAATCCTGTTTGTAACAGGGACATATTTTTCTTGATAAGGTTGTAACTGGGGACATGTTATCAATATCTGTCCCTGTTACAAACAATACTTTTAGTGCTTACCCTTTTGTTGTCCAATTATTGCAGTATTCGGGGCTCATTTTAGGAGCATTTTTTCAGTGGTTGTAACAAAGTACCCTTGGTTTCAAAATGACCACTGGCATGCTATGGGGGGTTGACTGGTGCAGTAAAAAAATATAAAACGTTATCTGTACTGAAAAAATGTTATTAAACTCAAGAAATATACACTGCTATAGTACAACAATTTCCTATCATGTTTAAGCTACAGAAAGCTATTTATGTCTTGCTTGCATTTGAAAAGTTGGCTTAAAAGCCCCCTCCCCAGTTCAGTCCTGTTTGTAACAGGAACAGAATTTTCATATTAGGGTTTGTAACTGGAGACAAGCTGTGAATCTCTGTCCCTGTTACAAACCAGACTTTTAGCACATCTCTTTTTTTGTGTGTGATTATTACGGTATTTGGTGTTCATCTTTAATATGAATTTATTTCAGTGTTGTAACAAACTGACTTTGGTTTTAAAATGGTCGCTGGATTACTCGGGGTGGGGGCTGACTGGTACTGCAAAGGCAAATATAATATGTACTTTTGACTAAAAATATTATTAAACTCAGGAAATATACACTGCTACAACAATTTCCTAACATGTTTAAACTGCAGAAAGCTATTTGTCTTTTTTTGCTTTTGAAAAGTTACTTAAAAGCCCCCTCTCCAGTTCAATCCTGTTTGTAACAGGGACACAACTGTAAATAGCCATCCTTGTTACAAACAAGATATTTATTAAAAATGAAAATTAAAATGACATCGGGGTGGTTTGTGAGTTAAAGGCGGGTGCCACATGGGCACATAAAAGGCTGACTGTTTTGGGGAGAGGGAGAAAGTGTGCCACCAGGCCTCAGGAAAGGCTGTCCTGATAAGTAGAGGTAAGAAGGTGCCACCAGGTTCCCATGAACAGCTGGAAGGGTGTGAGGCAGGAGATGCGAGGCACCAGGCCCCAGAAAATGCTTAAAGGGTTAAGTATAGGGAAGCTGGTGCCAACATGTCCCCAGGGACAGCCAGCAGGGTGTGAGGTGGGAGACAGGAGACACCAGGCACAGGAAAAGGCTGAAAGGGTTTGGGAGAGGGAAGCCAGTGCCAACAGATCACCAGGGATAGCTTTGCAGGGTGTGGGGTGGGAGACGAGAGCCATCATGCCCTGAGAAAGGCTAGTAGGGTTAAGTAGAGGGAGGCAGGTTCCACCAGGGATAGCTTGCAGGGTATAGGGTAGGAGACAGGTGACACCAGGCTCTGGGAAAGCCTGTCAGGGTTAGGGAGAGGGAAGCAGGTGCCACCAGGTCCTCAGGGACAGCTGGCAGGGTACTGAGTGGCAGACAGGTGACACCAGGCTCCAGGAAAGGCTGTCAGGGTTAGGGAGAGGGAAGCAGGTGCCACCAGGTCCCCAGGGACAGCTGGAAGGGTGTGGGGTGGGAAACGGGAGCCTCAAAGTGGACAGGGTTGGGGAGAGGGAAGCCAGTGCCAACAAGTCACCAGGGACAGCTTGGCAGGGTGTGGGGTAGGAGATGGGAGCCTCAAGGCTGACAGGGTTGGGGAGAGGGAAGCCAGTGCCAGCAGGTCACCAGGGACAGCTTGGCAAGGTGTGGGGTGGGGGACAGGAGATGCCAGACCCCGAGAAAGGCAGAAAGGGTTAGGGATAGTGAAGCAGGTGCCACCAGGTCCCCTGGGACAGCAGGCAGGTTGTGGAGGGGGAGACTGGTGCCAATAGGCCTCTTGAAAGGCTGACATGGTTGGGGAGAGGGAAACAGGTGCCAGCAGGTCCCTTAGGACAGGAAGCAGAGTGTGGAGGGGCAGACAGGTGCCACCAGGCCTCAGGAAAGGCTGACACAGTTGGGGAGAGGGCAGCAGGTGTGTCCATCTCCCCTAAGACAGCAGGCAGGGTGTGGGGTGGGAAATGGGAGCCTCCAGGCCCCAGGAAAGGCTAAAGGAGATGGAAGACAGTGCCAAAAGGTCACCAGGGACAGCTTGGCAGAGTGTTGGGTGGGAGACAGGAGACACCACGTCCCAGGAAAGGCAGAAAGGTTTAGGGAAAGAGAAGCAGGCACCACCAGGTCCCCTGGGACAGCAAACAGGGTGTGGAGGGGCAGACAGGTGCCACCCGGCATCACGAATGGCTGACAGGTTGGGGAGTGGGAAGCAGGCACCACCAGGTCCCGTGGGACAGCAGGAAGGGTGTGGGGTGGGAGATGGGAGCCATCAGGCCTCAAGGAAGGCTGACAGGGTTTGGAAGAGGGAAGCAGGTGCCACCAGGTCCCCTGGGACTGTAGGAAGGGTGTGGTGTGGGAGACGGGAGCCTCCAGGCCCCAGGAAATGCTGGAAGGGTTAAGGAGAGGTAAACAGGTACCACCAGATTCCTAGGGTTAGCTGGCAGGATTTGGGGTGGGAGACGGGAGACACCAGACCCTGGAAAAGGCTGGAAGGGTTAAGGAGAGGGAAGCAGATGCCACCAGGTCCCCATGGATTGCTGGCAGGGCATGGGGCAGGAGACAGGAGACACCAGGCCCTGGGATAGGCTGTCAGGGTTAGGGAGAGGAGAGCAGGTGCCAACTGGTCACCAGGGACAGCTTGGCAGGGTGTGGGGTGTGAGATGGGAGACATCATGCCCCAGGAAAGGCAGAAAGGAGTAGGGAGAGGGTAGCAGGCACCATCAGGTTCTCTAGAACTGCAAGCAGGGTGTGGAGGGGCAGACAGGTGCCACCAAGCCTCAGGAAATACTGACATGGTTGGGGAGAGGGAAGCAGGTGCCACTAGGTCCCCTGGGACAGCAGGCAGGGTATGGAGGGGGAGACGGGTGCCACCAAGCCTCAGGAAAGGCTGACAGGTTAGGGAGTGGGAAGCAGGCACCACCAGGTCCCCTGGGACAGCAGGAAGGGTGTGGGTTGGGAGACTGGAGCCATCAGACCTCAAGGAAGGCTGACAAGGTTGAGAAGAGGGAAGCAGGAGCAACCAGGTTCCCTGGGACTGCAGGAAGGATGTGGGGTGGGAGACGGGAGTCTCCAGGCTCTGGGAAATGCTGGAAGGGTTAAGGAGAGGTAAACAGGTGCCAATTGGTCACCAGGGACAGCTTGGTAGGGTATGGGGTGCGAGATGGGAGATACAATGCCCCAGAAAGACAGAAATGGTTAGGAAGAGGGTAGCAGGCACCATCAGGTGCCATGGGACAGCAAGCAGGGTGTGGAGGGACAGACAGGTGCCACCAGGGCTCAGGAAAGGCTGACAGGGTTGGGGCGAGAGAAGCAGGCACCACCAGGTCACCTGTGACAGCAGGTAGGGTGTGGAGGGGGAGACGGGTGCCACTAAGCCTCAGGAAAGCTGACAGAGTTGTGCAGAGGGAAGCAGGTGCCAGAAGGTCACCTGGGACACAGGCATGGTGTGGAGGGCTGTGTGTGCTGTCACCTGTGGTCTTCCAGGTTCCTGGTCCATTTTCTTCAGGTCCCTGGTGGGTCCGTATGAGAAGTACTGCACACACCTGCTTGAGTATGTCACCATAGGCCAGCACCCGTGTTCTCGTCTGGTGGATTCAGCTTTGCTGTCACCTGTGATCTTCCAGGTCCCTGATCTGTTTTCTTCAGGGCCCTGTTAGGTCCGTATAAGGGGTACTGCACGCACCTGCCCAGGTATGTCACTGTTGGCCAGTGCCCATTTTCTTGTCTAGTTTATTCAGCTACGCCATCACCTGTGGTCTTTCAGGTCCCTGGTCCCTTTTCTTTAGGGCCCTGGTGGGTCTGCATGAGGAGTACTGCACACACCTGCCCGATTATGTCACTATAGGCCACCGCCCTTGTTCTCATCTGGTGGATTCATCTTTGCTGTCATCCGTGGTCTTTCAGGTCCCTGATCTGTTTTCTTCAGGGTCCTGTTGGATCTGCATGATGAGTACTGCACGCACCTGCCCGAGTATGTCACTGTTGGCTAGTGCCCATTTTCTCGTCTGGTTTATTCAGCTACGCCATCACCTGTGGTCTTCCTGGTCCCTGGTCTATTTTCTTTAGGGCCCTGGTGGGTCCGTATGAGGAGTACTGCACACACCTGCCCAAGTATGTCACTATAGGCCAACACCCGTGTTCTCGTCTGGTGGTCTACGCCATCACCTATGGTCTTCCAGGTCCCAGGTCTGTTTTCCTTATGGCCCTGGTAGGTCCGCATGAGGAGTACTGCAGAATATGGACAAAGCAGATGTAAACTATATAATATGTGGACCAATAGTCATTGTGGGAGATGGTCCTTATGTGGTATAAGGCATAGAAACTGTCAACAAAGCCTTCAAAATAATGAACCTGTAAAGCAATTGGGCAGTGTGGACATTTACTGATGTGACTGAGGCTGTAGTAATCAATGTATACAGTGTATATAGTGTGGAGTTTTGGTTAAGGTTTTAGTAGAATTTTATTGTGTGCATCTACTATTTTATTTAGTAATGGTGTTGATCTGTTGTATGATAACTCCCTTTGTGGTAGTGGTATGCAATATTATAACTTTTTTCTAAGTAATTCATTAATATGACCTAAAACAGTAAAAATATTAATTGGAAAAAATAAAGGACTTCAGTAGCCTAATTTTATGTTTTCCACAATGTTTTCAGTGACGACTTGCACTTTGTGGATTTTTCTCCATCCTGTTATAAATGTTAATATAGTGCTCTTTCTCTGGTTTTGGGGGATTAATTTGTAAAATAATCAAAAAAAGTTTTAAATGTTATCCTCTTATTCCCATTTACACACAAATGCATTTTAATCTATGAATACCCAGGAATTCTGGGTAAGGAAAAATGTTGAAATTACTTTGCCCCATAGAATTGCACCATGCGTTAGATTGGTGGTCATCACACACAGCTGCATGCAGATATTTTGGTGTTGTTTAGTGAATTTACTAAATGACGTGAAGTACTGCAAATTCATGTGAAGGCCAAAAAATATTTACACATAACTTTTTTTTATTTTGCATATTCTCTGTCCCTGTTACATACGTTACATGGTTACTCTTTCCAAACATTGGGGACTGTACCGGGAAAACCACAACTGATATTATCTTCCTGTTTACAGTTTAAGTAAAGGCCCTTAAGGGTAATATATTGATAGTGAAAGAAGAAAGAAATAAAAAAATGTTTTCCACAGTGATGTCCCATATATGTCCCCTATTACTGTGGACAGGCCCCAAAACCTTCGCATCCACATTTGTTAAAGATATGGGATGGAAGCTACTGTAGCTGGTTAGTGGGGTCCTTCCCTTCCTTCAGAAGAACTGTGATTATGGCTTCTTGAAGTGTAGGGGGCAGACCTTTCTTTGCATGCAACGTTTCCAGCATGTCCAGCATCGGGCGAACGATCGAGTCCAATACCGCTTGATAAATATCCACTGGAAAACCATCGCTGCCCAGTGACTTATGGGGGGCCATTTCCAGGATCATCTTGTGAAGTTCTGTTTCTGAGAAGGGGGCATCAGACCTATCCATTTGGGTGTCAGTCAATTTGGGAATGGGGAGGTATTTCATAAGGCTTACAAAGGCCTGTCTGTCTCATGTGATGTGAGATTCATACAAGTCCTTGGAAAAGGAAACCATGATTTTATTTATGTCTTTGGCAGATGTAAAGATCTTGCTTGCCTTATCTGCAAGCTGTGTGATGTGTCTGTCGCCCTGCTGCTTACGCAGTCTATATGTCAGCAGCTTACTATTTTTCTCCCCGCATGCCCAGAATTTGAATTTTGTGTCTTGTAAGTGTAGATCAGCCTTTCTCGTGGCTGGGGAATTCAATTTAATTCGAAGTGTTGTGATCTCGTAAATTAGATTTGGATTCTGGAGCTGCTTGGTGTCTTTCTTATACCGAGTCTCCTTTTGTTTTAGTTGACTCTCCAGGCTCCCTGCTTCTTTTTCCCTAAGTTTTCTACGGTAAGTGGCATAACTGATTATCTTACCCCGCAGCGTTACCTTATATGCCTCCTAAATACTGGCCAAAGAGGCTGACCCCGGAGGGTTGTCCCTAAAATAATTCTGAGATTCTATTCCCAACCACTGGCAGAATTCCTTATCCTGCAACAGCAGGGTATCTTGCGTAACCTTAGGTGGGATGAGTTCTATTGAAAATTTTAAGCCTTTGGGGGCATGGTCTGACACGTGTATTGGAGCTATGGATGTCACCAGCTGACCTGTTGTTATATCCATAGAGCTCAACTAAAAGTCCAACCTACTGGCCATGGCCCTTGTGGCTGAGAAATACATATAATATCTTCCAGCCGTATTGGTCACTCTCCAGACATCAGTTAGCTGATGGAGAGCCATAAGGTTCCGAAGCGCAGCCAGGGAGTGTTCATGGAACTCTGGCTTGGAGTTTGATCTATCCAATATGTAATCCAGCATCAGATTAAAATCCCTTCCCAGTATGATGTCTGGATTGTCAGTGGCTAGGTCCATAATGTTTTGGGAAACCTTGTTGAAGAAGTCGGGGCAATCCTCATTTGGGGCATATGCAATAGCTAATATTAAGGGGCCCTTGGGTGTGGCTACCTTATCCACTACCCATCTACCTTGGTCATCAGCTCTTATATCAAGGATTTTCCACTTCAAATTTTTATGGCCCAGAATGGAGACCCCTCTCATAGCTGAGCATGAAACACTATGTACTTCCCAGCCCACCCATTCTCTTTTAAGCTTCGAGGCCTCTCTATTGATTAGTTTAGTTTCTTAAATGAAGGCAATCTGTGTGTTCAGTTTCCTCAGATGAAACATCACTTTTTTCCACTTAACTGGAGAGTTTAGGCCCCTGACATTCCAGGAGGTGGCCACAATTGAGGAGTTATTTGCCATGTTTGTCGCGTTTTATTCGATTACCTTTTTGAAATAGTACTGCCCCATCTGTGGTTTCGTCCCCTACACAAGTCCCCTTCACCCTTTCATCCCCCCCCGCCCCCTCTTCATAAAACCTGCACCCTTGGTGTTGCCTGATGTCTGCGTTTAATGTCACGCTGCAATAGTAAAATCCTTCAATACTTCTTTTACCGCATTTAATCTATACACCACATTAGGCTGCCTCTGTGCCTCAGTCAATAAAATCTGCCTTCTGGGAGGAGGTATCTGTCTCATGGGGTAGATGCATAGGTAACATAATAGTAATAAAGCAAGGCAATTATAAAACACAACCTCAGGCTGTAACATGCAGCTGCAAAACATAACCATATTGCCATACAGTTGAACATTTTTCCCAGGCACCACAGTCTCTGTCAGGTTGCCTGCTCTATGACAACCACTTGACCCTGGGGGGGTCCTCGGGGGGCATTGTGGTGCCTTGCCAATTCTTGTGTGGTCGGTGCCTTGAGTTGGCCCATAGGCGACCCATGTCCAGTGTTTGTACTCTCCTGGGGAGGGATATCTCCCCCGGAGCTCACCGCTAACAAGAGGTCCCCGAAGACCTGCCTTCAGTCTGACCTTGTACCCCTTTCCTGGTACTCCTAAGTCATTCAGCTGAGCTTGACATGATGTGTGGGCCTGGGAGGGAGTACCACTGTTAATTAAGTATACACTCCATGTGGCGGCCTGGAGACTCTCCTACTCTTCACCCTTCTCCACCCTGGGCCTCTCCATCATTAAAGAGCTGTGGTGGGGGTGTAGAACTGGGGGTGAGTAGCCAGTAGATTAAACTTGAAATTAACTATGTAACAGCAGAGGGTGCGAGGGCAGCATAAAGAATCACTGACCCATTGCCACACCTAACACACCCTGGCACTTAAGCTTCAGTGCCCACTCTACTTCTCGTTCAACCCTTTCCCACTATTCTTACCTGGTGGAGAACCACCGGCACCGGCCCTCTCAGATCCTCACCCTGTGATGCTCTGCAGTGAGTTCCCTCTGATGGCTTACTCCTCTGCCCCTCCTCCCATGAACCCTCCAGGTGCCCCACTTGGAGGCATTGTCTGCTGCGTACTTCTCTTACACAGAATACTTTAACCAAGGAAACCTGCAAGTATCTATTAGGGAATATATCTGGAGGAGTAAGCCCATTTAGAGAGGGTATGCGGGTGCCACTGGGGAATAACTAGAAACTGTGTTTTGATTTTTAACTAGGCATAAAATGTGCTAACAAATGCATCAGAAATTTTTTTTTCCTTTTAAATCAACCAAAGCATTCCTACTTAGTGCTATCTATACCACTTACTGCGATTTATGAGTCCCAGGAAGCAGCTACTATCCTGGCTGCAGCGGTGCAGTCACTTCTGGCTGCTGAGTCCAATGGTAATGGACTGGTGTAGGCTCTTGAATGCCACATTCCAAAGATAATGAGATGTAGGGCTGTTGTAGCAGGCAAGATAATGAAATGTAGGGCCATTGTAGCAGGCAGATGACCAGTAGTGCTTAAGAAAGCCTCCGTGGCAGCGATTGAGCAGCAACCACATGGCAGAGCTTTAGGCCTGGGCCACGAGGCTGGTTTCCAACCCTCAGTGATCAGTGCTTGCAGGGGAGTAGTGGCCAGTAAGATCAGTCAGTGTTAGTGGGGAACCTAGTTTTTTTAACAGGGTTTTGAAACAGCTACTCACTGCGACAGGGCAGACCCTTGCTTCCTATCTTGAGTGACCGGCAGTTCTGTCTTCTCTGCAGCAGTGGCAGGTTCATCTGCTTTTCCTCCTGCTACACAGTTGGCCCACACCTGACAAGTTGGGGCCCAGTTTTAGTAAATTTCACCAGCTGAGAAGATATCTGTCACATTTGTTTCATCTGGGACTGAAAGATCAAGAGCTGCAGGCATAGCCTGACCCAATGGTGCGGAGGGTTGAGGCGCTAGATGCCACAATGGTGACCTGAGTTCGGGAAACAAGCTTGGGCCGCTGGGGGTCAGCAGGGGAGGGAAAGGATTGAGCATCTGGAGGACTGCTCTCCTTTCCTTGGGGTGGGATTTGGGTTCCCATCACTCTGCAGTGGCCCCCAATGGAGATCGGGGGCACTGCAAGGAGTGGTGCACTAGGGGTGAAATGTGGCAGATGTCAGCACATTGTGCCTTAGATGTCATTGCATGCCCATGCTTCGAAGGGGTACAAACTAGGAGGAAAAAAGGCAGCAATTGACCGAGCAGCTTGATGGCCGCAACTTCCTTGCCCGGTGGTGGCCTGTTGTGCGAAGGTCACACTACGGTAACAGTTCCCAGCCCATCGAGGGGAGTGGGGTCCCCTTCAAGGGGTATGGTAGCAAATGCCAGCGAGTGTTTGGGTGAGCCTGTGGGCTCCTCTGGGGAAGAGAGGCGGTGGTGGGATGATCACAGGTCAGACTGCAGGAGGAGAAAAGAAAAATACTGTTGGACCTGCTACCATTGTTCCTGCATGTTTGGGTCCCTCGGTTGCAGATTTTCCATCGGCTAGGTTTCCATTGGAGTTGAGACCATGGCATGCCAGGTTGAGTCGCATGGTGCCAGTGGTTTGGGGGAGCCCGCTGCCCTGCCATGATGGATTTGGTTCAGGAATTGTTCCACTTCAGCTGGAGAGTTGAACATGATAAATTCTCCTCTGTGTTGTATTCTCAGCATAGATGGATAGTGAAGTGAAGCTGGAATATTTAATCGATGTAGTTCTTACTTTACTCCAACATAAGCCCCGCATTGGTGAGAGAGTTCTTGTGTATCATCCTGAAAGAGCTGTGTCTGGTGCACTTCCCATGTCAGATCACTTCTTTCTCTGGTGGTACATAGGTATAGATCTTTAACTGAATATTTCAAGAATCTTCACAGTATGGGTCTGGGTCTTAACCCATCCCTGGGCCCCATCCAGTTCTGGAGGTGGCATATTGTTTAACTTGCATATCATTGGAAGAAAAGCCTGTAGGAAAGAGTTTATTTCCTTGCCCTCTGCCCCCTCCGGTACCCCAATGATTTGTATGTTATTCCACCTGGATCTGTTCTCCAGGTCATCTACCCAAATGAAGTAGGTACTGGATTTGATCATGATGTTTTCTGATATGGCCTTGATGGGTGTATAACATTTCTTCGTGGGCGCTTACTGTTTGTTCCGTGCCTGCCACCAATGCTGTTAGGACTTGTACCTCATTAATTGTTTTAGAGGTGGTTTCTTTAAGCACAACAGTGTCCATTAAAATTCTGTTTAGTAATGTTGTAATATTGGCCAGTTCATTGGTGTCTGGGAGTCCCTCCCGGTAGTGCCATTGTAGAATGCCACCTGTGCTTCACTGCTCCGCTTTGCGGGGCCTCCACCACCAAGAGCATTCGGCTAGATTCTTCCTCGGATCCAACTGAACATCCAAGGAGCTGGCTCACTCCCAGAACTCTGTCAGGCACACAAAACACTTAAACACCCAGGCCTAGTAGATCTACTTGTGAATATCAAGGAATCGGTTGGAGGCAGTGACCACAAAGTGGTAACCTTCTCTCTCTCGTGAAAGGGAAGAATTAGTGTAACCCCCAGGGGGCGCTATCCCAAGGGCTACTACCCCCTGCCTGCTTTGCCACTAACAGGTTGAGGGGCCTGGATCCAATGGTGGGTGCCTCCACCTAGAGGTTGGGGTTGGAACAGTCGAGAACGACTTGGTCACAGCCCTCTGGGTCACTGCAACCCCCTTTTCATCCACTAGTTCCCCACAAATGCTTCCCGCACCACCGTTATGACTTACACGTACCCCCAGGATGGATTGCCCAACTTGGTGCGGAGGATCCCCTGTAAAATAAGATGCAGTAACACAATAACCCATGCACAAGAGGGTGGTACAAACACTCGGTTCAGACAGTATACCTTGCAAACAACAAATCTGATTTATTGCAGGGGGATTAACAAGGACAGGGGAAATCAGGTTGATTAGCTTAACACTCTACTATATCAGGGCACTGTGCACAGGCCAGACCTGTAAGTCACTGTCTCTGGGTACCCAGGCACTAAGAGGCTAGCCTGTTCAGTGCAGCTGGTTGGGGCCCTGACGAAGAAAACAAGTATTCGATACCCAAATTGATTAAGCAGAGCCAGCAGGCTCAGTTCATGCAGCCAGTGGAGCAGCCAGACAAATCTTGCCCTCAAATGAACATCTGACAGGGAGCTACCATGATTTAGTACTCACGACTCCTGCAGAAAGATCCCTCTCACACCACTTGCAGGACATAGCCTGTGATCCAGACACTTCTCCACACATTTATATGTAGAACAGAGGGGTACCATACCAGGCAGCTTCTTTAGACTCCCGATCGCTTTCACTTCACAAACCGGGTGAACTGACACATATTCACTTGTCCTGACAGACCAAGCGCGATTGAAGCAGATTCTCCAGTACTTTACAGGGTGAGCCTGGTAGGTAGCTGTAAACGTACAGCCTCCTCTGCCTTCACGCCACCATGGATCTTGTCTGCTCCTTCTGGCGATACTGTCGCCCGACTTCTAGGCCTTGCACATGTGCTTCCCACATAAAGACTTTTACAGTGCAGGAGCCAGAGCTCCTTCTCTCTTCACGACCACAAACAATTCTGCCCCCTCCAGCACAGTTCAGGGCATTTTCCCTTTACTCCACAGGCTCCGGTTGGCTGATTCCTGCTGCCAGTCACAGCATGGTCCCTCTATTGGTGCAAAAAAGGTGCCAGGGTCCAAACTACACTTCCCAGGAGCACCTGCCATATATTCCCCTTTAGGCAAGCTCCCGGTGGGAGTCCAAATTCTGATTGGCTCAAGTGGTCTCCATTTTAAGGCCCCCCTTCCCCAATTGGCCCATCTCAGCAGTTCAGGTCCAAAATGGAGGGGCCATACACACAGAGTCCCAGCTGTAATAAAGGCAAATTAGACAAACTACATTTTCATTGTGACTCTACATTTTTCCCAGCAAACAGTTACACCCCTCAATTAGGCTCCCTCTGCTCTCTTAGCAACTGCAGAAGCGGAGCGATTTAAACAGGAGCTCGGTTGGGATTCAAGCAGTAAACCCACAGTCCCCCCTATACAAACTAATAAAGCCTGTGAGCAGGCAGCACTTAAAGAGACAGTACCAGAGGCTCTAAAAGCACTCACAGCGCCCACATTTAAGCAGCATTACGCCAAACACCAGTTAGGCAAGGAGCACTAAGGCAAGTTCCGGGAAGGCTTTTAGGAACCCCCATTTGTAGGGGGTTACATTAGGCTTCAGCCATCAGGACCCAAAGCATCAGAAACAGTGGACTTTACCAAGAGGAAGAATCTGGTGCCAGTGGTCTGGAGCAGCTGCTTGAGGCTGGTAATGAAGGGAACATGCAGTGTTTGTTGAAGAAGAGGCATGATGTGGCCACAGAGGTCTGCACCCCTGTAAGAAATAGGGTAGCAAATTCCAAGAAGTGGTGCCCTTGTACAGCAGGTACACAATGCAGCTGATCCTGAACAAAAAGGTATATGACTGCTGGAAAGAGACAAGTTGCCTCCAGACACGAGAGGAGCACAGAGCAGCATGGAGGGACTGCACGACTAGAATTAAGAGTTGAGGGTGTGGAAGCCATGGTGGCAGTAGGAGCTGTAGACAACACTGAAGCCTTCATTCAGAACATAAACAGAAGGGGAGAGGTGAAGGAGGGATTACCCCCCGAAAACAAGGGGAGCGTTGGGGCGACCTGTGAGAGAACCAGGTGTGATGGCTGAGATGCAGAATGAATACTCTGCCTAAAGTGTGCTTATCACCTAGTGTCCTGGACAATAGTCTGCCCCAGAGTCCAACCTAGGTGACATCCCACTTTTCTCTTCCCCATATGGTGCTGCCAGTTGCCATTCCAGATTGGCATTATGTCTCTCCAAAGCAGTAGAGCTATAAGAGACTGCACATGCCCCACTCCTTGCCCTCTGTAGGCAGGTCAACATGCAGCTGTGGAAGTGCTCCAAGTGAGCTTCCATCCTCTGTAGTACACCAGACTGCTAGAAACAGCAGATTGCATCCTGGCCCACTTCCACGCAGCCCAACTCCTCCTCGGACAACTCTGTTACTATTTGCCTTATGACCATTTGCTCCTGGGACAGGTTGACTGCTGGCTCACTCAGTGTCTGACTCCTGCAGTTCTTCAGCAATATATTCAATAAACCAGTAATTGTTTTTGTCTTATGGCCAATAGCAAGTTAAAGCAGACCTGTGTCTTTGAGATCTGGACTGGTGACTATAGATGTAATTAATGTTAGTCTTCGACACCTCTTGATTTTTATGGCCTTACAATAGAAGATGGGAGTGTTCATCCTTTCTATTTCCCTACAGTCTATTATTGATAATATATGTTTGTACCTTGTTTAAAGAACTGACTGTGTTCACATGTATAGTACTTTCTGAAAAGAAAACGGCTTTGTAGCCTAGGACTTCATGCTCACTTAAAAAACGTTAGGACCTGACACTTTCAAAGTTTGCATAGAAATGACCAAAAATATTTTTTTCCTTAGCTGTCCATCTGAACTGTCGCTCATCTTTGTTTTCGATTTAGTATTCTGTAGCAGTGCTGTTCCCTCTGTGTACTGATGATTTCTTTCCTGTTGATGGATGGTTCTGCTGTTCTTTGTAGAGGGCCTGATTGATGTGCCCTTTGAATCACAGCAGTGAAACAGAGTTCAGAATCTTTACTGCCATGCAGTTCTGCTCAGGCTGATCTTTGCAGCACTCATAAAGTTTTTCTTACTAAAACAACAGAAGGATACAGTGGGTATTTGAATTACTAACTTACTGAAGCAAGCCTCTTTTGTCCTAATGTCAGACTTCAGTGGACAGTGTCCCAGAGAGACCGACAATGTTGGTGATAGAAAGCAGTGTGAACATGTCATATGATACAGTTTTATATGGTCTGTGTTTAGCTCTTGCAAAGGACCAGCCATGATTAATTTTTATTCGATGAAAATGCCTAAATCTGGCACTTTCACCTTCCATTCAAGACTGTTGGAGCTTTGGGTCACTTCAGGCTACTTCAAGCCTTTGGAAAATTGATTTAGAAAAATGGCCCATTCTAGGTGCAAGGTCTAGTCCCATTATCATCCCATTTCAATCACCTCCCACCCTCCATCCCCACCCAGTTCAGCCAGACTGTATTTTGTAACAAAAAATGACAGCTCCAGGCACTGCACCTGCCTAGGAGACAGTATTCTGTTTTCCTGGATCAAGTGGAGGGTGGGGATCAGTGCTGGAGGGGTGTACCATGTCCCTACTTGTTTCCTGCACAGCCAACATACCAAGGACCTGAGGTGTTTTGACTGAGCCAGAGTGTGTGGGGGGGGGGGGTGCTGAATCAAACCCACACCGAATTTGGTAATAACCAACTTCTTTCACCCTTAGCTCTTACCACACAAAGATGACATTTCACTGGACTTCTCAGAAGTGAAGTCAGATAGCAAGCCTAGTTAACTGATTCCATGTTTGGATCTCTACATTTTTCAGTTTATGCCATATTCATACCTACCTCTTTGGTGTTGAAATAAACTATCAAGCTTACATACTTAAAATATTCACCAACTAGACATTAATTTTTCTTTCTCTGTTTTGTCTCCTGACTCCCTCACTGACCCCCCCTTCTGCCAGAAAGCCCCAGATCCAACACACACAGTACCTGTGACTTACCCTGTCTTGTTCTTGACCTCTATGGGTGAGCGGGTGCCTTGGTAGACAGTGCAGGAGATGCAAGGTCACCTGCATCATCCTGTCAGTGTGGGAGTTTTTCCTACCCAGGCTGAAATGCATGCAGTGGCATGCAAGTACTGCATGAAAATGCTGCATACCTCTGCACCTCCTCCTCAGCCAGTTAGGTAGGTGAATGCTGCTGCACCATCCAGCCTCTGCATGGCGCAGCCAAGCAGCAATACACACTGTCACCCCTCTCTGAAGGAGGAGTGTTGTCTAAGGATGCTCAGTCCTTCTTGTCCCAGCTGGCCGTCGAGTGACCCAGGTTTGTTCCCGAACCCGGATCGCCAGCATGGAGTCAGGTGAGGCACTCAGCACCTCATCTCTCTGTGCCTCTTGGCCAGCCCAAACTAGATATCTTTAACTAGGAACAGTGGTACTGCTCAGAGTTGTATTTGATTTGCTGTTGTTACCAACATTACCACTGAAGCTTGTATGGGTACCTAGAATATACTGTTTAATAGCGAAGGGGCACACATGCTTCTGCTATGCATGGAGCTAGGCTTAAATATGAAAACTGTTGAGTTAAGGTCCATTTTATTCATACTCAGTTTTTTTTTTTAGTCCTGGGTCCTCCAATCCTCCATTCAGATGTCAGATCTGCCCTGCCTGTTATCCACGCCCCCCCCATGCCCAGGCCTACCCCCCAGGCCGGGAGGGCTCCCCCCCAATAGAAACATAAACATAGAAACATAGACTTTGACGGCAGATAAGGACCACTAGGCCCATCTAGTCTGCCCATTTCCCTACCTACAGGATAGGCCGCAGATCCTAGTTAACCAACAGCCTTTATCTTCCTGCCCCCCACAAGAATTGACTTATGTCTGTCCCATGCATTCTTGAATTCTCCCACAGTTTTAGACCCCACAACTTCCTCAGGAAGGCTGTTCCATGCATCCACTACCCTCTGTGTGAAATAATACTTCCTCACATTGCCCCTGAACCGCCCTCCTTCTATCCATCCAGGGACCACCAGTGCCACTGCCGTTGCCTCAGAGGTTGCCAAGAAAGAGGAGCGGTTGGACCACAGTGGGCTCAGGGAGGGTGAGGGTGGTGGAACAGAGGCACATCCCTCCAGTTGTACCTCTCCACAATTCCTATGCCATTCTGGCAAAGTGTGGTTCCTCTATGGAGGCACCTACAGTGGAGACCAAGGAGGATGCTGGGAACCTCCACAAAGGAGACCCACAGGAGGATGGCAGGGGACCCTGCAGGGGAAGGAAACAACTCCTGGTGGGGGACTCCATTGTTAGGAAGGTAGAAGTGGGCAAGGAAGGGGAGAGGGAGGTAAGGTGCCTGCCTGGCGCCATGGCTTGGAGGGACAGGGAGCAAATCCTCAGGATTGCCAGAGCAGCTGCACAGGGGAGGGAGCTGGATGTCATTGTCCACCTAGGGACAAATGACCTGGCTAAGAAATGGGATTAGAGAAGTGCAGGAAGCGTTTATGGAATTGGGGAGGGGCCTTAGTCAAATAGCACGCACGGTAACCTTCTCGGAGGTGCTACCCATCTATGGCATAGGAGAGGCTAGGGTGTTCCGTACCATGGGATTCAATCAGTGGTTGAAAAACTGGTGTGGAGCTCAGGGATTTGGCTTCATTGGGGACTGGGGGTCCACCTGGAGTGATGCAAGCCTATACTGGCATGACGGGCTGCATCTGTCCGGGAGGGGAACCAGGATCCTAGGTGATAGGTTTAAATGCTTCATTGGCAAGCTTTTAAACTAGCCAAGGGGGGAGGCACTGGAAAGGAGCAGGAAAATCCTAGCCCCCAAACAATCACAGTAGTAAGTGTGGCAAACACCAACATGGAGGTGTTGATAGGGAGAAGGGCAGGGGTAAATGGAGAAAGTGACAAAGGCAAGAAGGACAGGGATGGGGCAAAGGGGTAAGGCCATCAGGAAATGGAGGGTAATTACACCGTAGCCAAGCCTTTGGCTTACCCCCTGGGTCAGGGGCTATGAGCTGGCCCCCGGCGGACATCAAGGCAGTATAGATGGCGGCAGAGCCGTTGTCATGTCGGGGACGTGCTTTTTTCAATGTTTGCCGATCCCTGGGGTGAAGATGGCAATGACGCTCAGCATCCGCAGACCACCCCCTAAGGTGACGGCACCAACTG
The DNA here is from genome assembly GCA_016271365.2 of Neoceratodus forsteri. Lineage (NCBI taxonomy): Eukaryota > Metazoa > Chordata > Ceratodontiformes > Ceratodontidae > Neoceratodus > Neoceratodus forsteri. The sequence continues at coordinate 627,312,275 of CM028131.1, forward strand.
CAGTGGACCCCCAGCCTCCACCAGGGGTTTATAAAGCACCAGGCCCTCTTTCTCCCTTCCCCCTGGAGAAGGAGAGCAGTCCTCAGGAAACTTGATCCTCCTCCCCCTGGCCGGCCCTCCAACTCCCGGGTCCGTTCTCGAACCCATTCATTGGTATTGCAAGCAGAAATCCTATGCTGTGAATGTTGTAAATTGCTTATTTTGCATAATTACTCAAATGTATGAGGCTTATTTAACTGTATCTGTATTCATCTCTGTTTGATATTCAAGCCTATCTTGCCCTGTAAACCATTTTGCTGCATCTATACTTTGACTGGTAATGTAGCCCTCTGTTGACAGTATCATTGTATTGTATTACTGTGACTGTATGCAGGTTCACCTTGTAAATGAGTATATCTCAATGGTGTTCCACTTGGTTAAACAAAGAACTGATTGATTGAAAGAATTGATTGATTCAGAAATGCGTGTTCTACTGTACAATGAGTTGTAAAAAAGCAGTTTGACAGCCTAATTATATTGTATTTCTGCTGTAGACTTAAAAACATAAGACTCTGTCACTCTATCTTGTACATTGCTGTGGTGTACGTTTGTCCAACATAAACATTAAAACAGAAACTTGGAACAGTTAAACAAGGGTATGTGATACACTACCCACCCCCCACACACACACACACGATTTTCCTGTTGAATTTGATAGGGGCCTGAATTACCCAGATCCTGTCTAGTCATTGATTAAAATTAGTAAACTATATTGATTCCCCTGCCAGAATTGACTAACAGGCAGGCACAGAAAAACCTTGCAGTGCATGGTGCAGACATGGGTAAGCAGCCCAGGGTGCAGACATACGGTAAGTAGCCCCAAATTCACAGCAGAATCAGGATAGTATCCATACTGAAAAGATCCAATAATTTACTGATGCCTGCAACTGCACCAAGACCCTAATAAAGTCCTGATAATGTTTTGCTATAATCTGTATATTATGTTTAAGTCAGTAAATGTATATTATAATACTTTGTTAATGTCTATGTTTTTTCTTACTACAGTATATATTATTCCAAAAACATGACATTTCAAAGTGTTACTGATAGCTTACCATGTGAGGCATCTGTATTTTCTCCTGAACTCTCTGTGCTCTACTTTCAAAGAGCCCTTAGATCACCACAAGTTGCAGTGATCTAGGGCTGCGGCGACCTCCGTGTGCAGCAAGGACCCTATGCCCAATTTTACAAAAATCAGGGGCCCGCCGTCAAACTCCCTCAGTTTGCCGCAATCCAACAGCTGCACCAGAGAAAGGGTGCACCAGAGGGCAATGGCACAAGCCACAGATGGGCTTGCGGCAGCTGGGGGAGAGATGGCGACCCACTGGCTGGGCACCCTATTGGCTAACGGGTCATCAGAGACATGCCCTGGTGCGGGGGGGGGGGGGATGAGTTGGGAGGGCCACTGCCAGACATGAAGTACAGTAGATACACTGTACTAGTGGTGTATAGGGGATGAAAATGAGTGTGTGTGTGTGTGTGTGTGGGGGGGTGTGGAATATAGGAAGAGGCATACACATTAACAAGTCCAATAGTACTGTAAATGTTATGTTGGCAGCAAACGCTGCACTTGCTCCATCTCTCTCATGCACCCAGGGCACCCCACCTGTTTTCTATCTGTCCCCAGCTCCCTCCTCGCAGGTCCACCCCCCAACTGGCAGCATGGTCCTACACTGATGCAGAACACTTGGACCACCTCCTGGCTGGTCTAAGTGGAGCTCCCTGCTGCATCCACAGAAGGGCATACAAAATCCCAAAAATGAGATGTTGCAGCCACACAGTGGCACAAGCCCCCTTGTGACCTGGCACACCATGATGTAGTTCACAAGGGTGGCACAGTGCATCTTTGGTGAAGTGGCTCCCCTTTTCAACACAGACCGTGTTTGAAAATCGGGAATGCCGCATCTTTTGGTGCAAGGTGCCACTGCATCATTTATGTTTGACACAGGCACCTTACGTCATTCCTCAGGCTTTGAAAATCAAGCTGTCTGTTTAGATCATTACCAGTTTGCTCCTGCTACACTCACATCCTACATGTTAAGTGTGCTAATTTATGTCCACTGCTGCTGCTTTTTTTTTATTGAGATTTTTTCTCCTGGCAGGCTGGTTCAGCCCTGAACCCACCTCACCCGCCCGGCACCCACCACCATGACTCGCCTCCCCTCGTGGCAGGACCAGGAAGGGAAGGGCTGTCCTCCCCACACCTGGTGACTGTCATCCAGAACTTTTGACGGTGGTCAAGCAGTGAGGTAAGAGCGGGGCAGGAAGGTAGGGCTTCATTAAGCCAGCACCCACCCTTCTCAGTTTTCTCCCATTTTCTGCTCGCCGGAAGCGTTTGTGCATGGAGTCGCATACATGCCATGGAACTGCTGCCCCTCCTACTACATCACTTGTACCATGGCACTGCCACTCGGCCTCAACCAGGAGGCAGCCAAGGAGTGAGACATTATCCCTCCCCACCCTGGGAGAGGAGAGCAGTCCCTTGGATGCTCAATCCTTTCCCCCCCCAGCCAACCCCCAGCACCCCGAGCTTATTCCTGAACCCGAGTTGCTAGCATGGGAACATATAAGGTGCACTAGGGGTCTCAGCCCTGTTCAGCACTGGGCTTGCGCTAAACTGCTGCTGCTTTTAACAGCTAGTGAGTACATTTAGTTTTGTTACTAGCTCATTCCTGTTACTGCTTTTATTAACAGGTGGATATATTGAATTTACAGATATTTACACTAAAACCTAGAGCAAAATGTTCCATCTCTGTTAGTTTATTTGTCCTGCACCCCCTCCACTCCACCACCACCACCTCCTCCTCCCACCCCCAAAACCAGCTCCAGGAAAGAAGCAAGTCTATGAACCTACTTATTTCAAAGAGGATCAGTCAGCACCAAAGGCCCCATACTCAAGTGTGGGTCTGTTCCAATTTGCACTTTGTGTGCAGAAACATTTTTTCTTTTACTTACTGTTTATTGTAGTATAGCAGATTGTATCAAACTAATTTTTTTTATTTCCAGGCTGACATTTTCTGTAACTGCAAATCCCAGAATTCTCTGCAGCTGACATCGGAGCAGGACTGCAGCAGTGAGAGACTTAATAGCCTCCAGTGCATGTTAGAAGCTTTCATAAGCTTTTTTCCTTTAAATTTAGTATACTTTATTAAGATTTTTCAAAAAAGCAAACAGTACAATGCCAAAAACAAGAACAAAGAATAGACCCCCCAATACATCACATGGTACAAACCTTCAAGCTTTCATAAGCTCTGATCAGATGTTTGCTGGTCCCTCTCTTTTCTTGGGGCTATGTACAGTCCTCTGTAACTGTTCTTAACCCTGGGAGGACAGTGGTACCAGCAAACAAAAGGTCAGAGCATATATAAACTCTAACATACACTGCAGGCTATTGAATCTCCCCCTGCTGCATCTGTGATCTCATCTTAGCTGCGGCAGATTCTGGGATTTATAATTACAAAAAATGTCAGACTGGAAGTAACCAAAATTATTCTGATATAGTCTACTATGTGGCAGTAAACAAGTAAAAAAGAATATTTTGCACACAAAGTGCAAATTGGGACCAGCCCCACACTTGGGTGTGAAGCAATTACTGCTGACTGTTCCTCTTTAAAGGTGGAACTAGAAAATATTTACGTTTCTTTATAAAGGTGAAACTTTTCTTTGTACTGCAGACCTTTGCTTTGTTTTAATTATTAGTATTTTCTGTAGTCAATTTAAAAGTTTCAGAAAGAACTACAGTGCTTCTGAGCCCTGTCAAGTTTTTAGGGCTGCAGTGGGTGTAGCCCTGCAGACCTTTTGCTATAAAAAAAAGGACTCAGTGCATTCTCTCCAACCAAACAACATGTTGGACACACAGCACAGTCACCTCCATGTCTGTGGCATCTCTGGAGCACACCGCTGCTTGTCTCTAGTGGCAATGCACTATTTGTTACTATAAAACTGAACGGCATCCTGATCACGATGCTGGGGAATTGGGCACCCTGAGTGTGACTCTTATGTTTCTGGGGTGGGATGATGGGTGCTGAGAGGGAGGGTCGGGTGGGGCATATCTGTAATTTAAAAGAAAAAAATTGGTGGTCACGGCAGAGCATGGCACATTCTGCCATGTCCGAATAGCGCCACACTCTACACTGCGCATTCCACGACCACTAGCACATGCATAGTACAGTCGGTGGCCATCTTGGACATGGCAAAGTGTTTGCTGTGGCGCGATTTTTTTTTAAATTATAGATATGCCCCCATCCTGACCCACCTCTCAGCATCCCCCTAAGAAACATAAGAGTGACACTGAGGGTGCCCAGTCCCCAGTATCCGATCATGACTCTTTTTTCATATTTTCACACCCAACCCTGTCTCTCAGTGCCCTCTGAAACATAAGAGTGACACTGGGGCTACCCAATCACCCAGTATCGCGATCCAGAATCCTTTTTTTTTTAACATGTAAAAGGGAGACCATCCATAAATATCTTTTGTGGCCATTCCTGTCCCCCACCTGACCCTCCCACTCAGCACCCACCCCCAGCTCCTTACAAGCTGGTGACCCAGTTCAATATTGGCATGCTGTGGCTGTCTTGAGAAGTTTGGTGGCTCAACATTTCACCATCGGTAGCGAAATTTCACTAGCTATCAAACCAGCTTTACCAAACTGTTCTGGGTCAAGGTAGTTGAACTTGAATGTGACTGTTTTTTCTGAGGTAACAATAATGATGGTTTTCACTGTCTCTGAAAAGTAAGGGTTCGCTGGTTACAAGCTGCTCCATAACTGCAGCCAATTATTAAAGCATTACTGTCTGCATCGATAATTTACTTCATATTACCCCACTATCTCTCAACACGCTATACACATATGAGGTTTTTTGTTCTGTTACATATAGGGCTTTGTTCTCTGTTGATTTTGGGACGGCATTAGGGTCCTACTGGCTACAGTCTGTACATTCTTGGTTTCTGCTATATTAGCACTGTGGGCTGTGGCTCCAGCTACAACTTCTTTAGTCAAGATACGACTTGGTAAGGGTGGTAGTAGCCACTGCTCACCATGTGTCATGCCAGAGAAAACAGTGGCAATGGAGAGAGAGAGAGAGAGAGACAAATTTAGAAACTTTTCCTGCATTTTTTGGCATTCTTGATTTGGATGATCATTACTCTGTCAGCCAGTCGGAGTTTTGCAAAGTGCACTATAAACTGCTCAGACATTGTACTGAAAACTTGCATGAGTGCAGTTGGACATTGCTGACGACTAGCTGGCATAGAGGTCTATATAGATAATAGTAAAGTCAGCAAATTCTGTATGTGAAAGAGTGACTACTTGAATTTGATTGATGATTTGCTGTAAATCTGATTTTTGTCTTACAGTTAAAAAAAAAAAAAAAAAAAAGATAACATTCACCCTATATATCCAATACAGTGGATTCCACTTAAATGCAATCCTGATTAAGTGCACACTTTTTCATTTCCCAGTTTGTTTACATAGAACCATATTAATAATCTCAGTTTAATGCACACTGGTTAAGTGTAAATTTCATTTAAGAGCATACTTTCACACTATCAGCATACCATCAGTCAAATAATAATTGTTCCTGATAAGTGCACAATGAGGTGCTTACAGATACAACGAGGTGCTAACAGGTGTAACTGATACCTGTAAACAGCCTGTCTCAAGTCTTATCAGGAAGAAGTTAGAAACAATGGAGTGTGAGAAACTGTTTAACAAGTAAGAGAAAAAGGCAGGACCCAACAATGTGGAATGCCCACTGTGACTCCCGGTTGTTTCACGTTTCAGTATACAGAGCATATGGACCTGACCTCCTGACCTTCTGTGGTCCCAGTCAGCCCCTGTTAGGCATAGTACAGGGTTTACAGCTGCCTAATGTGAGTGATCAGATGAGAAGGAATACAGATCAGCTAGCTGTCAGTGAAGTGAGAAGATGGGAGGCATGGTGTTAGCTCAGAGACACTGCTGTATCTAAATTTTTAAAAACATTAATGCAAAAATATAAATCTAATCTGTACTTGTTTCACAACTGGAAATTAGTGAAATGCATTTTAAATGAGCCAAATGATGAATTTAAATGATGATATACCACATTAAAGACTATTATGACTTAAATTAGTGTTTACATCTTTTTCTATGCTGGCCCTTTATTTACAATGTAATTTCTGATAAGTGCAGATTCTGCTTAAATGCACATTGTGGCCTGATAAATTGGGTGTGCACTTGACCAGAATCTACTGTATAGCCTTCAAACAATTCACATTCAACTCCAGCTTGCTACAAGTAATGTGGCAGTAGGTACCATGGCTTACAATAATGTGCCAATTCTGTTGATGGGGAGGGAGTGGGGAACAAATGGACACATATGGTGCAGATAATATGAATAATATGCACAAAGTGTATGTACTTCAACACAGTCCAGCCATTGGGGGAGAGGGGAGTGGGAGGGAATGGGACACGTACAAAATTGTCATATCATTGAGGGAAAATCTGTGGAAAAATACTATGATTGTCATACCAGTCATCCACAGACATTTCAGTGCTGTCACGCCCTTCGCTGCTGTCACTGGAACCGTAATACTGATCACCACCTTTCACTGAAGAGTTCTTAGTACTGCTTGACAATGCCGTTGGTTCAGATGCACTGAGTTCTATGTCATGCACTATTCTGCATGACAGTGCTTTCAATTCAGTTGTCTCCTCATCTGAAGACATTATGGCTTCCTTGGTAACAGTTTAATAACATGGTAAATCCACTTCATGTCTGTGTCAGAAATGACAGTATGAACATGCAATCCGCATACAGCCACCAAATGATGTCACCATGCATCACGCTGCAATGCAGTTTGGTGGCAAAATAGATATGTAAACATCAGCATGAGGCACAGGACGTCCATGGCTAACAAAGGTAAAAAACATATATTTACTTATCAAATGCTTAAAGGATGTTTGTAAGGCTGATTACCAAAATGCCTGCATTAGATGCTGACATGCTGTCAAACTATTGTCTGATGTCCAGATTTTCTGTCATTTCTTTTTTCTACATATATTTTTCCCTCTTGCATCTTGGGGGGGGGGGTGGCAAGTCCCCATCTTTCCATGCTGTCTTACGGTCTCTCTCGGTGCTCACTTATGGTCAGGATCTCCCCAGAAATACTTCTTCATAGTAGAGCTGGAGGAGGGAGAGCTGTCTCTCCCCCCCCCTCCATGAATATTCCAAGGTGGACCAGTTCGTTAGCTGAGTGGCGGTGCAGGCTCGGGACAGGTGGGCTGGACTTCATTTAGCCCCCTGACCTTCTGTTTTTCCATTTCCTCCCTGCCCATCACTTTGAAGCATCGGACTTGTGCACGGAAGCACACCCGTCCAACTTTCCTCCCGTGCCATCCCTACGTTGCCACCTGTGGGCTACTCTGCCACCAGGCCTGCACCTGGTGGTAGTCTAAGGCTGGGTACACATGCCTTCTCAACCCAGGAGAGGAGAGGGGAGCTGTCCCTCAGATGCTCAGTCTTCTCTCACCCTGGCTGACCCCTGACGAACTGAGTCTTTTCCCAAACCTGGGTCACTGGTGTGGCAGGAGGTGAAGTGTTAGTGTCTTATCCCTCTGCACCACTGGGCCAGCAATGTATCTGTCATTTCTAAAGTGTTTAAGAAGGTAGTGGCAGGCCAACTGCAGAATGACATCTCAGTCAAATTTCAGTCAAGATACAAGTCTCATCATTCCTCCAAGACTGTTCTGGTGAGGGTGTCAAATTTTGTGGTTGCTTAGAACAGAGGGTACTCTGTTTACTGACATTTTCTAGCACTCAGTCTGATCCCATGGGAATGGGTTCTTTTTCAATAAAGGTTGCTTTGCTTTACCTTTTTTTTTATTTATTTTATTTATTCTTTGGTAATCAGGTAAGGCTACTAGGCTCAAGCCCCTTTTTCAGGGATTACCTGGGGGCACTGGGGAGGTTAAGTGACTTGCTAAAGGTCACACAGTATGCAGGTGGAGGTTATGGGAATCAAACCCAGGTCTACTAGGTGTACCAAGCATAATCACAGCTCAGTAGTCTAACCTCTAGGCAATACTACCAGCCCCTAACATTATTAGACAATCTGTCAGCAGTTTTTAGACACATTGGATGATGGCTGGGGGTAGCATGACTGGGGAGGGTCTCCCTCCTACCCCCCCGGGGGGGTTATCCGAGGCTGGGGTGGGTCCACCATAGCACAGCTGAGTTGTCCTGGGAGTCCCTGAAGGAAGGTGTAGAAGCAGTGAGGAAGGGGCATAAATAGGAAAGTAAAAAAAAAATGGAGTCTTTATTTCACTAGACACATAAGTGCATACTACTACATGTTTTGGGTGTATTGTGGTTAGGTACCCACCCCCACTCCCCATGCACTCACTTGCCTATCTCCCATCTGCTGCCAGACATACTGTATACTCTGCTATCCACCCAGTTCACCTGTGGTTTAACCACCATAGTGGGGCCCAGTCAACTGACCTGCACACTGCTAACCACTGAGGAGCAACCTTGGTCTTGAAGGTCAGCGCAGAGGGGAGCTGGAGTCATTTGGTGGTGTAGGGGTTGGTGGCACTAGCTATGCCACTTTATTTTGCACTAGCACTTGTCATTTTTATTGCGAGCATGACAGCCTAGTGGTCATAATGTGTTGTAGTTATGTATGTACCACTTTAATTCTGCTCTGTTTAAGGCTTGTCAGTGCTTGGGTTCTTTACAATTGGAAGAGCACCATGCACAGGCATGAAATGTTGGGTGAACTGTCAGCAGCACCACCACATTCATTCCTTCAGTGTGCCGGCACTTTTTTCTAACAAAACCCTATAGCTACCTGCCCATTGATCTTTCTGTGGCTCTGTCAGTATCGAATGCTAACAGGTGTTGAATGCAGTGCTTTGATTGCTCTTCAATACGTACTTTGCATTTGCACTTCCCTATGTCCGAACAGCAGCCCTATTAATTTGTGCTTCCCCGATTTCATATCAACTCTGTGAAACTCAGGGCAGGTTAGTCAGTAATTTTCAGACTGTCTCTGGATTTACTTGCACTTCAAAATAAATTGATCGACTGTGTAAATGTTGTGAATGGGACATGGTGCCTAATAGGACTTTTAATTTTTTACTGTTTACGTACACTGCATTTTACTCTGGATGGCCTATTTGAGATGCACTTCTCATTTTCAGTTGTGTCCTTCTTAAGCTCATCTTTCAGTTTGGTGAATTCGAGCACAAGGGAGGTTAAGTGACCATACCATGATTAGGAGATGGCTGGACCTACATGCTGCAGCATAGGTTTGGTGGAAATATTTTAGAGACAAACTTTTTTAGCTCAACTGGTGAAGGCACCCTTGTCTGAATTTCATGAAAATTCCCAAGCTGGTTAGTAAAGGGACTGGCTGTCCAGTTAGATCCTACATGTGGAATGTACGTCCCTTGTTAAAGTATACATTAGCATATGGATCTAGAAACTTCTGTTTTCTGCTGGAATTACTGTGATCTGACAGGTTCCTTGTTCCACCTGTTCTTGGAATGTCCTTCAGTAATAACATTTTGGAAAGAAAGGTCAGAGGTGCCCAGCAAAATATTTTAAAAACAAATGATCTCTGCCCTTGCATTCTATGCCTTAGGTAGTAAAAGAGCTGAGGGATGGTCGAAAGGAGGGTGAATTTAGGTTATTTATAGCAGGCTGCTTGGAAGCTAGGAGATTATGTTTGGTATCATGAAATATCCTAAAATTACAGGGAATCCCTACTTTGCTGTGGATGGGATATTTCATTGATAGATGTTATTAGAGAAACTTTCATACAATCTGTAGGTCTTAGATGGCCCTAACCAGAGAATCTGAGAGGAGACTAGTAAATTCTTGGCAAGTTATTATTACAATAGAATAACAGATAGGTTAGTGTATGTTACAAGGCAGTAATCACATCAAGAGGTTCCCATGTCCCTAGAACATCGAGATGGGATTACTGCCTTATGAGGCACACTAAGGTATTTGTTATTTTTTTTAATATATGGATTCAAGGTGAATTGACTCATCTCCGGTTCGTGGGTTGAGTCAGCGGGTCCGTGTGCATGTGGGCGCTCTTCCTGTGAGCATCAGTCTTAAGGATCTGATGGTGGTGTGGGCTCTGTTTAGCCCATTTTTTTTCTGTCAGCAGTATCAGTTGGGCCATAGTAGTGAAAGGAGGAGTTGGGCAAGAGCAAGGTGGCTCGGCGAGCCCTGAATGTCCAAAAGCAGGCAGATGAAGCCAGAGTAGGCAGCAGTGAAAAAACACTGCTCCTAGCATCGAGGATTTCTCTCACTAAGCAAGAGACTGAGTTGCCATGTTTTAGAGGTTGTTCTGCCTACCAACACAGGAAAGCTGCCAATCTGAAGGCACGCGTAGGAAAACATTGGGGGCAGCCTTGCGCTTGAGCTGTTGAGGTTTGGTGATAATAGTATAGTTCGGGTATGGAACGATGGTATTACCACATCTGAATGATACTATTGTCAGTCAGGAAATGTGGTATTAATGCTCTGGGAGTGATCCTATTACCAGAAATTTTTTGTATACATTAGAATACTATTAATTTCAAAATCCATATATTAATATAGTGATAATACAGTAGTGGTCTGGGTTGGCGAGGTAATAACCAGGTTGGGGTAATAAACACAGAGGTTGAAGGCCGAGGTGTTCATTAACCCCCAGGTCCTGTTACTACCAAGGAAACCCAGAGCACTATTGGTATTACTGCTACTACACTGGAAAAATTAAGGGGATGCTATCAACCCTTTTGCATCATATTATTTCAAGTTTAAAACCCACATTTTATGATTGCTTACCTTCTCTGAAACCCATTGAAGTGGTTGGTTGGTTGATATACTTAATTTTTTAGTAGAACTGAAATTACAGACAGTAACATTATTGCACAAGAATTCAATAATTATTTCTGTTCAATCTGTAATACAGGCAGCAGATTAAAGCCATATACTTGTAATACTGAGTAAGATGCCACATTCTCCAGTGAAGAAATAGATATAGCACTTAATAAGCTTAGAAGTAACACTCCTACTGGTCCTGATCAAATTAGTCCCAGACTACTAAGGGAAGTAATAAACAGTGTGCTATACCCACTTACTGTAATATTTAATAAATGTATCTGTACTGGTCAGATTCCCTAGGACTGGCACAACTCTATTGTAGTTCCAATTCACAAAAAGGGTGCAAAGGACAATGTATCCAACTTTAGGCCGATTAGCCACACTTCTGTTATAAGTAAGATTATGGAGCAACTGATCAAAAATAAAATTGAACTTGAACTCAAATCATTAAATTGTATTGATAATGCCCAACATGGCTTTACCCCAAGGTCGATATTGTACTACCAATCTTCTGGCCTTTTACGATATCATGGGAACAAGCCTTGATAATCAAATCCAAACTGATGTTATACTGCTAGATTTTGGGAAAGCGTTTGATAAGGTCCCTCACCAGGAGCTTCTTATTAAGCTAACACCTATCAGCCTTAGTCCACCTATAGTCAGATGGGTCGGTAATTGGCTATCTGGTCATATCCAGAGGATCAGAGTAGGCAGACAGCTCCCCCCCCCCGGGGAGTTGAGCACTGGGTGCCCCAGGGGTCGGTCCTGGGGTCCACACTGTACAGTTTGTTCATCAGTGATTTAAACAATAATATTATGAACTTCCTAATCAAATTTGCTGATGATACTAAAATAGGAGGTGAAATAGACACAGCTGAAAAACAACCCAGCCTCCATCAAGATCTTATACAGATCGCAACATGGGCCAGAGACAAGAAAATGGTGCTAAATTTGGATAAATGTGTTGTCTTGCATATGGGTCGCAACAGTCTGGTTGACAATCATCAGCTAAAAGTGGTAACTAAAGAAAGGGACCTGGGGATTGTTATTAATAACTCTTTGTCAACAGTGAATCACACAAAAAAAAAGTATACAAACTAGTAATATGATTCTGAATTGCATCAATCATTCATTTACCAACAGAAGTAAAGAATGTATTATCCCTCTTTATAGAACCTACATTAGGCCACATTTGAATTATTGTTCACCAGTCTGGAATCCCTATTTAAAAAGTGAAACTTGACATATTGAACGGGTGCAATATAGAGCAACTAAGTTAATCGCTGCAATGAAAAACCTACCATATCTATCCAGGTTACAAAAAACTGGATTAGTTTCCTTAGAAGAAGAAGGATGAGAGGTGACCTACTCCAGCTCTATAAGCTGATCAATGATCCTGACCTACAAGCACAATGTGGGCTGCGGTTTACAGATCATAATTTAAATCTTAGGTCACATAACAAACAATTGTTGATTCCCAGGACCCATACCAAGAAACGTGACCATTTTTTCACTATTCGTTCTGCTAAAAAATGGAATATACGCCCCCAGTCTGTGGTAGACACCCCAAACTTTGAACTCTTCTAAACTAGGCTTGACAGATACCTAAACTGGACGTAACCATGACTAATATACCTACGCATTCATGGGGGACAATCTCGATGGGCCATTGCCTTCTTTTGTCTAAAATTACCTAGTAACCTAGCATGTGAATGGTGCAGTTACACCCAATTTTATTTTGCTTCAAATCCTTGATCGTATTATAAGTATACTGAACATTAGCACACCACCAGACAGTGTGGCCACTTATGATGCAATAGTCTCCTCTCCTCCCTCAGCATTATGAGTGGCTATATGTGTTATGGCCAGTCCCAAGTCCAGGAAAAATGCAGTGGAAGTGTTTTGGTGTGGTAACACCAGTATGGTGGGCAGTCTGTTTCTTACTTAAAAAAAAAAAAAAAGGAATCTGGATCACTACCAGCTACATCAGCAATCTCTATAGAATATGAACAATCGTAACATAAATTTTTTATTCTAGGGATAATTTGAGGCCTAAGGGGGTTGACAGTGTCCCTTTAAAAAAAATAAATGTCAAACTGCAAAATGTGTACGTCTCACTACATCTCGTCTGTGAGAAAGCAGGAACTATTTCTCACAGAGGTGCTGTATCATTATTAGAGTTTTTGATTGGCTGCTGCTTGTTGAAGTGGGAGGGCAAACTGGACTTGTCTAAGTACTCATGCAGCAGCCAATCAGAATGCAGAGCCACTGTCCCATTATTCTGTTATCACCAGACAATAACTCTGCATTCTGATTGGCTAAGGGGGATATTTTCCAGCATACTATCTAGTAATGCTGGGTTTAGGTGATTGGAGACAGGTGGGGTTGATCAAAGGGCAAAGCACGAGGAGCAGGGAATGATTTTGAGTTGTTAATAAAAAAACAAAGTATTGGTACTCCCACTTGCTTTGATTGCTAAGGGGTTAAGTGCTCCTTGCTTTAAAATGGTTATTTGTCAGATTTTGTATAATAATGACAGCAGCACTGTAAATTTCTTCGACAAGGAGATTGCTGATTTGAGGAAGGGATACATAAGCACTTGGCATAAGCAGATATGGACTTAAAAATACTGCATGTCTTCATCTTGTGGGGTGTTGTTGCAGCTGTGGGCTACGGTTCTGACATGACTGTATTGCAATGTCTATAACATTTTTGGGGAAAGACTTCAGCTAAGCATGGGATATGGAAAATCATACTTACAAGCTTGAACTGTTGCGATATTTCTTTGCTATGATGTTATTAGAGAAACTGGCATATACTGTGCAGGTCTTAAATTGCTCTTACCAGAGAAGCTGGGAGAAGAGGCTACTAAAATATGAGTTACTAAAAGGCACACAAATATATATACACAGTTTAAGCCCCACAACTCTTAAAGCAAGGTATCACAAAACAGATTGTTTGGCAACAGAGCTGGATTTTTTCCTTTTTTGAGAGGTACCAGCATATAGCTGCCGTTGTATGGGAGAAAACGTAGGGCAGGACTCCATAGACCTCTGTCAGTCTGAAAAAGGTCAGTTCATTATGCAAGATTATTATTCATTACAGAGGCCTTCAAGTGCATGTCAGAGCAGATTAAAGGTTTACAGTAGACATGCATAAAAGCAGTATTTCAATAAACCTCTTGGAACCACCTCAGGAGCATAACTCCAATGTGCCGAACCTACAGCTATTGCTCGGGGGACCTTTAATGCACACGGCAGAAGGGAGGAGGCATCTCCCAGTTGGCCTTCAGCAGTTTACATCTAGCAAAGCTTTTAGTGAATCAAAATGTTAATGTAAAAAGTGTTGCACTATTGTCCTGTGTGATTCAGTCCCCATCCTCATTGCAAGCTGTGTATCAGCATAAAAACTAGAGGACATTTTAATCACATGCAAGTTCTTTTAGTGAAATGTATTCTGAGTAACCAATTTTATGTTACGTGGTGGTTGTAAGGGGGAGTTGTTTTGGGTTGTTCAGGTGATTCTTGGTGTAATGAGACTGGGTTCTGCGGCTTGGTGGAAAATGCAGCTTCTTTCATATGACATGAATTTCCTGCAACTATCCTGAGTGCAAAGTGCCATCTTTTCCCAGTCTGTAGGTAGTGTATTGTATTTCCAGATTGCCATACCTTTTTCACTTTTGTTGTGACTGACTATTCACACACTGTACCTAACTGAAGTTAATGTTATTTATTGATGATTAAAAACATGGTGACTTCCCACTGGGTTAAGTAGGGAGTATTTAAGTAGACTTTTTGCAGAAGTTTAGCTGAGATGTATTTTTGGATTTATGTTACTAGAGATTTACCTGTAAAAATTTCATAGAAACATAGAAATATAGAATTTGATGAAAGATAAGGACTGCTTGGTCAAACCCATTTTTTTCCTGCCTGCATTATTACCGCAGACCATACTTGATCTACAGCTCTTTCATCCTTCCCCTTCCTTTCCACTGATTCCCTTATATCTATCCCATGCTTTGTTGAACCCCACCACCTCTACTGGAAAGCTGTTCCAGGAGTCCACCACTCTTTCTGTGAAGAAGTACTTCCTCACATCTCTCCTGAATCTGTTCCTCTACCAGCTTCATATCATGTCCCCTTGTTCTTGAGCAACCTTTCTTCTGAACAAATATGTCCCTCCTGTACCTTATGTACCCCCTGTGAGGTCTTTCAATGTCTCTGTCATATGCCACATCTCCCTACTCTCTTCCTGGGTGTACGTATTGAGGACATTTAGTCTCCTCTTGTAGGGCTTTTGATGCAGACCCTGCACCATTCTAGTTGCCTTCCTCTGGACTGCCTCCTCCACTCTATTTCCTTTCAGAAATGTGGTCTCCAGAACTGGACACAGTACTCTAGGTGAGGTCTTACCAGTGATCTATTCAGAGGCAACAACACCTTCCTCTTTCTGCTGGTGATACCCCTCACTGTGCACCACTGCATCCCACTATCCCTCATGACTACCTTATCACACTGTCTGTCAACCTTTAGGTCATCTGATATGATTACCACCAGGTCTCTTTCCTGCTTGGTAGTCATCAGTACCACTCCACCCATTTTGTACTCCGCCCCTAGGTTTTTGTGCCCTAAGTGCATTATTTTGCACTTTTTCACCTTGAAATCCAGGAGCCATACCCTTGAGCATTTCACTAGTTTTCTCAGGTTACTGCTCATCCTTTCTACCCCTACCCCCTGAGTATCTTTCCTATTGCAGATTTTGGTGTCATCCGCAAAGAGGTAGACCTTCCCTTCCAGCTCCTCTGCAGTGTCACTTATAAAGACATTAAAGAGGAATGGTCCCAGCACTGATCCCTGAAGTACCCTGTTGGTTACCCTCCCTTCCTCAGAATAAATTCTGTTTACCACCACTCTCTGTTGTCTAGCCTCTAACCAATTTCGTATCCAGTTTACCACCTTTGGACCCACTCCTAAGCTACCAATCTTGCTTATTTGTCTCCTTTGGGAAATGGTGTCAAAAGTCTCAATGAAATCTAGGTAGGATACATCCACTGCTTCACCCAGATCTAAATCCTTTGTCACCCAGTCAAAGAAGACTGTCAGATTTATTTGACATGCCCTCCCCTCTGTGAACCCATGCTGCCTTGGGCCTTGTAACTTACTGGATTCCAGATATTCCATAGTCCTTTCCTTCAGCAGTTATTCCATTAACCAGTGATTTAATTTCATAATTAAAATCATGATTAGACCTATTCACTTTAAAACAGAAGTGCATGAAAGCCAAATTGGATTTTCCCAGCTAAATAAGGGTATACAACGGTGACCTGTGGAATGATGATTTATTTTCACTCATGCTGTTTTTACCTTGGATAACCTCATAAGTGGCATAAGCCTAACTGATGCACCCAAGGTCAAACAGCATGAGTAAAAATAAATGCTCTGTTCCACAAGGTTCCTGTTGTGTATTTCATTTATGCAATAGACAAGAACATTGTGTGTTAGATTAGTTTTTGTAAAATTGTTTATTTTTTTTTTTAAATAACTGAAGTTTTAGTGTTTATTTTGTGAAACATTTAAACTCCGAATGAGGATAAAGAAAGCCAGAACTTTCATTAAAAAGGTCGGGATGGAAACAGTGACTCAAATATGTTATATGCGATAGGTCATGATGGAAACTGTCAGTGACTCAAGTATGTTATATGTGATAGGTCATGATGGAAACAATCAGTGACTCAAGTATGTTATATGTGATAGGTCATGATGGAAACAGTCAGTGACTCAAGTATGTTATATGTGATAGGTCATGATGGAAACAGTCAGTGACTCAAATATGTTATATGTGATAGTTGTGATGGAAACAGTCAGTGACTCAAATATGTTATACTGTATGTGATAGGTCATGATGCAAACAGTCAGTGACTCAAATATGTTATATGCGATAGGTCATGATGGAAACAGTCAGTGACTCAAATATGTTATATGTGATAGGTTGTGATGGAAACAGTCGGTGCCTCAAATATGTTGTATGCGATAGATCATGATGGAAACAGTGACTCAAATATGTTATATGTGATAGTTGTGATTTCAGCACAGTGTTGTCAGGGTCCTTGGATAGGAAGGGCCCACAAGCTGGTACATGAAATCGGACAGGAGGGCTTCTTACTAAAATAATGTCTGAAGCAGGTTTTATTGAGGTCTAGAGGTATTTGCACTGTGGCTCTAAACACCTTACCTTTTTCTTGAGCAGACACAGGAGTAATTCCTGAATAGACATGTTCTTATTGTCCACAAAATGTTTACATCAGGCCTGTATCATCCTACCAATGTCCCTCTCAGACTACTCCCTGGTGCTCCTGCAGGTCTGTCCCCTCGTAATTCCAATTGAAGGTAAATGTAGGCTGCCTCAATTATGATGCATTTAAAGAACTGGTAGAAAAAACAATTAAGGTCTTTCTTGATGTAAACATGAAGGACAGGACAGTTCCCATGGTGAGATGGAAGGCCCAAAAGGCCATGTTGAAAGGGACAGTTGCTAATTATAAGGCGTTATTAATTATTCTGTAGGGGCTAAAAAAATGAAGGCAAGCCAAGCAGGAGCAGTTGGAGAGTGAATTAAGTGAAACTGAATTCTAGCACAAGCTAACCCTTAATGCCTAGGCCAATCTACACTGGGAATCCAAAAAAGCAGATCTTAATAGACTGCTTAACTCACAGATATAAGGCACCTTGAGGAGGGCAGGTCAAAAGTACTTCAGAGGCAAGAACACAACAGCCCGTCTTCTAGCCCTGGCACTTAGAAAATGGCAAAGCTGCAAGGCAGTCCTGTACCTCAAAACTGAAGGCCCATGAGGACGCATTACATTCAGTTTATTAGATATTTCTGCTACGTTCGCCTCGCTGGCTGTTACTCCCAGTTGTACGCCCAGGAGGCCCTCCCTGACATGCAGGGCAGAATAGACACTTTCTTTTTTTTTTGTTTTAGTGAATTATTTTTATTCAGTTTCACATATGCATAAAATACATAACATCATGGCATAGATTACAGAAAAATGCTCAGCTCAACAGAGCAACAAGTAATTGTGTGACAGGAGAAGTTACTCTAGGTCATATTGGTTCATGATATTGGGTGTAAGCATTTGGTATTATTAATTTATTTATGTGTGTATGTATTTGTTTACTGGATAAGTGTACTGATCCAAGGGACCATTTTTGGCACAATCCAGGCCATAGCGATGGCAAGTAGGTAATATAGTTAGGAGATACAATTAAACAGGTACTGCAAGGTACAGAAGCAGGATGAGGGATTCAAAGTGCATGTGCAAATACAGCAGCATTACAGAGAAATAAAATACAGGAACGTGTAACCAAATGTTAGTGTATGTTCAACACATCTTATTATAACTAAATATAACCTGGTTCAGCAATGCTTAGGACAGTCATCTATAAAATCTGAGAATTTGAGCCCTTCGCTGGTCCATACATCATTCTGGATGATGATAGTGCCCTAACAACAAATAATGTGAAATATTAACGTGCTCAAATAATAGTAACACACTTAAGCGCTCCTAGCAATAAAACACATTTCATAAGGAAAATATAAAACTGTCTCAGAGTTTAAACATTTACCCAGGTATTGTTCAGTTATTATCAAATGCAACATTAAGAACATGCAGAAGAAGTAGATGTAGCGAGATAAGGCCATACCTTATTGTTCTAATCAGATTTCATGGTATTTTATGTGAGAAATGCATCAGAGACTGCCCATGGTGGCCCATTGTATGTTGCAAGAGATCATGGGTACAAAGACATGGGCCCTGGGGAATGGTGTTATAACTCTTGTTACTGGGCAGAGAATCTGTCAGCTGCTGGTCAGAGACTAGAGTTTAATTAAATCATTTAAAAGGAGACAAAAGAATAATTAAGCAGAGCTGGGAGCAAGGCACATCTCTGTGTGCTTGTGAAAGGCCAGCCCATCCAGTGATGCAATTTGGTCTGGATTTCTTTTGTCTCTGCAAGTCTGCCCTGAGATAATCCCATTACAGCTGAATGGGCTACCATTTAAGTAAATGGCAGTACTGAGAATAGCTTAATTACAGCCATTTCCAAAGAGGGAGGCTGGAATTTCCCTGTGAATTGTGGTTTAGACTAGCTGACCGCTGAGCTTTTTTTTTCTCTCATATTCAGAAATGCACATTTGTTGTTTTGTAATAAAATACTAAAAGATGATTGGTTCCATAGCCATAGAGATGGAATGCTAACCAATCGCAAGGCAAGCCACTGTCCTCGGTACCTGCCTTTTGAGAAGCCCATAAAACAAAGGTTTTAGCCATTCTGCATTTGGGGACCCTGCCTGCTTAGGAGAGCAGAGACATTTTTCTTAAAGAATTCTTCTGCACTACCAAGAACCAAGAATTTCAGCTGCCTTTGTAAAGACTTTGCACTTCAAAATCCAGCAGCTAAGGACTTAGGGTAGACTTTAATCTCAGAACTTTAAAGTGTAGGTTTTTGTATGTATATTTTCTGCTTTATTTTCAATATTCTGTAACCAGCGTCTAACATTATTTGTCTTTATGTTATTCACTGCATTTATTAATGAATTAGTAAAGCTTTTGGCTTACTTTTAAGATAATTCTGCAAGTGTCGTTTGTGTGTGTTGCCTTGGGAAGAGTTGTTCAAACTATGCTACGCCTGTGTGATTGCTTAAGGTCCAAAACACTACCAAAGGAAAGAACCACTAGGGACTCTGTGTGATGAAAGGAGGAGAGGAAATTTGAAGGGTCTCAGGAGGAGTCTGTGGGGGTTTGAACTGAGCTATTAATTTCTGGGGAAAGACACATAATAGGGTATATAGGGCCCCTTGAAGCCTATACACACCTGTGGCTTTTGTGGTTCGTTATGCAGTATCCAAGAGGGCTCTATCCTAGGAACACAGACTTGAGTCTGTATTTGTACCCTCTCACACAGAGAGAGGGCGCCCTGGGATCCTCTGGCATACATTCACTTGTGAGACAGCAAGCATGTTAGAAGGACAGAGGAAGGGTATCGCTGACCCCCCCATAATAAGAGGGATTCACTGTAACACAGAGAATTCTGCCCCACAGGAATGGGCTTGTAACAGTAGACACTTTTACTTAAAGATTAACTACAGCTATCAGTGTTGCAACAAACCCCTCAGATGTGACTATACTTGGTGGCTGAATAATTGTGTTGTTTTTTGTTTTTCTTTGTTTACAAGGCAAGTAAACAAATTACAGCTGTTAAAGGGGTACAAACAAAACTGAGCATCTAAGAACTATCACAGTGAAAGCTAGGCAGAGGAATACGTACTCGACATGTTAGTTCCAACTTAGCCTGCACGTGATGAGTGCCATTTTGTTAAAGCCACAAGCACATTACTAAAGGCTGAAAAAAGGGAAATAAACCCTCAAGCTCTACTTAATGTAATCTACAATACCTCTTGCCCCTTTATAATAACCCACTAACAACTCAGAAATTGTACAGATCCCTTGTATAACCCAACTCAGGATCGGCCTCACAAAACGTCACATAAGCCAGTACATTACAGCATAAGGTCAGCCTTCTGTATCGGCATCAGGCACCTCGTTCCATGAAGCAAAGTCTCTTTGGAGTGCCTCTAATTTTTTACCAGCATCCACTGGATTGTTATAAATATTGGTTTTCCATGCATACGTAATCTGTAGCTTTGCCGGTAGTTGGAGTGAGTGGGAAATAACTGGAGTCCAGAATCCTGAACTCACAGTATCAAAAGCCTTACGGCATTGCCTGGTCGGGTAGCAAAAATTGGGGAAGCAGTAGATTTAAGCTGCCATCCTGCAGGGATAAGGGACCTTTCGATCTTGCAGTATCTAAAATAGGATCTCTTATGTGTGGACCATGGTCAATCATCAGAAGTGTTTGAGGTTGATTGGGGTCATTCATACGTCTTCTGGGAGTAATCTGGTAAGCTTTATAAATATAATCTTACAGATCTATGCCCAAAAGTTGGGCTAGGAGGGCAGTTACAAAGTCCACTGAGTTATCTTCTTCCATGCCATCTGGGATCCCAAGAAGATGAACATTAGACATGCAAGCACCATTTTCCAATTGATCCAGTCTGCTTTGTAGCACTTTATTTTCCTTTATAACACCTGACACTGCAGCTAATGATTTGTTGGCGATCTCCTTGACAGATTTTACTTCCTGGTTAATGGTGGTCATTTGAGTTTCCAGCATTGTTAGTCTGCCATTAAAAGATTCAACTTTTTTGTTGAGATCTCTAATGGCCTGTAGTAAGGCCTTGTTGGTAGGCTCCTTAAAGTGCGTGCCACTCTCACCCCCTTGGGCCATAGCCTCCGACCGTTTTTGCGAAGCTGCCTTCCTGGCCGGCTGGCAGGACACCTACTTTGGCTTTCCCATCACATTTCTGGTTGAAAATTATATAATTTGATAGCTTTTGAGATCGGCTATCAGGATCTCTGTCTGCAAGTTCCACTTTGAAGCTTATTAAGGGAAAATTCGTTCACAAAAATCGAATTTTTCAGGAGCTATTCTGAAGCACATCTTTCCTGGCTGGCTGCAAGCTCTGCCCCCCCGCCATTCCCGAATAGGCACTTTCTTGGTGGGGATTACTCTACACTCTAAAAGAGGAAGAGCTGGCACCAGTGGAACAAAACTTTAGTATTGTATAAATAGAAACCAAAATAAAGCCACTTGAGAATGGAACGTTCCCTGGTGTGGATGGCTTGTTTATGTTTAGGGCAGACTGGATTGGCCAGGAGGTCCTTTTCTGCTGACAGACTCTATGTTTCTGTGTTTCTATTTTACAAAGCATTTGCACACCTGCTGATGCCCCCATTATTGGATTGTTATCAAGCTGTATTCGAGGGAGGGGCAATTCTTGACTCCTGGAGGCTTGCCCAAATTTTCATCTTACTCAAGTCAGGGAAGGATGTGCAACTCTGCAGCTCGTATCATCCCATCTCTCTATTTAATGTAGATCTAAGAATTTTTACTGGCATCTTGGCAGATTGTGTTCAATGGATAGTCTCTTTAGTAGTCATCACAATCACACTGGACTCATCTCGGGCCATTTCCTACAGGATAATATCAGAAGGTTTCTTAATATAACTTCCTCGCAGATGGGGTAGGGACATTTCATCTGGCTGTCTCCATGGATGTAGAAAACACTTTTGATAGGGTCACTTGGCTGTTTTTACTAAAAACCATAGAGAAAATGTAATTTGGCCCCAAAATTATAGCAACTCATGCTAGTCTCTTTACCCAACCTCAAGCAGTAGTGCGGGTAAATGGTATTAATTCACCTGCCCTCTGTCCCCTCTGCTATTTTACCTATACTTAGAGCCACTGGTGGCACCAGTGAGGCAGGACATTCACATTAGGGGGTGATGGGAGAGTAATTTGTTATATGCAAATGACTCCATCTTCTTTTTGAATCATCTGGAAGAGGTTGTCCCATGCCTCTCCCACCTTCTGGAGATTTTTGGACAGATCTCTGGATACAAAATTATCTATGACACATCTTAGACCTTTTCATCAACTAGGTCCTGTCTGAGAGACTTCAGGGCAAACTGCCCCTTTGCATGGGCAAAAACAACCATATATGGTACCCGGGAATTCAGATTACCACAGACACTTCAAGGTTATTTGACATGATTTGTAACAAACTGGGGAGAGAGGTTCAACAGGATCTGGCCAGAAGTGCTCTGTTCCCATTATTGGTGGCAGCCGGAGTAGACATAGGTAAGATGAATATTCTAACTAGGTACTGCTTCCTGTTTGGCACTTTATATCCATACATTTGACTTATTGGACCCCTTTGCTTATAGGAACAAAAAAATTCATCTAGGGGGGCCAGTCTGGTGGTGCTGAGGGTTGAGGCGCTGTACACCACACCTTGTGCCACGCCGGCACCATGGGCCTGGGAGTGAGCTCAGGTTGGCAGGGGAAGGAGAAGACTGAGTATCTAATGATGGCTCTGCTCTCCTGGGGAAGGAGGGAAGGTTGTCACGCTCCTTGGCTGTCTCCTGGTGGAGGTCGGGTGGCAGCACCAGGAGTTAGGGAGGAAAGAAGAATGGCTATGTGACATGCACGCACCTCCATGCACATGTGCTCACGGCTGTGAAGGGGAGGGACAAAAACTGAAAAAGGGCAACCACAGGCTCTGTGAAGCCCTGCAGCCAACCAGCATCCCACTCCACTGCTGGATTGCTGGAAACCCTGGTCTGGATAGTGAGCCCTTGGTGGAGGGAGGACAGCCCTCCCCTTTCAGGCCCTGCCACGGGGAATCCCTGGGGGAAATAGGGCTTGGCAGTACTGGGGAGAGCAGTGGACAGTCTCAGTTGGCAGGCAGAGGAGAGAGAGACATACTGCAGTCACCTGGGGACTAGGGTACAGAAACCATGAAAAAATAAAATTCATCTGGGGAGACCACAGAGCTGGCATTAATCGCAGAATCTTAATGCTACCCAGGTAACAGGGAGGGCTGTCTTTGTTTAACCTCCAACACTATTATTTGGCAGGACGGATGGTGACTACTTCCACATAGGCTAAACAGCAACTGGCATCCAAGCCAAGTCAATTTTGTTTATGTGGCGCTCATTCCAAATTGCTCTGAGTGCCTTACAGCAAACAACTAAAACAATTAAGAACGACAGGATAAAATTAACATAAAAGAGTTTATGAGGCCAGTCAGAAACCTACACTAAACAAATACGTTTTCAGTCATGATTTAAAAAAGGGTCAGTGAGGGAGCCATCCTCACTTCATGGGGGAAGGTCGTTCCAACTGGTATGATACTGAAAATGTCACTGCAGGGGGCATCCACTCTTTACTCTAACCCTCGTCCTCTTATCTCCACACACTTCTACTGATATCCTTAATGAATGGGTTACACACACCCTACGAAGGGAGTTTTTCTGAAGAATTTTAGTTTGGCATTTCTGTATCCCTATGATTACCAAACATTTTCAAGCCACTAACCCAGATGCATGGAGGAGGAAATGTGTGTGTGTGTGTGTGTGTGTGTGTGTGTGTGTGTGTGTGTGTGTTTGTGTGTGTTGGGGGGGGGGGGCATATGGGAATATCTTTTGGAGTTGCCCAGAACTTCAGTCATTCTGGGCAGGTGTTAGACACTGTGGAAATCAGATACTGAACATGACCATCCCTGATTCATTTACTGATTGGGCACTGGGGTTCCCCACAATTGTGTCAAAGTCCAATGATGTCTGTCCAGTGGCACTCATGTTAATAGTGGCTGCCCTGAAATGCATAACAGTACATTTGTTAAACAGAGAACCTCCCATTCTAACAGAAAGGTGAAACAGGGTACACCAAACTCATGCACCAGCAAAAATGACAACAAAACTACATCTAAGTTGGGGCAAGCACCAGGGTGCCTGGCAGAGGTGGGATGCTGGATGCATGCTGGGCCAGGGGCTCCTTCCTCTGACAGGCATCCTAGCAGATACCCTTTTCTGCAATTTTTTTACTTTAATCCCTTGGATAGAGTATCACTTTTATGCCCACAGTTGTTATATACACATGGGCGATCTTTGTCATTTCTGACTCTCAGCTACAAGCTACTGGGTTAATTAGTCCTGGTCCATATTTAAAGCAACAATCATACATCACACAATGTACACAGGTCAATCCAACAGAATAAGAACAAACAAAAGACAGTGTACTTTCAATTTTAGTTCTGTTTTATGTCTCTTTTTTATCGTTATACATTAGGAAAATTGATTCATTCAAGGCCAAAAGTGTTAGTTGTTTTAAAGTGATGTTTTTTGAGGTTTTTTTTTGTGACTCTATTTTTGCTCCCTACCTTCGGGGCATCTCTCAGGGTCCCATTCACAGCTTCTCGGCTCCACCACCCATCTGAACCATTCTCCATGGCTGCATTGGGATCAGGATTCCAGGCTCTCCTGGCCCCTTGGAGAAGTCCCAGAATCCACAGGAGGAGGTATGGAGGAACGGCCGGCACGGGACCTGTGGCCCTGTGCTACCAATGGTCACCATCACCTCACCCACTGAGAGGGGGATTTTCTTAGTTTTTCTCCCCAGAGCACAGGCATACAATGACGTCCTGCTCAGAGTGTGCATGCTACCATGCACACCTGAAAGATGTCCACCACAACTGCAATCCTCTGCATTCTGCAGCTGTGCACTGTAGTGCTTCCAGCCACTGCCAGAGGTCACCAGTGCACCGGCTTGTGGAAACCTCCCCTCCCCAGGGAAGGAGAGCAGTCTATGGGATGTTCAATCCTTCCCTATCCCCACTGAGCCCCGATGACCCAAGCTCGCTCCTGAACCTGGGTCATGGGGGGCGCGAGGTGTGGCATCCAGCGCCTCAACCCTCAGTGCCACTGGGCTGGCTTTTAAAGTTATGTTGAATGATCAATTCTTAGTTCTGTTACAGTTCTGATGTCAATGTACTTGCCACTGTTTCAGAGAGAGGCCCTTCTTCTCTATGTGGAAGACATATAGCTTTATACTAGAGATGCACGGACATCACTTTTACACCAGATATCTAATCCGGATATCCTGCGTCTACTATCCAACTGGATTGGTTCAACATCGGGTCGGATAGTAATAAGCGTGACGTTAAAAAAGTTATGCTCTTAGGAAGGGAAACCCACCAAATGTGCTCGCAACCTCCCCTTTGCCTTTATCAGACCAGCCAGGTAAGGAGGTCTCCATCAGAAGATGCACCGATTAATCGGCTCTGGATGTGGTGGATCAGATTCAGGCGCTCAGCAGCAGCCAGATGGGGATGGACTGGAGGGTGAATCGCTGAAGGGAGAGTGGCGCACTGCTGGCATGGTGGCCAGTTAGGTGAATATATATCTAAGAATACTGTCTTGCCCATATTTAGGTTCAAAATTAATTTCAGTAAGGAACATGATGCTTACTTCCAGAAAAATACCTGTGTCACTAGTTTGAGTTCTGACATGGCCACTTACTACCTTGATTGCGGAGTAGATTTTAATCATTTCTTATTACTGCATGCTCCTGTATATAATACACTGTATCTGAAATATTTCTTCTTTCCTAATCTTCTTTTTTATGTATAACCAAACAGCTGATTTGTTCTGTATCATTATGCCCTAGCCATGTTTAGCAGCACTAGCACCAATTCCTAGAACAAGGACTATTTCATTGTTGATGTTCCACTTTTAAGTGAGGCTTAAAGCATTAATATAATAGGTTCCTTTCTATCCTATCCCATTCAAATTTATTGAGTGTTTTTAATAGAGATCACCACCACCCTCTCCCACATTCTGTCTAAAATGGTACACACTAAAGTCCATTCCCCGACTACTAACTGCGGTTCTTGTTCTCTCACCGATTGTTTTTTTACTGAGTGATGATTTTAAAATCATTGACCCGACCCAATCTGATTAAAATTTAAAAACCGATCGGGTCGGATAGGGGTAAAAAGCCTGATATCCGACCAGATCGGATCTCTGGGTTGGATGTCCGTGCATCACAACTTTATACTATGTTAAGCAGCATTATATAAATTTACAGGAATGTACTTCACTGCTTGGATAGTCATAACCTATATTATTCTACTGTTTTTAGTACATGTTGGGATGCATTGTAAATCACATGGCTTGTGACTACAGTATGTAATATTTTTTATTATTTTTGAATAAAGGCTGTGTTTAAACAAAAAAAAGATCTGGGATTTCTTTATTATAGCTCTACTTAGTTTTTTTGAGTGTAATAATTTCAGATCTAATCTGAGTCAGTAGGCACCTGTCATTTGGTTTAAATGGGAAGTTCAGATATGGTTCAAGGTTATAGCACTGTTAAAATTTCATCATCCATATACTTACCTTTGATTGGTTAGTTGCAATACATAGCAAATAAGTGGAGTGTGTGGTTGTAAGGAATTATATTATGCTTTTTGAACTCTCATTAGCCAGTCCCATCACACAAATCACTGCACATCCATAGACACATTTTGTAAGACTTACAACAACTACTTACATTGCTGGTTATTTCCTAACAAACTAACGAGTGGTTGGGTTGAGGTTTAAAGGTGGTATGAAATAATTTTTACACTGTTAACTGCCCTTCCATTTTCTATTCCATGCCAGATATGTATTATGATATGCTTTGACCAATTGTTGATGATAAATAAAATATCTAACTTTGGGGTGTCCTTAGATCTACATAGGGTACCACTCGCCTCAGCAGCTACTATTTTTTTCATATTTCTAAGACATTTCATGACATCAGTTACACCATTCCATGCTGTTCATCTGAATAGCCCGGAATAGTGTTACTGATGTCATAGAATGTTCAGGCAGTGAGAAAAGAGAAAGCAGCAGCTGCCTAGGAGAAAGGGACTCAGAGTAGTTATTTAGACCAACTGATTATCAGTTTAACAAAAAAGATCAAAACATACAGTATGAAAATATTACATGCTAATATACGAATTTGCCAGCAGAAACTGGCCACATGGTCCATCAAGTCTGCTCGAGTGTGCAGCTGGCACCCTTACCTTGCAGCTGCCCCACCCCTCTCCCCCTTCACAATTATCCCCCCCTCTCACCCTGTCCCATCCCCTTTTGAAACTACCCACTGCCTTACAGGATACTACCTCCTCCAGCAGAGTGTTCCATTCTGCTGCAACCCTCTCCATGAAAAAGTATCTAATTTCAGTCCTGTATCTTCTCCCCTCCAATCTAAGACCATGCCCTCTTGTATCCCTCTCCCTCCTTAGCTTAAATATCTCTTCAGTACATGTCTTATTTATCCCTTTGAAGTACTTAAAGGTCTCAGTCATATCCCCCCGATCCCTTCTCTCCTCCAGGGAGTATGTATTCAAGTCAAGCAGCCTCTCCACATATGGCCTGTCTTCCAGTCCCTGGATCATTTTCATCACTCTGCATTGTACCCCTTGTAGTAATTTTACATCCTTCTTCAGATATGGGTGCCAGTACTGCATGCAGTACTCCAGTTGTGGCCTGACCAGTAAGCTGTAGAGAGGCAGGATCACCTCCCTGCTCCTGGAGGAGATTCCTCTCGCAATACATCCCAGCATGTGTTGGCCTTTGCTGCTGCCTTCCTGCACTGCTCTGTATTGTTCATTTTCTCCATTACACCACCCTTAGATCATTTTCCTCCTCGGTGGTACCTAGCTGTACTCCTCCCAGCTGATAACCCCTCCCTGGGTTCTTTGCTCCAAAGTGCAGTACTTTGCACTTTTTAGTATTGAATTCCAACTGCTACGCCTCCGACCACTCCTCAAGTTTGATCGGGTCATCCTGCAGCCCCTGCCATCCTGCTGTGTTGTCCACGACTGCCCCCAACTTGGTGTCATCAGTGAACAGACTGATCTTATTTCTGATGCCATGAGAGATGTCCACTATGAATATCCCAAACAGCACTGGCTCCAGTACCAATCCCTGTGGCACCCCACTCATCACAGCCCTTGGAGATGAGAGCTCCCCCCCCACCACTACTACCCTCTGCTGTCTCCCCTGCAGCCAATTCTCAATCCATTTAACCATCTTAGTCCCCACCCCCACATATGTCAGCTTTCCCCCCCAACCTCCCATGTGGCACCGAATCAAAGGCCTTACTGATGTCCAAATATATGACATCCGCAGCAAGGCCCTTGTCCAATTCCCTCATTACCCAGTCATAATACTCAACCAGGTTAGTCTGTCAGGATCTTAACAAGACAAACTCGTGTTGATGACTGTCCTGGAGCACATTGTCTTCCAGAAAGGATACCAGCCCCCTCCTTCAGGATTGTCTCCATCAGCTTCCCAATAATGGATGTTAGGCTTACTGGTCTGTAGTTGCCCAGTTTATCCTTTGGGACACTTTTATGGAGGGATACCATGTGGGCCATCCTGCAGTCATGTGGTGTGCACCCAGTGACCAAGGAAGTATTAAATAGGTCCTCCAGTGGCCCAGCCAGGACCTCCACCATTTCCTTTAGCACTCTGAAATGTATGCCATCTGGTCCTGGTGCCTTATCCACCCTCAGAGCCCTTAAACCTTCCAGTACCCTGCCCTAAGTGATCATCCCATCCGTTACCCCACCCTCCCCGGTAGTTGCCCACCCTTTTCCTCGTGAATATAGAACAGAAGTATTCATTTAATGGTTCTGTCTGTTCCCCCATCACTGCCCACCCCCCGCCCTTCCTGAGCCTCACTATCTGGTCCTTGCAGCTCCTTCTATTGAATTCTACTAAAACGGACACAGGAGGGATTCTATGTGTAAAAAACTGTGTCCTATTACCTTTAACATGACTCATTGTTACTTAAACATCAATAGTTTGTCAACATGAACGTCTGTTTTAAGAGTAGTTATAAAAGGCTCTTTAATTGAAACGATAGTGCACACATTAGATCAGATTCTTGTAGCTTAAACAGAGTTTAGTCTGTACACAAATATGTTTCAGTAAAATGGTGGGACATTTCAGACTAATGTCCTTCATTAGTTCAAAAAAAGGTAGAACTTAAGTCATGCTAATTTTAAAAATGTTATAAGGAGCAAGGGATGTTACATTTCAAGTACAGATCATTCATCCTAAAAGATTTCAAAGTTTCAAGTAGATGAATGTGTGTTCTCTTTTGTTTTGTGGGTATTCCATAGTAGCTAAATGTTCCACACCCTTTTTATTTTCATCAGCGTGTTCAGCAGATGAGATGCCTTTACATGTTGGGAAATATAAAGATTGAATTAAGTGCCGGTATACTAAACATTTATCATAGAACATTAGTAATACAAAACCTGAAGGAAAAGCTTTATTAAAATAAGGGATTAAGGATAAAATGCATGGTTGATTCATCGTGCTTTCACTGGATAATATCACTAACACTTCAAACGTTATTTTTATACAGAGTAAATGAAGTGGACTGTGCAGGATGAGGTCACTAAGGCTAGCTCAACAATTTTCTAGTATAAGTAGCCTTCTGTTCTTCTGTGTTATAATGTGAAGCATTCTGTCAAATAAAATTGCCAGTGGAGTTTTTTTATGATTTAGAGGGACTATGCTTGAAATAGAAAATCATAGGAATAAAACCCATTAGGTGGTTGTCATGAGGGAAAGATCAAGCTTGAAATTCAGAGTTCTTCTAATTGAAACAAAATAAGTGGCTGTCATGATGTAGAGAGACTATTCAAAAGAGCTAGAGGACTACAGTAAACGAAATCAAATACATGGTTGTCTTACTAGGGTTGTTCTCGTGCAAATCAAGAAGTTCTTTGGTAAACTGAAATAAAAAAAGCTTATCCGAGTGAATGTGAAAGTGAAGCTTTAAGCAAAGCTTGAAGTGAAGATTTGTAATCTGAATTTGTAAAGCCATATCAAAATACTGAACAAACTGTAGAAAGAAGGCGCAGTCACCATAACAATGTTAAGACAATATTTTGTTTTGTAGTGCTGAGAGATATGGACACCTCACCAAATCACCCTGCAGCAGACTTTCTTCATAGGTTTATTTCTGAATGTAGGCTATTCAGAATTTTATAATTAGGGCACTTATAGTGGGCCTTTTTGTAACTGGAAACCAAAGTGTTACATCAGAGATAACCTTATAATGGATACTAGTCTTAGTTGAAGTTTACTGTACTGTATAGCAACTCTTAAAAATAGAAACTTGACTTGATATGAAGTTGCTGCAGGGAAGAGTGCTCAACATACTGTAGTTAAGTGATGTTTATGGGAGTTTAAATTGGACTCAAAAATTGTATATTAAAAGTATGCAACTATTCCTCCCATCCCATGGGCCATTTTTGACCCTTTTAAACTAAAGTGGAAGATTGATTTAATATTGCATGGGAGCTCACTCAACTGCGAGGCACCATTGCTTTGGTGTTAGCAGACTAATATGGCACCTTTTTTAAACAAACCTTGTTGAGAGGTCTTATATTCAGAATTAGGTTCTGTATTTAGTATTCTGTCAATCCCCAGGGCTAGTTTAAAAATACAGAAATACACCTATGGGGAGGGGGAGTTAACAGTATCCCTTTGTGTAAGCATTCTTCTTACAATTTAGTACTACTGGACATTATTCTACATCACAAACCAAGCACCCACAAGCTAGTACAGTTTGAAGTCTGCTTGGCCAAATAATGATGTAGGCTAAAATATCAGGTGGCACTTCTTTAGCAGGTCAAGGGTATGAAAGAGTCCAGAGAAGAGTAACAATTTATTATATGGGTATAGTAGCATTATATGAACAGTAGTTAAATAATGTGGGCCTGTTCAGTATGCAAAAGAGGAGACTAATGTGTGACCTATTACTCCTATGTAAAATAGTCAACAGTAATGGACTAAGGGAAAAGGTTAACGGCATGAAAAGGTGGCAGTACTATAATGAGATGACACAAATTACAGCTGCTTAGCAGTCCATTTAAAATTGATAAAAGGAAGTTCTTTTTCACACAGTGTGATCAATATGAGGAACTCATTTGTGTTTAGTGTAAAGTGGGCAAAAGATACTGATTGTGTTAAAAGAGGACTGGGCAGTTATATGGGGGAGGGCAATGTTTTACTTTTGCTGAGAAGGGGGGGTGGACTTGATGGGTCATGTAGTCTACTTTTGTGTCTTGATTTTAGCTTTATGTTTTAACTCTTAAAGAGGATGTGGTCCGGGGGTTAAAGGCTCTGCAGAGGTACATAAAGCCTGCTTATTAGTATGGAATCTGAATCAGCTGTGTTCAGTGCCTTGTACTATGCTAATAAAAAAATAAAAAATTATCCAGAAGTTAATCTTTCCAAAATGTGAATGTCAGAGTTCATGTCCTTTAACTTTTATGTCTGTGTTATTCACATATTGATAAGAACTTTAATCACATTATTCTTATAGTAAACATACTGTAGGTTATGGTATAAATTATGCAAAACAAAACATTTTTGGCATTAGTTGTAATTATACTGTACTTCTGGACTGTAATATCTTTGTCAGTCAGCCAAATTAAATTCTATGAGGAATGCTCTGTTAATTTAGCATAACTAATGTTTAATAAGTGTCAGTGTCAGTGGCTCAGTAGGTAGCACACTCGCCTCTGAGGCCGTGAGATCAGAGGGCTGTGAGTTCAGTTCCCACATCTGGCACTTGGATTAATATTCCAGTACTGACACTGTAGTGCAGCATGAGAGGGGTGCTGCACTTCTGAGGTGCCGTCTTTCGGATGAGATGTTAAACTGAGGTCCCATCTGACTGGATTGGTGGTAGTTCAGGTGGATGTTAAAGATCCCATGGCACTTATCGAAAAGAGTAGGGGAACTTCCCTGGTGTCCTGGCCAAATTTCCCTCATTCACTAAAAATACCACCAACAGCTTAATCTGGTTCAAGGTCAGTTGGCATTCATCTGTATCCCCCTCCTCCAGGTCGTGCCTGAAAATAGGCAGGATTTGTCTAGTGCACTTACCCAGTCAACAAAAACTAAATAAAAATAAATAAATAAATGCTTTTATAAATATAACTGATGCTTCCTTCATTACTAATGGAAGTAGGAGTTTAATTATTCAGTCTGTCTCTGCTTCAGCTGAGTATAACATGATTGCAGACATACTAAGAATATTGATTAAGAAAGCTGTAAAAGTGGAAAACTGCATACGTCATTCTAATACTATATATCAGTGTTTCTAGATTGTAATATATGTTTTAGAGTGGGACTTTGTGTGTAGAGACTGGTATGTTGAGTAAAATAGTGAGTATAATTGTTGCTATGGCAGTTTCTAAAGTCATCTGAGAAGCATGCATATCATTAAGGGATCCATTTTCATGGTCAAGAACGTGAGCATGACAAGCATACAAATAACAGTTTCCAAGGGTTGGGCCAGAAAAGACTTCAGAGGAGGTGCAGACGTTGTACTGGCTGGGCAAGGATTATG
Source organism: Neoceratodus forsteri (assembly GCA_016271365.2). Lineage (NCBI taxonomy): Eukaryota > Metazoa > Chordata > Ceratodontiformes > Ceratodontidae > Neoceratodus > Neoceratodus forsteri. The sequence goes on from CM028131.1 coordinate 627,345,069, forward strand.
ACTGTTACACACCCAGCCAAATTACATTGGGACATTTTAATTCTTAACAAATTTATACCACATTTGTGAAAATCAAGTTTATTAAGTAAAAAGTGTTACTTAACATTGTAAAATGGCCAGGGAGTGTTGCTGAAATCCAGTCACCTCTTTGGTCCAGTCATACCCCATGACCATTGTTTAAACCCCAGTAAATTGCTAGAGAAACTGTTTTAAAACAGTTTTGTTTTACTGATACTAACTCATTAGTATCTGCCTGAAAGCAGCTGTAGCTGACGACTGCTGCTATCTGCCTGCCAGTTCATTGAGATAATCATGTTAAGTAATTATCACTCAGTGAATACAAGCGTTTTTTTTGCTTATACAGTACCTTATCCTTGGGGCTCAGTGTGCTGCATATAAAAACACAAAACCATAATAAAAATAATCATATTTAAAGGGAATAAGTAAAAGACATTAAAACAAGTCAGTGGATATTAAGACAAGCTAATCTGGGTCACAAAAAGTCAAGGAGAACCAATATGTTTTCAGTGCTTTTTCGAAAGGCCTCCACCAAGGGGATATGCTGCAGCTTATGCATGGAGCATTCCACAGCCTGGGGCAGTAGCCACAGCAAACATTCTGTCCCCCAATGACTTTATTTGGTCTTATGCAACCTCTTGAAGAGTCTCCCCTGCAGAGTCGAGGGGGCGATCTGGAGCATATTGGTGCAGGTGATCTTCCATGATGCCCATCCTCATCACGTGTAGGGCCTTGAATACCACCCAGCAGATAAAGAGGTGTGCCATCAAACCAAAAAACAGTGTAGTTCATGCAACATAGGCATGATATAAATGAATGTGCTTGTGCTAGATATCAGCTGTATTGCTACATTCTGCAGCATCTGAAGATGGCACACTAAGCCTCTGAAAAGCTCTATGAGCCTTGCATTAGTCGAGGGTGGTGTCATGAACAGTTACCGGGCATCATACTGAGGATAGAACTTCAACCAGGAGATATTTATCAAGTGAAAAAAAAAAGCACTGGAGACTACTGCTGCCACAGTAAGTTCCAGTGACATCCTGCCATCCACTATGACCCCCCGATTTCTAGCCCTATCAATAGCTTGGAGAACAGTTCAGCTCAGAAATGGAATGGTCATCCCACTCTTCTGTATTGCCAACTTCTGAGGTCCTGGTTCTATCCTGGTGCTATGAGTAGTAGCTCCATATTACCTGGATTGAGGCTCAACCAGCTGGCTGCCATCAAATTGCTCAGTTCAGACAAGCCATTGGCTGATCACCGCAACAGAGTCCCCTCAATCCAGTGTGATGGAGAAGTAGCAACTAGGTATCATCTGCATTTCAGTGAAGCCCCATGTGGCACCATGTCATGTTCTCCCCAACATGACCACTGTCAGTTACCTTATCTAGAAGGGGAAGGTTTGAGACAGGCCTGTAATTGGCCAGAATCTCTGGGTCCAAAGATGGTTTCTTAAGGAAAAGAACCACCAAAACATATTTCTTTGTGGTGGAAGAGTCCTTCCTCCAGAGACCCCTGGCCATTCCTTGTTCTCACAGGATCCAGGGCCTACCAACAACCCTGGCCCTAAATACAGTAGGCAGGTGGCAGAGAAGATAACACCTGGGATATCCCATGATCCAGAACTAGCTGAAATTCTGTTCGGAGAATTGGAGTGCCTTAAGCAAACTGTCTTCCCCACTGTCAGTGACTCCTGCTGCCACAGTGGGTTCCAGTGATATCTTGTCATCCACTATGACCCCCAGATTTTTAGTCCAGTCAGTAGCTTGGAGAATAGTTCAACTCAGAGAGTGATCGCACACCTCTTTATTGCTAACTTCTGAGATCCTGATTCTATGATTAACAGCTCTATCTTACCTAGATTGAGGCTCAGCCAACTGGTAGCCATTGAATTGCCTGGTTCAGACAAGTATTGATTGATCACTGCAACAGGGTCCCCTCTATCCAGTGTGAAGGAGAAGTAGCAACTGGTTATCATCTGCATAGCAGTGAAACCCCATGTTATGCCATCTCATGTTCTCACCGACACAACTACTTCCACAATGACCTTCCTTAGAAAGGGGAGGTTTGAGGCAGGCCTATAATTAACCAGAACATATGGGGACAAAGATGGTTTCTTAAGGACAGGAACTACCGCAGCATATTTCAGTGTAGTGAGGAAGAATCCTTCCCTCAGAGACCCCTGGCCATTGGCTGTCACAGGAGCCAGGGCCTACCAACATCCCCAGGTCCTAAATACAGTAGGCAGGTTGGGGGATAACAGATGGACCAGACACCAAACTTCAGGTTCAACACACAATCTCTGTGTGATGTGTATTCAGAATACAGAAAATAAGCTTTGGCAGTAGCTTATTCCTTCTTCAATACTTCAGTTTGCAGCAACAGACCATGAATGTCCTTTCTCTGCACTTAGCCAGCACCTACTGGCACTAATCTCTGATCTAACCACTTTTCAGTGAAAACCCTTCATCCCTATGTGGGCCTCGTTTGCTTGGGTAGTGGGGGCTCAAAAAGAAAAAAAAAACAAGCTAAAAACAAAGGACATCAGTGCAGAAACACTAAAAAAGGGTTACCCCAAACGGCATTGGCAACAAATCAAGTTTCAAAGATATACAACATCATACATACTTCCATAATGCAAAGCATCATGGGATATATGCAAATCGCCATGACATTTCAGACTTGTTCAGTTTACAGCAATTTAAATGCATTTTACATAGCACAACTAACTTAATTTCTATAATAGTCACCTAGTATTTTTTACCATTATCAAAAACACCCAGTGCCATGGTATTTTCAACATTTACAGGCTTCATAAACATAAGGTATATTATGACATAGTGATATTACATACTAAATCCAACAATAATAAACACAGCCTGTTTTACATATGCTTGGAGGTCACCACAATAACCTCCCTGTACGAGGACCTGAGAGGGAAAAGGAAAATTAAAGAGGACACCATAGCATAGTCAAGAAAGGGAAGGGGGTGCCCATAGGCGGTGACCGTATGGACTAAAAATTGTAAAGGATAGATTAGGCTAAAAAATAGAAGAACTGTTGCAACATATTTAAGAAAAGGTTGGTCCTCAAGAGTGGCAGGAGCTCCCTGTCACACAGGTTACAGAGAAGATAACACCTGGGACATCTTGTGATCCAGAAGTGACTGAGAATTGGAATGCCCTCAAGCAAACTGTCTCCACCACTGTCGGTGACTATCTTCCATAAGAAAATAATGGTCAGTTTGAGATTAACTAGGGCCTTGTTAGTTGAGTGATGCCCTTGATTGATCTCAAACTGGCCAGTATTTTGTATAGAAATGTAATTAAATGTGTTGACCTGGTGGCGTCAAGGGCTGAGGTGCTGCAAAGCTCCTTACCTCATACTACACAGGTGATCTGAGTTCAGGAATAAGCTCAGGCTGGCAGGGGGGGCTGGTAGAGGTTTGAGTGGCAACCAGGCTGGCAAGGTTTTCTGGCTCTTGGCTGCCACCAGGTGGCAGTCTGGTGGCAGTGCTGACTCTTGGGGGTCCAGATGGGTGTGGAAGGGTGGAAGGAGGCCACTGTTCTGGACCATATGTGCACCTCCTCATGCATGCGCTTCCATGCCGCACTGTGACCCCAGGATTGGAGGGAGAAAAACCTGGTAGAAAAAGAGGTGATGGGTATCCATCAGTTATTGCCAGAGGTACCATGACCCACCATGCTGCTCCAAGAGATGAGGGGACTTCTAGATGAGAGTCTTCTGGCCCTGCTGTGGGTAGAATCCTTGGGGAACCCTACAACAGTAGAGTGGCAAAAGGATGGTTGATGTTACTCACAGACAAGGCTGAACAGCTGGCCGGTCAGCCCTGGAGAGAAAAAAAACCCTTTATTTAAAAAGGAAATTAAATAAATTGGACCCCCGTTGACTTTAAACAGTCCTGGGCATTAAACAGTCCTGGGCACAAGGTCAGTAAGTGCCTAAGCATGGAGGTGGATTAGATCAAATCGGGAAGTGGAAGGGATCAGCTGTCTATCTTGTTGGGGCCAAACTACAATACCTGCCACTCCCATACAGATGTCTGAGAAAATGATTAAACTAGGTTAAGAAGAGTTTCACCAGCATAAGCTTGCAAAACGCAAGTAGTAAATGAACCTTTGGAAAACACTAAGTGGGGAGGAGGAAATCAAATTTCTATGGCTACAGTTGGTGTGGGTGGGTAGGGGGGTAAAAGCTTGAGTATCAGAGTAGTCCACAGACTTCCTTGTCAGGCGGGGGAAGTGGACCAACAACTAAAAAAGAAAATTTGCAAAGCAGAGGAGTTAGTTACAACATTCATTATGGGGAATTTCATTCTCTTAGATATAAACTAGGACATCTTAGAAGCAAGGAGTAGCAAAAGTAGAGGGTTATCAGAGGTGTTACAGGATTGCTTAGTTCAGCAGTGGGCGAGGGCAGCAACCGAATGAGTGCTACCCTGGATCTTGTATTCTCCAATCAAGGAAGAAGGATGGATTGGACCACTGGCACAGTGGTAGCACTATCATCTGTGGCCTTGAGGACCTAGATTTGGGAGTGAACTTGGGGTGTCGGAGGGTCGTCCGGGAGAGAAATATCGAGCATCCCTAGGACTGCTCTCCTCCTTTAGGACTGGAGGGTTATAGAACCCAGTGAGCACATAGCCCCAAGTGGAAGCTAGAGTGTAGGGCAGTTCTGGACATTAGTGTGGTGAGAGGAGCAGTGAACGTCAACGCACATCACACAGGAGCATGTGACCTGTGTCATGATGTTATTGCATAGCCGCTCTCCACAAGGGAAGAAATAGGAACTCTTGGGAGCAGATGCATCCAGTAAGTCTCAGGAGAAGTTGAGGTGATGGCGCTGGGGTGGAGATAGCATAAGAATTTAAGAACATGTCAGCAGAAGGGGACCATATGCTCCATCTAGCCTGCCCAGATTGCCTACCTCCCTATTCTGTTTTTCTTCTGAGATTACCAAAGTACTTGTCCCACGCTAGCTTAAAAGCAGTGACTGTTTTGGTCTCCACAACCTCTGGTGGTAAGCTATTACAAGGGTCCACCACCCTCGCTGTAAAGTAGAACTTACGAATGTTGGTTTTTAAACTTACCCCCTGTTAGTCTCAGACTGTGCCCCCTCATTCTTGTGGTCTCATTTCTGTGAAAGAGGTTTCTGCTTATACCTTATTTATGCCTTTTATGTATTTGAAGGTTTCTATCATATCCCCCAGTTTCTCTTTTGCTCGAGGGAGTACATTTGCAGTTGCTGTAGTCTAGAATCATGTTGCTCCTCATGCAGTTCCTGTACCATTTTAGTAGCTCTGCTCTGTACAGACTCCAAGCAGTCTGTGTCCTTTTTCAGGTATGGCCTCCAGAACTGTATGCAGTACTCGAGATGTGGCCTCACCAAGTACCTGTACAGAGGGAGTATGACCTCTCACTCCCTACTTGTAATGTCCCTGCCAATACATCCAAGGATGGTACTAGCTTTCTGTGCCACCTATGCACATTGTCTACCCACTTTTAAATCATCGGAAATAAGCAAACTGAGGTCCCATTTGAGTTTTGTTTCTGTTAATTGTTCATCATCGAGTGTGTATAAGAGCCACCTGTAGCCAGGGGGATAAAAAAGATTAACAAAAAAAACCAAGAAAAAAAGAGATGCATTAACCTCTACGTACAGTATATAGAACTTTTTTGAGCACCTTGTATCCCAATGCAGTTTATATGCAATGAGAGACTGGTAGTGAAGTGACTGTAAATGTATAGTGGCAAGTGATTTTGCATAACAGCACCCATACATCTTTGAAAATTACAAGAACCAGATTTATGGGAAGGGGTATGTTGGCTTGTGTACTAGGGGAAATCCCCCCACTGTTGCAGAAAGTGCCTTGGCATCTTCAGCTTTTACCTAAACACCCAGCAGGACAGCACCAGAGATGGGCAGAAGGGACCTCAATTTAACTTCTCAGCTAAAGGACAGCAAACCCCAAGAGTAAAAGCATTCCCCCTAGTACTGCCCACAGGTGCCAGTATTTATGGTACTGTATGAGCCAAATGCTGGTAGGATTAAGTTATGTAAGGGTAGAGGAACAATAACTACAGCATAATGAGCTTTGATATCTCATGGGGTGGGGTTCAGCACTTTCATAGGACCATGATAGTCTTGGACTTTAAGAGGGCAGAATTAGGTAGAATGGGTGAATTTCTCCAGGATAGACTGAAGGAGGTAGGTCGAGTGACCTGATAACAAGAGGACACCTATTAGGGAGCAGGTAGTTAGGGTGACAAAGGAATGTGCAGGATATGTTGACGTGGGCACCAAGCACAAAAAGGCGATGTGGTCAGTGGGGAGATAAAAGAGGCAGTTAGAAAAAGAGGTGTGAAAAAATGTGAGGAGAGTGAGACAGAGGGGAACAGGAAGGAGTATGTCGACAAGCTTAGAATAGCAAAAAAATTGATCAGAGAGGCAAAAGCAAATACCAAACTGAAAATAGCAGAAGGGGTGAAAGAAAATGACAGTATGTGTTTTAGGTAGGTAAGAGAGAAAAAGACTAGGGAAGGTATTGAAAAAATTAAAAAGAATGGGTTCAGCATAGAGGATGATGTTGCAGAGAGCTAACATCCTAAATGATTACTTCAGTTTGGTCTTTACAAAGCAAATGGAGGCAGCTGCCTTATAATGGGGTGCAATCCAAGGAACCTCAAGGGCAGATGTTATAGATGGGAGAAATTACTGTGGAGCAATTTTTTAAAGGCCTAACGAGTTTAGAAATAAACAAATCACCAAGCCCTGATGGTATACACTGAAGGGCTCTATTTTTTTCACCTAGCCTTTTGGCCTTCTGGTCTCCACCTGTTGCCTATATCGGGTGACTCTGAAGTCCTCAACTGGACATGCCATTCCCCTGGTGTCTTACCAGTAATGATCACATGTGGAAGGGTCTGAAGGAACTGGCTGACTGTCATTTATGCTGACTAGGAGAGATAGGATTTTATTCTGTTTTCTCCATTTCCTCACTTGCCTCCCCGAGGTCAAGCTGTGTCCCAGCAGACCTCACACATAGCAAGCATACTCGTCAAGGAGATAGACTCCCTGGCCAAGCGCTGGGGCCATTAGCATTGCAGAACCAGACATTGTCCCTCCCTGGTGGGGAGCACTGACATGCAGTGGTTCTGACCCAGCTCCCATGAACCAGGTGGCCAGCATGCGAGTGCATCGTGGTACTCACTGGGCCATCGGGTGGCCTGCATCCCAGGGTTCTTTAGGAAACTGGCCAGGCCGCAGTTGAGCCACTGGCAGACCTGTTCAACTGCTTCTTGTAGACAGGTCATGCCAGTGGATTGGAGGGTGGCTGATGTGATTTTGCTACACAACACTGGGGATAGGGATGACCCCAGAAACTAGGTCAGTAAGTTCGACCTGTGTTGTAGGCACACTTTTGGGGACCATTATCAAAGAAAAGGTGGTGGATTTCCTAGAGCAGTATGGGTTATAGGGTAAAAGGCAACACGGATTCGTGAGAGGCTAGTTGTGTTAGAGTAATCTGATAGACTTGTTTGATTCCATGAAGAGGGCAGCAGACAGTAGACAGCTAGCTGATATTCTTTTCCTGAATTTCAGCAAGGTCTTTGACTCGGTGCATCATGAAAGGCTAATCAAGAAGATGGAGGATGTGGGAATTGGGGAAAAAGTGTATTAGATGGATAGGTTACTGGCTGTGGGGTGGGGGGCTTAGAGGGTGGTACTGAATGGTAAATTCTTTGGAGTCATGGAACTCACTAGTGGGGTCACTCATGCTAGTACTGAGACGTACACTCTTTAATATATACATGAGTGACATGGGGTGGGGTAGAGGGAAAGGTATGTCTCCTCGCTGATGGCACAAAATTTTGCATGAAGGTGGACAGTACGGAATAGATTGCCAGTATGCAAAATGATGTGGCAATGTAGTTGAGGAGCTGAAATTAAACACCAAGAAGTGCAAGGTAATGCACATGAAGCAAGGAAATCCAAAATGTGAATGACTGAATTATTAGGGGGGGGACAGTAAGGCACACAACAGAGAAAAAGCACTTGTGGGTTGTCCACATCTCAGTGCAGAAAGGTATACAGGCAAGCCAGTAAAGTGTGCTGGGTTGTTTAGGGCAGGGCTTTTGCCAGCAGAAGAGGAAAGGTAATCCTGTCCTTGTATAGATTCCTGCTAAGGCCTCAGCTGGAGTATTGTGTACAGTTCTGGGGCCCACATTTGAAGAAGGACCCAGCAGGTTGGAGACCACCCAAAGCAGGGTGACAAAATGATACATAGCAGTGAAAAACATATGCAGAGAGGTTGCAGAACTTGAACATGTACTCCTTGGAGGTTAGAGAAGAAAGCGTGGACATAACAGAAACTTAGAATTTCTATAAGGGATCATAGGGTATACTCTTCAGAGTTCACAAGATTTTATTTATTTTTGCTGACTGGGACAGGAGGACTAGGCAATTCTGCCTATTTTCAACCTATCACATGGGAGGGAGGGATACAGATAGATGCCAACTGACATTAAACCAGATTAAGCTCTTGGTAGTATTTTTAGTAAATGGGGGAAATTTGTCCGGGACACCAGGGAAATTCCACTACTCTCCAGTGGGGGACCTGCTAACGGTCTTACCATCACATCAGATGACTGGAAGGAATGAGAGGGAGCAACTGGGAGCTTATCTCTGACCCTGTAGATCCAGCATTGGAGATTGAGAATGGAGCAATAGAAAATGCATGTCTGTGTCAGACTCAACTAACCGACCAGAAGAGACACTGCCACAGACTGAGGACAGTTGGCTAAGAATGTTAATTGCAACAAAACAAAACAAACTGCTAGCATTACTGAATGAATCTAAGGAGGAAATCATTGAAGAACAAATGGAGGTACAACAGGCTGGTGAGACCGAGGAGTGCAGTGCAGAGAAATGAGACCAGAACAACAGGCCAGAATCCAAGGAAACACATGATGCAGCAGCATCAAAGGAACTGACGGTGGCTACTGAGCCAATGCCCCCACCTACCAGAGAATCAGAAAACTAACAGAATGACAACCTCAGCAAATTGTCTGCCAAACTACAAAAAGGGACTGTGAGTACAACTAAAGCTGTAAAGGGAAAAACTAATGTCACAGAAAATAAAAGCAATGAAAAGTTAGAATTACCCAAAGGCTGAGCTGCAAGTACAATCTCGCAACAAGCAGCAGACCCTACGGTCACCCCCTGGTCTGTTGAAAAATCTCTAACAGAAGCTGGCTGGAAAAAAACAACATGGCAATGGGTCCCTGACCGTTCTCAGAGCCTGATGCCAGGCAGTCCTGAAACATCCCGAAGCAGAGAAAGAGGAGGACATAAAATCCCTAATAAAGAACTACATACTGTGCAAGTTCAGGGATCAGCACCGGGGGGGGAAAAACAGGTACTGACCATTACTGACTCTGATATGGACCTACATGTGAAGGATGTAATCTACACACCACAGAATACCAGGCCCAGTCTCCCCCACCCCCATGGACAACACAGCCCAGGAATCAGAAGGGCCAAGTAATGCAAAACCATCATGAGGTGATAGGATGAACCAGGATCAGCCAGTAAATACAAGGACTAGGGGTACAGAAACAGCACAGTAGCACTGAACACAATTTAGGCAATGGGATCAAAATTTTCAAAATGTTGCTCCAGCCTAGAGGAGAAATGCAGTAAGGCTACAGTATATGGGGGGGGGGGGAGGGTCTAGAAATGGTGCCAGACAGAATTTATGTTGGGAGAACCCTAAACAAAGAATCTATGAGATTCTTTTCAAATGAAATGTACACTTTAATCCATGCATCAGGAGACATCCTGTTTGGTACTAGCTTTAAAACTCAATGGGGTTGTATTGTTTATGGGCAAGCTACAAAAAAAAAAAAAAAGAAATATATGACACTATGGCTACCATTTTGGGCTATCCCACTGATAAAACCCTCTATCCATCAGGTAACTGTCTTGTTTTGAAATGAAGGGGTCAATGTGCATGACATGACACATTGGCTGACCCAGCAGTGTGACATCATTGGGCAACCCCAACCAATCTTAGATGAAGAGCATATTTTCAGAGGGGGCTGGAAATTTAAAGTCAGGCTAATGCTTACTCCACAAGGCCCTAAACACTTGTCAGGTTGTTTTTTTCTGGGAAAAGACAGGGGGCACTATTTCTACCAGGGACAACCTAACACATGTCTTAAATGTGGCTCCACACTACACTTGTGTAATGCTTGCAATAAAATTAAATTAAACCTATGCCTGGAATATGGACATAACAGTGCCGCCTGCTCCAGCAGCCTAATATGTAACCTTTGCAAGGAATGAGGTTATGCCTACTAGATTTGTCAATGGACAGCACATAATTGAGAGGACTATCCAGATCAAGAAGGAATACTGAACACAACGCAGAAAAACAGCATGGAAAAAAAAACCAGGAAAGCAGGAGCAGCACAATCAGCCAACTCCACAAAGTGCCTTCCCAGCTCCAAGTCCTTTAGCACCCCCCCATCCAAGACAATAACACTGAACCAACAACATTACCTGAAGAAACTCATATCCAGCATACAGAAACAACAGTACAAGAACGTATGGAAATAACGGAACAACAGCTTCACCCTACTCCATACACTCAGCCCAACATATGACTATTGACAAAATAGTAATGCCACTACCATCCATGGCCATTGTGACTACAAAAAAATGACCATTAGAGAAACAACAACCAAAGGCAAACATTTCCAAACATGTGGAATGTCAGAGACAAGGGGACTTAAAAAAATACATATGAAATTCTACAATCACAGGACTCTGATCAAGGGAAGGAGTCGGAAACCTCCTCAACCAGATCATCAGACAGTGGAAACAAGTGACTTATGAAAATATTGTGACCGGTTACTCCAGAAATTTATAGGCCATAGAAGCAGGAATGTTAAGTCTTATCTTTACATGTTTAAAAGTTGTACTACAGCAACTCAGATGTAAATAGGTTTTACAACAGAAAGATATTGCCCCCCTGGCTGTGGTTATACAGATTGAAAAATAAATTCCCAAACAATACCAGTATGATTAGACATCTGTAAATGTTGCAGAATGTAATTACAGATGGGGGGACATGCCAATAGCAATATTACAGCAAGGCTCAGGATAGTAAAGATTATTACCAATGTTTGATCATCAAGATAAAATATAAAAATAAGTGCTGGATGGTTAGGATGGGATAACAACTCGGGTGATAGGGATTTGGTATGGTGATGTATTACATAGATTGTTGAAAAGTTTGTAAAATTTGTTACTGTATTTTGTTGTTTATATTTGTCTTCAATAAAAATCCCCCTACTCTTTTCGAGAAGTGTCATGGAATCTTTAACGTCCAACTGAACATCCACCAGAATAGGCAAATGGGACCTTTCTTTAATGTCTCATCCCAGGAAATGGGAGCTTGTATATGAGGAGGCACAATTATAAGTTGGGAGGGGGTGGATTCAAGCAAGACATGAGGAAGTTTGTGGTCCTGCAGGGCACACAGTTAAGCACATTGCTGTTTTTAGTGATGATTAATGATTTACAGACATGTGGACAACATGTGGTTGATGTGGATGATAGCACTTTGTACAGAAGCCATGTAAAAGATGCTTTGGGGGATCTTCAATAAGATCTTGAGCACATGGAGAACTGGGCAGAGGTTAATATGATGAGGATTAATAAGAAAGCAGCTTATGTCAGATAATTTTAGTAGAGAAATGGAGAAACCAAAATCTTGTACAAATAATGAAGAGTTGGGCATAGTGTCTAGTGCCAGACTCTTACGTGTAACTATAGCAGGCAACTTAAAAATAGGCTGTTCATGTAGAAGAGATTTGTAAAAAGTCTAGTAAAAATATAAATTTTCTGTCAGTATTGAAATGGGCAGGGCTGACACATCAGGAGCTTCTGTTAGTGTAGAAAACTTGGATTTAGCCAAGCATTGAATATACATGCTCAGTGTGACATTTGGGCTAACAAAAAAATCAGAGAGTGAAATTATAGACTCATTACAAGGAAGAGCATCTAGGATAATAGTAAATGAATATTCTTACACAATGAGGATAAGAATGTGGGGGTTAGAGATGCTTTTGGTATAAGGGAAGTGCTATGTAAACATTTTTTTTGATGTTTGTGTAGACCAGGTAGTAAGCTGCAGAGATTATTTTGGTTAAATGAAAAATGAAGTTATAGGAACTCCAAAAAAGGGGAAATTAGAGATAAAAAAAGGGAAAACAAAAATGCACCTGATCAGTTTCATCCATTGGGCAGTGGATAAAATTGGGTGAGACCTCTCCTTCCCCTTTGGTGAGAGTGAAGTGCCATCTCGATCCTTAATCCCTGTCATAATGCAAATGTAGCATTCCCCATTTTTAGCACGGCATTGTCTTGAAAGTATTCAGTCTGCATATTGAGTTATAAGAATGCTGTTAATTAATTCACATAAGAAGGTTTGTGAATGGTCTGTTAATAATGTGTAATTCCTGTAACTTTAGTTCAGTACCTGAGTGCTTAGTCATTTGGGAAAATGTGCAATACATAGGCATGGTGATAAAGGGCTGTTTTTTCACCCCTTTTTATGTTCACACTCACAACGAAAGCAAGCATGTTGGCATGATACTGGATTTTGAGAAGTATGATTCTCTTGGTCCAATACTGGGTAGTCTGTAAGGGGATCAACAGTGTCAGACCAATCATCAGCCACACTAATTATGACACTCTTCTGGTCTTTCTGGGCAGAAACATCATGCAGTTCAGTGAAGAGAGTCACCAGGATCATAAGGCAGTTTTTTATTTTGATCTGCGTAATGCTGCCCAGCCAGCAGAGCTGAGCAGCGACATGATCAGCCTGCTGTGGTCTTCTCCCCACCAGCAAAAAACAGTCCCTTCCACCCTCTGCCAAGTATGCCACCCACCTGCCATTGCTTCCCCCTTCCTTCTTAATTTTCTGACACTGGGGTGCCCAATCCCTGGTGCCAGCTAGTACCACTCCACCCCACCTGTTTTCATTGTGCAACACCAGGGAGCCTACCCCTGTTGCTGCCAAATATAACACCTAGACTGGTGTGCCCAATCCCTAGTATTGTGCCTGAAATAAAGAAAAGTGTCTCTCATAGTCTCTTTTTTTTTTTTTTAATTGCTGTAATCCCATGCTCTACCAAGTATTCCTTCCACCTCCCTGTTGCTTCCCATACTCCTAGAGGTTAAACTGATACTCGGGTGCCCAGTCCCTGTAGTCGGTACCTGAAGTAAAGTAAATCATCTCATGTAGTCTTTTTTTATTTTTATGTACCCTGTAAAAAAGACAGCTATCCATCGATGTCTATTGCTGCCACCATTACCCTCCCACTTAGCACCCAGCACTACACCCCCCCACCCCTTACTTATTTACTGAGGGTCCAATGCTGTAATCCTCTCTGTACTGGAGACACACCTTCACTCGTAAACGCCGGATTGGGAAATGAGGAAATCCGGCATGCAGTTCAATGTATTTCAGTGCATTTTTAACTTGTCCTCATAACTTGGTAATTTTTTTAATATTTGACATGAACACGGGTGGTGAAATTATTCAGTCCATTCTGAAAGGTGATTTTTGTGATCACTGTCTAAAATCACCTTTTAGGTAGGATTTGAAAATTTTCTCCACCCTTGTTTAAGAGGTGGGGTCATAAGAAGTCTTGTTTGAAAATTTGGGGTAAAATTATTAAAAATGACAAAGTTATCCAGTGTATGTTGAAATGTTTCGATGCATGCTCATTTTTCAGCATTTTGACCCCAAATTTTCAGTATAGCCATTTTTTCACATCATCTTATGAACATGACAGCTATCTTTTTTTCTAATCCTGGCCAAAATGTATTTTCACACTTGTAATACGAAATGATGTTTTGGCTAGTATTCTATGAATGACACCTGTCATGTTCAGAAGGAGGGGTCATAATAAGACAATGCTGAAAATTTGGGGCCAAAATGTAAAAAAAAAAAAAAAAAATACTAAGTTATGAAGAAACATTAACTTGTTCCAACATTTACTCATAGCTTTATTTTTGCAGATTTTGGCCCCTAATCTTCAACATATCCCTTGTTTTACCCCACCTCCTAAATATGATGGTATCATTTTTCAAATCCCTTCCACAACATGTTTTTGCAGTCACATTGCGAAATCACCTTTTGGATGGGATTTAAAAACTTCCACCTGTGTTGATCATAACGTCATGACATAGAAAGACTGTTAGAAATTTGGGGTCAAAATGTGGGAGCCCAATGAAAATTAGATATCGCCTCTCAGCTGGCATATCCTGGGTAAATAAATCTAAAAATGTGTAAAAGCAGGACACCTCTGAAAATCAGATATTGCATCCCATTTGACCTATCCTGGGCAAATATTTAGTAAAAATGTGTAAAAGAAGAACCCCAGTACAGCAGAGCCCCCACTGAACTATACATCTGTGTTGCTCAATCCTGGGAAAAATGCATTGTAAAAGCTGGGCCCTACTGAAAATGTAATTTGCCTTACAGCTGGGCTACCCTGGGTAAATACATTATAAAAATGGGTAAAAGATGGGCTCCATTGAAAATGAGATATTGCATCTTTTTTTTTTTTATGCTATTTATGCGCCAGTTCTCCAAGGCATCCTTCGGAGGTGCCAACACAATCCTGCCCCTTCTTCTCCCCGCTGTGGCCATCCACACTAGACCCCTCCCATGAGGAACTTCCCAGTGCTCCAGATCCCCCCCCCCGGAACAGGGCCCACCCTTCCTCGGCGGCTCTATCTGAAATTAGAGGGTCCACCCCTCAGGGAGGTCGGCCATGGATCCCCGGTGTGGATTGGCCCGGCATTGGGGATGAGAGAGCGATCACTGGGGCCCTCATCATCTCCTCATCGAGCTGGGGTTTTTTGTGTTTTTGTTGCCCCTTCCCCCCATGGAGCCTGTCCAGCAAGGCGATGGAGTGCCATGGCTCTGTTCCCCAGGCATACGCCATGCTGCTGCAATCGGTGATCCTCCAGCCACTGCTAGAGGTTGCTTCTAGAGTGAGCGCACCCCAAACCCTCCCTGGGAAGAGAGCAGTCCATCTGGATGCTTGATCTCTTCCCTCCCCTGCCGACCCCTGGTGGCCCTGGCTCATTCCCGAACCCGGATCGCCGGCATGGCAGGAAGTGTGGCGTCCAGTGCCTCAACCCTCCGCGCCACCGGGCCAGCTAGATATTGCATCTTGGCTGTGCTATCTTGTGTAAATGCAGAGTAAACATAGGGGAAAAGCAGGATCTCACTGGAAACACAATAGCATATGAGTCATGCTGTCTTGGTTAATATCTTTCGGATGAGACGTTAAACCGAGGTCCTGTCTGCCTGGATTGGTGGTAGTTCAGGTGGATGTTAAAGATCCTATGGCACTTATCGAAAAGAGTAGGGGAAATTTTTATTTCGAAAACAAAAACAAAGTATAACAAACAGTGTTAAACCACACAGGTAAAGAAAAAAATCAAACTGTAACCAAGAATAATGAAGTCAGATACTCACAGCAATAGTTACAAGACAAGGAATAAACACATTAGGGCAAAGTAAAAAGGAAAAATTCATTAATACCCAACCATGAAGGAAACAATACAAAATAAGTTCAGGTACACCCCCCTCAATAATAGAACTTGAAGGGAAAACCACCCAAAATCCAAGATTAATCTAAAAAAGAAAAACCTGCAATACTTTATAGAAATGACCGTTGTAAATAAGTAACTAGAAAACAAAAGAAAAAAACCTTCAACCCACCCAAAATACATTTTTTCAAAGAATCCCACCAACAGAGTTCCCTAGTGTGTTAATTTCATAAGCATATAATGCATCCAGGTCATGCTGAATACGAATAAAAATTTCTTGTATATTGTAAATCTTATTTTGTAAAATTCTCAAACATCTCGCTTGCCAAATATGCCATTTAAGGCAAGCCAGAAGAACATACACCGTACTTTATGCCATTTACACCATTCTCGTGGGGATTGGCCCAATATCAAGGTATTATATGTTATAGATTCAAACAATGGCTCACCCCACCAAAGTGCCAGTACGGACAAAAAGGAAGCAATGTGTGTGCACTCAAAATATAAATGTCATATTGTCTCCAATTGTCCTTGACAGGAAACTTCTGGACAAACCCTATCACTTATTTGTTTATGCATCTGGTTAGCTTTTACATTTAGTTTCTGATGTGTGCACAACCAAACTACATCATGCATTTTCTCCGGTATTCTGGGCTCTATCATACTGGCTAGCAAAATGGATGTATCTATGTCCGTAGTAACTAAAAAAAAGGGTTCCTCAAAATAACAAGTAGTAACAATATGATTATAAAAGGACCTTCTCTCGTGTGACACAAACCAACTCAATTCAATCTTCCATAAATGAATATATTTAAGTGTGTATTGCACATAGATAGGAAGCTGCCTTTCCACTGGGTGCCATTTTCCTCTACCCCAGGCTTCTAGAAAAGGGGCTCCCCACAGAGACATACACATAGTACCTACAGCAGTGTTTTCCAATAAAAGAGGTTGAATAGAGGTATAAAAAAAATTCCCAAAAAAATGCACAATTGGATGTAACATACCTAAGCCACCCTCTTTCCAGGGTCTGTAGGTGTGTGCTCTCGTCACAGGATTCAAGTGACTACTCCATAATAACTGAAAAAAAAAGACCCATAATTTTAGCATGCATCACAAAAGGCAGAGGAAAAATACGACGCAGATAAAGAAAAAGAGGGGCTATGTAGGATTTCAGCAGGAAAACACGCTTCTTTCGCGTCATTTTCCATGCTTGCCATTTCTTGACTTTAGCAAGAGCCGTATCATAAATTCCTTCCCAATTACTATTTACAGATTCTTGAGAACCAAAAAAAACCTCAAGAAATTTCACTTTAGTAGTGATTACTGGTATGTCAAATAAGTTCACACTAGGAGCAGAACCTAAGGGTAACAAAAAACATTTAGACGTGTTAATGTTAATACCAGTACTCAACTGTACAGAACTTAAGAAGGTCAAAATATGTCTCCCTGATTCTACATCTGCAATAGGGCAGATACAATCATCAGCATAAGCTAATATCTTGGAAAAACAAAAACTCTCAGTAGACACAATAGCCTGTACCTGCGCATCCCTATCAATATATCGTAATAAAGGGTCCAAACCAAATACAAATACAAATAAAAGAGGACTCAAAGGGCAGCCCTGTCTAACTCCTATCTGATAAGGGACCGGAACCCCCAAAAAACCATTAACCAAGGGCGTTACCATAGCTGTGCTATATAGAGTTTTAAGCAGATTTAAAAAAATAGATGGTATACCATAGAAAGTTAAAACATCCCAAAGATAGTCATGTCTTAAAGAATCAAACGCCTTTTCTAAATCTAATGCTAACAAATAACCATTTAACTGTTTTTTTGAACCGAGCTCTAATAATTCCCTAATAAAAATTAGATTTTGAGAAATATTCCTTCCTAATACTGCACAGGTTTGAGCAGTAACCAACAATTTTTTTGAAACAGCTACTAGTCGGTTATTCAGAATACTAGCCAAAATTTTATAATCAGTGGTCAGGAGACTCAATGGCCTCCAATTCTGCAATTCCATAGGATCTCCCTTCTTATGAACAAAAAAAAAAGGACCCCTTTGCCCATACTAAGAGAAACTCTTTGTTCTTGCCAAATAGCCTGATAAACGAGCAACAGCCATGGTGCCAGTGTTGCTGCATATGTTTTATAAAACAGGTTTGGCAAACCATCCCCACCAGGTTTAGAAGTAGTGGACAAATGACCAATTGTCTGTGCAATCTCAACTAAGGAAAAAGGGGCTGAAGGGTATCAATTTCTAGATCCGTAAGCAACGGTATGTCCAAAGTATGTAAAAAGGAAACAGGGTGCTAAACCTAGGGAAAAAAAGGTATTTTCAACATGTTCTTACACCATGTTTCTAATCTGACGAGTATTTTCAACTAAGATTCCTTCAGGTGATTTTAAAGAGGTCATACATAATGGTGGCAAATTTTGACTGGCTAAATCAAGAGGGTTCACTTGCTCTTTAGTTTCCGTAGTTAAATATTTCTGTTGTAACCGAAATTGTTTTTCTCTATTCTGGAGAAAGGCTATCATTTTTTCCTTGAGAGCTAAAAATTGTTGCCTCTGTACACCTTGTGAGGAAACTGCCTGTGACAAAAAGGCCATATATCTGGCTCTATACCCCAAATATGTAAGATAGGCATCTCTTGCCCTACACCTAGAAAAGTGCAAAAAAAGACATTTCAGATCCTTTTTCGTGTCCTCCCACCAATCCAGAGGGCTATCATATAAAAAAGAGGTATCAGATCATAAGGGAAAAAAAGAAGTCCAACTGAGCAGAAAGTGTAACATCCTGCAAGAGGGACGTATTTAACTTCCAAAAACCCCGGCCTAAAACAAGATTTTGATAATTTCCAAGCATAAGTTTAACAATTAAATGATCAGAAGTTTCCAAAGGCTCCGTTGAACTAGAGCTACATGAAATCCTCTTAGATACAAACCAAAAATCTATTCTGGTAGAGATTGTTCCTTTGTAAAAAGTGTGTACTGGCGTTTGGTGAAGTAGATCATAGGAGTCCACCAAATTGTTTGCTCTTAAAACATACAACAATGCATTTGTATCACAAAATAATTTTTTTGTCGTACGTCCCCAATCTTTATCCGTTAAACCACAGTTGAAATCACCCCCATACCACCAATTTCGAGGTATGTAAATATGGGGAAATCCGTTTAAATAGAGCCGCTCTATCAGCTTTGGACTGGGGGGCATAGATATTTAAAAGTCGGTAAATGCACTGTGAAACAACAATGTCCATGAGCATCGCTCTACCAGGAACTATATCTAATAATTGTAACACTTTAATGGCTAAGTTTGAAGAAAACAGAATCCCTAAGCCATCACAAACAGCTTCCCCTAATGACCAGAAGGAAACACCCCAGTGCCAGTCTTGACTAGCTGCTCTGACACAGGCCTGGGAGCTTAACCTGGTGTCTTGTAAAAAAATAATAGAATCAGGGTAGGTACTGAGACTGGCAAAAGTGGTTCTTCTCCATAAAGGAGACTTTATACTGTTAACATTAACAGTAAGTAAAGAAATATGCATTGCCAGGAAGGATTAGATGTTAGGAAAACCCAAAGCACACAAAAAGGCAAAAATCACTTTTGTTTTTTCCGCTTTTTTGGTTTGGGCTTATCCTTAACCTCAAAATCCTGGACATGTTCAGGGAGTGAGGAGGCGATTGACGAAAAATCCGAATCCACCTCTTCCTCATCACTGTCAGGTTCTTGTAAAGGAGCAACTGGGTTCACAATGGTGGAACCTACTATTTCAGGACAAAAGGGAGAAGCCCCTGAGCTCATTCTAGATGCTTTAGATCTAGTGACACGTTGAAAGGGAATATCTGATGAAGCCCCAGGAGGAGGCATACACAAGGGTTCCTGAATAATACAAGTTTCCGCAATCGGTTGGGGAACCGAGACTGTCAGCCCCGTACCCTGCTGCTCTTTTGTCTCCGTCAGAGGCAAAGGGTCAGGAACCAGAAATTCAGTCTGCCCTTTTTCAACTGTAGAGGGAGGATCCTGGGCACTGACTTCCATACCATCAGTGATCGAGATATGAGAGACCTCACCCTCAGTCAGAAGTGGAACTGTGTCCTGAGCTGCAGCCTGAGCCGCATTATGGACTAGCATATCTTGCAACCTTTGTCGTTCTCTTTGTGCATTTGCAACAAAATCATCTTGTTCCGCCCGACGGGCAGCATCAGCTTGGTTATGCGATGCCCAAGAACAGGTACGGAACGTATGTCCCTTTTCGTCACATAAATTACATGTCATAGGGTTTCTACAATGTGCACCTATATGCCCCAGTTCCCCACATAAGCCACATTTTTGCTGGTCACATATATTACTTAAATGACCCAAAGTCCCACATTTATAACAGGCTCTGGGCTGTCCTGTGTAAAAAAGTACTCCTCTATCTCGACCTAAAAAAAAACAATTCGGCAAATGTTTAGTCAGGCCATTCTCAACACGTAAGTCAATTTGATATCTCCAACCCCCTGTCCATAGATGCTCCTCATCAAGAATGGGTTCAGGGGGACCTTTAACAGAACAGTGCTGTTTCAACCAGTATGTAATGTCAGCGACATTCATTCCTTCATTCCGAAATAGAATAGTGATTTTTTTTGAAATGGGTTTAGTTAAAGGTATTGCCAAGTAAGGTTTCCATAAAGGTGTATGTTTCAAAACTAGGTACTGCTTCCAAAACCTGTTCAAACTTCCCGGGTGTTTAAAACTGACATCAAAAACTGTATCCCCTGGCATATGGATCAGGGCGTAAATCTCATAGGTGTAAAACCTCATACTTTTTTTTAAAAGTTCACGACCAATAAAAAGTCTATTCGGGATCTCTTCTTGTGACCCCCTATACTTCAAACGGACAGCATTACATCGTGCAGCAGGTTCATTGTCAAGTCCAAATGTAGCTGGAAAAAGGCGTTCAGCAATATTACCTTGCCACACAGATGAACCTTCATCCTGACCAAGCTCAGTTGTATTCACTGGAGTAGGGGAAACAACACTAGCCTGAGCAACCACATGGGGGTCAGGAGACTGACTTACATCACCCTCTTCTAAATCTCTAA
This sequence comes from Neoceratodus forsteri, assembly GCA_016271365.2. Taxonomy (NCBI): domain Eukaryota; kingdom Metazoa; phylum Chordata; order Ceratodontiformes; family Ceratodontidae; genus Neoceratodus; species Neoceratodus forsteri. Next base: position 627,365,838 of record CM028131.1, read on the forward strand.
TATGCTCCAACATATCAGGACTAAGATTTTTAGATAAAGGATCCGATGTAAGTGCTGTTAATTGACCTAAAGGAATGCTGGGAACACTGGGAGACAAAGGAACAGAAGCAGATAGTGAAGCCTCGAGAGGCTTTAGATTTGCATCCCAGGTTTTCCCATCCGGAGACCTGACCCATCCCGCAGCTTCCAAAGCTGTGGCCACCCACGGAGGAGATTCAGGAGCTTCAATAGACCCCACTGTTAATGAGCTTAGATTTGGAGGGGGGGGGGGTTCAGGACCAGGCAATATAGGTGATTCTATGCCTGCACTACTAGGAGTAACAGTCAAGTCTTTCAACCCAGCTGCCTGAGACTGAGCACACAGAGGCCGTAACTCAGTAATGCTGGATTGTCTTTCAACAGGGAACAAGGGACCCGCAGCATCGGCTGCAGTCAGCACTTCAGTAAAATCCATTCCAGTATCAAAAGAGGACTCACCCTGTGAAGCCCTAGGTGTAGCCATAGAAGGAAGCAGTTCCTCATCAGAGTGTGCACACTCCGTAGCTCCGGTATCCATAACCCCATTTTCTGATACCAGCAGAGACTCTCCCGCGCCATTTCCGTTCCTGTAGGTGCGCATCCAATTACCAGACCGCCGTTGTTCCAACGCCTCACCAGGACGCTCCGCTCATGACATACTGCCGCTCCATATCCGCCAACTGAAAACTAATCTCTGCTTCTTCATTTGAACGCCGATCTCAGAAACGGACTCCTCTTCCGTATATGCATTAACGAAACCGCTGCTTCACAGCACCTCCGACTGAGGTAGGTTCCATGGTTCAACACAAAAATTCAAGGCAAAAGCCGAGGAGGAGAGCCGCTCCTCAGCTCTCCACACGTCCTGCTCCGTTGGTATCTGCAAGTCTTCTGGTCCAAATGCCGTCTGACAGCGCCCTCCAGAGTAGGGGAATTTCCCCGGTGTCCTGGCTAAATTTTCTTCATTCACTAAAAATACCACCAACAGCTTAATCTGGTTCAAGATCAGTTGGCATTCGTCTGTATCCCCCTCCCCCGGGTCATGCCTGAAAATAGGCAAGATTTGTCTAGTGCACTTACCCGGTCAACAAAAACTAAATAAATAAATAAATATAGAACAAAGATGTCTTAAAGTGGGATCTCATTGCAGATGAGATGATGTATCTCAGCTGGGTTATCCTAGGTTAATGTATTGTGAAACTGTGAAAACAGGACCCTACAACACAACCCCTCTTAAAAGGAGATGTTTCATCTGAAATTATCTGTCCTAGAAAAATACATTATAAAAGCAGGACCACATTAAAAATGAGGTATTGCATCACACCGTTACTATCCTGGGTAAATACAGTATAAAACTATGTGAAATCAGGACCCCATTGCAAATGACATATTACATCTCATCTGGTCTGTCTTGGGTAAATATATAGTAAAACTGTGTACAAACAAGACCCGGTACAATAGCAATGCAAGCAACGAACATTTGAAACTGACTAATGCTAATTAATTTTTTGTGTATAGATACCCATCTTTACAAGTATTGAGTACGTACGAATGTATATTGATCATAGAAACATAGAATTTGATGGTAAATAAGGACCACTTGGCCCTCCCAGTCTGCTCATTTCCCCCTACCTGTAATACCACTGCAGACCCTACTTGATCTCCAGCTGCCCCCCCACCACCACCACTTTCCACTACGATTCCCTTATGCCTGTCTCATGCATTCTTGAATCCTACCACTGTTTTCGTCCCCACCACCTCTGCTGGAAGACTGTTACAGGTATCCACCACTCTTTTTGTGAAGAAGAACTACTTTATCACATCTCTCTTGAATTTACCCCCTTTCAGCTTTATTGCATGTCCGCTTGTACTCGTGGATATTTTTTTCTGAACAGTTCTCCCCTGCTTTACCTTATTTACCCTCAAAAGGGTACTCCCCCTTTGAGTCTTCCAAGATGTACATTCTGAGGCCCTTTATTCTTGCCTCATAGGGCTCCTGATGCAGACCCTTTATCATGTTAGTTTCCCTCCTCTGGACAGCCTCCATTCTGTCTATGGCCTTCCTGAGATGTGGTCTTCAGAACTGGATGCAGTACTCCAGGTGGAGTCTCACCAGTGAGCTATGCAGTGGCAACACCCCTCCCTCCTTCTGCTGGTGATACCCCTCTCTATGCACCCCAACAGCCTGTGGGCCCCACCAGCTGCCTTGTCACGTTGCCTGGCCACCTTGAGGTCATCAGATATGATTATTCCCAGGTCCCTTTCCAGTTTGGTGACTGTCAATGCCTCCTCTCCCATTTGTACTCCACCTCTGTGTTTCTTTGCCCTTAGTGCATGATTTTGCACTTTTCACACTGAAATCCTGTTGCCATGCCCTTGATCACTTGAGTTTTCTCATGTCTCTGCACATTCTTTCCACACACACACCCTTGGAATGTCCATCCTATTGCAGATTTAGGTGTCATCCGCAAAAGAGGCAGACCTTCCCTTCCAGCTCATCTGCAATGCCACTTATAAAGACAGTAAAGAGGACTGGTCCTAGTACTGAGCCCTGAGACACCCCACTGGTCACCCACCCTTTTGAGGGTACTGGTTGTTATGAATGCGCTAATATATGATCTTACTTCGAGAGGGCTCTTGCAATAGGTAATCACTTGTAGGACTGGAGCCCCTGGCGTCAGGACGGCATGGAAACTTTTGCTAGCATTGTCTGACAGGGGACCGCCCACTAGACATCATGTGACTGATGTCAGCATGACCCTATATAGTGAGCAGTCCCCATGTCTGCCCTCCAGTTCTTTTCCGCTATTGACCTGCGCATGTCGGACTAACTCAAGCTTGTCACCACAGTACTGAATGCCCATCCAATGAGTATTCATTTTCTTATTTTTTGTAAGAGTTGTTTGTATGTCATCCTCTCCAGATCAGCATAAAAACAAGTGCGGTTCATGCGGAGTCTAACTGCCGCACAAAGACCAGCATTCTCTTTGTCTCTTCTGTCTTGGGCCTAGCCACAAGGTCAAGGAGTGTGAGGTCTGCACCCACTTTAACCAGGCCATGCAGAAACGATGCCGACAGGCTCTCAAGGCACATATCCTGAAGGAAAAAATGACTTCAATGGAGCAAGAACTGAAGAAACTGAAGAACATGCCATCCTCACCTGGGAATTCCCACAAGAAAAATAAAAGGGACAAAGAGAAACACAGGGAACAGGGGCATTCCCTCCCACCAGTGAAGACGCCCATGGGTCCTTCGGAGGATCAGCCCCCTTCTTCCGAGAAGGTAAGCGCCCCGACCAAGCCTGTGCTCCCACCTTCTGGGCAGGTCTTGGTCCCCCCACTGCCACTGGTCACAGTGGTGGTGGGGTCCATGGATTCATCCGAGACCACCGCCGCTTTTAGGCCCATCTCCACCCTGGGCTCTAAGATGGCAGGCGTGGCCATTACGTCACTCATCAGACCCTCCGAAGAGCACCCGGCCGGGGTTGGTAAGTCGGGAGATGGCTTCTCCGACTCTCGCATGACCCAGATCATTCAGCTAATTGTCAGCTCCTCCGACGATCACCCATCTGCTTTGTGACCATCAGGCTCTGACATGACACTGCCGGACATCAGTACCGTCCAGACTGGAGGACTGGGGTCTCCACGGGGTTCTATGCATGAACCCCCATCACCTGTTCCATCAGAGCTTCCCCAGCTATTGCTGGGGCCACAAGCCCCGATGGATGACCACCCTTTGCTGGAGTTGTTCCTTACAACAGAGGGCCACTAGGCCTTACGGTGGCTCCTACGCTGCCTCCAGTGATGCCTGACTCTTTTCCCCAATGGCCGCAGATTCCCTTGCCTCCACCGGGACCGCAATCGGGCTCTAACCCATCGGGTGCACCTCCTATCATTCCTCCATAGGGGCACCCCTTGGGATCTCTTCCGTCAGGGATTGCTGTTCTTTTGGGAACCCCAGTTGGTCCATCAGGCTTCCCTCCGTCAGGGCCACAGTCAGCCCCTTCCCCCCGTTGGGGCCACCTTCAGGCTATCTCCCGGTGAGGCCTCCTTCTGGCTGCCTTCCTTCAGGACCTTCTGCTCTCCCTCTGTCAGGGCAGCTGTCTGATTACCCTCCATCAGGCCTTTTGTCTTATCCACAATACAGTCTGATGTTGGGCTTTCAGACATCAGTTTATCCTCCATCAGGTTACCCTCCATCAGCCCCAATGCAGGACTCTTTTTTGTCAGTCTGCTTTTATCTAGGCTAACCTGGTTCTTACCCTTCACTGGGCTACCCTCACCATTACCTCACCCACAGTTTTGGGGGACATGGGCCTGGATATGGGTTTATACAACCACCTCCTCCTCCCTCTTCACCTCCTCAACAGCCTCAGGTGGACTTCAGGGAAATTCTCAATTCTTAGTGGATGGCGACCAAGAGTCAGTTGGCCTCTGAACTCGACAACAGACATCCTGCCCCACCAGGCATTGGCTGCCCAGCTCCTCTGTCTAGGGCGCCTTCGCGGGTGAGCACTTGTCCTTCAACGTCAGATCATCTGTCTGAGCCTACGACCCATCTGACACCAGAGAGTGTCAACAGGGGGCTAGATCCTCCTATTTCAGAAATTTCTGAGGATTCTGGGGATTCAGAGTCAGATTCAGACTCCTCAGATGCCAGCTTGGGATTAGTAACCCCTCCCCATGAGGACCTGGTCCCTTGGGAATCCCCCAAGTCCCCACCAGAAGATCCCTCCTTTGTGGACCTCTTCAAACAGATGGCGGAGGCCCAAGGATGGAAGTCAGAGGCTCTAGATCCCCAAAGATGAAGGTTGGCAGAGCACCTGGACTTCCCTGATACAAGTCCGGTACTTACCCCACTCTGGCTGGAACCGCACGAGGACTTAGCCTGAACTATCTGGCAGAGACCTTCCTCTATCCCAGCCATGGCCAAAAAATCCGACCGAGTCTACAGGATGCCTGAGGGTAAAGACCATCTGAGCACACACTCCTAAAGCAGACTCAGTGGTCATAACAGTAGCCAATGAAAGATCTGCCAAGCCACAGCATCTCAGCACCTCCCCCGATAAGGAGTTCAGACAAATGGACCAGTTTGGGAGGAAATTTTGTGTATCCTCTACTCTAGCAATTCGTGCTTTGAACTATGTCTCACACATGCTTGAGTTCCAGAAGACCTTGTTCCGCCAGCTTGAACCTGTCGTTGAGGTCCTTACGAGACTCTCAGTCAAAGTCTTCCTTGGCAACCATGTTAAAAATGGCCAAGGTGGCAGGATTCCATTCATTATGGGCCACCTACAATGCGTTGGACTCCTCCGCTCAGGGTGCGGCCACTGCTGTGAGCCTTCAAAGATACTCTTGGTTAAGAGTATCTGGACTAGCCCCTGACATTGTCGGCCATCCAGGATGCCCCCTTCAGGGGGTCCATCTGTTCGACGGAGATGCCCGGGACATAACTAGCCTGCAGGATAAGTGCACAGCACTTCGGTCGGTTCATACCGTGTACCATCCAAAGACACAGCAGCAAAAGTGTCCTTTATGTCAGCAAAATAAATGCCAGACAAAGAATCAGCAAGCGCCCAAACGTTAGTTCATGTGTAAAGCTCCCAACTCTGCCACCGGCCCCCAAGTCAAAACTTAAAGAGCTGTGGGAGCAGCCTTCCCTTACCCTCCATCCCACTCCTGACTCAGTGACCGCCCCCCTCCCCTTCCATTGGAGGAGCAAGTGGGTGGAAGATTCTCAAGGTATCTGGCAGGTTGGGAGTCCATCACGTTAGACGTTTGGGTGCTTCAGCTCATAAAGCTTGATCACATCCTAGAGTTTTGAGGAAAACCTCCAGACAGTCCACCGAGGGTTTCTCATTATCCAAAGGTGCATATTCCCCTCTTAAAGGAGGAAATCACGGCTCTTCTTCTCAAGGAAGCAATAGAGTCAGTGCCAGCAAACTAGTTAGGGAAGGGAGTCTATTCCCACTTCTTTCTGGTACCCAAAAAGACAGGGGATTTTCACCCAATATTGGATCTAAGTGACCTGAGCCCCTTCATAGAATACAAGAGGTTTTGGATGCTGTCATTGCAAAGCCTTCTGCCCCTACTATCCAAGGGCCAACAGCTCTGTGCTGTGGACATGAAGGATGCATATCTTCACATCCCAATCTTCCGTCCTCACCACAAATTCCTCAGATTTTGTTTCCAAGGGGAGCATTTCCAGTTCAGGGCTCCCCCTTTTGGTCTGTCCTCTGCCCCACGGGTTTTTACCAAATGCCTGGCAGTTGTGGCAGGGACCTTGTGGTGTCAGGGGCATGCCATTTTTCCCCTGCCTCGACGATTGGCTCATAGCAGCCACGTTGAGGGAGGAGTTGGAAGCTTCCCTGTCTGCTGCTCTGCACCTATTCAAGCACTTGGGTATCACAGTCAATTACGCCAAGTCACAACCTGTTCCATCCCAATGCCTCCAGTTTATTGGAGTGGTTCTGGACACAGTGCAGGGCACGGCATTTCTCCCCTTGGACAGGGTAGACACCCTGATGGGTCAGGCCAAGATGGCTTCTTGCAACTGTCATATCTCAGCCAGAGTGGTCCTCCGTCTTCTTAGCCTCATGGCAGTGGCTATCCCCATGGTCCCTTTGGCCAGACTCCACATGCAGATTTCAGACTGGACTCTGAGCTCTCAGTGGAATCAGGGGGAAGACAATCTAGATTGCCCGATCCTCATTTCCACCCCAATGCAACAGGACCTGTTGTGGTGGCAGGACCCCAGCAATCATTTACCGGGAGCCCCTTTTCAGACCCCTTCCCAAGTATTGACTACAGATGTATTGGGGCAAGGTTGGGGTGTCCATCTGGGATCCCACAGAACCCAGTGTCTGTGGTCCCCTGTGGAATCGCACTTACACATAAACATGCTGGAGATGAGAGCAATGCTTTATGCTCTTCAAGCCTTTCAGGACATACTTCTTCATGAAGTACTCCTGATTCAGACAGACAATGTGTGTGGTGTGGTACATCAATAAGCAGGGGGGCACCTACTCGTATCCCCTTTTCAGAGAAGTGATGCGGGTCTGGAACTGGGCAATTCTGCACAGATTACATCGCAGAGTGATTCATGTCCTAGGAGTGCAGAACATTTTAGCCGACAGTCTTAGCCACACCAGGGTAAGGGCCCATGAATGGGAGCTAAAGCAAGAAGTAATAGATCACATCTTTGACCTGTGGGGTCATCCAGAGCTGGATCTATTTGCAGCCCCTTCGAATGCAAAGCTTCCCAAGTTTTGCTCGCCCGATCCCGGGCATGGTGTTTTCTGGCTAGACACACTGTTGCTTTCTTGGACAGGGAGTTTTCTGTACGCATTCCCTCCCTTTCCAATCCTACAGAGGGTGTTGACCAAGCTCCAAGTGGAAGGAGCACAAATGATTTTGATAGCTTCATTTTGGCCTCAACAAATCTGGTTCTGTTTACTTCAGCGTTTGTCAGTGGAACCTCCAATTCCTCTTCCTCTGTCATACGACCTTCTCACTCAGGAGCAGGGCATGTTGGTACACCCAGGGCTGAAGTCTTTCCATCTTCATGTGTGGTGCCTCTGGACATAGCTGCTTCTAGGTATTGGGTTTCCCCCAGGGTAACACAGATTCTGGTGGAAGCACGAAAACCATCCACCAGAGCTGCCTACACCATAAAGTAGAAGTGTTTTTCCATCTGGGCCACTGCAAAAGTTCTGGACCCTTTCACATGTCCTACTTCCCAGGTCATGGAATACCTTCTTCATTTCTTAGACCTGGGCCTGAGTTATTCATCACTGAAGGTGCATTTAGCAGCCGTCTCTTCCTACCATGATCTGGTTGGTGGCAGAACAATGGCTCAGTTAGAGGTCTCTAAAACCTTTTTAAAAAGAATCCTGCATCTGAAACCCCTGATGTGTAACCCTACTCCACCTTGGGACCACAATTTTCTGTTAGAGAAACTGACCTTACCTCCCTTTGAGCCTGCAAATTCCTGTGAATTACACTTTTTGTCCTGGAAAGCATTAATTTTAGTTGCAGTTTCCTCAGCTTGTAGAATTTCTGAGCTTCAGGCCCTGATGTGTAAGGTGCCTTATTTGATTTTTCACAGAAACAGGGTGGCTCTGTGTACATACCCTAAGTTTCTTCTGAAAGTCATGTCAGAAACTACTCTCAATCAGTCCTTGGAATTGCCAGCATATTATCCTGTGCATTCGAATCGAGGGGAAGCCATCCTGCATACACTAGATGTTCACAGGATTTTGCGTTATTACATGAACAGGACTAAAGATGTCCACAAGATGGATCAACTTTTCATTTCTTTCGCACCAAAACGGGTGAGTGCAGCAGTTTCTAAGCAGTGTTTGTCGAAATGGCTTGCAAACTGCATTACTTTTTGGTACCAGAAGTATGGTAAGGTCCTTCCGGGTCAGGTAAAAGGACATTCTACCAGGGGAATGGCTGCTTCCCCATCCTATTTCAGAAATGTGTCTGCAGCAGATATCTGCATGGCAGTTATGTGGAGTTCTGTCCACACTTTCACAAAACATTACAGTCTGGACATTGCCTTGAAGCGTAGGGCCGGTTTTGGACTAGCAGTCCTCCAGGGACTCTTGTCCTAACTTATTCTGTGATTATGTTCCAGCCCCCCCATTTCATCTACGTCCCCTGGACCCTTTACTGCTTGGGACTCAGTCCTACAAGAGATTACCTACTGTAAGAGCTCTCTCAAAGTAAGATAGTATAGTTACGTAAGAACTTACCATGACAGTAGACTTTGGGAGAGGCTCTTGCAGTAGGTAACCTTTTTCCTACCCACCTTCCCCCTTTTCCTTATTGGGATAGTTACATGCTGTGTTTCCAGAAAGCCATTTCTTTCTTGGATCCAGGAGCCTCTTCTTTCCTCTCCTGTCATGACCTTTTATGGTCTCCGACGGGAGAACTGGAGAGCGGACGCGGGGACAGCCCACTATATAGGGTCACATTGACTTTAGTCATGTGAAATCTGGTTGGCTGTCCCCCATCAGACAATGCTAGCAAAAGTTTCTGTGTGGTCCTGTCACCAGGGGGCACCAGTCCTATAAGTGATTACGTACTGCAAGAGCCTCTCTGGATGACCTACTGTTACAGTAAGTTCTTACGTAACTGTACTTTATCTCAACAATGTATGTACTTTGATCAATGTGTTTATACTATACATGATACTGTTTTATACTAACATGGTGTGTTACCTACATGAATGCAGGTATTTTGATTCATGTGTTTATATTACGAATTGCATGTGAATTTCATGTATAAATTCCTTGTGTGCTGCAATAAGATCACCTACTACTACTTAAATCTAAAGCAAGTGAGTGCAGTAAACAATGAAACTCACAAAGCTCACCAAGCAGTCTTGGAGAAGCACTGGGAGTGATTTATTTATTTATTTTTATTTATTTCAATTTAGGATTACAATACCTTTGAGCTGAGGCTCTTTTACAAAGGTTCCATGTCAGCGTGTGCAACAGTCATCACTTTTACTTACAAACATATAATCATTGACTTAAAGACATGTAATAACCAGTACAAAGACTTGAGCTATGAGCAAGACAAGGGAAGGAGGGGTGGGGGTGGGTGGGGGGGGAGTGAGGTAGGAGATCGAGGAGGGAAGGAGGTGCAGGGGTAAGGGGGAGTATGAGAGGTGGTTGGGGTAGGGGCATGAGTGGAGATACAGGGGGGAGGTGGGCGAGGGGGGGGAACAGTGCAGCCAGGGGGCCTTGTCAAGGGAATGTGACAGGTAAGGTGCTAGGGGTGCAAAGACTGATTGTAAGTGCTAGGTGCTGGGGCATGTGCAGCTGAAATGGTGGAAATGTTAAGATGGGCAATCACAGGATACAAGCAGTGAGAGGCACAGCTTGGACTTGAAGAGGCCGAGTGTTGGAGCGGTCGCTATGTTGCTGCCAAGAGAGTTGAGCCAGTTGGATGCCCGATAGGCGAATGATCTTTGTCCTTGGGTTGTATGGCATCATGGGATATGTAGTAAATGGGAATTGGATCTCCTTGTAGTGACATTCCTATGTCTAGGCTTAAGGAGGGCACAGACACCAGGTGGGGCAAGCCCCATTATAATTTTCTTGGCCGTGATGCAGGTTTGGTATTTTATGTGTTTGTCCAGTTGAAGCCATCCAGGTTGGGAATAAAGGTCACATGTGTGGGTACGGCGATGTGAGCCAGTGATGAGACAACAGGCCTTATTCAGGGAGGTTGCGATACGTTTGAGAGCAGTGGTAGTTGCAGACCCATATATGATAGAAACATAGAAGTTGACGGCAGATAAGGACCGTAAGGCCCATCCAGTCTGCCCATTTCTTTTTCTACCTTATAAATGTGCCCTCGGCCTTTGCTCTGTCAGTGGCCTATCTATTCATACTCATCTGCATTGCTCCCTTATACCTATCCCATGCCTGTTTGAAGCCCTACACTGTAGTCACCACTTCCTGAGGTAGACCATTCCATGCATCCACCACCCTTTCTGTGATAAATGATTTCCTCACATTCCCCCTTAATCAGCCTCCCTCTAATCTCATGCTGTGTCCTCTTGTCCTGCTATTTTTCTTGTATTTAAACATGTTAGACTCTTTCACCTTGTTAATGCCCTTAAGGTGTTTGAATGTTTTGATCATATCACCACTTTCCCTCCTTTGCTCAAGGGTATACATATTGAGCTCCATTAATCTGTCCTCATATGTCTTCTGATGCAGTCCCTGCACCATTTTGGTTGCCATTCTCTGGACTGGTACTGGAATGATAAGACCATAGTCTATGATGCTGATGGTGGAGCTTTGGACGGCCACTGATAATGCTTCTGGGGTTAGGTGTTTCCTGTGCCAGAATAATATGCCTAACCTTGCATTGGCAGACTTTGCAACATTGCTGATATGGACAGCGTATGAGAGGTGGGGATCAAGGGTGATGCCGAGGTGCTTGAATGATTGTGTTTGCTCTAGGATGGTTCCTTGTTCAGTTGCAATGGAGAGGTGGAGTTGTTTGTTTTTGTTGTGGGGGCTGCAGAAGACCATAGACTTGTTTTTTTTTCTGATTGATAAGCAGTTTATGATTTAGGAACCAGGATTTGATGGAGAAGGCCCGCTGAAGTTTATTTTGTAATTGGATTGGATCAGGGTCCAAGGTGAGGATCACAGCATCGTCGGCATAGAGAATTATTTGTTCTGGGCAGCTGTCCGGTAGTGAGTTTAAGAATAGGCTGAAGAGGAGGGGTCCCAGCATGGAGCCATGGGGGACTCCTGAGCAGACCGGTCTAGAGTGTATCCGCGATTCTTACTGTTTGGGACCGTTCTTCAAGGTAGCTCTTAAATCAGCCAATGGAGTCGGTTGACAGCCCAGTGTTCTGAAGCTGGACAAGCAGGAGGCAGTGACTGACTGTGTCGAAGGTGTTAGTTAAGTCAATGTAGATTGAGCCTAGTAGTTCGCCGGAGTCAAGTGGGTTGTGGATTGCGCCGGTGAATTCAAGTAGGGCTGTGGAGGTGCTGTGACCTTTGTGGAACCTGTGTTGTTGCTTGCACAGGATGTTGTACGCATCCAGGTATTCTGTGAGCTTGTCCGAGATGATGCGTTCTAGTGCCTTGGAGAATGGGGGTAGTAGGGAGATAGGTCTGTAGTTATTGTGGGCAGTTTTGTCACCACTTTTATGGATTGGGGTGACAGTGGCATATTTCCATCTGACCGGGAACTGGTTAAGGCTGAGGGAGAGGTTGAAAATTCTGGTCAGAGGACTAAACACTTCATCAAGTGTGAGAGACAGGATTTTGAGATCGAGGGGTCATTACTGAATCTTGATTTACCAAGGGCTTTGGTAACTTTTTTGCATACTTGGTGATCCTTGACTGCTTTGAAGTAGAAGCGGGGGGAGCTGGTGGGGGTAGTGTTCATTGCGGACAGAGGGGCTTCAACATCTTTGAAGTAGTCCTGGGGTAGGACAGCGCTGAGGTCGGTAAAGGCTTTGTTAAAGGTATCCGCAATGGTTTTTGGGTTGAGGCTTGTAATTCCGTTGATGTTGAGTATTGATGGAGGGATTTTGGGTGGATTCCCAGTGAGTTCCTTTATGTTCTTCCAGAATTCCCAACCATTGCCCCAGGAGTTTGTGAGGGCATGCTTACAGTAGGTGGACTTTGTTTGCCGGATGGTTTTGGTACAGTCATTGCGTGCACGTTTGTAGTTTTGGATGTCGTTTTGCCTTCCAGAGTTTCTGGCCCGCTCCCATAGGTGGTCTCTTGTTTTTAGCATCCTGAGGAGGTCACCTGTGAGCCAAGGGTTACTGAGTGATTTGACTTTGTGTTTCTTAATAGGAGCATACGTATCACAGGCCACAGTGAAGATGTTTATGAAGTGGTCAAGGGCAGTGTTTACATTGGTTGCATTGAAGATAGGGACAGTCTTGATGGAGGAGGTGGGATTTGAGTCGAGGAAGGTGACCACGGGGTAGAACCCTGCTGGTGATAGTTTTTGGCAGTGGTTTGATGAATTTATTTGACCAGGTGCAGCTAACAGGGGAGTGGTTGCTGAGAGAGTCAGGGAGGACATTAGTGTTAGATATCCGTGATGGGTGACTGGTAAGGATCCTGTCCAAGACTGTGCTGGTGCCAGTCCTGTAATTTTTCCTGGTCGGTGAATCAACCATTTGTGTGAGGTTCACCACAGCAATGGTATCCCTGTGTGCACCAGCATCAGACACAGGCCAGTTGATGTTGAAGTCGCCTAGGAGGATGGATTAGGTGTCTGGTGGGAGTGACTTTACAAAGTCAAGAACATCTGTTAGACCAGTTCCCTGTTCTTTGGGAGGGATGTAAATGGTGGCAACAGTGAGGGTTTTTTTTGGGCTCTGAGGAGGATTCTCACTGGTAGTATCTGAGCAGTTGTGGGTTGGAGTGAGGTAATGATGTGGTGCCCCTGTATGGAGTCTTTTAGGTAGAGAGTGCAGCCCCTGCCTCTTTTGGAGAGGCGATCCAGCCTAAAGACGATGTAGCCAGGAAGGCTGATTGCATGGTCCGGTACTGATGGAGTCAGCCAGGTTTTGACAACTGCCAGGATGTCAGGGTAGTGTTGGCTGGTGAAGGCCTGTAGGGCATCCATTTTAGGAAGGAGGCTGCAAATGTTGATTGATATGAATGAAATTGCACCCAAAGGCTTACTCAGATTAGTGGCTTTAGAGCAGAATGGGGCAGTGTTTGGGTGCATGTTGCCTGACAGCATTAGGAGGAGGAGGACTAGCCTCAAGGAGCTGTGGCATATTTCTTTAAGGGAATGCTTTCGCCTGCTAGCATCTTGGGAAATTGCCGAGCATCGACGATAGTGGGTGAGGGTAAGTGTAGACGGGGGGACCAGAGTGGATGGCTAGGACCAGTGTGGGTGCAGGACAGTTTCATGGTGGTAGTATGGACCCTGGGCGAGGGGCAGTGACCAGTGTGCAGCGTGCCTCTGTGGAGGAAGGATGTAGGAATGTGGAAGCTGTGGGGGAGGGAGTGAAAGCAGGCTTTTGGGACATGCAGTAGGGAAGGAAGACAGGCAAGGAGAAATAGAATAGGGAGTAGAGAGCATTGGAGGCGCACGATTAAGATAGGATTCGGGGTAGGCGGAGGGAGAGGGGTAAGACAGGCTGGTGAGGCTAGGAGAAGGGGGTGAAAGAGCAGTAGCTGGATCAGTGGGTAGTGAGGATACAGCCAAGAAGGCCAGGCAGCCAGGAGTGGGAGGTGGCGACTAAAAGATGGGGGGTCCCAAAACAGAGTGCGCAATGGAGCACGGTGGGGCAGAGTTACCAGGTGGCGTGGAGGAAGGTCTATAAAGTTAAGGTCGGGGTGGAGTGGGGCCGGGTGTAAAATTTTAGCCCGTTTGCCATAGAAATGAATGGGTGCAGCAGCCCCGAGCAGAACAGTGTTTTAGCTGGCTCAAGAGCCAATCCCCGAACAGGAGGCAAGAGAGCGTCCAATGAGGGTGCAGTACAGATACCGTGGGGCCAATGGCGCAGCTCTCAGCAGTCCAGCAGTGATGAAAGCAGAGAAGATGCTGGATCAGGTTCCCAAAGGGGTGAGGACAGGAGCATGCAGAAGAGAAATAGGAGCTCAGCAGGGGCTCAGGGGCAAGATAAGAGGGTGCAAGCCTAAGAGAGGAAGAGAGAGAGCCATACTCAGAAAGTGGACTGACCAGCTGAGATATAGGAATGAGGGACATTAAAGGAATGAGTGATAGAAGAGTGGAGGGAGTAAGAGAGAGCAGACAGGGAAAGAAGGTTAGACATGAAGGAGGGAAGGGATGCAAACTTATACTTAGAAAGAAGTGAAAGCAGTGGAATAGCACCGTGAGGATAGAGACTGAACGGGGAGAAATTGATAGAAGGAACAGTGGTGAGTAAGAAGTAGAGAGCCAGAAGGAAGTTGACAGATGGAGTGAAAGATTGGATCCAGTCTGCCTAGAGTAGATTTGGAGGTGTCATTATAGATGACATCTGCTTAATCAAACAGTGGGAGAATCCTTTTAAGACCAATCTCATGCTGAACTGGGAGTGGAAAGCAGGGTTTGTTCCTGTAAAGGACATCTAGTTTGGGGCATAATTTCTTGAGGATGGCATCAATGTGGACTGAAAAGTCAAGATGACTATCAGTCTACACCCCAAAGTGTAAACATGTTGAAACAGGGGACTGACTCAAGGGGAGTGCCATCAGGGGTAGAGAAGATAGGGGGTTGGCCAAGTCTTCTAAGCAGATGTGTGAACCAACAGTATGGAGACAGTATTTGTGGTGTTCAACGAGAGCTAGTTGGTGCAGAACCACTGTTGGACATTATCATAGTCATACTGTTGGGTCTGTTTCAACTGTGGGATGGAGGTTCTGGAGGCATAAAGGACTCTTATCAACGCACATTTATTTATTAGCTGACACGCGGTCCGAGGGGAGCTCATTGACAAAAACAGATGAGGATTGGACCCAGAATTGAGCCTTGGGGCACTTCAGAGATTATGGGGAGGCAAGCTGATATGGATTCCCCAACCTGGACAGACAAGCTGCTACCAGAGAGACAGTAACAGAACCAGCTCAC
Organism: Neoceratodus forsteri; assembly: GCA_016271365.2. Lineage (NCBI taxonomy): Eukaryota > Metazoa > Chordata > Ceratodontiformes > Ceratodontidae > Neoceratodus > Neoceratodus forsteri. The sequence continues at coordinate 627,380,939 of CM028131.1, forward strand.
TGATAATGCTGAGAGCAAGTGCACCAAACTTATCAAGGAGGAGAGGAGAGGAGAGGCAACATAATCAAATGCTTTTCAAGTCAATAAAGATGACAGCTGATTCATGACCCTTATCCATCAATGACCCTTATCCATCCCCTTACTAAGGTTCATACTAAGGTAGGAATAGGAACAGAAAGGCCAAGGCCCATTTAAGTTCCATCATCATCTGTAATACCTTAAATCAGCACCATCCAGAATGTATTTGTCTAACCTGTTTTTGAATATACTCTTGGTTTCTGCTATTATAATATACAGTGGTAACGAGTTCCACAAATTTACCACCCTAACAGTATAGGAATATTTCCTAGCATTTATTCTGTACCTCTTTCCTTTAATTTGTAATGGATGTCCCCTTATTTCCAAGTTATTTTCTTTAAAGCTTATATCCAAGTCACACATCAATTTAGAATCCTGAAGAACATCATACAGAAACAAAATGTCCCCACGAGCCCTTCATACTTCCAAAGACATAAGTCCCAAAGAATGTAATCTTTCTGTGTAGGTCATATTACTATGGCCATTAATTCTTTTTGTGAAACAACACTGTACCTGCTCCATCTTTTTTCTTTCAAATACTTTATAAGGGTTCCAAATCTGAGATGAATACTCAAGATGGGGACAGACATATACCCTATATAAGGGAACGAGGACTTTATTAGATCTAGACACAATATTCTTCCTTATAGACCATAATGCCCTATTTGCCCTATTAGTGGCTTCCATAACTTGCCTCTGTGTATTAAGGTTGTCACTTATATATATACCCAGATCCTTTTCACTAACCGTTTGATTAAAGGGGAAGTCTCCCATAGTTTCACACCCATATTTTCCCAACTCCTTATGTGTAACTGTTGTGTTCTTCCTCTAGTTGCCAGCAGTCCTATTGCTGTCCACATCTAGATTATAAATAAAAATATACAGCCCCCAGAAGTTATCAATGTGTTTGTCCTCCATTTTACCATCAATGCTGCTGGAGGATGATGTCATCACAGCAACAGATAATGGTGCTGCACTAAATGCTGTTCCACCAGTAAACAGAACCCACAATGTTTGGTCCCCGACTTGAGTAATGGGGGAACTCTTTAAGTGTTGTGCATATCCTGAAGTGCAGGCCTAATAGGGACTAGGACCATATGAGTGTGATTCAGCACTGATTTGACATGTATATACAGTACAGTATGCCTATAAGGAAGTGCCTTTATGTGTTGTGTTAATGTTTCTGTTACCAAAAACAGTTTACCCAATAAATGACTCTGGGTACAACAATAGTTTTAAGTGGTATTATGTAGCTGTTGTATTATGTTGTGTGTGTGTGTTAGCATTCTCTGTTTTGATTGACACCAGCAGTGAGACACAATCTTGCACAAATACCCCCTTCCCATTGTAACTAGGCAGTCAGTGATTGGATGGCTGATGTAAGGCAATAAAGAGTTCAGCTATAATAAGGAATAGGTTACCATTACAACATCAGCTGCAGCATATGGAAGAAAAGTAATCTAGTGGTTAAAGCACAGGCAGAAGAACTGGGAAACTCTGGTTCAAATCCTACTAAAGTCCCTTACTCTCTAACTCTTAAATTCCCCTAACCTCCTTGGGAACTGTGATGGCCCCTCAGGTCCATGACTTTAACAGTGCCCCCATTCCCATTATAAATCATTAGCAGTGATGTGAGAGCTACAGCACTTCACTTTGAAGGTACTGAAAACAAGCTGTTGCAGCCCCCCCTTGTAATGCCAGCATTTGAAGAAGGATGTCCATCACAAATCAGATACTACACTTCAGCTGTTGTAGGTAAAGAAGCTAATCAGTCTCAGTGTTTGTAGTACTCTGTATTTGCTTAGCTCATTCCTCCCATGTCATATGCATTCTGTATCTTGGTATTTCCAGTCAAAACCCAGATGTAAGGAGCATTTGAAATGTGAAAAATACACTTTATAAAGTAAGTGATCTAGCTCTCCACTTTCAGGCTGCTGAAAGGGGAGTGTATAATTTGTGCAAAGGAGGAATTCAATCTTGTGTGATCCTTTGGGAAACTGCTCAAGCCTACCTTGTAAATTAATCCTCTCAAGGGTGTTCACCTGGTTCACTACAGAGTGACTGACTGCTCGATTGATTGATTGATTGGTTGGTTGATTGGTTGATTAACTGATTCAGTCTACTGCTTTCCACAACATGTTACAACTGTCTCACAGAGAGAAATGAGCAGTACACAGGAACAGCTTTTGTTTCCTGTGAATTAAATACTATTAGATATATTATTTGCTCTACACATACAGTATTAAGGCTACAAGTACTACTCCCTGTGTGAGATGCATGACAGGACTGCCTTAAGCCATTGCAGACTTAAACCAAAATCAGGCTAGACAGCATTGATAACCTTATGTTTTGTTCTGCACTGTTGCTGCAGTGATATCAAGGAATGGGAGGGGCTGTATTACAAGTGACTTATTTGCATGTAAATGGAGGCTTGCTTGACATTTTACTACCTTGTGTCAGAGCCTCAAACTCTAGATATGTGTTGCAACAGAAGAAATGGCTGATCTCTTATTGACATATGTACAGTACTTGATGTAATGTATAATAAATACATCAGATATATCCAAATCATAAATATACAGGAGTCTTCTCCTTTAAGTAAAATATTATCCAAGAAATAATTCAACTTATTGTTTTGCCTTCCCAAATGAAGTACTTTACACTTCTCCATATTCAATTTCATACCCCATTGTTGGGTCCAGAGAAAGATGGCATTCAAATCTTGCTGAAGTATTGCCCCTTCCGCAGTGTTGGTGCAAGGGCCACCTAACTTTAAATCATCTGCATATTTTAGTACTGTACTGTTTAGTTTTTGAGTGATGTCAGATGTAAAAATATTGAAAAGTGTCGGACCCAGGATGAAGCCCTGGGGTACTCCACTCGTAACAGACCCCACTCTAGACAATTTACTGTAACACACTGTGTTCTCATGGACAGCCAGTCTATTACCCACTTAATTGTTAAAGCAGGGATACCAATTTTTATCATTTTTTCAGCAATGGCCCAGTGTGGTACATGGTCAAAAGCTTTAGAGAAATCCAAAAACATCACATCGCATGGTATATTATTATCCAAGTGTACGCTTATCTGTTCATAAAGGAATAGCAAGTTCGATGTACACTCCTACCCCTAATATTGCCATGCCGATCATGATCTATATTATTAGTTTGTTCTAATATTCTGTCTTTGACTATGCTCTCCATGATTTTTCTAATAACACTTGTTAGACTAATTGGATGATAATTTTGCACCAGTTCACATGCCCCCTTTTTAAAAATGGGTACAGCATGAGCAACTTTCCAATCAGCAGGTACCTGGGATTGCATGTAAGAATTATTAAACAATATTTTTAATGGGGATGCAATGTTTTTGGATATTATTTTAAGAATTCCAGCAGATATTTTATCTGGTCTTGGCGAAGATTCTGTTTTCAATGCACTGATCTTTTTCTCAATTTCCACTTCAGTAATTTCCTGGAAGTGATTTTCTTCATCCGATTTTATATATATACAGTTCGATGTATGTCTTGGCCCTTATCATATACATCACAGTAGGAAACATTAAACGCCTCAGCCATTTGTTTGTTTTCAGAAATTATTCCCTTTCTCCCAGTATTGGACCAATCTTGTTCTAAGAGTGTTTCAAAGAATTAACATAGGAGTAAAACTGTTTAGAATTTGATTTATTTGCTTCAATGCCAAGCTTTATTTCCATATTCCTTTTAGCTTGTCTAATTTTTATTTTACACTTTTTTTGTATGTGTGTTTAAAGGTTTCGTATGTATTAACATTACCATTTTTTTTATATTTTTTGTATAACCTTGACTTCTTTTTGATTAATTTTCTAATATTGTAATTTAACAAATACGGTCTTTTATACTTAACAGATTTCTTAATTTGTGGAATATTGTCTAATACTACCTTCAAGATGGTATTTTTTATAAACCTCCATATATCTTCCACTGATTTATCCTTCAAAACATTATTCCATGCTATTTTCTTTAAATCCCTCTCAATACCCTTTGTCTCCACTTTTTTCAGGAGAAATATTAATGTACAACTATTTCTAGGTATGTATGTGTAATCCACAGCAAAGCAAATCAAGTTATGATCACTAGTTGCCAAAGGAGAATCTATATAACAATCTTTTATAACAGTATTAGGTGTTGCTAACACCAAATCCAATATTTCATTTCCTCTCGTCGGTTGCTGAACACGTTGTGTTAAATTCAGCTCACTACAGACGTTAATAAGCTCAGATCCCAATTTTGATTTGGAAATAACATTTGTCCAATCTATTCCTATAATGTTGAAATCTCTCATTACAGTTGTATCTCCCTTAGCTTCTGCTGTAACAATCTTGGACATTATTTGTTTTGTTATTTCTTTTGTACTATTAGGGGGGCGATATATGCATCCAATAACTAGTGATTTAGTAACATTTCCCTGAAGCCTCACCCAGACAGATTTGTATGTAGTATTAGTTTTTATTTTAGCTATAATATCCAGAGAGCTCAAATTTTCTTTAATAAAAAGGGCCACACCTCCGCCCTTTCTATTATTTCTCATATTTTCAAAGGTGATATATCCAGGAACCCCATTTTCCAACCATCAGGATCATTCTTTCTCCATGTCTCAGTAACAGCAATTGTGTCCGGTGATTTCTGATTAACAATTACCAGGAGTTCGTCCATTTTGTTGTTAAGACTTCTTGCATTTAGATACAGAAAGGTTCATTCCTTTTTATAATTATTTCTAGATAATTTTCTAGAAGCTGTGGAATTAACGGGCTGCTGGTTACCCCCCCCCCGATTAACCGTTTAAATTGCCAGTTCCCATGGATTGATTTATGTTAGTTGCCAATTTTCTGACCCCGTGAATGTTAAGATGCAACCCATCTGTTGAATATAAATCCCTCCTGTTTCTAAAATTAGACTCATTTTCGACCAATAACAGATGATTTCCTTTGCACATGTTGCTTAATCTTGTGTAAATACACTGAATTGTACAGTTTTTCTCCCTATGTGCCTTTGGAATCGGCAATATGTTGGATACAGCAATCATATGCTCTTGATTTTTTAAGGACATAGCCAGTTCAATAATGTCATGACATATATCCTTCTCATGCATTTTTCCAACATCATTCATCCCTACATGTAAAGTAATAGAGGACTCTGGGAGTATGGCTACTGTAGGTATGATCCTGGCTATATCGTGAACACGTACCCCAGGATAGCACGACACCATGACCTGCTCCTTTTTATTCCCACATATACAAGTATCACAGCATCTAATAATTGAATCCCCAAAAACAAACTTAAGGGAATCCTCCGCTTGTACCTGACACTGAGTCAGGCTATGTGTATTAACATCTACCCCCTCAGTATGGTTGATGGTGTCTGTGTAAGTTTGACCTTGGGTTAGATTGTCTTCTTCAGATTCATCCACTTCAAGTTCCTGATATCTATTTGTCAGTTCAAGTGCGTGTTTTACTTTTTGAGATGTCTTTTTCCTTACTGTAACATGTGAATTTTGTTTTATTCCCCCTATATTCGGTATTTCTTTTAATCTCTTAGATCTTGGCGCCTGATCCTTTAAGTGTTCAGGACTATCATTCAGATTCTGTGTCCTTTTCCTATTCATTGTTATTAAATCAGTTTCCTTTTCTACACTTTGTACAAACTCCTGTATTTTAATGATGTCCTGTAGATCTTTTATTTTCTGCTTAAGTTCCTCATTTTTCAACTGGAACAATGAAAGTAACTCACATTTGGTACACTTATAATCTCTCTCACTAATCATAATATCCTGGTGTTTTTAAAACGTGCCACATAAGGTGCATACCAGCAATACTGATTTTTTAACTAAAGGGTCAATTGTGTGTTCAGGCGTCTCATAAATTTCTTCTACACTCATTTTATTGAGCCTTACAAAGCAATATAAACAGACTGTAAGTGAAGGTACAAACACAACTATGCGTGTAAACCTACTCAAAGGATGCACTTCCTATAACGTACTAACAGTCGTTTCCCCTCTGATGCAAATAAATGCTGACCAGTACTTCTTGTTATCGTTTAGGCGAGATACCTGGCTGACACGTACACTATTGATTCTTGTCTCGCTGGTCTGCTATGTTTCAGCTCTCCTGATAGATAGTATCTACTCTTCTACAGATCCTTTGCCCTGTTCTCCCTGCTTGACACACTGGACACGTGCTAAAATGCACGTGTCTCGGTGTGCATCTCCACGCGCATACATGCACGCATGCTCGTGCTCGCCTGCTCACAGAGGAGCATAATTTAAATGCCATGACCCAGAACACCTGGGATCAGGTCAGCTTACTGAGTCCACAAAAAGCTGTATTGCACAAGCAAATATCCCTCCCTGAGCTCTGTTATTAGTGGGTTGCAATGTAATGCCCCAGAAATATCAGCAGTATAAAAATAACTCTCACAATAGCAACCAGTAGTTTCCCCATAGAGGCATGAAAACTACCCGTCGCTACACTGCTTCCTGGGTCAAGGCACACCTGTGGCTACAGCAGTAAATGCTACAAATAAAACAAATTCCGATTTAAAAGGCTGAGCACAGACTCATGCATCTGAACTACTGCATAGACACAGTTGAAGTCAATGACATATAGAAGCCTATGGATTGTCATTGTTGGTTTCCAAAAAAGGACACAAATACAGTTCTACATTGTTTCTTATGGTATCAGTATGTTGGGGAAATAGTAGCAATCTGATAGATTGAATCAACTAAAACAAAACGTATGCATTCAGCAGCACAAAATCAAGAAGACAGGTACATCAGCAGTACTGTAAGGGTGGACAAATAAAAAAATGTGGGCAAACAATTGTGGATTTCTGTTTTTTGCAACTAGATTTTTTGTTTGTTTCAAATTATTCTGCTGTTCACAATTGCAGAATTATGATGACATGTGGGATTTCCCCCAAAGGTTGTGAACTTGCTGGATTGTTTCTCACAAGCTGTGATCTTGTGGGATTTTTACACCAGATTTTGGATTTGCAGTATTTTTCTGCCTCAAAGTGTGGATTTGCAGGATTTTTTTCTGCAAGTTGTGGATTTAGTATTTTTTTAGTCAAGTCCTCAACTCCAGAAAAGTATGCAAACATTGCAAATTGTTTCCTTGCGTTTCGTGAAACATGCAGATGCCAACATACACAATTTGGTCCAGCCCTAATTAACAGTCTTTTTTGTGGTTTGTTGATTTATTGTTTTTTGTATTTTCTTCCAACAGAAGAAAGAAAGAGTGTGGTGATATGTTAGCAACACAATTCAAAGCATAAGATGAATGACGATTAAGTTGCAAACTATATAGTTCCTATTTAAATAAGGTGTACTGCAGTACTACAAAAATTCAGTGAAAGTTAAAAGAAATTTAAAAAACAATTTTGAAAACCATCTTACTTTTTATATTGATTCATAAAATGATTGTATCATGTTGCTACAACTTCCATGTATTTAATACAGGGGTTAATACTGTGGTTTGTAAGATGGAAAAAGACAATTTGTCCACACAAGTCCATCTTAGTATTCATAAGTATGGATGTGTATTTACCCCCCAGTAGCTAGTTGTCAGTTTCTCTTTTAAAGTCATTAAACTGAGTGCAATTCACTATTTTGCATGGTTAGTTGTTCCATAAGTTAATCACCCTTTATGTAAAACCATTTTCCTAGTATTAGATTGAAAATGTGTTGATTTCAGCTGTTCATTATGTTTCTGTAGTGCATATGTTTCCTGTCAGTCTACTCACTGAACATCTTAAATAAAAGTAAAACATCCCTGCAAATTCTTCATTGTTCCAGTGAGTGCAGCCTCAAGTACTTTAACCTGGTTTTATATGGTGTGTGCTCAAGTCCCCTTATCATTTTTGTTGCCTTGTGTTGGATTTGTTCTAGTTTGATTGTTTCACCAATATTTAATCCACCCCAAAATTGTGAACTGTAATCTATTATTGGTCTGACGTATGATCTGTATCATACCTGCCTACAGATGTGGTGGCAAGCAACACTATGGGTGAATTTAAGCATACATTGGATGAATATTTAACATGGAGCAAGATCATGGGGTACAATTTAATCAACTAGCAAGCTATACAGACTTAGGTCTTCTTTGCTCTGAAACAACCTTTGTAACCTATGTATAGGGGGAGTAAAACTTGTTCAGACCTATGCATGAAATGTCTTTTACCTTTATATATCAGATGGATTGTTTTGGCATAAATCATACTGACTTGTTTTTTTTTGGGGGGGGCGGGGTTGAATCATCTGTGTTATACAGTCCAAGGTCCTTATCACATATGGTTGTTTTTAATTTTGTTCCTTCCATGTAGTATTGTTTCTTCTTGTTATTCTTTCCCAAGTGCATGACCATGCAATTTGAAACATTGCATTTTATATTCCATTTGTTTGCCCATTTTATAATATTATTTAGGTCATTATGAATATTACCTATCCTTTTATCAGTGTTCACTATCTTACCCATTTTGGTGTCATCAGCAAATTTGTTGCAGATACTGTACACATTCACTCCCAGGTGCCCTTTGAACAGACCAAATACTGGTCCCAAGACTGATCCCTGAGGAACTCCGCTCCTCACCTAGCCTCTCCTGACAGGTTGCCCTTAATCCTAACTATCTGGGTCTGTTCCTTAACAAGGTTTCTATCCATATAACAATGTTGATATTTATTCCCAAGATTGTAAGTTTCTCTAGTAATTTTGGATGTTTAAATGATAACATTCAGTTAGTTGGAGGATACAAAGGAATAACCAGCTGATATGGATGATTAAATGCCAAGGCCATGGTATTTAGTCCACCACAGAAGCCGGTTATTCCATGTATACTCCGGTGTTCTGTTATCACTATTACTCAACTAGGAGTTTTGAACCCAGGATTTTAAAAGTGCCATATGTTTCCCTTTTCTTGTATCAACTAAATGAATACCCTACTGTGGGCATGTCTGAAAAGTGGATAGCCTACTGTGGGAGTGTCTAAAATGTGTATAAAATACTGTGGCCATGGCTAAAATGTGGTTAACCTAATCTGGATGTGTATAAAATGTAGTTGTAGTTGTTTGTGAGAGTATTAAATGACAATTTCCCTTTGTTCTGAATGACTAAGAGATACCTATCATATAATGATATATAAAATGTATACAGGCTTGGAAGTTGCAGCAACATGATATAGTGATATAATTTTCTCTGTCTTCTGTTAGCACCCTTTGCGGACTGTGTGAGAGGCCTTTCGGCACCATGCAATTCTGCTTAAAGTTGGACCAGCATAACATTCTGTGGTGATTTGCATATGCAGCCCATGATGCTTTGCATTGTGGGGGCATGTGTGATTTATATTTTCTTGAAACTTGGCTTCCCAGCCAAATGCCCTTTGGGGTAACCCTTGCCTCAGTGTTTGCGCACAGAGGTTCTTTGTCTTTTAAATAGTTTTTTTTTATTTTAATGGGTTCACCACAATATATCCAAGGCACACTGCCTTAGGAGTAGCTGGTCCGTTCCACTGGGGTGTCAAACGGACGAGGCATACTGATGAAACTTGGCTTCCCAGCCAAATGCCCTTTGGGGTAACCCTTGCCTCAGTGTTTGCGCACAGAGGTTCTTTGTCTTTTAATTTTATGTAGCAATATAAAAAGAGATGATTTCAAAACAACACTTTTTAAATTTTATTTTAAGCCTTTATTGAATTTTTGTTAAACTACACTCTATTCAGTTAAAAACTGTAGTTTGCTACCTAAAATTCATTCATCTTATGCTCCTAATTGTGTTGCAAACATGTCCACTCCCCCTTTCTTCTGGCAAAAAGAATATGCACATGTAAAGTCCTGCTCCTCTCTAGTATTTGCTCCTGTACATATAGTAACTATTTTTTACTACTGCTGCCCTTTTTGGAGTGAAGTTGTATCATGGCATGTACTTAGTACTGGTGCTCTCCCCTACCTCATGTGACTGAGGTTTCCGTTGCATTTGCCATCTGTTGTATCTTTGGTCTTGGTTAAACTAATGTTACTGCTGTGCCTATGTTCTGCTTTTTGTTGTAAATGTCAGTTTTATCAACTGTGATTATGTTAGCCTGGCTTGTATTGCTATATTTCCACTGTTTGGTATTATCATGTTGCCACTGTTTTTATTGTATTGTATTGTTTCAAGTCACACCTGAAAATAAGCATCTTCATGCCTAGTTCAGCTCCCAGGTGAATGAACACAAATAAATGCTGTAAATATAATGGTTTTCATTGTTTTTAAAATACTATTGTTAAAGAACCAGCAATGCTAGTATTAGATTTAGAACAAAATAAATGCACCTTTTCTAGTCAGACATTATCACATGAATTTACTGTATGAGTGTTTTCCTAAAGATGTGTTTTCTTTGTCTAGCAAGCTGAGTCATGAGAGTTAAGCATTTAAAGATGAAAAAAATACAGGAGCATTTGATTGGTCTGTCTATTCAAGGTAACTGGGGCTGGCAGTATAGCCTAGAGATTAAAGAGCTGTGAATGAACATCCAGCAGACCTGGGTTTGATTCCCACAACCTCACACTGCATACTGTGTGACCCTGAGCAAGTCACTTATCATCCCCAGGGCTCTCAAATTACCTGGTTACCAAAAGGAAAAAAAAGAATATTAGATAAACATAATGCCACTGAGAGTCACTGCTGAATATTCACATACCTGCATCATTCAGACAGTGATTAGTGTTAACTGAATTGTATTTGGATAAGAGTTTAAATGACTAATATTGCACAGTTTTCATTCTGAGAAACAGAATCCTATTATTTGTTGAACCTCAAAAGAGGATTTGTTTCACTGTTGTCTGATACAGTCCCATTTGATAAAAAAAAAAAGCATGACTGACAAATGATTTACAATTTAAATTGGCTAAGCTGCGGCAGGACTACAGCTCATCTGATTGATTTTTTGTCTTAGATTTTTAGAACTGACTGGTATTATCATTCCCAGTAGCAGAGACCAAGAAACTGCATCTGATAGCTGCTGCTGATTAGTGGTTCAAAAAGTCAAACTTCATAATAAAACGTAGGCTTAAGCTGCCTCAAATGTTATCTGTGTCAATCAGTAAAATAGCTAATGCCTAATTCTATGTAAATACATTTACGTGAAAAATACTCTAATAAATATTTGCCTTGACGCACAGTGTGCTCACATTATTGGATTAAAACTGAATTATAAATAAGATATGCTGATGTAATTAAAGTCACACACATCTTGAAGGGATCCTGTATTTATCATTTTGCAAATCCTTAATCAGTTACAATTATTTCTGTTGGCGTCTGTGGCTCATGTTTTACCAAATGAAGTCAGCAGAACTAACAAAAGGACAGTGAATTTTTCTTTTGTAATTTTTTTCTTGTATTGCTGCAACTGTAGTTCCCTGCAGTTAGTTTAGAAATGGCATACTTAGTATATCCTTTTTATGCATATTAAAAGGATGTCAACATAATGGGTTTGTTGGGTCATGCAATATCTTCTTTAATGAGCACCCTTTTCATGTTTGCTTGCACGCATGTGCATGAAACATAGTGCCACCATATGAGTTTTTGTAGGTGTGCCTCCTCAACTTCCAATGCCCTGCTCCTTTTTGCAGGCACGGCTGCACTGCACCAATGAATGTCTGAGCTGTCTATGACAGCCGTTTAGATGCAGTGGAGTCCAGTTCTGAGAAAACCACCGCTACAATCAGCAGTGGTAACATGTAGGCAATTTGCATACTGCCATCGGCAGTATGAAATTGCCTACATCAGCACTGCATCTGAACTGTCATAGACAGTTTGTTTCTGATCCCCCCCCCCACCAGGAACACCTAGGTAGCATGCTGGGAGCCCACCCCAGCTTGCTCATCGCCTCCTCCACCCCTGCACACTGTATGACTGATGGGGTGCCCAATCCCCGTCAGCTCCACTGCCCCCCAAAGCAAACTTCCTGGTGCCACACTGGGAGCCCACCCCAGCATGGCCTAGGTAGCATGCTGGGAGCCCACCCAGCATGCTCATGCACTCCTTCCCTCCACCCCTGCATTGTATGACTGACGAGGTGCCCAATCCCCATCAGCTCCCTGCCCCCAAAGAAAAACTTCCTGGTGCCACGCTGGGAGCCCACCCCCAGCGTGGCAGAAGTCTGTGGTCCACAGGGGTGCCCAATCCCCGTTGGCTCCACTTTTCCCCAACAAACTTGCAGGTGCGATGCTTGGAGCCCACCCCAGCGTGGCAAAAGTCCTGCATTGTCTTTAAAAAACAAACAAAAACACCTAGAACAAAGAAAATGGTCCCTCGTTGACTCTCTTGCCCCTCCCCAACCCGCCCCACCCTCGTGACCCCACCTCCCCACATCCCTCACCCCATACTTACCCCGAGGCTGGTGCGACAATCTTCGGTGGACCGGGAATACGTCTGCACTCTTCAAAGCCGACCGTGAACTGAAGAAATGCCGATAAGCTGTATAATGACATAAATAGTTTGTTTGTTTTTTTTTTTAACTTTGGTGCATATCTCGGCCATTTTCAGGAATTTTTTCACCAAATTTTCAACATGGGGTTCTTGGGACCTCACCTTGTGAACTCAGCCATTGTCATTTTGTTATTCGGTCCCGAAAGATGATTTTGCAGTCACTGCGCGCAACCACCTTTTGACACTGAGTAATGAAACAACAGTGTCATAGTTCATGAGGTAGGCCCCTCCAAAACCCTATGTTGAAAAGTTGGTGAAAAAATTCCCAAATATGACTGTTTTATGAGTGTGCATTGCGCAGTTCCTATGCACTCTCATAACTTCGAGAATTTTTACTGTTTTCACTCCAGATTTTCAACATTGCCATTTTACCATACCTCCTTATGAGCAGTACTGCTGTCATTTTTCACATCTCACCCAAAATGTGTTTTCATGCATGCAGTGCACAATGGCGCAGTCGGTGTGCGAAATCAATGTTTGGGACAGATTAAGAAAATCACAGTGACACTGTTCATGAGCAGAGGTCTTAAAATGGCAATGTTAAAAATTTGGTGACAAAAGTCCATAAAATGACTGTTATGAGTGTGCATTGTGCAGTTTCCATACACCCTCGTACGTTAACAAATTTGTAATATTTTCGTCCAGATTTTCAAAACTAGCATTTTTCCACACCTCCTTATGAGCAGTACAGCTGTCATTTTTCACACCCTGGCCGAAATGTGTTTTCGCACTTCCAGCGCAGAAATGCGCAGTCGCTGTGGGTAATCAGTGTTTGGGACAGAGTAAGAAAATCACAGTGACACTGTTCATGAGCGGAGGTCCCAAAATGTCTATGTTGACAATCTGCTGTAAAAAAAATCCCCAAACTAATTACATTACGGGTGTGTGTTGCGCAGTTTCTATGTACACTCGTGACTTCATCATTTTTTTTATATTTTCACTCCAGATTTTCAACATTGCAATTTTTTACACCTCCCCATGAACGTACAGCTGTCATTTTCATCCTATTTGAAATGTGTTTTGTACCTGTGGTGCCAAATGCTGTAGTTGCTGTGCAAAATCAGCTTTCATCTAACAAACTGATATTGCCACTGTTCATGAGGTGGGGAATCACAGAAACCCATGTTGAAAATTTGGGTGAAAACCAATGGCTTAGCCAGGCGATTAGGGTTTTCAACCATAGCCCCCACCCTGTAGAGACGGACAGGCATCAGGGGTGTGACTTCGGATTGTCACCTGTAATGCTCATGCTATTCCACCCATACCTTGCAGCCAGTGACAGGCGTTGAGGTGTGCCTTGGACTCTTCAGTCCCAAAGTTCACCCCATTCTCCTATACTGCACCCTTGTCACCGTATTTCCTTATGGAATGGGGTGAGCATAAGGCCCAAAGACCCCAAGGGACACTGTGACACTTGTCAGTGTCTTCAGGGTAAGGTGTGGTGAAATGGCATGGGCGTTATGTCCGACGACCCAAAGGTATACCCCAGTGCCTGTCAGTCTCTGCAGGGTGGTGGTGGGGTTGGCTTCGGTTCAATACTCCATTGCCATTCCTATTATGCATCTCTCTAACTCCTACACTACCAATGCCAATGCCAGCAAGCAAACATTCAGCATTGACAAATGCTTGTTGAGAGCAGCAGCTTGTTCTGTATCATGATCACAAAAAAATAAACAGTACACCAGCAATAAAACTTAGAGGGGCCTCTTCAGTTCCTTTCCTTTTAATTTGTTTTTCACAATTCATTTCACAGAGGCTTGCCCAACTAAGATGCAACATTCTATGTTTAGTGTGGTCCTACTTTTACTTACTTTACAGCTGGGTGACCTGATGTACAGGCAGGTTCTGAGCCTTGTTCCTGGCCACAGTGAGTAAGCAAGCAGCTTTGGCTGGATTTAAAACAGGACAATGATTGTCACCTGACCACTGAGCTGTAATGCCTTTCCCCCAGAACCAGTATTTTTTTTCTCACAAATTCCCCTAACAGATATGTCAGCATTTTAATGATGATTGTAGGATCTTCTCAAATGTTATTTTTCGAAGACTGCTTCACAAATAAAAACAATGCAGGAAAAGCTATAATTCAGCCAAGATAATTTTTTTTTTTAACTCCATTTCATTCCCTGTAAACTGCTGCTAGCCTCCATCAGGACAGCCGTCCCCCACCTAGTCACCCACCATGTCTGGGACTTATCTGTAACTGCCCAGAGTTACCCCTTATGGTGGATTCAGATGAGGAGTTACCCTTGTCCTCCCCTAATCCAGGACCAAGTGCCGGAAATGGCAAGCACAGATAGGATGCACTCCACTGCCTGTAAAAGTGCTCCAACTAGCAGCAACAGTAAAAAAGTTAAAAGGAGCTAGGCACACACCAGAAACAGATACTAGCCAGGAAAAGTTATTTAGTACAGTCACAACAAGTAGTCAGAATGGCAAGCTTACAACCCAGTGGTGCCTAGTTGGTGGCGCAAGGCCTGCAGAAGGGCCATTCTTCGACTTGTTTCAGCAGGGTTATTGCTCCATTTTTGTGCCCCAGGAACACAGACAATGAAGTGGAGCATCTGTCAGCATCCCTTACCCTTCTGGGCCTCCCATCTGCCAAGACACTTAGCATTCTCTAGGCATCTCTGGAAGGTGCAACTGACCAATCTTATAAGGGTAGAGCAGTACTCTGGACTCATGATTCTCTGCCCTCACCCCCCGGCAACTCGAGTCTGCTCCTGAACTCATCTGGCATGGCATGTGATAGCGTTACTGCTGTGCAACGGGGCTGGCTATGGAAGTTTTCTTAAATCATGCTCTGGTACTGATAATAATGACTGAGGGTCTCATCCACCTGCGAGCTGACATGAATGGAGCCTTCTTGCATTGATGATCCATGTACTGTAGCTCTCCAATACAGCTTCATGAGCCTAGCTTGTGGGCAGCATCCATTCACCCCAGTGGCTGCTATCTGTGGGAGTGGAGCTCAGTTCTGCAGCAGGGGGTGGATTGCAGCCAGACACCAAGCTAGTGGGGTCAGCGAGCTAATGAATGTCCACTCTGCAAGACCATTGGATGATGGCAGATGGCCACATCTCCTTTTGGGACATTACATGTAAAACAAATGTCCATCCTGGCCCTCTACGGCTGTCTGGGAGGGCTGGCTTTGTATGGTTAGGGGGCCCACTGAACCAGCAAAGGCATTAGCAATTGCAGTAGTAAGGCATATTGGGGTAACCCCATATTACCATCACAGCTTCCCAGAGGCCAGCACATGATATTCCTGGCTTCTTGGATGCACGCAGCACAGCTTTGCTCCCTACCAGCCTCCCAAGCAGGCCAACCACATAAGTATGCAGAGGGAGCAGGATCTGGGTAGGGGGCACTGTATGGTTGTGTAGGGGAGGGGGTTGTGGCTACTGAGGAGTGTTTTAATGTGCAAAGGTCCTTCAGTGGCTACTGACTTGTCACTTCTGCACACACACAGAACACTTCTCAGCAGCCAAACCCCTAGAACTGTGCAAATACCCTCTGACTTGATCTTGCTTTGCCCATAGATGTACTTGGGCAGTCAGGATAGGAGGCTGGCAGGGGCAGAACTATGCTGCACCCACCCAAGAAACTAATTACACCTAGCGTTGACTTCTAGGAGGGTGCCGAAGTTATTAAGGGGGGGGAGGGGCTCTGTGGCTCAATGCCTAAGTCATGGAAATGTAATAAAAATGATTCCAAAAAATCATGGACACAAACCACCCTAGTAGCTTGGTAACTAAAAGTTATGCTGAAGCATGGGAGACCTACAGTAGGTTTGGAACTGATCTGTTTTTAGTTTTCTCAAAGAGGGGAATCCCTTGGACATTTCTGCTGGTAATGCTGATGACTGCTGGATTTGTGGTGAGAAATCTGTGAGGTTGTCAGATAGATGCTGAAACACACCGAAACAGAGAATCAGCATTTTATACCTCTGGTATTCTTTATTGGCATGCCTCAGGAAATGCAGTGTTTATGTGCACTGGTTAAAATGTTTTAATTTTTACATCCCATTTTGCAAAAGGAAAAAAAAAAAACAAGAAAAAAATCTTAGACCTCCAGTTCATGAGGTTATAGTTTAACACTTATTTATTTTATTTGAAAATTGATAATGAGGAAATGCACACTGAGCCAAAGCTCATTTTTAGATACTTATTCTGTAAGTGGGAAACACAATGGGCCGGATTCTCAAAGCCTGTGAAAATCCTCCAGCTGTGGGAAAAACTTGCCACAAGTGGGTTGCCCCTTGTGGAACCACAGTTTCTTCCTTTGCTATTGCGCTTCAAGGATATCTATTATTTCTGCCATTGCTTGTTAGAGCAAGAATCTTTGGATTGCGTCTTGTATCTTTCTGGCAACAGATCAGGCAAAAATCTTTTACAGTCAGAGGTTATTAAAATACCAAATATGGGTGTTGAAGCCATGCATATGTACAGTTTAAGGACTTGTATAAAATGTAAGAGTTCAATAAGCCTGAACAAATCCCCCATAATTTGTCTGAATAATATGGGGACTGTATGGATGGTAGAATGTATGCATTAAAAATGGTGCAAATGATTGAATCAGTTTGTACTGTAACTTGCTAAACATGACATTGAATTTGGCAGAAACGGAATCCAAATCTTTACATGACTTGGGATCTTCGTCAAAATCTTAACATGCCACCCCCCCCACCACCACCACCACAGAATATTACCATTGTTTTCTCTTTTCTTGCTGGCAACTAATGCATTCTAAAACTATTTATGGGAGAATTACAGCTTGGGAGCCCAAGTTTCCTGGAAGCGTATGTCACTGGCATGTTCCGTTTTATAAAATCTCTGCGCACAAGTTTCATTAACAATCCAGAGATGGTCCAGCAATATAATGAAAACCTTTCAGCCCTAGTAAGTAGTCCATTTATTATATGTGTTTGAAGGTATTATTTATTTGAAACTGAAATTTCAAACCAAGAACCAGACTGCCCATTCACAACTGTATTTTGTTTGCAAGGAATTCAGTTTTTTTCATATTGCTTTTTGGTCCTTTGACTGCTGCTCGCTCCTGACTTCAGGTCCCCTGCTTATCCCCAGCCACAACTCCCCCCCATTAGATCCACATAGAAGGAGGCCCAAGAACTATGGGGACTATCATACGTGGCGGTCGAGGCACATATTATTGTGTAGATCTTCTTTAAGGATATCTCTTTCCTTAGGCCACATCTTTGGAACTATACCCATGTCAGTGCTAGGGCCAGACAGAAACTTTTGCTAGTTGAGCTGGCCCAGTGGCGCTGGAGGTTGAGGTGCTGGACACCACACCTCATGCCAGTGACCCGGGTTTGGAAATGAGCCCGGGCCACTGCGGGTTGGCAGAGGCAAGAGAGGATAGAGCATCTGAGACTACTCTCTCTCTCTCGGAAGTTGTCATCCTGCCTACTGATCACCCTCTGGTTAGAGCGGGGGGGGGGCGATACAGGATGGGAGACATGTGATCGGCGGGCATGGTGTGCGGGTACCCCTACAAGTGCTTGCTCATGCCAGACACTGCAGGAAGGGGGGAAAAAGCAAAGAGGAAAAGATGGTGGCCAGGGGCTCCATGACGCCTGTTCCTGTATCTCACCAGTCCTCCGCTGCTGTCCGCCCTGGATTTGGATTGTACTCCGGAAGGGGGGCTCCCTTCCTGGTCCCACCATGGGGAATAATCCTTAGGGGGGGTCTCGGGGTGGGTCAGGTGGTGGTTGTGCTTGTGGGCCAGCAATACAGACTGAGATACTGCCCCTGGCCAACTGAGGAGGAGGAGTATAAAGTATATATATATATAAAAAAAAAATCTTTTGCTAGCTAGGAACCACCCACAATGATATCACGCATCAGTTTCTACACAAATGAGGGTGGCCTCATCTTTCGTCTATTCTTTTCCCACCATCATTTGTACTCATTGGATCTACTGTGGAAACACCAACCAACTAGCTGTTGACATTTATTATTTTATTCTTATGTAATCACTAATATTTTAATGATACTGCCACCTCTGCATGTCACATTGTTCCAGGACTGCAGGTGCAGAGAAAAGATTTACAAGGATGACGCACGCAAAGTGTGTGTCTGCTGTTTAGGCCTCTCTCACAACATCAGGACTTGTGAGATTTACCAAGGCTTCAATCAAGCAACCAAGTGACACAGAATAAAGGTGCTGGAGAAGTTTTTATTAGAAAAAACTCTAGTGGCCATGGAAAAAATCCAGGGTCAGAAAGCAGTGTCACCAGCCTTGTCAACTGATTCGCAGTCATCAAAGTCTAAAGACAGGTCATTGTCAGGACATAAACATGAATATAAGGATGAGGACGGATCTGCTCCCTGTCAAGGTCTAGGACAGTTGCCATTGCAGCCTGCAGGTATTCAACCTACATTGTCATCATCTGCTCCAACAGCGGTGATGCCAGCCCCGACCACCCTCCAGACACCAAGGTCGGGGCTTGGCTTAGGCACTACCATACCTACTACTAGCAGTAGGTTGGTTCCAGGCCTGTCATCAACTACAGCAGTTATGGCCCTTGGCCAGGGCATCATTGACATGCGGGCAATACTGGCATTGTTTTCAGATAGGATACGGTGCATACTGCCAGGCTTGCCTATGCAGCCTGTACTACCATTGTCAGGGGTTCCTGTGTTGCAAACCCTATTGACATTGCTGGCTGGTACACAGCAAGTACCTCCTGAGCAGTGGCCTCTGGTGTTGCCAGTGAGGTCTTCCATTCCCTTCACTGACAGGGACGTTGACGACAAGGAAGAATATAATCCATACCTCATAATGGAGGAGGATTATGAAGAAGAGGAGGGTTATGGAGCAGAACATCATGCTCCACATTGTAGCTCCACAGTATCTTCTTGTAATGAGGATTATGTGGTGTACACACCCAGATCTATTCCAGAAGACCCTATCTTCCAAACCATGATGCTGCAAATGCAAAATGTAATGGAATTTGCTGCGAAAGAAGAGGATTCCCCCCAAAATGAATTTGATAGATTTTTTGGAGGTACCATGTACTCCAGCCATCATTGTCCCTCCAGTTTACCCTGCATTGGAGGATGCAACATTTGCTACATGATACAGGCCAAATACTATACCAGCTGTGCCCATAAAGGCTGACAAGCAGTACCCTGCTCCTGCTTCCAAATCTTATTATGCCAACCAGCCAGAAACAGATTCTGTAGTCATAATGCCTGCCCTTATAGATCCAGGGCTCCAGAGCATCTGAGCATCCTGCCCCCGATAAGGAATCCAGGAGGCTTGATGTAATGGTCAAGCGAACATACATCTCTGCCTCACTAGGCCTTTGTATTGCCTAGTACCAGTTTCACATGATCAAGTACTAAAATAGCCTCTGGAAGACTACCAGAGCTACCGTTCAAGCCCTTCCATAAGCCACTACCAAGAATGAATTGCTCAAAAATCTGACTTCTGGAGCTGAGGTAGGCTAACATCTGCTACGCTCAGCATATGATGTTTCAAATCTGTCAAAGCAGCTGCCTCTGGTATTTGCATGAGAAGGTATTCTTGGCTTAGGGTGGCTGGGTTTGCAACTGATGTACAGCAAGCAGTTCTGAATGCTCCTTTTAGAGGCACCAAGCTGTTTGGATACCATGTGGAAGAGGCATTAAGAAGCATTCAAGTCTCTAAAATGAGGTTAAGATTAATCAAATCCCTGTATCCCCATGACTGATAGTGGTTGGAGTAAAGGATCCCTTCTTCAGCCTGCTGCTGGAGGTGGCCATCAAGTCTTCTGTCAGCAAGGTTGAGGTAAGGGTAGTAGAGCCTTGCCAGCTCCACTTCACCTAGGAACTCATTTCAAAGCATCTTAAGCCGGGGGTTCTGCCCCCACCAGCTCAGCATGACTCATGTTGGAATCCTCCCACATCACTTCAGCAACAGGATGTGGTTGTATGGGGTTTCTTCTCCCTTCATCTGACCCAATAGAGGGAGATTACCACAGACAAGTGAGTCTTGGAGATAATGCAACCACAGACAAGTGGGTATTGGAAATAATGCAAAGGGACATGTTCTGGAGTTATTAGAAACCCCCAGAGCATTCTCCGTCTCTTTCAACTTATCCCTGGGACATCTGTCCCTGCTGAAAGAAGAGGTACAAGCTCCATTAACCAAACATGCCATAGAACCTGTACCTTTTTGCCAGAAGGGTTCTACTCCAGATACTGTACTTCCTGCTCCCCAAATGGACAGGAGATCACTGGCCTGTGTTAAATCCAAGAGATCTACACTTCTGCATAGCATATAAGAAGTTTTACATGACCTCCCTGCAAAATCTGATTCCTCTGATGGAAACAGGGTCTAGATTTGCTCCCTGGGCATGAAGGATGCATACCATCATGATCAGACAGCATCACAGAAGATATCTGAGATTTGTCCTGGAAAGTGAGTACTTCCAGTTCAGAGTATTTCCCTTTGACTTGTCTTCTGTGCCACAGCTCTTTGCCAGATGCTTGCCAGTAATGGCAGCAGCCCTTCACCATGAAGGTCTGTATGTCTTCCATACTTGGACGATTGGCTACTGAAATCCAGTTCCAGGAACCAACTCATACACACCCTGTCCAGAATAAGGCAACTGTTTGAAGACCTGGGGGTTACAGTGAATGAGCCAAAGTCAGTAATGACCTCTTGCCAGAGGCTGAAGTTTACAGGTGCAGTCCTGGCCACAGAACAGAGCACAACAGAGCATTTCTATCCCTGGACAGGGCAGAATATCTCATGTCTTAAGACAACTGGTGTACAGCAGACACTGTGTCCCAGCCAGAATGTTTTTGTGTCTCCTGGGATTCATGGCAGTGTCCATTGTGACTGTGCCACAGGCACGTATTACACATGCAGATACCACAGTGGACACTGAGAGTGCAGTGGTACCAGTTGATGGATGACAAGGACCAAAAGGTGCTCATCACATCCCATTTACACAAAACACTGACATGGTGGATGGACTGCAGCAACCTCTTGAGGTGCGTTCCATTCTTAATCTCAACTCCAACTCAGATTCTCACTGTGGATGGCTCAGGATCTTGGGGGAGAGCACATCTGGGCCCTTACCAAACCCAAGGTTCATGGTTACACATTAATGTCCTGGAGATGAGAGTTGCCTTCTACAGTCACCAGGCTTTCCAGGAGCATCTGATGCCAGGTCATCTGCTAGTACAGACAGACAATGTCAGGGTTATGCATTATATAACAAACAAGGGGGGACTGATTCCTATCCCCTGTGTCAGGAAGCAATGAGAGTGTGGTACTGGGCACTAGAACACTGCCTAGAGCTATCAGCTGTGCATCTCCCAGGGGTCCAGAATGTGTTAGCAGACAAGCTAAGCAGGTCACAGTCCAAGACGCACAAATGGGAACTACTGACCTCAGTGGTAGATGACCCCTTTGCAAGGTGGGATCATCTAGAGCTGGAATTTTGTTGCATGCCCACACAATGCAGAACTGCCGTGTTTCTGCTCAAGTTGCTCTAGGGCGTAGAGTTTTTGGGTGTGAGACATCCCTCTCTTGGAAAGGGGAGGTTTCTGTACACATTCCCCCCCATTCCATTAATACAGAGAGTATTACTGAAACTACAGATGTAGGGTGTGACCCTCATCCTCATTGCACCTCTTTGGCTTCAGCAAATATGGTATCCACTGCTGCAGTAATTGCTGTACCAGGGGAGTCTCCAGTACCCTTGCCTCTGTGCAGAGGCCTGTTGTCACAGAGCAAGGGGGCTCTAGTACATCCAGATCCAAAGTTCCTGCACCTCCGTGCCTGGCTTCTGATGACATAGCCATTGCATGGTTTGGGGTATCACCGAAAGTAGCTGATGTGCTGGCTGCGGCCAGAAAACTTTCCACCAGACATACATGCTTGTTCAAGTGGAATTATTTCACTTTGTGGGCCACTGCCAAACATATGGACTCATTCACCAGTAAGTGTGGTGTTGGAATACTTGCTGTCACTGTCAGAAACCTACTTTGGCTCCTTTTGAGCCCAAAGCAAGTTGTGTCTTATGCTTTCTCTCATGGAAAGCATTATTTTTATTTGCAGTCACTTCAACTCGAAGGATTTCAGAGCCACAGGCTCTAATGTGTGAGCCTCCTTATTTGATTTTCCATAAAAAGCGGTGTGTCTTTACATACTAATCCTAAGTTTTTGCCAAAGGTGGTGTCTGAGTTTGCTAAATCAAACCATCCACCTTCAAGTTTATTATCCAGAACATGCCAATCAGGACGAAGCATTGCTCCATACTTTGGATGTACATAGAATCCTAAGATACTATATTGCTCGTACTAAAAACTGCAGAAAGTCCTTTCAGCTATTTGTTTTGTTCGCCCATGGGAAGGAGGGTGTACCTGTATCGAAACAGTGCTTGTCCAAAGGTTGGCACATTTTATTACATTTTGTTATAAGAAGTACAGTAATCAACTTCCTGGTGTGGCTCGTGGCGATTGCACAAGAGGTAGAGGCAGCATCTATTGCTTGCATTAGAAATGTCTCTGCGGCTGACATCTGTGCTGCAGCCACCTGGAGTACTGTCCAAACCTTTAGTAAACATTACAGTCTGGACAATGTTTTTCATAGACAAGTGTGCTTCGGCATTGCTGTGTGCAGGGCCTACTGTCATGAACAGACTGCACCATCCTCGTAGTGGGCTTTTGGGACTGCTTGGGACTCATTCCAAAGGTGTAGCCTAAGAGAAGAGATATCCCCAAAGCAGACAGGACAGTTATGTTCTTACCAAAATAGTAGATCTTCGAGAGAATCTCTTCCCTTAGGCAATGGTGGCTTTCCCTCCTTCCCCCCTTTTTTTATCAGATTTAGGGGAATATGGCATCCAATTCTGTCTTAGGAATTTCCATGGCTGCTGTCTCCAGTGCCTGCATCTGCCTAATATCAGAGGAGCTGGTATAATCTCCTGGTTCATTATGAAGAGAGTCCTCTGAGCACAATCTCTGGTAGGGAACTGAGGCGAGATGGGGCCACCCACAGTTATTTAGAAGCTGGCGCCGGGCGTGTGATGTCATCATGGGTGACCCCCAGCTTGGAAAAGTTTCTGTGTGGTGCTGGTGCTGATGTGGGTATAGTTACAAAGGTGTGGCCTAAGGGAAGAGAGTCTCTTAACCTACTATTATGGTAAGTACATAACTATTCTTTCTCCTTCTTCCTGAACCCCTTCCACTGTCCTGAGACATCGGACATAGCCTATTGATGGCCTTAGATGTCAGCAGTGTGTGCTGGGCTAACGTCACCCTCTCTGAAGGAATGAACTTCCAGGCTCCATGTGGGGGGGCCACTGCTGCACTGGCCAGCCATCTCCCCCCCCAGCTGGCTCAGCACTCCCCAGCCTGGCCACCCAATGCTGGCGTCCCTGTGCTTGCTTCCGATCCCAGATCGCCAATATGGAAGTGCAATATGCTTCCACTGAGCCATCAGACAGCCCATGAGGAATTAGATTTTAATGCTGTGTAGAATGGTCCAATTGTACAGCTTGCACTGGCCCCTGTAAGCCATTAAAATTGAATAAGTTAATTCTCATATGGTCCAGCTTTTCTACTTCCCTTAGTATCACCATGGCCAACCATTTATCCCTTACTAGAATATCATCCTGATATGTTTATATGTATAGTTCCAGCATCTCTTATGGTTATAAGAGTGCCTTCTTGAGTCCTTTGTGTGTGCCAGATTGCTCTGCCTCACTTTGCAGTTTTCTCACCCCAAATACTCAAGACAGCACTCTTATAATCAGTGTTGGTGCAACTAGTAGTCAAAAAGGGAAGGAATAAGGAATGTCAAGAGTTTGAGTGGTAAACAGGCCTGCAAATCAGTCTGAGGAAGGGTACAGGGAGCTAGGGCAGCAAATCAGTAAGGCCACAACCTCAGGGAACATGGTACTAATGAGTAACTCAGTCTGCCAGATATGGATTGGGAATCCTTAGCAGCTAGGAGCACAAGAAGCCAGGCTCTTGCAGATTCATTGGAAGATGGCTTACTTGTACAGTGGGTGAAAGAATCCATTACTGACGGTCCTTGACCTGATTCTTTTGAAGCAGGACATGGTGGCGAGGTTAGGTTAAAGCAGCCCCTGGGGGTAAGTGACCACAACTTAGTTTAATACAGTTCAGTGCTAGACAAAGACAATGGTTTTAAATTTCTGTAGGGTGGATTTTAGGAGAATGGGGGAAAACCTTATGGATAAACTGAGGTGGGTGGAGGTGAAGTTATGGAAAAGTGGGAACTAATTAATGGGAGCATATTGGATGTAACTAGAGGGCTGCATTCAAAAGGTATAAGGAGGCTCAATCTGGGGGCAATTGTACTAAGAGAAACTGAAGGAGGCAAGCAGGGTCATAAGGAGGACACAAGCTAATCTAGAATTGAGGATAACTGAGGGTCAAGGATAATAACAAGGTCTTCTTTAGCTATATCGGAGAGAAGAGAACCAAAGAGGTTAAGTGAGGTTAAAACTGGGAAATGATTGGATAGAGGACGATAGGGAGAAGGATGACATCCTTGGTGAATAGTTTTGCTCAGTATTCATGCAGAGGCAAGGAGTCCACTTGCCAGCTGTGGAGCTCAGGCTAAAGGAGGAGGACAGTAGGAATTATCTGGGACCAGATGGGTTATACCTCAGAGCGCTGAAGTTACTGGGGCAGAAACTTGCAGGATCTCTGGCTGATTTGTTTAACCACCCCCTGGAAACAAGAGGTAGTCCCAGCGAACTGTAGGAGATGGAAATAAAAAACTTT
Source organism: Neoceratodus forsteri (assembly GCA_016271365.2). Classification (NCBI taxonomy): domain Eukaryota; kingdom Metazoa; phylum Chordata; order Ceratodontiformes; family Ceratodontidae; genus Neoceratodus; species Neoceratodus forsteri. Next base: position 627,406,291 of record CM028131.1, read on the forward strand.
CAAATCAATGTTTAATAATGAAATGAGGCAATAGAAGATGTGTACTGATAGATCTTTTCCTTGTTTGGAAATAACAAAGACCATGGCTTGCAACCAGGATACCGAGGTCCTCTCACACTCTTGCACTGCTATGCAAGTGTAATGCAACAGTAGAGTGAAGAGTTCTGAGAAGGAATTAAGGGTAACCGGTCTGTTCCTGATGATTTGCTCTGTATTAAGATTTTTAAAGTTTCTGAGATTTTGTCCCCCGAGATAGAAGCACCTAAGGTTGTGAAAGTGTATTCAGAGTTATTTGACAAAAAAAAGTTTTGAAGCTTCTCCTTGCAATTACATTCTCTTCAGCCTAAAGAATAGAGTAATTTTTAGCAAACAATATGAGAGGAGTCTAAATGAAACCAGTGTAATTTAATTCCATAATTTGTGATCTAGGTCCCCTATTTGGTGAGGAGGCCTATAGCATGTGCCCAGTAATGTTTTACATTTACTGAATTCCCCTCAGTTAATGCCACCCATAATAATTTAATTTGCTGTTACATCCTCCTAATATCTTCTCTTACCCAAATGTCAAATTCTTGTTTACATGATAGGTCAGTTGAAGTCAATGGGATCCTGGGACGATTCTGTGTCATCTTCTTCTGCAGTGCAGGTCCCTGGGAGCTACAGAATGCAAACATAAACAAAGAAAATGGGGCGCTGGTACAGGAACCCCGAGCCCAGTTTCAACTTAGTTTACATAAAACAGAAAACTGTCCTACCTGCATATCTTAGTGAGAAAGCAGTTTTAGAGCAGGACTGCACTTTGCAAAATCAAGACCCTTTCCTTGCTATGCTGTATTCTTTTACTCTTTCCTATCTCTGCACATTTCAGTCTTTAATGAATAATTTATACCCATCCAGGTTTGTATCCAATTATTGGAGTCATTCCTCTAAGTCTTAGTGATATCAGTGATGTCAAACTCATCTACCCCTGCTAAGGCTCCTAACTGACACATTATTGTTAAGACCGTTTGCATTCAAACAAACACATTTCCATTCCAGTCAGCCAACTCTTTTTGCTTGTATGGATTACCCAATTTGCCATCCTGTACTGGAATACAACTTTCTGCATTTTCTTGATTTTTCACATTATTTATATTTACTGATCAGGTGGGCATTGGTGGTTTCCCTCACCTGTTTCAGCTTAACACCCTAAGTTAAACATTCGGTCACCATTGTGTATTTTTGTACACACCAGGATGCCCTCCCCTCTTGTTCAGGTGGAGCCCGTCCCTTCTAGACTCCCTCTATTATAGAAAGGCTCCCCATGTGCTTAGGAACCTACAACATGACTCCTTACACCAAACCCTTAGCCACCCAGTAGTGTGTATCATAACTCTACCTTTACTAGCTTGAAAGTTACATTGGTATTACGTATAAGAGTACTATCTGAGATCTCTTCCTCTTAGAGCGTTGTGCTCAGCTCCTTTAAATCTAATGGCGGGCATCTGGCCTACACTTTCAAACGTTTGTGCCAGTATGGATGGCAACAACTGCCCCCCCCCCCCAGCAATTTGTCAACCTGGGGCACACAGTTCTAAGCCCTTGCACCTGGAAAGCAGTAGGCCATCCCATTCTCATGGACCCATTGCATAGACCCCTAGCTGTAATTTTAATAATAGAATCCCCAATTACTGCATTTTGCCTTATGTAAATTACTTTTTTCCCCTTCCACCCTGAGAGACTTTGTGTCTGACTCAATGCATGACCTTCCTCTACTTGCTGCAGCTTCTCCCTGTAGCTCAACAATATCACTGTCAAGTGGAGAGAATCTCTTATGGAAAACATGGGATGGCTGTTCCTGCCCTCTACCTGACAATGACTTCTAAACCCTTGTCTGACACTGACCCACCTCCAAACTCTGTCTACTGAATTGTCTTTTCCTAGTTCTTCTTCACCTCCCCCCCCCCATTCTTTCCATGTGCAGGCATTTGAAATATTTATTGCTATTCTCTCCCTGCTCTCTATTTAGGTGAGCTTTATTCCGGAATGTGATAGCTATCCTCATTTTATGACAGGATACCAAGAGAAAATAACAGATTTCTGAAACATTTGCTTATTTCTTTGTGCTCACTGGTTCTCAATAGCGTGGCAAGCAGTTGTTTTTACATCATCACTTTCTGATTGTCAGTAGCCCATGAAAAGTGTATGACATGTATCAGGCACTCATCGAGGACTTGCTGTAATTGCATGATGCCAGTCAGTCACCAGTTACATTTGTTATCTCTAAAGGTTTTGCCATACTGTAGGCCTCTAGGCAGAGCTTAGTTTTCTTTGTTGAACTTACAGTTAGGTTAAAATTCCTTGTTTTGGTGCTGATGTTCCCTTTTCCTCCGTCTGTGGCTGAGAGTTTGATATATATATACCGGGCAGAATTATGTGTACATGGCCCATGAATGAAAATTCACTATACCCTGTAAGTTAGTTGGAACAATTCTTCACCATACTGTTATTTAGCAGCTTCTGTATTTTATTTCATTTTAAGAATCAACTGCTACTTTTAATTCAGCTTTATGAATTTTGAACATGCCATCTGAAATAAAGTATCTGGTCACCTCTACTTATCTCATTTTTCTGTCATTTATAATTTCCTTTTGTATTGTTATTAAGATATATGTATTGTAATTTGAACAAACCATCCAAAATATATGTATGCAAAATGTCATCATGTTTTCAAACCTAATTCCAAAAATTCAGACAGAACTTATTAATTCCATTAGCCTGATGGTTTCACTGATATTTTCAGCATCCCCCAGCTCAGCACACATCCTCATGCTTTAGGTAAAAAAGCATGTATACAATTATTTTCCATTTGCCCTGAAAGCACTGCTCCAGCTATGAATAAGCTACCTATGAACTGCTCATGTCTGCTCCTGCACCTGACCCCCTAAATGCTACAGTACCTCCAGTGTAGTCAAGGTCCCCCCTGAGGAAGAATCTGCATGTATTTGAAGTGACGGTGAGTTCTTATGTGATCCTCTCAGTTTTTTCCGTCACCAGCAAACCCACTTGCTTTACACATTTTAGTGCCTTGGTCTTATTTAGCATGGCCACATCTTTTTGGTTTTGGTGTTTCCAATGTTTTGTTGTATCTGCAGCTGACTCATTTTTCCATGCACTGTGCTCCTTATCTGCAGTTCTTACTCTAGTATTGGCCTGATGCAATGTTGTAATGTATTATCGCATTGTACTGCTTTTATTACTGCCTAACTTTTGTTGCTAGCTACTGTGTATTGTTGTCACTGGACATTAGTGTGCATTTGCTCTCCTTCTACCCTTTCCCCAGGATGCCCTTCATAATAAAACTGTTCTTAAATAAATAGGTAGTATTATATTAGTAGTATAATACATTGATTTGGAATGACTTTCCTGTTGGGCTAAAGCTCATTTTCAGTGGCTTTTATTTGAAGATCAATTACATATATAATAAATAACCCTTACAAAGGATGTTTTACACACTATATAGAATTATATTTTCTATGTACTGTTCATGGTAACTAAAAATTACAAGGGATTTGCAGTGTTGCATATTAGGCATTTCAGTTATGGTATGCAGTTCATATTTAGTAACAATCAGGGCCAGGACTCACAAAAGGATCACAAAGTGGGCACAAATGTTTGCACTGCACTTCCTGGCTGCACTGGTGGGCAGTGGAGTTGTTCACAGTCAGATAGCCCGGTGGGCAATCTGACTGTGAATAGGGGCTGGTGGGGGCAATGCTAACTCAGGTAAAGCAGTAGAACACCCAGTAGTGCTGCCTCCACAGCCAGGAAAATGGCCCTGCAGGCAATAGCGTTTAGGCGCTAAATTGCTATTCACGAACAGAAGAATTTAAATGAGTTCATTGGGCATGCAAGGCACTAGTGGCCATTAGCATGCCCATTATGGGCTCATTTGTATGCCATTAGTGTGGCAGTGCACTCCCCCACACTAGCCAAAGCCCCAGGCAGCCACATTCCTCCATAGTCCAGTGTTGCCCTTCCCCACCCCGATCATGGACCCAGTGGTAAGAAATTCGTATTCCATAGTGTAGGGTCTCTCCCCTGTCCCCAACCTCCTGCTCTCCCACCCATTTGTAATAAAAATTATGTTCCATAGTGTAGGGTCCCACCCCAAATTCCTGCTCACCCGATTACCCACCCATTAATAAAATAGAATAATTCCCATAATGTAGTGTCCATCTCGATCCCTGATCATCCAATTACCCACCTGGTAATAAAATCATCTAATTCCCATACTGTAGTGGTACAACTGCACTATGGAAAAACTTTTGTTTTATTACCGGGTGGGTAATTGGGCGATCGGGGACCGGGGTGGGACCACTACACTATGGAAATTAGATTATTTTATTACCAGGTGGGTGATCAGGGACTGGGGAAGGCTCACTGCACTATGGAAAACCTTTTATTTTATTACCAAGTGGGTAATTGGGGGACTGGGGAGGTACCACTACACTATGGAAATTAGATTATTTTATTATCGGCTGGCTAATCAGGCAGTCGGGGACCGGAGAGGGACCACTACACTATGGAAAAACTTTTATTTTATTACTGGGTAGGTAATCAGGTGATCGGGGATTGGGGAGGGACCATTACACTACAGTATGGAACAACTATTATTCTGTTACCAGGTGGGTAATTGGGAGATCAGGGAGGGACCACTACACTGTGGAAAAACTTTTATTTTATTATTGGGTGGGTGCTCGGGCAGTCGGGGACTGGGAAGCAGGTGGGCTACAGTACCTCCACCAACCACTAGGGTTATGCAGATTACTGCAGGTTTTTTTAAACATTAATTTGCTCCATGCAAGGACCTTCGCAAAGGCCCTTGTGTGGAGCAACTCCTTTGCGAATGGGATTGCAGGGTTATGCAGGTCCCTTCCCCCTCATTTGCATTATGGCCCCCTCACTACTTTGCCCAGCCCTGGGTGCAAACCCAGTTTGCGAGGGCAAACTGGGCTTTGTGAATACCAGCTATTCATAAAGTCCGGTTTGCCCTGGGCAAGCGGGATTTGTGCCCAGGCAAAGCTTTGTGAATCCTATCCCAGGTATATAAGTAACAGTCTTTAGTCTTATGTGAGCCTCTAGTTTATTTTGAGAAAAATTAATTAGCATCTAAAAAAATACAAAAAATTTAAAGAAAGCATGTGGAAACCAAATATCCCAGTCTAAAATAAAAAAAAAAGCATTCTTCGATTAAATGGTGGAAATGCTTCAGAACTGATCATTCTCACATAAAGGATTAATTTATGAAAGCTGAAGTACTAATAAACTAGGAAATAAATTATTCTCCGTTGTGACTGTGTTCCAATACACCATGCTTTTGGGTCTTATTCTGTTGTGTGGAAGGTTCCAACGTGTCATTAGATTTAAAAAAAAAGTTGGACTGTACATGCACTGTAGAGTCAGAGTGCACTATGTTGTGAATGGTGTTCCTGCCTACCTTAGCCAGATTATGCCTTTTCTCTATTGTGGTATAGTATCCTCTCAGATAAGATGTGGGATATTTTTCTGCTTAAAATTCTTAAACCCTCATGGACCTGTCATTTTTCTATCAGAGATGCACAGCAGGAGAGCTACGTCTTCTTCTGTGTAGTGTGCATCTTTTTTCAAGGCTCATTTGCAAAACCATCAAATACAGTATGTCGAATCTATCTTTGCTAGCACAGTTTTTATTCAAATGGTGAAAGAATGAACTTATTACACTGACATGGTGACAAGACTGGTACAGTTCATTTCCATATTTTTGAACTATGTTAATACCATTCTTATTATGGATATTTTTGGCATTAATTTAATACTGATGAGTTGTGACATCATAATGAGAAACATACCACTGTGAACTTCCTTTTGCCTTTAAGAGTTTTGTTGTTGTTGCTATAGACAGCCTTTCCTTTGCTATTCTAAAGAATGTAATGCATTTGGGATAGCCAAGTTTTTCACCTTGTGTCGTCTGCGGTCTCTCCTTGGCCTTTTGTTTCTTCGTGACTCTCATATTTTTCTTTCTGCTGCTTCTTATTGGGCAATAAGTCTTCCTATAAGAAACCTTGAATATTTACATGGACAGTAATCCAGGCTTATATTTTATTTAGTTGAGAATGGTTTAGAATACCTTTAATTTAGAAAGCAGCGTAGTCTCGTGGATCCTAAGCCAGCAAATTCTAGTTTTTCTCCTGACCTAGCCACTGGCTCAATGAGTAAGTCATCTGACCTTTTCATGAGTTGAATCTGTACCTCAGGGTAAGCAAGGTTTTGCATCTCAGCTGGGCTATCTTTGTTAAATAAAATCTAAATAACAGCAGTAATTTGATTATACAAATTAAAATGCAAAGAAAGTCAGACTCAGGGTCTGTGATAACTGCTGTAATGTGTTTAGTGCTGTTGATAGCAACTATGACATTTCTTTTCCTGTACTTTTAGCCATGCTTACTCCAAGAAAAACAAACTTTAGCGAAAGCCGATAGGGCTGTGAAGAGCTACCAAATGACCAAACTTACCAATGTGCATAGAAATTATGCAGTGCCCGGGTGTAACTTGGCAACATTTTGGAGGTATTGCACCAGATTTTCAACATGGCCTTTTTGGGACCCCTCTTCATGAGGAGTGCCAGTATCATTTTGTTTAATTGTCCCGAAAGGTGATTTTTGCAGAGCAAATGCGCTATTTTTTATATTTGGAAATTGGTAGCGAATGTCATATGAGGTTGGGGAACTTCCATTCCCAGATTTTTACCAGCATCACTGGCGAACTATAAATTTACAATATCTCTATCTCCAATACAAACACATTTCCTTTTTGAGTTTTTATTTTGAGAGAGATTATTTTTGCTGTTGTACATGACATGGTCATAACAACAAGTATAAACAGTATTTACAAGTTAAATATTTAAAATGCACACTACATGTTGAAGTAATAGTATATGACTATTAAGAAGCAATGGTTAAATAAGGAAAACATCTTTTATTAAAAATACATTTCCAAGCGGCCCGGTGGTGCAGTGGTTGGATTTCCGCTTGCGACGCCAGCGACTCGGGTTCGGGAATGGACTCAGGTGCTGGAGGGCCAGCCAGAGGGAGAGGACTTGAACGTCGGCTGACGGCTCGCCTTCTCTCGGGGGGAGGGTGGGGATGCAACCGGATGCTTGCTGACCCCTAGCGGAGGCTGGGGGTATGGCAGTGCGTGGAGTCCCACACACTAAGGAGGCATGGTGAACGTTGGTGTCAGCCTTACATTGTGGCACACCATGCCCCCGGGGAGCAAATGGGAAAAGAGCCCCGTAGCTGACCGGATGACGGTCACCAGTTCCCATAGCCGCGAGTCCAAGGACAGTGCATGCACTATCCCCAGGAGCACCCCGGAACAGGTTTGGCACTGGTTGCCCCCACCAGCACCATCCTCCTCGGGGGGGGGGACCCACCTGGTGAATGATTACGTCCAGGGGTCATCTGTGGGGGCTGCTATATGGGGGATGAAGAGGTGGCTGATCCGAGGCAGTGTGGCTTGGAGGGCATAGGTGGCCTGAAGGAGAGGCCGGCCCGGAGCTGGGAGGGAGCATAAAAAAAAACATGCTTTCACTCAAATATTATTTTGGATAAACATTTCAGATAGCAATTTATTATTTTCCTGTTGGCACTGTATAGTGCTGTTCAGTCACAATCATCAAAAACTGGCATGCTGCTAATTCAGTCCTCTTCAATTTATTTAGTCAGAGTGCAAGCTGCTGTGTGTGTGTGTGTGTGTGTGTGTGTGTGTGAGCATGCAACCTGTCGTTGTAGATAAACAAAATGCTATAGTCCCCTGTTCTGACAGTCTCTCACCATTCACCAGGACTAAATACAGACAGTGTGGAAACCAAACACTTACCCTGCCCCCCACACTGTAGCTGTCTCTGTGGATTACCAGAGGGTTTAAAGCTCAAGTAGTGTCAGTCCCTTACCTCTTACCAGCACTAAATCCATCACAGTGTGGGTAAGTTTGCACTGAGCCTGCCCCACATGGTACTGCACCTGTGGATAAACTGAGGGCTTTATCTACTTTTTACCAGCACTAAATTCATCACAGTGGGTGGGGGGGGCTGCACAGTACCTGTCCCTATGGATAAACAAAGAGCTTTAGTTTACTATCTAGTGCTATCTCAACTGTACCTTGTATGATCATTGAGAAGAAAAGTCAGCAGTGTACCTGATTATGTGGATAAACAGAGGTGTTGTAAGTCCCCACCTTTCACTAGCACTGGATAGCAAATATACAAAGGTTGAATAGAAAAATATATATAAAAAAAACATAAGAAAATGGTTTCGGATCCCAATAAGTGCCCACAGGAACAAGGATAAAAACTTAAGGTTGTCAGTAAGGGGTGAGAGAGTTGTAGAACATAGCTGTAACTGGACTGTCCGTAATATGACACTGTAGTCTGTCTGACTGTTTTAGAGCTTCAATAAATTCCAGTACAACAGATAATGAGTTAATCCCTTGGTTGCTGAAAGAACTAGAATACATCTATTAGACTGAGCTGGACAGATGCTCAATCTGCAGCCCTACGAAAGTTCAATTGAGGGGCTAGAAACAGCAGTTTCAAAAGTTTTTGTTTGTTAATATCCTGAGAAGTTTGGAGGTACAATACAATAGCATCCCCCATCCCTTCTGATGCCTTTAACATAGAGCAGCAAATAGCAAAAATCAGAGGGGGAGTGCACTATTTTGCAGCTGTGGAGGAATACTTCCAAATGTCCAAAAAGGGAGTTCAATCATCAGCCATTTTTAGAGCTACATTCTGATCCCAATAGGGCTATAGGCTCCACCCACAGCCCTAAAAATATGTTATAGTATGTCTGGATATGTCCATGAAGAGTCATACTGGGCCTGAGCCACTGATCTCATTTAACTCCACTCAAGAACGTAACTTTCTTCAGTATTTCTTTACATGTATCTCTATTAAATGCTGTAGAACCCACTTCACTGTAGTAATCTGCTACATGTTTAGAAGTGATTACCGGCAAAAGATTATCTATTGGATATGTTCACAGATACTGAGTCACTTGAAAGGGAATTGAACATTTTGCTATAGCACTGGGACTATTTTCCTTTGGATTTTCAAGTTAAGTCAGACTTCCTACTTATCTGTCTTTGAAAACCCACACAGTAGTGTGCAGGGATTTTGAGAATGTATGTCCTTCTTTAAAGACAAGCTTCAAACCACTCTGCACTTGCCAGCCATTCTCAACATGTACTGTAAGAACCTATGGCCAAAGTAATCCCCTGCAGACAGTTGCTTCACATGGTAAGCCGGGCAAGTCCCAAGGGGTGGATGTGGTACAGTTCAGAATCACAGTGGAGCTAAAGAAGCAATTGGTGGTACCACTTGCTATAATCCTTTAGAAGTCTTTCTGGACAGGTGTGATGCCAGAGGAATAGAAATAAAAGTGACTTGACTTAGAAAGTGGCTTATGGTGGTCCCCATGTTCAAGAAAGCGGCAGTGTTGGACCCAGGCAACTGCAGGCTGGTCAGCCTTACATCAGTAGTAGATGAGGTCCTGGAGGGCATTATCTAGGGACAGAATTGATGAGCACTTGGTTGAGGTCAAAGTTATTGCCCTCAGCATGACTTTAAGAGGGGCAGAGCATGCCAAACCAACCTGATCACCTTTTTCAAAGAGGTGACCAGGGGGAATGTGGATGGAGCAGGGCCCTGGATATTGTTTATCTGGACTTCAGCTAGGTCTTTGATACTGTGGCACATGAAAAGCTTCTGGACAAAGTAAACCAGTTTAATATACATGAGACATATACATTGTGGAATTCTAACTGAATTGGAGGCAGGAAGTAGAGGGTTGTGGTAAGTGAGCACTACCCAGAATCGAGAGAGGTATTCAGTGGTGTCCTCAGGGGTCAGTGCTGGGGCCGCTGGTCTTCGGCATCAACATTTCAATCACATTAACAGAAGCAGTATCCTCCTTCTTCTCATTTTGGACTTCCTGCACTTTGCTTGTAGTTCTTTAACAATAATGGATTTAAGGAGGTCTCTGAATAGCTGTGGGAGGAGACTAGAGCTAAAATTGAAGCCAAACAGTTACTGTATAACTGCAAACTCTAAGACAAAGGTTAATAAAACAGTGATGTCAGATTAACCATGGGTAAATCTGAATATGAGAACTGGATGAAATAAAAGACACCAGACTCAGAAGGATGGTCAGACAGTAATGTATATATGGTTTAAGAACTGAGTCAATAGGCTGGATAAAAATATAAAAGAAATGTTACTACTGAAAGGCAGAACAGCTGTTAAAGATGAATCCTGTGAATGATTTGCAGGCATACAAACAATTATGGGTAATAAGTTGACTGTGATTAGCTCAGTAGCTAATGATCTCAAAGTTGAAGAAAAGATAGAGATATCACATAATACAAATAAGGCGGGAGATTGACAGAATGATGTACGCATGCTCTAGCTGATCGGTTACTGAGACCGACCCCACCTCAGACTACCCCGCTCCTTCGTGCTGTATTTAGCATCTAACTGTGGCAGAAATTGTTTCAAGGCTTGGTGTTTTGGGCTATGGCAAAAGAGAAAGCCATCAGTCACTTAGTTAATTAAGGGGCAAAGCAGAGAATGACATCCATGTCCCTTGCTGCCAGTGAGGACCAGAAGCCAACCGCTGAGCTCACTGAACTAAAGAAGAGTGCTGTCCTTCAGTAAGCAATGTCGATGGTCTACAGTGATAAACTTGGAACAGTCAGTTGGCGATAGAAACCCAGTGTTACAGACTATTTCACAGTCTGATATTCTACTGGAGGAAGGCAAACGGTAGTCAGTCCAAGTGAGTGCAAAGAGCTGTAAGTCATGGAGGCCGAGGAGAATTTAAAATGGAAAAGAAAAGGGACGCTGGCTGCTCACTTTAAATGAGGTAAAACGATATATAAAAAGAATAAGAATAGAAATAAGACTTTTCTTGCTCTTGGGATGCCTTTTAAGAGTTGATGGGGAGGTCTGTTTCAAGTTTGGTGGTGTAAACCTCAGGAAGTCGGCCCTAAGTGACTGCTAGTAGATACTAAGCTACTCTAAGGTAAAAAGCAAAATGATAAAGGTAAATGTTACAAAGGCAAATAACTGGGGCCTACAAAGGAAGATACTGAGCTGCTAATATATAAAAGTGCTTACTGTTCCCATTTATGTCATATGAAGAAAATAAATAAACTAAAAGGCTAAGTAAACTGTTTCAGACAAGTAAAAGTTTAAATATTAGTCCTGCATTAGAAAGTACAGTGGCCAGTAGTACACAGGCTTCCCCAAGCAGAAAAAAGTTACGAACAACTATAGTTGCCCTTTAAGAATTTATTTGTTTATTTCGTTTTTATTGACAGGGTAAGTGCACTAGACAAATCCTGCCTATTTTCAGGCACGACCCGGGGGAGGGGGATACAGATGAATGCCAACTGGCTTTGAACCAGATTATGCTGTTGGTGGTATTTTTAGTGAATAAGGGAAATTTGGCCAGGACACCGGGGAAATTCCCCTATACTTTTCGATAACTGCCATGGGATCTTTAACATCCACCTGAACTACCATCAATCCAGGCAGATGGGACCTCGGTTTAACGTCTCATCCGAAAGACAGCACCTCAGAAGTGCAGCACCCCTCTCATGCTGCACTACAGTGTCAGTACTGGGATATTAATCCAAGTGCCAGATGTGGGAACTGAACCCACAGCCCTCTGATCACCCGGCCTCAGAGGAGAGTTTGCTGCTGCCCTGCAGGACTATCTGAAAACAAGATGCCTCCTAAGAAAGAATCTGATGCAAAAAAAAAAAGGAGAAACAGGGGAAGCAAGTTGGGAGCTCAGCTACCATTACTAAAACTGCCCTTTCAGGCCAAGATTTGACTGGATCTAATGAAGACACCAGTTCCCTACCTGACGAAGAGTCACCTGATCCATTAGTGGAGGGCATTGGGAATGAGGCCCCAAATGCATCACAGTCTCAAAATGTAAATAATGCCCCACCAGATTGGGCCAGACAATTGATGGACATCCCTGGAACAACTGCAGTACAACCAGTTGTGGAAGCAATTGATAATCTAAAAGGCTCCTTTCAAAATATAGAAATTAAATTGGAACAAGGGGTGAAAAGAATGAATGAGCTTGAATCACATCAGTCTCAGCTTGAAGATACAGTCCAACCAATGTCAAAGGAGCTAAAATTTTTCAGAAACAGCAACTAGATCTACAAGGCAAGATGGACGATAATGAAAACCAGGCAAGAAGCAAAAATATCAGGATTTTTGGGCTTCAACAAGAATGGAAAAAAGACATGCCTCTCAGAAGTATTGCCAAGAACATTTTTTTCCAAACTGTTAGGAGAGAAGGCCAAGATACTGGAAATAGACAGAATCCACTGGCTGGGTCAAGCAAGAAGCACTCTAGGAATGAGACCAGCAATTCTGAAATTTCTCACATTGGAAGGAAAAGATACTATTATGGCCCAATATCACAAATGCCCTAACTTTAAATATAAAGGTCAATTAATTACTTTGAGAAATGATTTTTACCGAAATCTTTGGGGAAAAAAGGGAGACCTTTAATAAAGTACAGCAGTTTCTCTGGAAAAAAGGTTATAAAGCATATATAATCTATCCTGCAAAACTCAGTTCTTTCGAATAACCAAGGCTTATTGTATGAAACAGTGGCAGAAGCAATACTGGAGCATTTTGCAACATATGAAAATGACTAATTAAATTACACTAAGCAGGTGCTGCAATCTTTAATATGTGGAGCGGATGGTTATCAGGAGGGAGCTAGTGGCTTGTGATGCAGTGTCCTTAAGTGTGGGAGGGTCACCTGACTTGATGTCTTTGACAAGACTGGGAGGGTGGGGACAGAAATGGTGGGAGCAATAAAGAATACATGTTTCAATGGATTAAATTGGAAAACCTCATATATTTCAAACAAGAGTGAGCTAAAATGCTCACATGAGTACAATTATGGGTCCAAAAAAAGAAAAATGATGTGATAAAGGGGAAGTTTTTTATTCTTTATGGTATTAACATTGAAGACAGCATCCTGGAACATAAACAGGTTCAGCTCCCACATTAAAAGATATAGAATTTTAGCAAGGATAAAAAAATTATAACTTGGTTTAGTATTTTTATAGGAGGTCCATATGAACCAGAAGAAAGTAGAAAAACTTAAAAAAATGATAGAGACAATATATCATACTCTAGGCCCTTCAAAAAAAAGAGCAGGGGTTTTGATAATGTTATCAAAGCACTTTAAAGGGGTAGTGGAAGATTCTGCATCTGATACTCCGTGAAGAATAATAGCAGTAAACCTGAAACTAGAGAACTATTTTGTAACTCTGTGTTCAGTATATGTTCCCTTTACTGGTTTCAGAAACTTTTTAGCAGAAGTTAATAAAACAGTCTACAATTTTAATTGCTTTAATATTTTAATTGGGGGAGATTTTAATTGTTCAAGAATGATTCAGTAGATAAAATATCTCCCTTTTTTGAGTTGTGATAATTATAAAGCGAAACAATTGGACAACTTTATGGACTCTTGTTATTTAGTAGATGTATGGAGAGAGCTGAACCCGAATGTTAAGGACTATACATTTTTCTCAGCAAGACATAATGTGTATTCTTGCCTATATTATTTTCTGGTCTCTAAAGATATGCTTGTTTCATGTTTTAAGGTGGATGCTGATATACAACCTGTGTTACTATCAGATCACAATATGGTTACTATTGATCTTCTCTGTGAGAGTGCTCCAAAAAAAACTAACGTTTGGAGAATGAATAACTACTTATTGAAAGATCTAACAATAAATAAAAAGATAGAACATGGTATAGTCAACTTTATGATAGATAATAAGATAGATGAAGGAAATATAAAGTATTGGGATACATTTAAAGCGACAATAAGGGGAATATTAATTTCTGAGGCTGCCTGGAAAATTAAAAACAGACTACTGCAACAAGTACAAGAAAAGCTTAAACAGTTAAAGTTCGAAATTAAAAATAGAAACACAAGTAAGATGGCAGAACGAATGAAATTAAAAAAGTTTATAACTTCTACAGAAATATATCAAACTAAAATCTGGGCCAAAACCAATAAAAACTGGAAACAATACAGTGAACAGGTAGGACAATTATTAGCAAAGAGACTACAGGAACAGGAAGAAAATCAGACATAACCTTAATAATGAAAAGGAATGGCCAAATAAGTACCACTCAGGAAGAGATCCAGCAAGAATTTCTGGATTTTTACTCTAATTTTTATATATCAGATTGCAGCCCGGAAGGTTCTGAGATATTCTACTATGAAAAATTCTGTTCAACAAAAATTGCAAAAAAAAAAAAGATTGGGAGCAGTTAATGAAACCTATATCTGAAATAGAAATTATAGAAACCATTCAAAATATGAAGAGAGGGAAATTCCCAGGCCCTGATGGCTATACATTAGAGTATTATGAAACAGTTAAAACAATATTAATACCATGGTTAAAGTCCTTCTATAATCAAATCAAAAAACAAAATATTTTACTGGATTCTTTCAGTCACACCTGTATTTCATTGATACCCAAACAAGGGAAAGACTTAACCCAAACAGAAAACTGCAGACCAGTGGCGATATTGAATGTAGACTATAAAATATATACAAAAATCTTGAATAACAATATAGTATATGGTCAGGGCTTAGTGTGTATGGAAAACAAAGGTGTTCCAAATCTTGTTGTAGGACAGTTCAAAGGTCAAAAAAGTTGTTGTACTATCGTTCTGACGTCACATCAATAGTACAACAGCTTTTTAGCCTTGAGCTGCCACTTGATTGGCAGGAACTGGTCAGCTAAAAATCAAAACAACAAAATGGCGGTGCTGGTTATCGAGCGGAGGGCTGAGAGGTAACCTAAGACAGTTGCTACATGGACTGAGTCAGCTCCATGTGTCCTAACTGCCACTTTGCCTTTTTTTTTTTAAATCACTGGCATCTGTAAATTATAGCAAGAAGTGGCAGAGTGGTAGGGCAACGAGGACCGGATTCAGGAGTAGACGAGGACCGGATTCGGGAGTAGACGAGGAGTGGTAGCGTGAACATACAGCATGAAGGAGCGGCTGCTATCAAATTTTGTGAAATTGTAATATTTTTGAAACCATATACTATATAAAACAGTGCATGGTTGTCCATACACAACAAGGCTGTTGCCATCTCGGAGATATGATGCAGTCATATGGACCTCTCGAGCTTCGCTCTCAAGGTCTGTATGACGCCATCATAGCCCCTCGATGGCAACATAGCCTTGTTGTGTATGGACAACCATACACTATTCTATATATTGTCCCGGTTAGGTTACATTATACATAAAAACCAAACAGGGTTTATTCCAGACAGGAAGATTAAAACAGGACTATTTAAGATGCATCTTACAGTGGAATATCTTTTGAACTCAGGAACACAAGCAATTTTTCTATCACTTGATGCCTCCAAAGGTTTTGATATGTTGGAATGAACATATTTGTTCAAAGCAATGGAAATTTTAAATTTTCCAACACAATTTATCAGTTATATAAAACATTATATAATAAACCTTCTGCTCAACTTAAAATAAATGGAAATTTATCCAAATCAATTAAATTACACTGAGGTGTCAGGCAGGGATGCCCACTTTTCCCCACATTATTCGTGATAGGATTAGAACTGTTACTCAAAGAAATACTGACTAATTCACTCATCTCAGGCTTTAAAAAAGATGGACTAGGGTCAAAATATAATGCACATGTGAATGACTTACTGCTATTACTACGAGATCCAAATCAAAGCTTGGAGGAATTAATGAAAGTAATCAAAACATTTTCCAATATAGTGGGATATAAAATCAATGAAACAAAATGTGAAATGGTAACTTTCAACATAAAACAACCAGAAAGATACAAAAATATAATTAATGCTAAGATTCAAGGGTATGACATATCTGGGGATTATTATTTCTAATAAAGTTGAGGACTGGTATAATTTAAACTTTGAGCCTCAATGTATTTCTTTAAAAATACAACTCCAGGGTTGGAGTAAATTCCAACTATTGTTATGGGGGAAGATTCAACTTATTAAGATGGTAGCACATCCAAAACTAGCTTATAGTTTACAGTCAATCCTTTACCCAATCCCAGAAAACTTGTTTAAAAAAATGAATAAATTGTTTAGTAACTTCATTTGGAATAACCGAACTGTACGCATAGCTTGGTCAAAAATGTGTCTACCAAAAGAAAAGGGAGGATTGTCATGTCCGGATATTCAAATATGCTAGTATTCATTAATTGTTAAATTGTCTATTAATTGGGTATTTAAAGAAGTCTAATTGTGTTTTGAAAACTTAATAAAAAAATACTTATTTTAAAGAAAAAGTGAACATTGAAAAGCTACTTTTTTTCTACAACAGATGGAATAAAATCTAAGAGTAGTATCATTAAAAATATGAGTATAATAATATAGCAATTTCCAAAAATATCCAATTGGATGGTAGGAAAATCTCCCATGAATGAGATATGGGAGAATCCTAATTTCACTATTCAAGGAAAAGTTTAACAAAACCCACAATGGGTTCAGAAAGGCATAAGGAGATGGAGTAATTTATACAACAATGAAATCAAAATTCCATGGAAAAATTTTAAAGAGAAGTTTCAACTAAACCAATCCCAATCATTCTACTTTAATCAAATAAGTAGTCTTTATAAAAAGGACTATTGACAATGGGAAAGAGACCCCTAATAACAAAAAAAAAAAAAAAATGGAAGCAGAACTCATTGAACTCCAGATCTAAAAGTATAAAAATGTATTCCTGGATTGTTTCTCAGTATTATAAAAATGCACTTAAAATGATCTAAAAATACTATGTTAAAATGGGAACAAGAAATAGATGAATTACTGACTGAACAATAATGGATGTTAGCATTATCACAGATTCATAATTACAGATTATACAATGGCAAGAACGAATCCTGGGCTCTGATTGGTCAGTTGGCCATCACAGCAGGGATGTTATCCTGGCATAACATCCCTGCTGTTCACAGGTCTACTGTCATCATTATGGCTCCTATGGATGCTGATCCTCATGAGCCCTTTTTTCCATCTCCTCTTAAGAAACAAAAATATTTTTCCACACTGATAAAAACATTCTTTAAAATTATTTTTATTTTATATATAACAACAAGCCATTGTATAATGAGAATAATGCCCTCCAGGTGGGTGTTATGTGGAGATAACATCCCTTCTGGGTGTTGACTGCCGGCCAGTGGCCTTGGGCCCAACCACCCGAGGTGGGATGCTATCCCAGCATAACACCCACCCTGTTGGGCATTATTCCTTTAATATATTATAGTAAAAAAGAGAAACAACAAAGTACTATAGATTACAGAGAAATTTTAATGAAGTGGATAATTGGGCGAATCCAAATAATATGCAAATGAATTAAAGGAAGCCTAAAGTTGTGAAGGTGAATATTTTGAAAGAGTTAAAAACTATAATTGAATGGAGTGGAAATAGAAATGGTCAATACAGTAAAACTACTTGGGGGAGGTCTTGATAACAGAGGATTTGAAATGGAAACAGCATATAGATCAAGATGCTGAGGATAAATAACTAATGTGTGTATTTTATCCTTACTCTAGAAAGAGCTGTATCGAATAGTAGGCACCTGCTAACAGTATATAAATTGATTATTAGACCTGTTCTTCTGGAATATGCTTACCATATATGTCACACTAGCCTTACTGTTGAAGACACAGTGAGACTGGATACTGTACATAAAAGAGTTTGTAGAGTGATACATAGGGATGTAGCTTACTAGATATTTCTTCAAGAATGGAATTGAGGAAAATTGGAAGTGTGCTGCTGTGGAGAAGAGAAGTGTGTATGGCTGGGCATCTGCTACTTTGGCACTGCAACTTCCGTAAGGGTTAGAAAACCTTCATTACTCCCACCAAAAAATAAAAGCAAGAAAATGCCTAGAATTTCTACAGTGACTCTTGCTTTATTTTTGACCTGTTCTGTTGGTTTTATATTAATGGCACATTTCCAGAAAATAAACTAGTGACAACTGACTTTTTGGGGGTTTACCAGATGTCTGGCTCCTACTTTTGCCACCTTGGGGGTCAAGGTGGATGGGGGCTTGCAACCTCTCAGAGGTGTTGTCGTCAATGGGCAAAAAAAAAACTATGTATGGAGGATGATGGGGTTGTACTGTCACTTGAATTATGATTGCCTTCCTTTCTCTTCTCTACCAGTAATATTCGCCTTTCCCACCCATCATCATCATCGTTGTCAAAGCCTAGAGATGAAGCCATGCATAGGCATCTTATCTCATACTGTGACTCGGTGTGACTTTAGCAAATGCCTTTTCATGATGGATGTTCCAAGATGTGTACCTTCCATACCCCATCTAAATATGTCCTAGCATAGCAGGCACACTAAACTGGTCCATGAAACTTTGTCAACTGTAGAGAAATCCCCACACCATGACTTTGCCCATTTGGTCTTGCCAAGTGGGTACTCTTTAGTGCGGTGTCTGTGGCAGGCTACTGTGGCCTTCTTTTTCTACATCTGCCTCCTTCATGACCTGTTCAAGCCCTTAAAAAGGTTCATGGGCCAATTCCTCTACCTTATCTGTGTCTACTTGGGTACTTTTTTTATTCCATTTTCCTTCTCTGCTCTTTTTTGGGTGGATTGCTTTTTTGGGACCTATTCTTTTTCTCTAGAAAATTCAAAATGCATATTTTTATTGCATTGAAAAGAACGGGAGCAGCTGCAGTGCCTGGATACCTTTAATACAGCTAAAAGGTATTCACATGCTGTTCACTGACAATGGCCATGGCATTCTTAACTTCTGTTTTGAAATGCCAACTCACTGTGTAGTGCACAACTGACCTCTGTTCTCTACACTGCAGGTTAGAGATCATGCAGCTAGTGAGTTGGGGCACACACTGAACAGACCGCCAACTTCAAAATCCTGTAGAAAAGTGATTACACTGGACTCGTGAAATATTGTTAGAAAAAAAGAAAGCATAAAATAAATAAATTAGTTGTTCAAGATGTCTCTTGACTAATCAAGAGCATAATCTCCAGACATCTTTGCTTTCTAGAGCTGCACAGCTTCATAGTTCTCAAATGCAAAGATGTCTCATGATGACACTCTTGATTAGCCAAGAGATATCTTGGACAACCCATTTATTTATACCCCGTCAGTCTTTTGCAATCTCTCATGTGCTCGCCAAGTCCCACTTGCTTACCCATACCCACTGCTACTGTTACCTCTCTCAAAGTACTACTATCAGTGTCTTTGTCACCACTGAGTACCACAGTATCCTCCTTCACCTCCTTCTGCATTTCCACTGCCTGTGCCTGATGCTTTTTCTTTTTTTTTCTTCCAAACAGTCCTTGCCTGAGTTTGGAATTCTTGCAGTGCCACTAAAAATGATACCTACATTATATGATATTTTATGGACTCTTCATTCAGTTTTCACACTTTCTGTTGGGGGGCTGTGGCTAACCCAACTCTGTTTTGGTTCTTCACTTTTGGATGGTTCTATGCCCCATCACCTCCTTTCTAGTGCTGCATTGTTGCTTCACTGCAGAAGGTTGCCAGCACACAACTAATTGATGCCCATTGCTCTGGCTCCCAGGGCAAGCACAACTGATACACAAATACTGTACTTAAAACATACAGTGGAAACTTTTCTTTTATCAGTACAATGAAATAAGTATTATTTTATTTTGTTCTGCAAAGACAAAGTGCCAACTAGTAGCAGGCAGTGGCTGGCTGCCAGCTGACACCCACATCCTGCCTGTTGCCCACTACCCATCCTCCCAGTCCCTCCCTATACTCTGCAAGGCAGACACAACTGAGTCTCACATGCACATCTTGTATTTCAAAAAAGCATTTTATTAGTGCAAAAATCTGTCTGTCTGTCTGTCTCTATAGAGTCTTTGCAAAAAACTTCATTAATGCACCCATTAGGGTTCCAGCAACAAAAGTTGGAAAATGGGATCTTAGGGAACTCAACCCTAACACCTCTCCCCCACCCTAACCCTAACACCCCACCCCCACCTTGCAGGCAGAAACAGACATGGGGTGTGCCATGGGGTTGTGAACCCTAATGCTCACTCCATTCCATGTGTAAGCAAGCTGAGATGGTACAATGTATGAGAATGGGGTGAGCAAAACTCCATTTCCCAACTTTTGTCACTAGAACCCTAAAGGATGCATTAATGAAGGTTTTTACAAAGAATTTTCATACTTTTTGAGATAGTATAATTGCAGGCTTACAAGACCCTGCACTTCCAACCATCAATTATTAAGAGATTATAACTGTGCCCTTATTTCCCTGTGGCAGCCCAGGGCCCTTTGGGCCCTGCACTCCCATCACTCCATAATTAGAGATGTGTGAAGTTGGTAAAATTTACTCTACAAATTATTCTGTGAATTTCACACAATTTGTGGATGATTTCGTGGATGTGGGTTGCAAAGTTTCACCCGCAAAGTGCAGAATTCCACTAGAGAGGTACAGAATTTTGCCCACAAATGGTGGAATTTCACCAAGAATGGCAGAATTTTGCCATTCGTGGGTGCAATTCTGCCATTCTCAAGTGAAATTCTGCCATTTGCAGGCAAAATGCCACACTTCCTGGAGAAATTCAGCAAAAAAACAACAAACTTGAAGCCTGATAGGAGAATGCTTAGCCTCTCTGCAAAATTTCGCAGATTGTGCCATGGATGCGAAATTCCGGAGTTCGCCAACAAATTTAAATGTTACTGCATCTCTATCCCTAATCCTTTGCAAATTTGTGTGTGGGAGCACAGGGCCCTCTGGGCCCTGCACTGGCATCTCTGCATAAAGCCTACACTCCCATCACTCCATAATGGTATTCATATTAGCATGTGGGAGTGCATAGTGCCATCCAGCCATAATTTTTGAGATACTATAATCATTTCTCTATTTCCCTGTGGGGGCGCAGCTGCCTCTGGGCCCTGCACTCCCATCAGTCCTTAATGGTGTCCATATTTGCATGTGGGAGGGCCTTGCATTCCCATCCATGCATAATTTTTAAGACAGTGTACTGCTACTCTTCTTTAGGGCCCTGTACTCCCATTGTGTAGTGTGCAGAGCCAAAGAAATGCCTGACATTCTAATGTTATCCTATAGAAAACACAGGACAATATGAAACCTGTGTAACTCAACACCAAAGTAATATATTTTCACAAAACCAGCAAAAGGCACATTGGTGGGGCAAGCCCTTTGTACCCTGAAAATTTCAGAACAAAACTCCAAACTGTGTCTTCACAGAGCACTGACAAAGAAACAACTGTGTACACCTCCTATTACAATGATTCCCTATGGAAAACAAAGCAAAATTTAAACCTGCAGAATTCCAGAGCAAAGTAATATATTTTCATCAAACTAGCAAAAGGCATATCAGTGGGGTAAACCCTTTGTACCCTGAAAATTTCACACCAGAATTCCAAACCATTAGTGAACTCTGCGGTGACGAAGACAAAATTAGTTTTTGTTTTCAAGTTACAAAGTTTTAAAGTTAAAAAATTGGATACACACACAGTGCACCAAAAAAGAAAATAGCTGAAAAAACATGACCCTTTCCTTTTGGTTTAGTTTGTAGTGGACCACAACTATAAATCAGAAAACTCCAAAAATACTTACCTCTAAAGGTTGACAGTTGTATGGTTTGTAGTAGGCAGTCTATTGAAATGTCTGAGGTGACTTAAAAAAATTAATTGCAGTAGTTATTTGAACTGTGTTTAATGACAAGTCAGGTAGTACCATGCAGGATCATACTAAATATGAGGGTAGGTCACTCATCTTAGAGGTAAGGAATTATTAAGGATGATATAGAAAGATTTGTTAAGGAGTCTGATATGATAGATACATTGCAGCATGGTTATACCAAGGGCCGCTCATGCCAGACTAACTTACTTGAATTTTATGGGAAGGTCACTATAGCTTTGGAACATAGTTTTTATTTTTTTTATTTTATTTAAACAGCAGTTTGGAAAACCTTTGAGCCACAGGCTCATTTACAAAGGTACCTTGTCCCCCGTGGATGTGATATTTTTGGATTTCACAAAGACTTTTGATACGGTATCACACAAGGAATTAATTGATGCTTTAAGAAAAATGGGTTTGGCCAGTAATATATTTAATTGGATTGACTGCTCATTAATGGATAGGAGACATGCGAGTCTCAGGGGCATCACCTCAAGCTGGGCTAAAGTGACTAGAGTTCCACAGGGCTCTGTTCTTGGTCTTGCATCTGTTCAATCTATTTGTAGCTTCCATGAAATGTAATGAGGGCATGTGGATCTCCCAGTTTGCAGATGATGCCAGAAGTGGAACTGTGGTACATAATTTGGAGGATATTATGAATCTGCAGAGGGCCTTAATAAATCTGGAACAATGGGCCAACACATAGGTTGGAATTTAGCATCAAAAATGCTCAGTAATGCACTTAGGCAAGAATAACATCAAAGCTAATTATTTCTTAAGGGGCCAGATATTGAAAGAGGTGACTCAGGAAAGAGATCTGGGCGTGACAGTATCAAATGACCTTAACTTCAGAAAGCATTGCCATACAATCACACAAAGGGCCAATGGAATCTTGACCAATATTGGTAGGCACATTGCAAGTAGAGATAGGGAAGCTGTGGTTCAGCTGTATTTCTCTTTGGTTAGGCTGCACCTGGAGTATTGCGCCGAGTTCTGGGCACCCAGTACAAATCTGAGACCAGAGTTCTTGAGGGGGTCCAGCGAAGGGCAACCAGGATGATAGGGGATCTCAAGGGCTTGACATATGAGGAAAGATTAGATAGCTTGTGGATGTTCTCTCTGGAATATCGTTGAATGTGGGGAGACTTATGCTTAGTGTATAGTGTTCCGACTAATCGTAAGTTTTGGGGCTGCCTGTGCTTTAATTTGAAAAATCAGTATCACAATACAAGACCCCATGATTTGCAACTAAAAGGTGATCTACTGTATGCCATTCAAGAAAGAGAGCATTTTGGTATGACTAAAGGGCTGTAGCACTGTGGAATTCACTGACATTGAGGTAGTAGGTAGCAAGAACATTACTGAATTTAAGGCTAAATAGATAATTTAGATAATTTTTGTATTAGCAACAGAAGAACAGGGTATTTTCAATGATTAAGTGTGAGTGTAATGGATATTTTGTCTCCCCTGCTCAGTACTAACCTATGAACCTGTATATTGAATAAAAAGGTTTTTGTGGTTACTGTAAGAAATCATAATATTCTACAGAAACTGATGCCTTTGCTTTCATGATGATTTCCTACAGAAACAATGAAAACCAGTCTGCCGTGCATTTGTTGATTACGGGTGCCCAATCCCACTTTTGGTATGTCATTATCTCCCCCAACTGTTTTCCAAATGTGAGTGTCCAGTCGCGCCATCTATATGTTGATATCCACCCACCGATTTATTCTCAATGGCAGCTGCTCAATCCTGCTGTCAGTATTTTGGTATTCCCCCATGTATTTTTATTTAATATTTATTAATTTCCTTTTCAACAGATAAGAAGACAAAAAGCAAATAGCAATGCATATTATTATATACTTCTGTTACAATGTTAGTATGTCACAAACTGGGGAGAGCAGTTAACAGCTTGGTCTGCTGCAATGAAACTATCGTCATTTATAGTAAATACAGTTCATATGTTACAGAGTAGTAAGCTGTAGTATTGCTAGTAATAAACTTTGAACTATGTTCCAAACTAATGTTGGTGTGTAACTGTTATCATTGGTCATAATTCTGTAGAAAAAAAGTAATCTATACCATCTGTTACAGTACTTTCTGGCATATTGCATAAAATGTAGTCTTCAGTTTAAGGACAGTACCCACTTAGGGAATAAACATGCAGTCCACTTCTGTCTGGTAAAGAACCCAGTGCCTCCATAATTCCTCACATTTATTAGAATGCTTCCTTAATTTATAAATTAGTTTTTCCGTGTTATAGAGTTGACTATCGTATGCTGTTTGTTAAATCACTGGCCTGGCAGCGACAACAACTGGCACTGGCCCGCTAGCCAAATGCTGTTTGATTTTGAATTGGGCTCGTAATATTTTCCTGTAACTAGCTCTGCTGGCTTGTACTAGAGAAGTTAAAATTTCAATAAGTACACTGGTTGGGCCAGTGTATTTTCCCATTGACTAACCCTGCTGGTTAGTTGCTGCAGAACTTAATTTTGACCCCGGCCTGGTCGCAGTCAACCAGAGTCTGGTTATAACATTTTTTGCCACTATTATTAAAATGAATAGTTTTGATGTTTTGCCCCTTATGCCCCATGGAGGTGTGCCTTGGAGGACTGAAGATGAGGCCACTAGTCCTTGATCTGTAAGGATTTGTTGCAGAGTTTCCCCCACACCATTCCAGAAGTCATTTATGAATAGATAAGTCCAGAATATCTGTGCATGGATTGTGAATAGGTCACCACAACCCCTCCAGAAAAGTCTTTTGGAGGGGCCCATATAACGTGCATGTAGTGCTGGAGTTCTAAAGTATCTCATGCTACTTTTCCAGGAAAGATTGCTGCAACATGTGCAGGATGTTATTCTTTCATTTGGAATGGCATAATGCAGCCAAACTTCATCAGTACGATCAGGTTGTGCTACAGTATTCCATTTATTTAGTGTTGCAGCTGTATTTTCCAGGAGCACATCCACCATTCCCTCATACAGTATGCCAATTAAATGTTGGCATAGGTCTCTCAGTTGATGGCCACTGAAGACCAGGAGTACAACTCCTAACTACTCTGGTGAGCATTTCGATTCTTCCCAAGTCCAAACAAATAGGACCGGATCTGCAAATAACAAAACATGTGCCAAGGGGGAGGGTGGATTCCTGTTGTAAACTTTGAAATGTTTTCAGGCCTTGTGCATCATAAAATTGATGGACATAGCAAAGACTCAAACATCTCTATATATGGAGTGTGCCATCCATTGTGTTAGGCATATATGCTAAGTCAGTGGCTAAGATCTGGAACCACATAACAATATTTTTGGAAAAATATTTGGCATAGCAGGTCTGCTGTTGCTTGATTGTTACTGCTGTATAGGTAGAAAGCATCAAGTGGAGGGGTCTTTAAGAAATTGGCACATAGATAGTTGTCTCTATCAAGTAAGTCACCGAGTGCAAATTCAGTAGACTTCCAGTATGCCTGATAGCGTGATGAAAGCCAACAACATATCAGTTGAAGCTGTGCAGCCATACCTCTCAACCTTTTTTCACTGAAATGAGGGCACAGACATTTTTGGACACTTAAAATGAGGGAGAGTGAGGGACACATCCTCAAATATGGAGATACAGTCTCAGAACACTGTGAAAACCATAGTGTTTAATTGTACAAAGTTTATTTTGGATTTAGCATTTTAGAATATTAAGAGTTTCTGCTTTAAGGTTTGAATTTACAGCACATTCTCTGTGTGGGCAGCACCTTTTCATTGAGGGACGGATGAGGGACAGAGCTATTTTAAGGGGCAAAATGAGGGATGTCCCTCGTAATGAGGGACACTTGAGAGGTATGTGGGCAGCTATGAAATGTAAAGAGAAATTGGGCACATTAAGTTCCCCTCTCTCCTTTGAGAGCTGCAACACTGAGTAACTCATGTGGGGTCTTCCGTCCCCCAATAAAAATTGAGAAATCACCTTGTTCCAATGTTGAAAAAACATTTTGTCAGGAATAATGGGAAGAGTCTACAACAAATAGAGAATTCTGGGAACTGTGTTTTGATAAACTGCTTCCACTTTGACAGGAATGATAATGGAAGTTGTGACCAGGTACTTAGCTCTCCCACTATTTGTTTGCTAAGAGGTATGTAGTTTAGCAGTTCTGGGTGCTCCAAGTTCTTTTTTAACTGGATTCCCAGGTATTTCCTAGCACCTTGTTTCTGTCATAAAAGAAACTGAGCCGTTAAGGCAATGGGAGGGAAATAATTATATGTTATCAATTCCAGTTTTTAAAACATTAAGGTGGAATCCTGAAGGACTCCCCAAATTTTCAAAATCTCCCAAGCAATAGGGAGCAAGATTTTGAGTGAGGTTAATGTCAGAGTAATATCATCAATAATTTTGTATGATAATCCAGCTTCCCCCTCCCCCGAGGGAGACCCTCCACCACTAGTGCTTGTTAGATAATTGAAGCAAGAGGATCTATAAAGAGTGCAAAGAAGATGAGAGATAGCAGGTACCCATGTCCGGTGCCCTGGCTCAGTGTCGTAGAGTCCGACAACACCCCATTGACCCTAATATATGCTTCAAGGGAGATACATAAAGACCTAAAGGGTTTTTATAATTTCTAAGGGGAAACCAAAATTAAACCGAGTATCCCATAAAAATGACCGGGACACCCTGTTGAATGCTTTTTCAGCATCTAAACTTAACTAATGGTATCAACCTTTATTTGGCATAATAAACTAACTGCAGCATTTGGCAGATGTTGTGATGTGTCAGTCTTTGCTTCACAAAGCCTTGCATATTTATCCAAGATAGCAAAAGGATTGACTCCAATCTACTTGCCTATATCCCCAGAAATACTTTGTAGTCATAGTTTAGAGTGGAACTAGGTTGTTAGGAAGGTGATTGCATAGGATCTTTTCCATGTTTCAGTAGAGCAGATATTGGGGCATATTTAAAGTATGGTAACCCTTGAGGTGGGCGCATGGGGAAGGGTGCCGTCCGTTATGGTGACTCCTTCCTGGCACAGTCCTTCATGGCGATGGGAAGGGTAGGGTGACTGGATGAGGCTGTGGGTGAGTTGGGCGACAGGACGTCGCTATGTGTACATGCGCAGGGGGGCGGCACGACGGCGTGGGCTGGGAGGGGTGTAGAGGCTGTAGGGGTGGCACTGTGGTGGCTGGCCGAGCTGCATCGTAGCATTGGGGGTTGTGAGTGGATGTGGTGGGAGAGATACCAGGTCCGAGCACTGGTGCAATTTTATTGCGCCTGGCCTAAACCTTTTTTTCCTGCCCCCCGACATGCACCCCGGAGTTGAGTATCTTAAGTAGGGCGGTGCAGGGAGAAGCCCACCCCCGAGAGAGGAGATGGTGGCACAGCCCCCACAGAAAGCAGTAAAATAGTGTCCTGGTACCATTGTCCTGAGTATGTATTTGTCAGAGTGCTGAAACTGTTTTCGCACTTGACTGAGTGATAATGGTAATCGCCTTTGTATGCTCGGCCATTATCACATAAACCCTTAAAGTATGGGAGATACCCCATTCCAGAACATGATGGAACAAATCCATCATCAATGGGAGCAATATGTCATTTTTTTTTTTTTTATAAAGTTCATTTGGATACCAGTCAAGTCCAGGATATCTGCCGGTTTTGGAACATTTAATCACAGCCAATATCTCATTTCCCACGATTTGGGAAAGCATATTGTTTTTTAATGGACCTTAATTAATTCAGGAAGCTGTATCTGCAGGACTTACATTAGTACTAGTAAAGTGGGGTTCAGCTGGACACTCAGCTTCAAATGTTGAGGGTCAGACCAGAAAATCATGCAGTCTGAAATTTCTGGAGTGGCTTAGTACAACATTATCAGATACTTTTTCTGCTAATGACATTGGTGCAAACCTTTCAGTATACAGGGTCAGTGCTGAAGCACTGCTTTTATTTTCGTGCTTCAAAACACTCAAAAATCCCATTTGGGGACTTCAGTAGAGGATCAATGTAAGCCCTGAAACTAGGAGAAGAATGTCTCACCACTTTGCACATCAGGAATATGCTCTTAGGTATTTAAGTCTCTATGGTAGTTTGCCATTGTCCGACAGATCTTGTGATTAACTCTAATAAGGCTTACTGTGTTAGATTTCCTAATTTATAGCACACACACATATACACACACCTGATCTTTCCTGGATCTGAGCTGCCTGGCAAGTCTTCTAGCTCCTGAAGTGCCCTCTTCATAGTAATACTGGTGGAGGTAATGAAGCATTTGTTTGACCTGCTGGTCAATTAAGGCTTGTAACTTAGTTTTAGTCTGAGCAGTCTGATAATCTACCTTCATATGCCCCACTGAATGTAGTAACTGGAGGATGTAGTTTATCCTGTAAAAATCCCCCCATGTATATTTTTGACAATGAGTACCAAATCCCGCTGGGGGTATGCTGCTATCACCCATGCCTATTCCGATGATGGGTGCCCAGTCCTTTAAAAACAATTGTATAGCTCCCCCACACCTTTCCCAGTTTTTCCACTTCCTTCTTAGACAGTTGTGTCTCCTGTAAGAAAAAATATTTGACCCCCTAGTTTCCCTCAAATGAGTCTAGACCCAGTTTCTCTTAATGGTACTATTACAGCCCTTACCATTCCAAATCAATTCTCTAACTGCCATGTGCTGTACTTCTTTACCACCAGCTTGCTTGCCCCAAAAGCTGTCCTCCATATTCCCCTTCGTAACCATTCTCTTCCTGAATCTGGCCTACCAGCTAACTGCCCTGAAGCACAGGGAACGATCAACTTTTATACTGGAGCAAAAGTATAAATCACCCTACACTGCCATCCATTTTCAACTCATACTGTACAGTATATAAGTTGGCTGTGCTACAGTCAATAAAGTTGCCAACTTAACTACTGCCAGTGCCTTCAATTACTTGAGGTTCACCTGCCTTTCACACCCCTTCTTAAAACCTCACCACCCAACATGGTATCCTGCCATGGCAGGATCCAGCATATTACCATAACAGGTCTAGTTACTGTATTGCCAAATGTTCAAAACATTCCAAACTCTGGTATATGTAACTTGAAAAAGTGATTTGTTGAGTTTAAGTCCAAAACAGGCAACCTGCTTGACAACTGGTGCTCCTCAGTCATCTACTGTATGAGAGTCCTGGTCCAAGGTTCCTATAATCCAAAAATATGCCCAACATAGTTGGCATTGAGTTCCATTGGGGCCAGTTTAGATTCATACTTAGAGAAATCTGTAAATGTCTTGGTGAATACATTTACAATATGGTAAGGGCCAGTGAGAACATTATCACTCAAGAGCCTTATAATGTTTTGTTTTGGACTAGGCTTGATTTGAAAATTCCCAGTAGTCCAAAATAACTTTGGGATTATTGAGATTTAACATATCTGGATTCAAGCTTTTTAATCTCATGATTGCAGTGTTTTTTTCAGTTGCGTACATCCAAGAATTATGAAGCATCTCAGAAGTACTTTAAGCAGCAAAAGCAACAATCAGTGCTATTGATAACTTGAGGTACTGTAGACCAGAGACACTGCCTTTTGGGAGTTTTTAAGAACAGCAGATATACGTTTTTTTGAGGAGCCCAAGATCAGTCCGGTAAGGAACCAATTGTAAATTGAGTCACTTGAGAGGCTACTTTTAGACTCAAGCACTTGAGCCTCATATAGTGTACTCTGCACAATAAAGTTAAGAAAGTAAAGCTCAGACTGAGCCACAGATGATATTTTGCTTACAATACTGTAGTGAGAAAAGCAATGAAGTGTAAATATACAGTAGCAAAGAAAATCACTAGCCATGTTTATGATACTGAAGTACTAAGACTCTTCTAAATTGCAGCCAGTGTTTGCAATGTGGCTACATAATTCATTGATTCATTCTATTTTATTTGATTTACTAGTTCTATATTTTATTGCACTGTAATCATTGCATTCTGATTGTTGCCTTGTATTGCTTCCCATCCCCCTTCCAGCAGGGCACATCTAGAAATAAGCTGGTAGCAGCTCAGTATGCCTGTCCTGGTAAACCACATACTGTACAGAGAAACACAGATACTGTCAGTAGATAAAGGTCTTGTGGACCATCCAATCTGCCCCCCAAATATAAATAAATATTACAGATTAAATTAATGCTAACCTGGTGGCATGAAGGGTTGAGGTACTGGCATCTTACCTCCATCCATGGCAGCAACCCAGGTGTGGGAAAGGACCCGGGTCGCTCAGGGCGGCAGGCTGAGGGAGGATTGGGTGTTCCAAGACAGCTCTCCTCCCTTGAGAAGGGGGGTTCTGAGTTTTGGCCACTTGACTGCCACACACACATGTGCGTGTGTCACAGGTAGATGCCCTGGGGAGTAAATAGAGGATCTGGCTCCGCCAGGCTTGGCACCATCTACAGGAACTGCATGACCCTGCTTGGCAGGCAATTTGTTGATATAGTTCTGTGTAAGTGCTGGTTAACTCATAACTCCATGAGCTGGATCGGTGATGGGGCTGCGGGAATTCTGCCTCGACCGGGGACAGCAGGGGGAGAAAGAAACTAAGAAAAAAATGAAATTTATTTGCAAATGTGGGTACTTTATTTTTGAATTCTGAGATAAAAATGATATGCTTATTTTCTGTGAGGAAGAGAAATCCTTTAAAGGAAAACTATGCAAATTA
Organism: Neoceratodus forsteri; assembly: GCA_016271365.2. Classification (NCBI taxonomy): domain Eukaryota; kingdom Metazoa; phylum Chordata; order Ceratodontiformes; family Ceratodontidae; genus Neoceratodus; species Neoceratodus forsteri. The sequence goes on from CM028131.1 coordinate 627,436,740, forward strand.
AAGAGCCCTCCCCTGCAGACAGCTAACCCATTGCTTAGCATTTCTTGCCCAATAAGTGATTTTTAGAGTACATTCAAATCCTTTGTTTAATTCTTTTAAGATGTCTCTGTTCCTTTCACTGTAAAGATACAGTAGTGTCATGGGCAGGCACATGCGTGTCTTGCTAATTTATAGTAATGTGCCAAGATGACTCAGCTATGAGTTAGCAGGGCATATTAGCATAGAGTGAGTGAGAAAGGCGTACGGCTTCCACAAAGATGGCAGCATGCAGCCTTTGTAATGGAAGTTACAGAGCCATTTTCAAAAAATTTTAAAAAGGGTTGGAAGATACTTAAATCAGTTACTTTATGGACTAACAGCACAAATTAAGGGTAGCTATTGGCAGGGAAGGTGTCTTTGATTTATGTTGTTTTTCTTCAGTTTAGTAACTTTTTCACTTATACTTAGTCATGATGAAAGTTTTGTTTTAGAGGTAATGCGGTCTAGGGTTTAGAGCACTGAACTGTGAACCAGGAGATACAGGCTTAAATCCAACCACACCCATGTATCTTAAACAAGCCACTTGATTTCCCTGTGCTTCAGTACTCAGCTATAAACCAGGTTGGACATTTGACCCCATTGGAAACAGGCTGCTTCTCAAAAAGCAATTCTGAAAAAAAATGAACACTTTTTCTTGTACATTACCATTTTTGCAAACACACTGAAGAAATAAAACCTGATAAAGCAAAGATTACTTTGAGGTAATGAACTGCATAAGGAAAAAGTGTCCCAAGACAACACTGAGGGTGATCTACATACTGTTGCAGTCCATTACTTCCTGGCAACATAGACTGTAGGCTTTATGGGGTCTTATTGCTACTGTATTAGTATTTAGGTAAGATAAAACCTGTTTTCACTTTTTCACACCTGTTTCTTTCTATTGTTTCATGTACTTTTTAACATTCGAATTCTAGAACTGCTATATGGAGACTAATGTATGGGTAAGGGTGTGCAGTGGGATTTTACACACACCCAAGGTCTGTGATGCTACATGAACCCCAAGAGTAAAGCTTGAGAGGTTTATTGAAGAAGCATCACACACAAAGGGTTTGTGTAAAATCTCATTACACAGTTCTGCCTTTGCCTTATTTTTTTATCATTTCTGACCCGCCTTCAGTAAAACAACAAACTGTGTTGTTTCCTGGGGACAAGTTAAACTGCAAAGCCATTTTTTTTATATTCTTTATTTTTATCCCTTCTTACTGTCTGTTAGCCCCCACTCCTTCGGACCTGACCATTCCCAGTGGACCCTCCCCACAGAATCTGCCCCTAGAGTGTCAGATACACTTCTATATCTGCCTTACCTTCCTCCTCCTAGAGTGCCTGCACACATTGGAGTCTGCCCGCGGGAGGTGAACTGGGAGATTAGGTCAGTCATCATCTAGGTGGCTAGTGGGGTATTTCCACATTTACTCCCCTGTTACATCCCACTACCACTGAGGATGTCGGCATGCAGGACTTGACGTCCAGGCAAGCGGCGTGCTGGCGCATGTTGCCGCCAAGTGCCCACGACGTTCTCCCTTCCCCGATTCCAAAGAATCATCTTGTGCCCCGATGTCCGTGCTTCCACAGACACTGGTACATTGGGTGTGGGAAGCACCCCCTAGGAACCCACCCCTGGAGAAGTAAAGCATCTGTTAGGATGCTCAATCCTCCTCCACCCCTCTGACCCCTAGCAGCCCGGGTCCATTCCTGAACCTGGGTTGCCAGCGTGGTACGAGGTGTGGTGTCAGAGCGCCTCAACCCTCAGTGCCACTGGGCTGGCCGCAAAGCCATTTTTATGACATGTTAAAGATAAGGGAATGAAGTGCACTGCCCAAGTTTGTCATATTTCTGTTGTTTAAAGTTGCTAGAGCTCACCTGGATGGTGGAGGGGTGGCAGTTTGTCAGTGTCTTTGGCTCTGAGTTGCCCGTCTCGGCTAGTGGCAACAGGCAGGAGAAATGCACAAGCAGTAGGGACAGCACCCTTTGAAAATATGCAGGGATGCCATTTCAGATAAAAAAAAAATGTTTTTATCTTCTTTATGATCACATGGTAATGTGCAGTTTTATGCAATGATCTTTCTGAGGAGAGAAACAGCAACTGAAAACAGAATGCACTCACGCTACCCTCCTTATTTACAGCTCTCAGCTAGCTCTTACTCACTGCTATAACTGACTGATTATAACAGCAGATTACACCATGGGTATCCAGGTGTAATCAAGTAAAGTCAGTAATTGTAGTTATGACTGCTCAACCTCTGTTCTGTTTGTTAGGAATGTACTGCTAGGTTTATCGTAAGAGAGTATAGTACAATACAAAGACTTGAGTCTGTTAAATCACCCTGGTTCAGTAATGGAGCATACATTATTTTATGTACTGTTTTCATTTTGCTAAAGTTAATTTGCTATTCCTATGGCTATGTTTTATTCTTTATTTTTATGCAAGTAACAAATGCTAGATATTAGAATCCTGGTAAAATCCAGACTTTTCATAGGCAATTATGTCAAATCTGAGCATACCAAATGTGAGTACTTTATTCACCGGAGTCTTGGAACAGTCACAAGCACATAATATGAAAGCACATTGCAGTACACCATGATACATCCTATGAAACATCCATAGTGTTTTTAATTGCTATGGGATTGGACATTATATTTTCTGTAAAGAGTGACCAGTGAGGAGTAATAAAAATCAAGGTGACCCCATCCCCAACACACACACACACACACACTCACTCTTATTTCAACAACTGAGAGCTGGTGGAAGGTATTGTGAAAGTCATTATCTTTGAAATACTTAGACACTTGGCTGTTAGCAAGCTGAGCTTTTCCTGTTAATCTTTTGAAAATCCTTTCACCACTGTGCCAGTTTCCAGAAACAAGGGAATGTGTATCCCATCAACAACCTTTTAATGACGTATGTTATGTTTTTGCTAATAAGATGCCTGACATTATATCGGTGTCTTAAACAAAGAGTTTTGGAAAATGTTTTTATACACTACTCTAGCGTATGTAAAATGAAATTATATTCTGTATTTTAAATATTCAGGTGATAAGACTGGCACTGTATTAGCACATTTACAGGTTTACGAAGTGTGCAGGTAGCACTGTAATTATGCTTGCAGAGTAACCATATGTTTACAGAATGCAGAACCTTGTAGTAACTTGTCGGTTGGGGATCCCGAATGAATGACAAAAAGGCTGTTATTACAGGTTGATTGTTAAAAAGCATGGGATGTCTTTGATTAACTGCCTAGATGATTTATATTATATAGTAATTAATCAATGTTAAAGCTTATATTTAGCTTGTAGTGAAGGCAGCACCTGTTGTTCATGCTAGGATTTCTGAATAACAGGGAACTCTGAACAGATTGGATTTTCTTTGATAAGACATTTTATAACTTGCGCCTGGTTCTCTTCCTGATGGGGATAATTCTGCCTGACAGCTCCATATCCTGAACGTGTGTTACAGACTGTGGGGATCCTGATTTCACTTCAAAAAAAAAGAATCTCAAATAAGACAAATGCATTCCAGAATGGAATACATGGTACTAAATGTGTTTTGGGTATGGCTTCAGCAGCAATTTGTTGATGATAGAATGATTCAGTTTTGCTGCAGTAAGATTTTTTTTTTCTTACTGTTTGAAGTCCCATATTAAACAAGTGATGTCTCAAAGGTAACTAAAAAATATATATTTTTAGATGGTTTGAGCTTGCATTTCTTACATCCCCTTTTTCCTAACCATGCAACTTTACATGACAATAGGGTCACTCTCCCCTAGATTCCATCTGTTCTGACTATTTATCCTCACCCAACATCACCATCCTCTGCTTGTGACATAGCAGTGGACTGCTGTGGAGGTTATCATGATATTTTAATGAGAGGATTATAATGTCAGGTGTAGACTAGCAGCCAGAGCAGTGAAGATTAATTAACGGTGATCCTGGTTTTATGCTTATTTCCATAGTTATCGAATGAAAAGGGGTGACATTTACAGACAGTATTATAAGGAGTTTTGTAATGGATGGTCAAAATGTTAAAATCTGATTAGCTGAGACCACATTCAGCCAGGAAGTGATAGCATTTCATCTCAGGTGGTTGAAGTCACTCGGCCTATGGCATCGTACTGCACAATGCACTTGAGGCAGAGCAATATTCCTGATATTGCACACCTTGTCATGTATTATTGCTTAAGAATAAGCTGTAATGTGTGCAAAAATTGTGTTTTTCCAAAAGTTTCTCCCTGTAAATATATTGAGCTTTTTTATTCTGTTTTTGTTCTTGGTAGATTTAACAGACATGGTCAGTATTGAATTTTATTTAAAATTATTTAAGCAGAGGAGGTATGCCTGGTACAGTTGGACAGCATGAGACTGCCCTTGTGGTTCCTTAACCTGGAAAATTCCATTTTAAACTTCTATAGCATCATCTTTGTTAGAGGCTGTAACTTATCAGTATTTGAATATGATGTCCAAAGCTACTAAAAAGAGTGAACCCATGACAGCCCCCAGGAACACCCCAGGCCTGATTTCCAAAGGCTCAGGAGAGGTGAAACCATAATGTTTTTTTCTTTTGCTGCCTACAGGGTGGGGTGTTAGGGGTGGGAACCTTAACACCATATTTCCCTACTTTTGTCACTTTAATGTGAACCCTAACTGGTGCATTATTGACAAACTACCTCTTATAGTGAACACCTTTGATGGTTCCCATTGTTACCTAACTAGACATATTAACACTTTGCTATAGTGAACACCTAACTATAGTGAACTCCTCAGCTGGCTCCCAGGATGTTCAATATAGAGAGAGAGACCACTGTAATATATATAATATGTATATATTATTTGCAAAAAAATTTGTTAATGCACTAGTTAGGGTTGGTTACAGTGACAGAAGTAGGGAAATGTGGCATTAGGGTTTCCAATCCTAATACTCCACCCCCACCCTGCAGGCAGCAACAGGGGTGGAGTGTGCCTTGGGGTTCTCAGTCCTAACACTCACCCCATTCCATGAGTAAATAAGCCGAGCTGGGTACAGTATATGGGAATGTTGTGAGTTTTAGGGTTGAGAACCATAAGGCACACCCCACACCTGTTGCTGCCTGCTGGGTGGGGTGTTAGAGCTGGAAACCTTATCACCACATTTCCCTACTTTTGTCACTGTACGCAGCTGTAACCAGTGCATCAATGAAGTTTTTTTGCAAATAATTTTCTTTAATTTTGAGACAGTATAATCGTATCCTCATTTGACTTTGGGAGCGCAGTGCCCTCTGGGCCTTGAGCTCCCATCCCTCCATTGATGCATACATGTATGTTGCAGTGGAAGCATTTCAGTCCAAACAGCAACCAAACTGTCAGCATAGCCATGTTATTACCCCTCCTCATGAATGCTGGGCTGAGAATTTTCAAATCTCCAATGAAATGTCATTCTGCACCACTGCAATGTCATTCCACACCATAGGTGAGAAAACACATTTTGGCCACGAATTGAAAACTGACAACTGTCATGTTCATGAAGTGATGTAAAGAAGTGGTTATGTTGAAAATTTGAGTGAAAAAATTGAAAATTACAAAAGTTACGAACGAGCGTAGTGAAATGTCAACAGATGCACACAACTTTACCATTTTAGCATATTTTTACCTCACATTTTCAACATACTCTTCTTATGACTCCACCAAGTACAGTGAAACATTTGAAATTTGTTCTGAAAGGTGATTTTTCTAACTGACTGCAAAATCACTTTTCAGGCAGGATTTGCGACATGACACCAACATTGTTCGTGAGGAGGGGGTCTCAAAAAGGGTATGTTGAAAATGTCAAAATCTTTAAAAATGATGAAGTTATGCACCAAAGTTGAAAACTCCATTGAAATACATTGAACCACATTCACCTTAGTTTCTCAAATTGAAGTCACTGGTTCCAACAGCAAGACGCGTCTTCGACCGGAGAGTGGATCACCCTGTGGCCTGTTCAGATGAGTGAGGGTGTACTGGGGCGAGTAGAGTGGTGGGTACTGAGTTGGGAGGTGGGGTTGGTGGAGACTGATCAGTGAGGGACCTTTTGGTTTTTGTAGATACAAAAAAAAACACCTGTATTTCAGGCTGGACAGCGTTTGGAGGGTGAGGGGGTGCCACTAGACACCAGGGACAATAAAAAAAAAAATAATGGGGACAGTGATTGGAGGGTGGAGGGTGCCATTAGACACCAGGGATAATAAAAGCAATAATGGGAATGGCGATCAGACAGTGGGGGTGCCACTAGACACCGGGGCAAAAACAGGGATAGCGATCAGAGGATTGGGGGTGCCACTAGACATGAGAGAAAGTACAGAAACAATGATCAGATGGTGGGGGTGCCACTAGACACCAGGGAAAAAACAGGGATAGCGATCAGAGGATTGGGGGTGCCACTAGACATGAGAGAAAGTACAGAAACAATGATCAGAGGGTGGGGGTGCCACTAGACACCAGGGAAAAAACAGGGATAGCGATCCAAGGATTGGGGGTGCCACTAGACATGAGAGAAGTACAGAAACAATGATCAGACAGTGGGGGTGCCACTAGACACCAGGGAAAAAACAGGGATAGCGAGCAGAGGATTGGGGGTGCCACTAGACATGAGAGAAAGTACAGAAACAATGATCAGACGGTGGGGGTGCCACTAGACACCAGGGAAAAAACAGGGATAGCGATCCGAGGATTGGGGGTGCCACTAGACATGAGAGAAAGTACAGAAACAATGATCAGATGGTGGGGGTGCCACTAGACACCAGGGGAAAAAACAGGGATAACGATCAGAGGATTGGGGGTGCCACTAGACATGAGAGAAAGTACAGAAACAATGATCAGACGGTGGGGGTGCCACTAGACACCAGGCAAAGGATTTCACAGCATGAAAAAGGGTCCTTTTTCATGACTCATTATATGAAAAAGAATATTTTTTTCTTATCACGAGTCCCCCCCAAAATATTGTAATCTTAAAAAAAAATAAAGGACATTTCTTCAACAGATTAGTGCAGAATCCAGAGGGAGTCCTAATAAGCAAGCTACATGTGTTGGTTTCTACTCAACATATAGTTGTTTTCAGTTATTTGATTTTGTTTCCCTGGCTAACTGTAAAACAAAATGGTGGCCTCACGAAAAAATATTTTTTCATTTGTGACACAGAATGACCTGTTTGTGAAAAAGGATTACCCATTTGCGACAGAGGATCCTTTCTTGAGAAACATAGAAACATAGACTTTGATGGAAGATAAGGACCGCTTGGCCCACCTAGTCTGCCCATTTCCCTACCTATTGGATAAGCTGCAGATCCTAGTTAACCAACAACCTACTTCTTCCTACCCACCACCAGAACTGCCTTATGTCTGTACCATGCATTCTTAAATTCCCCCACTGTTTTTGACCCACAGCCTCCTCAGGAAGGCCGTTCCACGCATCCACCACCCTCTCTGTGAAAAAATACTTCCTCACATTGCTCCTGAGCCATGCCCCCTCTATCTTCAAAGTGTGCCCCCTTGTTCTTGCACATCTCTTGTTCTGAAAGATGCTACCCTGTTGTACTTTGTTGATTCCTTTGAGGAACTTGAAAGTTTCTATCATGTCCCCCCTCTTCCTCCTTTCCTCAAGGGTATTCCTTTAGTCTCTCTTCGTATGGCTTCTGTTGCAAACCCAGCACCATTTTAGTTGCCCTTGTCTGGATTGCCTCTATCCTGTATATGTTCTTGCGGAGATGGGGTCTCCAGAACTGCACACAGTACTTTAGATGGGGTCTCACCAACTGTCTGTACAGAGGGAAAACAACTTCCTGTTTTCTGCTGGTGATGCCTCTCCCTATACATCCCAGTATCTCCCTAGCCATCCTTACTGCCATCTGACATTGCTTGCTTACCTTTAGGTCATCTGATATGACTACCACTAGGCCTCTTTCCATTAATGTTGTTGTTAATACCTCCCCCCAACTGTGTACTCTTCCCCTGGGTTTTTGTTTCCCAGGTGCATTACTTTACACTTCTTTTCATTGAATATAAGCTGACATACTTTTGACCATTCCTCCAACCTTGCCAAGTCCCTTCTCATCCTTTCCACCCCCCTCCTTGTGTATCAACCCTGTTGCAGATCTTTGTGTCATCTGCAAAGAGGGCTACTTTTCCTTCCAGTCCCTCTGCAATGTCACTTATAAAGACATTAAAAAGGACCGGACCCAGTAATGATCTCTGCGGTACTCCGCTAGTAACCCCTCTTTCTTTGGAGTGGACTCCGTTTACTATTACCCTCTGTGTCCTGTTTTCTAGCCAGTGTTTTGCCCAGGCTACCATCCAGGGACCCAATCCCAGGCTGGCTTATTTGCTTATTAATCTTATATGTGGGACTGTGTCAAATGCCTTGCTAAATTCTTGGTAGGCCATGTCCACAGCCCCTCCCTAATCTACTACTTTGGCCACCCAGTCAAAGAAATCTATTAAATTCATCTAACATGACCTTCCCACTGTGAATCCATGCTGCCTTGGGTCCTGTGCCCCGCAGGCCTCTAGGTACTTTGACAATTCTTTCTTTCAGAAGTGATTCCATCATTTTCCCTACCACTGAGGTCAAGCTAACAGGTCTGTACTTTCCTGCCTCTGCTTTGCTCCCACTTTTGTGAAGGGGAATCACATCCACCCTCCTCCAGTCCTTAGGTACCACATCATCGTCCCATGATTTGTTAAACAGGGTAGTCAGTGGTGTCACTAGTTCTCCCATTAGTTCTTTTAAATTCTGGGGTGAATCCCATCAGGCCCCATTGCTTTGTCCACCTTCAGTTTTAGGAATTGAGGATCATTCTAACTGAAGAGTGAAATTCCCATTGAACATAATGTGAAACTTTAAAATTTAATAACTTTGGAACGGATTAATATTTTTTTCATCAAACCTTCAAAAGTCACATCTGTGACTCAAGACCTTTCTACCCTAAACATTTTGGACCAAAACCTCAAGCTGTTTTTACACTTTGGCGTGACAAAGACATGAAAAAAAAGGTAATTTTCAAATTTTTTCATACTCCGTATCTCTGCACCCATGACCAGAATGAAACTTGGCACGTCAAGAGTTCTTCAGTTCTTCATGGGGCTTGCAAAATTTCATGCAAATCGGTAGAATGGTTGTGAAGTTATTAAAGTTCAAAATTGTGAGTTTAACATAGAAGTGACTGTTCAAGCCTAACTATAGGGATGCAGTCACACAGCTTTTAATATATATTCTCTGTAAAAAAAAACTACATTAATGCACCATTAGGGTTAAAGCATCAAAAGCAGGGAAATTCGACCTTAGGGTTCCCAAGCCTAAGACCCAACCCCCACCCTGTATGCAGGAACTGGCCTGAGGGGTTGCCTTGGAATTGTGAACTCTAATGCTCACCCCATTCCATGAGTAAGTAAGGTAAGACAGGTACAGTATAGGAGACTAGGGTAAGCATTAGGGTTCACAACCGCAAGGCAACCCCTCAGGCCAGTTCCTGCATACAGGGTGGGGGTGGGGTCTTAGACTTGGGAACCCTCAGGTCACATTTTCATATTTTTGATGCTTTAACTCTACTGGTACATTAACATAGTTTTTTGCTGAGAAGTTCCTTACTCTTTGAGAAAGTATACAGTAATTTCCCTACTTTTATTGCATTAACCCTAATGGAGCATTAACATAGTTTTTTTTCAGAGAATTTCCTTATTTTGAGAAAGCATAATTGTAGACTTATTGCATTGTGGTAGCACAGGGCCCAGAGGCCCTGGGCTCTCAACCATCAATTATGTTTCAGACATTGTAATGGTATCATTTTCCTGTGTGAGAACAGGGCCGTCTGGGTCCTGTGCTGCCATCACTCCATAATCCTCTACTTAGTTGCATTTGGGAGCTTGCAAACCCATAAGTCCTTAATGTTACCCATATTTGCATGTGGGAGCATCCGGGCCCTGCGCTCCCATCCATGCATGATTTTGGAGATAGTGTATTACTAACGATGTTTGTCTGTGGGAGCGCAGGGCCCAGAATCCCATCCCATGGTGTGCACAGCCAAAGAAACACCTGAAATGTACTTATTATTATATAGAAAACACAGGGAAATCAGAAACCTGTGTAACTCAACGCCAAATTAATATATTTTCATGAAACCAGCAAAAGGTACATCCGGGGTGAAGCCCTTTATACCCTGACATTTTCAGAACAAAATTGCAAACTGCTTCTTCACAGCGGTGTGACAAAGAAACAACTGGGTAAACCTCACATTACAGTGTTATCCTATGGGAAACAAAGCAAAATATAACCCTGCAGAACTACACAGCCAAGTCATATATTTTCACCAAACCAACAAAAGGCACATCTGTGGGGCAATGGTGCCATGTGATGACACCATAGCACAAAGGCAACTACAGTATTGGTGAGTGCACATTGTTGATTATAACATTGGCAGTATGCAAAATAGCGGACCCAAAAACAGCAAGGGTCTTCAACATTCTCTCTGGGAGCCATCTAAACAATTATTTGTGTGTGAGAGGCTATGCCCCCCCATACCCCATTACTTTTATAATCAACTCCAGGGGGTGGCCTGACACTGGGGTAAAGGGGAAAATTCCGGAGAGGGCTATTCGGGGGGGAGCACTCGGTGATGGGGGACCCTACAAAAGAAACATCAGGTGGGGGACACGAAAATAAAAAAACAAAGTCCCACAGCACAAACCTAAACAAAACAAATGCGCCCTGACCTTTCCCCCACCCTGTTCCAAACCCGGGTTACCACCCAGACCAGAAGCTGGCCAAACATGCTTCTACATCCTCACTCCCTATAGGTCCCTAACCCAGTCGCTCCATTTTACCCATCGCCATTTTGTGCTACCTTATTCTCTATAACCACTCCTCCCTATAATTTAATGGTTTCTCTCATTGCAGGCAGTCACATTGAGTTGCTCAATTTGACTCACTCATATCACGGATTAGCTAGGACAAGCCCTTTGTATCCTGAAAATTTCAGCCTAAAATTCCAAACAGTTTCTTTGCTATGAAGTGACAAAGAAACAGCTATATAAAAATCCTTTTTTACAAATTGTGGAAAAGGGTACTGTTTCACGGTAAAAGATTTCCATGATTTGTAGTAAAAGATTTACTGCAGACAAAATAACCTCAATTTTAGGCATGTTTTAAAAAAAAACTGACCCCAGAATCAGATTCCTCAGGCCCCGATTAGATAAACACCACTATTTGTGTTTACCAAATCTATTATTTTTAAAATTCTAGTTTGTTTGCCTCACTAAGGAAAAACAAAATGGCGGCAGCATGAACTAGGATTCCGCATTTGCGGAACAGGATCCCGCATTTGCAAACTAGGATTCCACATTTGCAATCTAGAATCTTATTTCAAGCCTGACATCTAACTTTTTCCTTAGGAAATAATAGGAAACTTTAAAATGTAATAACTCTGGAATGGTTTAATATGTTTTCACCGCACCTTCAAAAGGCACCACAGTAACCCAAGACTATACGCCCTAATAATTTCAGACCAAAATTCCACACAGTATTTGCGCAACTTGGTGAAAAATAATTTGACAAAAAGTGGTAATTTACACACTTTTTGACACTCCAAGTGAATTGGTTGAATGGTTGCAAAGTCATTGAGTCCCAAATGATGAGTTTAACATAGAAGTGAAGATTTAACCCTAATATAGGAATGTAACCGTGCCCCTATAAGATCTATATAATTTGCATAAAACTTAGTTAATGCTCCTGTTAGGTTCAAAGTGACAAAAGTTGGGAAATTTGGCTTTAGGGTCTCCAAACCCAACACCCCACCCTCCCAAACCAGGCAGGAGAGCAGGTGTGGGGTGTGTCTTGGGCCTCTTAATTCCATCTGTAAATAAGGTCAGTTGTGTAGACTTTATGAGAATGGGGTGAGCATTAGGCTTGAGAGGTTCAAGACGCACCTCATACCTGCCCTTCTGCCTGGTTTAGGAAGGTGAGGTGTTAGGGCTGGAAACAATAACGCCTCATTTCCCAACTTCTGTCACTTTGACCTAACTGGAGCATTAACAAAGTTTTTTGCAACTTATTTCCTTACTTTGTGAGATAGTATAATAGCCTCCTTATTTTACTGTGGGATGCTCCCATTCCTCGGTAGATGCATATATGTATGTATGTAGCTCCCACCCATCTATAGTTTTTGAAATAGAGTAATCATATCCTTACTTTCCTGTGGGAAGGGCTCTGCACTCCCATCCCTCCATAGATGTGTATATGTATGTAACTGTGGAAGTGCCCTGCATTTCCATGTGTAGGACAACAATGACCAAATTGTCAACATAGCCATCTTATAACCCCACCTCATGTACCCGGTACAGAATATTTTTTTGTAATTTAAAGTTTATTAATATTGCAGGCATAACAATACACAAATATAACAGCATAACAATAACAAGAAACAAACAGAACCAATCAACCCACCCAGAAGGACTCCCCCAATCCACAAAGGACAAAAGACAAGCAAGGACAATAAGACCACACAACATACACCCCAACCAGCCCCCCAATCTCTCAGCACTATATGAAAACTGTCTACACCAGAGGTAAATGATGGATATCCAAGGGGCAACCAAGGCAGGCAAATCTAGTCTGAGACCATCCGTATAGACAAAGAAGTGTGCAGAGTCCCCAAGCGCTCTTGGAACTGGTGCAGCCCCGATGTAGTCTAGCAATCTGTTGTTCAACCATAAGGGCTTGCAGGAGCTCATTATACCACTCCCTATATGGGGGTGGTTGTATCATCCCTCCAGTGCATCAATATATTAACCTTGGTCATAGCTGAAATCAGGGCTATGTGGACCCTTCGTTGGCCAATCAAAGTGAAGGGGTAGTCCCATATCAAACAAATTTCAGGTGTGAAAGCCTCCCCAAGACCAAGAAGCAGGTTCAGTGAGGCCTTAATTCTTGACCAGAAGGGAACCACCTTGGGGCATTCCCAAAGCATATGATGTAAGTGACCAGCAGTGAGACCACAGTGGAGGCACAGTGAAGATTCTGACCTTCCCATCTGGAACAGTTTGTAGGTGGGATAGTAGAGGTTATGTAATATATGGAACTGGGTCCATCTATACCTATCTTTCTCTTAGTAAATTTATAGGGAATCTGCCAAATGGTTTGCCAGTGTGAGCAATCAAATTGGCAATTAAAAGTTTGCTGCCAATGATAGCATATCCCATTGGGGCAGTGGGTTTGACCGTTTGTAAAAAGGAATACAAACCCACCACTGGACGAGACTGAACAGCCAAAGAAAGAAGTTGAGACAAAATACCACTGTTACCGGTTTCCAAAGGGACATGACCAAAGGCGGATGTTAAAGCCTTAGTTAGTTGCAGGTATTTAAACGTATGAACATCCAGAACAGAAAAAAGGTTTTGCAACTGCCCATGGGATAAAAACTGACCCTGCTCTTGAAGTGATGAAACGGACGCGGCAATCAGACAAGGGCAAAAAGAAACAGGTATTTGGCAGCCGCCGATGCAAATATTAGGGTTTGCCAAAACTGGCTGAGATAAGGACTGGGATTAGTCCAAATGAAGGAATTGTTCCAACTATCTATGGGCCTTAAGGGACCACACCAGACAGGAGAGACGCAGGGCTGCTGGCAAATTAGATGGTTTAACATACAACAGACTGTTAAGTCGAATACCAGCCTTCTGACAAATACATGCTTCAATTTGCAAACTGAGAGGTTTATATCCCTCCCTGTCCAGCTCCTCTGGAATAGTATCCCATTGTAGGAATTTGGCGCCATGTAAAGCTAAGTAGTAGAGGAAAAGGTTAGGGAGGAGCAGACTGCCACTCTCCCTCGGGAAAGTGAGTTTAGAATATGTAGGGTGAACCACCCCGTCCTTCCAGAGGAAATGATTCAGAAGCCATTAAATTGACATAAATAAGGCTTTGGGCAGAAAAGACCCCAGCATCCCTATTGGATAAAGCAGTCGGGGAAGAATGTTCATCTTGAAAATGTTGGAACAGCCCCAGAAAGTTAATGGCAGAGACACCTATCTTGTCAGGTCATTCTTGATAGAGTGAAGAGGGGGAGGGAGATTTAAAGGGATGAGATCTGATAGGAGATGAAGCAAGCTGATTCCCAGATATTGCAGAGCTGTAGATTCCCATGACAAGCCCAGCTCCACAATCTCCTGTTTAGAAACATGAATATTTAAAGGCATGACTTGAGTCTTGTCAATGTTCAACTTGTAACCCACTAATTTGGAAGAGGAATAACTGTCAGCTAGAGTTGCAGGGATGGAAGAGATTGGGTCTTCAATATGTTGGAGCAGATCATCTGCATAAGCAGATAGTTTATACCTCACCCTTCCCCCAATCATGAGTGCTTTAATATTTTGGGAATTCTGCAGTTTATAGAGAAGGGGCTCCAAATATAAATTAAACAAAAAAAGAGAAAGGGGACAGCCTTGCCTCGTACCCCATTTCAGCTGAAAGGAGGAAGAGGACAGGCCATTACAGCGGATTCTGGCAGTGAGTTCACTATACATAATCTGAATCCATTTACAAAAGTTGGAAGGTATACCAAATTTCTGGAGGACCACAAACCAAAAAGGCCACAGTACACGATCAAAAGCTTTTTCCGCATTCAGGGAGACCAGAACCACAAAGGAACTGCTCTCCCCGGATGTGGAAATTAAGTGCAAAAGCTTCCTCAGGTTGTCGATGGACAAGCAGCTAGCCATAAAGCCTACCTGGACAGGCAATATCAGCCCATTCCCAAATGGATTATAGCCAATTAGCAAGTACCTTAGCTAGGATTTTAATATCAGAATTTAGTAATGTGATTGGACAATAACTGGACGGCAGAAGATCATCCTTGCCACGTTTTTGAATAAGGGTTATCCATGCTTGAGTAAAGGAATGGTCCTTGAGTCCTTTGGTCAAGAAAAAGTTAAATAATTGAGTAAGGAGGGGAGCTAGTTCTTCTGAAAAGACATTGTAAAAGTTATTACAAAAATCATCTGGGCCCAGCACTACTGTATATCTAGGGTAAGCTGCTTGATCACAGTCAAGACTTCTGAAATCCTAATCAGTTCTTCCAGAAGCTCCTGCTGAGTGGAAGAAAGGGATGGGAGAGGGAGTTCTTCCAGATATGCCAGGATGTACTCCTGATCTTCTGGGGTCGCTGGGATGTCATCATACAGGGTTCTGTAGAAGTCACCGAAGGCTTCCACAATGTCATGAGGCCTGGTAAGGATGGCATCACCCGGGCAGACCTCAGACGGTGGACCACCTTTGATTCATCCAGCTGTTTGAGTTGCCATGCCAGAAAATGGCCGGCTCTATCACCAGATTCTAGATAACGAGATTTGGTGCAAAGAAGGGCAGTTCCACTTTTTTCAGCAAGCAATTCTGCATACTTAAAATGATAAACATCCAACTCATGCCAGACATCAGGGGGTGAGGTGGGAGAGAATCCCTTCTTCAGATGCTTAATATCTGACAAAAGCCAGTCCTCTTCCATAGTACAGCATTTCTTGCATTCGGTAGCCAACTTAATGCACTCACCCTGAATGGCACAATTCAAGGCCCCCCAAAACCAATCTAACCTAGATACAGAGTCTTTACTAATCTCCATTAGATCGAGAAGAAATTGTCTCATGTGGCAAACCATGGTGAGATCTTTTAAAGGTTGGCAGTTAAGGTGCCAAATCCCATCTCTTTCCTCCCGTTCATTTAAAACCTGTATCAGCTCTATGGGTGAATGATCTGAGAGGACCTTGAGTAAAATCTCTGGGGATATAAGGCCACTCAAGGAATGTTTGCTCAGAAGGAAAAAATCTATTCTAGAAAAGGACCCATGAGTGGGAGAGAGGAAGGTGCATTGCTGATCTTTAGGGTGTAAAGTCTGCCACAGATCAAGTAGGTCCAGGGTTTCCAAAATATATCATTATCCCCTCTGGCCTGGAGATAGCCACCACCTGCTAAAGCTGGATCTATCCAGGTCATCCTGGAGAAGTGAACTCTAGTCGCCCCCAAAAATTATAGGTAGCCTGGGGAAGGAGGAGAGATGAACAGCAAGTTCAGAAAAGAAGTTGGGAGAATCAACATTTGGGCCATAGATGGAACCCAGGATTAATTCTGTAATACCCAGACAAGTCTGCAGTAGAATGAACCTCCCCTCCTGATCCTAACATTCTCTAATTAGCTGGAAGGTCATGCCTCTTGCACCATGGAGGATGACACCCCCTTTCACTGTGTGAATGCCTGCCCCATAAATGTGGGCAATCCAACTCCTCCTAGCACAGAACTTCATCCCTTCTCAGATGACTCTCTTGCAGCATAACAATATTGGGAGTAGACTTTTTGAGATGGCCTAAAATCATCTGTTGCTTCCGCCTATTTCAAGCCCCTTTAATGTTCCACTATATAAACCTGTAACTAATACTCATTCACAAAACCACAGAGAGAATTATGCCAAGTGTAACTGAATAACCAGTATGCCCTTAGAAGGTGCTTTGGGACAGTCCCCTTCCCCCACCCTCTCTCTCTTTCCCCCATGAAAACCAAATATTACCCCACCTTCACCCAACCCTCCCAATCCCCCAGAACCCCCCAAATCCACCCCCAGAAAACCTCCCTTCGAAACAGACAGATGAAAAAACACCAGTATCAAGGAACCAAACCTTAAGGAGCATGTCCAGAATAGTAAATCAAATGAAAATATATTTACCTCCTATATCTACTAGCCAGAGGGGGACTGTAAGAGATGAAATATAATGTGGCAAATGAGAATATGTCTCAAGGAAAATATGGTTAATCTATACCTCAAGTTAAGAAGGAGATAGGATAGTAGGCAAAAGATCCCAAACAGTACAATGACCTCGTCTGACAAGCAGTAGGATGTCCTCACCAAAATCCAGTGCATGATGCCTCTCTGAGCAGAATATGGTCCCTCACCTAACCCATCCCACCCCTCCTAGTTATAGAATGAATAAAAAGCAATCTGAACCTACAGGCAACTATAACAGTATGAAATAACTAGAAAAATATAAGCTAGTAGCTATTAAAAAAACCTGAAAAATAGTGAGGAGTTACATCACTGCTAAACATCGCCACACAAAGAGAACAAAATTTACAGTAAACATAACATATAGCTGCAAAAAAGAAAACAGTGTCCCAGCAATTGTCCCCTAGTTGCTTAAGTAATTCCCAACCAAAAAAGAAAAAAGTCAGGGTGAATAGCTCCAAACCCAATTAAAGACAACTATGATGAGTGGATCTCAAGTACTGAGTGACACACAGATGCACTGAGGGGATATCAGAAAATTTGCCAAGTTCGACCAGAGAGTAATGGTAGAATTGGAGGATCTGTGTCACATTCATTAATCGAGCTTCAGGCCGAGAATAAAAGTTGTTTAAAAGCTTCCCAGCAGAGGAGCTTTCTTCAGATAAAATTGCCGTGAATTATAAACCAGCACAGGAGATGATCTTAATTTGAAGTAAGAGCTCTGTTGTTTAAAACCAGCTGGGTAGAGGATCTTTGCTCAGGATGGAATCACTGCTATTAGACACCAGTTTGTCAAAAGCACTTTGTGTGGTGTACAGTTGCCCTTCAAAGTAGGATCCCCTATCAAAGTCATGACTCCCGATGCAGTAGAGGCAGGAACATTATTCCAGTCATAACAGGGACCTAGCAAAGTGAAGCATAGAAGTCTTAGGCTAGGGTTGACATCCAAAAAGATAGCTGATCTTCTAATTAGAGAACAAGAGCCATGGACTTTCCCAGCCAGAACTCCATACTGACAAGAAATTCCAGAGCTCCGGGGAATGCGACCCGGAATTTCTCTTTGGAGCAAAATTGCAAGGCACCAGCATGCAAGAAGCTTACAGATCAGGGTCAGGCTAAAGATGTAGGCATAGTCAAGATATTAAGAGGGTGAGAAGACAGTCTCAACAGTCCAGACAATGTAAAAAAAAAAAAAAAAAAAAATACCCCAGTTACAGTTTGAACGGGTCACACTATAGAGTCATCTGTGGCTCTCAATCTTGATTCGAAGCAGCCTCAGAGAAACAATGGATCCTCAACGGTGCTTAAAGAGACTGGGCAACAATTTTTCCAACTCAATCTTTGCATGCTGTGGCTCTTCAAAGGTATGCTAAGTGCCAGTGATGAGGACATACAGTTGGCCTGCATAAAGCATTCAAAAGTGAAACCTTGCTGCAATGATCTTCGTAACCATAGGATGAAACGTAGTACACTTCTGCCTAATGGCAGCTAGTAAATCCTGTATAAGACGGAGTTTATTCCCCTCCCATGAAACTTCCTTGATCTCACGAAGAGTAGCCAAGATGTGCTGCTTGTCTAGGTTGTTTAATAAACAGAGAATGACGGTCCTGGGAGGACATCCCACTACAGGTCTTGGCAAAGGTGCATGGTGGGCTCTTTCCACAACATAGGTAGAATTATTAGGGGAAGGGCCCGCAATCTTCTCAAGCAACATTTGAGTAAAAATAGTAGAAGAGTCTTCTACATCTTTGGGGAGGATGAAGATGACCAATTTTTTCTGCTGAGGCCTCCCCTATGGATCCTCTAATTTGCTGTCAATTTTAGCCAATTTCTGTTTAGTGGCTGTGAAGTCAGAATCAAGATGATCCAAGTGAGGATGTGCAGGCCTTACTGTATCACCAGCCTGACGAGTGAGATCTGCCAAATCTGTGTGTAAAGATGTAAGTTCAGCCATGAGATCTCTAATCGACTCCTTCAGTGGCTGGAATTCCTCCAGAAACTTATCTTCCGATAGAGGAAGCGAAGCTGGGACTGACATAGCAGATTGGATACCTGTGGAGCTGTGAGATGTGGGCCACTTAGCAGACTTGTCGGGTGTTTGCAGTGGTGTATGGTGTGAAGGAGCTTGTTTCATTTTAACTTCCATGGCAGTAAGTAAAAGGCACTAAAACACTCTGCTTCAGTATACAATGGGTCCAACAGTGTGCAAACTATTAGAAAAATGCATTTTAAAGTAGAAAAACTGCCACGAGGAGTGGGAGCCTAGGTGCAGAGTGTCTACTCTTGGTGGAGCATCACGTGACTATACCCAGTTCAGAAAATGTTCAAATCCTTGCCAAAACGTAATTCTGTGCATCTGCAATGCCATTCCATGCCACAGGTACGAAAACACATATTGGCCAGGATTTGAAAAATGACACCTGTGATTTACATGAGGTGGGGTAATAAGAAGGCTATGTTGAAAATCTTGGGTGAAAATATCTACAATTTCCAAAGGTAGGAGCGTGCATAGTGAAATTGCAATGAATGGTCATAACTTTGCCATTTTTACATATTTTCCCCCAAATTTTCAACATAGCCTTCTTATGACCCCACCTCATGAATCCACCTTATGAACAACATCAGGAAAAACAGTCAAATCCCGCCGCAAAGGTGATTTCGCCAGCTAACCGCAAAATCATCTTTCAGGTGGGAGTTGCATAATGACAGTTGCATTGTTCATGAGATGGGGTCCCCAAAAGGACATGTTGAAAATCGGGTCAAAATCTAAACAAATGACAAAATTATGCATAAAAGCTGAGACTCCAATTGAAATACATTGAGTCGCATTTACCTTAGTTTCTCATATTGCAGTCACCGGTTCCAGCAGCAAGACGTGTCTTCGACTGGAAAGTGAGTTTTTAACATGGGTCCTGATCAGGTGAGTCAGAGTTTGTGGGTGTGTACTGGGGGTGTGGGGTGGTGGGTGCTGAGCGGGAAGTGAGGTTGGGGGGCTGATCGGTGAGGGACCGCTTTTGTTTTACGGTTAAAAAAAAAGCATCGAGGGATTGTTTTTTTCAGGATTTGGCCACATTGTGAGGGTGGGGGTTCCACTAGACACCAAGGAATTAAAGACATGAAAATGGGGATGGTGATCAGTGGGTGTAGGGTGCCACTAGACATCAAGGAATGACAGAACAGTGATTGGCAGGTGGGGGTTGCCACTAGACACCAGGGAAAGCCGGAATGGCAATCAGCGGGTGGGGGAGGGACCCCTACACTATGGAAAACAATGGAGACAGTGATCAGAGGGTGGGGGGTGCCATTAGACACCAGGGAATACAACTCAAACAAGGGGAACAGTGATCGGAGGGTGGGGTGCCACTAGATACCGTGGAATATATATTTTTTGTTGAGGGGGACACTGATCGATGGGTGGGGGGGTGCCACTAGACACCAGGGCAAAGGCAGCTCACAGCACACAGTGCAGTTGACAGCATGAGTTCAGCTGCAGCTGCAGAAGTCAGGAAAATTCCTCTGTCCTCCTACAGAGAACATGGGGGAAGCGCTTCTCTCATTAAGCTGGGCACCCAGGATTTTGGGTGCCCAGAAAAAATATTTGTGGCCCTAACTCTGAAAAACACACATCAGATTCTAGCTAAATGGGGCCTGTTAAGCTAGGTTCTGGTGTTTGATTTTTTAAATGACAAAATGTTTGTGTATTTTCCACACTTTTTAGTTTGTGAAAAAAATCAGCAAGATAGTAGCTGAAGAAAAATATTTTTTTTCTGACAAAAAAGGATTGGTCCCTCATGAAAAAGAATCCTTTTTTGTGAGGCCAAATCCTTTGTCAAACTTTCCCCAGTATCCTGGAGAGTGATCTTCCCATTGAAAACAATGGGAAATTTAAAACTGAGTAACTTTGCACAGATCATTATTTTTTCACCAAATGCATGTCAGTTTGTTTACCCAAGCTGTTTCTACTATAAACAATTAACTCCAAAATTCCACACTGTCTGGGCGCAAGGTGATGAGGAAAAAATGCTAAAAGTGGCAATCTTTACGATTTTTGCACTGTCTGAATCTCAGAATCTGCACATCCAACCGGAATGAAACTTGTCATGTCAGAGATCTACCCCATGGGACAGTGCATGCCAAATGTTGTGCAAATCCATTGATTAGTTGCAAAGTTATTAACATACAAAATTTGAGGTTTCACGTGCTATTCAACCCCAACTATAGTGGCGCTAACGTGCCTGTAAGATATGTGTGTGTGTGTGTGTGTATATATATATATATATATATATATATATATATATACATACACACACACACACACACACACACACATATATATATAGTTATAGGTAGACAGATATATTTATATGCTGTAGAATAAACAGTAGGTATGGGTGGTATACAAGGATATATATCCACCAAAGGGAGAGTAGCTCTATTGCCCCAGTTAGCCCCCAAGATGGGTTTACTTCAGAGTGTATCACCATTACCCATTGTTTGTTGAATGTAAATACATTAGGATGGTAATTTTTATGGAGATCTCATTTGTGATCACATTATGGCACCTGAAGGCCTCTTGCAGCACAGAGGGAATGCTGTGCAGTGAGTGCAGGTAGGAGTTTAGGGGATTTCTGAGTTTGGAAGGGTTTTATGTAAGTGTCTTCTATCCAGGTTCTTTTGCAGCTTGTTAATTGGTTTGACTAGCTTTTGAAGGATATGTCAATTGTGTTATTAGTTTTCTCTCATGTGGTTTAATGAAGTGCAGGTATATATGTTTTATTAGTGTAGGTGTATACTTTTGATTGTTTGATTAGTGTACAGTACAGTCAGTATTAAACTTTAATTGCAGTGAGTTAGTAACTCACTGTTTAATGAGTTGTTTTTGGTTTTGTTGTTGTTTTATTATAAGTTTTGCAGCATTTACTTTGAATATAAATGGAATGTATAAATATTGACCCCTACAAATCATTATTAACTAATTTGAACAGTCACTGACCTTTATGCTTTATTCCCATTGCTTTTGAATTTAGATAATGGATTAACAACTCAATAGCAGTAGTGTTGCTTTAAAGATTAATGCTGACTGTACTGTAGGTATATACTTTAAATTAGTATAGGTACAGCTGTTTAATTGTTTTATTAGTGTAGATTTATAGTTTTAATTGATAATTTAGTTACTGGTATACAGGGAAATAAACAATGGTCTTTTGTATGGGGAAAGTTCCCTGTCCATGTATTATGTATACATACAGGGCTCTCAGTAGGATGTTTTGTTTGGGAGTCCCAGACTTTCTGGGAAAAATATGGGGGTCTGGAACTGAAATTTGGCAGCCTTGTGAAGTTTTCGAGTTTCCTCATTAAAATGAATGGAAAGAGTCTGGATAAGTGCATTTCCAGTATGCGTTTATTTTCCGCATAGTTCATGCTATTCCTAAGTCAAGAATGCAGATATGACAATCATACAGTGTTTGTTTCTTAGCAGGGTTGCAAAGTGTCATTTACAAGGTGCCATAAACTCGTGAATAAACCACAGCAATATGATCACAGTCACAAAATGGCAATATAATTTTTATCTGTACCTGTTTGTTGTAGGTTCACAGTACTACGAGAAAAAAATGGTACTTACAGTTTTACGGTCATTTTCTGCCTGTGCTAACATGGAAATTCTATCTTGTTGCAGTGCCCCCGGCCCTCAAGCAGATTTGTGCCAACCTGGCTACAAAACAGGTCAAGGCCATTAGGTTTTAAGTACATGTTCACTAAACATTTCACTGGGCCTGCTACAGCAGTCAATGCTGACAGTCACCTATGTCCAGTAGTTGAATTAGAAATGTTTAGATGGGGGAACTCTAACATCTAGATGTCTAGGTGATGGAACTAAAGATTTAGTGTTTGCCATATTGTTCCTTGTAAGTACAGATCCAGACGCAAATGATTTGATACCTGTTAATGGACCAACATAGATGTAACAACAAAAACAGAGTGCTCTAGCTTTCAGACCAACAAGTCCTAATTGGGGCAGTCCTAGGTGATGGAACTGTCATTTCTTAGTGTATGTATTTTTCCAAAACAACTGGCATTAGCTTCTGATGAAGGACTGTGTGTAGTCTGAAAGCTTAAGCACCTGTTTTCTTTCATAACATCTATGTTGGTCCAATAAAAGGCATCAAATGACCTTTTTTCTGGATCTTTTGTTACAAGGACCAATATGGCAACAAAAATATTTTTCTTAGTGGTGGATCTGTTCTGTAGTAGTCAGTGGAGAAAGATGACAGAGGTGGTAGAACTGTCATACAATTTTTTGAGAGGTGGTGGAACTGAGTTCCTGTGGACTCCTGCCCAGTTAAACACCTGCCTATGTCCTACAGTCATCTCTCCTGTCCAGTATTTCTCCTCTCTTCTCTCCTGCATGTTATTTATTTATGTTTTTGATAACTGGGTAAGCATACTGATCCAAAGGACCATTTTCAGTTGCAACCCGGGCCGTACAGTGGCACAGACAATAGGTACAAGTTATAATACAGTAGGTACATATAATACAGTGAGTACAGTGGTATCAGAAACAGTGATACATAAACATCATATCCTAAAAATAGGGGTTAAGGACATAAAAAACTAGTTCATGAAAAATAAAGCGATGCTTCTCTGCTTGCAGAGAACTAGGACATACACTTACAGCAAATCAAGACATAATCCAAAGTTTACAAATAAAGTGCATAAGGGATTGCACTATAGCAACCAACATTTTCACAATGGAGTCAAAAACATGTCAGTTGCATATGTAGTAGCCAGTACTTAGGAAGTAAGGCAAATGGTACACTGGGCTCCTAAGGTGGCTTTCCGGTGAGGGTGTTTCCAAGGGAGCAGGCACAGGTGGCCTGAGATATGAGCCAATCTCTTAGCTTCAGTTTGAAGGACTGATGAGAGTGGTAACATATGGATAGCAGGTGGTATCTGTTCCAGAGGTAGGGGGCAGAGAGAGAGAAAGCCTTACTCCCTATGACAGTAGATATACGGCGGACTACCAGGGGGGAACAGAAGAGACCCTGAGACATTGAGTTCTCACCCTGTTGGTGAGAAGCAAGGAATATGGGGACTTATGTGAGTTCCTGAGAGAGGTGTTGACTTGACAGCCCATAGCATATTCAAAACAGCCCTGCAGAGAGAGTCAGCCTAAAGACTGATATAGAGAGCAGTGATGAGT
The DNA here is from genome assembly GCA_016271365.2 of Neoceratodus forsteri. Taxonomy (NCBI): domain Eukaryota; kingdom Metazoa; phylum Chordata; order Ceratodontiformes; family Ceratodontidae; genus Neoceratodus; species Neoceratodus forsteri. Next base: position 627,460,742 of record CM028131.1, read on the forward strand.
GGAGGAAGGGACCTGAAGGCCAAAGTGGCAGATAGAGTTGTATGTGATATTTAGATGACAAAGAAGTGAGGAAGACATGGAGGAGAACACTGGGCAGCAATAGTCAAGTAGGGGCAGTAGATTTCCCTGGGCAATTGTAAGACAAAGCTCTGGGGTCAGGAGGTGGTTAACACGGTATTCTGCTCCTGGTGGACTCTCTTCATAGTGTTAGAAATGTGGTTTTTGTAGGTAAGGGAGGGATCAAGAGTCACTCCTAGGTATTTGAAGGAGGATACAGTGTCAAGAGGAGGGCCTGCAGGGGTGACTATGTGTGACGAGGTTTTTGATTTGGTGGCCTTTGCAAGGTATGGCTTTGAGCCAAAGAGCATGACCTTCATTTTTTTTCTCATTTACAAGAAGGGGAACCAATGTTGAGCTGATCCATAGTTTGTAGTGAGTGTAGAAGATATAGATTCAAGGGACTTGGCGCTATGGTAGATGTCGAGGTTATCAGCTTAGAGGAGCGTATTACCGTTTATGCTTTCTGCAGGAAGATCATTTATGAACAGTGAGAATAATAGAGGCCCCAGTATGGAGCCCTGGGGAACACCAGTATGGATGGGTAATGCAGCAGAGGTATCTTTGCCTATCAGAGCAGACTAGGATCTGTTAGTGAGGTAGCTGATAAACCAAGCAGTGGCATCCGGAGAGCAGCCTAGGTTTAGCAGGGTGGATTGGAGAAGGTGGTGGTCAACAAGGTCAAAGACCTTTGATTGGTCCATAAACACTGCACCTGTGGCCGTACCCATGTCCATGTTTCTAAGAACGTGGTTGGAGAAAAGGGCCAAGGCCACAGAGATGCTGTGGTGTTTGCAGAAGCCATGTTGGAGGGGGCTCAGGAGGTTGTACTTATCTAGATGTTCGGATAGCTGGTGCCGAATAATTTTTTCTAATAGTTTGCTTAGATGTGGGAGGAGGGAGATGGGATGGTAGTTTTCTGGGGCAGCGGGATCACCGGATTTAAAAATAGGCACCATGTGCACATGCTTCCATGAGTCAGGCATAGTAGATGATGAGAGTGCAAGGTTAAATATGTGGGTCAGTGGCTTTACAAGGGCAGGGGAGAAGAATTTCAGAAAGGTGGGATACAGGCCATCGCTACCTGGGCTGCCCCTGGAGGGTAGCGTCTTTAGGAGTTTGCCAGTGACACTATGATCGATGGCTCTAAAATAAAAGACAGGGCTTGATATCTGTGGACAGCATGGCTGTTTTTTTTGGGTGGAGGGAGGCTGTGGAGGGAGTTTTCTGGTGTAGGCGATAAGGTCAGTGAACATTCTATTGAAGGTATCAGCTATCTTGCCTGGGTCAGTAATGGGACCGAAGGGGGAGGTAAGTTCCATTATTTGTTTATTTGAGTTGGGGTTGAGGAGGGTGTTAATTGAGGCCCTGAAACTGTGGGGGTTGCCAAGAGAGTTGTTTTGCAGGTTGGTATAGTATTTACGCTTAAGTGACTTCACAGCCAGCTTGCAGGAGTTATGAAGTCACCTATATGCATTCCATAACTGGGAAGAGGGGGATGCCTTGAAGGCTTTCAGGTTTTGTCCCTTACTTTAATTTGGGCCAGAAGTTCATTTGATAGCCAACAGGTGTTACCACCTTTAATCTTCCTGGTGGTGATAGGGAAGTATTTGTCCTGAAGGTTGCGAAGAGCTTCCATAAACAGCATCATCACCATGAAGACATCTTTCAGTTGGTAAAGTGAGGACCAGTTTATGGTCCAGGTATCCCTTAGCACCAAGTTCAAATCCTGGGATTTGAATTTCCTAAAAGATAGCAATTTGTGGGGAGGATGTGTTGATTTGGTGGTTAGAGCAATATACGTAGGGGTGTGATCACTAATAGAGTCAGCCTGGTGCCTGCTTGGAGGACTAGAATCCAGTTGAGGGTGTAGTGGTTGGGGGAGTGGGGGTTGTATCTGGTAGGGGAGGAGATGACTTGTTCAAAGTGATGCGTCCTTAGCAGGTGTGTATATTCTGGTACTGGGGATTCTGTCCAGTGGAGGTTGAAATCCCCAAGTATGATGGTGTCCCTGGAGGAGGGGGAAGATGCAAGACCATCCGGGAAATTTGATAGTCCCTGTGCACCTCCTGAGGGAGGATTGTAACAGCAGCCAATATACAATTTTTTCAATGCACCCAGAACAATTTCAGCAACAAGCCATTCACTGACCGAGGAGGGGGACGAGCAAGCAATAGTGGTGGCACTAATATGGTCCTGCACGTATAGTGCAATGCCACCACCCCTCTTTCTGCCAGGTCTATCAAGGCACAGCAATGAGTAGCTGGGGAGCTGGTAGGAGGCATCACTGTGGTATGGCTTAAGCCATGTTTCAGATAGACCCAGGACCCTGGCTTGTAGAGGGACATCCAGGCTTTAAGTTCAGAGAACTTAGATGGGAGGCTGCACACATTTAGGTGTGCAACCCTGAGGCTGCAGCGTCCTTTCCAGATAACATTAGCATGGTTAATATGCACGTTTGGGGGTCCAGGGTTAGCTTCCACATCCCCTGCAAAGAAGAGAAGTGGGAGAAGGTGGCATGTAGGAGGGTGCCAATGGGGGGACTGTATAGTAAGGGAGTGGCGAAACAAACCAAGTAAACAACGATCATGGTTAGTCAGGAAGGCCAGTATGACAGAGCCCATGGGGGAGAGCTGATAGGCTTCAGCTTTGTGTGGGGGGTCAATAAGTATAGGTGATTGGAGAAGGATTGTAAGTAAGCCTGGTCAGCAGCAAGGATGATGGCACAGAAGTCAGCCATTAGTAACAGGCCAGTCATGGTGCATAAAGTAATGAGGAGCACAGCGGAGAACATTTTTGTGTTTGAAATTAGTATCATCAGATAATAAAAATTCTTCCTTACAGACCATCAGGATGACAGCTGCAGAGAAAAAGGAATGTAGTTCTGGATCAGGTAACAAAGACACAATGGCTACCATGAGATTATTGCCGACAAGTGTTAGGCCCTGTAACTGCGTTCTGTATCTTTAAGGGGAGTTGCAATATTAGTGAGTGAGGGGGATGGAGATTGCCTGGGGGCAGTGCTGCTGGGGGAGGGAGAGTATTTAATAAAGGTGGGGGGGGGTGAAAAATTCAAGCTGGAGGAAAAATTCAAGCTGGAGGAATAGAGGCAAGGAAGCAGGGGAAGCATACTGCAAATGGGATTAGTTGCAGGGCATAGCTTGGAGCTGTAACACAATGAAACCTGGTCTAAACAGAGGAGTGTTCACAAAAAGCTGTATCACTTTAAACTTAATATATCAATTCAGTGGATTTTGGTTTAGTTTCTGATCCAGAGTAAAATACCACAGGAGCTTAAAACAAACGAGCTGTAATACTTTAAATCCTGATCCTGCACTCTGAAAGAGCTTACAGTTGAAACTACCTTTGGAGTGCAAAATTGCTGTAGACAAGGCTTAGATTCACATTTAAATTAGGATTCACAGGACAGTCTGGTAAAACTTAAACAGTACGAGAATCAGTAAATAAAATTAGCTTTAAAGTTCAAAAGGATCGGGAGTAGCAAAGAATTAGAGAAGTGGAGCAGCCAGTTAGCAGGCAGAACCGATGGTTCCAGCCTATCGGCGTGGAAGCGTCAGAAGTTTGAGCAGTGTACCTTCGGTCTGGTGATCGGCGGGCAGTAGAGCGAGGATGCAGACGGTGGATGGTAGGGACCTGCTGGGCTGCTTGCAGCAGCAGAAGCACCCTTGACAGGAGTGAAGCTAAGGGAGAAAGAGAAAGCAAGGGTTATATTGCTGTCGGAGAGGAAGGGTTTAGAGCGGGGGGGGGGGAGATATTCACCACACAGCAGAAAATTAACAAGCTGGGGTGGTGGCACCAGTAAAGGGAGAAAGAGAACAAAAGGGAAATTAAGTGGGGGAGAGTTAAGAAAGGAGCAGTGATCTTGGCTGAGACACTTCACAGCAGGAGGAAATTCAAGCTGGAGGAATAGAGGCGAGGGACATCTGTACAGTCTTGCATAATTTTAGTGATTGAAAAACAGTAACCCCCACTCTGTCATGATTAAAGAGTGGCACAATCTATCTGAATACTTCTCCTCTCTTCCCTTCCCTTCCCTTCTCTTCTCTTCTCTTCTGTCCTGCACACGTCTTGCATTATTATTTGACTAACTAAAACAGTCCCCCACACACACCCTCTCCCAATCTGTCAGGTTAAGACAGTGACACAATCTACATCTGGTGGTTGTGTGGTCTGCAGGACTTGCTGTTCTTCATACTTCTTTTTTCATGGCATGACATTCTGACCTGGCATAACTTCTCCTAATGCCCTCCTGCCCATAACTTCTCCCAACGCCTTCTTGCCCATAACTTCTTCTAACGTCGTCCTGCCCATAAACTTCTACTACATAGCTCTCCTGCACATTTCTTAACAGTTCTGTGTGGTTCTTGATGAGAAAGAAGCCACTGTTAACAGAGAGACTGTGAAAAGAGCATAATAGGGTTAGTGTTACATGTTAGGCATATCCCTGACCCTCCCTCCCACCAAAAACTAGTGTGATAAGAGCAGAATGGGGTTATTACTTGTTATGGCCACCCCAACCCCCTTGGGGTAGTGTAACTTGTTAGACATATCACTCCCTCCCACCAAAAAACCCATGGTATAGTTCAGATAAGAGCAGAATGGCTGGGGCTGGGACTATTACTTGTTATGGCCAGCCCCCCCAATCCACTTGGGGTAGTTAGTATATACTTGTTAGATATGTGATCTTCCCCCACCAAAAACCCCTGGTGTAGTGAGATAAGAGCAGAATGGGGGTACTACTTGTTATCGCCAGCCCCCCATCCCCTTGGTTTAGTTAGTATATACTTGTTAGATATATGATCTTCCCCCACCAAAAACCCCTGGTGTAATGAGATATGAGCAGAATGGGGCTATTACTTCTTATGGCCAACCCCACCCCTTTTATAAATGGGAACAGAATACTTATCTTCTTCTCTCCTGTGCCCAAGTTGCCATCACAGTTATCTTTTGTCTCTGGGCCAGTCTGGGTCCGAAACTAAAAAACAAAATCACAATTTAAGGCAGTTTTAAACATTATTTTCTGTGCAGTCTAATGGCCTTAAATTTTTTAAGTGCTGGAAGAGGGTCATAGTATTCAAGTTCAGCTCCTTCCTGGGCTATCCACATGAGTTTACTCACAGTGTTAGCCTTTAGAGAACTTCTACCTTTTGTTTTTATTTTATTTTGCACAGAAAATCTTCTTTCACATGCCACTGATATAACAGGTGACACAAGTAAAATCTTGGCCATTGTGATGAAGTCTGGGAATACATCTGAATAGTTTCAAATAAGTCTTGGCAGACACTGCTGAGCAAAGTTAATCCTCTTTTAGATTTCAGAACAGGTTTGTATTGTCCGTAATCTATCTCAGCCCTTGCTTGGTCAATAAGTGGTGGCAGTGTTTCTTCTTTGAAGGTTGTGTCTTGGAAATAAGTGCAAACATCCTTTGGTTCCTGCTGTCCATTGTCCGTTGTCTTGGATTCATCAGGGAGACACTTAGGATTTATAAGAACATTTAAGTTATGCAGCAACTCCATTGACGATGTCTCAAATCTCGTGTGAATGTTTTCGATGAGCGGTGTCAGGTATTCCTGAGATACCGTCTGAAACTTCATACACAGTGCTGGTCTGTCATTCACTTTTTGATCCTGCCACATGGCAGGACATCGGTCAAGTTCCTGAAATGTCTTCTGAAACTCTATCACATTCTGCTCTTTGAACTGTTGCGATGTAGTAACAGTGGCTTATATCATGCTGCTGGCAACTGAAATGTCATCACTGTCCTGCTGCATGACTAGAGACAGTTTATTCACCACATCTAAGACATCCATGAAAAAAGAAGCACATAAGATAAAGCAGACAGATTTTAGTTTTGTCTGAAGGCCTTTTGTTTCTTGGACACCTTTTGCTACATCATGCTCTAGGGCTTGTAACAGTGCAGGGTATGATCTGTAAATTGCTTGAACTGCGGTATACAGTGACAGCCACTGGAAACTTGCAGGTTCTTTTAGGGACAGATATCTGATATTGTCATCGAGTGTTTCTTGGATGAAACACAAGGCATTGAACTGTACTGCTAATTTGCTGTAGTACTCATACACATTTTCTACGGTTACTTGATGTTTGTTGAATACACTGTTGCCCCTACATGCTTATCCTGCTGCCAGTGCCAGTCTGTGGCAGCACAATGGATCTAAATTAGCCTTGGATTTACATGCTGTCTTAACTTTGCACCCACCCCATTGTGCATTCCAGTCATGATGCATGCACTGTCACTTGCTTGCGAAGATCTTCATAGGGTCAACTGCATTAGCAGAACACACATTTAACAGTTCTGCTACAGTTGTCTCTACCCTCCCATCAGATATTGCGATATGGTCAATGGAATGAATTTTTGGACCTTGCATTGAGTATGCACTTTACATATATGTTCAGTTTTTTGTAAATGGTTACATCAGTGGTTCCATCCACTGTTACCACAAGAAACTGAGAACCTGCTAAGTGAGCTTTGATTTCTTCCTGTATGACTTTGTTTATGGAGTCCAGCATGTCTTATCTTGCATCGCAACCAGAGTAGATTGTGCCACTGTCTTGCAATGCTGGACAGCCATTTCATTTTTGTGAATATAAAACACCATCATCAGTGATTTTCATTCTACAAGCAAAGCGTAGAGCCCTGGCCTTCTGAAAAACTGACAAAATTTCCTTCCTCCTCACATGTAGAGACATCAGTGTTTCAAACTGGTTCAGTGATTGCCCTTGTTTGGTAAGGTAGCACATTGTAATTAACTGGGCAACTTTACTGTCATTCTTTGCCTCAGGACCTGATATCTGCTTCTCAAATGCCACTGGCAGAGACAATTTTTCAGCTGTTTTCTTTCCTGACTGTACAAGGAAATGTTCTCCTATTTCTTTCATGTCTGTAAAAAGCAGACATTTGCAGATGGGTTGTGTCAGTTGTGGCAAATGGATTGCTTTTCCCACCTTTGTTTCACCAACTACACTTCTCAACATTTCTTTCTACTTTCTCCTTTTCAAGCCATGGAAATAACTTTATCCAGCTGTCCCTGCACAACCTTTCCTTGCTGCTTTCAACTGAACCTACAGATGATGCTTTTTCTCAGACTGCTTATCATAATCATTGTCAGTTTCAACATTCACAATCTCTTGTTTCCTTGTCCTTTGCTGCTGAATCTCCTCCAGCAAAATAATTAGTAAGGCTTCTTTGAGACATTGCTGTCTGCCACTGACCATGAGGCACCAAAGACCAAAAAACAGTAAACTTGAAGCTTACTAAACTGTTGGCCAAAATAGTTGCACAGTGCAGCAACTGCCTAAATAAAACAGTGAAATTTACCTCCAAGTTTGTCAGCTGGTTGCCTTCAGTGCAGCCTGCCTGGCCAAGTAGATTACTCAATTTTCCTGAGTCGAGCAAACAAATGACTTTTTTTATTGTAAAATGTGGACTTTTTTTCAATGCACAATGGCACTGAGGAGTTTACAACCCTACTGTCTCCAGTGCCTCTGTATGGTTGCTACGTCCTGCGTTCAGTGTCTCCTCAGGACGAACCAGTACTGCTCCTTCAAGGGGATAACATCCCAGGTCCTCTTCTTGTTTAATAGATCTGTCATGTTCCATTCTCCCCACACTCTGCATCAGCAGTGGGTCCACCCTGGTGTGAATGGCATAGAAATCACACCAGGTGAGTAAGGGGGAGAAGAGGGGGAAAAAGATGAATTGCGCATTTCGTGCATGCACAGTAATCTGGCCCACTGGGACTACTGGGCATACAATGCTGAGCATCTCAGGGACTTCTTGGGGAGAAAGCTGTGCATGCCAAAGCACAAAATGTGTATAAATGACTCAGGTACCCATGTCCCCGAGAGGTCTGACATGCAAAAAATGTATGAACATATTTCTATATACTGTACATATTAGTATACTGTATGTATATACAATAATATATAGATACTTACAGAGTTTAGGTTTTCATAGTACTCAATGAGAGGTAGAGAAGGAGTGTATGGTTAACCAGATATAGGGGGAAGGGACAGCCACAAAGGGTGTTGAGATGGTAGAACATGGCATTCTTAAAGGCACGTTTGTTCATGGGCAGGAAAGCAAGAGAAGCTTGCACTTGTATGATGGAGGGTCCATAATGCTGCTGTGGGCTGGTCAGCCAACTAGAACAATCCCAGAACAAGAAAGTAGCCACACTCATGCAGAAGAACAAAACACCACAAATCAAAGTGTGGTCAACAATTTATTAGCACATGTAGCTGATTTTTGGAGACGTCGTGCTATAGGACAGAACACCATTCAACTATGCACAAGTGCCCTGGCACGTCACTCATATGAACTTTACCAGGAGGTTTTGTTCATGCAGCTGTTTAGGTAATTTTTAACTTGTTTTTGTATTTACATGAATACATTTATAACCACTTTATCAACATAATACATGCTTGTGGTGTGGCATTTGTTTTGGTTGGTGGTTTGAGTGCAGGGATTTTGTACTACACAAGAATGCCCAAGCAGTCTGGTGGTGGAAGCTTGGAGGGCAAGAAATTAGTGTGGCAGAAAGCTGGGGCACAGAGAAGCCCGAGGAAGGGGTGGGTGGGAGGAACAAAAACAAGAGACCAGTTTGATTGAGTCAGGTGATGAGGACAAAAGTGTAGAGCAAAATGAAAGCATTAAGAAGATATAGTAATCCTATTCCATTTTAGTTTTCACAGAAGGAACTGGTTCCAAAATGCCAGTATTTTACGGTCCATTTGAAGGGAGGACTGCAAAATATGTAGTCAAGTGGTAATTATAAAAGTGCTGGTAGCACTGTATGTATTTAGTTTAGATATAAGTAAGATTTATATTCTGGAGACAAGGTACACCTCTGAAAATTAAGGAAACTCAAGAAGGAAATGGGAGAACCTCTTGTACAGATTTTATGAAAAACCTTTGGAAGCAGGAGGTACCTGGGGATTGGAGAGCAGCAGATGTAACCCCCTAGTTCAACAAATTCTGGTCAGAGACAATATGGCTGCTAATGCATTAGCCTGATAAGGAATATATAATAACATGTGGCTTAGTTGTAATTTACTTGTTGTATTATTGTCATGTAAAAATCCCTCATTTATTGGATAACAGGGAAAAAAGCTTATGGGGCAAAGATTCTGCTACCATCTGGGAACTACTTGAAATGGAGGAAGAAGTCAAGCAGCTGGTGTGCGGTAGTATATACTCCTATGCAGTCTAGAGTACTGCATTACAGCTCTGCTGTGGTTGTTGTCCTGCTGACATTTTCCCCTCAGAGGGATTAAAACAGCAAAGTTCTTTTTTTCCAGTTTTTGCCAAATCCAGCAGAATGCTAATAAGAAGTCTGCTTTCATGGTTGGAAATTGAATGGATTCACTGAGGGAAGTGGATCCCATCACTGGCGATCTAGTAGCGAACATGTCTGACAGGGTAGCATCTGGGGTTATGTTTCTTTATTATATGTTGCATTTTTATTCTTTACTTAATCAGTTTTATGCCTTTAAGGGTGTGTATTTCACATAAAGCAGTCTTTCCTCTTTGTACTCCTGGAACTGACTCAAACATTTAATTTAATTCCCAGAACTGAGTTCCCCTGGTTCCCCTCTGATTTCTGCTACTGTCTGCTTTAAATTTCATGAAGCAGCCTTATAAATGTGACAGCGAGATGGTATTGGGGTTCAGAGGTTAGATCACAGGCTTGGGAACCAGCAAGTTTAAGTTCAAATCCACCAGAGCCACTTACTCACTGTTATCCTGAGCAAGCTTCAATGGCTAAGTGTAGGATTTGAGATATCAGGAATATGGTGTTTTGTGATTGGTTAAACTGAGGTTAGCACTGCTTCTATTAAGAAGCAGATGCTGAAGTGCACTTTTTCAACAAAACTACTGCACTCACTTTTTTATCCTTTCTTCATCCCACCCCAACCACCACTGATTTCATCACAAGATATTGTACATACAATGTGTGTCTGGTTTTGTCTATAATAATGGAAAATGTAGCAGTCTTTGTTAGTCCAGTCTGTGATGTAGAAGAAAAATATATTTTGCAAGTGATATCTCTTGTTGGACTAACATTTTTTTAGACTGGATTTCAAGACTTAAAAGTTCAATAAAAGGTATCACAGACCTGTATCATATTATGTATTGTTTTTTAATCTACTGTATTCTCATGTAGAGCAGTGTAATTATTTGTAATATGGTCCTGGATTGGTACAGTTCCTTGGTGATCAGAGTAGCAGAGGAAAGTTAAAACCAGAGCTGAAATTTTAGTTTACATTGCCACTGTCTGCATACCAGTGTTAGCCAGAGTCAGTAGCTTAATGATCGGTCTCTCCACCTTGTGTCTGTTGTGCCAGACAGTACTGTAGAAACCTAGACAATGGCAGCAGAAGAAGACCAGTGGTCCATCCAGTCTGCCCGTGGCTCCCTAGTTAACCCCAGGACCTACAGTTAATCCAGTGTCCTAGCCTTCCCCGTCTGCCCCCTTATTCCCTTCCTAGTTTTTGTCACCCTTAGTAACTACTATACCCTTTGTTCTGTCCCAACCATGCTTGAAGCCATTAACGGTTTTAGCTCCCACCTCTTCGAAATATACAGAATAAAACAGAAAACAGCAGGCAGTGTGACCATAGGAGACAGGAAGCCCAAAAACTGAATTGCCTGCTGTAAACATAAACAACATAATTATAACCCACAGGCACAAGATGACGTGCAATGGGAATTGACAAGAGAGCTGAAGTGCTTAGACTGGGGCATATGTCTGATGTCAGATGGGAGGGAGTTCCACAGTTTGAGCATCCAGTATCTGAAAGATGCTTGGCCGCAAGAGGTGGTCACCCGAAGGACTACCAAGGTGCGTGTGACATAGTTCCTAAGGGGGTGGACAGGAGGGGTAGGAATAACCAACACATCTGAGAGATAGGTGGGCAAGGACAGTACTTGGCAGTGAGTTTGGCGCAGTGGGACAGGCGGCGGTCGTGGAGTGAGGTAAAGGAGAGAGACACCTGTAGAACGTGCAGTGGTGAGTGGAAGGTGGACTATCCAGTGTGAAGTGGCAGAAAGAGTGGAAGAGGGGGGTCCACTCTGGTTAATATGGACTTGGGAGCGGCACTGTAGACTACGTCCCATAGTCAAAAATAGGGAATATCATTTTCTGTACCAGAGCACGGCGAGCTAGCGGCGGTGTGCAACCTCGACTCTGATAGAGAGCACCCAATTTGAGGTGCAGCTTTTTGTGTATGGCATCCATATGTACAAAAAAGTCGAGATGCTGGTCAAGCTATACACCGAGTTATCTGAAGGAGGAGCAGGCCTCCAGAGTAATCCCATCCAGGGTGTGGAAAAGGGGGTAGCAGGGAGCCTAGAGAGTCTCTGTCTTGTGCTGAAGGTCAAAGAGACTGACTTTTGGTATTGAGAAAAAGCTGGTTTGCTCAGAACCAGAGCTGAACATCGTTAAAATCCTGCTGTAGTCTGGGCTCAACATCTACTGTTGACGGGGCAGATGTATACAGGACTATGTTGTCTGCATACATTTAGATGGATGAGTGTAGGCAAGCAGATGACAGATCATTTAGGAAAATGGAGAATAGTAGCAGTCCCAGGACCGAGCCTTGGGGGACCCCAGGAGTAACTGGGAGGGAGGTGAGCAGGTGCTTCTGATTTTTACCACCTGGGAGCAGCCAACCTGGTAGGAGTGGAACCAGCTCATGACCAGGGTAGAGAGCCCAGCCTGTGAGAGTTTTTCAAGTAGGAGGGCATGGGAGACCATGTCGAAAGCCTTTGCTAGATCAAGAAAAATGGCTGCGGTGATTTGGCCTTTGTCCATACCATCTAGGATGTTATCATTGAGCCTGAGGAGTGAGGTGGCAGTAGAGTGTGATTTCTTGAAGCCAGACTGGAAGGGTGAGAAGAAGGAAGAGAAGTTTAGAAAGGTAATGATACACTGACTATCTCATTCTCTCCACTTGTTGTCTGTTCTCTCAGGCATTACAGTACATACTAAAACCCGTGTTTCTATTTTCACAGAGCACTTGATGGATCCAAGGAACAGCCTCCTGGTAGAAGTTGTAGAGGCAAAAATGGTAGGGGAATTCAAAAATGCATGGGGCAGACATAAAAGAACTCTAGTGATGAGAAAGAGAGGGTAAGCTGCAGATCATTTAGGATCAGCAGTATATGAAACAGTTAGGGAAATGGGCAGACTAGGTGGACCAAACAGTCCTTATCTGCTATCAAGTTCTATGTTTCTGTTCTGTGGAAGTGAAAAAAACTGTTTCTGCTATGTCAGAATCAGATTTACATTAGTTGAAGATAGAATTGTTCTCAGTCACTTGTCCCTGCTATGTTAAGTATTGTATGTGGTCAGTAATATTCTTCCAGCTGCAGAGGTGGCACATGAAACAGAAAAAAGTACTACAACCATAAATCCGGATGGAGGCAGGGGAGGGGGGATGGGAGGCACAGACAGACACAGAAGAGCAGTGATCTCATGCATAACAATGAGGTGATGAAACTCCATTGTGGAATTAGAAGGTAATACACATTAGTTTCAGCTCCTCCTCTTGTTAGCAGTACTTTGCATAGCTATCACTATGTAGCCACAAAAGGGATTTTAGGGATCTTAAGAATTACAGGCCAGTTAGTTTAATCTTAGCTGTAGATAACATGTTAGAGGCTATTATTAAGAATGTCATGATGGCAGATTTAGAAAAAATAGGATACCTGGTAAAAGTCAACATGGTTTTGCAAATTTAGGGATGGTCTTGTCAGCATAATTATGTATTTAGAGTAGGTAATCAGAAGGATAGATGAGGGATGCTTTAGACTTAGTGTGAATAAATATGTTAAACTTCTGACAAGGTACCTTGTTGGAGACAGGTATACAAAATTAGTAAGCAGACTGTAGCAAGGGAACTATTTGCATTGATAAGAAATTGGTTAAGTAGCAGGAGGCAGAAAGGTGGTGGTAGGTAAATAAGTGCCATACTGGAAGTCTGTAACCAGTAAGGTTCCAAAAAGATTAATGTTAGGACTACTTCTGTTCAACTTGTGTATTAATGATCTGGAATCTGGGACAAGAGGTCATTCAGTGAAGTTTGGAGACAAAATGAAGCTAGCAAGGGTGGTCATCAGCAAGGGGGATGTTGAGAACTTACAGCAAGCCTGCAGTATATTTTTTGTCAGACTATGGCAGAAGCAGTTCAGTGTGGGCGGGGAAGTACAGTACAGGGTAATGCACTTAGGGGCTAGATACAGACAGACAGACAGTGCTCAGAGGTTCAAGACTGGGCTTGATGGATCCCTAAAAGGAAAAAGTCACAGAAACATAGAATTGCATGGCCCACCCAGTCTTCCCAGATGTTCCCTGTCTAGTCCTTCTCTACAGACCCTAACTGCTCTCTGGTGATCCTCCCTTCTCCCTGCCTATTTACTGATATTCTCCTATGTATCCTATGCATGCTTACAGTCCCCCATTATTTTTGCCTCCACCACTTCTGCTTGCAGTCTGTACCAGAAAGTGAAAGCAGTCAGTAGTATATTTCTGCTGGGCATTATGCTGCTGAAACAGATTATACTATTCATAGGAAGTGTGTTGTTTTTCCTGTTTACATGTTTGTTTTCACCTGGCTAGCATGCACATAGTCAACAAGCACTTAAACATATTACTGTTAGGGTAACAGGAATGGAAACCTGAAGGGCTTCATGGTCCAATATCATCTCAGTTCACCCATGCACTGTACCTTGACTCACATTCCACTATAGCTATTGGCTGCTTCTATGACTTTAATTCATTTACAAGAAAGACTACAGTACTGACAGAAAACTCATCATAATATATGCACTGAAACCTCTCAGATTTTAAGTTACTACAGCTTCTGAGGATTGTCTCTTGTGGTATAAGAGATGCAGAGTGTGAGGTTTTGGCGAGAAGACCACAAAACAAAGTTGAGTTTTCCTCTCTGCCCAAACCTAATGAGAGGGGTGTCTTATATAAGTGTATAGGGGTGCTAGGAGGGCCTCCTAGGGATTTAAGAATGCCATCTTGCACATTTCTAGGGCAAGAGAACTGCGAAGGTGAGCAGTTCTGGTACCCTAAGGACACAAGAGGTGACACTCTTATGTCCAGATTAGGCCCTTCTAGTGCCCCTATAAATTTATTATAGATTGTGTGACAATTTAAAAAAAAAAAAAAATTTGTGGTCCGTTTCTGTAGCATTACTATATTAGCCAGAAACCTGTTAAGCAGAAACAGCACAGTGTTCAGAAAATATGAGTACCTCATGCAGAACTGAAGGAAGATCTGTGATTGGGAGCATCCCATGACGCTTTCACGATCTAGAATTTCATAAAAGACATCCCTCAGGGTCTCTACTAACTTACTATAAATTTCACAAGTTCGCTGACGTGATCCCCATCTCTGATTGGGGAATGCTCCACTTCTAAGACTCCTGCACGGGAGACAACTGTAAGGAGGATAAAAGGTACAGTGCTCTGTGCGCTCGCTGGCTAAAGTCGCATGAGTAATCTGTACAGTAATAAGCAAAACATGCAACCTCCTTGTGCTTCAGTCAACTCGGTTATAAAAAAGGGCACATGCGAAACTGAAAATGAGATGCTTATAAGCAGCTGGGCTCTCCTTGGTATAAAAATTGAGAAAAAAATAAAACAAACTGGATTGTAAAACAAAACTGGTTAAACTGCAACAGTAGGAGATACACAATGCTAAGTACTGTAATTGAAAACTCCCTCATTGTAATGAACACACTGCCTAATTTCATTGTATGTAATTATCATATCCTGGTTTGTTTGCAAATAAAATCTGAATTATGGCTTTCAGATGCCTGTTATATAATCATCCATAACTTACTAGTTTAATTTTTTTAAAACATATTTATAGGACTGTATATTGACTTTTTTTGTTTGTTTGTTTAACAGAGGAATTCCAGGGAAGAAATGTGGAACAGCCATACTGACAGCGGAAGAACTGGGCAACTGTAGAGTAAGTGTACTACAATGTAATATTATTGCTATGGGATGCTAGTAAGCATTTATGGTGTATGATCTGCATAAAGAAATTGTCAGCACAATTCCTGTACTGAAGTAAATGAGACAAGTTAGTACAGATTAAGTGGTTCATGTAGTGGCTGAAGATACTCTGTACTAGACGTGCAGTCCATCAGAATAATTTTATGATATTTGATGTAAGGCAAAGGTGCCATACAGTGTCTCTTAATTTCATATCTTAGGTTACAGTCTACTTTATCTGCAAGAAGAGCACACAAAAATATCGATTTAAAAATGTGCAGGAATATGAAGGATAATATTGATGAGATTATATCTGTTATGACAGCATGCAGGAAAATATCAGTGTTCTCATTAACAAGTCTGCAGATTTTCTTTAGTGTTAAATAAAGCTATCCAGCTGGGAAGGAATACAAATATACCTTTTGTACAATTTTTTTCTCATGAAAGTCAAACTCATTTGCTCATGAATGTAAAATTTTCCTTTCGTAACAGATGGTTACGTTAAAATCCCTACTGATCTTGCTCAGAAGCTAAATTTCAAAACCTTAAAACTCGAGAACTGATTGGTATTTGTTCACAAAACCTTCAAAAGTCATGCCCTTGGACAAAGCCCCTTTTACCCTGAAAGATCTAGAACAAGTTTCAGAACAATATTCCAAACTGGTTTTGCTCCACAGGTGAGCAAAATATTGTCAAAATGTGCATTGTTTAAGGCATTTTAAAATTCTGCAGCTTGGAATCCAGACGGGCATTCTTTATGAAACTTGCCAACTCTTAGCAACTTGCCACCCAGACCATGCATGCAAAATTTCAGGCAATTTTCATGAAATAGTCCCAAAGATATTAAGGTACAAACATATAGAGTTAACATTAAAAAGTCTGTTCAACCCTAACTACTTGCGCTACTGCAGGAGGTAGTATGGTGCAGTGGGTTAAGACTGTGAGCTGTAGATCTGGAGACCTGGATTTGAATCCCACAGCAGCCTAAGTACATACTGTGTGATCCTGAGCAAGTCACTTAACTTCCTTGTGCTCCCAGGTCACATCTGCAAACAAGCTCTGGCTTAGTGTGCTACTCCTGGTTAAACGATGTTCCCTTTCAAGTATAATAAGAACCAGCTGTCCTGGAAATCCAACTGAGCATGATCAGAAGCAAAATGTTTAAAGCCTTATAACTCGGGGAACCAATTAATATTTTTTCACAAAAATCTTCAAAAGGCACCTTCTTGAGCCATGCTACATTTACCCTGAAAATGTTGGAACACAATTTTAAACCATTTTTGGTGTAGATGTGAGCTAAAAAAAAGGCCAGGAAGTGCAGTTTTTACCATTTTCACACTCCCTGGATCTCAGAATCCAGACAAGCAATAAGTGGCATTGCAGAGGAACTGGAAGGAAAGGTATGCCATTCTGCAGATGACACCAAAATCTGCAATAGGATGGACATTGGGGGGTGAGGGGGTGTAAAGAATGCATAGGGACCTTGGGAATCTTGAGGAGTGGTCAAGGGCATGGCAGTTGAATTCAATGCCAAAAAAGTGCAAAATGATGCACCTAGGGCATAGGAACCCAGGAGCGCATAGGATAGGGAAGAGGTACAGACAGTCACTAAGCAGGAAAGGGACCTTAGGGTTATCATATCTGATGATCTCAAGTAACAGAGCAGTGTGACAGGGCAGTTGGTAGGGCCAGTGGAATACTGGGATGCATAGGGAGAGGTATCTCCAGCAGGAGGAGGGAGGTGGTGTTGCCATTGTATCCCTCACTTGTGAGACCTCACCTGGAGTACTGTGTCCAGTTCTGGAGGCTGCACCTCAGAAAGAACATAAGCAGGGTGGAGGCAGTCCAGAGGAGGGAACCTGAAATGGTGCAGGGGTTGCATCAAAAGTCCTTTGAGGAGCTACTGAGTGTTCTCAACATGTACACCCTGGAAGAGAGGAGATTGAGAGGGGACATGATATGGGTGCACTCAGGGAGTCTCTTTCAAATGAGAAAGAACAGCAGGACCAGAGGGCATGTGACTAACCTGGGGGTTAAGAGGGATGTGAGGAAGTACTACTTCACTGAAAGAGTGGTGGAAGCCAGGAACAAACTGCCAGTGGAAGTGGTGGAAGTGACAACAGTAGGGAGCTTCAAGCTTGCATGGGATAGACACAGGGAAATATTAAATAGGCAGGGAAGAGAGAGAGGGCCACTGGAGACCAGTTATAGTCTGTGGAGGCAGACTAGACAAGAATCATTTTGGGCAGACTGAGTGGGCCAGGTGATCTTTTTCTGCTGACACGTCTTTGTTTCTATATAAGCAGCCATCACAAAACTTGCAGAATTCTAAGAACGTGGCACCTTGACTGCGCTTTAGTAATTTCATGCAATTTTATTGAATGGTGCCCAAGTTGTTAAACTGCAAAAGTCAGAGTTTAACATTAAAATGCCTTCTCAACCCATACTCAGAAGCCACATTTTTTTAAATGTTATAACTTGAGAACCAATTAATATTTTTTTCACGAAATCATGAAAGGCACCTCCTTGGGTCGAGTTGCTTCTATCCTGAAAATATTGGAACAACATTTTGAATAGTTTTTGCTCTAGACATGAGCACAAAATGTCCCAAAAAGAGAGTTTTTTTTTGTTTTTATTTTTACACTCCTTGGGTCTCAGACTCCGGACAAGTGGCTGTCATGAAACTTGCCAGATCATAAGAACTTGTCACCCTGATCACATATGCAAACTTTCATGTAATTTCTTTCAATGGTATCAAAGCTCAAAATCATGACTGTAAAATGTTTTTTGCAAAAGTAAAATGCATTTTCTTGGGAAAGTAAAACAGCTGGTAAAAGTAAAATTCTTCTTTTGTATCAGAGGATTATCTCAAAAACCCTACTGAGTATGCTCAGAAGCCACATTTCAAAACCTTATAACTCAAGAATCAGTTGATATTTGTTGAAGAAACCTTTAAAAAGGCATGTCCTTGTGCTGAGCCTCTTCTACCGTGAAAGTTCTGGAACAATATTTCAAACTGTTTTTGCTCCACAGGTGAACAATAAAATGGCCAAAAAAGTACATTTTTAAAGGCTTTTTAATATTCTGGATCTCGAAATCCAGATGTGATCTGTCACAAAACTTGCCAAGTCATAAAACTTGCCATCCAGATCGCTCATGCAAAGTTTTGGGCAATTTCGTTGAACATCGCAAAAGTTATTAAGGTGCAAATATTTGGAGTTAACATTAAACAGTCTGCTCAACCCTAATTATACTTGCACTGCTGCACAAGTATAAAATATATTCCTTGCAAAAAACATTGTTAATGCACTAGTTAGGGTTAAAGTGACAAAAGTAGTTAAATGGAATGTTAGGGTTTCCAACTGCTGGCAGCAGCAGGAAAAACCATTACGGTTTCATCTCTCTTGCCTTTTCGCAGATCAGTCATGGGTTGTGCCTTGGGGTTGTCAGCCCTAACACTCACCCCATTCTATCAATAAATAAGCTGAGATGGGTACAGTATATGAGAATGCAGTGAGTGTTAGGGTTGACAACCCCAGGACACACCCCACCCACGCCTGATTTGCAAAGAGGCAAGAGAGGTGAAACTGTAATGGTTTTTCCTGTTCTGCCTGCAGGGTGAGGGTAGGGTGTTAGGGTTGGAAACCCTAATGTTCCATTTCCCTACTTTTGTTGCTTTAACCCTAACTAGTGCATTAACACAGTTTTTTGCAACTAATTTCCTTACATTTTGAGATAATATAATCGTATCCTTATTTGCCTTTAGAAGTGCAGCACCCTCTGGGCCCTGCACCCTCATCCATACATAATTTTTGAGATAGTGTAATTGTATCCTTATTTACTTGTGGGAGCTGCTGTATGAGAACAGCAGGACTTTCTCATCTTCTGCAGCCACATCTGGACCTTGTACTGCAGGCTGCAATGAGAATAATGTGCCTCTGTTTCCCTGGTGTCTGGGTCCCCCCCACTGCTGTCCCTTACTAACAATTTTCTTTTGATGAGGCCAGCAATGTTTACCAACTAATACTTAATATTAGTCAGCCTTCAAATTATTTTTTCCCTAACTACTGGTAATACATTCTAACATTTGGCACTGCAATGCTAAACAACCTCAAAGTGCATTGAAGCCTAATACTATAGCTGCCCTTTATCAAAATTAATAGTTAATTAGCTATGCCTATCTGTAACATAATTAAGTACTGTATGTTCTACTGGTGTGATTCTTAAAACTGGTAGTTGTGAATGACAACAAATGTATACAAAGTGCAATACATTTCAAAAGAGTATGAAACAGGGAGCAAGAGGAAGAGAGTAGTATATATTAAATGCCTATCATATTGCATTATAATATCACAAAGACACAAAAAATAAAACAAATACAAAAAACATATGTTTCAAGTCAATCAGAGTAAGACATCTGGGCAAAACTACTGTATATGAATGTCAGTCAAACTCTTACTGATCCAGCACAGTAGTGCTTAGGGTTGAGACACTGGATGCCACACCTTGGTCCATGCAGATGACCCGTGTTCAGAAACAAGCACAGGGTGCAGGGGAGGGAGTAGATCAAGAATCCATGGGACAGCTTTCCTCTCCCAGGAATGGAGCACTGCTGGCTCTGCCAAAAGACTGCCATAGGTGGATGTCTGATGAAGGTGTGGGACAAGAGCAGTAGTAGTGGGAGGTGCTGCAGGACTCTGAGGTGTGCTTGTGCCTCCACATGCACACGCCAACATGCACACCCTAGCAGGGGGACCTGGGAGGAAAAAATGGAGTTAAAATCATCGCAGTGAGGCAGGCAGTCATTAAGCTCTTCCCACTGATCTCTTGCCCACCCCACCACCAGGGCGCAGATGTCCAAAACTGGATCTTTACTTTGGTGGGGGATGGCTCTCCCTCTTCTGATCCCACCATGGCAGTACTTGGGCCAGCCAGTAATACCTGGAGAGGTTGGGGATGGTGGGGGTTGGTAGAGCAAGATGGAGAGGAGTCTAGCTTGTCCCAACTGAAGAAGCATAAACTAACAAATGAAAAAAGCTATTTTTACGTAATGATCTAATTGAGATCCTGTTATTTTGCATTTTATAATTTATATAAATGACTTCTCATGTAGGCTACATTTATTACACTAAACTACAGCTGCCAGCTTACTATGCCCCCCCCCCCCTCAGGTGCACATTGAAGAAGAGCAGATACAATTAAGACATGAATATTTATAAACCCAACTGCGTTCCTATAGGTTCGATTTTTTTTGTACTGATTAATAAGGAGTTGACAATTCACTCTCAGGTCTGTTTCTAGTATGTGCATTGCAATAGCAGACTGAATATTCATTAGGGTTATGATGTTTATTCATTAGTTTGGAACTTTGTGAACATTTAATAGGCCTGCAAAATAAAGAAGGGGACAGAAAAAAACTAGAGGAGGGTCAGGACTGCTAATATTGGGCTTCATGTCAAAGTAAAAAAAAAATTGGTTAAAAGGGATTTGGGCATTGCCATAGAAACATGCCCTTATTTGTGCAAGAAGGGTGTAATTTGAGCATTCATTAGAATTAGGATGAATATTAATTAGGGTGGATATTTATGAATATGAAATGAGCCAGTGAAATAAAAAGAAAAACAACTATGGGAGGACTGGGAGTGTTGCTATCAGGGATTATGAAAAATAGTTAAAAAGAAAAGGAAATAATTAAAAGGAATGGGCATGATCATTGTACAAACATATCCGGACTTGTTCCAGAATTAACTTGATTGTTCTTTCTTTAAAACAAATCAGTATGACACATAACAGATAAAAACATGCTACAGTTTATTCACCAGGGAGAAAGGGGCTATCTAGGGATATTTATCTAATAAATATTAATATTATTTATTCACAAGCCATGCTCTAATGATCCATAACTGCTAGAAAGAAAATGCTTTATACTTAGTGATTCTCACTTGATTACAACAGAGCCTTTACTTTTTTGAGAGCAATATTTCAGTGACAAATGATACTTCATGTATCTGCATATTGGCCCCTGATATTCAGAAGAAATTTTTATTCACTACTGTGTCACTTCTGTATTAGAATCATCATGAATTAACTGCTCCAGGTAAGAACACACGGGAAATATATTATGCTTAGTCTGCATCTGACAGAGTATGATGGAGGATGCATGCAGGTCAACATATGCTCAGCCTTGTTTCTTCATGATGGGGAACTGTTAGAAGTTAGTACTTGAAAACATGTGGGTGCCTGTGTACTGTGGCTAAGATGTCTTTTGAAGGCTTACTGATTGATTGAATAAGGCAATATTATACTTGGAACAAAAGTTAAGAAATTGTATTTTAAAAGCTTTTCAGTTTGACTGAGAAATAGTTATATTCAGCGTTACAGGAGAGAATTATAATTGTGATAATCAAAATGTGCATACCTAGTGCAAATAATGTTGCATTTGGAAATTCCAGGTCAGGTGATAATTTGTTGAACAATCTTTTTTTTTTTGGAGGGGGCAGGGTGAAGATGTTATTTATTATGGATAATTTTACAGTATATGGATTTCAAAACTCCCCACCAACAACACTAACTCTTAAATATCAAAATGTTTCTGTTAGAGCTGTGCATCAAATGAATGTAGTTGTCAAAGTAAAATATTACAGTAAAAAAGTTATAAATGTCTGTGAATTAAGCGTCAGCTGATATCATATACAAATGTGAAATCTTTCACTGGTGCTACAGACACCATTTTCATCCAACCAGTAACACCCAAAAATCAAAAATCCATCATAGCCCCTCCTCCCTCCCCAAATATCAAAATGTTTCTGTTAGAGCTGTGCATCGAATTAATGCATTTGTCAAAGTAAACTATTACAGTAAAAAAATTATAAATGTCTGTGAATTAAATGTCAGCCGATATCATATACAAATGTGAAACCTTTCACTGGTGCTACAGACACCATTTTCATCCAACCAGTAACACCCAAAATCAAGAAATCAACATAGCCCTCCCCCGCCAATAAAGGAAATGTTATTAACAATCTAAAATAATATAAAAGACGAGTCAGAACAGATATACTGTACTTTCAACTCCTTGAACAGCCAGACTGGATGCAAGAGATCATGATCAGCTGATCTATCAAGTTTCATTCATTCATTCAACCAGTGACTGTCCAAGGAAATGTGGCTGGTTGCCATCTGCTCTGCTGTTTGTTTTCTTTCTGGGTAGGGAAGGAAATGGAATTATGTAATATAATTAAAGTGGAGTTTAAAGATTGAATGTGGAAGTACCACTGAATTGCTATATGAGAAGTAAGGTAAGTGCAGTACAATATATTACAGTGGGATTTTCAACTGCATTTACCTTATTTGTCATATAGAAGTCAGCGAGTTCCAGCAGCAAGTCATGTCTTCGAAGGGAAAGTGGATCTGCTTATTGGGACCTGTTGAGGTGATTGAGGGAGTGTGGGAGGGTCTGGGTGGGTGCAGGATGGTGGGTGCTCAGTGGGAGGTTGGTTGGGGAGATTCTCTGATGGAAGTTTCTTTCCTTTTTTTTTTTTTTACAGATTTAAGAATAAAAGACATAATGGGACTTTTTTTTACATTCAGGGTCAGACTGACTTCGGAGGGTGTGGGGGTGCCACTACCCACCAGGGAACCTCACAATACAAGGAGAACAACCATCGGAGGGTAGGGGGTGCCTCTAGACACCAGAGATAAAGTACAAATGTACGAGGTGGGGAATTGGAGGGTTGGCGGGGGGCATCACTAGATGCCAGAGATATATAAAACATTCTCATGGACAGGAATGGGAGGGTGGGGGTGCCACTAGACACCAGGGAAATACAAAAATATGACAGGGGCAACAATCAGAAGGTGGGGGTGCCACTGGACAGCAAGGAAATATTCTTTATAATGAGACAGTGATCGGCAGGTGTGGGGTGCCACTAGACACTAGGGAAATATTCTTTTATAACAGGGACATCGACTGGCGGGTAGGGGGTGCCACTAGACACCAGGGAAATATGATTTCATAATGGGGACAATTTGATCTGTCATTGACCTTTACTGTTCTCAGTCTTTGCCAATCACACTGTAAAGTTTGAATGGTAAAAGCATGCGAATGGTTATTTCTGATTTGAACTATCCGTACATTAGCGAGTGAGGGGACAAATAAATCTCACTACAAAAACACACATGTGCCCTGTAAATTTCAAAATTCTAAGTTAAAAATCTCATTAACTATGTGATGGATACCTAAATTTACATATTGTTCATTCGTTACCAAGCAGTTCTTCTTCAGAAAATCATTTTTAAAACTGGAAAACAACCAAGATGGCTGACATTATGAATGCTATTTTTTCTAGATTTGAACAGTAGATCCTTAACTGTTAACAGTGCAAACTTTTTTTTTTTATCTGCCTGTCTAGCGGCTATCACAAAAAACTTTATAATTCAGTTTTTTTCACCAAACCATTCAAAGGCACACCATTGGCACAGATCCCATTATCCCTGAAAATTTCAGGGAAATGCTGTAATACTGTCTGGGCTTTAGATGAAGGCAAAAAAAAAAAAAACATTTTAAGTATAGGGAAAAAAAGCTGGGTTTTTTTTTTTCTGGTTTTTTACCACTCCAAATCCCAAAAACCTGCAAGATGCCATCACAAAATTTTTTACGTTTTGAGGCTCTGGCAGCCTGACCACGCATACCAAATTTTAGGCTATTTTGTCACAGTACGTCTAAGTTATTAAAGTGCAAAAATGGAGGTTTAACATACAACTGCCGGTACAACCCTAACTATGGGGACAGTACTGCACCCCTATAATTCATGCCAAGAAACTATGCTAATGTATCAGTTAGGGTTTTTGAAACACCAGAAGTAGAGAAATCCTATATTATTGATTTTTTGTTAACCCTAACTCCCAAAACCCCTTGCACTACCTTTGTGAACTCCACCGAATAGAATGACAAAGCACAATCTTGACCCCAATCACAAAGAGAACTTTGCAGTGCAGTTTAAGACTTGGGTCATGGTTTATGCCCTGGATGAAGCTAGTTAGAAGTCTGCGTGCCCTGCTTTCTGAACCTCCATGAAACAAATTCAGGACTCAGGTCCTGTTATGTGTAGAGCCCAAAGGGCTCTTTGTGAAGCAACTTGGGCTCAACTCCTGCTTTGAGCACAAAGTAAGTTAGTAGTGTGGTCATATTTCACAAAGGGCCCTCTGTGTTTTCTGCTTTGCACTGGAACCTAAGGGCCCTGTGAAGCAAGTAAGGATGCATCTCTTTCTGTGTGCACGGCTGCATGAAACAAGTTAGGATTCAGGCCCTGGTTCGTGCAGGGCCCTGCACAAAGCAAGGTACAACTCTTATTTCTTTAAATACTAAGGATATTAACTTTGTCTGTGCAGGTCCCTTCAGGATTGGGATCAGGATTATGCTATGGCATTCCGTTCAGTGGAGTTTATGAGGGTGGTGCATAAGGGTGGGATGAGTTAGGGTTAAAAAAAATCCCTAATGTCAGATTTTCCTACTTTGATGTTTCAAAAACCCTGACTGATTCAGTAACATAGTTTTTGCCATGAATTTCCAGTTTTTTTTTAGATTATTCTAGTCCTTTGGTAGATGCATCGTGCAATGCCCCACAGGCTATGTGCAATGCAACATGCCACAAATCCGCAAAGGAAGAGGTAAATCCGAAGCTGCTTCATACAGGGCCCTATGGGACAAAAGTCTTAACTTGCTTCATGCAGGATCCATTAGGTCTTGGTGGCCAAACAAACAAGGGTAGGGTAGCAGAATGGCAATAGGGGGTACTTAAGCACCACCTGGCATGGGCAGCACCCCAGTGGCCAAACTGAAGACATAGTGAGGATAGTTGTTATTTTCATAGTATGAGTCATGGAAAGGGTATTTTATTTTTAAACTTTTAGCCACAGCTTAGCCATTTGGGGTCCGACTGACTGCAACATTTCAGGGTATGCATATGGGCATGTAAGTGACGTTTTGTTACTACACCCCGAAATGTGTTTTTGGTGGTTGCCATTGTGTGGGGGCAGGGGTATGCTAAACAAATTTCTCTGCAGAAGTCTAAGGAGATCGTCTAAGCTTGTAGAGATGCAGGTATAGAAGAGTTAAATGAACTCTGTCTGGGAGCAGACAAAATATTTTTTCTGAAATGGGTATGAAATCAATTGAAAAGTAGTCAAAATGAAATTTTTAATTGTTAAAATGATGATAAGTCATGCCTGTTAGGAACATTTGAGATAAAAAAAAATGCCTTTGCAGTCACAAACCTGTACTTTCGAGCATAGCGATAGTTTGCATCATAGCTAGTTTCAGTCATCAGCAAGCCTGCGATCACATGGGACTCATGTTTATGGAGACCCCCATCCAGAGCTAGTGTTTCTTTTTCATTTTTGTTAATATGTTTACAACTGTGTGACTGGAGAAGGCACACATAGCCAAGGTTGTTTTCCGGATGACCCAGGGAAGGGGAAACCAAAGGGGGTACAATAAAACTAGACAATGAGCAATAAAAGTAAAATTAAGTAGCACACTCAGCCATAGAACAACATGGTGCAAATGGGAATACAGTAACTAAAATAAATAAACAGTATCAAAAAAGGTAGTAAAATAATAGGATAGAGCAAAAATCAAGGGAGAGTGCAGTTGCTCCAAGGTAACTTGAGGAAGCTACGAGGCAGCTGGGTACCGAAGACAGACTCTGGAATTGGAAGTCTCAAGATATGCAGGGGACAAAGGTGTTGTACACACTAAGGGAAAGCCACTGGCAAAGATGGGCAGCCACTTAAAGGACAAAGGGGCAGAAAGTGCAAGAAAGCAGCAGTAGGAGACAGGGAAGCAACAGATTGTAATCTAGACATGGAAGAAGAGGAGGGGCAGGGAAAGAGGTATAATAGTTGCAGGAGCAGGTGGGGTGGATAAGTCACAAACAAGGGCTTCAATAGATGGGAGGAGGTACATAATGGTGTGGTTAGAAGTTTTTCAGAGGAAGGGGAGGCATGAGGAAAAGGAAATTGGCCAGCAAAGGTTTTGGAGTGGGGGATGAAAAAGGAGTGAGGTCAAAGGAGCAAAGGGAGTATGAAAAAAGGAGAGGTTGTTAGATGAGGAAAGAAGAAGGGGTCAGTGTGGGAAGGAGCTGAACAGAAAACTATAGAGGAAAAAGGTGCTGTAAGATTTATGCCAGGAATGAAGGAAGGGGAAAGAGTGTTGTGAGGAATGGGAGCATTGATGGACACAGGGAAAGTGGGTGAGGGAAAGCAGGAGTAGAAAATGGGGTCCAGCCAGGCAAGGGCAGATTTAGGAGTGTTGGTATACCAAACCAATATAGTCAAAGACTGGGATGATCGTCAATTGCATTGTTTTTAAAATTTACTATTTGCCTGCCATGAGGACAACCAGGCCTTATTACAAATGAAATTGCAGGAATTGCCCCTTCCCAGGATAAATGTTATTGCCCTGTTATTTGATGGTTTCACAGAAAATTCCTCAGACTTTTACAGACCAGTAGGTGGAAGCTCTAGTGAGTACTGATGTCATTTATGCAAGAACGACATCATTTTATTCAAAGAATGACATAATTTTACTTAATGTCAGCTCAGTATACACACAGTACAGTAGATTGTAAAATGGCAAAAATCAGTCCTTGCTACCAATTTACTGATGAGAGGCTTTATTAATAGAATGATATCAGTACACCACCACTGGTAAATATCTGTCAAGCTCCCTAGGCTGATCACAAAGTTCTTGGGCACCATATCAAGCCCCCTTAAAAAATGTACAAACCTGCCAGGCTCTTAAAAATATAGGGCTCGATTTTCAAAGGTTGATGCAGGGTTTACATAAAGCCCTGCACCAAACCATTTATTTGGCGCAACTGCGCCAATCATCTTTGCCACAACTGCACATGATTTTGGTAGGTCGGACACAGTTGTGGCACTTTACCTGATTTACAACAGCTCGTGCCAAATATTTGTCACAAGCACCGTAAAATGGGTCCCTGGGATTGCTGCAAGCTAGACCAGAAAAAGTTGGTCTTAACTTGTACCAGTTGCCACATGGGATAGAAAATCCTGATCACCGGTTGGATGATTGCAGCAAGTCCTATTTGCCATATATTTAGCACACCTGGGGCTTGCAGTAATCATGGGCTTATGAAAATTGAACCCATAGATTTTGATTTCCTTTTGCCACTTTTTTCCTTGAATGCAGACCCTTCCCCAACTCTCTCCTTATGACTTCTGCTCAGATTCCAGCTGATGCTGTTGAATGGCTCACTTCCGTCATTCATATCTTCCAGGCTTTGGTAGGACTGCACTGTTGTGTTTGCGCAGTACACCAGGGTTAATGTCTGACCTTTCCAAACTGTAGTATTC
Organism: Neoceratodus forsteri; assembly: GCA_016271365.2. Lineage (NCBI taxonomy): Eukaryota > Metazoa > Chordata > Ceratodontiformes > Ceratodontidae > Neoceratodus > Neoceratodus forsteri. The sequence goes on from CM028131.1 coordinate 627,488,232, forward strand.
CTATTGGTCACAGTTTTCATCTGGACAGTGATTCTCTTCACATAAGCATGTACTCTCACAGGCAGCACACTCTGTTTCACCAGTACTCCTTCCAGCAATCTGGTTTGTCTGGGAGCATTGAGCATCAGGATCTGGTTCTTCATCCTGCCTTAGCCTCATCACTCAACTGATGCTACACTCTGTATTGGGTGGTAGTACAAGTTCTCTGCATTTCAGCACCAGGCTACACCAACAGGATCTGCTCCTTCTTCTGGTCTCTTCTGCATCTGCTTCTAGTAGGCCTTCTTCACCAGTCCATGTACTTGCAGTGCTCTTCCATTCGGCTGTCTCTCTCACAGGGGTCATCATCAGTAGTGTAACTCCCTTAAACAAATGAGTCAGTGCAACAAGGCTTATAGCTAGGATAACTGGATGCCGGGAAGTATCGGGAGGGGTATTGGTAGCAGAACAAAGAAGGTAACACTTCCCCTACACTGGTCCCTGGTGAGGCCTCACCTGGAGTACTGCATCCAGTTCTGGAGTTCTCATCTCAGAAAAGGAGATGGATAGGTTGGAGACAGTACAGTGCAGAGTAAAGTACAGTTACGTAAGAACTTACTGTAACAGTAGATCTTCGAGAACAGCTCTTGCAGCAGGTTACACCATTAGGACTGAAGCCGGCAGGCGCCAGGACCCCTCGGAAACTTTTCTAGCTAGCTATCTTCAGCGGGGACCGTCCCCGACGTCGGTCCCGCCTCCGACGTCAGGCGTGGTACAAAAGGGGGCGGTCCCGCCAGAATCCCCAGTTCTCCCACCGGAGACTCCCGGCCGCAGGATGACATCAGAAGGGGAGACCGAGGATCCACCGTCAGAAGGCAATAAGGGACAAAATCCCAACAGGATCGAAACAAAATTCACTCTTCCCAAGTGAATATCCGACTTCTGCGCTCGTTCAGCCGTTCGGAAGGAAACTGTTTCCTTCCCTTTTTCTCTTTCCTTTCTCACTGTTTTGTTGTTTTTAAAACAACAACGAGCCATACTTCCTCAAGGGTGGAGGCGGGAAGGTACCTGCTGCAAGAGCTGTTCTCGAAGATCTACTGTTACGGTAAGTTCTTACGTAACTGTACTATCTTACTTCGAGACACAGCTCTTGCAGCAGGTTACACCATTAGGACTGATTCCCAAGCAATAATGCTTGTCCCACAAACATTGGGAGGAGGAAGAGGAAGAAACGGAGAAAAATCAAGCCAAGTCCTGACTCAGGACAAGAGGCCCTGCAACACGGCCAGGCCGAAGCCGGCCCTTCGCCTAGAGGCTATATCCAGACTGTAATGCCTGATAAAAGTATGCACAGAGCTCCAAGTAGCAGCAGCGCAAATGGCTGAGGTTGAGACATTTTTTAGAGCTGCAAAGGAAGTGGCCACACCTCTAGTGGAATGGCCCCAGATGGAACCCGGGAGGCTTTTGCCTAGATTGATAGCAATGAGAGATACACTGCACGAGCCAGCGGATAAGGACTGCTTAGACACGGCTGGCCTCTCATTCTCTCTAGCGAAAGAGGACGAAGAGCTGGTCAGAAACCCGAAAGGGCTTAGTTCTATTGAGGTAATACCTCAGGCTGCGGTGAACATCCAGAGTGTGGAGCAAAGCCTCCCCTCTATTCGAATAACTCGGGAAATAGACCGGAAGGTCAATATCCTGATTTAAAGTGAGAGCTGAAACCACCTTAGGCAAAAACTTCGGGTTTGTCCTCAGAGATACTCTGTCCCGGTGAAAAACCAAATAAGGTTCTTTACACATGAGGGCACGAAGCTCAGAAATCCTTCTGGCTGAAGTGACGGCAACTAAAAAACAATGTCTTCGACGACAGAAAACGTAGCTCGCAATCCGCGGCTGGTTCAAAGGGAGGGAGCGTGAGCTGCTCCAGGACAAAAAGGAGATCCCATGGAGGAACCGGGTCCTTGATAGGAGGCCTAAGGTGTAACACCCCTCTCAGAAACTCCCGAGAAGCATCAAGTTGAGCAGTAGTGCGCTGCCCCACCGGCAGATGATAGGCCGAAATAGCGCACAGGTGTACCTTAATAGAGGAGGAGGCCAACCCCGAGTGGAAAAGGGAAAGGAGGTAGTCCAAGACTGCCCCCACAGGACAACCTAAAGGGGAGAGGTCACGAGCCCGTGACCACAAACAAAACCGACGCCATTTCATGGCATATGTAGCATGTGTAGCCGGCTTCCTGGCTGCAGAGAGGACCTCCGCAACCTCTTGCGAGACCCCGTGTCGCAAAATGGCTACGTCTCTAGGAGCCATGCGTGCAGGTTCAAAGAGCGAAGATCCGGGTGCAACAATGAACCTCGCTCCTGAGACAGAAGGTGGGAACTGAGCGGCAGCGGGAGCGGAGGTTCCCGGGATAGCTGAGCCAGCAATGGGAACCAGATCTGTCTGGGCCAAAATGGGGCTACCAGAATCAAGTGTGCATGCTCCCTGCGCAGTTTGAGAAGAACTCTCTGGATCAACGGGAAGGGAGGAAAAGCGTAGAGGAATCTGTTCACCCAGGAGAGGGACAACGCGTCTCGCCAGAAAACTCCAGGCCCTGGATCTAGCGAGCAAAAATTGGGCAGTTTTCGCTGAATGGGGATGCGAATAAGTCTAGCTCTGGGTTCCCCATCAAGGAACAGATCCTCTGCCACCTCCTGAAGAAGTTCCCACTCGTGGACTCTGGCCTGAGTGTGACTCAGACCGCTCTGGATCGTGTTGTCCACGCTGGGAACATGTACCGCGATTAAGCTTGCGCGTGTGGTCCGATTACCCAATCCCACACTCTCATGGCCTCCTGCAAAAGGTAAGAGGTACGCCCTTGTTTGTTGAGGTAATACATCACCCCGTGTTGTCTGTCTGAATCAGGGTGGTGCACGTGGGATCATGGACTGGAAAGCCTGGAGTGCATAGAGGACCGCTCTCATCTCTAGAACATTGATGTGAAGATGAGCCTCCAGTGGGCTCCATACACCTTGAGACTCACCCCATCCAGGTGAGCTCCCCACCCAAGACCTGAGGCGTCTGTGGTGAGGGTTATCTCTGGGGACGGCGCTGCAAAAGGGACGCCCTTGGAAAGCGACCCGGGGGCTAACCACCATTGCCAATCCTGAATCACCCGTCTCGTGATTCTGACTGGGTGCTGCAAATGGTCTTGCCTCTGGTCCCACTGCGCCTTGAGCATCCACTGTGTTATTTGCATGTGGAGTCGCTCGAGGGGTACCGTGGGAATGGCCGCAGCCGTGTGTCCGAGCAGACGAAGGACCGACCTGGCCAGAGCGGTCTGATTCGTTGATAGGTCCTCTATGAGAGACCTGATGCGCTCTGCCCTGTCGACTGGGAGGAAAGCCTTCCCCTGGACCATGTCCAGCACTGCACCTATAAATTGCAGGTTCTGCGACGGTACCAAGACCGACTTCTCTTGGTTTATGAGAATCTAACCATCCGAACAAAACCTGGGTGTCCTGGATCGCTTGAGAGCGCCTCCCTGGAGACGGCCATGAGCCAATCGTCGAGGATGCGGAACACATAGTGGCCCTTTCTCCTCAGAGCAGCTGCCACAACTGCCATGCATTTGGTGAAGACCCTGAGCGGATGACAGTCCGAAAGGAGAGCCGGAACTGAAAGTGGTGGCCTAGGACCTCAAGCGCAGGAACCTCTGATGTGCCTGAGCTATGGGGATGTGCAGGTAGGCATCCTGCATGTCTAGGGATGCTAAATAGGTGCCTTGTTTAGCATGGAATTAGACCGGAAGGGTCACCATGCGAATCTTGTATGCGACTGATAAGTTGAGGTCGCTTAGGTCCAGAATAGGACGGAGGTCCCCTGTCTTTTTGGGAACCAGGAAGAAGTGAGAATAGTACCCTAGTCCTCTCTGGTTTCCTGGGACATGCTGTATCACCCCCTTGCTTAGGAGTGCGATCACCTCTTGCCAAATTAAGGCGCGGTGCTGACCCGAATACCGGGAGAGCAGAGGAGGCCTCGAGGGTGGCTGTTCTGCGAACTCTAAAAAGTAGCCAATGCTGACCAGCTGAAGCACCCACCTGTCGGTGGTAATTGCCTGCCATCCCGACAGGAAGTTCGCAATGCGACCCCCGACGAAACATCCCATTGATCCTGAGGCGGGGCGGAAAGGAGTCATGCTGTGGGCTGAAGGCCAGCCGGCTGGGAGGTCTTGGGAGTGCGCTGACCCTGCTGGCGGACTGCTTCCCAGGGTCCTTCTAAAGCTGGAGCCCTGTGCTGTGTGGCGGGCAGGTGTTGCCTCTGAGTCCGCCTCAAGCGGCCTTGGTTCCTCTGAAGGAACCAAGCCTCAGCCGGATACATCGCCTGGACCGACCGGACCGCCTTTCCGGCCTCTTGGAGTTTGGTAATAATCCTTTCGGATGGACTACCAAACAGAACCTCCACCTTCAAAGGGGCGCTCAGGATGTTCTTCTGGACATCCGGGTGAAACCGAGACACGGAGCCATGAGTGCCTCTGGAGGCAAACGCCTGGACTGGCCGCTCTGGCTGAAGAGTCCGGTAGAGTCGTATGCGGCTCTAAGAACTTGGGTCCCACGCCTGAACCCGTGTGGAGAAGCTGAAGCATCTCCTCCTTCTGCTCACCATCTGGCAGCCTCGCCGCCTCTAGGCCCCTGCTCCCACAGGCGTTCTGGAACTGCACCATGTGGGTAAGGTAGTTCAAGGACGTAATGGCGCAAGTCGCGGAAGTGTACGTGCGCCTACCCAGGAGTCCAACTGCTTGGACTCAGGGTCTGGTGGCAGGGTGCTCAGATGCTGCGGCCTCTGAGACCGGTCATGTGAGGCTGTGATAACCAGAGAATCAGCCAGAGGGTGCTGTGACAGGTGCTGGTCCCCCTTGGGAGCCCTGTACAAACGATCAGCCTTCTTCGGCACCGCCGGTAGTGAGTGTGGACGCTTCCATGCAGCCTTGGTGACGTCCACAAAGGTGTCCATCAAGGGTGGCACCACCACAGGTCCTTCTGCCGAAGGTACTTGGCCAGGCATAACCTCTCGGGGTCCAATTCCTCAGCTTCCCACCCCATATTCTCCTGGATATGATGCAGAATATCCATAAAGGAAGGGTCGTCCGGAGGAGACCATGGAGTCTCACGTGGGTCCGGCGAGGGAAGCGAGACCGGAGACGGGGATCTTGAAGTGGAAAAGGGTGATCCCGTGCCCTCCGTCGACGGCGAACGACGGTGTCTTCTGGATCTCTTGGAGCTGGGCGATCCGGAAGACGAAGATCTGGACTGAGGTCTCCTTTTAGAATGACGGCCCCTGGGAGGGGACTCAGGTTCCCTGGGGACGGAACGGCTGACTGACCTCACAGGTGAAGGTGGGGCCCGGGCCGGAGTAGGAACAGGAGGAGGAGGAGGTGGAGGAGGAGGGACTGGTGGTACCACGTCCTTCCTAATGGTGTCCCACCAATACGTAAAAGGTCCTTTACCTCTGCAATGACAACCCGGCGTCGGCTCCAGAAGGGCGGTCGTCGGGTCCTGGCTGTCAGCGGCACCTCGCGGGCCCGGGCGGTGGAGAGGGACCCCAGGAGACTGCTCGAGGCCGGGAGCGCCCGTCTGGTCTTCGGGCTGGACTAATTCCTCCTCATGAGGACTCCTGCCCGACAGCCGTCGGGCGCAAGGAGCCCTCGGCTCAGGCAACCACAGACGTGTTACAGCGTCCGATGCAAAACGGATGACGCCCGGCGGCCGGCAGCTCCGAGCGGTGGTGTCGGCGGACGGCAGTCTGGCCGACGCCGGATCCACCGGCTTCCTCAATGGCGTCAGATCCAAGGTCTTCGGGGCCGAGGAAGACCGGGCGTCGGGGGCTGAGGAGCGGGAGCCTGACTTGTGGTGATGGTGGTGGCGTTCCCCGGACTTCGCCACGGCCTTCTGGGCTGAAGAAGACGACGGCCTGGCGGAAGAGGCCTGAGCAGACTTAGGAACTGGAGCCGCAGCCGGGGGAAGGGACGAGGCCCTAGACAGGGACCGGTCCGACCGTGAACTGGAGCTGCAGGACTCGGAGGCCCGAGCCGGTGACCGGGGGAGATCCCTCTCCTTCTTCTTCTTCTCCGCGTGTCTGTGTGATGATTCCCCCTTCGAGGACATGGCCCGAAGCTGCTCTTCTAACAAAAATGCTTGGAGGGCCTTCTGCCGGCGGATCCTGGTGCGACTGTTGAACCCCTGGCACAGGGAGCAGGCCTTGGTGTCGTGGTCTGGGCTCAGGCACCGACGCGACGCTGAATGCGGGTCCTTGAAGGACCTGTTTCCACACGCATTCTTGGACGATGACCGGAGGTCGGAGAGGACATCAGAGTTGATAAAATCTTGATTGGAGACAATTTCCGAAGGAAGTTCTGGAACCACGTGTGGCGCTAGACTGTGGCCCTGGGTCGAGGCATACAGTTCGGCCAGTAGGAAAGAACTGGGGATTCTGGGACGCCCCTTTTCACCACGCCTGACGCCGGAGGCGGACCGATGTCGGGGGCGGTCCCCGCTGAAGATAGCTAGCTAGAAAAGTTTCCGAGGGGTCCTGGCGCCTGCCGGCTTCAGTCCTAATAGTGTAACCTGCTGCAAGAGCTGTGTCTCGAAGTAAGATCAAAAATGATTCAGGGCCAATAAAGCAGATCCTATGAGCAGCGCCTCAAGACACTAAATATGTACTCACTGGAAACCAGAAGGGAGAGGGGAGATATGATAGAAAGCTTTAAGTTCCTTAAAAGAATTAACAATGTAAACTGCAGGGAATTATTTAGCCTGGATACCAATTCAAGGTCAAGGGGTCATGAGTGGAAATTAACAGGAGAGTGGTTCAGGAGGGATGTGGGGAAGTGCTTCTTTATGGAAGGGGTGGTGGAACCTTGGAACAGTCTGCCAGCCAAGGTGGTGGGTGTGAATAGAATCAGGGGATTCAAGCAGGCCTGGGGCAGAATAAAGGGAACAGTGGTTGCCCAGAGTGACAGGACCAGGGAGGAGAACGGGGATAGGATAGAGAGGGTTAGTACCCTAGAGGAACAGTAGGTTCCATGGAAAATTCCAGGGATTATGGGGAACATGGGCAGGCTGGATGGACTTCTGGTCTTTTCTTCTGTCATGGTCTATATTTTTATATGTTTCTAATGCAGGAGCTCTAGGAAACAATCATGGGATTAAAAGAGGTTGCTGATAAATCAAGAAACTATGAAAGTAAGAATAAAACAGAGACAGATTACTTACTCTTCCCTTCTTAGATGAAAATGTGGTTGAGGTCTGAAAAAAACGCATGCGGCAAGTGTAGCCATGTCAGAATGATTAGTAATATTAAAATATGAAACAGCCTCCTTAAAAGAGGATGTTGCAATTAATGGAGCACAATTGGAGGAACTGTTAGACTCTCAGAGAAGAAGAAAAAAATGACAAAAAATATCCTCAGGCTCCTTAATACTGGATGAAACAGAACGAGCTAGTAATCAAAATGAAGCATGGAAGCTGGACTTTACAACTATAGACATACAAGAAAAAGTGACTCCAAAAGAGGGGAAAAACAAAAAGAATAAAAAGGAAAAAAAAAGAGAAAAGCAAAAAACATAAATACATTGCAAAATAATTCAGTAACAGAACCCCTGGAGAGAACACAGGGTAATAACAGTTTAAGGATCATGAAAAGGGATCATGCAGGACAGAATCAGAAGTTAATTGATGTAGAGGTGGTGGTAGATGGTCCCCTCTCAGTACAGAAACAGTGTAATACAGAACATCTGAAGTCAGATAGCCTAGCAGAAGTGGCGGCAATAATTTCATTAAGAGGGATCCAAAGAGTTCAGTATGAGAAATTGGGAATACTTAAAAATGCTGTCACATGGTCTGTGTGGATCTATTAGGGCTTGAAGTTGTCTTTGAAGATATATGTGATGTGATAATCTTGCAACAAAGAATAATCTTTTAATTTTGATGAAATATGCAAGAGTGGCACACTATGTCTGGTGCAGTGGGACCAAAGGAGATATAACTTATTTATTTTATTTTATTCTTTGGTGACCGGGTAGGTCCCACTAGGCACAGGTGCCTGTTTTCAGGGGTGACCTGGAGCACTGGGGAGGTTAAGTGACTTGCTTAGAGTCACACAGTATGCAATTGAAGGTTGTGGAAATCTAACCCAGGTCTGTCTGCTGGATGTAACAAGTTCATTCACAGCTCATTACTCTAACCTCTAGGCTATACTGCCAGAATGGACTACCCTGTACAACTGAAATTAAAATCAGAAATGGGAATGCTGAAGTTATGATGAAGACTAAATGTGTTGCAGATCTGTCAAAATATCCGAATGTAGGAAAACTCTACTGTCATATAAAAAAGAAATAAATTGCCCCAGACATAGTCTTGGCAATCTTTGGTATTACAAATATAGGCTTTGAAAATAGAACTAAGTTCAAACATATGATCTGCCATCTCTTTTGGAACTTTCTGAGGTTTGAGTTTTACATGGAGGACATAGTTGATGTCTAAAGAAATTTTCAAAGTTGGACATAGAGACCAAATTGACTTAATCTTAGAAAATAAAGTGCTGCCAGATAAAATACTAAGTTGAGCGCACAAACTTGATGGTTTGGGAATCCTGATGGTTAACTCTGATCAATTACATGAACAAAAAAAAAGAAGAAGAGGACTATATAAAAAAAAAACTGCTAATAAACAAAGAAGGCAACCTGAATTGGAGTATAATGTAATGGTAAGCTGTAAGTTCCAAATATTGGCTGATATCGAAACTATCAGAGCTAACAAAGAAAAATGGGAGCGTGGATAAAATAAAGATACTAGATTTAAATCAATCAAGAGCAACAGAAAATAGTATTATTGCTTTTCTAGATAAAAATAAACAAGATCTTGGCATAATGTCCTGGAATGTTACTGGACATGCCTCAGAGTTAACAGATCCATAATACACAGAATTTTAATGACAGCAGATATAATAATCTTACAAGAAACTTGGCATAGTAAAGAACAAATAAACTCAATAAATCTAAATGGTTACCACCTGTTTCAAACTCCAGCACAGAAGATGACAAAAATGGGAAGAGGAAGTGCTGGTCTAATCACCTATGTCAAAGTAACTGAACACTTGTAATGAAGGAAGTAATTAATGATAAACAGCACTACATGATCATAGTAGTTAGATTTTGAAAGATATATTGATCTTGACCAATATTTACAATCCACCAGAAAATTCACCAATATTTATCAAGGATATCCTCAGTAAAATAATTTGATATCCTGCTTGTACAAAGACAGTATACCAATGCAGAGGTCCTACTAGTAGGGGATTTTAACATCAGATATGCTAATACTGACCTACTGAATGCAGTAGAAATTTGACTAAAATATGCTATGATGGGTACAGGGAGTAGGGAGACACTTGATTAAAGAAAAATACTGACAGTAATGATCAAATGAAAACGCTGTTGAAAGCTCTGGATCTGATAATATATAATGGAAGATTCCCATCTGACTCAGAAGGTATATTTAGCTGTATAAATTATAGAAGTGCCCCATTTGTGGATTATATAATTGGATCCCCCATATGACTATAGTAAATATGATGACTTGAAAATTATACATGGACAGAAAATGACCACTTTCCACTTTTAGTATAGAGAAAGCTGGTTGGGATTATGACAAACAGTACATACTGTACGAACCATTACATATAGTGAATAATAAAAAAAAAAATACTGAGATAGAATTCTTGGGGAGAAAAAAAATGCAAATGTAAACTAAATATAGACAAGAAATAAATCAGTTTTGGAAAGATGAAACTGAACCAGCGGCTGTATATTTATGCATGCTGAATTGTTATAAAGCAGTTAAACAGTCCTACAAAAAAGGGAAATAAAAAAATAAGATGCAATATAAGTGTTGGTTCAATAAGACGTGCAAAGTGTGCACGCTGCTCCAAAAAGAATCCAAACAGAGCAAATATTTTTAAACTAAACAGGCTTAGAAAACAGAATAAGACCTTTGTAAAAATGCAGAAGTCTGTGTTTCAGAAAGAATTCTGGGAAAATGTGATTACAGTGATAGTAAACAGTTCTGGAAGTTTGTTGCTATGGGAACCAATCAATACAAAAATCAAATAGACTCTTACACGGCTCCAGCGAAATGGTCAGATTACTATAGGTCCTAGGAGCATGTTCCATAATCCATTGTATCTCCCTAGACAGGAAAATGACAAAATAGAAGAACCATTCACTTGGATTATTCAACAAGAAGTGGAGGATGCAATAGCTAGTTTCAAGAGCAATAAATCTCCAGGTCCAGATGAAATGCCTGTTGAATTTTACAAACTTGATGTTAAGTGGTGGTCACAGCTTTTCAAGGATTTTTATAAGAAAGCTATTATGTATGTATTTACATCAGATACATAGAGTGGTAGTTGTATAGTTCCCATTTTCAAGAGTGGGGATGGGGAAGCCCCTCAAACTATAGGACAATAAGCCTATTAAACAATATGGCTAAAATATATGCAAACAATTTCTTTTAAACAGACTTCTGAGATGGATTGAAAAACAGAAAAGACTCTTCCCCTTTAAAAGCATGATTTAGAAAAGAACTGGGAAATAGAACAGAAACCTTTTTACTCTCAGATTTATTAGAAAAATACTGTAGAATTAAGAAACAGAAACTCTTTGTAGCTTTTGTGGATTTCTCTGCACCATTCTGCTGTACTGTAAGACCTTACCTATGGGCCAAGCTAAGGAAACATGGGGTTGAGCAAAATGGACTGGTTCTGTTAAGACGGCTTTATTCTAACACATGGATTAAAATTAAATATACCAAGCATGGGGATATAACTGAAAAAATTGAAACCAATATGGGAGTGTGATAAGGAAGTGTCCTTGCTCCAACTCTTTTTAATATTTATATAAATGAAATTTAGTAGAGCTAAATAAATCAGAATATCACCCATGAAAGATTCAACAACAGCATGTATTTACTCTGGCATATGCTGATGATCTGGCAATTATTTCTACCAGTAGGCTAGCACTACAGAGAAGTTCAAGTAAACTTTTTTTTATGTAGATATTTTATTGCCCTGCTGCCGGCAAGGCTTGGTGCCGGCATATCAGCCATTCAGGGCTTCGTCCCCCCCTTGCGGGGATCACACAGCATGGCAGTGGGTTGAGGGATTTATGTGGTTATGGAAGTAGATGCTTTGAAGCCCAGGTCCCCGCCCCCAGAGGACACCAACACGAAGAGCCACTACCCAGGCAGGGAGCCATGTGGAGAACATGGCATCCTCCCCTCACTGCTCCCTAACGAAGCGGTGCGGAAACCCACCCCCAGAGAGGAGAGCTACCATAGGGTGGCTCAGTCCAGCTCTGCCTCCCCCCCCCAGCCAACCCCTGACAACCCAGACGCATCCCCGAAGCTGGGTCGCCGGTGTAGCACGAAGTGTGGCATCCAGCGCCTCAACTCTCATTGCCACCAGGCTGTAAGAAAACTCGATGCACTTTGTTTAAAACTGCATCTTACTCTCAATACCAATAAAACGAAAGTGATGAGTTTTGGTAGCAAAAAAAAAAAAAGATATAAGAGAGAATACCTCACAGAAAAACCTCTAGAATATGTTCAAAAATTTCAATATCTGGGGATATTTAGCTATAATATGATGGAATTGGCATATTAACTATTCCAACAGTAAAATGTTCATTACAGCTGGGTTATTAAAGAGATTCAATATAATCTTCAGAGGCTCATCAGTGACACTGATGATAAAAGCTACAAATGTCAAACTTATAAATCATAGATGCTGTGCGGTAGAAGTATGGGGAACTACAGATCCAAATGTATTGGACTCCACAGTAAATTCTTTATATAAACACACACTGAAACAACCTAAGGGGACACCTAACTCCCTAATTAGGACTCACTTAAGCCAAGTAAGTATTAAATATATTGTACACATAAAACTGATTCATTTTTGTGTAAAATTATTGTTATACTCCATAGGTTTTATAGGTTTTACAAGCTGTATAGACTTGCATCCTTATATGCTTGCCAGAGTTGTTCATACCAGTGTATACTTGTTTGGGTGAAACCTATCTAGCCTATTTTTAAATAGTTCCATTGTGCTACTTGTAACCACCTCTATAGGCAGGCTGTTTCACAGAGGGACTACTCTCTGGCTAAACCACTGTCTTCTTTTCAAAAGGCTCCATTTCCCCAAAGATAATTGGAGTGGATGCCCCCTAGGTTTATACTTGCTGTCCTTAAACTTTAGCCCATAGTCCTTCCATAACGTTTTAACTTGTAGGGCTCTGTATACCATACACATATCCCCCCTAAATCTCCTGTACTGTAGTGTATGCAGTAGCAACCTATCAAGTCTTTCGGTATACATGGCCTCTTTACATCCAGTCATCGATCTTGTGGCCCTTCTCTGAATTCTCTAAAATTTTTGAATATCCTCTTTTTTATATGGTGACCATACCTGTGCACAATACTCTAGATGGGGTCTCACCAATGCTTGCTAAAGGGGGGAGTAATACTTTGATGTCTCTGTTCCCAGTGTGTCGCAGGATACAGTTCAGGGTTTTATTAGCCTTTCTCACAACAGTGTTGCAGTGTGAGCTGAATTGTAAATCATTTTTTACTCTAACTCCCAGATCTTTCTCCTCAGTAGTTTGCGGTAAATTGTTACTATCCGTACTATAGTTTAAGTTCAGACTCTGCTTCCCCATATGCATGATAGTACATTTTTCAGCATCCAGTTTGTACTTAGCTGTCCATTTGTCTATGTCATTCAGGGCATTTTGTAGGTTTTTGCCATCCTCTGCTGTGTTAACAGTTGCCCCAATTCTGCAGTCATCGGCAAACTTTGTTACCCATATATTTGGATAGTCACATTTAAAGGATGTTACATAAATATTGAAGAGACAGGGACCCTGTACAGAGCCTGGGGGACCCCACTCATCACTCTTGCCCATTCTGATAGGACCCCATTTCCTGTTACTCCCTGTCTTCTCTCACCCAGCCATGCTTCCACCCAATTTATTATATTTGTCTCTAACTTTGTTTCCCTGAGGACCCTCACTAGCTCATCATGGGGAAACTTGTCAAAGGCCTTGGAGAAGTCCAAAAAAGCTACATCCACTGCATTCCCCTTATCCAGGGCCTTACTTTCTTGCTCATAGAATACCAACATATTTGTTTGACATGACCGAGTTTTTGTAAAGCCATGCTGTGTCGGATCTGTTAAGTTAACTGCTTCTAGGTGCCATACTGTGTGATCCTTCAGAATGCCCTGTAGAATTTTATCCATTGTGGATGTCAGACTAACTGGTCTGAAGTTTTCAGGCTTTATTTTAGGGCCTTTCTTTAGTATAGGTACAACTATGGCTTCCCTCCACCCTTGCACTACCTCCCCCTGGAAAAAAGATTTCTGAAACATATAAGTAAGTGATGGGGCTATGTACTCGGAGAGCTTATTAAGTACCCTCGGATATATATCATCTGGCCCTGGTAATTTATTAATGTTGATTTTATGTAGTCTTTCTCTTACATCCTTTAAATCTATTATTATTTTCTCGGGCACTGACTTTGTGATGCCCACTTGATTACCTGTGGTGTTTGCATTGCATACTGAGCAGAAATAGGCATTCTGGATATCTGTCATTTCCTTGCTATTAGCTATATTGCCTTCTTTGTTTTTATAGACACCTATGTTGTGTTGACCTTTCTGTTTATTATTAATATATGTATAAACATTTTTATAATTATCTTTTACTTTGGACACCAATTGTAGCTCACAATCTGATTTAGCCCTTTTGATGTTTTTTTTGTTTTGTTTTTTTTTACTTTTTGACTATATCTCTGTAGACTAATTTCCTCTCACGGTCATCTCCTCTGTGGACTATTCTGAATATTTTGTTCTTTTTATTTATCAGTTTCTTAATTTTTGAGTTGAACCACCCTGGGGTACTTTTCTTTTTTCCATATTTAATTCTGCTTGGTTTGTAATAGTTCACCTCTGATCTTATTTTTCCTAACAGGGTCTCCCACATTTCTTCGACCGCTTTGTTAAGTTTGGTTTTCCAGTCCCATTTAAGCATGCTAGTTTTGAGAGATGGAAAGTCAGCCCTACTAAAATTTAGTTTGCATGTAGTGCCTTTTTTGTTTTCAATAATTTATTCCTCCCTAATTTGAAAAAGTACAATGCAGTGATCACTGCTCTCAAGTGGACTATCTACCATGATATTGCCCACAGACTCCTCCACACTTGTCATGATGAGATCCAGGGTATTTCTCCCCCTAGTCCCTGTATGCACCTTCTGATCAAGCCCAATATGATCTAGGACCTCTAGGTAGTTGTTTTCTATGCTAGTGGTACCCTTTAAGCTCTGCCAGTCTAGCCCAGGCAAATTAAAGTCACCTACCAGGATATTTTTTTCTGCTGGGTCTAATTTTGATATGTAATAAATTAACAATCTGTCATTATCAGGTGAGATTGAGGAGGGCCTATAAATTAACCCTAAATTAATTTTAGGAGTTGCTCTTGGTAGTAGTTTAACCCATAGCATTTTCAGGTTATTCAGCTCCAATAGTATCGCTTCACTTTTTAAGGAGTCTTTTATATATATATGGCTATTCCACCACCTCTCCTATGGGATCTGGACTTGGAATATACTGTAGGTTGTAACCCATGATGTTTTTCTCCCATAGATCTGCTTCCTCCCACCAAGTTTCCATTATTAGAGTGATTTGTATATTTCAGGAGTCTATGGGATATTAGAATTCTTCAAATTTATTACCCAAGCTCCTAGCATTTAGCAAAACCCCAATCCAGCCTTTCTCTTGCTTTATTGTTATAGTCTTCATTTTTCCTTATGTCATCTCTGGTGGAACCTTCCCCCCTTTATCCAGTTTAAATGAAACATGATAACCTCATTTCTTTTTTTCTAAGATTCTTGTCCCAGCTCTGTTTAAATGTAACTCATCCAGCTTGAACACTGCTTTATTCAGGGAAGTAGTGGAATTATCCATAAATAGGAACAACATTATCAGACTGTATTAAAGGGAGTATTCTGAGATCCTGAAACTCTGTTTCCTGAGTTTCAGGATCCCGACACCATGTGCCTGAAACATGTTTGCCCTTCAAAATTTGAAGTTTGCCCCCACGAGTTATTTATAAAAGTTATGGTAGGGGGTGCGGAAGGCGAAACCTCTGGAGGTGTGGGAGTAAAGCCCCCTGAAGCATTAAAAAAAAAACTGCACTAGGAAAACTTTGCCCATCGAGCTAACGTGTTTCATGCTGCTGGCAACAGGATCCTGAAAGTCAGGGAACAGAGTATCAGGATTTCATAATATAGCTATATTAAAGAGAAAAAAAATATTAATTCAGAGAAACATAGCAGAAGTTTGGTTAGCTTACATTTATATAAGCTGTTGGACTTGTACGGTATTGCTTATCTTAAAATCCTAACAGAGCAAGGAAAAAGGTTAAACCTGTCTTATACAAAATATATTAATAAATGAATTCAACAAAGAACTAAAAAAGATGATTTAGTTCAAATATAAAATGTAAAGTTTCTAAATGTTTAGTGACTATATGAAGAAACACTTACTGAAATTCTATCTAAATAAGATTCAGAATCTAGAATATAAAGATATTCTGTCCTTATTTAGATTTTCGGGCATTTCCTAGTAATGTTATAAACTACAGAAACAGGAAAGAAATTCTTCAAACTACAGACTGTAACTGTGGCTTACAGGAAACTGAGGAGTTACTCCATGTCATACTGCACTGTCCTCGGTATACTCAAATTAGAAGACTTTTTTAGGCAAAATAATGAGAACACTATGGCCCGGATATTCAAAGGGGTTGTGCATGGTGCAACAGAGTTGCACCAGTGCAACCCCCGCATTGCGCCCTGGTGGGATATTAAAATGGCCACCTGGCACAGCGCAAATCCAGATGCACCGGGGCGCAATGTAATCATATGTGGCGCAGATGCACGGGGCGTGCCCATGCATATGTGGCACATCCCGAAATTCAGCCCAGGATATGCAGCGCATATGCTGGTGCAACCCTGTATTGCGCCACACTGGGGGGCTCAAAGTTGAGCCCATGGAAAATGGGAACAAATCCCGGCCACCCACAGGGTGGGCTGCTGTATTGCAGGGTGCAATACAGCAGCCGCCAGCCATGGGTGGCCTCTTGCACACCCAGAACACCATCCACAAGCACCCACGGCTCCCTGGTGGTCAAGTGGCACTCCCCTCCCTCCCAATCACCAGTAATTGTAGAAAGAATCATTCCTTGGTAGTTTAGTGGACCTCCCTCCCTCCTGCTCACCGGTAATTGTAGAAAGAAGCATTCCCTGGTAGTCCAATGGAACCCCCAACCCTCCCATGTCCCTGATCGCCGGTGATCTGCCATATTAATAGTCCCTGGTAGTCCAGTGGCACCCTCCCCCATTGCCGTGATAGCGGTAAAACCCCGTAATACAATTTCCTGGTGATCCAGTGGCATCCCCCACTCCTCCCACCCACACAGACCCCCTTGCCCACCCTGCTCCCCACCATCATTGGCGGGCAGCTGCAACCCACCCGCATATCACTCGACCGCCCGACCACTGACAGGTACAGTATGGGCTGTAAGCCCATTGGGCCACAGTGTGGACCAACGGGCTTGCAAGGCATACTGTACTAGACAGTCCCGAATATGTGAATGTCTCCTGGACCTGGCCCCAGTCACAGCTGTGCTGTGCCCAGGCTTGCACCACTGCCTGGCACAGTCTGAATATCCGGGCCTATATGTACCACCAAGATTTATTTTGGACTTACTCTTCAATACAGAAAACATGGGTATATTGGAGAAATGCGCTATATTTTTAATGAAACTTGTAAAGATAAGGAGCAAAACTCTTCAGAAAATTATGTCTGTGCAATAAAAATCAAATGGGCCACATGTCTGAGTCTTTTTTTTTTTTGTAAAAAAGCCTTGTAGACTTTTTTCTGTCTCTTTATAGTGTGTAGGGACTACAGACAGCAAAATATTGTACAGTAAGGAGTGTAAGTATGCAGACTTGAACCTTACAATGCCCTGTTTAAACTCAACAAGAGCACTAGGTGGGCTCTTCAATGGGTTAACTAAAAACTTTTGGATGTATTGCCCATTTATATATTATCACTATCGATAAGATATATATATATATTTTTTATTTTTTATTTTAGTCTTTGGTAACCGGGTAAGGCCCACTAGGCACAGCTGCCTGTTTTCACGGGCGACCTGGGAGCACTGGGCAGTTAAGTGACTTGCTCAGAGTCACACAGTATGCAAGTGGAGGTTGTGAGAATCAAACTCAGGTCTGCCCTGCTGGATGTATCAAGCTCGTTCACACCTGGTTCCTCTACCCTCTAGGCTATACTGCCAGCCACATATATATATATGAATGTCTATAACTCAGTGATCACTGTCTAGTATTGTAATAACAACAGAGAACTGCCAGATATCTGTACAACTTTTTTTTGATATTGCTACATGAAACTATTTACTTATAGGTGGATAGAAACTTCCTGATTCAATGATGAATGTCTAGAACGAATAATGCATTGGCTTACTCTTTTATTTTTTATTATGTAATGATCAACTGGTTGATATTAAAAATTATAAAAAAGGTCTCAGCAATGCTGCAAAATGGTTGGCTGTTAGGATTCCAGCAGCCTTACATTAATGCCTGTTACACTGTCATGTACAGCCTGATCACCATGGCACATGGATTCTTCTTGGCAGCATTCCATCCTCTAGCGCTGCTGAATGACTGGAATGATGCATTCTGATTTCAAACCAGCATTCTTAAACTGTTGGTGGAAAAACTATTTAAAAAAAATCCTCCTCTAGATAAGGAAAACATTCAAAAGGTATACTTTTAACACTTTTCTTTTGGGATATTTTTTTATAATAGCAATAAGGCACTCCCAGGAGTTAGATTAACAGTGAGTTAACCACCCCCTAGGAGCAATATGGCACTCGGCTATGCCTTGTGCCACATTACACCCCTAGTGGGTGATTAACAGACTATTAATCTAACCCCTGGTCATACCTTATTGCTTAAGTATTGCCCACTCCCCACTGGGCAAAGTAAATACAATGACTGTAACTTTTTGAATCACCAGCCCACCTGTGCTGGGGGACACTACTGTTTGGCACCAGTTTAAACCCTTTAAACCAATAGGGAGCTCCCAGTGCTTCATTGGGTAGCCAGCTGTAGGAATGGTGCAGGCCGGATGAAGTTGTAGCTAGTTGACCAGTGGTGGTGCCCTTTGAAAAAGAGAAACACTTTGAAACCCAAACCGCAAAAGCCATGATATTGCTTAAATGGCAGACCTCACATTGAGGTATTTTTAGATCCTGGCCTGAAGGCCAAAGCTGTAGATTTGGTGGCAAACTATACACAATCCAAGTTGCAGGGCAGACCTTGAGAGTACTCATGGTTCTGGTGTTACCAGCTTCCCTGTCAATGTGGGCTCCTCTTCCTTCTTTCTGCAGGTGCAGGTTCTCTTGAGCAGTTGATTGGTTGTTGGGGGGCATAGCTCAAAGAGACAAGTGCCAGGTGCCTCTGGATGTGGATCAGACTTCCTGCTTCAGCAGTTGTCAGGCTTCTCTTTCCACAGGACATACCAATCTAGATATCTGGGGCCAGACACCACTCACATGTCTAGGCCTCCAGATCCTCATTTGCAATATTAGCCAATGCCTAGCAGTAGCACTGACTGGCTGGCTCTCTGACTGTTTGCAGTCTCGGTGCAGGCTTTCAAACAACAGTACACAGACAGTCTCTGTCCACACTGAAGGCTGGCAACTGTGGAACAAATTACTGGCTCGGCACACTTTTATCTCCTTTTACAGGAACAGTCTCTTTCTCCAAACAAGTGTCATTCTGACACAAACAGCAACACACAGTTCTTTCTGTACATTGCAGGCTGTAGAAGCCTTTCGGGTGTTCTTTCTGTATGGTGCAGGTTGTAGAAACCTTCCAGGTGTTCTTTCTGTATGATGCAGGTTGTAGAAACCTTTCGGCTAACCTCCTGAGATATGGCTGTAGATGCCCAGGCAGGCTTCCTCAGTTGCCTTTGGCAAGCAGTACAGGCCTTTGTCACACTTTGAGAGCTTGCTGCAAACTAACCAGCTCTGGGACTGCTCTCAGACTTTCTCTAGGTAAGGGCAGTGGTTAATTGGTAGTGGGCCTTCAGTCACATGAATTAGTATGCAAAAACATTCCCTTGACACCCAATTGGTCAGCAGAAAAGGCACCAAGCAGGCTACACTGTCCTTTTCCCATAATGATTCTGGTGTCACATACTGAGATCCCTGAACGTTCATTGGATGTTGCTGAGGTCAGGGGTCGGCAAGATGCAGCCTCCCATAACAGAAAGGTGCACTGGCTCCAAATAAAGTATTTTATTTGGACTCCTGCCCTGCTTTTATTAATTCTTACTTCTCAATTCGTAGGTATACTGTGCTGTCTTATCCGGTGATGCTTTGGTACCAATTGTGAGAGCCCCCACCCTGGCCTGAGCTCTATAATGCTCTCTGTCTCAAGAAAGGGTGGTTTCCCATACAGTCAATGCAATCAGAGCAACAATTGCAAGATGGGTGCAATGGTGCCAAATACATTGTTCATTTCTCCCTCTACTCGTGTGTCTCCAGAGCCCTGATGGCTGGTTGGATGTCCCTGGGGGCTGGAGCACATTAGAGGAAATGGTGTCCGTTTCGGCCACGGCTGTGATCAAAGTTGGGTGCACTGAGCAACGAGGACTCAAATAGCCATGCAGGCTGCAATGTGAAGAGGCAGCACTCCTTTAGTCTTCATGCAGGTTGCAGTCCTGGGGATGATGAGAGCAAGACAGATGGTAATATGCAATTCTGGGTGGCTGAGGAGGTCTAGATAAGCCCCATGATTTTGGTGAGTGGGGGGGTACAAAAGTGTTGCCGATTAGCCAGTTACACTTGCTAGAAATTTATCTGTGATGTTATATTGATAAAATCCATGGGAATAACTCCTTAGACAATTGAAAGTGATGACTAAGTTTTACCATTTTACAATCTGAGTACCGTGTATGTACTAAGCTGACAAGACCTTAAAGAAAATGATGTCATTCTTGCTTAAATGACATCTACGCTCATGCAAGATTCCACTTGCTGGTCTCAAAATCTGATGTATTTCTGTGAATCTATCTAATAAGAGGAATAATATAATAGCATTTATACATGCTAAATGGTAACGCCTTCATTTTATTTGTAAAACAAATAAGGCCTGGGTAATAGGTCTTATATCAAGGAAAGGGAGTCATTTTTTTAAATATTGTTTCAGTTGATCTTAAGAACACTCGCCTGGTAGACTGGGAATAGGAGGCAGGATTTGTAGCAGTACAGTGTATCACATTTAGTGAGCAGTTTTTTGTGGATTTAGTCAATATGGTAGAAGAAGTCAGGTCTTCAATCCAACCACACCCTAAGGTGCTTGAAATGAGGAATGTCTTCAAGGGAGGAGACATTCAGAGTCCTGAAGACAGGGGTAGTGTGAAGCCTGGCAAGATGGTTTTGCTGCCGAAGATCAGGATGACCACTTTTTAGGATTAAGCAAAAAGGAGATTTGAGTGGAACAAGGGCTAAATGTTGAAATCACACTGAAGAGTACTTATACTGTATAATAGAATGCAAGAAGGCAATTTGCTCATTTTAACCCTTTAGAATGTATCATATGATCTATTACACCTTTAAACTCATCTACTGTTGTACTCCTTACAATGTGCTCTGGTAATCTACTATCTACCACCAAATTGGACATTTTTTAATAAGTTGATTGTGCAGCACTTTATCGAATGCCTTGTGGAAGTCAAGGAAAAAGACATCCACTGGATTATTATTTAACTCCTTATTTACTTGCTCAAAAAAACTAAGTTGGTTGATCAAACATAACCTAGTTCTCTTAAACCCGTGTTGCTTAACATCTTTATAGTTCAAGATATCAAGATTTTCTTCTAATTTCCCCTTCAAAAAAGGTCTCTGCTATTTTACACAGCACTGCAGTTAAGCTACCCAGTCTATAGTTTGACATGGATGTCTTAACTCCCTTTTTTTTATACAATGGGATCACAGTTGCCTCTCTCCACTCCACTGGCACCTCCCCTGTAGAAAAGGACCCATTATACAAATATGCCAGTGGTTTTCCTATCTGTGATCTCACTTCTCTAAGTAGTCTTGGGTGCACTTGATCCGGCCCTACTGATTTCTGTGTTTTTAGTTTTCTCAATAACTTTTCTATTTGTGTTGTACCATTCTGTAAATCTAATTCGGGATTTATGTTTTGATCAACCATTATTTCATCCTGTTCTTTTTTGTCATAGACTGTACTAAGGTAGTTATTTAAATGTCCTATCATATCCTGTATATCTGACACCTCTAGCTCATTCACAAGCAGTGGCCCTATCTGATTTGTTGTTCTTTAAGTGATATTTATTTAAGCATATAGTCCACTACCATTGTGTTTTCTAAACGCTAAATTAATTTCTAATTTTATTCTTGCTGCTTGTATTTGTGCTTTTAACATTTTTAATGCTTTTTTATAATCCTTGACTGTTTCTGTATTTTCATTCTTTCTCATTTTGTCATATGCCTTCTTTTCCTTTTTATATAGCTTAGTGATTCTGTTAGTACACCACATTGGTCTCTTCCCTTTGCTTGAACACATTTTTCTTTTTGGAATGAACTTTTCCTCTAACTCAGGTAGTCTGTTTCTTATAATGTTCCACGTTTCACCCACTGTTTTGTTCTTAAGGTCACATTCCCAGTTCCAGTCTAATAAATATATCCTTATTTTATTAAAGTCTGCCTTATTATAATTTCTTGCTACAGTCACCCCTTTATTTATTACTAATTTTCTTTTAATATAAAATTTGATAATGTTATGATCACTGTTGCTTAGGTTATCCTTAATAGTGATTTTGGTTATCAGGTCTTCTCTATTTGTGACTACCCAATCTAGTATATTCTCCCCTCTGGTGGGCCTATAAACTAGCTGATTTAGACCACATTCTTCCATGAAATCCAGGTGCCTAAGGTGCATCCTATTTGTTGCTGCTTTTTTATTCCAGTTGATGTCAGGTAAGTTGAAATCACCAGTTATTATTACATCCTCCTGCAAGGCTAGTTCTTTTATTTGCATATGAATATAATCATCAGTGGCTTTATTTGTATTTGTGGGGGGAGGGAGGGGGGCGATAATATAGACCTAGCAACAGCTTTCTATTATTTTTAATATCCTGTACAGAGACCCATAAGGATTCTACTTCATCATTTTGTTCATATTTATTGAAAATTGCACTTTTAATGCAGTTTTTTACATAAATTGCAATTCCCCCACCTTTCTTGTTCCCCCTCTCTTTAGAGTATAATTCATAGCCCTCAATGTTCTTGTTCCAAATAACTTCCTTTTCCTGCCAGGTTTGTGTGGTGAAACATATATCCACATCTTCTTCCAGTAATCTTATTTCTTTAGTTCTGATTTTTTTATAACATTCAGGCTCCTGGCATTCAGAGACCAAACCTTTAGTCCTTTATATTGTCTATTAGAATTATTCTTTGTTTTATGTATTTCCTTTGATGGGCAATCAGTTTTACTTTTCCTGTCCTTATGTACCCTTCTCCCATGTTTCATTCGTTTAAATTATCATTTAGTATTTTTTTAAGTTCCAGCCCTAGTTTCCTGCTCCCCTTTTTACTCAGATGCAGACCATCTTTACAGAAATATCCTGGCTCATTTACATAATCTTCCCAATGGGTTATACACCCCATCCCATCTTGTAATGTCCAGTACCTCAACCAATTATTCAGTTATTTTATTTTTATTTGATTCATCTCACTTTCCCATGGGACTGGAAGTATTTCTGAGAAATATATTTTGCATCCAAACTTACATGCTTCATCCCTGATGTTTTTATACTCGTTTTGTATTCCACTGATGCTTTGCCCCTTGATATTGTTCATCCCTAGGTGCAGAATTAGAATATTCTTCCCCCTCTGTCCCTTTATTATATTAGGCAACATTTTCTGTATGCCTCTGGTCTTGGCTCCTGAGAAGTAGCTAGTTGTTATGTTCTCCTTGTTTCCAAAAGAAGTAACCTATCTGTATATTTTAAGATAGACTCTCCCAGTACATATGCACTCATCTTATTGTTCCCCTCTACTTCCATCTCTTCATCTCCTTGAATCATAGACAGCATATGTGATGGTTCTGTATTCCCCTCACTATACCCTTCTATTTCAGAATCCTGAGGGCATTGCATGTTTATTGCTTCCACATTTCCTTCTTCCTGAATTACAGTATCCATATGTTCCTCACTAATGAGTACTGCCTTGCTTCTTGCACTTATTTCCATTGTTTTTTGAACATAGTTTGGACAAATTTGATTCCCCCTACTAATTTTGTTTGTATCTATTTCTGGTCTTATGTCAGTTTTTCCCTTTTGTTCACTTCCTCCTGACTTACTTTGATCAATAATTATACTACATCCCTCACTTTCATCTATATTCGACACAGTACCTTCATCTACTACTTCTACACTACTTTCTTCTCTACTTAACCTTTCTTGATCCTTTGACATATAGACTTCAAGATCAATAAGCATAAGGTGTTCAAATCTATTGTTCATCTCCAAATTAAATCCCCGTGGCCCATCTTCCCTTTTTATATTTCCTAGTTTCTACTTTCCACTCCTCTTCATCTTTGTCCCCATCTCTCTTTTTGTACTGTTTAGTAATATTACTATTGCCCTCTACCAATGGCTACTCTTGGTATTGCTACATAACATTGTTTTGATTTACTGTAATTAACTTCATTTCCAAGTCTAAAATTTTCTGGCATAACTCCTTGATAAGCATACATTATTATAGGTATATATCAGGACTTCAAATGCTACTTCCATACAAATTTTGCTACAAATAATGCAACGTAAGCCCAGTTCACCTCCCTCCAGTCTCACTACATTCTCAGCCATTTTCAGCCACATTTTGTACTACTCTTGGTTCCAATTGCTAATAGAGCTTCACTTATTCTACTATAACTTGTGTTCTCCTTCTCACACACTTCTTTGTGCCCCAATTTTATCTACTTAGGTGAGAGTTCACCCTGTGAGTACTATCAGCTGTTATTCTTGTTTCTGTCCTGTTTACCTTAATGTTGTAAATTTTCCGGCTTCTCCTCTCCTCACCTCCCTTGCCGGACACACCAGACACACGCTTAGACACATGTGTCTCTGTGCGCATCTCCACGTGCAGGCACCGCGCACTCAAGCTTGCATCGCTCGCTCTGGTCTCTCAATATAAGGTCCCCAACCTGGAAGTGTAGTTTGTGTCTCTTACTCGAAGCACAAACTACAGACCCTAATAAACGTAGTAAAACTCTGCAAACAGCCCCAGTATAAGTAAGGGTGCTATCTACCCCCCCGAGACTGCTTTCTGTAAATAAAAAAGGCAGCGGTAATCAGCATTTGTAGTCCCGTAGCTCCTACGATGCTTCAGGTCTACTTCCTGTCTCCTCTCCACCCAGATATTTCACCTCATGGCAGAAAATGAAGGCAAAACAATAAAGGATGCTGATTTACAAGATACGCACACAGCAAACACTGACAATGTCAGCCCCCCTTGCCCTGTCACTCAGCTTTTGACCGACACACAGTGACAAGACAGCCAGTAATTGTCAGCACCTGCTCTGGTCTCTCAATATAATCTCCTCAACCCAGAAGTGTAGTTTGTGTCTCTTACTCAGAGCACAGACTACAGACCCTAAAAAAAGTAGTAAAACTCTGCAAACAACCCCAGTATAAGTAAGGGTGCTATCTACTTCCTGAGACTGCTTCTATAAACGCTTCAGGTCTACTTCCTGTCTCCTCTCCACCCAGATATTTCACTTCATGGTAGAAAATGAAGTTAAAACAATAAAGGATGCTGATTTACAAGATACGCACACAGCGAACACTAAAAATGTCAGCCCCCTCGCCCTGTCACTCAGCGTTTGTAGTCCCATAGCTTTGTAGTAAGTTCCAGCTTAGAGGCAGAGGCTCCAGAAGAAAATCTGCATGAAATCAGTGCAGTAAATATTAAGCAGTGTCAGCCATGCTCCTCAGCTAATGGCTTCATGAGATGGACCCTGTCATCCACTATTCAGGCAGCTGAAGCCCACCCAGAGTTACACTTCACCCCCTCCCCAAAAAAACACCTGGTGGTCTAATAGCGTTGCAAACAGTGTAATTTGTCAGGCATTATCTGAGTAAATATTAATGGCAACACTATACTTGTATTGCTCAGATAGTATCCTACCAGGTCAGACGCCATCTGATACAGTCACTTTGGCTGGATTCCAGATGGCCTTGGATAGTGTAGGCATCTGATGAAGGATCCAACCTCCTTAGATTGAAGGTAAAGAGCAAAGAACATGTGTTGATGTGATCAGATGTATGTGGGCAAAACCACAAGGGCATTAAAAGTAAGGATACTGGAACATAAAGGAGATATTGGGAATCAATATGAGAAGTCTCCTGTGGCCCAGCACTTCATGATGCATGGGTACACAGGGGCAATGCTAAGGTTTTTGGGACTTGAGACAGTGATGACAGTGATGACCCAAGAGGAGGAGATTATAATAAGAGCATAGAGAGGTGTAAGATGAAATGGAGCCATAGACTCAATGTGCTCACCAGCGGTATGGGTATGAATGAGGAAGCAAACTGGATGGTTTGCTGGTAACATATGCAATCTGCATTTTATTTTCAGAACAAAGTCTACAGTACCTTCCACTACCAACTAAAAACAACAAAAATATCCCCCGCCACATTCTCCACGTTCAGCCATAGGGTAAAATCTTGGACAGCACATTATAGTGCTGATCTTAGGAACACTAGTCTTTGGATGAACAAACAAATATAGTTTCAAGGGAAGTGAGAGTTGTTTCTGGTTTTATAGCTTACAGATGATAGATGCAGAGGTTGAGAATTAGATGTAGTTTGTCTTTAAGCACATGCGGTTTTGTTATAGGGTATCTTATACATACTCAGAATGTTATGTGGATTAGTTATAAACGCCACACACAAAGCAGGTTCTGCAAAAATATCTGTTTTGTATAAAAGCATACATGGTGCATATTAGGGTCAGGAATGTGTCTGTGAACAACTACAGGCCAGTCAGCCTGACCTCAGTAATGGGCAAGCTGATGGAGTCTGTCCTAAAAGAGAAACTGCTGAGCTTTCTGAAGGACAGTGGACTCCAGGGTATGAGGCAGCATGGATTTGTGTCATGGAGGTCCTGCCAGACAAACCTAATTGACTTCTTCACCTGGGTCACCAGGACAGTGGACAAGGGGTTGAGATACTTTATCTGGACTTCAGCAAGGCCTTCAACTCTGTACCTCACAGGAGACTGGTCAGGAAGCTGGAAGACCTAGGAGTACTGGCTAAGCTTGTTGGATGGTTCAGAAGCTGGCTACAGGACAGAAGCCAAAAGGTGGGGATGGGGGGGGAGATTCTCAAAAGCTAGATCTGTGACTATTGGGATCCCACAGGTCTTTGTGCTCAGTCCAATGTTGTTTAACATATTCATAAGTGACATTGTGGATGGGATCAAGGGTAAGATATGCCAGTTCATGGATAACACAAAGCTCTGTAGGAGGGTGGTCATGGAGGAAAGGAGACAGGAACTCAGAGAAGACCTGACTAGGCTAGAGAAGAGAAGTGGTCTGACATTTGGCAAGTGGGGTTCAATGCTAAAAAGTGTACATTTATGCACTAGGGGAGAAAAACCCAAGGACCATACAATAGTTGGGTGATGTGCAGGTAACCTAGTCAGAGAAAGAAAGGACCTGGGTGTAATTATCAAGAGTGACTTGAAACACTCAGCACAATGCAGGAAGGCTGCGGCCAAAGCAAACCAGATGCTACGCTGCATAGTCAGGTGAATCACCAGTAAGAAGGCTGAGGTCATATTGCCACTGTACAGGTCTCTGGTGAGACTGCACCTGGAGTACAGTGTGCAGTTTTGGTGCCCTTATCTCAAGAAGGATATCAACTCGGTGGAAACAGTCCAGAAAAGGGCAACCAAGATGGTCCAGGGCCAGCAAGTTGGGGGCATGACTGAGATCTTCAGTACACTCAAAGTATAAACAGGATGAGCACCAAGGGTATCTTCAGCCTTAGTGGTGGTAAGACCACTGGGGTAATAGCCCAAAGCTGATGGGGGGGGGAGGTTCAGAGCAGGGTGGTGGCTAAGTGTAATGAGCTGCCAGAGGAGATGGTATCCCTAAAAATGGAGGATCGCTTCAAGAGAGTTTGGGACAGGGTGAGGGGGAAAGTTGCAGGTGGGGAAGTGAGAAAGGGGAGGGGGTATTTGACTGAGGTCAAGGGGGATATGGGGAGCGGGGGCAGCTCCCTCTGCAAATGCAGTGGGAACTGCACATTTGAGTGGACTAGACAAACTATAAGGCCTTTTTCTGCTGTCACATTCCTATGTTCGGATAGCGTCATGCCCTAGAGGGCAGTATGTCCATGGGAACTTGTTTCTATCAATGAAAAAAAAAATATATATATAGAATCCAGGAGTGCCATAGTACCCGCAGCACATATAGCCCAACAATAAGGTGACTTCCAGCAATGTGCAACAGTGAAAAGTTAACAGAACAATATAATCCTGATGCACCAGGTGAGCGCAGATAGAAACAGTACTTACACAGACTCTTCACCTGTGTCATTAGGGAGACAGTGAGCAAGGTTGGCATGGTAATAGTAAACACATGGAGGTAGGCACTGACATCACTCATCCCCAAGTGACAGCATGCACTTCAGCAGTATAGAGTGCCATAGACCATGCCCTCCTGCTGCAAGCACAGATGAAAGTTAGAAACTCTGACTAAACATAGCTAAACTGTACCATAGCTAAAGCGGAGTACTGTTGTCCTTTTGATTTAGCAGAATATGTTGAGAAACTAAAGAGACTTTGTAACTCAATTGAGCAGAGGTAATCAACAGATAAAAGAAAACATGCTTTAGCATGGAAGCAAGTAGGTCATGCAGACAGGTAGATAAAACTTCGATAGAAAAGGCATTACCAACATGTTTAACTAAAGCCTTGTGTAACCCCCCTGCAAATGGGGGTTCCCAAAAGACTTCCAGGAGCTTGCTTGAATGCTCCAAGCCTGAATGGTGTTTGGCGTTTAAGCCATTTATCAGTGAGTGTTTTTAGAACCTCTGGTACTGTCTCTTTAAGAGCTGTCTGCTTGCAGACATAATTAGTTTGTATGGGGACTGTGTGTCTTTGATTGAGTACCACCAAGCTGCTGCCAATTCACCCCATTTTTGCAGTCACTAGGAGTGCAAAGGGAACCTGTCTGAAAGATGTAACTGATTGCCAGAAATCATTTACAGTAATAATAAAATTACAGTTTGTCTAACCTGCTTTCTTTGCAGTCAGAACTGTCTGCCTAGTTCCCCATTCTGGTTTTGAACTGCTGAACTGGACCAATCAGTGTGGGTAAACTAGCTCTAAAATGATGCCTGGGACGATCAGAACTTGGGACTCATAATCTGAGCCAGCCACAAGAGGATTGTATGGGCAGTGACTCTGGGAGATGTAGTTTAGACTTTGGTGCCTTTTTGGACCAACAGCAGCAGTCTATGTGGTGACAGCCAATCCAGTCAAGAACTGGGAGGAACTCAAAGGAAGTGCCCGGTTTTTGTCTGTTGGGAGTTTCAGTTTGAGATCTGAAAGTGAAGGGAAAGAAACCCTGTGCTCCTTCAATTACAGTTTCAGTCAAAAACGGTATATGGCCCAGAGTTCCGTCTACAACCTTGTAACTGCTTGTTAGGACTGAATCCGTCCTGTGAAAAGAATCAAAGGATCTCTGAAGAGTAGAAACCAGGCTCACCCTGTAGAAGACTGAAGAAATTGTTGAATTACACTCGGTCTGTCAGGAACTGAATCTGCTGTGTGTTCTCCTGGTTATTGTGCAGTAATTGCGATTGGGATACAGATGCAGCCTGCCTGGTATAGTGCTTTCTTTTTACCATATAAATGTGTGAGGAGTCTCTTGGAGATCAAAAGTAGCCCTGCTGACATTGAAGGACCATATCTTCTTTGGAGGTCGGAGTACTAATTCGGTCGCTCCTGTTGAATTGCCACATTAAATCCAAATGGAATTACTGTACTGCTGACTGTTTAATTTTCCTTTCTCTGTGAAAGGGCCCCTACCAGCTGCCACGGTTTGGACTAGCCACCAGGGCTTGGGTACCCAGGACAGTAACTGATAGGGATAGGCCTGTGCACAGAGCCATAGGTAGATTATTAGAGTGATAAGCTAATTAACCTGATTTCCCCTGTCCTTGTTATATCCCCTAAATAAATCAGAGCTGCTTGTTTCAGCAAAGTTATACTGCCTGAGGTATTTGTCTTCATGTTAAAGTACTGTACTGTGATTGTTGCACTGTATCTCATTTCACAGGAGGTCCCAGTGCGGAACCAGACCTGGAGGTAAGTGTATACTGTGAAGGTAATTCTGATATATTGTGTGGGCCACTAGTGGAAGAAAGGGGGTTGCAGTGTCCCAGAGGGCTGTGACCAAGTTAGTTTAACTATTGCAAACCCTGACCTCTGGGTGGAGGCACCCGCCATTGGATCCAGGCCCCTCAACCTGTTAGTGGCAAATCAGGCAGGTAGTAGCCCCTGGGATAGCCATCTAGGGTTACATCTTGGAGGCTCACCGCTGGGATTGTGTGTCCTCTAGTGGCCATATTTACGAACCACTGTTAAGAAAAAATGGTACCCGACAGAAGTGGCTGTGCACCGGCTGGTGGAGTGGTGTACTGGGGAGGAGATCGACCCCAAATGCTATGCTTATCCTGGACATCCCCTGGGTATCAATACGGACACTGTGCAGGGAGTACTTTCCAAGGTGGAAGGTTTACAAACCCTGTGGTGGTGGGTCGGCATGCTAATCTGCTCACCCACACTTTCCTGGCCCTAGTAGAGTTTAAGGATCCCATAGATAGCTCCAAAGTACCACAGACCATTACCCCAGAGGGAGCCCTCACTGCTTGGAGAGTGATAACTAAGGACAGTAAAGACCTGGGGAATGAGCCCCACCACTATCTGAAACTTTGAGGAGAAATTTGCTAAATGGTTGCTGGAGAAGGAAAACTGTGGAGGACTTGAAGAAACTATTCTTGCCACCTGGGGTGTTCCTCCCCAACACCCTCTCCTGCTCCAGTACCCGTAATGGTGGCTGAACCAATGCAGACTCCTATTTCTGCACCTGCCATTAGTCACGACTCTTACCGAAGGTTGAGGATCTTCTCTGGCACCTCCCACCCCCAAGGGAGGATGACTGGGAGACCTGGATAGACTATGTTGCCCCCAAGTGCTAGAATGGCAATGCTCGGAAGCCGGCGAGAAAAGAGGTTAGTGAGAGCCTCCGAGGTCCTGCCCTGGCTACCATCCGTGCTAAACGGGCCAGTAACCCTGAAGCGACTGCACAAGCCTATCTTGAGGCCTGAGAATGTGTATGGGAGCCCAGATTCTGATTGAGGACCCATGGTGGAGTAAGAAATGCACAACAGTACCAAGGGGTTGTCTGTGTATGTCTCTTGGCTGGAAAAATTGTTGCAAGAATGCCTCAGAAAGGGTAGTTTGCCAGCGATTGAACTGGACCGAACCAGACTGGACAGAACTTAAGTCTGCCCCTTCTCAGAACTGCTGTTGCTTCAGTTACTCTGGCAATCGACTGGAATCCCCACCCTCCCTATGATGAGTTAATGAGAGAAATTGAGGAGTTGAGAAAGGCGACCGGAGGGATCTGCACCAATAGCTGTGGCTATGACCCGAGTGACTGAGGGTGGCCCATCAAGTGAAGTTCAGGGCACGAGGTTGGCAGTCAATGAGTGCTCTGATAAGGAAAAGATATGCCACAATGGGCGAACTGTTGAGAGAGATCCGAATTCAAAAACAGTCCCTTTATGAAGGCCACGCTGTGCACGGGCTCCTGACCCATATCCGACTGTATTGCTATGGGGTGGGATACCCACCCATGTATCTCCTGCTGATAACAGCTCCAACCTCGATTCCTTGACCATGGAAGGAGAAACTGACGAGATGTCTCCAAATGCTTATCACGCCGCAGACAGAGATGGCACCAAGGTTTCCAGTTAGTAATACCCCCCTGGCTCCCAGTGTGCTCCCGCCAGCTCAAACTCCAAAAAGTATGTTTTGCTATAATTGTGGGAAGGATGGGCACATGAAAAGGGAATGCCAATCCCAAAGACACTGACAAAGTTGCATATAGGCTACAAGGAGAGCTTCGGAGAACAAATCAGTGGTTAGAGGTACCTAAATGATCCCAGTGAGGGCACCAAAAATGAATTCACGCCTTTGTGGCAAGGTCAGTTGCCCAGGCCCCACTACCGCCTCTCCAGACTGGTCCAGAATAGTGGGTCCTCCATGGAGACCACTGTAAAGGTAAATGGAGTGTCTACAAGAGCTGTATTAACAGTGGCTCCCAAGTGACAATTATGTTTCAAGATTGGTATCAGAAGCATTTGTCAGGCGTGCCATACAACCATTAGAAGGGACTGCATGTATGGGGGTTAAGTGAGAAGGCCTACCCTATTCTGGGTATATCGAATTTGGTTGTCTTTCCCACCTCCGTGGCTGGAGTGGCTGAACAAGTAGAGACCCTAGCCTTAGTGTGTCCCCCACTGGACTGTATGATGGTGTCCCTTTGTTGATTGGAACAAATGCTCATATGTTCAGAAGGCTGGCACATTTGTGTTAAAAACAGGGGTCAAAGACTAGTAGAGCTTTAAGAGTTCCGCTTTAATTAAGAAGGCCTATGAGGCACAGAGAGATGCTGAAAATATAGAACCAGAGGAACCGGTCGGAATTGTATGGAAGAAGGATCCTGAGTCTCTGATCCTGGCACCAAATGCCCAGTGTACCTTACAGGAGAGGTCCGTATCAGAAAGGATGTTAAGAATAAAATATTAATGTTGGATGCACCAGGCGATGGAAAATTGCCAGAGGGACTGCTGGTCAAGCCTAGTATTTTGCCCGCTAGAGCCCATGCTTATGCCAGAAGGGTAATGGTCCAAGTTCATAATGTGTCTGAAAGAGACATTCGAGTAAATAGAGGTTGCATCCTGGCTAATGTGCATTGTGCAGACACTGCAGTGCTACCCAGCAGCAAGAGTTCAAGGAAGAATGACAGAGTAACGCCTGACTTGTTTGATTTCGCAACTCCCGCTGCCAGCTGAATGGAAAGTGAGGATCAGTGAGAAGCTTGCCCAGAGAGACCAGGTGTTTTCTTTAAAGGAATGGGACGTGGGATGCGTGCAGGAGCTGAGCACAATATCCGGCTGCATGACCGAAGACCATTTCGTGAGAGGTCTGACGCCTGGCACCTGCTGATATAGATGATGTAAGACGGCATCTGCAAGAGATGTTAGCGGCTGGTGTAATACAAGAATCCAGAAGCCCTTATGCTTCCCCATTGTGGTAGTGGAGGAAAAGAATGGGACAGTAAGGATGTGCGGGATTATCGACCTTAAACCGGGCGGACTATCCCTGATCAGTACACAATGCCCCGCATTCAGGATGCTTTGGACTGCCTAAACGGGAGCAAGTGGTTCTCTGTGCTGGATCTCCGCAGTGGGTACTACTAGATCCCGATGGCCCCAGAGGACCGTGGAGAAGACAGCCTTTATCTGTCCGGCTATCTATGAATTCATGAGGATGCCTCAAGGGATTTCAGGTGCCCCAGCCACTTTTCAACGATTGATGGAGCGTGCAGTGGGGACATGAACTTACTAGAGTGCCTGGTATACCTAGATGATGTTATTGTGTTTGGCAGCTCACTGGAGGAACATGAGAGCAGATTATTTAAGGTATTGGATCGACTGGAGGACTTTGACCTTAAACTGTCCATTGATAAGTGTCAATTCTTTCAAACATCAGTAAAGTATGTGGGACACATAGATCCATCCGAGGGAATAGAGACCGACCCAAGTAAAGTTGAGGCCTTGACCACCTGGCCACAGCCCAAAAATCTAAAAGAACTGCAAAGATTCCTGGGATTCTGTGGTTATTATCGGCTTTCATCAAGGACTATTCAAGAGTGATCCGCCCTTTACTTAACCTTACTCAAGGGTATCCCCAACCCACAAAAATACCAAAAGTCAGCGTCCCTCAAGACTGAAAGAGTGTATTTCATCCGAGGAAGTATTTGGGGCCCGCTGGACTCCTGATTGTGAGACTGCTTTTCATGAGATCATATATCAACTTACCCATGCTCCAGTGCTGGCCTATGCCGATCCAAGAAAACCTTACGTCCTGCACACTGATGCTAGCTTGCAAGGGTTGGGGGCTGTGTTGCACCAAGAGCACGAGAATGGCCTGAGACCAGTGGCCTTTGCCAGTAGGCCTGACCCCATCCGAAAAGAACTATCCTGTACATAAGTTAGAGTTCCTAGCTTTGAAGTGGGCTATTGTTGACCAATTCCATGAGTACTTGTATGGGGCTAAAATACTAGTAAAAACTGACAATAATCCTTTGACCTATGTGCAGACCTCAGCTAAGTTGGATGCCACTGGCCACAGGTGGCTTTCTGCATTATCTACATAATGACTATGCTCCTAACAACGAGCAGGTCTAAACCACATAGATGCTGATGCTTCTCCCGGAGGCCTGTTCCCCAGAATGATTGGGTCCGATTACAGAACCTGACATTCGGGCACTCTGCCGGAAGTTTGACAGGGAGGAACAAATGTCCACGGACGCAGTGGACTGCATGGTGGATTGCTTGGGACCTCTGAGAATTGCATACCTGCTGCTTATTGCCACTTTTCTGCAATAGACATTGGTGCACTGCCTCAGCTGGACAATGACAGTATTCGGCGGGCTCAATCCACGATCCTATGATCAAATCAGCTTTAGAAGCCCTCTATGCAGGAAAAGATGTGTCCAAATTACGCCCACTGATTTGAGAACTGCACTGTTATACAAAGAAGGTCCTAAGTTGAAACTGATCAATAAACTGTTATAGAGAAACAGTAGACAGAGGGGACAAGTAGACAACAACAACTGGTGCTGCCTACTGCCTTTCGAGACTCAGTATTGAGGTCCTTGCACAACCACATGGGGCACCTTGTATAGACAGAACACTTGACTTGGTGAGATCCAGATTCTATTGGCCTAAGATGGGGCTGATGTGGAGCAACACATACTAACTTGTAGTCGCTGCTTACAGAGGAAAGCTTTTCCCCAGAGGGCTGCCCCTTGTTAACATAACCACCAGTGCACCCATGGAGCTGGTCTGTATTGATTTTCTGATTTTGGAGTCAGATCAAAGAAATATCAGTAATGTGCTGGTGGTCACTGACCATTTCAATGAGATATGCCCAAGCTTTCCCCACCAAAGACCAGAAAGCATCCACTGTAGCCAAAGTACTCTGAGAAAACTTTTTGTTCACTATGGGGCTCCACAAAGAATCCATTCTGATCAAGGGAGAGACTTTGAGAGTCGCCTGATCAAAGAGATGCTTTTCTCTGTGGGGAGTGAGAAAGTCCAGAACCACTCCTTACCACCCCAGGGGACCCACAGCCTGAACGCTTCAACCGCACTTTGCTAGATATGCTAGGCACCCTGCACCCAAAGGACAAGCCTAGATGGAGCCAACAAATTAGCACCCTGGTACATGCTTATAACTGCACCAAAAGTGATGCCACTGGGTTCTCCCCCTACCGCCTGATGTTTGGAAGAGAAGCTCGACTACCGGTAGATGTGTTTTGGGGTCTCTCCTGATGGGGTTCAAGCTGACAACTATTTACAGTATGTGCAAAAGTTAAAGGCCCAGCTAACTCATGCGTACCAACTGGCTCAAACCATGGCTGCCAAAAGAAATCAACCAACAAAGAAAGGTATGATAAAAGGTGAAAGCACAGGAACTCCAGGAGGGAGATCGGGCATTGCTAAGAAATCTGGGACTGCATGGCAAACACAAGATTGCTGACAGATGGCACCATCTCCTCACATTGTAGTGGGCAAACTAGATGATCTGCCAGTGTACAAAGTAAGGCCTGAGAACAATTCAAAAGATGTAAAAACAATGCATAGAAATCATTTACTACCCATTGACAAATCCTGATTGAGTCTGAGCCCCAGAAGATGCCCCCTCTGGACCAGTGACTAGAGCTGCTGCTAAGAAAAGATCAAGAAGTCTGCACCTACAGAAGCAGAGTTAAAGTGTTCCCCTGCACAAGTCCCAGTTGAGCATGACTGTCAGTCCATATCAGAAGAAAGTGAGGTGACTTTGAATACTATCCTTCTACGAACTGAGTCAATTGTTTCGGGGCAATCCCCAGTCAATACTGGAGACAAAGCTGGGCCTTCTGGACTGTCTATGCCCCTAGCTTCATCCCTGGAGCCAATGCTCCCAGAAAGTGAAGTGAAAGCATCAGATCAGATGAAATGGAATCATTGTGCATGGTTGAACTGTTTGAGCTTTCAGGGAGGAAAATGATAGATTGGGGCAGACTGGTGATACACCCGAACAAGAAGAGTATTTTGAGTGCCCTGACAGTCCACTGCCAGTGTCTGAAAGCTCTCCATGTGAGCCAAATGTTGTGGACTCAGAAACTGTAACTCCTGGAGCTGAAAGTGCCCCAAGTTCCTAGCCTCTCTACCCCCATGGAGACTCCCCTGACAAGTGAGAACAATGCTGAAAATGAGGCTCAGAGTGCAGAGACTGTAACAGCTCCCCCTAGAAAGACTGGATCGAGCTGTAAAGCCTGTGGTGCACCTCAGTTATGATTCCTGGCGGCCAGTGGACCTGCCTCTCAATGTTGTCCATAAAGGAGTGTATGTGTCCAGCTCATTGCCCAAACTGAGGTTAGTGCTAACTCCAAGTTACTTGTAAGTTGCCTCTACATGGTGCCCTGCCCCGTCCAGCCCCAAGGTAACTGATAGGAAGGTCCCCTTCAGGTTTCATGTACAAGAGGTACATACTTGAGTTATGGTACAATGTGTAAGTTATACTGTGTAAGAGTGACGTACTGCAAATGTTTCAGAAATGGTTCTTGGTAAAATGATGTATTGACTGATGATTACATGATGAGCCAAACTGCAAATGTATATGGTTGCAGTTGAAACTTATGGGAAATTGCTGCTTGACGCGGACGCACTTTTCCCAAGGCTAGGAAGGGTGTAACCCCCTGCAAATGGGGGTTCCCAAAAGACTTCCAGGAGCTTGCTTGAATGCTCCAAGCCTGAATGGTGTTTGGTGCGCTTAAGCCATTTATCAGTGAGTGTTTTAGAACCTCTGTACTGTCTCTTTAAGAGCTGTCTGCTTCGCAGACATAATTAGTTTGTATGGGGGACTGTGTGTTTCTTTTGATTGAGTACCACTCAAGCTGCTGCCAATTCACCCCATTTTGCAGTCACTAGGAGTGCAAAGGGAACCTGGTCTGAAAGATGTAACTGATTGCCAGAAATCATTTACAGTAATAATAAAATTACAGTTTGTCTAACCTGCTTTCTTTGCAGTCAGAACTGTCTGCCTAGTTCCCCATTCTGGTTTTGAACTGCTGAACTGGACCAATCAGTGGGGTAAACTAGCTCTAAAAATGATGCCTTGACGAATCAGAACTTGGGACTCATAATCTGAGCCAGCCACAAGAGGATTGTATGGGCAGTGACTCTGGGAGATGTAGTTTAGACTTTGGTGCCTTTTTGGACCAACAACAGCAGTCTATTGTGAGTGACAGCCAATCCAGTCAAGAACTGGGAGGAACTCAAAGGAAGTGCCCGGTTTTTGTCTGTTGGGAGTTTCAGTTTGAGATCTGAAAGTGAAGGGAAAGAAACCCTGTGCTCCTTCAGTGCAAAGTTTCAGTCAAAAAAGTGTAAGGCCCAGAGTTCCGGTCTACAACTTGTGTAACTGCTTGTTAGGACTGAATCCGTCCTGTGAAAAGAATCAAAGGATCTCTGAAGTAGAAACCAGGCTCACCCTGAGAGACTGAAGAAATTGTTGAATTACACTCGGGTCTGTCAGGAACTGAATCTGCTGTGTGTTCTCCTGGTTATTGACTGCAGTAATTGCGATTGGGATACAGATGCAGCCTGCCTGGTATAGTGCTTTCTTTTTTACCATATAAATGTGTGAGAGTCTCTTGGAGATCAAAAGTAGCCCTGCTGACATTGAAGGACCATATCTTCTTTGGAGGTCGTGAGTACTAATTGGGTCGCTCCCTGTTGAATTGCCACATTAAATCCAAATGGAATTACTGTACTGCTGACTGTTTAATTTTCCTTTTCTCTGTGTGAAAGGGCCCCTACCAGCTGCCACGGTTTGGACTAGCCACTAGGGCTTGGGTACCCAGGGACAGTAACTGATAGGGATAGGCTGTGCACAGAGCCATGAATGTAGTTATTGAGTGATAAGCTAATTAACCTGATTTCCTGTCCTTGTTATATCCCTAAATAAATCAGAGCTGCTTGTTTCAAGCAAGTTATACTGCCTGAGTGTATTTGTCTATGTTAAAGTACTTGTACTGTGATTGTTGCACTGTATCTCATTTCACAGGAGGTCCCAGTGCGGAACCAGACCTGGGGGTAAGTGTATACTGTGAAGGTAATTCTGATATATTATTGTGGGCCACTAGTGGGAAAGGGGTTGCAGTGTCCCAGAGGGCTGTGACCAAGTTAGTTTACTATTGCAAACCCTGACCTCTGGGTGGAGGCACCGCCATTGGATCCAGAGCCCTCAACCTGTTAGTGGCAAATCAGGCAGGGGTAGTAGCCCCTGGGATAGCGCCATCTAGGGGTTATACTTGCACAAAGGGTTTTGTGGTGGAATGTAGACAATTTGTATCCATTATAAAATGGGTTCAGGTTACTGATGGAACATTTGCTTTGTAGAACAGTGTATTTGAAAATAGAGAAATGGTTACCTATGTGGTGTACTAAAACACCTTGTACAGATGGTATGGTGATTGCACATAGACAAGCTTAGTAGAATGCATTTATTACAAACAGTTAGATGTTACTGATGGAGCATGTGCTTTTTATAACAAAGCAAATTCTAGATTTCCTAACAATATCCCGGGCTAGTATGGCCTGCATGATTTAACAACCAATGTCCTTTGCCCTTCAGTTATGGATGTAGTTGTTACCATGCATGGAGGTCTCCCAGGTGACCCTTCTCATACCTAGCAGGACAGATATGAGTGCATGCTCTGAGGTTCAATTTTAGCGCAAGGCAGGCAGCAAAGTCTGTGGATATCAGAAGAGCAGCAGCACATGGCCAGAACAAACTTTCCATACATTATTCAAAGTACAATTAATGAATATTGAAATAACAGTGACTAGCATCAGTAATAAAATAATGTGACAGTATGAAATTCTGGATAGAATATAAATACCATTTAAATATATAAGCAAGGCACAGTAATCAAAAATATATTAATATGAAGACGAAAACTATATGATGTGCTTGGAGGAATCTGGTAGGCTTGCCAGATAGTGAATTTGTTAGCTTCACAGGGTGAGGCAATGGCACTGTATAAAGGAAAGTAGCAGCACAAGTGTATTACAGTAACTGAAAGACTGTTATTCTGCCATTACTTTTATAAAAACAGATATTTCTGTAACGATGAAAAGAATGTATGCAAAAACAAGTGACCCGCAAACAAGGTTGCTGCAATTAAAAAAAACTATAGGTACAATAGTGTGAGAAATATGCATGTAAATATGATATAGATGTTTTCTTTAACAAAAAAAAAGGTTTTTAATGTTGGGATAAACAGAATGTATTTCTATTGTTTAAATCATAGATACTAAGTGCCCTGCAGAAGCCTTTGGATGAAACATTGGTGCAAATGAAATAACATTGATTGGAAAAACGATGGCTACAGTGTGAAGGCCTTTTCTTGTTTTATTTTTTGTCAGAAAAAGAGGTTGAGCTCCCCACCCCCATTTGTCTTAAGAATCTAAAAATGCCTGTGGATCTGATGGATCTGACCTTCGGATCCAGTTATCTGAGTTTGGATCCAGTGGATCCCTGGATCTGTACTCAGATACACAACAATCCGACTCTGGAGCCAAACTCCAATGATAGTCTTATTAATGTCAGATCCGGAGGTGGTTACGAGCACTATCTAATGGAGGGTGTTTAGATCCACAAAAGTACCACTGCAGTATACCATGCGTGAAAAAAAAAATCATCTATCTAACCAAAGGAATCGTACTAATACAGTATGTACAGGTGTACAGGAACCCACTAGGGGAGGGCTTGCACTTTAACGATATAGAGTAATCGAAAGAAATTAATAGTAAATTGTAGTGGGAGAAAACTTCATTACCAGCGACCACAGTATAATTTCCTTTGAAGTAACTATTAAGAGGGACAGAACTGGGGGGGGAGGGTAACCATTTATTATGGTTACAGGAGGGTGGATATTTTAGGATTAAAATGTAGTTTTGCGGACTGGGAAAAGATTGTTACCTTCAGAGACCTTAAACTTAATTATAGAGAAAGCAAAGGATAAATGTGTACCAATAAATAAAAACCTATAATAAAAAGTGAAAGAAAGCACCATGGTTTAAAGAACAGGTATTTACCTCTAATAAATAGTTGACTATCTTATTACCTGTATTGTGTTGTTTCAGTAATTACTTTCTACATTAAATATATTAGTGCAGTAATGCAAGTGGGTTTTCACCTTTGCCTTTCACACTGTTGTTGATGTCAGAAACTGCCATGAGAAACTATATTTTTCTATCTTTTCCTAAAGAAATAGATACTGTACTTCTTTCAGCAACAAGCTTTGCCTTTTATATCTTTGCACTATTGTGGTATGTCTGCATAATTTTACAATTTTTAAAACAGTAACTGGCTTCTCTTTTCTTCTTAGCAAATAAAATATGATTATAAAGAACATGACTCCTGCTAAACTGTAGCAACAGATGGCAGGTTATCAAATGTCATGTATTTCTATTAAATATATAATATTTTGGTGATAGAAAGTATTTCTCTAGAAAAAATCTGAACACAGGTTGGAAGTTTCCCATTGAAGTACACACTTGCCAGTAAAACTTTTCTGAGATGATAACACAAGAATTCCATTGGATTTTTTTTTTGTTTTCCAATTCTTTTTCCCTCCGGTCACGGCCTTCGGAGCTTCTCTCAGACATCCTGCCTGTTCCTGCCCGCCTGAGGTCCTCTCACCCGAAGCCTTCTCTCTCTCCCCCCTCCATCTGCAGCCAGTACCCCCAGCTTAACCTCTCTGGGGTGGGGTCACCCCTCCTCTTGGGTACACTTCAAGTCAGACCCCAGCTGCAGTGGCGGGGCCTGGGTGGAGGAACTGAGAGGCTGGACTAGCTGGATCTGGCAATGGGCATGGGGGTCAGGTGCCATTGCCTACCCCGTAGAGCTGGGTTTTTCCATGTTCTCCCTGTTGCTTCTCCCCACTCCCTCCCTTGCATGGGCACCCCTGACGTCAAGTGCACGGCAACCCTGCCGACGTCAGCCACGCTGATTTGTGCTGTCTGCGTACTGCAGCACCCCCGATCTCCACTGAGAGCCACTGGTACGCCAAACAATCCCCAGCCCTCCCCCCAGGAGAGGAGAGCTGTCCATCAAATGCTCAATCCTCTCCCTCCCCTGCCGACCCCCGTCGGCCCGGGCTCGTTCCCGAACCCGGGTCGCTGGTGTGGCAGTGTGGCATCCAGCGCCTGAACCCTCAGCCCCACCAGGCCAGCGATGGATTCTTTTTTTACTAGTAGTTGGCAAAGTACAAATAAAACAATTAAAAGGTAACTAAAGAAACAAATAAAACCAAACAGAATGATTACAGAAATCATCTAAAGGCCCCAAGTCTTCATTCTGTGAAGATATACATCCTTACTAAGCACATGCTCTTCAGTGGGAAAGAAATTAAGTCAGTTAACTGGAACTGAACAAAGTAAAAGGCAAAGTTATGCATCTTGAAAATAAAACCCCAAATGAAAAGTATTATCAAGGGGATTGTGTTACATGAGAGATACAGGAAGAGAAAGATTTAGGTACTGCAATAACAAAGAGACTAACCCATACAGAACTTGTAGGGGGTGGTTAGCAGGGCATATCAAATTATAGGATGCTTCAAACTGGGTTTTATATCCAGAGGAAAGAATGTGATACTACCATTGTATAAAATCTTGGTATGGCAATATATTGACTCTAGATCACAGTTCCAGTCAGCATACTTGGAGAGGGACAAATTGGATCTGGAGAGAGTTCAGAGAAGGCAACAAAAATGATATAGGGACTCAAACAGTTGACTTAGGATAAACTATTCCAGGAATTGGGTCTAATATGTCTGAAGGAGAGGTGACTAACTGGAGACCTTCTTTGTATGTATGACATTAGCAGGGATTAAAACTGATATATAGCCTTAAAATGGATTACAAGGGAAACATAGAAACTGTGAGCAGATAAGGATCACAAGGCCCATCTAGTCTGCCCATCAGCCCTATACTTGACACTATCTGGTCAGTGGCTTCCCTTCCCTCTGCCCTAACTCCAAGATTCCCCTATGACTATCCCAGCCATGTTTAAATCCCTCCACCATGCTTGCTCCCACCACCTCCTGTGGCAGACCATTCTATGCATTCACTACTCTCTCCGTGAAAAACGTCCTCACATTCCTTCTCAGCCAGCCACCTTCTAATTTCTTATCATGACCCTTCGTTCTTCTACTCCTCCTGTATTGGAAGGTGTCCCCTCCCTGCACCTTGTTTATGCCCTTCAGGTACTTGAATGTTTCTATCATGTCCCCCCTCCTCTCCTCCAGTGAGTACATATTGAGGTCCTTCAGTCTCTCCTCGTAAGTTTTGTGGTGCAAGCCCTGTATCATCTTCATCACCCTTCTCTGAACCATCTCAACCCTGTCAATGTGCTTCCAAAGGTGCAGCCTCCAGAACTGTACACAGTACTCCAGGTGAGGCCTGACTAGTGTTTTATACAAAGGCATCACTACCTCCCACCTTCTGCTAGTGATCCTCTGCCTGGGCACCCCAGCATGCCGCTGGCCCTCCCTGTAGCCTTGGCACACTGCTTTGACTCTTTCGGGTCATCCAAAATAATAACCCCTAGGCCCTTTCTTCCTTGGTGATAGTTAGCAAACCCCCCCCCCCCTCAATCCTGTAGCTTACCCCAGGGCTCCTTTGTCCAAGGTGCTTAATTGTGCACTTCTTAGCATTAAACCTCAGCTACCACACCTCAGACCATTGCTTCAGCTTCTCCAGGTCCCTCCTAATTTTCTCCACCCCGTCAGGAGTATCCACCCTGTTGCAGATCTTGGTGTTATCTGCAAACAGGTAAACCTTTCCTTCCAGTCCTTCTGCAATATCACTAATGAAGATATTGAACAGAATTGGCCCCAGGACTGATCCTGAGGTACCCTGCTGGTCACCCCCCTCTCCCCAGACTGAATCCCATTAACCACCACCCTCTGACTCCTGTCTGTTTGCCAGTTCCTAACCCAGTTAACCACCTTGTGCCCCATGCCCAGACTACCCATCTTGTTAACCACCCTCTTGTGTGGGACAGTGTCGAAGGCCTTACTGAAATCGAGGTAGACGATATCCACTGCCCCCCCCCCCCCAATTTACTTCCTTCATCACCCAGTCAAAGAAATCTATCAGATTTGTCTGACATGACCTCCCTGCTTGAATCCATCTTGCCTCGGAACCTTGGCCCCGGTGGATTCCAGATGTCCCACTGTTCTTTCTTTAAGCAGTGTCTCCATGATCTTCCCCATTACTGAAGTAAGGCTGACCAGACTATAGTTCCCCACCTCCTCCCTACTGCCGGATTTGTGTAGAGGGACCACATGTGCCCTCTGCCAGTTCTCTGGAACCACTCCTGAGTTATGTGACTCTGTGAACAATGCCGCCAGAGGCGATGCTAGCTCTTTTCGCAGTTCCATTAATATCTTTGGGTATATGCCATCTGGCCCCATTGCTTTGTCCACCTTGAGTTCTGTGAGCTTCTCCAGGACTCTCTCCACTGTGAATGGAATGGTGTCTCCCTCCCCCCCATCTGTTGCCCAGCTATGGTTCCTGACCCTCCCCCTCTTCAGTGAATACTGAACACAAGTATTTGTTCAGTATTTCCACCTTCTCCAGGTCTCTCTCGCTACAGTCCCCTTTGAGCCTTACAATACCCACCCTGGTTTCTCTTCTTTTGCTGATG
This sequence comes from Neoceratodus forsteri, assembly GCA_016271365.2. Classification (NCBI taxonomy): domain Eukaryota; kingdom Metazoa; phylum Chordata; order Ceratodontiformes; family Ceratodontidae; genus Neoceratodus; species Neoceratodus forsteri. The sequence continues at coordinate 627,531,544 of CM028131.1, forward strand.
TACCTCTAGAATGTCTTGTCCCCCTTCTTTACCATCTGTGCTAATCTTTCGTCAGTTTGTGCCTCAGCCCTCCTAACAGCCTTAGACACTCTAGGTACACCTCCCTGTCCTCCTCCCTTTTGGTCTCCTTATATTTCGTAAAACCCACCCTTTTAGTCCTTACTTTGTCTGCTACCTCTTTCGAGAGCCATAGTGGCTTCCTCCTTTTCTTGCCTTTGGATACCAATCTGATGCATTGATTTGTCACTTCCACAGTGGCTCCTTTTATGTGCCCCCATTGCTCTTCCACCACCCCCTCCTTTCTTCTGCTTTTCCAGGGCTGTTCTGATGCATCTCTCTATTTCAGCAAAGTCTGCCTTCTTGAAATCCAAAACTATCACCCTTGTGTGACTTGACTGGGTCCCTGTTCGAATGCTAAACCACAGTATGTTGTGGTTGCTAGATCCCAGCTGCCCCTCCACCTGGACATCTGTGATTCTGTCCCCATTGGTCAGTATCAGGTTGTGAATCGCCTTTTTCCTGGTGGGATCAAGCACAAGCTGCCTGAGACCTGCCCTGTAGGGACTCCAGGATGCTTCTGCTTCTGGGAGAAGAATACATTACTAGGGGGAATAAAAGACAGATGGAACTAACACAGAAAATTCGTTTTGTTGCCATATTGGTCCTTGTGACAAAAGATCCAGAAAAAAAAAATTATTTGATATCTTTTATTGGACCAACATAGATGTTACAAAAGAAAAGTAGCTGCTTTAGCTTTTGGACTACAAGTCCATTAGGCATTAGTTTCTGATGAAGGACTCGATGTAGTTCGAAAGTTAAAGCACCTACTTTCTTTTGTAACATCTGTGTTGGTCCAAAAAAAGTTGTCAGATCTGCCGGCCCGATGGCGCAGAGGGCTGAGGTGCTTGGACGCCTTACCTCATGCCAAGCTGGGGACCTGGCTTCAGGAACGGACTCAGATCGCTCGGGGGTCAGCTGGGGAGAGGAAGGATTGAGTGTCCACTGATGGCTCTCCTTCCTCGGGGGTGAGGGGGACTCAGCATCGCGCTGTAGATTGACACCCAGTGGAGGCTGGGGATCAGCAGAGGTGCAATGCTGTAAGGATGTGGACCCATGCACAGGGCATATGACTGCCTCCACGGAGGTGGAGACAATGACCCTGCTCATTGCACATGTGTGGGTCCGGGGAGAAAATGGAAAAAGGAATCAGAGCTGGCAGGCTCCATGAAGGCAGGCTATGCCTGTGCCTCACTCCGGCAATCTAGATGTTGGCTTCTGGGGGTGGGGGGAGGTCAGCACCCCTCACCACCAGCCCTGTCACTGGGGGGGGGGTTAACCCTGGGGTGATGGCCGATTGGGGTGGGTGCAGTGAAAGCCTTACTGGAAAGACAAATTCCCACCAAGGGAGGGGCTGGAGCCACCTGCCAGCTCCGTTGGAGGAGTAAACTACATATGGAAAAAAAAGAGGGGGTGTCAGATCATCTTTTTTTCTAGATTGAACTAAGAAACTTTAAAACAAATTAAAGGAACTTCTTTACTCAGAGGATTGTCGAAATTTGGAACAGTCTCCTCTTGTAAGTAATCAAGAGTAAAAACAAAACAACGTTAAGTGGCATATTGACAGCATAATCATGAAGGGGTAGGTGGACTGAAACTGTATCTCTGAGAAGTGGGAGGCAGTGTGTATGGGCTTCTTGGCCCCATTCTGCTTAAATAACCTCAGTGTGAAGAACTTTAATATGTGTTACATAGGCTACATGAAGCAGCTCATTCCTGGGTCGTGGCAGTTTTGAGAGGCGCTAATAGGTAATGAAGACCTCCTTCCTGCACAGCTTTTGTCATTTGTCCGGGGTTAGCCTATTGATGGCTTGTGTCGACTGCTCCGCCCTTCCCAGTCACCCCACCCAAGCCCGACCCACAATTTATTATTACTGCTTCTGTATGAAGCCCCCCTGCTCCATCTGCAGCGTATATTTGCCACCCACTAGAGGGAGTTTCTCTCTCAGTGTGCCGAACCACTCTAAACCCCTCTACTCTCTACTGCTCCCGGTCGCTCTTGCTTACTCTGTTACTCAGCTCCTTCCCTGCCTAGCAAACCTTGCTGCACTGTACATCCCCTCTGCTACTCTACTCCGCCCTGCTACACCACTACCTAGTTTCCATCTCCTGCCTAGCAACCCCCATATCCATCACTCCCCTAGCCCTCATCCAATCCCCTTGCAACCACTAGGAGTCACTATTTCCAACCTTCTTTACTGCTAAACCAGCCTTCTCCAGCCCCCCGGCTACCTCTGTTAACCACTCCCCAAAGCTCTAAGATACGCCCCACCGGGGTATTCGAACCTGGTACGTTCTGCACCAAAGTCAGTAGCACCACCACTACTCCACGGTGGTAGTCACCCTCACTGAAGGCCAGCTATAGCCCTTATTCTAACAATAACTCTACCAGCAAAAAGTACAATGGGTACCTGCATTCCACTTCTAAGCTTGACCATTTTTGCTCTCCTGGTACCAACCTCTCCCCAGCTTGAGCACCCGCTCTGCACACCAGGTACTACACCCCTAAACTACTCCACAGTGGCTTGCTCCCCCTCGCCTTGGACACACCCCCAACACCCACTCCCTGCCAACTCCCCCACTCCCTCCGCCGTCCCGGGCCCACCCTGAACCCATCTCTTCCTTGCCATACCCACCCTTCGCGCTTTACCTATCCCCTGCACCCCAGTAGTTAGGTCCTCACCCTGGGCAACAAACTAAGGGTGCCTACCGCCACTGTTCTCTAGTTAGAATAATCACATTGTTACTACTACTCTCTGGTAATGTACACCCAAACCCTGGACCGATGCCCGCCAGCCCTCCCAAACCCCACTCCACAGCCAGTCTCCGCCTTGCCTCCCTGAACATATGCAGCCTTCTGAAAAAAAAAAACGCTGATCTCCAGTGTTGGGTCATACAACATCAACCTGACATCATTGCACTAGTTGAGACTTGGCTTTCCAAATCCACCCCTGACTCCGTTATCTCCCTCCCTGGGTACACCCTCTTCAGGGAGGATTGGGTAGGCAAACACGGTGGTGGGTGTACAATCTTCATGTGTGACACCCTTGTAGGTCATGCGCTTCCTGCACCCAAGCTTGACAATGGAGCCCAGGCCCTCACACTAAAAATCACCCCAGACTCCATTAGGGGCCCACTCTTCCTCACGTTCTTCTACATTTCCCCTAGGAACCAGAACTCAGTGGTCCTGTCTGTCACTGACTACCTCTCTTCCCTACCACACAAAGCTGAGTAAGTCATCCTAGGTAATCTCAACATCAATTGGCTTGCTACCTCTGCTTCCCAAAGCAGGGACTCTTTCGCTGCCCTGGACATGACCCAGTTAGTCTCCCAGCCCACTAGATTCAACCGGTCAAGTGAAACTAGCACCCTCCTAGACATTATAATATCCAACCGCCCCCATAAAATCTGGGATATCAATATCCTCCCCAAGTCACTAAGTGATCATTCCTCAGTCCTCTGTCTCTGGTTCTCCTCCACTCCTAAACCAGTGTCCCGAACCACTCTGAGCCAGTGCCTATGCCCAGATGGCCTCAGAAAATTTAAACAACATCTAGCCCAGATGGACTGGTCCCCTATCAGACTTGCTCCTAACATCAACACTGCCCTTGACCTCTTCACAAGTGCCTTTAGCAAGGCCGGCAACCTCTTCACCACCCTCACCAGGATCTGCACCAAAAAAAAAAAATGCCCCTTGGGTCACCCCATCCCTTATCCACAAACTCAAGGATAGGTGTAACCCCTAGATGGCGCTATCCCAGGGGCTACTACCCCTGCCTGATTTGCCACTAACAGGTTGAGGGGCCTGGATCCAATGGCGGGTGCCTCCACCCAGAGGTCAGGGTTTGCAATAGTTAAACTAACTTGGTCACAGCCCTCTGGGACACTGCAACCCCCCTTTCTTCCCACTAGTGGCCCACACAATATATCAGAATTACCTTCACAGTATACACTTACCCCCAGGTCTGGTTCCGGCACTGGGACCTCCTGTGAAATGAGATACAGTGCAACAATCACAGTACAGTACTTTAACATAGACAAATACCTCAGGCAGTATAACTTTGCTGAAACAAGCAGCTCTGATTTATTTAGGGGATATAACAAGGACAGGGAAATCAGGTTAATTAGCTTATCACTCTAATAATCTACCTATGGCTCTGTGAACAGGCCTATCCTATCAGTTACTGTCCTGGGTACCCAAGCCTAGTGGCTAGTCAAACCGTGGCAGCTGGTAGAGGCCCTTTCACACGAGAGAAAGGAGAATTAAACAGTCAGCAGTACAGTAATTCCATTTGGATTTAATGTGGCAATTCAACAGGGAGCGACCCTGAATTAGTACTCACGACCTCCAAATAAGATAGGGTCCTTCAATGTCAGCAGGGCTCACTTGAGGTACACAAACCTCTTCACACATCCATATAAAAGAAAGCACTATACCAGGCAGGCTGCATCTGTATCCCGATCGCAGTGCACAACCTGCCGGGAGAACACACAGCAGATTCAGTTCCTGACAGACCGAGTGCAATTTTCAGCAATTCCTCCAGTCTTCTACAGGGTGAGCCTGGTTTCTACTCTTCAGAGATCCTTTGATTCTTTTCACAGAGTTCAGTCCTAACAAGCTGTTACACAAGCTGCAGACCGGAACTCTGGGCCTTACACACGTTTTTTGACTAAAACTGCACACTGAAAAGCACAGGGCTCCTTCCTTCTTCACTGCCAAAGCTCAACTGAAACTCCAACCGACAAAACCGGGCACTTCCTTTGAGTTCCTCCCAGTTCTTGACTGGATTGGCTGTCACTCACAATAGACTGCTGCTGTTGGTCCAAAAGGCACTGAAGTCTAAACTACATCTCCCAGAGTCACTGCCCATACAATCCTCTTGTGGCTGGCTCAGATTATGAGTCCAAGTTCTGATTCGTCAAGAGCACCATTTTAGAGCTAGCTTACCCCACTGATTGGTCCAGTTCAGCAGTTCAAAACTAGAATGGGGAACTAGCAGACACAGTTCTGACTGCAAAGAAAGCAGGTTAGACAAACTGTAATTTCATTATTACTCTAAATAATTTCTGGCAAACAGTTACATCTTTCAGATAGGTTCCCTTTGCACTCCTAGTGACTGCAAAAATGAAGTGAATTGGCAGCAGCTCGAGTAGTACTCAGAGAAGCACACAGTCCCCCCCATACAAACTAATTATGTCTGCAAGCAGACAGCTCTTAAAGAGACAGTACCAGAGGCTCTAAAAACACTCACTGATAAATGGCTTAAATGCCAAACACCATTCAGGCTTGGAGCATTCAAGCAAGCTCCTGGAAGTCTTTTGGGAACCCCCATTTGCAGGGGGGGTTACACCGGGATAACCTCTGGCACATCGTTGTTGAATCAGGCAAGTCAGCTGATAAACAAGCCTACTACGTGGAGCACAATAAGTGCACCTGGGCTATCCGAAAGGCCAAAGCGGAGCACTACCAGGCCACCCTCGCATTCTCCTGGGGTTCAGCTTGGACTTTCTGGGATAGCATGAAAGAGCTAAACGGGAAGACTCGCTCCACCCCATCCCAGTTTCCGTCAATGGCATGGTTACCACAGATCCCCTTGACATAGCAGACTGCTTCAATACCACTTTCTCCAACCTAAGCTCCGTCCTCCCCAGCAGTATCTTTGATCCCATCCCCGCTTCTCTTCCCCCCGTCCTGCATCGCTCACCATTCTATCTGCACACAATATCCCCACATGAAGCCAGGCCGCACCTGCTAAAAGCCCTCGGTAGCAATAGCCCCAGCAACGACCCCCTCGACTCTAAGATCCTCTGCCTGGTCCTGGATGTTGTTCTAGGCCCCCGATGGACCTACTTAACTGGTCCCTATGTCTGGCCCAGTTCACTAGTGCTTGGAAAACAGCTGTCGTCACTCCTATATACAAGAGTGGAGATCGATCTTCCCCCAATAACTACCGGCCAATCTCCATCCTCCCCCAACTCTCCAAAGCTCTTGAAAAAGTGGTGACTATCCAACTCACTGAGTACCTGACCAAGTATGACATTATGTGCCCAGAGTAGCACGGCTTCTGCTCAGGACACAGCACCACTACTGCTCTCCTGGAGTTCTCTAACTACCTATACTCTGCCCTTGACTCTGGCAACCTTGCTGGAGCACTCTTCATTGGCCTATCCAAGGCCTTTGACACTGTCTGCCACCCCCTCCTGCTTGACTTTCTCCTCCAACTCGGCTTCTCTGCTAGTCCCCTTGCCTGGTTTTCTAGCTACCTCTTAGCTAGATCCCAGTGTGTAAAAATCAATGGCTCCCTGTCCAACACACGACCCATCCACTCCGGGGTCCCCCAGGGCTCCATCCTGGGACCCTTACTTTTCAGTCTGTACCTCAACACACTCCCCAGCTCCTGTACTGGCAAAATTCTATTCTTTGCCTCACACCCTAATCCCTCCTCTCTCCAGTTATCCCTCCAGCACACCTTCAACCAAGCTGAAAGGTGGTTCATAGATCACAGACTAGTCATTAATCTAAAGAAGACCAAGGCAATGCTCTTCTCACACCACCAAAACAAGGCCAAAAATGCCCCCCTCTTGATTTTTCCCAGTACTCTGCACCCTCTAGAGCAAGTGACCACCTACAAATACCTAGGCATCACTTTTGATGTTGCCCTCAATTTCCATACCCACATCAGTGCCCTCTCTTCCACTATAAATTCTCAGATCGACCTTCTATACTGCCACAGGGACTGCCTTCCCCAAGATGCCCTCCGGCTGGCCATCACCTCCTCGGTCCTGTCCCTGGTGGACTATGGCCTGCCTATCTACGCTGCGGCTGACAATACTGCACTCACTAAAATCCAGCTCTCCATCAGTAAGGCCTGTAGGCTCCTGACCAGAGCTTCCAGGTGCACTCACACATGCCTGCTCTACTCCACCACCAACCTGCTCAATTTTATGGAGAGACTACACTATCAGACCTGCCTACTAGCTATAAAATCACTTCCTGGGCTCTCTCTCCCTGGAGTGTCAGACTCACTTTGGCAAGCTTCCCCATCTGTCTCCACCTGTAGCTCTGGTAAGACCACCATACTGGTGCCCAGAACCAAGACCTCTCTAGCTCAGATTCTGCTACCGAGCCCCCGCCTGGTTCATCTCCCTTCCAGTCAGCATTTCCAACATCCCCAAAATTGGTCCCTTCAAAACCACCCTTCAGAACCATCTCTTTGAAGCTTGCTGCTGTAAATGTACCCAACCCTGGCCCCCCTGGTCTCTCCCTGTGGGACCCACCTATCAGGCTGCCCCAGACTTGACAATGTCCCCTGGACAGCTCACTCTCTCTCCTCCTCCACCTTCCAACCCTTTTCTCACCCTTGACCCTACTGCAAGGTATATACAGGGGTGTACCCATAATGTAAGATATGAGTAATTAGTATGTCTATGATTGTAACCTGTATTATGTATCACTATGTAACATTTGTGTAATTATTATGTCTATGTTTGAACCTGTACTGTTATCACGGTTGTAACCTATGCCATGTAACACTGTCTGCCCTCCCTGTGACGAGGTGCATTTGCAAATGAGTCTCTGACTCAAAGGTTGTAAATCCGATTTGTACAAATAAACAAATAAATAAAACTCTGAAGGCAAGGTAGACACCTAAGCGTGGATTAGGAATATGATTAGGGACCTAGAAATACTGGAAGAGTGGTCTGAGGTGTGGCAACTAAGTTTATTGCTAAGAAGAGCAAAGTTATGCACATAGCTGGGTTAATCTGAGGATGGGTTATATTGGATGGGGCTGAAAAAAATCAATGTGTAGGAACATACATACATAAAAGTTGGAGTGTGACCAGAGAGGAGAGTGAGTAGGTGGTCATCATTAGTGATAATCTTAAGCCACTGGGCCAGGACACTCTGGGTTGGCAAACAGGATGCTGGGATGTACTGTATAGGGAGGGAGTTCTCCAGTATTAGAAAAGAGGCACTGTTGCCTTTATATGGGTCCTTGAGGATGTGTCTAGTTCTGGAGCCCACATATGAAAAAAGATAAGAACCTGTCCAAAGGCAAGCTACAAAGATGATGCAGGGTCAGCAGAGTAAAGCATATGAGGAGTGCCGAATCAGTCTGAACATGTATCTGGTGGAGGCCAAGAGGGTGAGAGGGACATGACAAAAACCTTTAAGTACCTGAGGAGAATAAACATGGTAGAGTGTTAGGACCGGCTTAAGAAATGCAAGGCATCTACAACCAGAGGGCAGAGTCATAAGCTGGTGGTGGTGGTGTGGGGGGTTCAAGAAGTACCTGAGGAGGTAAATCTTCATGGAAGGAGTGGTGGATAAATGGAACATCCTGCCCAGAGAGGTGGTAAATGGGAAGATGATGAGGGGCTTCACGGGAGCGTGGGTAGCTGTAAGAGGCTGGTGAAAGCAAAAGCTGCAAAGGGGGTGGGGCAGGGGGAAGGACGAAGCTAAATTGCCACTTGAATGTTGGCCAAGGCACGTCCAACAGTAGGCTGGAATTGGTTGGGTAGAAAACTGGGCAGACAAGGTGGACTAGAAGCTTTCTTCTGACAGCAGCTATTTATGTTTCTGTGAAAAAAACAACAGACTCCAGTAGACTTTGTGAACTAAGGGATCCTGATTTTTGGCTGAATTTTAAGTTATCTAGGGCCAGATATTCAAAACTTTGCCTGGTGGGCAAAGTGATAGTGTCCGTTTGCCCAGGGTTTGTGCCCGAGTGCAGTATTCAAAGGGGGCAGTTGCATACACTAAAAGGGTTAACACGTGTGCTAAAAATAATGTATGCAGTGGGCAAAAGAGAGGCAGGGACATGACTCTGGGCACAGCGCCATATTCAGCATGATAGCACTGTGCAAAAGGAATAGTGCAGGCCTCCTTGTGCTGCGCAAATACTGCTAAGAAGAAGCCTGACTTACTCCGGGCAACCCTAGTGGCTGGTGGAGCCACTGCAGCCAACACTCACATTGGCATTTGGGGGAGCACACCTGCTCCCTGGTGTCTAGTTGCACCCCTCATACTACAAACTCTGGCTCCACGAAAAATAAAGCAGTCCCTGGTGTCTAGTGGTCCCTTCCGCGCTCCAGTCCCTGGCTCTAGAAATAGTTAACCATTCCCTGGTGTCTGGTGGTCCCCCTGCCCTTGATCACTGGCCCTGGTAATATTTTACCATTCCCTGGTGTCTAGTGGTTCCCCTGCCCTCAATCACTGGCCCTGGTAATACTTAACCATTCCCTGGTGTCTAGTGGTTCCCCCACCCCAGTAATATTTAACCATTCCCTGGTGTCCAGTGGCCCTCCTCTCCCTCCGATCGCAGGCCTTGTATTATATCAAAGATTCCCTGGTGTCTGGTAGCACCTCCCCATCCACCGATCCCCATCCCCATACCAGTGTATGCTGTCCCTGACACCTAGCAGCTCCCCTCCGCACCACTAACACAAGCAACCCACTCTGCCACCCTCCCTTACTGGTTTTGCCAGTGCCATAGATCTGTTACAGTGAGCAGCACAGCCTTCCTCTCACCATCTCGACTGACCACTATATGGGCTGTCGGGTAATGCATGTCCTGTGTTACTATAAAGGGAGCATTTACTTAAAGGGAGTACTACACCATGCAGTATGCATGCTTCCTTTAAAATACAGAGGATGCACAGTACCCATCAGTCCATATTGCGGCCAGCCAAGGTGGTGAGAAGAGGGCTGTGCCCCTCACCATAGTGGATCTGTGGCACTAGCGAAACTGGTAGGTGGCAGGGTGGGTTCCTCGGTACCAACAGTGCAGGGGGCACCAGATGCCAGGGGCAGCTTATCCTGGTACGGGGATAGGTATTGTTGGGTGGGGGGTGCTACTAGATGCCAGGGACTCTGATATAATATGGGGCCAGTGATTGGAGGGCGAGGGATCCACTGGACACCTGGGAATGGTTAAATATTACTGGGGCCAGGGATTGTGTAGGGGGGACCTCTAGACACCCAGGAATGATTAACTATTACCAGGGTCAAGGATCAGAGGACGGGGGGCCACTAGACAACAGAGAATACAGTGGTCACTCGCTATAATGTCCCTTGTTGTAACACATCCTGGTCATAATGAACAGGACATTTGGACCCCATTATCACCTGCTTACTTACTGAAATTGCAACTCAAGTTAATCGCAGTTATGCACGGTTGTTAGAAAAGTAGTGCACTTACTGCTTGATTGCTGCTGTCTGCTCTGCCCTGATCTGAATTACCTGACTGATTGACAGCTGAAGTCAATCAAGTGGTGGCTTTAATAAGGCTTGTTTGAACCTTCTTGCATTCCCTTCTGTGTGTCAGTTGGTCAGTCCTGCAGCACAGTTAACACTACCTGAGGAAAAAAAGAAAACATTTCAGAGATGGAAAAAAAGAAAAGTGATGCATCTGGAACAGAAAATAGAGATCTTAGACAGAGTAAAGAATGGTGAATCAACATCAAAGTTTGCCATGGAATACAGGCTCCCAAAATCAATGGTATGTGGCTTTCGAAAGCAAGAGGACAAGCTACAAAACTTTGCATTCCAGTGTAGTGAAAAAAACGGACTGCAGAGAAAAAAGATGCAGTTTGGTTCTAATGCTTGAGGTTGACTCTGCTGTGTGCCTATGGTTTGAAAACCAGCCGGAGGCAGGAAATCCCTTGTTCGGAGTGATCCTCCAAGAAAAAGTTGAGTCATTTGCATGTGCACTATATGATGGGGGGACAACTTCAAGTCCAGTCCCAGATGGTTGTGGAGATTTCAACAGTGGAATGGCATCAGGCAACTAAAGATAGACAGGGAACTGAGATACTCGAACTCTGACAGCGTTTTGGGTCCTTTATTTTATGGTATTTTAGGGCATTTCAGCTATAAGAAATCCTTGCTGTAACAAACAAAATTGATGGCTCCAGAGCTGTGCCTTATAACCAGGGACTACTGTATTTAGTATAATACGGGGCAGGGGATTGGAGGGTGGGGGGAGCCACTGGACACCAGAGACAACATTTCTTTTAACGGGGCTGGGGATTTGAAGGTGTGGGGAGCACTGAACACCAGGGAATGGTTAACTGTTACCGGGTCCAGGGATCAGGGGCAAGGGGGAACCAGTGGACACCAGGGAATGGTTAAATATTACTGAGGCCATGAATAAGGGTTGGGGGAACCACTGGACACTAGGGAGGCATTACTTTCTTTTTTTCTTTTCGTTAATTTCTTTATCTCTCCTTACCACAGGACCGGCCCCCTTCCTCCAGCCCCGACAGCCCCGTCAAACCGACGTCCACTGGTACTCACCTCTGGCTTGAGGTGCCAGCTGGCCGGGTGCAGCACCTGCAGAGGGCCGGGATCATCCTGCCGGTCCACGGTGTTTTCTGCCTTCGTTTTTTTTTTTTTCTCCCGACCCCCGAGTGTGGGACTCAGCGTGCAGTGACACCAGTGGTCGAGCCACGTATGCTTCTACACACGGCATGCTGGGCATCTGCTTCGTCTCCGCTCCCTTCTCGTGGAGTCAGTGTGCTAGCCTCCAGCTGCCACTAGGGGCTAGGGAAGTGCCAATCTCCAGTCCCACCCCTCCCAGGAGAGGAGAGGAGAGCTGTCCTCCGGATGCTCAATCCTCTCCCTCCCCGGCCAACCCCTGGCGACCCGCTCACACCACAAACATGGGTTGTCGGTGTGGCAGGAGGTAAGGCATGATGCCTCTGCCCTCCATGCCACTGGGCTAGCTAAAGGTATTACTTTCATTGGGGATGGGTGATTGGGGTGGGTGGGGCCAGACACTGTAGGGGTGCAAACCTGCGGACACTTCCCATGAAAATGAGCCCATAATGGGCATGCACATGGCCCCTTAGTGCCTTGCATGCCCAATGTGCTCATTTGCATGGTGCTAACTGAATATCGTGTTTGGGGCTCCTGGAACTATTGGGTCTGGGGGCACTGATTCGTGCACTTCCAAGATCCATGTCGAGGTAGTGCTACTCAACTTAGTGCTGTGCTGACATGCCCCTATATTCAGTTAAATAACGCTGATGTGCTATCTGGCTGAATATTACATCCTTGAGGTTGTGGGCACGTGTAATGCAAACCTTTGCACTCCACGTTACTCCTTTTCCCAATATTGGGCCCCTTGAGTTTTGTTTTGCTAAGAGCTAGAGCTTTGGACAAGTCAAAGAAAACTTAATAAATTTTGCCAATACAGCAACATATGAAAACTTTCTGGCTGGATTAACATTTGCAAGTATACAGAAAAGTTCTATTAGTGCCATTAAGTGTTATCAATAAAATGTGATCTATTCTGTGGTATGAATAACACTGAAGCCACTGTCAGTTTATGGCCATTAATTTTATATTCCGTGAAGAAGCTGTTGTGTGCATAGCACTGCTGTCAGATCATTATGTTTTGGAGCATGTTATTAGCACACTTATCAGTCCTGTGAGAGATAATGAAATTGACAGGAGAAATAGTCTGTCCAATTAGTGGTGCAATTGAAGAAATTGGTCTGCCACATCTGCTGATTGCAGTGGAGCTAATTTACCATGGAAGGCCTGAAATAATGACACCTCATGGAGAACTGAAACTGTCATTAATGCATTACCTTGTACTGAGATATTTTCACATGGTACAAAGCACCATCCTACTGAAAATTCCAGGCGGTAGGAAAAGGCATTTTTTCATGTTGGCTTCCTGGTGCTGAGGTGGTTACCAGATACTTTTTTGAAGAAGAAGAAGGAAGATTTTTCAGATAAGCACACAGGGTAGTGCTGGTATCAGACTCAAGCATTTAGCAGGATAATTAAGAATTGAACAGAGATAAAACATTTGATTAGTTAGAAGAACTCGGATGCCTCTAATAACATCGTAACAGAGGAGGAATACTGTGTGATTTGAATTCTGTTTCAATCAGGTTATGCCTGCTGTGCCAGGCACAGGTGGGAGGTGGGAGACGGACCAATCCTATGACCTGCATCACCTCTTAATTTTCCTCTTATTCTTCATTTAATAATGTGTTTTGATGCTGAGAAGATCCAGCTATTGCAGTACGTTAATTAGTCCTGGGTATTGTGGCAGCACACGGCCCTGTCCCGCTGAGAGGTAGGAAAAAATGGGCCACCTGATAGCTCAGTGAAAGTGCATTGTGCGTTCATGTTGGTGACTTGGGTTTGTCAGCGAGCCTGTGGTTATCAGGATTGTTTGACCAAGGCTGGGGAATGCTCTGATGGGAGCGCAAGTCAGCTGAGGAAGGAGATGGTCAGGTACTGGTGCAGATGTGCCCCCCCAATGGCAAGCCAGCTCCCTCATGGGGGGTGACTTCAAACCAGTGCATGCTGCTGACATTGGGGTTGCAAGAGACATACGTCTGACATCGGTGGGGTGGAGGGAGGCACCATTGAGAAATGGAAAAAAGCATGGGTGGGTGGAGGGAGGGATGATGGACAAATGGGGAAAAAAGTATGTGCCTCGACTACCATGTATGACAGTTCCATGGATGCACAGGCCTCACTTCATGTGGCTCCTCACTGGACACAGTGGTGGGGGAGTGGCATTCAGGGCTGGGGATCGAAAGAGGAACCCAATGTAAGGTGAAGGCGGTGGTCGATGGGCCAAAAAGCTGTCTGGAAAAAAAAGAGTTAGGAAATAAAGATAGTTTCCTCCATTTGAAAAATAGAACATTTGCATTCCTTGCTCTGTGCTTTCCCTGTTCTGCTCTATCCTGTATTTTCCCTAAGCTTGTTGCAACAGCATCCCTTCCTATGCAGACTAGGAGCTGGCCAACCTTGGTCTGTGAAAGCCTTCTGGCCTCTTTTATTTTCTGCTTCCAGCCTGTCCAGCTTTTTTCTAGGTGGCCCTTTCCCCTAAACTGGTCATTTTGTTGTCTGTGGGACCTTGCCTGGCAAGTCAATGAAGGTTGCTGGAGGGCTTCTGTATTTAAAAATGATGGTACTGGGCTGGCTAATTGGCATGGTGGGTTGAGACACTGAGTGCCACACTATCTACCACACTGGCAACCTGGTTTTGGAACAGATGGATGTCGCTTGGTGGCTGGCAAGGGGAAGAAAGGTTGAGCGTCTGTACGACAGCTCTCTTCCCTTGGGAAAAGGGGTAAAGGCACCCCAGTAGGAGGCTGCCACCTGGAAGAATCTGGGTGGAAGTGCAGCGAGACATAAGGGAAGAGATCCCAACCACTTGATGCCTGGGGCATCTCCACGGTGCTGTACCTGGAAAGCTCAGTAAACAGAAACACATGACAAGTGATACTGATATACCTTTATTTCACTGCTGTCTACACCATAATTTAGAAAGAAAACACACTACTATCAAACTTTGTTCTAACACACAGCTAGCAAACGTTTATTCACCTACTCAAATGAGAAAATGAATCCTATAGACTACAGCAGGCCTTACTCCCTGTATACTTATACTGTGTACCTACTTGGGGTGTGTGTCATGAGACGAGTCAGAAGTGGAGTTTAGCAGCTTATTATCTGAAAAGTGCATGTTTCAATGAAGTGGTTCTGAGAGATTTAAAACATATGCTAATAAAACTTATTTTTACTTATGCTAAGTTACTAAGGCTTTATAAACTTGAGATGTTCAAATTAACTTGTAATTGGACTCACAAAGCAGGTCACTTGGGTGAGGTAAGGGATATATAAGCCAATGGATTTGTTTGTAGCAGAGTCAATCAGGTTGTATCCTGACATTTGATGAGAGCAAACCTCCAGCACAGATGCCTTATTTAACATAAAGGGGCTACTACATCTTTAAGGCTCCCATGCTCCACAAACATCAAAGGCATAAGCAGTCACTGATGATGCCAGTAGGGCTGGTTCGGGATGTGGAATTACATTTAAAATACAAAATTTGTGTAAATAAGGACTTGTATGGAAAACTGCTTTTGGACTACAACTCGCCAGCTGCATTCGTCGCCTCTGATCTGCCCTGCCTCGCCATGGCAATGGGCACAGAGGGTGATGGTCCACACAGTCAGGTAACTCTGCCTGAAAAGAAAGTCACAAGGGCTTCTAGACTTGTGATAGACCTAATTAATTCAGGCGCCTTTCAAGTGATCATTCGCTTATCGATTGACTGACCTCCACAGGGCTGCTTGCTGTGACTGACAGCTCAAGTGACCACTCTTTCTAATTCCCAGGTGAACTGTGGGGGCTATTCTGAACTTAAGTCTTATCTGCTTACTCATACTCATACATGAGATCTCACAAGAGCAAATCTGCATATGTCTGTTAAACAGACAGGATTCTGGGTGTGGCTGACATCTTGTGCTGCAGAGACAGACTGTGCCTTTCTGAGAAGAACTGAGAAGTGATAACCAGATTCACTGCTTGAAAACAGAAGTATTTGCATGCTGAGCATTGCATGATTTTGAAACTGAAAGCTACAGCTTGATAGAAACTTTTACTGTGCTCTAGCTAGAGTCTGCATCTAAATCTGTTGGTCTGCACTACTGCCGGCTACTGGTCATTACCACCCCAGCAGGATTGGAACCTACAACATATACAGTGTGGTATATCCCTGAAATATGACACAGAAGAAGCCAATCTATGAATCGCCAATTGTTGGCACCAGAAGTGGACTGACCCACATTAGAGGAGAGCTGAAGCCAGATACATCAACCACCATCACAGACAGAAAGCGATGGGGGGTTACAGAGAGCAACTAGACACCAACCAGAGATCTCACAGTCTATACATCCCAAAAGTTAGAACTAATTATGGCAAAGCATTATTCTGTATGCAGGCCCTGGACAGTATAACTCACTCCCCACTGACATTAGAACAGCTACTGGCCCTGCTTTTTTTTCGTATAGATTTTTATCTGATTTTTCTCCCCATGTTCTCCCCATCCTTGTGCCCTGGGTATGTGCATGTGTGGAGGCACGCATATGCTACGCCTTGGGGTGCCCTCGTGCTACTCTGCTGCCTATGCTACCCCCCGGGTCTCCACCTGGTGGGAGTGGGACTATTGGAGGGGAGGCGACAACCACCCCGGGAGAGGAGAGCTGCCTTTTGGCTGCTCAATCCTGCTCCGTCCCCCCCCATGCCGGCTTTCCGACGACCCGAGGTATTCTCAAACCCAGTTTGCTAGTGTGACATGAGGTAAGGCATCCAGCACCTCGACCCTCAGCACCACTGGGTCAGCCCAGCCCTGCTGTTAAAAGAATTGTTATTAAACACTGTGAAACCGAGAACATCAAAATACTTGTGTAAATGTATTTTTGTGCAATATGTACTGTTATCTGTAATTACTAATCAGTTTCTATGTAACTATTAATCATTCTGGGCAAGCCCCTATTGTAAATATGCTTCCTGTCTTAATAGGCTAACCTGTAAGATTCCTTGATAAAGCTCACACAAGTGGGCGAAACGATCATCGGGTGTTTCTTTTTAACCCTGTGGGTTTGTACCCAGTGCTTTCTATAACAAAGCCTGCTTTTTAAACTGAAGTATATGGCTTGTGGACAATCCAGTCCTTTTTGTATTTGAGCGAGGTCTTTTGTGCTTTTATATCCTGTAAAATATCTTTCATTAAATAAACCATGCTTGGTATTTTCCAGGGGTCAGTCCAGGGTTCTTTTTCTTACTTCTATTGTTCATGAACTTTCTGTCCCAAATTCATAAACAAAGACACATTTTTGTATGCAGATGCTGCTGTTATTTGTAGTAGTTCAGACTCAATGAGGTTAACGCTAATCTTCAAAAGGAGTTTCGTTTTTTCCTAAACAAGATGTTATTAAATGACAAAAAATGGTGAATCCTGTTGGCACAGTTACAACATTGCCATTTGCAATGCTAGCAGTCCAGATTCGTGTTCTGTGCCTGGTGTGTCAGTGGAGAATTTATTTGTTTATTTATTTTTAATTCTTGGATTACAATACCTTTGAGCACATAACAGCTCTTTTACAAAGGTTCCACGTCAGTGGGAAGCATGACAGACATACAATGGATGGTATTACATAAAATTTTGACAAGAAAGTATTTAAAATGACATTGACATTGCAACTGAAATTAAAACTATGAATCGGCAGGGAATCAAAAATAACCTAATAAAAGGAGGCAGCCCAAGGTGCTTTGTCAAATAGGTATAGGTAGATCTGGGT
This sequence comes from Neoceratodus forsteri, assembly GCA_016271365.2. Lineage (NCBI taxonomy): Eukaryota > Metazoa > Chordata > Ceratodontiformes > Ceratodontidae > Neoceratodus > Neoceratodus forsteri. Next base: position 627,548,719 of record CM028131.1, read on the forward strand.
GAACAAAAGTTCAGGTGAGTGAAGATAAACAGTGGAAAGAAGGTGAGAGGGGTGAGGTGGAAGAAGGATCGGGGAAGGAGGCAGGAAATAGGGTAGAGTCGTTAGGGTGAAAGTGGTCATTCACAGAGAAAGAGGAAGAAGTAGGTATACAAGGATGTGTCAGTACTGCTGAGGTAGTGCCATGTCAGTTGAAACAGTCACAGGAACTATGAGCTGTAAGATGCTGATGAAGAGTGCCTTTAAATGGTCCCAATTTTGGTAAGAAAGACATATCTCTGGCAGCGCATTAAACCATATGGTTTAATGAATTCAGAATGAGGAGTCATGTGATGTCCTAGCCTGGTAGCAGCTCATGAACAACTCCCTCCACCCATTCATTTATACTAAAAACACCAAACTACAGAATTCAAAATTTCTCCAATGGCAGTCGCTACTTTCCTACCTGTAACAGTACCTGTCTGAAGAGGAAGACAAAGGAAAACCAGCTCTTTGGGAAGCAACAGGAATGGAGTCTGAGATGCTCCAAGCCCTGCCACACAACACACTGCCACAGACTCCTAGAAAATCCTAGAAGCAGTCTAAAGGCCAGCTGCAGCCACGTAATAAATCTGGCTGTCTCTCCACAGCAAATACGCTTATGGGCAAAAGTTTCTGGAAGAACTGCAGCCTTTTAAATTAGCTCTGCAAGACCTGACTAAAGAGCTGAAGTTGCTGCGAGGAGACCTTATTGAAGCCACGAGAGCCATTACCAATGTGGCTGCCTGTACATCCTCCTTGGAAGGGTGGTGAGACAGATGAATTCTGAACTTCGGCAAAAGCTAAATAAAATGGACTCTAAGCTCGAGGATCTGGAAGGCCGAAGTCGCCGGAACAACATTGTCGTCTTTGGCATTCCAGAAGGAGCAGAGGGGCTACACTAATCTTATTCCTACAAAAAATGCTCACTAAGATCGTGGGCCATCTCCCAATAATACAACCTATGTCATTGAGAGGGCGCACCACTCACTGAAGCCCAAACCGGCAGCTCGTCTTCCACAGGCCTCGGATCCTAAAGTTCCTTAATTACCTTGACAAAATCCATGTCCTCAGCAAGGTGAGAGAACTCAAGGAGGTTCTGTGGGAGGGTCAAAAACTGCGGTTCACCCAAGACCTTCCTGTCACCACAAGACAGAAGAGAGTAGCGTATCACCCCATGGTCACAAAATTTAATAGCCGCCGGTATCAAGTTTAAGGTGATCTACCCCTCTCACCTTTCGATTCTGCATCAAGGCTGCTGGCACAACTTTGAGACCACGGAGCAGGCCTTCCCAGCATTGCAGGCCATGTTTTGAGAGCTGTTCAGTGCGCTCTGAGCCTCACCACTAGAGGGCCACCTCCACTTATTTTCTGCAGCACGAATGTGTGCACCACCAGCTTCACGATGTATCTGATTGCTTTCTTCTCCACTAGAGGACTGTACTGCGACGAGGACTTTTCCTGCTTTGTTCTCTACTCCTTCTCTCACATTTTTTGTTGATCTGTCCCTGGCCTACCTACAGAGCAAAAAGCTAATATCAGCAGCGCTGTTATTTACATCCTACTCGCAGTAACCCTCAGTCTGCATATGGTCCTAGGAACTATTTCTACCCACTGGGATGCAGTATGGGAATGCACTATGGCTGCTTTGGGGACACCTCACCACATGTTTTATTTCATCACTACCAGCCACCACTTCTAGATGACATTACTCCCTTTTCTTCCATCTTTCTCCCCATGGGGAGAGACTCAACAGTTGCCTCTTGCACCATAGGATAGAACACGCTGGGCCAGAGATTCTGTAGATTCAAGGCCTTGACCAACCAATCTTAAACATATTCCCTTCTTTTCCTTTTGTTTTTCCCTATAAGTCTGCAATGTTTCAATGGTATTATTGGGTTTAACAATGCAATGTGGGCATTCTTATTCAGGGGTGGGGGGAGGTCAGTGGCAATCTTGCGTTCTTGGCAGTGGATCATGTTTCAGAAAAAGGGGCGAGGGGTGCCCACAACTTTAATATGGTCACTCGGCTTATTCTGGACTTTTGTACCTAACACTACAGGGCTTCTGACAACCCCCTGGGACTATCTGGTCATTTTTATTAAACATTTCACCATGTTCTCAGGGTTACTTTGCTACATGTTGTGGGCCTGGGTTGTTTTGGGGGATGGTAAGGTGGGGAGCAATTACTGTTGATTGTGTTGGGGATACTTTATTCCACTTCGGTTGCAAGCTATACTGGGGTAAGTTTGAGGAGGCAGGAGTGTGAAGTTGTGCTGACAATGTTGGGTTTTCTGTACTTATAACGTTGGTTATGTGTTGTTTGTTGTTGTTTGGGGGATTTATTTGGATGGGTATGGGGGAGGAATGGACTACGGCACAGTGCCAGCACTAGCAAGTTCTTTGTCACAGAGTTATATTATTTTTTGCAAGCCTTACTTCTAGATTTGGTATCTCAGACCGGGGTTAGGGGTTTAGGGGTTGGGGTACGCACCACTATTGTTGTTGTTCTAGGTCTTATCCTGAAACTCAAAACAATCTTGAGAAGATCACTCTGTCCTGGCAGAGTGTTAAATATCACCTTACAGTATAGCAATAAGTCTTAAATTCTGTTCATGGAATGTAAAGGGTGCCCAATCTCCCACCAAGAGGGCCAAAATTCTCTTACACCTTCACAAACTGAACGTAGATGTCAACTTCCTGCAAGAAACCCACTTGCCCCCCTCTCAGGTCCTCCAGTTTAGAAGGTCCTGGGTGGGCCAGGTACTGGGAACAGAGCTGGACACTCATAAAGTGGGAGTCACCATTTTGGTGGCCCGCAATATACTGTTCTGCTTGCTGGACTCCACCACTGACCCTCAGGGGAGATACATCCTCCTCAAGGTACTTCTAGGCCATTCTGAAGTTGTGCTTGGCTCCATCTATGGACCAACCACAGAGGACCCCCAATTCTTTACCTCTCTCCTGACGCATTTAACTCCTTGGTCCGCCCTTCTCATCTTGTTAGGTGGTGATTGGAATCTTGTACAGTGCAATGTCCTTGATAGATCCAAGTCTAGCAGTCATTCCCTTTCTTCAGCTCAACTGGCCCTCAGAGAGATGATGGACTCCGTGGGGCTTATTGATCCCTGGAGTGCGCTTTCCCTACCCAAACAGAATATTCCTTTCACTCGATCCCACACAACTCATTTTCCAAAGTAGATTATTTCTTCTTGGGGATTGGGCATCTTCCTGCTGTGTTAACCTGTAGCTACCTATCCAAAGTAATCTCAGACCACCATCCCACACTGCTACACTAGAATTTGGGTCCCCCCACAAATAGGGATAAGGTCTGGAGGTTTAATACTCAATTACTAAAATCAGACCAATTTGTCTCTCATCTCCACACCTTTATCTATACTTTCCTCAAAGACAATTCTCCATCTGTGTCTAAGCTGGACCTCCTCTGGGGGGGTGTTGAAATGTACCATATAAGAGGGGAAATTATTCGCCTTGCCTTCATTCAGAAGAAAATTGCTACCCAGGCTACTTTTACTCTCCTCCAGCAAATCTGGTAGCTTGAGCTGCTCAACCAGTTAGAAATTCTCTGTTCTTGTTATAATACCCTACTAACTAATAGAGTGGAACATCTTGTATTATGGTCTAAGGTCCACTATTTTGACCAAGGCAACAAGGCTGGGAAATTACTGGCTTTATGCCTTTGGGCTCAAGCCACAGACAGAATTGTGTCCTCTCTTCGGAATTCTGCTGGCAATATAGTTACTTCACCCTGAGAGTTAGTATCTTGTTTTCAGGAATACTACTAAACTCTATACTCTCAGCCCTTGTTGCCTTTAACCATCACCTTTTAGACCAGTTTATACAAGATGTTCAGCTCCCACACTTAGGGCAGCAACAGGTTGCCTTTCTACAAGTTCCCCTAACACTCACAGAAATTAAATTAGCTATAGACGCACTCCCAGCAGACAAAGCACCAGGTCCTGATGGCTATACTACGGACTTTTACAAAACTTTTAAATCTCAACTTGCACCCATTCTTCTAAACACCTATAATTACACATACAAACATGGCCTGTCAGACCTCTCCGTTACCGAGGCCACGATTGTAGTTCTCCCTAAACGGGTAGAGATTCCCTTCTGGTTTCTAACTACCAGCCTATCTCCCATATCAATGTAATCTCAAAATTCTTGCAAAAGTCCTGGCCAGTCATGTAATCAGAGTCTGGCACACGCTTCTAAGTCTGGAGCAAGCCAGCTTTGTAACTGGCAGACTCTCTGCAGACCATCTGCACAAATTAACCTACCTGATCTCTGCGTCCAGGGACTCTCACACTCCTGCTGCGTTGGTGTCCCTGGACGCAGAGAAAGCTTTCAATGGAGTATCATGGGACTACCTTTTTCACCTGCTGCCCAAATATAGATTCCCCCCTCAATTTATCCATTGGATTAAGGTTTTATATGCACACTCCATAGCTTGCATACTTTGCAATGGAGTACTTTCACACCCCATTACTCTCCAACAGGGCACCAGACAAGGATGCCCGTGATCACCATTTCTGTTTAATCTGTATCTCGAACCCCTTATTCAGTGAATTACCTCCCCACTGGTTTCCAGGATAGCTATTGGACCCACCCAGTATAAATTATCAGTCTATGCGGATGATATACTCCTCCATATAACACATCCCCCCACTTTTCTCACTGCCACTCTAACAATCATTGAGTAATTTGGTGGGTTCTCCAATTACAGGCTGAATGTCTCCAAAATGGAAATAATGCCTCTTAATGTTTTCACATTACATGTTGACATCCGACATCTGGGGCTCACGTGGGTCAAAGAAAAGATGAAATATCTAGGTATCTGCCTCTCTCATTCTAGTTCCAAAATGAAGCAATACAATCTGGACAGGGTCCTTACCCAAATTAAAGTTGACGGAAACCACTGGGCCTTGCTCCCTTTTTCCCTATGGGGACGGATAAGTGTGGTGACAATGAATGTTCTCCCTCGTCTCTTATATCCTCTACAGATGTACAACCACTTCCTTCCAAAAGCCTGGTTTACACAGGTACATGGAATCATTTCCAACTTTATCTGGCTGGGCAAACCCCCCGTAGAGCACTCTCCAAGCTACAGCGCATAAGTTGAAGAGGTGGCCTCCAATTACCCAGTCTTCTTCTCTATTACCTCTCTATTAATTGTTCAGTGTTTCTTCAGTGGTTAAGCCTGTCATAGCTGACACATTCAATGCCATATTTCCCATTATGACTACAAATAGAGAAAACATTATGTACTTTACACAGTCTCGATCTAGGCTCCCTGTTTTATGCTCCTCTTAAGCATATCCCTAAACAGCTGCGAGATACTCCTATTATGGCAGCACTTCATGTACATTCGCAGCTTTGTGCCATCACCCATACCTCTCTTGTACAAGATGTCTCACAGCCTATACTACACAATCCTAACTTCAAAATAGGAAGGCAGATCCTCGGCTCATCCTTCTGGCCACATGAGATGAGAGTAAGTGTCAGTGACTTATTAAAAGACCATAAACTATTGTCTTTCCAGGAAGCTCGACTTAAATTCAGCCTCCCCACTTCCTGTTGTTTTAAATATATCTAGCTTTCCCAGATGCTTCTCCATCACTTTGGTCTAGGGCCCTGGGACCAAAATCTGGCTGGCCCTATCCTCCCTGTTATTTTGACTTCTCCCTCTTCCCATCTCATCTCTTCTCTTTCTTTTACCACCATCTGCATGACTTCTTGGGGGATATGGAAGGGCATCCTCACTACAAGTGGGGTTCAAGTCTTGCCCCTTGCCCCTTCCGCTACCCATTCCTGGTCCCAGATATGGACCCATTTATACAAGGATGTTAAATGGGACCACTATCGCCTTCTCCATAATTCACAATCTATATTACACCCCAGTCAAACTCCATAAAATGGGAAAGCTCTCAACCAATCTTTGTTCCTGATGTGGTGAACAACCCGGCACATTACTCCACATATTGTGGGACTGTAGTAAGTCCTCGCCACACTGGGCAGCCATTAAAGCAAAGTTAGATCCCATTCTAGGTCTCTCTGCTACCTTCCAACCTGATATATGTATATTGGGGGATTATAGTGATGTCTTAATGGGCAACCAGTCCAAACATATGGTTATTATATCGTTATGTGCTAAAAAAGTGTTATTACACCATTGGTTGGATGAATGCACCCCCACACTGACGGAATGGCTACATGAGGTCCTCTTTGCTTTGCAGGCCAAAAATATTCTGGCCAGTCTCTCAAAAACAGCAAGTTATTATCACAGAGTGTGGGCTCCTCTATGCACATTACTGACCTTTAATGTAAGAGTGAGATTACTATCCCTTAGTTAGGCCTTCTCCTCACCATGCTCCTATGCGATTCAGTGCCAATAAAATTCTCTATTGGTGCATGGTAATATCTGGTCTCTTCACATTGGCATTAGTGGTGCGGGGTGGGGGGGCAGGTGGGGGAGGGAGAGGGAGGGCAATGCTTATATGTTTATGATTGACCTCAGTCATCTTATGCCTCATTATTGTTCATTTGACTTTTAGGATTGTAATCTTGGGAGCAAAAAGGATTGTATCTTTACCTGCATTGTATGTGCTGTTATGCTCCTAACCTCCACTGTTTGTTCATTCTTGTAATTCTTCTTAAACTTGAATAAAGTATACTAAATCTGAAAAAAAATAATGAATTCAGAATGGTTTAAATTAGTAAGTGGCATGCAGAAGAGGTACAAATGAAGAACCAAGGACTGCAACCATCAATACTCAGCAGATTGTTGTTTAGATAAACTTGTCAAAACCAGGTTTGAAACACCTCAGGGGGTAGTGTTTGTGTAAACAAGGTGAGAGTTAGACTAAGGTACAGGTTACAGGCAGGAGTAGGCTGCAGAGCAGTGAGATTTGAGGTGCTGTTTGAGAGAGTGGTAGGAGGATGAATGGCAGATGGAATGAGGAAGAGAGTTCCTGAGAGAGATCATTCGCACCAAGAAGGTGGATTGGCCAATAGAGCTGTCACTGCGAGGAATGCTAAAAGAGTGCAGGTCTGAGGGGTGGAAGTGAGTAGGAAGAAATATAGGGTGAGAGTAGCACAGAAAAGTAAGAGGGGAGAGAGGCAAGCCAATGTTTTAAATGGAAGGCAGCACAGGGAGAGACAGTAATATTCGAGAGAGAGGAAAGAAAGGTTCTGGCAGATAGAACAGTGGTGAGTGCATTGGAGGGGTTGGTGGCAAAGTGGCAATACCATCATCTGAGTGACCACAAATAGTGGCACAGCTGAGGTACCACGGTTGGGAGGACACTAGCTAAGCTTCAGATTGGCACACATTACCCTGGAGTTTCTTGCACATCAGTTTTCCTGTGGACTGGGAGACACAAGGAAAAAAACACCCCAGCATATGTGCAGGATGAGATTCATTTGTCTTGGACCTTGCCCTGTGAATAGCCCTATTGATGGATATCCTGGAGGGGACACTGTCTAAAAGGCCCCATCACAGGGAGAAACAGAAACATTCAGTGGGTATAAGTCATGGAAATGGGGGAGCAGGTAAGATGTTGGGACTGGGAGGTTACCATAAATAGATACTAGAGCAAGAGACACTTTTCTCAAACCAAAGTTGCCTCCAAGGCAGTTTTTCCTCAGAGCCAGACCTCGCTCACCCTGCATTGGAGGCAGGGCTGCCTCTGAGATAAGTCTATCTCTGCAGTAGACATTATAGATGGGGCTGCCTCCCAGGAAGGTCATAAGCCTCTAGAGCTAAACAGCTGGCTGAATTGCTGTGCTGACTTTGTGGTGTGGTGGAAAGGTCTACAGCCTGATAAACAAGAGGTTGAGAGTTCAAATCCACACATGGTCCTTTTACTTCTTTTATGTCAGAATTTCACTTGAGTTGTGATCCATGGTGGTGTGGTGTTAGAATTGTAAATATAGAAGAGAAGGGACTTGGTGTGAGAAAGAGTAAGTGCAAAAAACTAAGACTTGCATTGCAGTGAGTCTGCATCTGAGGCAGGGCTGCCTTGGAGGCAACTTGCAAAACATGGCATAAAATTTGGAATTATTAAAAAACTAGATCAAAACCAACTATGCTTTTCTGTTTTAAACCAAAACTAAAAACAGATAAGGACCAGTTGTGTGTAACCACCATTACTGGTATCAAATTGGATACTGTAAACTGTTGCAAATATTGCAGGTATAGCTTTATCCAAGTTAGATGTTTGGTAAGCATATAATTAAGAATAAAAAAATTCTCAATCAAAAACCTGGAGCATTAAATATCCAGTTAGACCAGAGGAGGGCAACTAAAGGCTGAGGGATCTCAATATGTACACCCTGTAAGAGAGGGGAGAGAGAGGGGTGAAATAGAACTACAGGTACCTTGCTGGGGTGAGCGTGGTACAAGAGGAGAGCCTTTTCCAAATGAGGATAAGCACCTGGATTAGGGGGCATACAATGAATTGGGGGTGTCAGGAGACATATGAGGAAATATTCCTTCACTGAAAAGGTTGTAGACACCTGGAGCAAACTGCCAGCTGAAGTTGTGGAGGTCAAATGGTGGAGGGCTTCAGGCATGCATGGAATAAACAAAGGAGCATATTATAGCAGAGTCAGGGAGTTGGAGGGCTGCAGGAAACCAGATAGGGTCTAGGGATGCAGAATAGACAGGGAACACATGGACAGACTGGTGGGACAAGCGGTCCTTTTCTGCCGACAAAGCCTATGTTTTTATGTTTCATTTAATAACCATCTTACAAAATAGGATAGGCACCCTGCAGCAGACAGCACTCTGCTTCCCATTTCAGACTGTGAAACAGGAGCGTCACCAAGGGTGACCCTAGAAACATCATAATTATGATCAAGCACTTGAAAGTGGGCTTAAGAAAGTTAAAACTCTGTGTACCAGAGTGTCTGCTTGCTTTATCTGCAGATTTTACTGAACACCCCGGCTCCTTATAATGTTGAGTTGGTTTCCCCATGAAGCCAGAAAATTGCACCAGTGGGGAAAGATTCATATACAGTACTATAATAACAGAGTTTCTAGAATATCTTTTTGGCATGTTTAAATTCCCTAAGTCAGTTTGACTGCCTTCAGCATCAAAACATGTGCTGTAGGGAACAGTTATGTATTCCAGTGTAGGGCAGAGGATCTTTTGCTGTATCATAGAAAAACTAATAAAATTAATCCTAAACAGCCAGAAATTGACAAAGACAACATTTCACTTTATAAAAAAACCTGAAATTGTATCTGTATGCAAACAGTTGTCTGTTATAGGTAAGATACTGTACCAGCGCACTAAGTTACCCCAAGCTGTATAACAAATATATTTGTTGCAATAATGTATTCCAGTTGTGACGTCTTGTAATGTAAATGTTATGCTGCCTCCTACCTGAGACATTCCTAAAATCTGGGTCTGTCTTTCAGTGAAAATATATCCGGTTATAAAAATAAGTATGAAAAACACTGCTTTTGGGTACCTTAAACCTCACTGCAACTTCCTTTTTCTGATTGGAAAGTGGAAAGATTGGAGAGTGGCGGACATAGTTCTGCTCCAAAAGGGAGAGGACAAGGAGTAACTGGGTAACTTCAGGTTCGTTAGTCTTACCTCCACGGTGGCAAACTGATGGAGTCATTAATCAGGGAGGATATCTAGTAGATTACCTGGAGAAGAGTGGGCTCCTGGATAGTAAGCAGCATGGTTTCATGTCAGGAATGTCCTGTCTGACCAGTCTAATAGTATTCCTTGTCTGGGTGACTAAGGCAGTGGACAAAGGATAAGCAGTGTATTTGCTCTACTTTGACTTTAGCAAGGCTTTCTCTTGCTGCCACATAGAAGGTTGCTAAAGAAGTTTGAGGATCTGGGTGCAGCAAAGGGCCTAGTTACATGGGTAGGTAGTTGGTTGGGGGGGCAGAAAGCACAGGGTGGGAAACATGGTCAAATCAGGGGAGAGAGGTCATGAGTGGGGTGCATCAAGAGTATGTCCTGAGACCAGTCCTTTTTAATGTGTTCATTTGTGAACTAGGAGAAGGAACATAGGGCAAGATGCGTCTTTTTGTAGAGCACACTAAACTCAGTCTGTGACAGGGTAGGCAACAAGGAGAAGGTAATGGAGTTGCAGAGTGTCCTGCAAAGGTATGAGTGGTTGTCCAAGGTTTGTCAACTGAAACTTAATGCAATAAAAAGTACAAGGTGAGACACGAAGGGACAAAGAACCCCAGGACGGAATATTGGATGGGAGGAGTTAAGCTTACAGTACTACTGAGGAAAGGGACTTGGAAGTCATCATAAGTGACTTCCTAAAACAATCTAGTCAATGCAACAAGGCCTATAGGAAGGCAACCAAAATGTTGGACTGTATTGGTAGGAGTTTCAATAGCAGAAGGAAAGATATAATTTTGACTCTTTATGGAGATGTGTGAGATGTGTAAGAACAAGGGGACACAATTTAAAGATAGAGGGAGGACGGCTCAGGGGTAATGTGAGGAAATCTTTGTTCATGGAGAGAGTGGTGTTTGTGTGGAACTGCCTTCCTGGGGAGGTTGTTGGGGCTAAAACAGTGGGGGAATTCAAACATGCATGGGACAGACACAAGGCAATTGTAGTGGGGGGTGGCAGGAAATAGGCTGTTGGTTAACTAGAATCTGTAGCTTATCCAGTAGGTAGGGAAATGGGCAGACTGGGTGGGACAAGTGGTCCTTATCTGCCATCAAAGTCTATGTTTCTATGTTTCCATGGATCATTGGTGAGACCCCATCCGGAATACTGTTCCCTGTTCTGGAATCCTCACCTAAAGAAAGACATGGACAGGCTTGAGACCGCAGTGTAGGGTAACCAAAATGATTAAGGCCAACAGGGCAGATCCTATGAGGATCTGACTAGGGCTGTGAATATGTATACGCTGGAGGCCAAAAGGGAGAAAGGAGATATGATAAAGGTCTTCAAGTTCCTGAATGGAATGAACAAGGTAGACTCTGATGAACTATTAGGGGAGATTCAGGAAGTACATGAGGAGGTTTTATTTTACAGAGAGAGTTGTTAATTCATGGAACAGCCTACCATGAGCGGTGGTAAGTGCAATAACCATTAATGGATTCAAGCATAGTTGGGCACATTTAAAGGGAAAAGGAAAGGGGAAATTGTTTAACCAGGAACAACCTGGGAGCATAAAGAAGTTAAGTGACTTGCTCAGGGTCAGACAGCATGCAAGTGGGGTCTGTGGGATTCAAACCCAGGTCTCCAGGTTTTCAGATCAGTGCCCTAAACCACAACACTATACTGCTTTCTATAACTTACATTTAAGGGCTTACTAGTTAATCTGTGGGATATCAGAAACATAGGGGCTGTGGGGAATGTAAAGGCCCCATTAAGACAATAGGTTTCAGGGTAACATGAGGTATTTATTGTTGTTAGAAAATACCTTTGAGTAACAAGTGCCCTTTTTCAAAGGCTCCATGTCAGGACTGATTACCTACAGAGCAATTAAAGTAGAACCATACACAGTACATAATAGAGAACAGAGTACAGCTCAGTCATCACAGTTACAGCAAGCTTGTTTGAAAAGTTTTGCATGTAATGTCCTTTTAAATTAGTTCAAGTTAGACATAGCAACAAAGAATGTTTGCTGTAGATCATTCAGCCAATTGACTGCCCTTACATAAAAGGAACACCGACCCTAACTGGTTCCACAAAAGGGTTTCACTCCAAAAAAGGCCACATATTTGAGATACAACATTCATATCCATTGGTTCAATAAATAGATTGGTTAACAGAGAGCTATTTTAAATATACTCCATATAAAATAAGACATCATTAATTTTCTCCCATTTATTATAGTTATATTTTCATTTTGTATGTTAACACTGTCATTTTCCAGGGCATTTTGTACTGGCCCCAAATTTCCCAATATTGTTTGATATTCTTGACCATTAGATGTTTACTTTTCAGTTGTCATACATTCCAATAAGAGATTCTTCCCAAGTTCCCATTTTGGAGCGAAAGGATCTTTCAACATTCTGGCTATACTGTATGTCGTCTTGCATTAATAAGCATCATATTTAATCATTTGAAATTTGCTCCTTCTGGAGGGCTTTGTATGGTAGTTAAACCCAACAGACATAATTCCGCCTTCACAAAAAAATTAGTAATGAAAGTGTTATTAATTGACCTAAAAATGTTTTGCCAGAACCTAGAAATCTTAGTGCCTAGCACCATTAAGTGTGACAAATCTTAATGCCTAACACCATTAAGTGTGACAAATTTGCCACTTGATTTTACATCTGACACCTTGAAGAGATATTTGGATTGAATTTATTTAAAAGATATGGGGTATAGTAAATCCTCTGTAAAATATAGAACTGGATCTGATTTAATCTATTATTGATAGCCAATTTCCAAGAAGAACATATCATATCCCATTTTTCCATTGTATTTGTAATTCAGCTTCTCATTTAGTTTTTCACACAACAGGATCAACAAATTTCGGTTCACTACATCCATACATTTTTGATTTCAGCTTAGTTCTATTAACTGCTAAATATATCATATCCAAATAATTAATCTCCCCTTTGTATCTCTAATATGTGGTGCTTTTTGTACTATGGAATGCATATAATGTATTGTTTATGGGTATGTATATATTTTACTTGCAAATAAAATATATTTGAAAAAAAAAATAATTCACTGTGCCCCCAACAGAGCTCTAAATGCATTTGATTTAATCCTGATGTTCTTGTCTCTATATTAAGCTTTAGAGCTGGGGGGAACAAATTCTCTTCGCTCCTAACATTTTGTATAATACCTGTAAGTCAGCGCAGCTTGATTACTCGGCATTATGCAGTATACAGAGACTGTACTAGTCATATGGTTCTAGGTTTGCTGATCTATCCAGGAGGCTTTACATGGTTCAGATGTTTTCCCTATGAGGGGCATCTCCTGCTAGAAGATGCCTTTCTTTCCCACTCACACTAGTATGTCCTAAAATGTGCTCAAACATGTCTGAGAATTGGGATTGTTTGAGTTCGGTGGCAATTGAGTGGCGTAATATATTTGTCAAATTGACAGATTCACGTAACTGAGCATTTATTTCAGGACAATCTGAGAAGAAAAGCATTCTGTAGTAGCAGATCATGATGTGAATTTCATGAGGAAAACTTTTTGTCGGGGAACATTTCTTTTTTGTTTACAAGGATATTGTATGTGTGTTTGTGTGTGGAACACAATTAACAAACAGATCCTTTCCCATAAAAAAGGCAACAAAACATATCCTTTTTACATTAAAGTTTAATAATGTTGCGGGTAATGCAATAAAACTTGTTTTGGAACAAAAAAGGTTTCACTAGCCTATTTTTGGTCAGACTCCAAGTGTGATTTGATTGTCAAAAAACCTGATGCAGCTTTTTAAGTTGGGGGGGCCAGGAGGGATTTTTTTCCCTATGGTGCAGGTCTGAAACTTGATTCTGCTGGTTAGAGGTAACCAGCTGGATTGTGTATATGGGTCGCAGCTGTGGGTAAACTTGTCTACGCTTAGTACAGGTCTGCAGGCTTTATGGATAACTTTGCCCTCAGACAATAACTTTGTAGATAACTTTGCCCTCTGAGTGGGTATAGCTGGGCAGACTAGGTAACCCAGTGGTCTTTTTCTACCAACACTGTCTATGTTTCTGTGCTTCTCATCTTTAAATTCTGGTAAATGTTAAAGGTGACCTGCAAAGAAAGACTGCAGCCCACTCCCATTCCCACATACCTTAAAATGCTGCGGGAGTCTGGGGCTGCAGTGAGCTTAATTTTTAATCCAGCGTGTTTTTTTGTTATAAAATGCTGAAACCTTCGGCCGAACATGGAAGCGCCACAGGTTCCCATACAAGTGGGCGCAAAGAGTCATAGGTATTACACCCATTTATTGACGTCGCTACCACCACTGCTCTTATTATAGTAGCAGTGACAGTACTTTGTATGTTTAATATATGGCTTATATGGGGTCTTCATACATGTAATGTTACTTACAGCAACAACCTGTCCAGGTCTTGCTGTAAATAACATTACATATATGAACACCCCCCCATATAAGCCATATAGTAAACATACTAAAGTACCGCCACTGCTACTATAATAAGTCCCAGAAAGGGGTCCATACATACAACCATAGATGGTGACGTTAGAAAAGAAGACCACTAGTCCATCCAGTCTGTCCATAAAACCCTTACAAACCTGGGACCAGTTGTCCATTCAGGGTTCTAACCTACTCTATCCACCCCCATCCTCCCCGCACTACCGCTACCACCTCGAACAACTACTATGTCCTTCACTCTGTTCTAGTGTGCTTGAAACTGTTGATGATGTTGGAGCTGACTGCATTTGCTGGGAGATTGTTCCATGCCTCCTCCACTGTTTCTGTAAAATTTAACTTTATCACATCCTTCTCGAACCTCCCACCTGACAGTTTCTTCTTGTGCCCCCAAGTTCTTGATCTGCTACTCATGCAAAGTAGTTCCTAGCAATGTACCTTGTTCATTTCTTTCTGGAAATTGAAAGTCCCTGTCACATCTTCCCTCTCTTGTCTGGCCTGCAAGTAGCACAATGCTCATTGCCCTGAGTTGATCCTCGTACTCTCCTAAGATCTGCCATGCTGGCCCTGAATTGTTTTGATCGGCCTATGCTGCACTGTCTCCACTCTGTCTTTCCCCAAGTGAGAACTCTAGAACTGGGCATAGCACTCCTGGAGATGCCTCACCAGTGATCTATAGAGAGGTAGTAATACCTCTTTCCTTCTGCTAGCAATACCCCTTCCTAGACTCCACAGCATCCTGTTTGCCTTACTGTAGGCCGTGATACTCAGACTTGATTGTTTTACAGTCACTGATGATGACCCTAGGTTTTCTTAGAGATTGTGCCCAGCTTTACCCCCTCCCCATCCAATATACTGTCCTGGACTTCTTGTTCCCTATGTGCATCACCTTGCACTTTTTGGCATTGAATTTCAACTGCTAGAGTTTTGACTGCCTTTTTAGCCTTTACAAGCCTCTTTATATCTCCCTAACTGCCTCCTCACTGTCTGCCCTGCCACGGAGCTTAATGTAATTTGCAACAAGACACACCTTGCCCTGCTTTCCTTCACCCATGTTGCTGATGATCATGTTGAAAAGGACTGGACTCATGACCAATCCTTCTTCTGATTTGACTCTTTTAACCACTATCCTCTGCAGTTTCCCTTCCAATCAGTTTTCACCCATCTAATTGTGTCCTTTACTACACCCAGATCCTCCAGGTTCTTCAGCAACCATCTATTAGGCACCTAATCAAAGGCCCGGCTGAAATCAAAGTAGAGTAAATCCTCAGTACGGCTCTTATCTACTACTCTTGTTACCCAGTCAGAGAATACTATCAAATAGGTCTGTCAAACTTTCCCAGACACAAACTCATGCTGTTTACTATCCTGGAGACCATTGCTCTCTAGGTAGTCTACTAAGTAATCTTTGGCTAGTGTCTCCATCAGTTTACCCACAATAGAGGTAAGACTGACAGATCTGTAGTTACTCAGTTGCTCCTTGCCCTCTCCATGGAGTGGAACTACATCCTGTACCCTCTAGTCTTTTGGAACTACTATCCCTGCCTGAATTGAGTTACTTAATAGTCCTTCCAGGGGTTCATTTAGTTCTGTTGCCAATTCCTTGAGCACCCTCAGCTGGTATGGTGGCATATGTTGGCATAGTCCTTTGCAAGGTAAGCCCCCACTTGGGAGATTACATATATTTGCAATAAGCTGCTCTCAGGGGTTGGCTTAGCAGTCAGTTAATCACCCCCATGGAGCACGTGGTTTCAAATAGAACCACCTTACATCCCTAAGAAGTGATTTACAGACTTTGTCCATCCCCCAGTTGTACCATATTGCTTAAAAGAGCACATTCCTCTAAGGACAAAATGTAATAACAAAGAGAGGACAGATCCACCCAATGGCCCAGCTGAAGCACATTGCACTTCTGTGTTGATGACCTGGGTTCAGTAGCAGATTTGGGGAGCTGGTATTGGATGTGACCCAGTAGGGAAGTGCTGCTGAGTATAGCACAAGCAAGCCCAGGCAGGAAGATGGCAGGAATCTGGTGTCACAGTGGAACGTTGTTGTGGGCCAGAGAGCCTGCTTCCTCACAAGGGGTGGCACTCGTACCCAGTATACACTGCAACATTTGAAGCTGGAGTGTGAATGGAAGCAAAAAATCATCATGAACAACCTGGTTGTTGTCTCTATGATGGTCTGCACACTCAGATGCCACACCATGCAGCCCTCCAGCCACATGAATCCTGGGTACTGGAGGTAGGAAGGCTCTCCCCTGGGACCCTGCCACTGGGGCAAGCTGTGGGATTAGGCAATGAAGTGGTTAGTGGCAGTCATGCCTGGGTGCCCTGGCTAAAGAGGGGGAAGGAGAAGTTTTCAATGATTGTTAAAATATTATATTTTATCATGTAACATCTATAAATTGGTTTCAATAGTAATTAATTATGTAGGTGCATTATATGGTACAGTAAGTGTTAATGTTCCCGGTCACCCATGAAAATAGGCAGTTTTGCCCCTGGGCCAATGAGGTTACCAAATACATCAAAGCAAATTGAGGGAGAAAAACCTTGATTGCAAAAAAACAGAAAAGAGGACAGCTAGCAGTAGGGTCCAAAGGAAAGTGGAAGCTAAACAAAAGTAAGAAAGAAAACAATTGAGGGAACAAGAAGAGGCCAAGGAGGAATATCAAGATAAAGAGGGGGATTGCAAAAGGACCATTAGGAAAGAATACAGAGATATGGAATACAAGATTTCATGCAAGATAGATACAGAAGAGGTAATCTCATTGAAGACAATGGACAGCTTTAAGAGAGGCTGGGATAGGCATAGAGGGAAAGTAAAGATCATGGCTAGGGAGGATGGGAGGAGTGGGGAGGGAGGGCAGGGACATAAGCTCAAGCTGTGGACCCTGCAAAATGAGCAGACTTAATAAACCAAATAGCCTTCTTCTGTTGGCTTCTTCGTATGTATGTTCATATATCTTCTCATTCATGAAAATAGGAATTTTATGATTATATAAGAGAGGGAGATAAGAGTTAATAAGGCTGTTTGTGGCAGACAAATCAACAATGGATAGTGAACAGGACATTACTGAGTTATTAAACAAATTATTTCTGTTTAGTGCTTAGCAGGGGTGATAAGACAACAGCTACGAGGAGGATAGTAGGAATCTGCAGTCACAGAGCCAGCCTGCTGATGCAGCGGTAGTGTTACCGATTGCAGTGTCGATAGCCGGGGTTCTGAAGTGAATTCAGGGTGTCGGAGGGTCAGCCAGGGGGGGAGGGGGAGGATTAAGTGTCCTGAGGATGGTCAGCCAGTGCATGCCTGGCTCCTACTGGTAGCTGGGGGGCAAGATGCTGGCAGCAAAATAAGTGGGTGAGGAGCAGCAGACATCGGGTACATCACACGCAGAAGTGCGCATAACATCACCCTAGACATCACTGCATGCATGCTTCTCAGGGGTGGGATGGAAATCAGAAACCATCCTGGCAGGCAGGATGAGCACCGACCCTCCACAGTCCTGCGCCAATTACCTAGGCATTTCCTGAAGCTGGATCCATGACAAGGTGGGTCGAGGGATTTCATGCCACGGGGGACTCGGGAAGGGTAAGTCCAGGAGAACCTGAGTGATGGGGCTGTGGGGGCCAGCTATGACTTAGGGGGATAAACAGAATAAAAAAAAGAAGGAATCCGGATCCACAGAAAAGCAGATCTGGCTATGTAGAGAAATAGTACTGTATCCACTTATGCCAGCAAACAGTTGTTTTAGCCTAATCTGTTTTAGGGGAGAACATTTTACATTTTTCTGGGAAAAGTGCTACCCCATGACAAAACTGCTACCCCTTTACCGTGGGGGGGGGGGAATACTACAAGTCTCAATGGCTGAGAGGGACCTGGGGGTGGTGGTGGATGTCAAGATGAACAACTCTGAGACTTGTAGGAGGAGGCAGCAGCCAAGGCCAACAGGATGCTGGGATGCATCACTGGGGATCACCTCCAGAAGGAGGAAGTGATACTCCTCTGTATAACTGCTTGGTGAGGCCGCACCTGGAGTACTGCGTGCAATTTTGGAGCACATTAAGAGGGACATTAACCTCCTGGAGAGGGTCCAGAGGAGGGCAACCAAAATGATTTGGGGCTTGGGGACAGGACCTATGAGGAGGCTCGAAGAGCTAAATATGTACACATTGGAAGAGAAGGGACGGGGGGACATGATAGAGGTCTTCAGGTACATGAAGAGGGTAAATAGGGAGGGAACAGTCAGGGTGCTTTGAAGGAAGGAGGAAAGGGCCACTAGGGGCATAGGTGGAAGCTGGAGGGAAGATTCAGGGAGAAAGGAGGTGCTACTTCACTGAGAGGGTGGTGGAGCCATGGAATGCACTACCTAGGGGCTGGTGGAAGCAGAGACAGTGGAGGGTTCAAGAGGGGTGGGACAGGTACAGGGAAGGTTCAGGAAGCAAAATCCAATGAAGCAAGAATATCCGGAACTGGGAAGGGAGAAGCCAGAGAAGGTGAGGGGGACAGCAAGGTCAGCACCCAGGGTGGGGGCTGACCAAACGAGCAGACACGAAAGACCGTTAGGCCTATTCTGCTGGCATTTTAGTATGTTAGTATGTTTAGAAAAGATTCTGGATCTACTCCTGCTCCCACATGTATGGGAGGTTAGCACAGATCACATTGAGCAAAGGTTGAGACAATAGGATATCACAAAGTCACTGTGATGTGCTGCACCTTAGAGTACTGAGAGAGTTGGTACATGAACTAGCAGGCTAACTGCTAACATTTCCAGTCAAGCATGAGGACACTGTCCCAAGAGACTGGAAGGATGCAGTCATTGTGTCAGTTCAAAGTACATGAATTAGAGGAGATATGGATGACTTAATAGGGGATGAGATTGAGAATTACAGGCGAGCGCAAGGCTTAATTCATAAAATTAAGTATGGGTTTACTGCTGAGTGTCTCGTCTAACAGCTCTGCTCAGCTTTTTGACATAGTAAGCAGAATCCTGAATACTAAGATGTCAGTAGATGTAGCATACCTGTATTTCAGTAAGGCATTCAATATGGTCCTTTTTAATATCTTTATTGCAGACTTTGCAGAAGAGCTGGAGGGGAAGGTATGCCTTTGTTGTATATGACAACAAAATCTGCAGTAGTGTAGACACTCAGGATGGTGAGGAGAGAATGCATAGGGATCTTGGGAAATTTGAGGAGTGGTCAAAGACATGGCATATGGGGGTCAATGTCAATGTCAAAAAGTGCAAAAATCATACATCTAGGACATAGGAACTCTGGTGCTGAGTGTAGGCTGGGGGGAGGATGCAGTGGTAGTCACTAGACAGGAAAGGGAACTTGAGGTTATTGTATAAGAGGACAACAAGGAGAAACGCAGTGTGACAAGCCCATAGGCAGGGTCAGTGGGATGCTAGGGTGCAAAGGGAGGGGTATCACCAGCAGTAGCACGATCTGCAGTAATAGTGTAGGTGGGGAAAATTGGGCAGAGTGGATGGACCAAGCGGTCCTTATCTGCTGTCAAATTCTATGTTCCTGTTTCTAGGTGGTGGTGCTACTGTATCACTCTCTTGTACACCTCCACCTGGATATAGTGTCCAGTTTTGGAGACCGCACCTCAAAAAGGGTGTAGACAGGGTGGAGGCAGGCCAGAGGAGGGCAACTAAATTGATGCAGGGTTTACAGGAGAAGCCCCACAAGGAGAGCATAAGTGATCACAACATGTATACCATGGAAGAGAGGACAGAGAATACCTCACAGAGTGAATGGTGGGAGGGGAGCTTCTGCCATAAGAAGATGAATACCAGAACCTGGGGCATGCAGTGAAGCTGGGGAGGAGGAGCTCAGGAGAGATGTGAGGAAATATTTCTTTACTGAATGGGTGGTAGACACTTGGAACAGACTACCAACCATAGTGATGGAGGCCAAAATGGTGGTTGGGGGGGGCTACAAGCATGCATGGGACAAACATAGGAGTATAGTATATTAGAGCAGAGGCGGGGGGAGGGGTCACCAGAGACAAGACAGGGCCTGCAGACGTAGAATTGGCGGGGAACACTTAGGCAGACTAGATGGGCCAAGTGGTCCTTTTCTGCTGATGAATTCAATGTGTCTGTGTTCTAAGGTACCAAATAGGAACCGTTGAAGAAATTGTGTGCTATAGGAATTAACATCATGATACTCAGCAGCATTTACTAGACAGAAATTAGCAAGGCTCCAACATACAGTACACCTGTCTTCACAACTCTGGACGGGAACCTGCTCGAACACGTACCTCATTTCAAGTACTTGGGGTGTGACTGGATCAGAGCCTTAGCTTGCCCACCTACATTGACACCTTGCACAAGAAACTTCACCCTAAGCTTGTTGTGCTGTACAGAAACAAATCCTGCCTTCCTTTCCACTTAGAGATCATCCTTAAGATGATCTTGCCAGTGTTTGACTATGCAGATATAGTCTACAGTGTTGTCCTAAGATTTGCACATGCAAGGCAGGAACCCCCTTTTATGTTTGCTTTTGCAGGCATGCACAAAGCAGCCATGTTGTGGCTACTCATGAGAGTATCTGCTGCAGAGGTGTGTCCATGTAGCCCCCAGTGCAGCTCAGGCTGCAAGAGGCTGACCACTGACAGCCCAACCAGGAACAAGCTTATTGTAACAGAGTTCAGCCTGGCTGATGGGTGGAAACTTTGTGTAGCTGAAAAGATGCAGTTGTATCTACAGTATCAGAGTGCAGCTGCACACTTTCATCTACAGCATGCCATTCAGAAGCCATCTGAGGGGCATCATAATCGGCCTGCTGCTCATCCCCACCTTAGGCTGATCGCTTCCCTCGATGCTCCCTCAGTAGCAAAACAATCCCTCATTGCTGTTAGCCCACCCCCTGATGATCATTTCACCTGTGCCCCCAGTATTTCAAAACTATCCCACCCTCTGCTATAGCCTATACCCCCTACTGATAGCTTTCTCCGGTGCCCCATGTATTTCAAAACAGTCCTACCCGATGCCATAGCCTGCACCCTCCTGATCGCTTCCCCCGGTGCCCTGTGTATTTCAAAACAGTCTCACCCTCTGCCACAGTCTGTCCCCATCAGGATTGTTTCCCTCTGTGACTCCTGTATTTCAAAACAATCCCACCTTCTGACATAGCCTGCCCTCTCACGATCTCTTCCCCCAGTGCACATTTTTTTCAAAACAATCCCGTCTGCCATAGACCAACCCCTGCTTATTGCTTCTCCTGGTTCCCCATGTATTTCACCTGAAAAGAAGAAAATGGTCCAGCAGTAACTTCTGCCCCCTACTCCCCCATCTCAGCCCCCCCCCCAGTAGTCACCACCCCACCCCACTGCCCCGTACTCACATGTATCTATCGGTCTCCCAATGGAGTATCCTACTGCTTCCACCTGCATGCTATGCTATTACAGAGCCAGTCTGGAAGTGCCTGAAATGAGGCAAGTTTGGTTAATTACTGTTTAATATGTATTGAACTTTTATTCACAACCTTGTCATTTGTTAATATTTTTGTCCCAAAATTTCAACATATGCTTTTTTTACCTCACCTCATGAAGCAGATAGGTAAGAGTTTTCAAACCCCTGCCAAATGTGTGTTCACAGTCACTCTGTGAAATCACATTTCGGGTGACATTTAAAAACTTCCACCTGTCTGGATCATAAGGTGAGGTAATAAGACTGTAAAACATTTGTGGTCGTAATCTCAATAAACAATAAAGTTACAAAGAAATGTTGAAATTCTTCAGTGTTTACTCATAACTTTGCTATTTTTCCAGATTTTGATCCCAC
Source organism: Neoceratodus forsteri (assembly GCA_016271365.2). NCBI lineage: Eukaryota > Metazoa > Chordata > Ceratodontiformes > Ceratodontidae > Neoceratodus > Neoceratodus forsteri. Next base: position 627,570,617 of record CM028131.1, read on the forward strand.
ATTTACAACATAACCTTTTTTAAGACCACCTCATGAACCAGATAGGTGAAATTTTTCAAATCCCCCAATGTATTTTCTCAGTCGCTCTGCAAAAATCACGTTTTTGACAGGATTTAAAAAAATCCCACCTGTCTTGATCATAAAGTGGAGTTACGTAAAGTCTATGTTGAAAGTTTCGGGTTGAAATCTATAAAAATGACAAAGTTATGAAGAAACATTGAAATTCTTCAATGTTTACTCCTGGCTTTGCTATTTTACTAGATTTTGACCCCACTTTTTAGCACAGGCATTTTTGTACCCCACCTCATGAACATGCCCAAGACTTCCTTTCTCACTTGTGTCACAAAATGACATTTTAGTCAGGGTTTCATAAATGAGACCTGTCACGTTCATAAGGTGGTTAATAAAAAGACTATATTGAACATTTGGGGTCAAAACTGAAGAGAAAAAAAGTTATGAATGGAAGTTGACAGTTTTCAGTGTTTACTTCTAACGCTGCGATATTTTTGCTTTCTGAACCTACATTCTCATGTTTTTTTACCCACATCGAGTGGGCATGGCAGATGTCATTATGAAATCCCCCTTCAGAACCTGTTTTTGTGGTCATATGAACTTATGAATTAGCCAGCAGAAACAGGCCTCCTGGTCTATCACGTCTGCTTGAATGTGCAGCTAGAGCCTCATTTTGCAGCTACCCCTGCAGCTTGCAATTTTGTGGTCATTCCACAAAATAGTGTTTTGGGACACGTTTCATAAATAACATGCATGATATTCATATGCGAGGACAATGAAAGCTAGTATTTTGAAGATTCAAGGTCAAAATCTAAGAAACAACGTTATACATGTGAACTGCTTCATTTCCAAATCATGACTATTTCTTTATTTTAACTTGTGTTATTACTTTGTTAATTTGTGCCTCTGAACCAGCGGTAAAAAAGATACTTGCACCACAATGCATGTGTTGCGTACTCCAGGGATTGGTTACCTGCACTGATCACAAAAATAATAAAATTTAAATTATACTAAGGAGACAGAATAGTACAAAAATGTTGTAGTACTCTGCTTCACACACATGATCTTCTCTGCTTAAATAACCACTAAGAACATTAAATACATTCACTCCTGGCATATTACCCATCCTCGCTCATGCACTTTCTTCTTCATGAGAGCTGTATATTAACTGCACTAGTGATCTCTGCTTTGTCATATCTCTCATATCAAGCCTCCGTCTCCATCCTCAAGTCTGGGCTCTGACTGCTGCTGAACAGCATCCATCACATAGTGTTACCCAGTCGATAGATGCTCTTCACAGCCAAAAAAAAAAAAAAATAGCCACCCAACTTGACTTCTCAGCACTCACATGATCTACTACAAATGATGCGAGTTTACTTATTTTTGATGACAGTGACAGTATTCTCATGATTGCTTGCTAGAGAGTCTCCCTCTCCTTACACACTCACACTGCTCAGCAGTGCCAGGCACGTTGATAAACCAGAGGCAATGGCCCTGTCTGTCATTGTGAGGAGAGTGATTAATAACAGGTACTTCTAGTCCAAATCCTCCCCCAGCCCCATTGCAATAATTGCACCTGGCATGGTTCGATTCCTCACCTCTCTCTCTCTGCTCTCCCCCACTAGTCACATTGGGTGACTCACACAAGCAGCACAAGCAGTCTTCAAAAGAGAAAAAGAATCACAGCTCACACTTGCTTTTGGCTTGGCCACACCACCACCTGCCAGGCACCAGCTGCAGCTTAGTGTGGCGGCATTTCGCAAGTCTGTGATGAAAAAAAAATGCAGCCTTCCACTCAGTCCTGCATTCTCCTAGGCAATGCAGTCACTGCCAACAGTGCTCCATAAGTCTCAGACACCAGGCTCAGTGTATGCACTTTGATGCATGCAAGGGACAGAACTACGTGCACTGGTCTGTTCCCACTTGCACAGGGAACACGTTTTGTACATTAGTTTCAACCCCTGCTCTGCACTATCAATGCCAAGCACCTACATAGCAAATACAACACACTTTCGGCATTGACAAAATGATTATTCAGTCCTTCTGCCTTAGTGCACCTTCTCTCACCCGTCACTGATGCTAATCTCTTTCTTTCCCCTCCCTTGAGGCCTGGCATCTCTCTCAGTTCCTCTGCTGCTCATTCCTTCATATCCCTTTCAGCAAATCTGTAGCAGGCCAGTCTGCTTTCCCTATCCACCTTCCAAACTGTGGAACAGCCTCCCTCTCCCCATCTGTTTTCCTCCCTGCACTCTCTCTCAAACCACTCTTGCACACTTCTGAAAAGAATGCTCCTGCAGCTAAGCTGCTTCTTCTGTTTACACTACAACAAACATTGCCCTATCTACCCCTCCCCTATTTTACCTATTTTTGCCTACTGTATTGTACCACCTCCCCCCTCCTTTATTAAATACACTTCCCCAGTGATCCCTGCCCCCTGAGACCTCATACTGGTCAATTACAGCAACTGCTTAAAGGGGCTGTCCTTTCCTGCAACTTCTTAAAGGGGCGATCCTCTCTCATGCTGAAATTTAACAAACACTGCTGACTGCCTTATCTTAATCAGCCCTTTAGTCCTAGCATTTTTCTAGAGTAGCATTAATCTTAGACTTTCTTAGTCAGATCCTTACGTAAATTACTGCCAGGGCCATGGCTTATTCCGCGTGCTGGCATGTTATCCTACTGATAACTATAGCCCTGTACCCATCATCCCTACCTGGCTCAGCACCCGATAACTTGGATCTTCTAGCTGGGACATACATGCCCATGATTTCTCCTTATTCCCTAACCCTACCTGGGCTAAAGCCTGCATCCAACCACCTGCTGCACCCAGTTGGCAGCAGCCTTTTAGTTTAAGTGTACGTGCACTCCTTAGTTCAACTCGTATCTCAAACTTCAAGGGAGAATTGAAGCGTATGGACAACCCCGACCAAATTAATAGGACATCTAAGAAAAAACAACAAGCAGCTCTAGTAGTGACTGTGAAAAGGCTAATCCTATTACTGCTCCTGTGCTCGGGCAATGTGGAACTTAGCCCTGGACCACCTACTACCTTAGACTTTCTGACCGACTACGCATCAGCATCAGGCATTAAGTTCATGCTGATTAATGCCCGCAGTCTACTAAAAAATTTCAGTCAAATCCAAACCTGGACTGCCCATACCAACCCAGATGTGCTAGTAATCACAGAGTCCTGGTTGAACAGCTCCATCACTGACTCCCAGATACACGTAGCACTATCCTCATAGAGCACATTCAGAGTAGATAGGCTCACTAGGGGTGGAGGGGTAGTTATCTACCTCAATAACAAGCTCAATGCCACAGAACTATTTTGGAGTCAAAACTCAAAGAGTTTGAGTGCCTAGCACTTAGGTTACTACTCCCATCCTCTGAAGTAATCAATATCATTGGCTGTTACAGACCTCCCTCAGGTGAGCTGGATATTTCTATCAAAGATCAGGGATATCGCGGAATCCAACACCAATGAAATCATCATCCTTGGGAACTTGAATCTTGACTGGCTCACCACCAAAGCTAATGCCATCAAAGATCTATGTGACAAGCTTAGATTCACTCAGTTAGTCACTGAACCTATTAGGACAAATATGAAAAACAAAGACCAGAGATGTGTTCTCGACCTAATCCTCACAAACCAACTGCATTAAATTGAACACTCAGCAGTCTTCCATAATGATGTTATTGATCACAATACTGTGATCTGCACACCTGCCCATACCAAACGCCCCACCGGGCCCAAATTCATCACCATCAGATGTTTCCATAAGTTTAATGTCCATAACTATCTTGCAGACCTTAAGCAAATAGACTGGCAATCCTTTTATTTAGCCAAATCTGTAGAAGCCATTGTCACTATTTTTAATACAATCATCACAGGCCTTGCTAACAAGCATGCACCATTCTGTAAACGCAGAGTTAGGAAATTCTCACACCCATGGTTCACCCCTGAGCTGAAAGCTGCACTGTCACATCGTGATAAACTGTGTGCTCATGCAAGGAAAACTAAAACAGTGACCCACTGGCAGGAATTCAGAACAGCTAGAAATGGATGCACCAAGCTTATAAGGAGTGCCAAGGCAACTTACTATGTCGAAACCTTAGAAGAAGCTAAAGGCAACTCAGCAAAAATATGGCGCACCTTCAAGACTATTGAAGGCCACAAAACCCCCCAATCTCTCCCACAAAAAGTCATCTCTATAGGTACACTGGTCACTGAGCAATGCACCATATTGGATCGTCTAAACTCCCACTTCACCACAGCTGGTATGGCCTTTGACACTTCAACAGCTGCAGAGCTGCCCACAAGCCCCTCCATTCCAGACAACCCTGAGTCCTCACCACCACATGCCTCCTTCCAGCTCTCCCTGGTCACATTCAAGGAAGTTGAGCAACTGTTAATCAAGTTGGATACCAGGAAAGGGGCAGATGCTGACAAAATCGAAGCATTCTTTCTAAAAATAGGGAGTCATCTATTAGCTGCTCCCATCGTGCACATATTTAACCTATCCATCTCCATGATTACTGTTCCCTCCAGCTGGAAAACTGTGCATATCATCCCACTATTCAGATCTGGAGACTGGAGCGACCTCAACAACTACAGACCAATTTCCATTCTACCAATCCTGTCCAAGCTAATGGAAAAATTAATATGCGTTCAAACAAAACAATGTCTGGAGAACTTCATCCTACTTAACCCACTCCAGTCAGGGTTCAGGCAGAATCACAGTACAGTCCCTGCCCTGGCAAAGGTAGCTAATGACTGGTTCTCTGCCATTGACAACAAACAGTCTATTTGTGCCATTTTCCTTGACTTAAGCAGGTGTTCGACACAGTGGACCATACCCTCCTCCTGCACTGCCTAATATCCTTGGGATTTCATGACAGTATGGTAAGATGGTTCTCTAGTTACCTCTCAAGTAGGCTGCAAAGAATCAAGGCTGACAGAGCCATGTCGGACACAGTGTCCATCATGAGGAGAGTCCCTCAGGGATCCATTCTAGGGCCCCTCCTCTTCACTGTTTACATCAACTCATTGGAGAAAAACATTCAACAATCCAAGCTGCACGTTCTTGCCAATGACGCAGTCCTTTACATCACTAGGCTTTCATTGTGCGAAGCCTGTGCCGAGTTACAATCTGATTTCAATCAGCTACAGTTCAGCCTGGCCCATTTAAAACTTCTCCTAAATGCAAAGAAAACAAAGGTGATGTTTTTTTCATCAAACCATATGCCTTCTACTCTCAGTACTCAGCGTACCTCACCACCCATCATTACTATATTCAGGGACACCCTTGAGGCTGTGGATCAATTCAAGTATCTTGGAATATGGCTACACAGTAAACTAACTTCTAGTGCCCATATCAACTGCCTTGTCAACAAGCTAAAAGCCAAGCTGGGGTTCTTCTTCAGGAACAGATCCCAGTTTACACTTGACTGCAGAAGAAGACTGGTCCAGGCCACATTCCTACAACTCCTTGACTACGGGGATACCATTTACAATTGCAGCGCACCAACTCACACGCTCAAACACGATGTCCTGTACCATTGTGCATTACGTTTCATACTAAATGCTCCAGCCAGGTCACACCATTGTACCCTCTACTCTTCTTTGAACTGGACCTCACTATCAACCAGGCATATAGTCCATACTAGGCAGTGGACTCTAAAATTGCTGACTGGCAGGTTACCTCAGTACAGATGCTCCCTAGTGCACAAGTCTCGCAATGTATATGCACTGCGCACCTCAGACTTTGGGCTCCTAGATGTTCCCAGGACACGTACTAATCAGGGCAGAGGTGCCATTAGTTTTGTCCTCCCATCTATATCGAATCAGCTGCAAAAAAACATGAAGCTAACTGAGATAATCACGTTAAATTGCTTTAAGTCCCTAGCCAAGAAAGCCATTTGAAGTGGTCTGCTGCTGCTCTTCACGCTAAGCTAATATATGAATCCTCACTGTCCCTTCTGCTTGTCACCCTATCCCTGTCTCCCCACCAACCACCCAGCCTATCCTCTCACCTATCTGCCCCACCCACCCCTTTATTCCTACCCCAACCCTCCCTTTACTCATTCTGCCTCCTAGCACTTCTTCCCTTCCTCCACCTCCCTGTCTCCCTACCCTCTCCTCCCAACCCCTTTATTCCTACCCCAACCTCCTTTACTCATTCTGCCTCCAGCACTTCTTCCCTTCCTCCACCTCCCTGTCTCCCTACCTCTCCTCCCCACCCCTATATTCTACCCCAACCCCTTTACCCATTCTGCCTCCTAACACTTCTTCCTTCCTCCACCTCCTGTCTCCTACCCCTCCTTCCCTACCCCAGTCACCTCTCTCCCTCCCCTAGACCCCCCTCCTGTACCCTCATCTCTGTGCACAATATTCCTGTCCTGCTGAACCTACCACCCTCCCTTTCCCAACTCCTGTCTCCCAACCCCTCCTACCCCTACCCCAGTCACCACCTCCCTAGACACCCCTTCCTGTACCCCCATCTCAGTGCACAATATTTCTGTCCCTCTGAACCTACCACCCTCCTCTGCAATGTTATCTATAGCCCCATATTTTCACTTTTTTCTTTTCCTTTTCCTTCTGCCCCCAGTGAAGACTTGTCTCACTCTGTGTATCATCTAAGTGCACATTAGTGCAGTTAGTTTTTTGTATGTAATGTATCAGTTAATTGCAACAATCCAAGTTGTACCTTATCATTGCCATTGCTGTTTACTCGTGCTATCCGAATCTGTTTTGTATAAGATCATGTACATCATTGTATTGTTTGAAATCTCCAGGACCTCCTTGTGAATGAGCTTGGTCAGTGGAGTAATTCCTGTAATAATAAACTTGAACTTTTATTTATTTCTTGAAATCTAGGATTACAAATACCTTTGAGCAGGAACTGCTTGTTTACAACGGTTCCACGTTGAGGAAATGGTAGGTAAACATACATACAAAGGTCGATAGGATAATACATAATTAAATAGTAAAAATGAAGAAAAAAGAGCAAGAGGCTGAGGCATAGTTTGAATACAGTAACTCAGAATGTGCAAGAACAAACTTGGAGAATAAACTCAGAAATAAACTTAGTAATAAGCGCAGTTGGCATGTGGATATGAAGGCAGGAAGGCCATTGTCATAGGGTAAGGGGGAAAAGGTAGGAGTACACCAGGGGAAAGGAAGGGGCAGGATAATTGTCCTGTAAGTACCAGGGAGGGTGAGGAAGGGAGGGGAGGGAGAGCAGGGGAGGCAGGGAGGGAGGGCATGGTAAGAGGGTTAGTAGACCTGTCTAAGGCAGAAGGCAGTGAAATGTGGGGCCCCTGGTTAGGTGAAGCAGTCACATTGTCTAGTAGAGGTGAGATGAAGTCGGAGTTGGCTTTTAAATGGGCCAAGGGCAGCAGCAGTAAGAGTTTCTTTGTTGAGGGCACTGTACCACTGTGGAGCTCTGTGAGCAAAAGCCCTCTGTCTCATAGTAGTCCGACATCTGGGGACAAGGAAGGTTTGTTGTTGCGAACTTCTGGTTTGTTGTGAGCTGCAGTGGTCTATGAGGAGCTTTCCAACCCCTGGGGGCATGATCCCAAGGAGGACTTTTTTGACCAAGAGGCAGGTTTGATACTGGATCCGGCTGATGAGAGGAAGTCATCCTGGCTGGACATGCAGATCACAAGTGTGTGTGAGTTGGCCAGCCCCCGTTAGAAGCCTGCATGCTTTGTTGAGTGCAACCGTAATTCTGCGGAGGGCAGTGGTGGAGGCGGAGCCATAGATCGCAAGCCCATAATCAATGATGGAAGTGACAGAGCTGTTCATAGCCAACTGAAGTGAGTCCGGATTCATGCAATGTTTGTGCATGTTGAGCAGGCCTATACAGATATTTACGGCTTTGGCGACAGATTCTATGTGACGGTGGTAGAAGAGGGAACTGTCCAGTGTAACGCCTAGGTATTTAAATTCAGGAACATGTTCCAGTATGGTCTCTGCTTGGTTTTTGATGGTGAGGTAATGGGATTTGTACTTGCTCCTGGCATTGTAGAAAGACATCACCTTTGTTTTGCTGTAGTTCAGGACCAGTTTGTGCATCTTGAACCATTCTTCAATGTGTATGAAGTCAAGCTGCAGTTGTTTCTGAAGGAGCGCTATGTCTTGGTGCCTGATGAACAAGACTGCATCATCAGCATAGAGTAGTAACTTTTGTTGGCAGACGCTGGGGAGGTAATTTAGAAAGAGGCCAAAGATTAGAGGTCCCAGGATGGACCCCTGTGGGACCCCTGAAAGGACCAGTTTATCTTCCGAGGTGACACCGATGATCCTGACCCGCTGGACCCTCTCCCCAAGGTAACTTGAGAACCAGAGCAGTGCTTCTTGGGAGAGCCCAATGCTTTAAAGTTGCTTAAGTAGGAGTGGGTGGTTGACTGTGTCAAAGGCTTTTGTAAGATCGATGAATACTGCCTCCACGCAGTTTCCTTGGTCGAGTGGGGTATGGATGAATTCCGTGAATTCTAGTAGTGCAGTGGTGGTACTGTGGCCTTTTCGAAAGCCATGTTGCTCAGGACATTGGATGTTATATTTTTCCAGGCACTCAACTAGCTGGTCAGAGGCAATGCATTCCAGGGCCTTGGACAAAGGTGGGAGGATGGAGATGGGTCTGTAGTTGGAGTGTAGTGACTTGTCTCCACTTTTGTGTACTGATGTGATGGTCGCCTGCTTCCAGCAAGATGGGAACTGGGACATTCTTAGTGATAGGTTGAAGATCATTGTCAGAGGTACAAAGATTTCTTCAAGGACCAGCGCTAACACCTTCAGGTCAAGGGAGTCACCACTGTAGCCTGCGTTGTGGATTGCCTTCAGAATATAGGTTCTGGCTAAGTGCATTGGGATCTCCTTGAAGTTAAATTGTGGGTCTGGATGTAGGGGAGAAGCAGTGTCAGGGGATTACAACCATAGGGGGCATCAAAGAAATCAGATGGGAGGACACTATCCAAGTTGAAGAACGCATTATTGAAGGTGTTGGTGACTGTGAAAAGGTCAGATGTTGGTGTTCCATTTATATTGAGCATGGTAGGTGGTAACTAAGGATCCTTGCCTGTAAGGTCTTTTAAGTTACTCCAGAATTTTTTCCCGTCACCCCAGGAGTTGGAGAGAGCCTCCTTGAAATATTTGCTTTTGGCACTCCAAGTTGCCCGCGTGCACTCGTTTCTGGCAGTTTTATATTTATGAATATCCCCAGGTGTGGAAGTTGCTCGGGCACAGTGCCAGAGATGGTCCCTTCGTTTGAGTAATGTGATTATCTTGGGGGTTATCCAGGGGTTAGCTCTTCCCCTGACCTTCATCTTTTTGAGAGGTGTGAAGATATTGCAGGCCGGAGTGAAGTGCCCAATGAAAAGGTCCAAGGCTTGATCTTGTACAGCTTACAGTTCAGTGTCCTCTGTAATTACAATTTTGTGCCACTGTGGTTCTGTACAGATATCTTGCTATACGTTGGTGATGCCCTCCCTTAGCTCCCCACTGGCTGACCTATAACCTATGTACGTATACACTTTTTACATAGTTTCTTTCTTTCTATAAAATTCATTACTTGTACTGTAATATGTTGTTCATATTGAGGCACATGTTGTTGTCCATTTGTTATGGCTGTTTCACTCCCTGCTATATCCTCTCCCCCAGGTCACACCTAGAAACAAGCTCTGGCTCAGTGTGCCTGTCCAAGTCACCACATTTTAAATACATAAATAAATTAAGGGCCAACTATTAGGAAGTAGACAGAGAGTGAAAGTGAACAGTTTCAAATAAGATTGGGAGACAGTAACCATCCGAGTCCCTCAGGGGTCAGTACTGTGCTGACCCTATTTCATTTGTATGTTAGAGACATAAAACGTAGAAACATAGAGCCTGACAGCAGATAAGGACAGCTTGGGCCACCCAATTTGCTAATTTTTTCCCTCCTACAGTATCTCTTTATTTCAGGTACCGACACTGGGGATTGGGCACTCCAGTGTTAGTGTTATGTTTGGCAACATCAGAGGTTGGCTCCTTGGTGTCACACAGTGAAAATTGGCAGGGGTGGGGGATACTGGCACTGGGGATTGGGCACCCAGGTGGTGCAAAATAGGAAGGAAGGGGGAAACAATGAGAGGTGGGAGGGATACTTGGAAGAGGGTGGGAGGGATTGTTTTTACGGTGGAGGGGTAGGACGACAGCAGGCTGATCATGAGACTGATCAGCTGTGCTTGCTGGGTGGAATTATGCACATCAAAGAAAACACAGAAACAGAAAACATAGAAATTATCGGCATATAAGGACCGCTAGGCCCATCCAGTCTGCCCATAAGTCCTACGCTTGTTTGCGGCCTCTGACCCTAGTTGATCAATGGCTTTCTCCTCTCCTTCCCACTTCTAGGGTTCCCTTATGCCTATCCCATGCATGTTTAAATCCCTCCACTGTGCTCGCTCCCACCACCTCCTGGGCAGACTATTCCATGCGTCTACCACCCTTTCCATTAAGAAAAATTTCCTCACATTTCCCCTTATCCTGCCACTTTCCAATTTCATATCATGCACCCTCGTTCTTGTACTCCTCCTATATTGGAAGATGTCACTCCCTCCTGCACATTGTTTATGCCTTTAAGGTACTTGAAGGTTTCTGTCATGTCTCCTCGCTCCCTCCTCTCCTCCAGCGAATACATATTGAGGTCCTTTAATCTCTCCTCATATGTTTTCTGGTGCAAGCCCTGTACCATCTTTGTTGCCCTTTCCTGGACCGCCTCCACCCTGTCAATGTCCTTAAGAAGATACGGCCTCCAGAATTGTACACAGCACTCTAGGTGAGGCCTCACTAGTGTTTTATACAATGGAATCACCACCTCCCTCCTTTTGCTAGTGATACCTCTGCCTATGCACCCCAGCATGCCACTGGCCCTCCCTGCAGCATTTGTACTTTGCTTAGACACCTTTAGGTTGCCTGAAATGATAACCACCAGACCCCTTTTTTCCTTGGTTACCATCAGCAACTGTACCCCATTCTGTAGCTCTCTCCAGGGTTCCTTCATCCCAGGTGCTTATTTTGCACTTCTTTGAATTGAACCTCAGCTGCCACACCTTGGACCACTCTTCAAGCTTCCCCAAGTCCCTCCTCATTTGCTCCACCCGCTCTGGAGTGTCAACCCTGCTGCAGATCTTGGCGTCATCTGCAGACAGGCAGACCTGTCCCTCCAGCCCTTCCGCTATGTTACTGATGTTAAACAGGACTGGCCCAAAGACTGATCCCTAAGGCACCCAACTGGTGCTGCCATATGATTCTGGTGTCTCTTTTCTTTTAACTTCATGCAGTTTCAGCCCAGCAAACCCAAAAGAGTTTCATGCTCAGCCTTGCTGTTGACTGTTCTGACATTGTTGAACCTTTGCAGACTGCCCTGTATTGTAACAACAGTGACACTCATCTCAAAATCCAGTATCATAGCAACATGTTTGTGCTTGCACAAGTGCAAGTGCAAACATAAAAAACAACAACGTGGGGGCATATGTTGCATGGAATATTTATGTGCGCATTTATGTTTAAACCATTATACAGTACATCTAAAAATAAGACTGCAGCCAAACATAGAGACATAGATTTTGATGGCAGATAAGGACCGCTTGGCCCACCCAGTCTGCCCATTTCCCTACCTATTGGATAAACTGCAGAGCCTAGGTAACTAACAGCCTACTTTCTCCTACCCCCCACTAGAATTGCCATATGTCTGTTCCAAGCATTCTTGAATTCTACCACTGTTTTTGACCCAACTGTCTCCTCAGGAAGGCTGTTCCATGTGTCCACCACCCTTTCTGTCAAAAAATACTTCCTTACTTTGCCCCTGAACCACCCCCCATCTTCAAAGTGTGCCCCCCTGTTCTTGCACATCTGTTTTTCTGAAATATGCTACCCTCTTGGACTTTAATTCCATTGAGGTACTTGAAAGTTTCTATCATGTCCCCCCCTCCCTCATTTCCTCGAGGGTATACAGTACATATTAAGCTCCTTTACTCTCTCTCTCTTCGTATGGCTTCTGGTGTAGATCCTGCTCCATTTTAGTTGCCCTCCTCTAGACAGCCTCCACCCTGTCTATGTCCTTGCAGAGATGGGGTCTCCAGAACTGCACACAGTACTCCAGATGGGATCTCACCAACTGTCTGTACAGAGGGATAACAACTTCCTGTTTTCTACTGGTGATGCCTCTCCCTATGCATCTCAGTATCCCCCCAGCCCTCCTTACTGCCTTCTCACTTTGCATGCCTAACTTTAGGTCATCTGATATGACTACCCCCTGGTCCCTTTCCATTTTTGTTGTTGTTAGTCCCCCCCCCCCACCATTGTGTCCTGTTCCCTGTTTTGTTTCAGGTTTTTGTTTCCCAGGTGCATTACTTTGCACTGAATCTAAGCTGCCATACTTTTGACCATTCCTCCAACCTTGCCAAGTGCCTCTTTATCCTTTCCACCCCCCCTTGTGTATCAACCCTGTTGCAGATCTTTGTGTCATCTCCAAAGAGGCATGCTTTTCCTTCCAGCCCCTCCGCAATGTCTCCTATAAAGACTTTAAAAAGGATCGGTCCCAGTACTGAACCCTGCAGTTCCCCGCTAGTAACCCTCCTTTCTTTGGCGTGGACTCCATTTACTATTACCCTCTGCATACTGTTGTCCAGCCAATTTTTCTACCCAGGCTACCACCCTGGGACCCACACCCAGGCTGGCTAACTTGTTTATTAATCTTTTGTGTGGGACTGTGACAAATGCCTTGCTAAAATCTATGTGAGTTATTACAAGAAGAAAATGTAGTCTTTACAAGTAACAGTGCTGTTTATGAAACATAGAAGTTGTCTGCAGATAAGAACCACTTGGCCCACCTAGTCCACCCTGTTAATCCTGTCTATAGCCCCTCCATAGCCCCTATATGTCCTCAGATTATCCCCACGTTTACCTTGGTGCTAGGATTCCTTTATGTCTATCCCATGTGTACCCCCCTACAAATGGGGGTTCCCAAAAGTCTTCCTTAATTGTGCCTAAATGCTCACTGCCAGACTGGTGTTCTGTGTTTTAGCTGTTTAAAAAAGAAATTGCATGAGAGTGCCCACTAGCCTCTGTGTTCTGTCTCTTTAAGAGCTGCCTATATTGCAGTGTATAATTAATCTGGGTGGGGACCGAGTGTGTCTAGGCTCGAGTGCCGCCTGGGCTGCAGTGCTTTTGCTTCTTTCTGCCATCGCTAATTGCACAGAGGGAGCTTTATTGGAATCTGTAACTGTTTGCTGATTGTCTGCTGTAATAGCAATAGTATTGTAGTTTGTCTAACCTGCCTTCTTTGCAGCATGAACTTTCTGTATTGCACCACCATTTTGGTTTTTGGACTGCCAGTCAGTACCAATCAGTACCTTTGGGGACTCTAAAATAGAGCCTGTCCCCAGGGGTCTTGTGGGAGCAAATTTCTGTAGGAATTATATTTTTTACATTTTGGTGCCAAAACAGACCTGGAGGGGTAGCCCTTGCTTTGACAGACAGATGGATCAGCCAACCAGAACCTTTTGGACCGAAGGAAAATTCCCAAGCTGCCTGCTGCAGTCAGTCAGTCTGGAGTTAGAGTTTGAAGAGTAAACAGCATGAGTGATTTGAGCAGCAGCCCCTGCGTAGTTCGCACGGGAGATTGGTGGAAAGGCTGTGTTTGGCCTGTCTGCCTGCAGTCCCTCTAGAGGGAATCCTTTGAAAGGCTTAGCAATCGAACTGTATCCAAACTGGAGTGTGACAAAGCCACTGAAGAGTGACCAGATTTAAACCTGAAGAAGACCGAAGATTTGCTGTATGTGACTGGCCTGTGAGGACATCCATTCAGCACAGAACTCCTGGTTTTGCTCAGAGACACTGCTGTTGCTGCTGGACTGTTATCCGCTTTGTGGCATGGTGATTGCTTTACTATAAATGTGCTGTCTGCTGTTAGTGGGTCGTGATTTGGTTCCCCACTGTTTAATTGTGCCACGCTTGCTGGAAGCTGCATCCAGCCTTCCTGGACTGATTTCCAAACTGTTTTACCTGGCCTGGGCCCTGCCACACTGGCCCAGCCAGCTACTTCAGGCGCAGAGAACACCATCGATGAGAGACTCACCCGGGGATCAGCCCTCTGCTCAACATCTCAAACAGGAACAACACCTCGGTGATTTGTGTGGGCCCTGCTTCTCCTGGCATACCAGTTGTCAACCTGCAGTCTCCGTTTCGGCCCTCCTATGTCTTGCGTTGGGTAGCGTGAGTAACAATCAGGGTAGCTCCCTTCAACAACAGCTAAATCTCAAGTGTTGTCATCTGATTGCTTTGTTGTTTTTCCTTTCACGAACTGAGCCTTCAGGCTCTGGATTACAAACTGTGTGTGGTTGTGCATGCCTTTTCTTTTCATCACAGGGCCCCAAACAGCTGCGATGTCAGCCTACCCTGGGCACCGTTCCAGGCTAGCCCACCTTACTTCCAACTGGGTACTCAGAGCGTGTGACAGTGTAGGGACTAAAAGTGCATGCATAATTGCCTGACTAGATCAGTTTTTGAATCAATCAACCTGATTACGCCCCTCTCTTGTTCAATCCCCTTGAATAAATCAGATCTAACTCTTTTTGCATTTAATCTGACTGTGGTTCCAGTTTGTACCAAAAGCACTGCACTGTTGTTATCTGCTGTGCCTAACCTTGTTTTACAGGGGGTCTCAAGGGTCAAACTGGTGGAACCAGCCCTGGTGGTAAGTGCAAACAGTGTGGGGATTTGTATGCTGAATAGGGGCTACTGTGAAAGTGTTTGTTGCATATTGTCTAGGCCACTACAGGGGAAAAAGGGGGGTTACAGTGTCCCAGAGGGCTGTACCCAGGTTAGCCTTGTTACTAACAACCCTGTCCTCTGGGTGGAGACACCCGTTTCAGTACCCAGGGCCCTTAACCTGCAACTAGCCATGCAGGCAGGGGTAGTAGCCCTTAGGATAGTGCCACCTAGGGGTTACACATGCATTCTTGAAGTCTGTGATCATTTTAGGTTTCACTACTTCCACCGGGAGTCCGTTCCGCTCCCACCACCCTTTCTGTAAAGAAATACTTCCTGACATTTCCACTCAGTCTCCCCCTCTCCAGTTTCATTGAATGACCCCTAGTTCTTGTGGAACTCTTTCTCTGGAAAATACTCCCTTCTCGTACCTTGTTCACACCTGTGATATATTTAAAAGCCTCTATCATGTCTCCCCTCTCCCTCCTGTCTTTGCAAAAGTACATGCTCAGTTCCCTGAGTCTGTCCTCATAGAGCTTCAGGTGTAGGCCCTTCACTATCTTGGTGACATTTCCACTCAGCCCTCCTTTGAAACCCTTCAACCTTCTCTATGTCCTTTCGGAGGTGGGGCCTCCAGAACTGTACCCAGTACTCAAGGTGAGGTCCCAATGACCTGAACAGTGGTATTATGACTTCCATCCTTCTGCTGGTGATCCCTCTACCTATGCACCCCAGCATCCTGCTGGCTTTCCTCACCACCTTGTCACACTGCTTAGCCACCTTCAGGTCATCAGAAATAACTACCCACAGGTCCTGTTCCTCTCATGTGACTGTCAGTTCTCTCCCCCTGATGGCACCTTGCCATGGGGTTCCTGTGACCCCAGGTGCATGATCTTACACTTCTTTGCGTTAAAGCCCAGCTGCCAGACTGTTCACCACTCTTCCAGTTTTTTAAGATCCTCCCTTATTTGCTCCACCCCCATAGAGTGTCTACCCTGCTGCAAATGTTGGTATCATCCGCAGACAGACACACCTTCCCTCCCAGCCCCTCAGCATATCGCATATAAATACATTGAAGAATACTGGACCCAACACTGACCCCTGTGGCACCCCACTTGACACTATGCCTTCCTCCAAGTGCACACCATTTACCACCTCCCTCTGTCTTATACCTTCCAGCTAGTAACTCGCCCATCTAACTACTTTCGTTCCCATCCCAAGGCTATTTAGTTTGTTCCCTAGCCTTCTGTGGGGGATGGAGTTGAATACTTTGCTGAAGACCAGGTAGGCCACATCTACACACCCTTCCCCCCGATCCAATACCCTGGTCACCCAATCACAGAACTCAGTCAGGTTACTCTGGCAGTATCTTCCCCTGAGTGAGCCCATGCTGCCTCGGATCTTGCAGCTCATTGGGCTCCAGATACTCAACCAATCTCTCCTTCAGCAGTGTCTCCATAACCTTCCCCACTACTGAAGTCAGGCTGATTGGTCTGTAATTCCCTGCCTCCTCTCTGCTTCCACTTTTGTGCAAGAGACAACATCAGCCTTCCTCCAGCCTCCTGGAACCACCCCTGTCTTTAGAGACAGGTTAAAAAGGGCCATCAGAGGTGCAGCAAGCTCCTCCCTGAGTTCCTGCAGCACTATGGGGTGTATTTCATCAGTGCCCATTACCTTATCAACTTTTAAACGCAATAGTTTCCCTAGGACCCTATCTACTGTGAAAGGGCTTGTGTCCATCTCTGATACCCTTGTGCCCTTATCTTCTATCACTGGTCTGTTACCTGATCCTTCCATCGTAAATACTGAGCAGAAGTATCTATTTAGCATGTCAGCTTTTTGATGCTCTCCTTCCACACAGAACCCCCGTCCCCCTTCAGCCTAATTATCTTTCCTTTCACCTTCCTCCTGTCCCCTATGTATCTGAAGAATGTCTTGTCCCTCTTCTTCTGTGATTTGGCAATCTTTTCTTCTGTTTGTGCTTTAGCCTTCCTGATTGCCCTCCCTGCCTCCTTTGGTTTTTCCTGATAGATCTCTCTGTCTTCCTCCTTCTAATTTCTTTTGTATCTCAAAAAGGCCTGGATTTTTGCTCTTACCTTAACTGCTACCTCCCTTGAGAACCAAAGAGGTCTCCTTTTCCTTTTACCCTTGCTAACCTGCTGATACAGACATGTGTAGTCCTATTGATACCCTCCTTAATTTTAACCCACATCTTCTCCACTCCCTCATGTTCCCCAGTCCCAATCAGGGTGTCCTTGAGAGATTTCCTCATTTCCCTAAAGTTGGCCCTCCTGAAGTCTAGAATCCTAGTTCTGGTGTTGTTTACCTCTACCTTAATCCTATGGTAAACTGTACTGTGATTGCTGGTTCCCAGGTGGTCACCCACCATGATGTCAGCAGTGCTATCCCAATTTGTCAATGCCAGGTCCAGCATTGTGCCACCACAGGTGGGTTCCTCTACTAATTGCCTGAAGCAGGCACCTAGCAGAAAGTTGAGTACGCCTCTGCTCCTGGTAGTTGCCGCTGTATACATGCTCCAATCTACGTCTGGTAGATTGAAGCCTCTGGCTAGTAGTACCACCCTCTTTTGTGCCGTATTCTGAATTTCATCTATTAACACCTCATCCACTTCCCCCTAAGCAGGGGGTCTGTAGATAACCTGTGTGTGAATAATGTCCCCTTTCCTTTTCTACAGTGTGACTCATAGCACCTCTGCCCTCCTCTACTTACCCTGTGTTTTTATTGCCTTTATGTTCTCCCTCATGTAAAGAGCTACCTAATCCCCCTTCCTTCCCTCTCTGTCCCTTCTAAACAGAGAATACACTGGGATAATCAGCTCTCAGTCTTGGTTTTCATTGCACCAGCCCTCTGTGATGGCCACCAGGTCTAGGTTTGCCTCCATCATGGTGGCCTCCAGATCTGCGATCTTGTTCCCAAGGCTACGGGTATTTGCACACATTGCTTTCCAGTGTGCCCTGTCGCTTCCCTTTCTTTCATTGCTTCCTCTCTCCTAATTCTCCCACTCTCCCTCTCGATGCCATTCCCACCTCCTGCCCCTTATTTTTTCCTATTCCATGGTTCTGTTTGTTGTTTTACTCTCTCATGATTGAAATAGTTCCTCTGCTGATCCTGTGGGTTGGGGGGGGACAGACTGTTGCCCTGCTCTTTTATGTCTTCCCCCTTGGCTGGTTTAAATTCTCACCAATGCAGCATTTAAACCTCTCACTGAGGACATCGGAGTCCCTCCTGGACAGATGTAGGCCATTCCAGCTGCACAGGAATGTAATTCCTTTGATGGCTACCCCCTCCCCCAGTAATGTTAAAGATATCCCATAAATATAGCAGAACATTTCCTCAGTTTGTTTTTAATTGTCATCTCCACATGTAGCTGGGTAACTTTCCCTGTACACTGAACCAAATAATAGAGCAACATACAAGGGGCCAAAATCTATAGTATTTGTGTCTCATGTATTATCTCCAGGCTTCTATAATGAGCTCCAGTAGATGATGGAAATTCAATTTTCTTTTAAATTGTATTATAGGCATAATATTCATTTTAAAAAGCAAAGGACATACAGTATTTTCCTGTAAGGGGGCACTGCTCACAATAAAGGAGTGCTGTGGCTTTCCGGTTGCTACCCCATCCATCATCGATCCAGTAGTCAGTCAGTTGATAGCAAGACATATTTTATCCCACAAGGGGTGTGCTGGAGACTGTTTTGTCATAGCCCTGCAGTATTACTTGGGACTCGAGGAAGAGTGCTGCCTTGATGAAGAAGAAGAAGAGGAGGAGTTATCTGGCTGGATAGCACCGTCTTCTTATCTCAGTCTGTGCACTAACTGTGTCCTGACTTAGCAGGTAACCCATGCCAGGGATCCATCTCATACTATGGTCAGGATACCAGTGGCATTTCTTCTGTTCATATCTGGGTGAAGCTGCTGGCCATGTTTGGACTGAAGATGGGGGGGGGATGGTGGCATAGAGAGAGAGGAAGTCGTGGGAGCCTGTGCAGACAGAAAACAAAGAGGGAGAGAGAGAAAAAGATAGTCAGCACATGGATCAAGGACTATCAGTGAGGTCATGATTGGAATACAGACCTTTAGCCTGAAAAAGGAGAGTGTGTGTGTGTGTGTGTGTGTGTGTGTGTGTATCTGAGGGGGAGAGAGCTGTTGTGTTTAGTGGCCGAAAATAAGTAACTTAAACACATCAGGTCCTTGGTAATAAAAAAAAAACACATCACATTGAAGTCTAGACCTTCTCTGTTTACTTCCATTCAGCTCAGATATAAGGGAAAAACTTATCTCAACACACACAGGAAGATTCACAGGCTCACAGGAAGTACATTTCTTAAAGCTGTACTGTCTAACATTTCTTAAAGCTGCACTACACATAACAATCCCTCCTGACTTAGCTTGAAAGTATGTAAGTAAATAATTCAGAAAATAGCATGAAGGTATTAAAGTTATTACTGCAATGTCCCTTTAGTTAGTCTATGTCATCAGGCTATATCTCTACAAGTCCATTCTCTTTGGTGGACGTCTTACATGTCCTGACCGACGTAGTAGGATTCGAGGCTGTTGCACTAGAATCTGATTAGCATCAGCCATATCTTGTCTCAATTGCTGTGGTTCCACTATTCTTCCTGTTCTTGTTCTGGAAGAAAAAATGCTGGATAACTACCCTGACTCTGGGTATCCCTTTTTTGCTCTGTCTCAATTCTAGTGCGTAATTGGGCCACATGTTTTTTCACTCTTCTCTGGTTAGTCAGTCAAACAGTATAGACAACATATCTGAACTTCTTTTCTATCACGCCTTCTAGCCATCTCTTTGGGTCTGCATACATCCTGACCCACACAAGATCATTGGGTTTGAAGGATCTGGTGTTAGGAAGCATTTCAGTTACTGACTTATAGCCTATAGTGTGAAGAAGGTCCAACTGAATTCGAATCTGACATCCAAACAACAATTCTGCAGGGGATATTCCCATGACACAATGTGGTGTTGTTCGCTACATCGCAAGAAAGTCCAAAAGGGCTATTTACATTGCCGTCAGTGTAGTAGGATTTGCTTTGTCCATACTCTTTTTAAAAGTCTGAACCAGGTGTTCCGCTTCACCATTTGAACTTGGATGGTAGGGAGGTGAGAAAATATGGTGGATACCACGTTGCTGGCAAAATGCTTGGAATTCAACAGACGTGAACTGTGGTCCGTTATCCGAGACAATCACCTGCGAAAAACCATGGGTAGCAAAGATAGATTTCAGCACTTTGATGGTACTCTCAGTAGCTGTCAAAGACATTTGATGAATTTCTGGCCATTTACTATAAGCATCAGTTAAGAGTAACCACATGAAATTTAAATAGGGTTCTGTGAAATCAATATGCAACCTTTGCCAGGGTTTTTCAGGTTGTTCCCAGTGGTGAACTGGAGCTCTTGCCAGATTTCCCATTGATGCAGCACAACCTTCACATCTTTGCACAACCTGGTATATGTCTTTGTCAATGGAAGGCCACCATTCGTGAAGTCTGGCTTGGAATTTCATTTTAGCAATGCCTGGATGTCCCACATGCAAAAGAGTCAACACATTTGAGTGATAACACTAGGCTACTATGACATGCAATCCCCATAGAAGACACCCCCTCAGCAATGGACAATTGCTGTCTCATTGTATAGTAGGGTTGTAGTTCAGCTGAGCAAGTAGTGCCTTGTGGCCAACCCTCAAGCGTATACTGATACACTTGTTTCAAAATTGCATCTTGACTAGTCACTTTTGCAATGTCCTTGGCTAGTACTGGAAGCTGATCTAACTGTTGTAGCTCCATTGCACACCCAACAGTAGAGTCCTCCATATCTTTGAATTGCACTGGAAAACTATCTGGCCTCACCTGGCATACTAATGACTCCTCTTTAAGTCCCACATCAAACTCCATTTCTCTGGATATTGGTAACCTAGACAAGGCATCCGCATTTCCATGCTGGTCCATTTGGTTGTTATGTAACCTTGACATTATAGGCAGACGAAATTAATGCCCATCACTGAAGTCGGCTAGCAGCTGTTTCTGGAATTCCTTTTTCTGGACTGAAAATTGTCACTAGTGGCTTGTGATCCATTTTCAGGTGAAACTTTCGACCTAGCAAGTATTGGCAAAATTTCTGGACTCCGAACACACTCACTAATGCTTCTCTCTGAATCTGGGCATAATTTGTTTCAGCTGCAGTGAGTTTGTGTGAAGCATGGGCTATCAGCTTCTCCACTCCTTCTGGATATGTATGGAAAAGGACAGCTCCTATACCCACAGGACTAGCATCACAGGCCAATGTGATAGGTAAGTTAGGGTCATGATGAGTTAAATTATTCACATCAGTTAGAGAGAGCTTGATGGCTTGAACTGCCTTACTGTGCCCTTGGTCCACTTCCATGGAGTACCTTTATGTAACAGTTCATTTAGGATAGCACATTTAGTGGCTAAGCCAGGTATGAAACAGTCATAGTAGCACACCATACCCAAGAATGAGCACAACTCTAAAACATTCTGCAGTTCAGGCATGTTCACAGTGGCTTCCACCTTTTCATCATTTGGATGAATTCCGTCTTTGTCAATAGTATGACCTAAGTACATGACACTTGGTTGACAAAATTGACATTTTTTCTCTCCTGAGTCTGAATCCACTCTGTTGCAATCTCTCTAAAGTCTTTTGTCAGTTAAGTAAATGTTCTGCTTCTGTCTTGCCCATGACAATGATGTCATCCAAATAACAAGCAACACCTGGTATATCACCCAGCGTTTGCTCAATCACTTTTTGAAAAATAGTCGGTGCGAAACTAAGGCCAAAACATACCCGTTTGTACCTGTACAGTCCTTGGTGTGTATTAATCAATACCAATTTCTGAGAGTCTGTATCCAGTCTCAGTTGAAGGTATGCATCAGCATGGTCCAGTTTAGAGAACCCCACACACCACCATTCAGTCTATGAAAAAGTTCCTCTGGTAAGGATAAAGGAAATTCACCTGTGCTAAGTACTGGATTAAGTGTCACCTTAAAATCTTCACATATTCAAACCTTACCACCTGGTTTAGGTACCACCACAATTGAAGTAGCCCAATCTGAACTTGATACCTTTTCCAGCACACCTGCTTTTTCGAGTCTGTCCAGTTCTGCCCCAACCACTGGTTTTAAGGCAAAATAAAGTTTCTGTGGCTTACAAAACTTAGGGACTGCATTAGGCTTTGTAACTAGCTTTGCTTTAGCTGTTGTGCATTATCCCAGGCATTTCCACAGTTCTGGATACATGTCTAAAATCTTCCCAAGCTTGGGTGGGTTACTGCTTTGTGGTACCTGGACAGCAGCAAGTAGGCCAACATCTGCTGGATCAATATGAATGTTTAGAAGAACCTGAGCATCTCTGCCCAAAATGTTGACACCCTTTTTTGAAACCAGAAAAGTTAAAGGTGTACCAGTCTTGGGAGAATCAGTTCTGCATACCAAAGTGGTAAACAAGCCCAGTGGCTAAATTGGTTGCCCTTCAAATACATGCAGCAACTTGTTACAAGGAGACAGTGGTGGCTTATCCAGATCAGACCATGTTTGATGGTTAATAAAAGTAACTGGGGAAGTAGAGTGTACCATTAAATGCAACTGATGCCTCAGTTGTGGCAATTGAAGTAAAATATAGAAAGGAGGAACATCTTTAGTCTGCATTTGTGGTGCAGTAGGAACCATTGCACTGTCTCTGCTCTCTGAACTGATCACTGCAGTTCTTCTGCTTCTACAGACTTTAGCAGTATGACCCTGACATTTACACGCATGACACTGAACTTCTCTGAATTTGCACTGGTCTCTGCTATGCTGAGATGACCCACATGATCCACATTTGTACTAGTCATGTAGTTTGGGTGGAGTGGTTGAATTGTTCTTTGAATACAGGGGTGTAGACTTAGGTTTGAGCTGTTTTAATTTGGGGTTTACTGTAGCTACTTTTACCTCATTTTTAGTGTCCATCTTAGCATGTGCTTCATTTTCTGCAGTCTCATACATTTATGCTAACTGTAAAAGTTCCTCAGCAGATTTCTTGACACTTATAGAAAATAATTGCTGAATACGATGTTCATTATTCAACCCGATAACAAACTTATCAGCTAAATTTGATTCAGGATGCTCCCTGCTCCACTCACACATGAGAGCTAAGCGTTTGATCTCAGCCAAATAAGATTGTAATGACTGACCTGGTTTGTGATGGTAACTGTAAAATGTATACAGTTCAGCCCTTAGAAAAGTTGTTAAACTGTATTGTGCATTCAATTTAGCCTTTAGCTCTTGATATGACAAATCCTCTGGCCGGTCCGGTGCACACAGACTGCAAAAAAGTTTGAAGGTTTCACTTCCCAAGAAAGTATAAAAAGCAGCTCAAATAAGCTTTTCTGTAGCTCAACATTTGCAGATTTTATGGCAGGATTAAGTAATAACCACTGATCAAACCGTCTGGACCATGGCCCAGATATTCAGACTTCGCCAGGCTGGGCGCAGTGCAACTGGAATGCGCTGGGGCCAGAGCTGGGTGATATTCAATGGTGATGTGCCATGGTGCAGCACTGTTGAATATGGCAAGGTCTGCGCACATACTGCGCGTGGCACGAGTAACTTTTCGTTAGGCGCCAAACCACAGGATAGAGCACGGGGATGCACCAATGCAAGTGCAGTTGCACTAGGTGCATCACCCATGATATTCAGCAGGGGGCATGCAAATGAGGCCATAATATATGCAAGGCACAAACGGGATCACTTGTATGTCATTATGGCCCCATTTGCATGCCTTGCACAGGGCAGCCTGGTGACTTGCGCCTGGTGCCCTGCACAGCATGACGTGTGCAGTGGGGATCCCGGGACATCCCCCGCCCCAGAGCCGTGATAGTGGTATATGTGAAACAGAACAGTCCCTGGTAGTCTAGTGATCCCCCCCCTCCCAGGTCCCAGATCCCCAATAAATGCCATAAATGACCCCGGGTAGTCTAGTGATCCCCCTCCTGATTCCCTAGGTCCCCAAGAAATGTCCATAACGTCCCTCCCTGGTGGTGCAGTAGAACTCCCCCGCCCATTGCCTGGTGGCGGTACAACACATAAAATAGATCCCTGGTGATCAGTGGTACCCCCACCCCTTCCACCCAAGCCAGACCCTTGCCCACCCGCTCCCCCCATCGCCGGTGGGTGGCTGCAACCTGCCCACATACGGCCCCAGCCACCCGGCTGAATGACAGGTACAGTATGGGCTGTAAGCCCATTGGTCCAGTGTTGATTATCGAGTTTAGGCATATTGTATTAGATAGTCCCAAATATGTGAATGACTTTATTCACATATTTGGGACTGTCTAGTACAGTATGCCCTGCAAGCCCTTTGTCCATATTGGGACTGATGGGCTTACAGCCCATACTGTACCTGTCATTCAGCAGGCGGCTGGGCTGTATGTGCGCAGGTTGCAGCCGCCTCGCTGATGTTGGGGGAGCGGGTGGGCAAGGGGTTCGTGTGGACAGGAGGGGTGGGGGTACCACTGATCACCAGGGATATATTCTGTGGTGTTGAACCACGATCAGGGCAATGGGCGGGGTTCCACTACACCACCAGGGAGGGACATTATGGACATTTCTCGGGACTCTAGGGAATCGGGGATCACTAGACTACCAGGGGTCACTTTGCGGTATCATCGGGACCCGGGGACCTGGAGGGAGGGGGCCCACCAGACTACCAGGGACTGCTTCTGGTGCCAATTGCCACGATCGCGGGTGGGGGGACCACTGGACTACCAGGGCGATGTGTCTGTTTGTGGACGGTGTTCTGGTTGGGTGGGTGGCCACCCACAGCTGGCAGCTGCTGTGTTGCACCCTGCAATACAGCAGCCCACCTGTTGGTGGCCAGGAGTTGTTCCCACTCCTCACGGGCTCAACTTTGAGCCCCCCATGCGGTGCAATGCAGGGTTGCACCAGCATATGCGCCGCACATCCCAGGCTGAATATCAGGATGTGCCGCATATGCATGGGCACGCCCCCCTGCATCTGCGCTGTGTAGGATTACATTGCACCCCAACGCATCGGGAGTTGCACTGCACCAGGCAGCCTTTTCAGTATCCCGCTAGGGTGCGATGTGGGGTTGCGTGAGGCACGACCCCTTTGAATATCCTGGCCCATGTGTCCCAGTCTGTTCCTGTAGAAATCTCAAAGCTGGCTGAAGTTTCCATTATATAGCAGTTCCAAATTGCTTATTTGTCTCCAATGCATAAAGTCACAAAATGGTGCAGTTCAGTAAACTGGAGCTATGAACGTTTCCACCATCCTTGTCACCAGTTTGCTGTGTTTGGCGGGTGAAAATAAATAACTTAAACACATCAGGGTCTTGGTAATAAGAAAACACATCACACTGAAATCTAGGCCTTCTCTGTTTACTTCCATTCAACTCAGATGTGAGGGGAAAACTTATCTCAACACACACAGGAGGATTCACAGGCTCACAAGAAGTACATTTCTTAAAGCTGTACTGTCTAACATGTCTTAAGGCTGCACTACACATAACAAGAGCGAGCGCGCAAGAGCAAGGGTGGGGGATTACAGCAAGACGTTGAGGTCAAACATGCAGTAGATATTCAACCCCTCAACCTCAAAACCAGCTACACTTTGCCTCTGAATAGAAATATGAAAAATTACACAATTTAGTAAAGATTAAACATTGCGAGATGTTTCTTCACATTGCACACAGACATGCACACCGTTTATATACATGCATTTTTTTTTCCTTTTACGCTTAGGTCCCCATATACATTATGAAGATCTGCCATTCAGGTATATTTTTTATATTAACACAATGCATATTATACCTCAGTCATAGTAACCTAAACTGTGTATGACGGCTCCCTGCTCCATTGTCTACAGAGAATAATGACATGCTGGTGCGTGCATGTCACATAAACATTTCCCCGATGGAGGCTCCCATTAAGCAGTCCTGTAATAAATATGACTTTTGCAAGGTGTTATTTTTGTTGTACATGTACGTGACTCAGGGATGCTGTGGGTTTCTTGCATTGGCTTTGGCACCATGCAAAAGCCTGCCTCTGAAATGATGATGTGTGTTAAAGCAGACCTCAGTGACCAGCATCCCCACTGATGATGTGAAAATAGGCAGGGCAAGTGGTACTAGCTAGCACTAGGGATTGGGCATCCCGGTGTCAGAAAATTAAGAAGGAAGGGGGAAGCAATGGGAAGTGGGAGGGATACTTGGCAGAGGGTAAGAAGGATTGTTTTTCTTCATTGTGAGGGGGTTAGAATCACAGCATGCTGATAATGATGCTGATCAGATCTGCTTGCCAGGCAGCATTATGTAGATCAAAGGAAAGAGTCACCCTATGATTCAGGCAGCTTTATTCTTTGAACTTCACGCAGTTTCCACCTAGCAAGCCCAGAAGAGTGTCACAATCAGCTTGGCTGATGATTGGTCTTACAGTGTCTAGCCCTTTGCAGACTACCCTGCACTGGACTGGTAGTGACACACCTCTCAAAATCCACCATCACAGCAGCATGTTCACTCTTGTGCAAGTGCAAACGCAAACATAAAAAGACAGCAGGTGAACAAGGTGACATTCCAAACAACTGGTAGGTGAGTCATTCAGGGGAGAATAAAGGAAACATTTCTTTATACAGAGAGTAGTGGACATCAAGAATAGCTTACCCAAATACAGTAATTAAGTTTGGTATTCCAAAAATGTTTAAAGCAAAGCTAGATAATTATGTGAGCAGGGCAAACCTTAAATGCTATAACTACTAAGAAATGAGGGATGGTCTTCATTGTCTTATAGATCTACAGTACTTCTGTCTGTGACTACTTTATTTGTATGTAAATAGCACATATTTTGTTCTGACAACTGCGTTTGAGAACCATACAGTGGTAGTCATACAAAACGTTGCTCAGTACTGAGGTATACCTGGGTATACTGAGGCAGAATCACATTACAGTCAATGCAAATTAGCCTCAGTATACTCAGGTATACCTCAGTACTGAGCAACTTGTGTATGACTACCACTGTACTTCTGGGGGTGTGGCTACGGTTCACTTGTCCACACTCTGGCAGTTCCACTGGATGCAGTGATTGGCCGGAATGTCTTTAAGCTAAGCTTCTTCCACCACCCAGGCAGCTGTATTCTCCAACTCCACCCCATGACGTCAGCTCTTTCTTTCCACTGGAAGAATAGGTCATCTTCTTCATGCTCTGCTTCAGATTTTTTCTGCGCCATTGGCAAACATTTTTCGAAAAGTTCAAAGTTGTTTGAGTCTAACGGAAACCCTGTGAATATTGCACTGTATATATTATTATCTCTTCCTCATTTATTATTCTTAGCCAAATGTAACTAATCTGAATTCTTTGCTGCACTTTGTCTTTTTACTGTAAAAAGGTTTTCACCGTTCTGTATATATTGCTCCTTACATATTGTCCTGTGTATATTGTTATCACTTGCTGTTTATGTATCACTATGACTGTATACTTTATCTGTGCATTTGCGCCCGGGGCATGCCTGAAAAAAGCTTCTTCCGCTGGTGTAATTACCTGGTCATCAAAGTTAAATAAATAAATATATAAAAATAAATAAATAGTTTTGTGGTTCTTTCGACTCCATTTCCGGACCAGTGATGGAGTACAATAAACTCATTTTAAATTTCTATGTTTGGTGCCGCCAGAAGATATCGGTCACCAACCCGCACAATATTTCCATGTACTGCCTGGGCAAGCAACATGTCATAGCTGTGTGCAGCCTATGCCTATCCATGCTTCCTTAGTACCTGAGGACTGGAAGCTCTGGTTCCTGCTGAGTCAGCCTTTGGAATAGGATCTGAAGGATCGTCCTAAGGGGTGCAAAAAGGCCTCAGCTGCAGCCAGGTCTGCTGCTGAGTTTGCGGCCCTTGAGGCAGAAGTGGCGGCTGCCACGGCAGGCACCTCTTCAGTCTTGGCCCTGTTCCCACCTAGAGCCCACGTCAGAGGGACTTCCAAAGACCAGTTCCATGATATGTGCAGGTCCTTCCAGACCATGGGGGAGAGCCCTGCCTTCTGTGGTTCTAAATTTAAAACCAAATCTTCACACCACTGTCACCGGTCATGAGATGGGGAGAGATTGTGGTTCTCCCAGTCCCTTTGACTCACCCGATCACTTAGTGACTGTTGAGCACCCCTCGGCTGAGGGGCTGGTCACCTCTTCAGCTCCATGGTTGACTCAGACAGCCTTGGCTGTGGTCGACCAAGCCATCGAGATTTTTCTTGACCCGGTTGACCAGTTGTCAGGCAAGGCTGAGGAGTCAGCCTAACAGACCTCGGTGCTCCCAGTCCTCACTCAGGAGAACATGGACCAATTGGTTACCCTGGTTGATCATTCCAGGGACCGGCCTCCACTGGTATGTGCATAATCTATGGGCAACCTCAGGAAGACCTCTCTTGCCGTTGACTGAGTGGTTGACAGTCAAGTTCATGGTTGAGGTTATGGTCGAGGCATTAGTGTTCTCGATCTTGCTCGACCGGGAGGCACCGCCATCGATGCTTTTTATCCTTCTCATCCTCAAGCGAGGAGAGGTTCCAGCAGAAGATGCACCTGTGCTACGAGGAGTTCTGGCAGCAGTGGGCCATCACAGGACCATTGTAGGGTAGGGCTCTACCCCAAGGACCTTCAATCCCCTGGCAGCTGCCAGTGGTTTTGCCACCATTAGGGTGGGGCCACCACCTCAACAGCAGCCAGTTGGCATTTCGATCAAGGAGGCGGGCCAGTCAGCTCTCAGCTTGCCAGGTGTGTTGTTGGTTCAGATTACTCCAGGGGAGGATTCCTGGGAGATTCATGGCAAACAGTGGGTCACTTGAGGAGTCTGCCACTGACCAAGGGCCCGCGTCCTGTGGTGGGCTGCTCCGACTTATCTCAGAGTCCATGTTGATCCCATTAGAGCCAGTCCAGAAGATGTTTA
Source organism: Neoceratodus forsteri (assembly GCA_016271365.2). NCBI lineage: Eukaryota > Metazoa > Chordata > Ceratodontiformes > Ceratodontidae > Neoceratodus > Neoceratodus forsteri. The sequence goes on from CM028131.1 coordinate 627,599,362, forward strand.
AGTACCCTGTTACAGACATTTTGGACCAGGATGAATCCCTGGGGGTTTCCTTCCCAGTGGCTGAGGCCATCTTGGGACTGGCCCTGGAGCTCTGGCAACATCCAACATATCCTGCAAGGCACCATTGGCTCACATGGTCCGCATGTATGTGGTCCTTACAGACTCTCATTCAGGGTTTGTGGACCACCCTTTGGCCAAAGATCTGGTCACAGAAGCTGGGCAAGGAGTCTCATAAGATTGACCATGCCACAAAAAGATGTATGCTATGGCTGCTTTGGGTCTCTGTCAGGCTAACTGTGCAATCATGATGGCTAATTATGGTTATTCCCTGATGCAATTCTTTGATGCAATCCTCTCTCACCACCATCCAGAGCAGTAGGTGGTGGTGGAACTCATCAGAGACCACAGTCACTGGCTAAACACCAGCTTCAGACAGCCTTGGTCATGGGCGACTCTTGCACCCATGCAGTGGCAGGGGCTGTCTCCATGCATTGCAGGGCATGGCTGTGTTTTTTCCACCTTTACAGCAGACACCCAACAGAAGTTGGCCACCCTTCCTGGGCACTGACCTCTTTGGCCCCAGGTAGGAAGGGCATCCCACTAGGATTGAGAAGTCCAATGCCACCCCTGACTCCTTCACTTCATCCCAGAAGAACCAGAAAAAGAAGCTGAAGAAACAGGCTTTCCAGTTCTGATTCTTTCAGTCACAGCCTCCCTGGCAGCAGCTGCAGCAGGGGCAGTTTCAGGCCTGGCACCCCAAGCAAACGTTTTGGGTCCAAGGTACTAAAAGAGGTTGGGGTAGTGGTGCCCCTCGGGCAGCAGCTGCTAGTGCCCCCACAATTCTGCCTAGTGATGTGTTGGGGTGGGGGGTGTCATCCCTCCACCTCTCCTGTCCCTGTCGAAGGCCAGCTACATCACTTCTTACCATGCTGGTCTGCTATAACAGCAGACAAGTGGATGTTGGATGTAGTATGCAGAGGACTGTCTCAAGACTTTGAGGCTTTCCCACCCTACCACCTCCATGGGCCTTGAGAGTCCGGGGTGTCTCATGACAAGCTGCCCACCCTCAGGGAAGACATTGCATAGTTCTTCGTGAAAGGGGCATTACCCATGTCTCAGATGTCCTGGTCAATCAGGGTTATGTGTCAGGGTACTTCCTGGTCCTGGAATGGACAGGGGCTGACACCTCATACTGGATCTACATGATCTCAAGCAGTATGTGTGGAAGCACAAGTTCTGGATGGTCTCTCGGAGCCAGATTATACCATCCCTGGAGAAGATGATGTGGTTTTGCTCCCAGAACCTTCAGGACGCATTCTTCCATATTTCTGTCCACAGATCCCACCACTGGTACCTCCATTTATGAGTGGAAAGGGTCTTGTACCAGTTCCAGGTCATGACTTTCAGCCTCTCCTCTACACCAAAGGTCTTCACTAAATACATGGCAGTAGTGGCAGCCCACCTACTGTACCACTCACGGTGCCTAGGGGTCAAAGTGTGCCCTTGCCTGGATGACTGGCTGGTAAGAGCCAATCCAGAGAGGCCTTGGAAAGATCCACAGACCTGGCTCTCCTGGCCTGTCCAGACTTGAGCCTTTTGGTCAGCGTGGACAAGATCCAAACTGATACTGAATCAGGTGATCAAGTTAATCAGAGCAGAACTAGACTCCCTTGGGGCCAAGGCCTGCCTCCCAGCAGACCAGGAACAGTATTGTACCTCCTTTGCTGATCATTTCAGGTTTGGCTCTTGCGCCCTGCCTGGGATTTCCTAATGTTGCTGGGGTATATGGCATCCTGCACTAGCGCGGTCCACTAGGCCTGCTGGCTGATGTGCCACTTTGATGGGAGCTGAGCCGTCAGTGATTCCAGAGGCTAGGAAGATTGGACCAGCCAGTGAGTGACCCAGCTGATGTGGGACACCATCCAGAGGTAGTTGATACCAGAACATCTGGAGGAAGGAATCCTGTTTGTCCGCCCAGAGCAGACCATAACAATGATGACAGACATGTCTCTGGTAGGGTGGGGAGCACACCTGGGAGGCCACATGGCCCATGGGTTCTGGTCATCTAGGGAGCCACGTCTCCACATAAACCTGCTTGAGCTCTGTGCAGTGCGCTGGACTCTGACAAAACTTGCTCTGCTAGTCAGGGGTCAAGTCATTCAGGTCCAGACGGACAACATCATGACCATGTTTTACTTGAACAGACAGGGCAGCACACATTCTCTTCCTTTGTGTTGGGAGGCACTCCACACCTGAACCTTCATGCACATCCTGGGCACCGACCTCCTGGTGATTCATGTCATAGGGAAGAACAATCAGCTGGCAGATGCTGTCAGCTGGGTAGTATAGATGTCGCATGAGTGATCACTCAATCAGGTGGTGGTGAACCACTTGTTTTCCATATGGAGCTCACCCTCGGTGGACCTGTTTCCCTCCTGGGAGAATGCCAAACTGAGGCTGTTTTGTGGCCACCCCCCTACAGTCCAGAACACTGATGGGGGATGCCTTCTCAAGGCCTTTGACCCCAGGCCTCATGTATGCCTTTCCTGATTTCCCCTGGATCCACAGAGTACTGGTCAGGGTCAGGAAAGACAAGGCACAGATGATCTCTATAGCTCCAGATTGACCAAGGCAGTTCTGATACTTGGATCTCCTCAGCCTTAGCGTCAGGTCTCTGCAGTGACTGTGTGGGAGGGCTGCCTCTTCACACAGACCTGCTGACTAGACTTCAAGGGATGGTCCTGCACCTCTGTCTTCAGTCCCTGCATGTCACAGCCTGATTCTTGAGCAGCTAGACTTCCAGGGCTTGGGTCTTCCAGAGGATGTCTTTCACATTGTGGAGGCCTCCAGGAAGGAGTCAACTCATAGGTGCTATTCCTTTAAATGGAAAAGGTTTTCAATTTGGTGTCAGGGCAAGGAGCTTGATCCCCTTGCCTGCTCTGTGTCTAGCATCCTGGACTACCTCTGGTCCCCTTCCCAGCTGGGACTGCGAGCAAGGACCCTAAAGGTGCACCTGACAGACATCTTTGCCTACTGGGCATGGGCTGGTATGCTGACAGTGGCCCAGGAGTAGGTAGTTGGGTGTTTTTTCAAGGGGCCTGACCACTTGTCCCCTCCAGTGCATGATTCACCTCCACCATGGGACTTACTGCTGGTCCTAGCTGTGCTGATGTGCAAGCCTTTTGAGCCGATGTACATGTGCACCTGTTGTGGAAGACAGCCATCTTGGTGGCAGTTACATCTGCTAGATTGATTGGGGAGCTCCAGGTGCTCTCAGATTCTCCCTATTTGGCCTTCAACAAGGATAAAGTCATCCTTCACCCCAAACCGAAGTTCCTCCGGAAGGTGGCATTGGAGTTTCACCTTAACCAGGTGATTAACTTACCAACCTTTTTTATGTTGTCTTGCACATGTGCAAGCAACATTTTGTGGGTAGTAGGAGAAATGCAGAGTTGTGTCAGTGCTGGCGAATGCAGGACACGCTTTAGTAGGTGCGTCCCTCATTCTCCAATTAACCAGCATGCTAGTGATGACACAACTATTATGCAAAGTGCCACCAACTTGAAACAAATGTGCTGCTGCAATTGGAGACAAGCTCATCATGCAGTGGCACAGATGACACGCCTTCCCTACGTGCCTTGCCTGGTGAAACATTTCAATAAACATGGTGGCGGCTTCCGACGTTCACCTCTCACAATCCCCCGAAAGCCAACTTCGGGGGTGCCCAATCCCCCTGTTGGCATGGCCCCTCCCCAGTTCAGTTTGTTTTCCGACAGGGGTGCCCAATTCCTGTCGGCATAATGTTTCCCCATTGTAATTTGTTTGCTGACGGGGGCGCCCAATCCCTGTCGGCTTCAGTCCCCCCCCCCAAAAAAAACCCAGGTGGCACACTGGGAGCCTACCCCAATGTGCCCAAATGTATGTTTTTGTAAAACCTGTCCCTGTAAAGAAGAAAATGGTCCCTCGTCATCAAGACGCCCCTCCTCCCCTAACCCACACCCACCCTCTGCACACCCCACACACCCCCACCCCATATTTACCTCTGGAGGTCCAGTGTAGCGATCTTTGGTATAGTGGGAGACACCTGAATGCTTCAAATCTGACCGCGAACTGAAGAAAATCACGGTAAGCTGTATAATGGCATCAATGGGGGAGGGGTTAACTTAGGTTGATATCTTGGCAATTTTTTTTACTTTTGGCTCCAAATTTTCAACATGGGTTTCTTGGGACTCTGCCTCATGAACACATGCACTGTCATTTTGTTATTTGGTCCTGAAAGGTCATTTTGTGGTCACTGCACAGAATCACCTTTTGGAACCGATTAACGAAACGACAGTGCCACTGTTTATTAGGTGGGGTCCCAAAAAGCCTATGTTGCAAATTTGGTGAAAAAGTTCCAAAAAATGACTGTTACGAGGGTACGTTGCACAGTTTCCTCACACGCGCGTAACTTCGGCAATTTGTAGTATTTTCACACCAGATTTTCAGCGTTGCCATCTTTTCACACCTCCTTATGAACAGTACAGTACAGCTGTCATTTTTCACATCCTGCCCAAAATGTGTTTTCACACATGTGACATTCAAATGGCATGGTCATTGTGGGAAATCAATGTTCAGGACAGAGTAACAAAACCACAATGACACTGTTCATGAGCAAAGGTCCCAAAATGCCTACGTTGAAAATTTGGTGAAAAAAGTCCAAAAAAATGACTGTGTTACGAGCGTGCATTGCGCAGTTCCATGCACGCTCGTGACTTCAATATTTCATATTTTCACTCCAGATTTTCAACACTGCCATTTTTTTATACCTCCTCATGAACAGTATAGCTGTCATGTTTCACATCCTGCCCGAAATGTGTTTTCACACCTGTGGCTCCAAATGGGGCAGTCAACCATAACACCCCACCCTGTAGAGACTGACAGGCATCAGGGATGTGACTTGGGATTGTCCGCTGTAATGCTCATGCCATTCCACCCCCACCTCCACTCTGCAGCCACTGACAGGCATCAAGGTGTGCCTTGGACTCTTTGGCCTCACAGCTCACCCCATTCTCCTATACTGCAACCATCTCAGCGTATTTCCTTATGGAATGGGTGAGCATAAGGCCCAAAGACCCCAAGGCACACTGCGATTACGTCGGTGTCTGCAGGGTAGGGTGAGTGAAATGGCGCGGAGCAAGCATGGGCCAACACCCAAAGGCCTGTCAGTCTCTGCAGGGTGGGGTGAGGTTGGCATCAGTTCACTACTTTACTGCCATTCCTATTATGCATCTCTCTATCTCCTGCACTACCAATGCCAATGCCAGCAAGACAACATTCGGCATTGACAAATACTTGTATTTTTTACTCGCCTACCCGGACCAGTCCCCATTGGCCCAACTATGCTCCCAGCTCTGTCACCCATCTTCCCCGGGACTTACCTCAATGTTTGTTCCTCCCTGGCTTACCCCCCAGGGCAGGGCCTTCAGAGGGCACCCCTTTTTGCCTCCGTTGGTTCTCGAGTTCAGTTGGCCAGTGGAGCACCACAGTCAATGGTACAGGGCCTGCAAAGCACTGTGGGTGGCATTCTACATCAGTCCGGCTTTTCCTTCCTTTTTTCTCCCCTGGGGAATGTGGTGTGCAGTAACGTCATGTTGACATCTGCCATGTCTCGGCTGATAATCCAGCTCAGGATGCCAGACCCCCAGCCTCTGCCAGTGGCCACTCAGGTGCCAAGCACTCCCCTCCCCCCCGAGGAGGAGAGCAGTCTGTTGGACACTATCCTTCTCCCCCCCAGCCGTCCCTCTAACAGCCTGAGCTTGCATCCAAACCCTGGTCATCAGCATCACAGGTGGTAGCTCTACCGCTGTACCAATCAGCAAGCTACTTTACCAGCCTTACATTGGAGGCTGATCGCAGGCTCCATACCGTGGGTCCTGCAGAGAGTAATCTCATTTTATGTGGCACATATGGCTGGAGTTCAGGGGTAGGCTCACTAGCTGTTTTTCACCTATGCTGAAGTCGCATCTGGCAGACAGGCAGCAGAGTGGATCATTGTAAGGTGAATCACATCTTGCATCAACCTTCGTTATAGGTTGGCTGGTCGGGAACCTCCTGTTGGGATTAAGGCTCATTCCTCCAGACATACCGCTGCCTTGGTGGCTGCTTTGAGGGATGTACCCATGCAGGAGATCTGTAGGGCTACTACATGGAAGTCAGCACATACCTTCATTTCCCACTACCACATTGACCTTGAGTCACGCCAGGGTATGAGTTTTGGGACCTTGGTTCTCCAGTCTCTGTTCAACAACTAGGGGTATGCACCTTGCCTCCTCCTCCTGGAGAACTAGGAGTCTGCCAGAGTGTGGATATGTGAGCCATATGTACACCCCTAGAGGAATAGGTTACTCACCTGTATCCACAGTTTTAGGAGTGGTATATGGTTAACATTCACCCAGCCCACCCAGCCTCCTCTGGCAAGTGGCACCTGATCCTATTACCGGTGTGTACAATCTGACGTCACGGGGCGGAGTCAGGGGATATATCCACCCGGGTGGTGGGAGGAGCTTAGCTTGGAGGCAGTATAGCGCAGTGGTCTAAGGCTCTGAGCTGCAAATTTGGTGACATCCAGCAGACCAGACCTGGGTTTGAATCCCACAGCTTCCACTTGCATACTGTGTGACCCTGAGCAAGTCACTTAACCTCCGTGTGCTCCCAGGTCACTCCTGTAAAAAAAGCTCTCAGCTTAGTGTGCTATACCTGGTTAAACAACTAAATTAAATAAATGAAAATAAAGACATTCTGGCCAATCACTGCATTCCAGTGGAACTGCCAGAGTGTGGATGTGACCCATATGCCACTCCTAGAACTATGGTTACAAGTGAGTAACCTATTCTTATACAGCACAAAACATTTGCTGACCATTACAGTACATAGTTTAGTTTTCTATTGCCCCACATGGGTATGCAATACACTGTTGCCAACATACATGTATTTATGGAATATGTATTAAAAAGTCTTAAATTTATTTGTGACCTCTTATTGCACTTACTGTACTGATATTACAGTTCTTTCTGGACATCAGGCTATGCTGTCACCAGTATAGCAATTGTGAAGTCAGTTGTTAACAATAATACATTTTTGATACACAGGAACATGATTGATATTTTATATGAAAGTATTTAAAGCCCAGTAAGGGAAAGAAAACTCAAGCAGTTAGAATACATCTAAGTTAAATACAGTAACGATGATGTGGTATATTTTGAGATACCGTCATGTCCGGGGTTTACTATAAGACACAGTGTATCTTTAGCAAAATCAAAAAGTGATATTCAGTGCTATAGTGTACCAAACTCTGAAGTTAGTGTACTGTACTGTACTGTATGGTCTCTAAATGTTGGATTATGGTTTCTCTAAGTAATAAATTCTGATCTATATTCAATCAATCAGCCAGATCAGTCAGTATCTTTATGGTTGTGTGTGACAACCCCTCACAATGCAGAACACATAAATGTAATAAAACTCATAACAGTAACTCTGTTTAAATGTACAGAAGTTTCATTTTATGCATCTTAAAATTCATACTGCTTCAGTACTCCCATCATTCATTATCCTGAATCAAAGGTACTGTAATGCTGATTCACCATCATATTTTCCAGGTGTTTCGCTGGCATTTGTTTTCTTATCACAGCAGTAGCATAAGCAGATAGAGAGATAATTATCCAACTGTATCCCTTGCAAGTTAAACAGGTATGAATAGAATGTTGTCAGAGTTTCTCCAATTCAGATAAATTGGTTTGTACCAATTGTTACTGACATCACTAATAGTAAACTAGAAAAAAACAATATTTTGATATTTCAACATATTGTACATTTCTCTAAGCCTTCATTTAGAAATATAAAGTTCTAGCCTTAATGGTTCCAACATTAGCCCCTTTTTACGGCTGCAGGTGGGCAGAGCCTGCAGCCATCTTTCGGTAGCTCTAAAAATGAGCTACCGGATTCACACCATGGAACACTTCCATTTTGGAGTTTTGGAATGATCCTTCCATAACTCCAAAACAGAGTGAATCACCCCCGTCCCCTGCAGGTGCACTATTTTGCTGACAGTGCCCTGTTATAGCCCTCCCAGGGCCAGTGTAAAAGAAGCGGGTAAATGCCTCAGGCCCCCACTATAGAGGACCCTCAAAACTGCTAATGCTACCTGTACAATAGCTAAGTGAAATGAAAAAAAATATTTTCTCCCTTACTAGCTACTTCCACCACACGCCTCTCAGCCTCTGAGTCTGCAGCAAGGGGGGGCAGAATCAAATGGTGTACTCGACGTAGTAGTAGAGTCATGTGATTATGGTATGTGGCAGTAAGCGGGATGTGTATGGTGGAGAGAACTGGAGAGAGAGGAAAGACATGTTGGGCTAACTCAGTTGGACTCTGAAGAGGAAAAATACTTTTTTTTTGGGTGAATCCCGATCTGATAAAAAAATCACAGGTTAGGAAAAGAAAAAGGCAAGGAACAGCTAGCTAGGGTAGTGGGGCAGTTACTTTAAAATCTGTATCTTTTAGGACTGTCATTCTCACTCTGCACCTGCTGGGTTTTGTGTGGACTACTAGTCGAGACGAGTAGCTGCTGCTGCCTGGAATGGCGCCGGTGGGCTCAGTCATGACGAGACTGCACTATGGACAGTGCTGACTGCTGATGTCTTGCTTCTAAAGGTCCCCCCCCCTCGCTGGACCTGACCCCATCCAGCTCCAACACAATCCAATAGGCATTCATTCAGACTCAGTTCAGTGAGTTGTGTTCTGTAACAGTGATTAGATCAGATTGACTCAGCTGGCTGAATGTAAACACTGTAACTTGGTAGATAAATATGGGCCAACCCGGTCCCTTGGTAGTAGTCCAATCAGACCAATCAGCTGGATTTAATCACCCCATAACTTTCTTGATTCAGAAATAAATAAATAAATCACCAACTACTTGACTGAAGAAGCGTTGGAAGTCCAATGCTCATCTTGTGTATTGTAGCTAATAAATGTAAACTGGAAACTTGAATTCAGACTGGTGCATGACGTGATCACAGTTCTATAAGGAAGCACCATGCAGATGTGGGGCAAGCTCATGACTTGCTTAAATGGCAGTCGACTGGCTGAGTCGCTTTGCAAGGCTGTGGATTAAATTAGCATTAATCCATGGCTCCACAGAGCGACTCTGGAGATCTGCTGTCAGATCTCCTTTTTTTCACACAGAAGAAAAGTACAGTGGCAGCCATTTAAATGTCCCATTAAGTGATCAGGACTTTGCAAATATTTCTCTGGTCCCCGATCTTATTATCTGTCCCCACACCCACCTGCCCCGCGGGGTCTCTGGGTACCTAGCTATACACTGCATCCCTCACTCTTTGTGCCATAAGCAGAGGCAGCAGGCTCCTGCCCAACCCCCAGAGAGAGAGAGAGAAAGAGCGCAAGAAAGAAAGAGGTGGTGGGTGCCACCTGTGTCAGGGACAGAGCAGAGAAAGAGCTGAATGTTGTCCCACTTCTCACAAAAAGTGACAGCAACATGTGGAGATGTGGCGATTAAGCGGAGTGAGAGTGATCACCAGGTAACAGCCTGTCACTATTGCAGCGCCACCCTGGCAGTGTAAAATCGGGGCAGTGCAATGTAGTGACCATAAACTTGATGACCAGTGGCTCTCAGACCTGCACCTGAACAAGCAAGCATTTCAGTAACCGGCCCGGCCCCCAGAGATGTCAACCATCTCTCCCCCCCCCACCCAAGAGTGACAACATGCTGAGATGTGGCGAGTAAGCAGAGTGAGAGTGATCACCAGGTGACAGCCTGTCAGTACTGCAGGACCACCTTGGCAGTGTGAAACTGGGGCAGTGCAATATAGTTACCATAATGATGATGACAGGTGGCTTCCAGACCTGCACCTAAAGAAGCATGGGTTTCAATGGGCGGCCTGTCCCCTAGCGATGTCAACCCCCTCCCCCTGAGGCAGACACAGCAACAGTGAGTGCCACTTTCAGTGCAGCTCATATGTGCAGGTCCAACCCATCCCAGTCAGAGATGGTGTCAGCCCCCCCCCCCCAAAAACAGAGAAGTAGAGCACAGTGTGCACCCAAGCTTGGTTGCCATCCATTTTATTGCTGCTCACTCTTGTGGCACCTTGCTGTCAGTTTGACTGTCTGTCTGTCTTTCTGAAGCCCAGAGGAAGCACGCAGCACATACAGAGAGACAGAGAAAGTAGCAGTACCATCGCCAGGACAGAGAGCAGTGCTACAGAGTTGTCCTTTCACTGGAGGGGAGCGGAGGTTAGAGCGAGCGAGAGAGAGAGACTGGGAGAGACGTAGTGTACAACAAACTTGGTGCATGTTTCTCTTTCTATCTCTGTCTTGGTTGTGTCTGTACAGTAAGTGCAGCGGTTGCACTCAATCTCGCAGCACCTTGCTGTTGGTCCCACTCTCTGTCTGTTTCTCAAGGCCAGTGGAAGCGCACAGCACATAGAGACAGAGACAGGGGCAGCAAGAGTGCTGTGACTGGGACAGAGAGCAGTGCTGCAGAGAGAAAGTGACACACAGTGTTAAACAAATGTGGTGCATGTTTCTCTCTCCCTCTTCCTCGGTTGTGTCTCTACAGTAAATGCAGTGGGTATCCAGGGAGACGGGGCTTGGGGCCTTATCAGTTATAGCGGAACAGAGGTCATCTAGGTGAAGTGCAGTTCCCACTGCTCCCTGGCATGTATTTTGCAGCAGAAGTGTCACACATTGTCTCACTAGTGTATGTGTGACATTTCTGTGTCCATCACAGCGATGCAAGATGCATTATTTTGTAGGGACTGTTTTTCATGGTGTCAGGATACACCCCCTTTCTTGCTGTTTAAACACCAAACAAAACCACATTTGTTATTATATTTTTTGCTGTTTAAACATTACCCATGTTATAAGTGGAATGACCTACTCCAGGGTGTGCGGTTATTGGGGATTAATCAACACCCCCGGTGCTGTGAGGACACTCAGCCTGCAAAACATCCTAAAAGCTGATTGGCTGAAAGATGGTCTCAGCAGTGTCCTTATCAGGACATAACCATAAAACCAGCACTACTTGTGCCAACCAATACTCAGCACACAGTAAAATCAATCCATGCAACTGGTTTCAAGCTGCAGCTTCTCAGGTAGGATGTGAGGGAACCACGACAGCAGCTCTGGAAGAGCAGTGGCACATTACTGGAACAATCACTACTTCCAGGTGCCATAATTTTCCCACCTCACTAAACAAAAGCACTGCATTAAATAAAAGCAGACCCCACTCTGACCTTCATTTTACTCTGTAGCAGCCACTGACCCACAGCTCTGTTGCTCACTACATAATGACAGCAGCTTGTCTCCATTCACACTGGTCCCCACAGCATTCCTAGGAGCCACTGCAGCCCCCCTCCATGCCATCCACTGCAGCCTGAAGGGTGACCCACTATAAAAAAACCACACATGATCACTTAACATGCCACAGAGCTTGAAGAGAAAGACACGCACTCCAAATCCTGTTTACTTCCCCTTGAATGTCGCACTCCCGAGATACCCTGTAAGAGAAAGATGAGCACAAGTATGGCGGCAGAAGAGGGACACACTCGCTCCCTACAGAACTGCCCTGCTCAGTTTAAGAAACTAAATTCTGTTCGAAGCTCTACACAAAACAAAAGAGGTATTTTTTGTCCTGGGGTAGGCTGGCAGGCTCCCAGCCCTGTCCCTGCTCCCTGCAACAGACGCTTCCCTCTCTTGATACACCAGGGGCCAAGTCAGACGCATACTTCACATGGATGATCTCATCCTCTACCAGAGTGATAGGTTCCTGTCCCACCTATCCACTTCTTTAACCTCCAGCTACTGTAATGCCCACAAATGATTCACTGCCAACAGATTGTTGGTTAGTGCCAAAAAGACAAAGGCAATGCTCTTTGGGTCCAAGTCTTAGCTAGCCAACCTAACTCTAGCCCACAAATCTCTCACCATTCTGTCCCCTGATGGCTCACTTCTGCAGAATATCAACAGCTTTAAATACCTGGGTGTCACCCCTGACCCTGCCCTTACCTTTTCAGACCACAATGATATCCTATCCTATCCTGTCGCATAATTCAGAAACTGGGAATCAACTACTGTATAATCACTTACCTCACCCTAGAAGCACAACTCGCCATTGTGCAATGTAACCTCCTCCCTCTAATGGATTACTGCTCCCCTGTCTGTTGTATAGGCACAGATCAGGAAGCATAGGAAAACCAGGAGCAGTTGTAGAATTCCCCCAAATATGTATTTACACTAGCAGTAACATAAAAAAACTTGTTCATAATAACTATGTACAGAGGAGAAAAAAACAGTAGTGTTCCTTGAGTCTGTGTCCCTTTTTTCTTCTCATCTTCTGCAGTTGCAGTTTAGCTCTTATAAGTCTTTTCAGCACCCATTCTTAGCAAGCATCCTGTTTTGTAAATATCAGGCAGGGCTGCTAGAACACAGTGTGCTTCTTTAGTTGAGGCCCCTTTTGCACAGCTCTTGCAAAAGGCTCAAAGATTTGCACTAAAGTAACCTCTTGAGTTTACAGTCGCTGCAGTCATCTCAAAATTTAATTATATGCAATTCAACAGTAACACTATATATTTCCTAAAAAAAAGGGTTCCCAATATCAATTTCATTTCCATACAGTGATTTGCACATATTTTTATATCAGCAGATCTAGCTATGCAAGGGAGAAAAACAGACAGCAAGAGAAAACTGAGAGACAGTGAGAGGAAAAGAACTGCGAGCCTGTTGGGTTGATCAAGTCCAAAGTCTCACAGGAAAATTGGGATCCACAATCAGAGAAGAGACAGAAAAGGAAAGATCCTTGCATTTATACACTTTCTCCATAACAAATGGGACAGGGTCATATTCTACCCTGTCACATACACCCCCTCCTTAAGAGGGAACCTGTTTTATTAAGCAGGTTTCCAAAACTTTTTATTCTCTAATAACATTTGCTGCTTTCAGACATAAAGCACATGTACATCATCGCTCTCTTTTTTTATAACAGTACAGCACAGTTCAAACCCATACATTTGTTTTTCAACCTCCAGAATCCTCAATTCCTGAGCCATATCTTGACGGAAAATCAGCATTGCTATTCTCTTTACCAGATTTGTGTACCACAGTGAATTTAAATGCCTGTAGTGCCAGGTACCACCTTGTGATTCTGGAATTTTTATTTTTCATCTGGTTAAGCCAACAGAGAGGGTTATGATCAGTTACAAGAACAAAATCAGTCCCTAGCAAATAAAACTTAAGGAACTCCATGGCCCACTTTGCTGCTAGATGTTCCTTTTCGATAGTGGAGTACTTTTTCTCTCTGTCATGCAATTTCCTACTTATGTACAGAATAGGATGTTCTGTTCCATCTACATGTTGACTTAGGACAGCACCTAGGCTTACCTCAGATGCATCTGTTTGTAGTAAAAATGGTTTCTCAAAGTCTGGTCTTCTTAAAACAGAGGCTGAACATAATGCAGCCTTTATGGCTTGAAAAGCTTAATCACACTCTGGGGTTCATTTCACATTATTTGGGTACCGTTTTTTCATGAGTTCACTGAGAGGAGTAGCTAACTCAGCAAAGTTGGGATCAAATCTCCGGTAATAACCAGCCAGCCCTAAAAATGACCTGACATGTTTCTTTGTTTTAGGTGCAGGGCTGTTAGATACAGCTTCTATTTTAGAAACCTCTCGTTAACTTCTTCATTTCCCAACATATAGCCCAAATGTCTGGTTTCCTGCATGCCCAGTGCACACATGGTAGGAATAATAGTCAGACCTGCATTTTTGATAGCTAGGATAACTGCTCGTAGGTGTTCCAGGTGGCTTTTCCAGTCTGGACTGTACACCACGACATCATCCAGGTACGCAGCACAATAACCAGTGTAAGGGGATAAAATGACAGCCATGTACCGTTAGAATGTAGCTGGCACACCATGTAAACCAAATGACATGGTGGTAACTGATAGAATCCTATAGCGGTGGCAAATGCAATTTTATTTCTGGATTCTTTAGCTAGAGGTATTTGCCAGTAACCCTTGGTGAGATCAAGGGCACTGATATACAATACTTTGCACTCCCCAGTCTGTCCACCAAATCATCTATTCTTGGTATAGGATAACTGTCAAATTCTGACACTTAATTAAGTTTCCTAAAATCAAGGCAGATTCCAACACCCTCTTCTTTTTTGTTTACAGTTACCATGGGAGATGACCGAGCACTCCTCGACTCCTCAATGATACCCAATTCTTTCATTTTGTGTATTTCCTTAACCACATCAGCTCTTAACCACTCTGGTAACCTGTATATCTTTTGCCTAATAGGACGAGCATTCCTTGTCACTATTACGTGCTCAACCCCTTTTGCTCAGCCTGGTACTGTGGTGAAAGTACTGTTAAATGTCTTTAGCACATTACGAATGTCTGCAGTTTGTTCTGAGGTTAAGGAAACATTCACCTTTACAGCATCAGCATTTACAGTTTGTTCCAGTCTATCATAAGCTACATCAATATCTTCTTTATTAGTTTCTAGTAAAACTAGCAAAGCAGCTTTTGGCATTTTTTCAATCCATTTCTTGAGGAGGTTAGCATGGTATATCTTAGTAGGATTTTTCCTGTCAAGGGTCTCTCTGTCTCTCTCATAGGTAACAGTGCCAGTACATCTAAGAACCTTATAGGGTCCTTGCCACTTCATTTAACAGCTTATTTTCTGTTGTAAGTAACAGTAGCAAAACCTTTTCACCTGGCTCGAAAGCGTTTTCTTTTACCCCATGGTCATAATATACCTTCTGCTGGTTTTGGGCCTCTTCCTGATTACTATGGCAATTTCAACATATTTTGCCAGCTTTTTTCTTAGGGCACACATATCAGAAGATATAGATTGTTTCTAGGTGGGGTTATCTTCCCACATTTCTTTCATTACATCCAGTGGCCCTCTTGGCTGCATACCGTACAGCATTTCAAATGGTGAAAACCCTGTTGATGCCTGTGGCTCATCTCTGTAAGCAAAAGGTAGGTAAGGCATGTATTGGTCCCAGTCTTTCCCTTCCCCTTTTACAAACCTTTTTAACATGTATTTTAGGGTTTGGTTAAAACGCTCAACAAGACCATCTGTCTGAGGGTGATAGGGGGAGGTTCTTATGGCAGTGATACCTAGCAGTCTGTACAGCTCCTTAAGCAATGCAGCACCAAAATTATTACCCTGATCAGTAATAATTTTTTAGGTATGCCCACCCTGCTAAAAATTTTGGCAAGCTCTGCTGCAGCTTTTGGGGCTGTAACAGTATGCATTGAAACTGCTTCTGGGTATTGAGTAGCATAGTTATATTCTACCAGGATAAATGTATTACCCTTTTTACTTTTGTCTAAAGGACCAACCACATCCACTGCAGTTCTCTGAAAAGGCACATCTGTCAAGGGTAGGGGCACCAGGGGCACCTTGTCTTTCTTAGTGACTGGGGCTGCTTTCTGACACTCAGCACAGGAATTACAATAGGTAACAACGTCTTCATGAATTCCATGCCAGTAAAATCTATACAGCAATCTGGCAAAGGTGTGATCCCCCCCTGAGTGACCAGCCATAGGACTATCATGTGTTATCTGCAACAACTCTGCTCTATATTTCTGTGGTATAACCAATTGTTCAATCTGTTCCTGTGTCTGAGGTTTAACCCAAACTCTGTACAGTAACTTATAATATTTTTTAAACATTGGCCCACCCTGTTTTGGTTTTACCCCCAGCTGCTTAAAATAACCCAGGAGAGAAACATCGTTGGCTTGTTGTGAAAGAAAATCACAATCGGTTATCAATTTAGTTTCAGCATTTTCATGTTTTAACCGTTCATGTCCATCAGTCATTTGTTGCCACAGTTTCTTCAGGCTTCGTCTTTCTTTCCTGGATTTACGGATCTTGGAGCTGTGCTCAAACAAGTCCGACTCAAAATCTTTGAAAGGAAAAGTGTTGCCACCGTCTGAAATTTTCTTTGCCTGAGCTCTTGTCATCACAACTGCTGCAACATCAGGATATACTCCCTCATTGATCAACTCAGTAAATCCTGGAAAGTCATTTCCAATAATCACAGGTATAGGTAACTTAGGTACTGTCCCCAATTTCATTTGGTGCGACACACCCTTAACGGTCAGAGTCACTTGGGTGGTAGGATAGTATCGAGTGTCCCCGTGGATGCAGATGACACCAGTACCTAGTCCCTTTGCACAGTGTTTTCCCAGCACTTTAACATGCAGTAGAGCCTGTCTGCTTCCAGAATCAATAAGTCCTTTCACAGTCTTATCTCCCACCTTCATATCTGTTAAGTACTTGCCCCAATTTGCCAAGGACAAATCTGCTCCAATGCCACTATCCTTACTATGACAGTTTCTTGCAAAATGGCCTGGCTTATTACAGTTATAGCAGATAACGTCTTTGGGCATAGAGTTGTTACCCCCACCAGAGTTCTTATCAGGCTTGGAGTTTAAATGGGAAAAAGAATCTTACCGGTGCTTGGCTATTACCTCATTGCTGTGGCATCTGTCTGATCATTTGGTAGTCCTTGGCCAAAGAACAGCCTTTTACCCACTCTCTGGTCAGTATTCCCTTACCCACAGCTGCACATCTATAGGTAAGATGTTGATGAATTGCTCCATGGCAAATGTGTCGATGATCTATGGGACTGTTTTGCTCTCTGGATGGATCCATTTTATCAGGAGTTTTCTGAGTCGGGTGAAGGCTTCTCGAGGATTGTCAACGGAGCTGTACCTCAGAGATCGAAATCTCTGCCTGTAGGTCTCTCCGGAGATGTCATACCTTTTCAGGATTTTGCTTTTCACCAGGTAATAGTTTTCTGACTGTGTAGTGTCCATACTGCTGTAGGCAAGCTGGTTTTTCCCTGTCAGGTAGGGTAGCAGTCTGATTGCCCACTGCTGCTTTGGCCACTGGCAGGCTCCAGCAACCCTTTCAAAAGTAGTAAGGTATGCCTCAATATCATCTGAGGGACACAACTTAGTAAGTTTAATGGCTTTTAAGTTGCTTGCATTTTGTTGCTCATATGGATGTGTGCCGGATCCTCTGCCTTTGATAGCTTGTAAGGCATCCAGCCATCGCTACTCCTGTTGCTGCATCTCTTCTCTCATCTGTTGCTGCATCTCTTTTTCTCTCTCTGCTTCTCAGTCTCTTTTTGTTGTATAGCCCACCATTTGAAAAAGTCCATCAGGCTTTTAGGTTCTGTCACTGCTTGTTCTTCTTCTGTAACTTGTGCTGTCTGTGCAATCTCAGACTGGACTTCTGTTTTTGCTAGTTTGGCTGCCATTCTCCTGGTAACCACTCCTGGACTTGCTGCAGAATCCATACCTTCCTCTGTGCTTCCCTGGTACTAGGTCCAGTACCCATGCACAAAATTCCTGTCTTAGGGCATGCACAGCATAAATCCCCACTGCTAATACCATCTGTCATTGAGGCACAGGTCAGGAAGCATAGGAAAACCAGGAGCAGTTGTAGAATTCACCAAAAATATTTTTTGCAGTAACGTAAAAAAAAAATAAACTTGTTCATAATAACTATGTACAGAGGAGAAAAAACAGTAGTGTTCCTTGAGTCTGTGTCCCTTTTTTCTTCTCATCTTCTGCAGTTGCAGTTTAGCCCTTATAAGTCTTTTCAACACCCATTCTTAGCAAGCATCCTGTTTTGTAAATATCAGGCATGGCTGCAAGAACACAGTGTGCTTCTTTAGTTGAGGACCCTTATGCACAGCTCTTGCAAAAGGCTCAAAAGATTTGCACTAAAGTGACCTCTTGAGTTTACAATAGCTGCAGTCATCTCATAATATAATTATATACAATTCAACAGTAACGCAATATATTTCCTAAACAAAATGGATCCCAATATCAGTTTCATTTCCATACAGTGATTTGCACATATTTTTATATCAGCAGATCTAGATATGCAAGGGAGAAAAACAGACAGCAAGAGAAAACTGAGAGACAGTGAGAGGCAAAGAACTGCGAGCCTGTTGGGTTGATCAAGTCTGAAGTCTCACAGGAAAATTGGGTTCCGCAACCAGACAGAGAAGAGACAGAAAAGGAAAGATCCTTGCATTTAAACACTTTCTCCATAACAAATGGGACAGGGTCCTAGTCTACCCTGTCACACTGTCTACTCTCAAACCTTATCCACTAACCTGGCAAGATTAAACACCACTCATAACAATGTTTGTAGTTTTGCCTTTCTGGCTCCGTACTCCTCTCACCACCACGCCTTCTGTCAGACCCTTAACTGGCTCCCTTCCCCCTCTCAAACTGGAGGTAGCTACCTCCTGGCCTGTACTGTTGGCAATGCCATCTGTAATCCTGTGACATTCCTTCTCTCCCCACTCCTTCAACCCTAGATGTTTAGTCGAGACCTCCGCCTCTCGGCAAGCCCAGTGCTTGAGTGTCTGTTAGTCTCCACCTGTATGGGCCAAAGGGCTTTTTCATCCACAGTCCCAGCCCCAGAGATCTGGAGAGCTGGGTTTGAATCCCACAGCCTCCACCTGCATACTGTGTGACCCTGAGCAAGTCACTTAACTTCCCTGTACTCCCTGGTCGCACCTGTAAACAAGCTTTCAGTTTAGTCTGCCACTCCTGGTTAAACAATTGAAAAAAAAACCCTATGGAATAGCCTTCCCTCCCCCCTTAGAACCCTTGACTCCCCATGGGACTTCTCCTCTCTCCTCAGGGCGCACTTAATGTCCATGATCACCAGCGCTTGCTCCCTCGGTTGATCGGCATGTAACCTTTACTCTCTCCCCACCCCGCCATGGCCCAAACCTCACTGTTACCTAGTGCAACTCTATATATTTGTATCCTGCCTCTGCCTTGCCAGGATGTTGTTACTAAATTAGTCTTCCAGTCTCGTGCTCATTTGCTATTTTGCACTAATTATTTATACTCCTTCTTTCTACAGCCCACCCCCTGCCCCATTCTTACCCGGTACCATTATATAATCTCTTCCCTGTAATTAACTTCACAATGCTTTGTATTGCATTGACCTGTATACTGAATTGCTCTGTAGTGTTGCTGTATTCTGTGCCTTCTCCATGGCCTGGGTCATGCCTGAAAATGGTCCCTGAACCAGTGTACCTATCCAGTCATCAAATGAATGAATGGCTGGGGCAGGAGGGTGAGGACTGTCCTTCTTCCCCCGAGTCAAAAATCCCGATTCCCCCTGGCAGTCGAGTGGTGGTGTGGGCTATGGGTGAGCGGGAAGGGCTTCATATAGCCTGAAATCAGAAGGACCTCACACTTGCAAATACCTACAGGTATAAATTCTCCACAACAAAGAGGTATTGCAAAAAGTATATTAAAAATGTACATAAATATATTAGTGCTGTAATATTGCCAGAAAGCCCAGGTGCTCCACCGGTACTTTATCATGGGTAAGATCAAAGGCACTCTTTAATAGTCCCATCAATGGGACATCACAATGACATAATTTAAAGTGATATGGTGAAAAAAATCTCATAAGTGTGACAGTACATAACATGAACATATTAAATCAAAAGGATAGACTAAGAACTGCATGTTAAATAATTTTGATACAGACATGAATAATGATTGACAAATCTATGAAGACCCATAGTGACACATGAATTACAGAAATCACATAAAAAAAACTCCTGATTTTATCACATTTTGATATTAATAAGTGTGATAATATGCCTTTTTTAACAGCTGGACTTGTGAAGACTGATATTCACACTTAAAAAATTGCAGAAGAGTCCATATTTCTTTTCAGGGATGCTGCAGGACTGTATGAAGAACCATTATATTTTTCATTGATGCAAGCAGGAGACATGCAGATTAAAACTGGACAGAGGACTAATCCATTTTCTAGACAGATGAAGCAGAGATATCCAGTATTATTTTGATAATAGATATATAACAGCAAGCATAAACAATTACTACAGAAAACTTATTTCAGAGTTAGTGTTTAATCCCTGTGGTTTTAAACCATGCCTGCATGAAGCCCACCTTCTACAAATTTTAGTGTTCTCCCTCATACTCCTGCTTTGGTAATACATCAGTATGTGCGCATGGAGGCATGCACGTTCTGCAGAACCATGGCCCTGCCCTTCGAGCCACTCGCTGACCTGCAGTATCACTGGTTCTCCACCCAGGGAAGTCAGAGGTCAATATGGCAGGCCAGCCCTCCTCAGGAGAGGAGAGAAGTCCTTTGGATGCTCGAGCCTTTATCAGCCTGCCTACCCCCAGGAACCCATGCACATTCCCAATCATGGGACACTGGTGTGGCAGGAGGTAAGGCGTTCAACGCCTCAGCCCTCCATGCCACCAAGCTGACTGAGCTAGAAACTTTTAAATAAAAGTTTGGAGTCAGGTATCTTTGTATTGACGTTGGTAGTAAATTGATATCAAATTTTGTTTTTTACTTTTTAAAGGTAATGTCACTATATGTATTTTCCGCTCAGTCGTGTGACATTTCAGTCATGTTCATACAGTGCTGCCTCGTTTATCCACCCCTATCTGCCCTCCCCCTCACTTACCACCAGTGTGACCTCCTGTCGATTTTTCCAGCAACATTTTATCTCCCTTTAACTGCCATCTGGTGTTATGCACCACCCTCTTTTGTCTGCCAACATTTAAGAAATATGGAGGTTAGTGGATAAAAGAGGGAGCACTGTGCTTTTATAATGTTACAGTAGCTTATGTGTATCAATATTAAAACGTGAGACCGTTTTCATTTTAGAAACTTTTTTAAACGTTTTGTATTTTGGTAATACAGAACCTTATTCATTAAGGACAGTGTAATTCTCAACCTACTATTATACAATAGCAAGAAGAATCCCTGGGCTCTGACTGGTCAGAGCCCACCTTCACCAGTGATGTTATCAGAGTATAACATCACTGTAAGAAGGTCTGGCACCAAGAGGACCTCACAAAAGAAAATGAAATCCATGTACCACTGCATCTCAAAGTCTCCCCAATTCCGGATACTGCACCAAAACCTCCCTCCCACCATGTCAGAGGTGCTCTACCCCACCCCAAGCAACAACAACAAAAAACATAAACAGCTTTTCACTTCCGAACTGTGCCATTTAATGTTGGTACAGCATTGTTTCCCGAGCGGCTTCGGTAACTGCTGTTTAAATGTCAGCATGCACATCACCACTCTCCCCCGCTCCTCAGTGCTGTATGACACTCCACTTTGGCATTGCACTGTCGCACTCTTCCCCGTTCCACTTCGGGTTCTTCTATTTAATGAAAAAAAATATCACTGCCATAAATCACTCACCTCAGCCCCGCTCAGATGTTTCCATAAAAGGCCAAAAGTGCAGCTTTCAGTCTCGTGATCTTGCAAGTACGAGGACAGTTCCGGATGGAGGTTTTCACTCTTGGCAGCCACAGGTAAAAAAAGCCACAATGTTTAAATGTATACCACCTCTGCATATACTTATGGGGGGGCTGATCTAAGGCTCTAACAGTACAGCTAGCTATATTGTGTGTGTGTGTGTGTGTGTGTGTGTGTGTGTGTGTGTGAGGCACTATAACAAAGAGGTTTTAAAAGCGACAGAGTACGCACCATGAGAGCTGCTGTCACAGAGAAATCAGGTACCATGTAGCAGCAACATCACCTAGAGGACAAATGAGAAATTGTGGACTTTTTGTATTTTTAAAGGTATACTTGCTCATCAGAAAATTAAAGAACAAATGCATTTAAAACATTTTTTTAATCAAAAGAAAAGTTCTCCCTGACTAGTGAGGAGGCAAGCACTACTATAAAAAATGCAGTGGACAATTGTTTCACTAAACATCAAATTTATTTTGTGCAAAATACTGCAGAAGTGCAAGAGTGCAATAAATGTTTCAAATGACCAAGTTCACACATTATAGAAACCCTTTTAAAATGTGTGGAAAAATGGCAAATAAACACATCAAAGTATTTTGATAAAGCATATGCAGGGCTGTGTAACGTATAAATGGCAATTCTCAAAAGTCAGAAAAGATCTTTTTTTTTTTACTGAACCTGAACCAATCCTGTACTATCCAAGCCTGGCTAAGTTAGACTTGTACAAAGTCTTCACCTTTAGCTGGTGTAATCGGTGCAAAAAAGTCCAGTGCTCTTATGATGCATCCAAAGCCTTAATGGCCGAATCCAGAATCCAAAGCCTTAGTGGCTGAATCCATGCTCTGATGAAGACCTCACTGGGTTGAAACATAAGCTAATCTCCCCCCCCCCCCATGAAGTATCACATGGTGGCAGGTTTGTTCTTCATAGTGTCGGACATTGTTTGTGTCAGCTACTTACAGCTTACTCTTAGTTCTGGATTCAGCCATGAAGGCTTTGGATTCTGGATTTGACCACGATTCTGCCTGCAGCCTAGTGCTTCAGCCACCTGAGGCATGACATTATTACACATTATACCATGGACCTTGGACAACAACAAATCAGAATGGCTGACTGGCACCTTACCACCGTTGTAAATCCTCTGATAATCACCGCAAAAGGTGCCAGCCAGCCGCATCTCTTAAAAATCATTCAACCTGGGAAATTCAAACCAGAGATCCGTCATGTTGAAACGCTCGCTAACCAGCGGTCTCTGATTCCCATGACATCCTATTAAGCAAAGCACATCGCGTAACACACCCCCCAAAGTGGATCTGCACTTTAAAAAAAACAACACGCTTGAATATATTTTTCCCCATAACCGCTGAAACTGCACCCACCTCACCTCAGTGTCTGCTCCGCGGCTGTCTGCCTTCCATCCTGCCATAAGACTCACTGCATCTCTTGGTTCCCTCGTCACTGTCTCCGGTCCTCTCTGTGTCTGCCCTCATTAGTTTACCAGGCTACCTCACTCCTCCATATTAAAAAAAATATGTATATTTAAAAAAGCAACTCGGTCACTTCCTGCTCGTACCAGAAACCCAACCCGAAAGCACACACTGTGCTGTGTGACCGTGGTCACTTCCTGCTCGCACCAGAAACCCAACCCGAAACACACGCTGTGCTGTGAGACCACGGCGAGGCGGCAGTCGCATAGTCATTCTCGCAGCCGGGCTCATCAGTTCCAGTCTCTGCAGCAAGCAGTTTGAATTCAGTGCTTCTCAACAGCTCATATGAATCAGCTAGGGACTGAATCAGCTTGGGACTATTTTCTTTTGTGCAACAATATTTCTTAATAAAATGCATTTGTTTACACAGGAAAAAATAAAATAAAATAATTTCAACTTAAACTGTATCAAGATGTCATGGCATAATGGCAATATGCCATGAGAATTAATGGGTTATCAGGATTTACCACGGCGGCTGATTTACCCTTTCGGCTGCATACCGTGAACAAACCACACCAGCCATGGTAAATCCCCTGATAACCCACACCCTCGAGGCTTATTGCTTAAATAACATACACCCTGTCGTGCCTTATTGCTTAATTCATTCATTGTATGCTGTTAATTGTGTTGTGAACATTTCAGTCTCTGTTCTAGTAACTCCTGATTTTCCTTATGGAAGCATAAGAAGACAATGACAAGACAGGACATCAAAAGATTCTCATCAGAGCTAATAAAGTTATTAAAGAAGGCATGCCCTGGGGTTCTGTTAATGGTCTGTTAATCATCCTCCAGGGGTATAATGTGGCAAAAGGCATAGCTAAGTACCACATGCCCTCTAGAGGGTGATTAACTGACCATTACCATAACCCCTGGGAGGGCCTCATTTTTGTTATAATCAGGATCATAATTGTTTTTTTTTTTTTTTTGTAAGTTCTATTTCTGCACTGCACTCTCGGGGCATCTCTCAAGGTCACGCTGACAGCCGCCACACTCAACCGCCCACCTGAACTGGCCAGTCCATGAGCTACATTGGATATGCGGGGTCTAGGGCTCTCCCTGCCCCACAGAGAGGCACCAAGATCCCAAGGAGAACTGGAGAGTCAGCCGGTATTGGACGTATGGTGGGTCGGCTTGCCGAAGATTGCCATCGCTTCACCCGAAGGGAGAGGGATTTTCTTGCTGCGTTTTCCTCCCATAAGGCACAAACATGCCATGACATCCCACCCAGCGTGCGCACGCTCCCATATGCACCTAGAGGACATCTGCTATGCCCCAATCCCCATGCTTCTTGCACCGTGCACTGCATTGCCCCCAGCCTCCGCCAGGGGATGCCAGTGCCATGGGAGAACCCTAAACCCACCCCAGGACTAAGAGAGCTGTCTACGGATGCTCAATCTTAGTCCTCCCCTGCTGACCCCCGATGACCCAGGCTCATTCCCGAACCCGGGTCGCCGGCGTGGCGTGAGGTGTGGCGTCCAGCGTCTCAACCCTCAGCGCCACCGGGCCTTCATCAGAATCATTATTAAATAGTGCTAAACTTTGTTCAGCATGTAATTAGGCTGTACACGTATGTTAATCAAAGATTAAGATAAGGCTGATAGAAAGCTTAGAGCCAATCGGGAAGCTCTGTTTCTCTGACCCTTTAGATAATGCGGTGCCATCACAGTTGACTCATTACTTTGCAAATCAGTTTTCAGAATTTATTAAATTGACTTCATAATAACGTTGTTATTCTCCTTGTAATACTGTAGACACCTACTCTTTTAACACTGCTGATAATGTTTAGGCTTTGTTGTTGCATAAAAAAAGAGATACGTTGAGTGTAATAATATTATATACTGGAGTGGTGAAATGAATTTCCTGCTCTCTCTCACTCACTTTCTGTTTTCATAGTTGTGGTTTGTGGTTCATAAGCAGAGTACTGTAGATGATTTGTTTTCTGATAGTGAGTCCACAATCCTTTTGCTGCAGATAATTGGTCCTATTTGTGAAGCCATTGTAAGTCTTTCCCTTCAGCACTGTAGGACCCGAAGGATTGGGCGGTGTGCAAATGTTCATTACATCAACACTGAGTGCATCTAAGTGGCACAAAGTGTATAGCCTCCCATTGCCTTTACACCTCAGCACTCAAGCTGCATCTCTGTGAGGCTGGCTTGGATGCTGTAAAACGATCTGACAGGCAGAATCCATCTGCACTGTGGGATATAGCCTGCAACATTTCCAAGAGAAAAGGAATTTGTTTTTTTCATAGCGCCATTCCTACATACTCTATCCCAAAGCACTTTCCAGCCATGAACAGCTGCAACAGCCAGTAGGCCATGTACAAGATGGAAGTGAGATTGAACGAGATTGAAGAAAGCACAGGGAGAGTAGCTAGAGAGAGAGAGGAAGTTAAACATTACTATTCTGGTGTAGAACTTGTTAAAGGGAATCCTGCTGTTGCTTATGAAGGTGAAGTAATCAGTGGTCAGTACAGCATATGCTATACTGCCTCGGTAGCTGCATTGTTTGTATTAAACTGCACCTTTATGGTATTTTGTATTGTCTATGCTTGCACAAATTGTACTTCTATGCCTCATTTACAGTTTATGCCACATTTACAAGGTGTAGTCTGTAACCATGCACTCATAATATATGCTGCTTGTAATGTATCTAAATGTAACCCCCAGGTGGTGCTATCCCAAGGGCTACTACCCCTGACTGCTTGACTACTGACAGGTTGAGGGGCCTAGGTTCTATGGTGGGTGCCTCCACCCAGAGGTCAGGATTTGTAGTGGTTAGACTAGCTTGATCACAGCCCTCTGGGACACCGTGACCCTCTTTGGTTCCTTCTAGTGGCTCACACAGTACACAGGAGTTACAGCCCCAATACCACGTATGACACACTGTTCACTCATAAAGCACCACTTACCCTCGAGACTGATTGTGCAGCACGTCTCTGAGAACCCCTTGTAAAATAAGGTTAAACAACATACACAGTGAAATACAATATTGTTTCCATAAGTACCAACACCACAGACAGTATATAGTATAACAACAACAAATCTGATTTATTTAGGGGACAGTAACACGGGAGGGGGAAATCAGGTTAATTGGTGGCATTAAATCACAGTACTGTGCACACATACAGGGTCTGAAAAGTCACACTCTGGGTACCCAGGTTGGGGGCTAACCAGGTCCATTGCCTGTGGTTGGCTGGCAGGTGCAGATGGATAGGGCCCTGTAGAAGAAAATATATGCATTACACCCAATTGTAATCCAGAGCCGGATGGCTCAGTCCATGAAGCAGTGAAACAACAAGAATTAGATGACACACTTGTGATTGAAAACAGGCTGCAGGGGAATACCCTGATTTGTACTCACAATACCCAAGCTGAGAACCGGATGGTGGATGTTCTCTGGATTGTCAGAAACAACAGGGCATGGAGACAAGATCCTTGGGACTGGACCCCACTGCAGTTTATAGCAAATGGATTTAGTCCGAAACAAGCTGGGGTTTGCTTCCAGCTTCAACACGCAGCACAGGGGATTGGAAGTAGCGATTCCCCACAAGCACTACGCACATTCAGATGTAAAAGGAAAGTACTATACCAGGCAGGCTGCTCCTCGATCCCGATCGCACTTACTGCAAAATACCCGGAAGCATATACAGCAGCTACAGTTCCTGACAGACCGAGTGAGATTCAGCAATTTCTCCGGTCTTCTACAGAGTGAGCCTGGTTTCCACACTTCTAGTGCTTCTTTCTCCTCACAATTTGGATTCAGTCCAAACTGGCACTCACAAAGGCTGCAGACCGAAACTCAGGGCCTCACACACGCTTCCTGCGCGAAACTATACGCCGCAGAAGCACACAGCTCCTTCTCTCTTCACTGCCACAACTGATCTGATCTTTCCAGTCACAGAGCAGGGCATTTCCTTTAGCTGCACACTATTCTGTGGGCTGATTCAGCTGTCACTCACAATAAGACTTCCTCTGTTGGTAGAAAAAGGCGCCAAGGTCAAAACTACATTTCCCAGAGTCACTGCCCTTACAATCACCTTGTGGCTGGCACAAAATTAAGAGTCCAAGTTCTGATTCGTCCACAGGCTTCATTTTAGGGTCTCCCTATCATCCTGATTGGTCCAAGTCAGCTATTCAGAGCCAAAATGAAAAAGCTACACTGAAACAGTTCATGCTGAAAGTAAGACAGGTTAGACAAACTACTTTTTCTCAGTCACTCTAAATGATTTCTTGCAAACAGTTATATCTTTCAACAAGGCTCCCTCTGCACATGTAGCAATGGCAGAAACGGAGCGAATTGACAGCAACCCGGGCGGGATTCGGGCATTAGAACACACAGTCCCCCCATACAAACTAATTAAGTCTACAAAGCAGACAGCTCTTAAAGAGACAGTACGTGGAGGCTCAAATAGCACTCACTTGGAACCACATTTAAACAGCTCAGACGCGAACACTGCCCAGACTTGGAGCATTCAGGCAAGCTCCTGGAAGACTTTTGGGAACCCCCATTTGCAAGGGGGTTACACCCTTCCTGGCCTGGGAAAACTTGGTGTCCGCATCAAGTAAGTACCCCTATAAGTTTCAATACAACCATATATATTTACATCAGTATCACATTAGGCTTATACATGTAATCATCAGTCAACATATCACCTTACCAGAAACGCATTTCTGAAACTGATCAGCACATCACTTTGTACACAGTATTATACACACATTGTACCATAACTCAGGTTATTACCTTCTGTACATGAAACCTGAAGAGAGGGGGCCCTTCCCTATCAGCTACCTTGGGGCTGGATGAGGCAGGGGCACTATACCTGTAGGGCAACATAAGTAACTTGGAGTTAGCACTGATGTTCAATTTGGGCAATGAGCTCAGGGACACATACACTCCTTTGTGGACAACATTGAGAGGCAAGTCCACAGGCCTCCCAGGGGAATCATAACTGAGGTGCACCACAGGCTTGACAGCTTGACCAGTCTTTCTAGGGGAAACTGTTACAGTCTCTGCACTCTGAGCCTCATTTTCAGCATTGTCCTCACTTGTCAGGGGAGTCTCCATTGGGGTAGAGAGGCTAGAACTTGGGGCACTTTCAGCTCTAGGAGTTACAGTCTCTGAGTCCACAACACTTGGCTCACATGGAGAGCTTTCGGACACTGGCAGTGGACCGTCAGGGCACTTAAAATACTCTTCTTGTTCTGTTATATCACCAGTCTGTTCCAGTCCATCATTTTCCTCCTCTGAAAGCTCAAACAGTTCAACCATACATAATGATTCCATATCATCTGACTTGATGCTTTGCACTGTATTTTCTGGGAGCATTGGCTCCAGGGACAAAGCTGGGGGCTTAGACAGTCCAGAAGGCCCAGCTTCATCTCCAGGATTGACTAGGGGATTGCCCCAAAACAATTGACTCAGTTTGTAAGAAGGGTAGTATTCAAAGCCACACTGACTTTCCTCTGACATGGACTGACAGTCATGTTCAACTGGGACTTGTGGAGGGGAACACTTTAACTCAGCTTCTGTAGGTGCAGGCTTTCTTGATTTTTTGCTTAGCAGCAGCTGTAGTCACTGGTCCAGAGGGGGCATTTTCTCTGGGCTCAGATTCAATCAAGATTTGTCCAGTGGGCAGTAAATGATTTCTATGCATTGTTTTCACATCTTTTGAATTATTCTCAGGCCTTACTTTGTACACAGGCAGATCATCTAGTTTGCCTACTACAATGTGAGGGAGATGGTGCCATCTGTCAGCAATCTTATGTTTGCCATGCAGTCCCAGATTTCTTAGCAATACCCGATTCCCCTCCTGGAGTTCCTGTGCTTTCACCTTTTTATCATACCTTTCTTTGTTGGCCAGATTTCTTTTGGCAGTCATGGTTTGAGCCAGTTGGTACGCATGATTTAGCTGGGCCTTTAACTTTTTGCACATACTGTAAACGGTTATCAGCTCGAACACCTTCAGGAGAAACTCCAAAACAAACATCTACTGGTAGTCGGGCTTCTCTTCCAAACATCAGGTGATGGGGGTAGATCCCAGTGGCATCACTTTTGGTGCAGTCGTAGGCATGTACCAGGGTGCTAATTTGTTGGCTCCATCTAGGCTTGTCCTTTGGGTGGAGAGTGCCCAGCATGTGTAACAGAGTGAGGTTGAAACGTTCTGGCTGTGGGTCCCCTTGAGGGTGGTAAGGGGTGGTTCTGGACTTTCGCACCCCCCACAGAGAAAGCATCTCTTTGATCAAACGACTCTCAAAGTCCCTCCCTTGATCAGAAAGCATTCTTTGTGGAGCCCCATAGTGGACAAAAAGGTTTTCTACAAGCACTTTGGCCACAGTGGATGCCTTCTGGTCCTTGGTGGGGAAAGCTTGGGCATATCTCGTAAAATGGTCAGTAACCACCAGCACATTGCTAATATTTCTTTGATCGGGCTCCAAACTCAGAAAATCAATACAGACCAGCTCCATGGGGGCACTGGTGCTGATGTTAACAAGGGGGGCAGCCCTCTGGGGCAAAGCTTTCCTCTGTAAACAGCGACTACAAGTTCGAATGTGTTGCTCAACATCAGCCCCCATCTTAGTCCAATAGAATCTGGATCTCACCAAGTCAAGTGTTCTGTCTAAACCAAGGTGCCCCATGTGGTTGTGTAAGGACCTCAGTATTGAGTCTCGAAAGACAGTGGGCAGCACTAGTTGTTGTTTGTCTATTTGTCCCCCTCTGTCTGGTGTTTCTCTGTATAACAGTCTATTGATCAGTTTCAACTTAGAACCTTCCTTGTGTAACAATGCAGTTCTCAAATCAGTGGAGTGTAATTTGGACATATCTTTCCCTGCGTAGAGGACTTCTAATGCTGATTTGATCATAGGATCTCGGGATTGAGCCCGCTGAATACTGTTATTGTCCAGCTGAGGCAGTGCACCAATAGCTATTGCAGAAAAGTGGCAATAAGCAGCAGGTTTGCAATTCTCAGAGGGTCCCAAACAATCCACCATACAGTCCACTGCGTCCGTGGACATTTGTTCCTCCCTGTCAAACTTCTGGCAGAGTGCTCGAATATCAGGTTCTGATAGTCTGACCCAGTCATTCCCGGGAACAGGCCTCCGGGAGAGAGCATCAGCATCGATGTGGTTCAGGCCTGCTCTGTATTCAACAGCACAGTCATATGTAGATAATGCAGAAAGCCACCTATGGCCAGTGGCATCCAACATGGCTGAAGTATGCACGTAGGTCAAAGGATTATTATCAGTTTTTACTAGTATCTTAGCCCCATACAAGTACTGGTGGAACTGGTCAACAATGGCCCACTTCAAAGCTAGGAACTCTAACTTATGTACAGGATAGTTATTTTCGGATGGGTTTAGGCTTCTAATACACAGAAACATAGAAACATAGATTTTGACAGCAGATAAGGACCGCTTGGCCCACCCAGTCTGCCCATTTCCCTACCTAATGGATAAGCTGCAGATCCTAGTTAACCAGCAGCCTACTTCTTCCTACCCCACCCCTAGAATTGCCTTATGACTGTCCCATGCATGCTTGAATTCCACCACTGTTTTGACTCCACAACCTCCTCCGGAGGCAGTTCCATGCATCCACAACCCTCTCTGTGAAAAATACTTTAAATTACCTCTGAGACACTTCCCCATCTTCAAATTGTGCCCCTTGTTCTTCACACCTCTTTTTGAAAGATGCTACCCTCTTGGACTTTGTTGATTCCCTTGAGGTACTTGAAAGTTTCTATCATGTCCCCCCCTTCCTCGAGGCTATACATATTAAGCTCCTTAAGTCTCTCTTCATATGACTTCTGGTGCAGACCCTGCACCATTTAGTTCGCCCTCCTCTGGAAAGCTTCCATCCTGTCTATGTCTTTGCGGAGTTGGGTCTCCAGGCTGCGCGGAGTACTCAGATGGGTTCTCACCAGCTGTCTGTACAGAGGGATAATAACTTCCTGTTTTCTACTGGTGATGCCTCTCCCTATGCATCCCAGTATCCCCCAGCCCTCCTTGCCCTCTCACATTGCTTGCCCCCCTTTAGGTCATCTGATATGACTACCCCCAGGTCCCTTTCCATTTTTGTTGTTGTTAGTATCTCACCCCCCATTGTGTACTCTTCCCCTGGGTTTTTGTTTCCCAGGTGCATTACCTTGCACTTCTTAGCATTGAATCTAAGCTGCCATACATTTGACCATTCCTCTAACCTTGCCAAGTCCCTTCTCATCCTTTCAACCCCACCTTGTGCATCAACTCTGTTGCAGATCTTTGTGTCATCTGCAAAGAGACATACTTTCCTTCAGTCCCTCTGCAATGTCACTTATAAAGACATTGAAGAGGACCAGTCCTAATACTGAACCCTGTGGTACCCCACTAGTAACCCCCTTTCTTCAGAGTGGACTCCATTTACTATTACTCTCTGTGTCCTATTCTCCAGCCAATTCTTTACCCAGGCTGTCATATTGGGACCCACTACCAGGCTGGCTAACTTGTATATTAATCTTTTGTGTGGGACTGTGTCAAATGCCTTGCTAAAGTCTAGGTAGGCCATGTCCACAGCCCCTCCCTGATCTACTAATTTGGTCACCCAGTCAAAGAAATCTATCAGATTTGTCTGGCATGACCTTCCCGCTGTGAATCCATGCTGCCTTGGGTCCTGTGCCCCTCTGGCCTCTAGATACTTGACAGTTCTTTCCTTCAGAAGTGATTCCATCATTTTCCCTACCACTGAGGTTAAACTAACAGGTCTGTAGTTTCCTGCTTCTGCCTTGCTCCCACTTTTGTGAAGGGGAATCACATCTGACCTCCTCCAGTCCTCGGGTACCACCCCATCCTCCCATGATTTGTTAAAGAGGATAGTCAGTGGTGTCACTAGTTCTACCCTTGGTTCTTTTAGAATTCTGGGATGAATCCCGTCAGGCCCCATTGCTTTGTCCACCTTCAGTTTTAAGAGTTCTTTCAGAACCCTTACCTCTGTAAATGGGCTGGTATCAACTTCTGTATCCAGAGTGTTTCTACTGTTTGTTTTAGGTACCTACCCTCTTCCTTTGTAAATACTGAGCAAAAATATTTGTTTAGTATCTCTGCCTTTTCACAGTCACCTCTGCCCACCCTCCTCCCTTTATTAAGCCTCACTATCCTCCCTTGGTCTTCCATGCCCCTGATGTACCTATAAAAGGTTTATCCCCTTCTTAACTGAGTTGGCTATCTTTTCCTCGGTTTGGGCCTTTGCTGTTCTGACTGCCTTCCAGCTTCCTTTTGTTTTAACTGATACAGTTCTCTGTCCTGCTCCTTCTGTGATTCCTTGAACTTCCTGAATGCTTTCTTTTTCTCTTGAACCTTCACTGCCACTTCCTTTGAGAACCATAGTGATTTCTTAAATCATTTCGTTTTGTTTATTTGCTTCACACAAAGGCTTGTTACCTCTGTGATGGCAGTTTTTATTATTCCCCCTTGTTCTTCCACCCCTCCTTCCTGCCCATTTGCTAGTGCATTCCTTAGGCACTCACCCATTTTGGCAAAGTCAGCCCTCCTAAAGTCCAGTACTTTTGCCTTTGTATGGCTTGACTATATTGCTGTGTTTATTGTGAACCATACTGTTCGATGGTCGCTAGTTCCCAGATGGCTACCCACTTCTACATCTGTGATCCTCTCTTACTCAAGGTTACCCTCCTACTAACAGAAAATATAAGAGGTTTCTTCTGAGCCTGAGAGAGTGTATTTCTTCTATTGTTCTCAAAGGAAGTGGTAGTGAAGGTTCAAGAGAAAAAGAAAGCATTCAGGAATTACGAGGAATCACAGAAGGAGCAGGACAGAGAACTGTATCAGTTAAAGCAAAAGGAAGCTGGGAAGGCAGTCAGAACAGCAATTCAACTGGCAAAGGCCACTGGTCTCAGGCCATTCTCATGCTCTTGGTACAATACAGCCCCCAAGCCTTGCTGGCTAGTATCAGTGTGCAAGACATAGGGCTTCAATGGATCTGCATAGGCAAGGACAGGAGCGTGGGTAAGTTTATATATAATCTCATGAAAAGCAGTTTCACACTCCGGTGTCTATCTGGCTCCAAATACTTCATTAGGATGGAAATACACTCTCTCAGGCTCAGAAGAAACTGACCTCTTATATTTTTTGTTAGTAGGAGGGTAACCTTGAGTAAGATTAAGTAAAGAACAAATCACTCTTGAATAGTCCTTGATGAACCGGCGATAGTAACCACAGAATCCCAGGAATCTTTGCAGTTCTTTTAGATTGTGGGGCTGTGGCCAGGTAGTCAAGGCCTCAACTTTACTCGGGTCTGTTTCTATTCCCTTGGTGGATGCCATGTGTCCCACATACTTTACAAAGGTTTGGAAGAACTGACATTTATCGATGGATAGTTTAAGGCCAAAGTCTTCCAGTTGGTCCAACACCTTGAACAATCTGCTCTCATGTTCCTCCAGTGAGTTGCCTAACACAAAAACATCATCTAGGTATACCAGACACTCTAACAAGTTCATGTCCTCCACCGCCCGCTCCATCAGTCGTTGAAAAGTGGCTGGAGCACCTGAAATCCCTTGAGGCATCCTCATGAATTCATAGAAACCAAGTGGACAGATACAGGTTGTCTTTTCACGGTCTTCTGGGACCATCGGGGTCTGGTAGTACCCAGTGCGAAGATCAAACGCTGAGAACCACTTACTACCATTCAGGCAGTCTAAGGCATCCTGAATGCGGGGCATTGTGTACTGAACAGGAATAGTCCGCCTGTTCAAGGTGCGATAATCCATGCACATCCTTACTGTCCCATTCTTTTTCCTCGCTACCATGATAGGTGAAGCATATGGGCTTCTGGATTCTTGTATTACACCAGCAGCAAGCATCTCTTGCAGATGCCATCTCACATCATCTATGTCAGCAGGTGCCAGGCGTCGACCTCTCATGAAATGGCCTTTCATCATGCAGCCGGATGTGGTGTTCAGCTCCTTGCACACATGCTATGTCCCATCCTTTGAAAGAAAACACCTGGTCTCTCTGGGCAAGCTTTCTACTGATTCTCATCTTCCATTCGACTGGCCATGGGGAGTCACCAAAATCAAACAAGTCGGGAGTCACTCTGTCACTTTCCCCCGAACACTTGTTACTGGGTAGCACTGCCATATCTGCACAATGTACATTAGCCAGGGTGCAACCTCTATTTACTCGAATCTCTCTATCAGACACATTATAAACTTGGTCCATTACCCTCTGGCATAAGCATGGGCTCTGGCAGGCAAAATGCTTGGCTTGACCAGCAGTCCTTCCAGCAATTTCCCATCGCCTGGTGCATCCAGCATGAGGATTTTATTCTTGACATCCTTTCTGATATGGACTTCCTCCTGTAAGGTACACTGGGCATTTGGCGCCAGGATCAGAGACTCAGGATCCTTCTTCCAGACAATTCCAACCAGTTCCTCTGAGTCCACTCCTTCAGTATCTCTCTGTGCCTCATAGGCCTTCTTGATCAAGGCCGGAATTCTCAAAGCTCTACCAGTCCTTGACCCATGTTTCTCATAACACAACTGTGCCAACTGTCCAAACATATGTGCATTTGTCTCAATTAGTAGAGGAATCCCATCATACAGTCCAGTAGGGGGACACACTTAAGGCCAGGGTCTCTACTTGCTCTGCCACTCCAGCCACGGAGGTAGGGAAAGATAGCCAAATTCAGATATACCTGGAGTAGGGGTAGGCCTTCTCACTTAACCCCCATACATGCAGTCCTTCCAGTGGTTGTAAGGGTATGTCTGACAAATGCTTCTGATACCAATCCTGGAACATAATTGTTACTTGGAAGCCACTGACCAACACAGCTCTGGTGGGCACACCATTCAGTTTTACTGTAGCTTCCATTGAAGGGCCCACTATTCGGGACCAGTCTGGAGAGGCGGTAGCAAGGGCCTGGGTAGATGATCTAGCCACAGAAGGACGTGAGTTAGCATTTTTGGGACCTTCACTGCGGTCATTTCGTGTACCTCTTAACCACTGTTTTGTGCTCCAAAGCTCTCCTTGTAGCCGGCTCACCACTCTCTCTAAGTCTTTCCAAGACCGGAATTCCCTCTTCATGTGCCCATCTTTCCCACAGTTATGGCAAAACATGTCTGCTTAAGTTTGGGGTGACCGAGGCATCACATTGGGGGCTGCGGCATTGGTACTATCAATAGAAAACCTTGGTGCCACCTCAGCCGGCGGTGGGTTGGACATTTGGAGAATTCTCTTCGGTTCCCCCACTTCCATAGTCAAGATATCAAGCTTTGAGCTGCTGTCAGCAGATGTCTGGGGGGGCACCCCCACCCCCATAGCGGATGCAGTCGAGTAAGAGTTGGGTCCTGTACTCGTAGGAGGGGCCTTCATAAAGAGACTATTTATTGATTCCCTGAACTCCCTCAGCAGTTCATCCCATGGCAGAACATCGTTAGCCATCCCTGTCTGGCTGGGCCCCCCTTGGCTGACATTTGGGTCTCGGGTTCTGTCATGTGATTTTGGTGATTCCAGACCATCAGCGTCTGACCCCGCACCTGGAGCAGGGGATGTAGCAGCTACGACTGCACAGGGCTCTGAAAAACCTTCCTAGATCTCAACTTCTCATACTTCCTTCATCAACACATGGAAAGGCAAGGGACTAGATTTCCTTTGATGCAGTTGCAATTTGAGCAACGCCCAGCTAGAGTGCCGGGCAGAGCAGACTATATGATCCAGTCTTACCCGGTCCACTTCACTAGAGGTCCAACCCCCCTTTCAAAAAATGGTTTGCAAGATTCCCTCTAATCGATCCATGTAGGCAGATAACAATTCCCACGGGTGTTGTCTAACATCTTTAAGCTTCCATTTCAAGGCCTCAACACTAGTGGTGCCCCCAAACACATTTTCAAGGGCAGTTAGGTACTCTTGGGCTTTGGCATCAGGATCAGAGACCCTCAGGGAGTGAAAAGTACGTTGGGCGGGTCCCTGGGGGCTCTCCCCCAAGCGAGCCCTTTTTTCTGCCTCTGAGCATTGTCAGTCTTGTACCACAAGGGTAGCAGAGTCTATCCAGGTTTCCAGATCGACCTCCACATTTGGAGTAGGGCGGATGCCAGAGAATACTTTGAGCTTGCTGTAAGAGTCATGACTATTGGCAGATACAAACATAGGGGCTAGCACTGGCACAGAAGGAGGGGCAATAACAGGTGCTGGAGGGGGAGAGGGTGTTGGGGGAGGAACGCCCCCAGGTGGCAATAATAGTTTCTTTAAATCCTCCACAGTTTTACCCTCCTCCAACAAAAATTTATCAAATTTCTCCTCAAAAGTTTCAGATAGTGTGGGGGCATTTCTCCCCCCCCCCCCGGGTCTCTACTGTCCTTAGTAATCACTCTCCAGGCAGTGAGGGCTCCCTCTGGGGTAATAGTCTGTGGCACTTTGGAGCTATCTATGGGGTCCTTATACTCTACTAGGGCCTTGAAAGTGTGGATGAGCAAATCAGCATTACGACCCACCGCCACAGGGTTTTGTAAACCTTCCACCTTGGAAAATACTCCCTGTACAGTGTCCGTATTGATACCCAGGGGGATGTCCAGAATAAGTATAGCATTCTGGGGGTCGATCTCCTCCCCAGTACACCACTCCACCAGCCGGTGCACAGCCACTTCTGTCGGGGTACCCATTTATTTTTTTTTTTAACAGTGGTTCGTAAATGTGGCCACTAGAGGACACAAAATCCCAGTGGTGAGCCTCCAAGATGTAACCCCCAGGTGACGCTATCCCAAGGGCTACTACCCCTGTCTACTTGACTACTGAGAGGTTGAGGGGCCTAGTTTCTATTGCGGGTGCCTCCACCCAGAGGTCAGGGTTTGTAGTGGTTAGACTAGCTTGATCACAGCCTTCTGGGACACCGTGACCCCCTTTGGTTCCCTCTAGTGGCTCACACAGTACACAGGAGTTACAGCCCCAATACCCCATATATACACACTGTTCACTCATAAAGCACCACTAACCCTCGACACTGATTCTGCAGCACGTCTCTGAGGATCCCTTGTAAAATAAGGTTAAACAACATACACAGCAAAATACAATACTGTTTCCATAAGTACCAACACCACAGACAGTATATAGTATAACAACAACAAATCTGATTTATTTAGGGGACAGTAACATGGGAGGGGGAAATCAGGTTAATTGGTGGCATTAAATCACAGTACTGTGCACACATACAGGGTCTGAAAAGTCACACTCTGGGTACCCAGGTTGGGTGGGGTGGCTAGCCAGGTCCGTTGCCTGGGGTTGGCCGGCAGGTGCACATGGATAGGGCCTTGTAGAAGAAAATATATGTATAACACCCAATTGTAATCTGGAGCCAGATGGCTTAGTCCATGAAGCAGTGAAACAACAAGAATTAGATGACACACTTGTGATTGAAAACAGGCTGCAGGGGAATACCCTGATTTGTACTCACAAAACCCAAGCTGAGAACTGGATGGTGGATGTTCTCTGGATTGTCAGAAACAACAGGATATGGAGACAAGGTCCTTGTGACTGGACCCCACTGCAGTTTATAGCAAACAGATTTAGTCCGAGACAACCTGGGGTTTGCTTCCAGCTTCAACACACAGCACACAACACAGGGGATTGGAAATAGTGATTCCCCACAAGCACTACGCACATTCATATGTAAAATGAAAGTACTATACCAGGCAGGCTGCTCCTCAGTCCCGATCACACTTACTGCAAAATACCCGGGAGCACACGCAGCAGTTTCAGTTCCTGACAGACCGAGCGCGATTCAGCAATTTCTCCAGTCTTCTACAGGGTGAGCCTGGTTTCCACACTTCTAGTGCTTCTTTCTCCTCACAGCTCGGATTCAGTCCAAACTGGCACTCACAAAGGCTGCAGACCGAAACTCAGGGCCTCACACGCACTTCCCGCGCGAAACTATACGCCGCAAAAGCACACAGCTCCTTCTCTCTTTACTGCCACAACTGATCTGATCTTTCCAGTCATGGAGCAGGGCATTTCCTTTAGCTCCACACTATTCTGTTGGCTGATTCAGCTTTCACTCACAATAAGACTCCCTCTGTTGGTAGAAAAAGGCGCCAAGGTCAAAACTACATTTCCCAGAGTCACTGCCCATACAATCACCTTGTGGCTGGCTCAAAATTAAGAGTCCAAGTTCTGATTCATCCACAGGCTCCATTTTAGGGTCTCCCTATCATCCTGATTGGTCCAAGTCAGCTATTCAGAACCAAAATGAAAAAGCTATACTGAAACAGTTCATGCTGAAGGGAAGACAGGGTAGACAAACTACATTTTCTCAGTCATTCTGAATGATTTCTTGCGAACTGCTTTGTCTTTCAACAAGGCTTCCTCTGCACATGTAGCAATGGCAGAAACGGAGCGAATTGACAGCAGCCCGGGCAGGATTCGGGCATTAGAACACACAGTCCCCCCATACAAACTAATTAAGTCTACAAGCAGACAGCTCTCAAAGAGACAGTACGTGGAGGCTCAAATAGCACTCACTTGAAACCACATTTAAACAGCTCAGACGCCGAACACCGCCCAGACTTGGAGCATTCAGGTAAGCTTCTGGAAGACTTTTGGGAACCCCCATTTGCAAGGGGGTTACATAAACGTATCACCGTTGCGAAAGAGACCGTGAGCTCAACAGGCTTCTGCTTGGTAAAATGTTCCTACAGTGCTGTTTTTGTTTTCAAATGTTCTTTCCTAATGCAGAGGTAGTTTTCCCCGTAACACCTGTAACCCCCATGTGAGCACAGACCGTAACAATGCAGTCTATCTGTTTGCTTAGATTGTAGCCTATTTGAAATTGCTTTTTCCATTTTTTTAGCAGGTTTGTATATGGTGGAATACTGTCACACATCTGTACAACAGACCAGGGAATGTATGCAATTTGGAAGGCAGTTTGATCTGTTAGTTGGTGCACTGAAACCATAAAGCAGGATATTAAAATCCCCATCATAGCTGGTGGTTTAAGGAGTGACCTATGCCAAATTACCTAAGCTCACTGTGCTTTAATTCTTTCTGCTGCAAAACTGCACAGAAGCAGGACCCCACTGAAAATGAGATGTTATCCTGGGTAATCTAAAATAAATATGAGACCACTGCCAGGCAGCAGCAGGAACAAGGTGGGGGGGACACAAGTTTATTTTCAGAGGAAAGAGTCATGAAGGTACTTGCACATCTGAAGGTGGACAGGGCTATGAGAATGGATGGGATACACCCAAGGGTACTAAAGGAACTCAGGGAGGTGCTACCAGCCCTATGTTCAACAACTCTCTAGAGACGGACCTGGTTCCAGAGGACTAGAGGAGAGCTGGCCCATCAGCACATCGGTAGCACTACTGTTCACGAGGCCGGCAACCATGGTTTGGGAACAGGCTGGGTCATCAGGCTGGCCGGGGTGAGGAGGACTGAGCATCCCAGAGGATGCATTCCTGCAAGGAGGGAGTCCAGCACTCCAGCAGAAATAAATGCCAGCAGAAGAAATATAAAGTGCAAAATGCTGTGAAAAATGTATTCAAAGGCAAGCCAGAGCTGCACTTAGAGACCCCAGCGCTTTAGTGGTCAAGCCTTAATCAGGGGTGTGCACCCCCTGCTGAAAACTTGACCTGCTTCTGTCTCTAGGTGCAACTCTGCTTCTGCTGTAAATATTTCACAGCATTTTCACTCTTTCTTGTACAACATTATTCTGCTGGAGTGCTGGACTTCCTGTGATGGTTGACTGTTTTTGGGCTGGCTACCCACTATCAACACCCTTCTCCTGTGGCTGTGCAGCGTTATCTTGGACTGTGTTTTCCAGGGAGGGAGAGCTGTGGCTCCACTGCTATACTGCCACCTGGGGGAGAAAATGTGGCAGTGCAGTCAGGGTGATGCAGTGGTGGGGGGATGCAGGCTGGTGCCACGCTATGCACATTAGTGTGCTTGTGCATATGCACCTGTGCCACCTGCGTCCCGAGGGATGCGACCAACAGAACAAGTGAAATACCCTGGCAGAAAGCAGGATGACTACCTGCAGGCACCACACTGGCTTCATGACTCTCCTCCAGTCTGGGATCTGGTCTCAACAGCGTGATGGCCTAGCCTGTCACCCCCTTTTGAGATGGTATGACAAGTGGAGGATGGAGTTGGAAGGTAAGCCAACAAGACTCTGGGTGACAGAGCTAGCATAGACCAGCATGAAGAGGCCTAGCCAGAGATAAAAATATGAAGAAAAAAAAAAGAACTGGAGGAGAGCAGACATGGTCCTCTACATAAGAACGGCCGCAGGGTGAAGGCTAGCAACAATAGGTCAATAAGACTTACCTCAGTGGTAGGGAAATTAATGGAAACCCTGTTACAGGAAAGGTTGCTGGAGTCTCTTATATCCAGTGAGCTGCAAGACCACAGGCAGCATGGATTTATGGGTGAAGTCATAGAGACGAATCTGACTGATTTCTTTGACTGGGTGCCGAGGGAAATAGATCAGGGGAGGGCAGTGGATATGGCCTATCTGGACTTGAGGAAGGACTTTGTCACTGTGATGCATAGGAGACTGATAAAGAAATTGAGCAGGCTAGGTGTACAATTCAAAATGGGGAAATGGGTTAAAAACTGGTTAACAGATAGGAAACAGTGGGTGTTGCTTGCTTCTAATGATAGAGTGTGCTCTCTACTAGGGTGCAGAGGAATCAGAATATAGTTCACCTCCAGCACTGATAAAATTAAGATGATGACTGAGATCATGACTTAAACAGTATTAATAGAATACAATTGATCCCATCAGTTTTTATCCTTACTTAGGGTGTGAGCCATGAGAGTAATTGATTGTGTTTTTTATGCATTTTGAGCACTGAGCACATTTTGAATTCGTTACATATGTGATTGTACTGTGTCTTTAAACATACTATTTTTAAGTGACCCATGTGATGTATTGGTTATCCTCCTAATGACGCATCTCATGCGAACCCGGTAGTGTGATGATCCGCTGGTGTTGTTCTGTGGTGGTATGTATGTAATCCCTAGGTGGCACTATCCCAAGGACTACTACCCCTGCCTGCTTGGCTAGTAGCAGGTTAAGGGGCCTGAGTTCTGAAACGAGTGCCTCCGCTCTGAGGTCAGGGTTGGTAGTGGTCAAGCTAACCTGGGCAAAGCCCTCCAGGACACTGTAACCCCCCACTTTTCTTACTAGTGGCTAGAACAATACACAAATATCACTTTCACAATACCCCTGATACACCACGCAAGTACCCACACTGTTTGCCCTTACCACCAGGGCTTTCCTCTGGCCTGGCCCTGGGGATCCCCTGTAAAACAAGGTTATACACAGCAAATAACAGCAGTACAGTACTCTTGCACAAACTGGAACCACAGTCAGGATAAATGCAAAAAAACAGTTAGATCTAATTTATTTAAGGGGCTTGAACAAAGGAGGGGCGTAATCAGGTTAATTAGCTTAAAGGCTCTATCAAACAGTTGTGCATGCACTTCAGGGTCCATAAACAGTCACACACTATGGGTACCCAGATGGAGAATGGTGGGCTAGCCAGGAATGTTGCAGCTGGTTGGGGCCCTGTGATGGAAGAAAACCACATGCACAACACACACTATTTGTAATCCGGAGCCGGAGGGCTCAGTTCGTGAAAAGAAAATGACAAGACAATCAGATGACACACTTTTAGATTAGGCTGTTGTTGCAGTGAGCTACCCTGATGATTACTCACGATACCCAAGACTGGACACAGGCTGGATGAAAATCGAGACAGCAGGTGGTTAATCTGGAGTGCCAGGAGAAGCAGGGCCCACACGATTAGCCGAGGCATCATTCCTGTTCAAGTGTGGAGCAGGGGGCTGATCCCCAGGCAGGTCTCTCATCAGTGGCTTTCTCTGTGCAGTGGGGTAGTTTGGTAGGGCCAGCATGGCATGGCCCAGGCAGAATGGAGATGAACATGGATTCAGTCCGATTAGGCTGGATAAGGCTTCCAGCAAGCAGAACACAGTTCACACAGTGGGCAACCAAATAGAAACATAGACTATGACGGCAGATAAGGACCACTTGGCCCACCCACTCTGCCCATTTTCCTACCATTTGGATAAGCTGCTGATTCTAGTTAAAGGAGGAGCCTTTGTTGTGACTGGCAGACAGATCAGCCAACCAAACCTTTTGGATTCTGGGGAAAAGACCCTGGCTTGCTGACAGTTGAGTCAGATCTCAGTTGGGAGCTGAATGAGCAAGAGCTTGAGACAGTCAAGCAGCCATCTGAGTAGTTTCGTGTGGGAGAACTGTGGAAAGGCCTGAGTGAATCACGACCCACTTTCAATGCACAGCACATTTACCAGCAAGGAAATTCTACTGTACCAGGCAAACTGCTCTCCAGTCATGATCGCAAAGTCTCTGCACAAACCAGGGATTTAAAAGCAGCTGGAAATCCTGACAGGCCGATCGCATTCAGCAAATCTTCAGTCTTCTTCAGGTATGAGCCTGGTAAAAAAATCAGTGGCTTACTTTGTTCTCACAAATTTGGATTTAGTCCGAATTAATTCTCTTCTCTCCCTCTCAGGGGCAGCAGGCAGAGATGCAGGCCACAACTCAGGCCTTTCCACAGTTCTCCCACACTAAACTACTCAGATGGCTGCTTGACTGTCTCACGCTCTTGCTCATTCAGCTCCCAACTGAGATCTGACTCAACTGTCAGCAAGCCAGGGACTTTTCCCCAGAATCCAAAAGGTTTGGTTGGCTGATCTGTCAGTCACACCAAAGTCTCCCCCTTCAGGTGCAAAAAGGCACCAGAAGCCCCAAACTACAATTCCTACATATTTTGACTCCAGACAGCTCCTGTAGTCCGGCTACATTTTTAGGTCCCACCAGAATGGAGTGGTCCAATTCACAGTCCAGGACCAAGATAGTGGAGATAAACAAAACAGTCCTTGCTACAAAGAAGGAAGGTTATACAAACTGCATTATCATTATCACCCTAAATGATTTTCAGCAAATAGTTACATCTTTGAAAAGAGCTCCCTCTCAGATTACTTATGACTGCAATCCAGGCAGCAAGAGACAGTACACAGAGGCTATACAGGCACTCTCTGGCAATCACATTTAAACTGCTAAAATGCAGGACACCAGTCTGGCAGTGAGCATGTAGGCAAGCTTGAGAAAGACGTTTTGGGAACCACCATTTGGGGGGGGGGGGCGCTACACCCTTCCCTGCCTGGAGAAAACTTGGTGTCCATGTCAAGTCTGTACCATCATGCATCAGTTAACAAAAACTTGTTACTTTACTATACATATTCACTACATTTCATGATACTATATCCATTCTGACAACACATTGTGCATATTTCACACAGGTAAATTGAACATTACTATACTGAATCAGGTAGTAACTTCTTGTACCTTAAACAATGCAAGAGGGGGCCCTTCCCTATCAGCTAACTTGGGGCTAGAGGGGGCAGGGGCACCATATTGAGAGTGAAAGACAAGTAACCTGGAATTGGTTGTCAAGCTCAATTTGGGGAGTGAGCTTGGTGAGACATAAACACCTTTGTGCACCACATTGAGAGGCAAATCCACTGTCCTCCCAGGAGAATCATAACTGAGGCATAATACTGGCTTGACAGCTCGGCCAGTCTTTCTAAGGGGGATAAATACAGTCTCTGTAATCTCAGCACTGGTCTGGGGACTCTCGCTACTTGTGAGGGGTGCCTCTGTCTGGATGGGAGCGTCTAAACTTGGGGCACTGTTGGCTCCCTGTTCTGCGGGCTCTGTTTCTACAACACTTGACTCATTTTATGAAGGCTCAGGTAAAATCAAGCTTTGAGGCACTGAAGGGGGGTGGTCAGCACGCTCATAGTGTTCTTCAAGTTCTGGTATGTCACCAGAAAGACCCATTTCATCAGCCCCTCCCTCAGGCAAATTATACAGTTCCACAATACACAGACTCAGCATCTTCAGACATGATACTTTGCACTTCACTTTCAGGAGCATTGGCTCCAAGGACAAAGCTGGGGAGTTAGGCAGTCCAGAAGGCCCAGCTTCATCCCCACAATTAATCATGGGGTTACCTCGAAAAAGCTGACTTAGTTCATAAGAGGGGTAATAGGCACAGTCGCACTCACTTTTGTCAGAAGTGGACTGACAGTCACTATCATTCTGGGCCTGCTGCAGAGGAAACCTTAAATCTGTGACCTATGGGGTAGGTTGACTCTCTCTCTCTTTCTAGCAGCAGTACGAGTCACTGGACCAAGGGGCTCAATTTCTGGGGGTTCAGCCTCAATCATGACTTGGCCAATAGGTAGCAAGTGGTTACGGTGCATGGTCTTGACAGCTTTGGAGTTGTTCTCTGGGCGCATCTTGTACACAGGTAACTCATCCAACTGTCCAACTACTACATGGTGAGGAAGGTTCCACCGATCAGCAATTTTGTGTTTACCATGTGGTCCCAAATTGCGTAACAACTCACGGTCTCCAGGTTGAAGCTCTTGAGCCTTTACTTTTTTTTATCATGCCTCTCTTTGTTGGTGAGATTTCTCTTTGCGGCTATTGTCTGGGCCAGTTGATAGGCATGGTTCAATTGAGCTTTCAGTTTTTGTACATATTGCAAGTAGTTTTCAGCTCAGACCCCATCTGGAGAGACCCCAAAACAGAAATCAACTGGAGCCGGGCCTCTCTCCCAAACCTGAAGCAGTAGGGGGAGAACCCAGTAGCATCATTTTTTGTGCAACTGTATGCGTGTACCAAGGTGCTAATTTGCTGGCTCCATTAATGTTTGTCTTTTGGGTGGAGGCTGCCCAGCATGTCTAGAAGGGTGCGGTTAAAACGTTCTGGTTGAGAGTCTCCCTGCGGGTGGTACAGGGTGGTTCTTGACATTCACACCCCCCATAGAGAGAGCATGTCTTTGATTAGCTGACTCTCAGAGTCTCTGCCTTGATCAGAATGAATCCGCTGGGGGGCACCATGGTGGACGAAGACATTTTCCATTAGCACCTTGGCCACGGTGGATGCCTTTTGATCTTTGGTGGGAAAAGCTTGTGCATACCATGTGAAATGATCCGTAACCACTAAC
The DNA here is from genome assembly GCA_016271365.2 of Neoceratodus forsteri. NCBI lineage: Eukaryota > Metazoa > Chordata > Ceratodontiformes > Ceratodontidae > Neoceratodus > Neoceratodus forsteri. The sequence continues at coordinate 627,644,251 of CM028131.1, forward strand.
ACATTGCCAATGTTCAGCTGATCAGGTTCTAAACACAAGAAGTCTATGCAGACTAGTTCCATGGGGGCACTGGTAGTAATATTAACAAGGGGGGGCAGTCCTCTAAGGCAGGGCTTTTCTTTGCAGGCAGCGACTACAAATCTTTACAAAGTGCTCAACTGTGGCCCCCATTTTGGGCCAGTAGAAGCAAGGTCGTACCAGGTCAAGGGTTCTGTCAATACAGAGGTACCCCATGTGATTGTGGAGGGACCTCAGCACCAAATCTTTAAAGGCCGTGGGAAGGACCAATTGTTGCTTGTCTACTTTGCCACTATGATCTACTGTCTCTCTATACAACAACTGATTGAGCAACTTCAATCTGGGGCCTTCTTTAAACAATAAAGCAGTTCGCAAGTCAGTGGAACGTAACTTAGACACATCTTTCCCCGCACGCAGGGCATCAAGTGCTGGCTGAATTATAGGATCTTGGGACTGAGCCCACTGAATTCTGTCATTGTCAAATTGAGGTGGTGCACTAATATCTAGAGCAGAGAAGTGGCAATAAGCAGCTGGTGTGCAGGTGTCAAAAGAGCCCAAGCAATCTACTAAAGAGTCCACTGTGTCCGCAAACATCTGGTCATCTCTATCAAACTTTTGGCACAATGCTTGAATGTCAGGTTCAGACAGCCTGACCCAGTCACTCTTGGAAGTTGGCCTTTGTGATAGGGCGTCAGCATCAATATGTTTCAGGCCCGGTCTGTATTCGACAGCATAATCATAGGTTGATATTTCCAGTGCCCAGTGGTGTCTAACTTAGATGAAATTTGTACATAGGTCAACGGGTTATTGTCAGTCTTCACCAGTATCCTTGCCCCATAGAGGTATTCATGAAACTGGTCAACGATGGCCCATTTTAGCGCAAGAAACTCCTACTTATGCACAGGGTAGTTTTGTTCGGATGGGGTCAAGCTCCTACTGGTGAAAGCTACTGGTCTCAGGCCATCCTCATTGTCTTGATACAGCACCGCTCCTAGACCCTGCAGACTAGCGTCTGTATGCAGCACATAGGGTTTGGTGGGGTCAGCATCGGCGAGGATGTGGGCGTGGGTGAGCTGGTATATGATCTCATGGAAGGCTACTTCAGTCAGGCATCCAGCAGGGCCCAAAGAGTTCACCTGGGTGGAAGTATACTTTTTCTGGTTCTTTAACGAACCCTTTTTGTATTTATGATAGGTAGGAGGGTAACCCTGGGTAAGGTGCAAGAGTGGGCGAATCACTTTGGAATAGTCTTTTATGAACCTGCGGTAGTATCCACAGAACCCCAGGAAACATTGTAGTTCTTTCAGATTATGGGGCTGGGGCCAAGCAGTCAGTGCTTCAGCCTTACTGGGATCAGTCTCTATCCCTTTTGTAGATACTATGTGCCCCACATACTTCATGGAGGTTTGGAAAAACTGGCACTTGTCAATGGACAGCTTGAGGCTGAAGTCTTCCAGTCAGTCTAGGACTTTAAACAGTTGGTTCTCATGCTCCTGTACCGTGCTCCCAAACACAGTGACATCCTCCAAGTACACCAGGCATTCCAGCAACTTCATATCTCCCACTGCACGTTCCATCAGTCGCTGAAAGGTGGCCGGGGCACCTGAAATCCCTGTGGCATCCTCCAAAACTCGTAGAACCCCAATGGACAGATAAAGGCTGTTTTCTCATGGTCTTCTGGGGACATCGGGATCTGGTAGTATCCTCTGCGAAGATCCAACACCAAGAACCATTTGCTCCCATTCAAGCAGTCCAGGGCATCTTGTATACGAGGCATAGTGTATTGGTCTGGGACTGTCTGCCAGTTCGGGGTTCGATAATCAACACACATCCTCACAGATCCATTCTTCTTACACACAACCACAATGGGAGAGGTACATGGGCTCCTGGATTCTTGCATCACACCAGCAACGAGCATTTCCTGCAAGCGTCTTCTCACATCATCTATGTCTGCTGGGGCTAGGCGTCAGAACCTCTCTCGAAATGGCTGTTCATTGTGTAGGCATATGTGATCCTCCGCACCCTGGACACATCCCACATCCCATTCCGTCAACAAAAACACTTGGTCTCTCTGGGCAAGTCTCTTGCTAATTCTAGCCTTCCATTCAGCTGGCAATGGGGAGTCACCAAAGTCGAACAAGTCTGGGGTCACTCTACCCTTCTCACCAGGGTGCTTGTTGCTGGGCAGTACTGCAGTGTCTGTGCAGTGTACCGTAGCTAGGGTGCACCCTCTGTTCACCTGGCTCTCCCGATCTGACACACTGTGAATCTCGACCATCACTCGTTGTTTATAGGCATGGGCACAAGCAGGCAAGATGCTGGGCTTGACCAATAATCCTTCCGGCAATTTTCCATCGCCTGGTGCATCCAACATCAGTATTTTGTTCTTAACATCTTTCCAGAGGTGGACCTCCCCTTGAATGGTACACTGGGCATTAGGGGCCACTACCATTGAATCGGGATCCTTCTTCCACACGGTCCCCACCAGTTCATCCTGGTCTACTTCCTTGGGTTTCTGTTGCGAATCATAGGCCCTCTTGATCGGAGCCAGAATTCTCAGGGCTCTCCCAGTCCATCACCCTTGTTTCTCATGACAGAGTTGTGCCAGTCTCCCAAACATATGGGTGTTTGTCCCAGTTAACAGGGGGACCCCATCATGCAGTCCGGTGGGGGGACACACTAGGGCCAATGTCTGTACTTGCTCCTCTACACCCATTACAGTTGCAGGAAAAGACAACCAGAGGTGGACATACTCTAGGTAGGGATGAGACTTGTCGCTCAGGCCTCACACATATAGGCCTTCCAGGGATTGCAAAGGCACATCAGATAAGTGTTTGTTATACCAGTCCTGGAATACTGTGGTCACTTGTGACCCACTGTCAAACCATTCACAATCACCATAGTCTTCATTGAAGGGCCCACTATTTTGGACCAGTGTGGAGAGGCAGTAGCAGAGGACTGGACAGACGATTTAGCCACAAAGAAATTTGAGTTAGGGTTTCTTGAACCCTCACTGCAGTCATTTTGGGCACCCCTTGGCCACTGATTTGCTTTTCGGAGCTACCCTTGCAGTCTGTTTACCACTCTTTCTAAGTCCTTCTGAGACAGGCATTCTTTTTTCATATGGCTGTCCTTTCCACAGTTATGACAAATGATAGACTCCTGAGTCATCCTGGGAGAGGACATCATGTGAGGAACTGAAGCAGTAGTAAGAGATTGGGGTCTAGTATCTGCTTGCAGCAGTGAGAGTGGTGCAACTTGTCTTTACAGTTCCTTTAGAGTGGTAGTCAATCCGGTGATCTCAGCCTTTGAGCCACCCCCAGTAGCGGATGCCTGAGGATGCACCTCCACCCCCATGCCAGTCACGTCCTGAAAGGGACCAGAATCTTGTTCCATGGGGTAAACCCTTGCAGAGGCACCCATCCTCAACTTTTGGACTTCCTTTAGTAGCTCATTTTTCCAATGCTGGGCCCAGGGCAGGAAGTCCTTTGCATTCTCAGAGTGCTCGTTAAGTGCCGACTTTTGCCCCTGAGCCTCACTTGCCTGGTCACTCTCAGTCACTTGTGCAGCAGCAGCAGATATGGGTGCAATTCCCCCATGGGGTCACCTTTGCTCAACCCCCCGAATTTCTTTCATTAGCTCGTCATAGGAGGGGGGCGATTCCAGTCTGGTGGCAAGGCGCAACTGAAGCAGTAACAATTCTGAAAATGAAGCAGACTTAAGGATCCAGTCTAGCCTAGTTCAATCTAATTCATTTGATGGCAAACTACCCTTACTGAGGCACTTTTGTAGCAGCTTTTCAAGCCGAGGTACATACACAGACAATGGCTCCCCTGGGTACTGTTGAGCGTTTCTTACTCTCCACCACAGATCCTCATCTGAATCCGGGCTCCCATACACATTTTCCAATGCATCAAGATTGTCCTGTGCAGTTGCTTTGGGGTTATTGGCCTGCTTGGCATGGATGGTCACCAGGGCAGGACCTTGGAGGCTCTCACGCAACCTCTTTCATTTCTCTGCTTCTGAGCATTGCCATTCAAGTACTAGAGGGGCAACGTAGTCTATCCAGGTCTCCCAGTCATTCTCCCCTGGGGATGGGGAGGGTGCCCGAGAAGATTCTCAGCCTTCGGTAGGAGTCGTGACTAATGGCATGTACAGATATAAGGGCCAGCATTGGCATGGGCACAGAAGGCGGAGAAGTAACTGGTGCTGGAGTGAGAGGGGGTGTTGGGGAAGGAACACCCCAGGTGACAGGAATAGTTTCTTAAAGTCCTCCATGGTTTTCCCTTACTCCAACAACAACTTAGCAAATTTCTCCTCAAAAGTCTCAGATAATGGTGGGATCTCATCCTCCCCGGGGTCTTTACTGTCTTTTGTTATCACTCTCCAGGCAGCTGGAACCCCTCCTGGGGCAATAGTCTGTGGCATTTTAGAGCTGTCCATGAGGTCACTACACTCTACCAAGGCTATGAAAGTTTGGGTGATCAAATCAGCCTGTCGACCCACCACCACAGGGTTTTTTAAACATTCAGCTTTGGAGAGTGCTCCCTCTACAGTTTTCTTACTGGTACCCAGGGGAATATCCAGTATAAGTAGAACATTTTGGGAGTCAATCTCCTGCCCAGTACACCACCCCACCAACTGGTGTACAGCCATTTCTACTGGTGTAGCCATTATTCTTTAACAATAATTCATAATTTTTGGCCACTAGAAGGCACAAAATCCTAGCGGTGCCTCCAAAATGTAACCCCTAGGTGGCGGTATCCCAAGGGTTACTACCCCTGCCTGCTTGGTTAGTAGCAGATTAAGGGGCATGAGTCCTGAAACGGGTTCCTCCACCCAGAGGTCAGGGTTGGTAGTGGTCAGGCTAAGCTGTGCACAGCCCTCCTGATCACTGTAACCCCCCTCTTTCCTTACTAGTGGCCGGAACAATACACAATAATCACTTTTACAATACCCCTGATATACCACATAAGTACCCACACTGTTTGCACTTACCACCAGGGCTTTCCTCTGGCCCGGCTCTTCGGACCCCCTGTAAAACAAGATTATACACAGCAAATAACAGCAGTACAGTACTCTTGCACAAACTGGAACCACAGTCAGGGTAAATTCAAGAAAGAGTTGGATCTGATTTATTTAAGGGGCTTGAACAAGAGAGGGGCATATTCAGGTTAAGTTGCTTAAAGGCTCTATCAATCAAACAGTTATGCATACACTTCAGGGTCCATAAACAGTCACACACTCTGGGTACCCAGATGGAGAATAGTGGGCTAGTCAGGAATGTTGCAGCTGGTTGGGGCCCTGTGATAAAAGAAAACAACATGCACAACACACAGTATTTGTTATCCGGAGCTGGAGGGCTCAGTTCGTGAAAAGAAAACAACAAGATAATCAGATGAGACAATTTTAGATTAGGCTGTTGTTACAGGGAACTACCCTGATGATTACTCACAATACCCAAGGCTGAACACAGGCTGGACGAAAATCGAGACAGCAGGTGGTTAATCTGGAGTGCCAGGAGAAGCAGGGCACACATGATTCGCCGAGGTGTCATTCCTGTTCAAGCGTGGAGCAGGGGGCTGATCCCCAGGCAGGTCTGTAGTCTGTGGCTTTCTCTGTGCAGTGGGGTAGTATTTTCAGCTTCTCCAAGTGTAATTCCCCTGTTTCTTGTCAGTTTTTTTTTTCTTTTTCCTTGTTAGTGGCTCAGTAGGTTGCACATTCACCTCTGGTACTGGAAGATTAAAGGTCATGGGTTCTAGTCCCACACCAGGAACTTGGGTTGATACCTAATGCTGACACTGTAGTGCAGCACTGAGTGAGTGGGGGGTCTGCACTGTTGAAGTGCTGTCACGAGCTGTTAAACCAAGGTCCTTACTATTCATTTGTGGTGATTGTTCATGTGGAAGTTAACGATCCCATGGCACTTATGATAAGAGCAGGTGATTTTTTTCCTCAGTGTTCTGGCCAACATTCCTCCCTTCACTCCTGGATGTGAGCTGTTGCAGACATGTGCCTTTCCAAGGCAAACTAAGGCCAAGTGACATAAGCAATTCTTGGATATTACAGATGACTTTCCTCTAATACAGTGTGTCTAGAGTAAAGCTAAAGAGACAGCAACACTGGCTCGGATCTTTAGCAATAAGGATGATGTGGTCACAGATGTGGAAACTGGATAGATGCTAGGAAAAGTAACCATGACATTATCATGTTCTGTATCGGAAAGAAGGGGAGGCTCAAAGAAAGGTACATGAACCATGTTCCCATATGAGATGGATTTTGTGAAAATGAGGGTACTTACAACGAAGGTGCCTTGGGGAAAAAAGTTCTTGGAGACAAGTCTTCAGCAAGCCCAAGTTTAACTGGTCATGTAATGCAGTGAATTAGTAACTGGTCGCATGACACAAATGGTTATATTAAATGGTATATAAATATTCATGTGGAAACAAATAACCGGGGGAGTCCTGCAAGGTTCTATTCTGGGACCAGTGTTGTTCATAATATTTATAAGCAAACAGCAGGTGACACCAGTAGCTGGGTTGACAAGTTTGCTGATGACATCAACATTGGAAGGGTAGTTACATCTCAGGAGGCTGATGAAATGCAGAGGAACGTTGATATTCTTGGGAACTGGTCAGAAAAAATGGCAGATGATTCTGAGCTACAGTGTTCCAAACTGTGAAGTGATGCATCTAAGGAAGAAGAATGAAAAGGTTGAAAACTACCCAAACGACACAGGCATTGTTGAAGCTTGTTAGGAAAAGGACCTGAAGTAGTGATCAGGAACAACTTTAAATGGGGGCAACAGTGCAGGGCAGTGGCTATCAAAGCCAATGCAGTCATGGCATGCATGAAGAGAAACTTCATAAGCAGTTCAAGAGTTATTGTTATCCCTCTGAATAGATCAATGGTTAGACCTTATCTTGAGTGTAGTGCACATTTATGGTTCCTATATCTGAGGAATGATATGGACAGGACTGTGAAAGTGCTGAGGACAGCAGTCAAGGCAGTTGAAGGTTTAGGAAACACAGACTATGAAGACCGACTGACAGAACTAAGACTGTTGTCTTTAAAAAGAGCAGACTCCAGGATGAAAGTGAAAACAATTGTAACCCCCCTGCAAATGGGGGTTCCCAAAAGACTTCAAGGAGCTTGCTTGAATGCTCCAAGCCTGAATGGTGTTTGGCGTTTAAGCCACTTATCAGTGAGTGTTTTTAGAGCCTCTGGTACTGTCTCTTTAAGAGCTGTCTGCTTGCAGACATAATTAGTTTGTATGGGGGACTGTGTGCTTCTCTGAGTACCACTGAGCTGCTGCCAATTCACTTCATTTTGCAGTCACTAGAGTGCAAAGGAACCTATCTGAAAGATGTAACTGTTTGCCAGAAATTGTTTAGAGTAATGGTAAAGTTGCAGTTTGTCTAACCTGCTTTCTTTGCAGTCAGAACTGTGTCTGCTAGTTCCCCATTCTAGTTTTGAACTGCTGAACTGGACCAATCAGTGTGGGGTAAGCTAGCTCTAAAATGGTGCCTTGGACGAATCAGAACTTGGACTCATAATCTGAGCCAGCCACAAGAGGATTGTATGGGCAGTGACTCTGGGAGATGTAGTTTAGACTTCAGTGCCTTTTTGGACCAACAGCAGCAGTCTATTGTGAGTGACAGCCAATCCAGTCAAGAACTGGGAGGAACTCAAAGGAAGAGCCGGTTTTGTCGGTTGGAGTTTCAGTTGAGCTTTGGCAGTGAAGAAGGAAGGAGCCCTGTGCTTTTTCAGTGTGCAGTTTAGTCAAAAAGCGTGTAAGGCCCAGAGTTCGGTCTGCAGCTTGTTAGGACTGAATCCGTCCTGTGAAAAGAATCAAGGATCTCTGAAGAGTAGAAACCAGGCTCACCCTGTAGAAGACTGGAAGAATTGCTGAAAATTGCACTCGGTCTGTCAGGAACTGAATCTGCTGTGTGTTCTCCCGGTATTGTGCAGTAATTGCGATCGGGATACAGATGCAGCCTGCCTGGTATAGTGCTTTCTTTTATATAAATGTGTGAAGAGGTTTGTGTACCTCAAGTGAGCCCTGCTGACATTGAAGGACCCTATCTTATTTGGAGGTCGTGAGTACTAATTCAGGGTCGCTCCCTGTTGAATTGCCACATTAAATCCAAATGGAATTACTGTACTGCTGACTGTTTAATTTTCCTTTTCTCTGTGTGAAAGGGCCCCTACCAGCTGCCACAGTTTGGACTAGCCACTAGGGCTTGGGTACCCAGGGACAGTAACTGATAGGGATAGGCCTGTGCACAGAGCCATAGGTAGATTATTAGAGTGATAAGCTAATTAACCTGATTTCCCCTGTCCTTGTTATATCCCCTAAATAAATCAGGCTGCTTGTTTCAGCAAAGTTATACTGCCTGAGGTATTTGTCTATGTTAAAGTACTGTACTGTGATTGTTGCACTGTATCTCATTTCACAGGAGGTCCCAGTGCGGAACCAGTCCTGGGGGTAGTGTATACTGTGAAGGTAATTCTGATATATTGTGTGGGCCACTAGTGGGAAGAAAGGGGTTGCAGTGTCCCAGAGGCTGTGACCAAGTTAGTTTAACTATTGCAAACCCTGACCTCTGGGTGGAGGCACCGCCATTGGATCCAGGCCCCTCAACCTGTTAGTGGCAAATCAGGCAGGGGTAGTAGCCCCTGGGATAGCGCCATTTAGGGGTTACACAATATTGAACATAAAGCAGATCTTCAGGATGTACAAGGATGGGAGGACAAGGGGGCATTAAATGTTTTTGAAAGAGGGTATATGCGGTGAAGTATAAGGAAGAATTATTTTACAGCATGAGTGGTGGACACTTGGAAAAGACTTTCAGAACAAGTGGTGTTAGACAGGCTGTTTCTACCTTCAAGCATGAGCTAGATAAGTGCCTTGAAGAGAAAAAGGTGACATGGTATTCCAGCCGAGTTGTTGGGGGAAATAACTCAATGGATAAGTGGTCTTCCTTCTTTCCTAAATGTGTTTGTTCATAAAAATTGAAAATAATAACTTTCTATTCCCCCCATTGCCTCTCCTTTATTCTGTGCTTTTTTTGTCTATTTCTTTTCTGTCACCTTTTTATGTTTGTTTGCACATGTGCAGCAAACATATTGTTACAATAACAGGTTTTAGAAGTGTGTCACTGTCTGGTCCAGTGGAGCTCAAGCTTCAGTGGGCTTGACAGTGAGAGCCCAGTGATCAGTGAAGCTGATCGTGACACTGTTCTCTGCTTCCTGGGCAGAAATTTTGTGTAGTTGAAAGGAGGGAGCTGATCCTATCACAGAGTGGCTTGGTCCTTTCATCTGCATGATGCCAGCCTGCAAGTAGCTGAGCAGCCTGGTGCTTAGCTGACTGACGACCCAAACCCTCACCGTAAGCTAACAACTAAACAAGAATGACACCTACAAAATGCCCCATGCAAGAAGAATAAAACCATGCTCAATATCCCAACACTGTTGCCGGGATATTTCATTTAAATTTCCGTAAAGATGTCCAAAAAACATGTAACTTACAGTCTTAAGGATGCTGAATACAGTTCAAACAAGTGGAACAGCTGCAACATGTTCCTGTCAAACTTACCTTCCGATTGTTGATATGTCACAGTAGCATTTCAATTAAGTCCCAAGTTAATACATCCATAAAACCCTGCAATATCCCATCACCGTTACACATTGCTGACCCCCAGGAAAGTCTCTCAGTATTCCCATCCTCAAACTCTGAAAAAAACACCCTTTCTCATCCTCTGTGCACCCTACCACCCACCTAGTAGTTCTCTGTCCCTCATGGCAACTCCTCTTGTCCGTTGATGTCAAATCCTCAGTGTCCCTCGAAGCGCTGTTTCACTGATGGCCAAATGCACTGAAATGAATAGGGCCCTTTCCTTTCAATGGGCCCCTTCATTTCAGTGGAGGGTTTTCTTTATTTGATGACTATTTTGTTTTTTAATATTTTACTTCCTTTTTTTCTATCAAGGTCATGTTTCGCCCCACCCTGATGAACTCTATGGCTGTCAACTTTCAAATCCCCATCAAAATGGGTGTTTTTGGAGTCTGGTGGTGTGCATTGCAAAAAACAATTTCTAGGGGGATTTGAATGTTTACACCAATAGTGTTCATCAAAGTGGGGCTAAAAAATATTGAGACAGAAAAGAAGTAGGTAACAATACTAAAAAAAAAATTATGACTTAAAGAAAAACACCCATTGAAATAAATGTGAAGTGTGTGTCCATTCATTTAATGTTTTTTTTTTTAAGTCATTACTTTATTTGTTTTTTAATATTTTTTTCTTTTTTTTCTGTCTAGGTCTTTTTGAGCCCCACTCTAGTGATCATTATGGGTGTCTATGTTCAAACCTAGTGATCATCATAGGTGTCTATGTTTAAACCTAGTGATCATTATGGGTGTCTACGTTTAAACCTAGTGATCATTATGGGTGTCTATGTTCAAACCTAGTGATCATTATGGGTGTCTATGTTTAAACCTAGTGATCATTATGGGTGTCTACGTTTAAACCTAGTGATCATTATGGATGTCTACGTTTAAACCTAGTGATCATTATGGGTGTCTATGTTTAAACCTAGTGATCATTATGGGTGTCTATGTTTAAACCTAGTGATCATTATGGGTGTCTATGTTTAAACCTAGTGATCATTATGGGTATATATGTTCAAATCTAGTGATCATTATGGGTGTCTATGTTTAAACCTAGTGATCATTATGGGTGTATATGTTCAAATCTAGTGATCATTATGGGTGTCTATGTTTAAACCTAGTGATCATTATGGGTGTATATGTTCAAATCTAGTGATCATTATGGGTGTCTATGTTTAAACCTAGTGATCATTATGGGTGTATATGTTCAAATCTAGTGATCATTATGGGTGTCTATGTTCAAACCCCTTCAAAATGGGTGATTGCAACACACACCAGCATCCATCCATTTTAAGGGTATTTGAAAGTTGACATTGATAGGGTTTGTCTGGGTGGGGCCAAAAGGACCTTGACAGAAAAGAGTATGAAAAAATATTAATAAAAAAGCTATGAACTAGATAAAAAAAATTTGATTCCTGTAGGTGCAAGGTGTGGCTCATGGCAGGATGTAACTTTTCATGAAATCACTGGCTTGTAAAAGTGATGCTCCCAGCCCACTAAGGAGATTTCTAGGGCTGGGACTGGTGTAGAATGGGCTGATTGGGCCCAAAATTGTAATTTGTGGCTGGGCAGCGGGGCGCATAGTCGCTACTTCTACCCCTAGGTTAATAAGTAATGTTGAAATTCTTCAAAGTTTTGTCATAACTTTGCTATTTTTCTAGATTTTGTCAACTTTTCAACATATCCCTTTTTATTACCAACCTCATGAATAAGGCAAGTGTAACTTTTAAAATCACCTCCAAAACATGTTTTTGCAGTTGCACTGCAAAATCACCTTTCAGATGGTGTTTAAAAATTTCGTTTGTCTTGATCATAACGTGGGATCAACAGGCCCTATAAAACAGCAAGACCAAAGCCCGCTTGTCTACCAGAAGCAATGCCCATACTGTAATGTTTAGTAAAGATGTGGACAGTAATCCAAGTGCCTGTAGTACAGATGTCACCTGCAGAAACATTTCTAAAGCAAGCAATAGATGTGGCCATACCCCATGAGGAATGATCAGGAAGTTCCTTACCATACTTCTTTTAACAGAATGTAATACAACATGCTAGCTGTTTGGACAAGCCCTGTTTCAATACAGGGATGCCCTCTTTCCCAGAGGCAAAGGAAACAAATAGCTGAGAGGACTTTCTGCAGCTCTTAGTACGAGCAATATAGTGTCTTAGGATTCCATGTACATCCAAAGTATGCAGCAATGCCTCTCCTTGATTGGCATGCTCTCGCCATTCCGGCAACCTGGATGCGGGAATGACCTCAGGTCATCAGGGCACCAGCCAGGAGAGGGGAGGGTAGGAGCAGGATTGAGCTGCCTACTGGTGGCTCTCCTCTCCTGGGTGGATGCCGTCCTGCCTGTAGTCCCATCACTACTGGGTGGAGGTCCGGTGGTGGCGCAGGCAGGCAGAGGGATGGCTGGTAGGGTGGGGCATCCTGTAGGGCATGATGTGCACATGCCTCCACACACGTGTGTCACATCAGGTACGCGTGGGATCGAGACCTGTAGAAAACCACAAAAACGGCAAAAAAAAAAGTACTGATTGATTGGCATGCTCTGGATAATAAACTGGGAGGTGGATGGTTTGATTTAGTATAAACTCAGACACCACCTATGGCAAAAACGTATGAGTAGTATGTAAAGACACTCGGTCTTTGTGGAAAATCAAATAAGGAGGCTCACACATTAGAGCCTGTAGCTCTGAATTTCTTTGAGCAAAAGTGATTGCAACTAAAAGTAATGTTTTCCATGAAGGAAAGTGTAAGCCTCAACTCATGGCTGGCTCAAAACGAGCCGAAATAAGTTTTTGCAGCACATAATTGAGGTCCCAAGGCAGGACCAGATAATGAATGGGAAGTTTCCTGTGTAGAATACCTCTCGAAAAAGTATGGGAGACCTCCAATTGAGCTGCCATATGTCCATCAACAGGGGCATTGAAAGTTGATGTAGCTGTCAAATGCACCTTCAGTGAGGAATACTGCAGACCAGAGTCTGACAGTGGCAACTGGTATTCCAACACAGCATTTACTGGTCAGGTGAATGGGTCTGTATATCTGGAAGTGGCCCACAAAGTGAAACAGTGCCTATGTATTGCAGCCATTGGTGAAGGGTCAGTACTGACTTTGGCATATGCTATAACCCCCAGGTCTTCGAACAGCAGCCTTGTTCAGGACAGTGTGTGCATGAGTTGGTTCCTGAAGCTGGCTTTCAATAGCCAGTTATACAGGTATGGAAAGATACAGGCCTTCCCTGCAAAGTGCTGCTGTCACCACTGCCAAGCATTTGATAAAGACCTGTTGCATGGAAGACATATCGAAGGGCAATACTCTGAACTCAAAGTGCTTTCCTTCCAGGACAGATCTCATATATTTTCTGCGATGCTGTCTGATCTTGATATGAAGGCATGCTTCCTTTTTTATCGAGGTAGCAAATCCAGTCCCCTGTTTGCAATAGGAAATCAGATTTTGCAGGGAGACTATCCAAAACATCTTGTATTCTTTGTAGAAGTTTAGGCCTGTCAGATGAAACAAAGATCTGAGATTTCCTGTTTGTTTAGGGACCAGGAAGTATCTGGAGTAGAACCCTTTGCCCTTCTGTCGAGAATGTAGATTCTGTGGCACGTTTGGTTAACAAAGCTTGTACTTCTTCTTTCAGCATGGACAGATGTCCTGAGGGATAAATTGAAAGAGACAGAGGATGCCCTGGGGCAGAGTTTCTAACAACTCCTGAGCACGCCCTTTTGCAGTTATCTCCAGGACCCATTCGTCTGTGGTAATCTTCCTCCATTGTGTCAGATGAAGGGAGAAGCAAAGCAACACCCTGCCACCAGCTTCTGAAGCTGAAGTGTGGGGGGAGTCTGGCCTGAGTCATGCTGCACCAGTGGGGGCAAAGCCACCAGCTTTGGATGCTTTGGAGTAGACTCCTGGGGGATGGGAGCTGGCAAGGCTCCGTTACCCATACTTTCGGCTTACTGATGATAGACATGACAACCACCTCTGGCAGCAGATTTATGACGGGATCCTTTAGCTGGATCTCTACCAAGCATGAGATGCAAGGATTTGACTGACCTTCAAGTTATCTTACAGACTTGAAGAACTCTTAATGCCTCTTCCATATGGTATCCAAACAGTTTGGTGCCTCTAAAAGGAGCGCTTAGAACTGTTTGCTGCACATCAGTTGCAATCCCAGCCACCCTAAGCCTAGAATACCTTCTCATGCAAATACCGGTGGCAGATGCCCTGCCGATGCATCTGAAACATCATATGCTAAGCATAGTAGATGCTTGCCTAACTCTGCTCCAAAAGTCAGATTCTTAAGTAATTCATAGATATTGATGGCAGATAAAGACGACTTGGCCCACCTAGTCTGACCATTTTCTTGATCTACTGAAACACCTCAGACCCTACTTGATTTCTGGCTTTACCCCCCCACACACACACAATTCTCTACCTCTAGGGTTCCCTTATGCTTATTCCATGCATTCTCAAAACATGTGTTTGCCCCTACCACCTCTGCTGGGAGGTTGTTCTACGCATCCACCATTCTTTCAGTGAAGAAGTACTTCCTCACATCTCCCCTGAGTCTTCCCCCCCAGCTTCATAGCATGTCCCCTTGTACTTGAGCATCTTTTTTTCTGAAAAATGCTTCCCTCTTTAACCTTATTTATTATCATTTTCATTCTTGGCATTTCGTCTGTAAAAGCCTGGGCGGCACCCTGGCAGCCTTCCACAGGCTGTTTTGATACTTGATCATGTGGGCCTGGTAGTTAACAATACACAGGCCTTGTAAGTCAGAGGCAAATGTTTGCTTGCCCATCACATCACGCCTTCTGTATTCCTTATCTGGGATCAGGGTGCATATGTGTTTTGGTGCCCTGTGTCTGTCATAGGCAGCCATTGTGGCCACAGACTGTTTCAGACTGGTTGGCATAGTAAGGCTTGGCAAAAGGAGCAGGGTACTGCTTGTCAGCCTTTCTGGGTACAGCCGATCTACTATTTGGCCTGTACAATATTACAAATGTTGCATCCTCCAATGCAGTGTAAACTGGAGAGACACTGATGGCTGGAGTACATGACACCTCCAGAAGGTTCATCAAATTCTTTTTGGTGAAATCCTCTTCTTCCACAACAGTGGCCATTGAATTCTGCATTTCCTGCATCATAGTTTGAAAGGTAGGGTCTTTGGGAGGAGATCTGGGTGTGTATACCATAGAATCCTCATTACAAGAAGATACTGTGGAGCTACAATGTGGAGCATAATGTTCTGCTCCATAACCTCCTTCTCTTCATAATCCTCCTCCATTATGAGGTATGGATTATATTCTTCCTTCTTCTCGACTTCCCTGTTGTCGATAGGAATTGAAGACCTTGCTGCTGATGCCAGAGGCTGCTGCTTAGGAGGTACTTGCTGTGTACAAGCCGATGATGTTGACAGGGCCTGCAATGCAGGAACCCTCATCAATGGCAGCACAGGCTGCATAGGCAAGCCTGGAAGTATGTGCCGTATCGTATCTGAAAATGACGTCAGTACTGCCTGTGCATCGATGACACCCTGGCCAGGGGCCGTGACTGCTGTAGATGATAATGGGTCTGAACCCATAGACGATAGTAATCTACCATTCGTGGTAGGTATAGTAGTGCCTAAGCCAAGCCCCAAACTTGGTGTCTGGTCAACATTCGGGGGTGGGGGGCTGGCATCATCACTTCTGAGGCAGACAGTTATAATGCAGATAGAGTATCTGCAGGCCAAAGTGGCGTTCTAGACCTCTCTGGGGAAACGGATCTGTCCCTATGCTTATTACCCAATGGCCTGTCTTTTTCATGGTCTTTTGACTTTGACAACCGCGAATCGGACAGTGGGGCTGGAGACACTGCTTTCAGACCCTGGGCTTTTTACATAGTTGCTAGAGTTTTTTCAAATAAAAGCTTCTCCGGCACCTTTCATCTGTGTCACCTGGTTACGTGATTGAAGCTCTGGCAAATCTCACAAGTCCTGATGTTGTGAGAGAGGCCTAAATAGTAGACAACACTTCATGTGCATTGTCCTATAAATCTTTTCTCCACAGTGGCAGTACCAGAACAATGCCATTGGGTTGGGTGGCATGCAGAGGCAGTTATATCACTAAAATATTAGTGATTACTTAACAGTAAAATAGTAAAAGGCAATAGCTAGTTGGCTGACATTTCCACGGTATGTTCAACGAGTACAGTTGACAACAGGAGAAGATCTAAGGAGAGATGGGGCCGTCCACATTTATATACTGTAGATGCTGGTGCATGAGTTCATCATGGTGGCCCCTGACTAGCAAAAGTTTCCATGGGGTCCTAGCGCTGACACAGGTATAGTTCCAAAGGTGTGGCTGTCTCGGGGTTGGGATTTCAGGATTCAATAACCAGGCAGTCAACAGCTATAGTGCATAAAAAATGGCAGGTGACATTTATCATTTTATTTTTCTTCTCATAAAATGATTAGCAGTTGAACAGAATTTAAGAAATGAATGGTTAGTCCAGCAAATTCCAATAAAGAACATTGCTGTGCCCATCAGCACACATACAGCTCAGTCTAGTGTGTAGGCACACACGCTTGCATCTGAGGTCTTATACCTCTCTCTGTCAGCTCTCCACTGACACCATATCTCCTTTTCTACCTCTAGAGGTAGGCTTTTATATCTTTTTGTCTGACATCATCATCATGTGACATAAATTTATTTTATACTTAAAGCATTTATAGTTTTCAAGGCTCACAACCTGCACCTATACAAAATAAAAAGGTTGCTTCTAAGCCTTGCTGTTAGTGTGAGCATTCTGTTTCAACAATAGCATCCTTCCCCATACTCCTGATCAAAAAAATGTCCTTTTATACATAATTAGCTTCAATTATTTAAGACTTCTCCCTCTGTAACAATTACAAGGCGTCCAGGGTAGTTTAAATATAGGCCACTAGGGGACGCTGCTTCCCTATAGCCTTCAATCATTCTGAATGAGTCTTCCTGCAAACAGGTCAGTCCACATTACAGTGCTAGGCATTTTCATAATTAATGAATAACCCTGTATTTTATTCCTCACAGGGTTCTATACAGAAGGGGGTATACCTTGACAACACACACAATGTCCCCAAACTCTTTTATTTAAAGCAGGCTGTATTGTTTCACGTTTTCCTTTTATTTCCTCTGTCTTCCCCAGTAACAATAAGATCTTATTTCGAGAGGGCTCTTGCAGTAGGTATTTACATATAGGACTAAGCTGCCAGGTGTCAGGACCCCACGGAAAAATTTCTAGCTAGCAGTCTCTGGCGGGGGATCGCCACACATCAGGTGACCGGCATCATGCAACGTCGGTATAGAGGGGCGGTCCCCCATGCCCGCCTTCCAGTTCTTTCCCGCCGTTGGCTCCTGAAAGTTCCTCTTGGTAGAACAGCGCTCGTCAGTCATTCGTCGGTCTTAAAGTTTTTGAACATTTTTCAACCTTTTTCTCTGTTTTTCGATTTTTCTCTTCAATAATTGCTGTGTATGCCATCCCTGACACCCTCCAAATCGCATATGAACAAGTGCGACTCGTGTGGTTCTCAGCATCCACACAAGGATGGCCATTCTTTGTGCGTCTTCTGTCATGGCCCAGACCACCCCATGGAGAAGTGCCAGCACTGCCAGAAGTTCAACTCAATTACCCGCAAGAGAAGGCAGCAGTCCCTGGAAGCCCATTTCCTCAAGAAGAAAGAGGCCTCCATGGAAAAAGAGTTAAAAAAGCATAGGCAGGTGTCCACTTCCCCGAAGGCCATAAAAAAAAAAACATGATAAGGAGAAGCACCAGGAGTGGGAGTCGTCTTCCACAGCAGCTGTGACTTAGGCTGGAGTCGCCACCCTTAATGTAACATCCCCTCTGGGGGATCGCTCCTCAATGGCCGTCTTGGTGGCTACCAAGAAGGTGTCACCCTTCCCCTCCCATCGGGCTCATGCTCGGGTCCTTCGGGAGCCTCCGGGGCAAAGGAGGCCTCCACTCCCATTAAGGCCACTCCCTTCTCACGGCCTTCAGGTCAGAGCGGGTCCGGTAAGTCAGACATTGGATCCACCGACGCCCGCCTGGTCAAGGCCGTTAAGCTGCTCACCTTCTTGGGTGAGCGCCCAGCCAATCCCCCTTCCGACAAGGCCACCACTCCTTCTCAGCCTTCCTCAGATAAGGAGTCCGATAAGTCAGACGCTGACTCCTCCAATGTCTGCCCGGACACTGCCAATAAGTCAGATGACCACCCGGCCAAGAACCCTGCGCCAGACCCTACTGTCCCATCTGACACCCCAGTGTCTCTGCTATGTCTCACCACAGTGCCCCCTGATGTCCCCATGTCCCCTCGACTGACACCTGGGGATTTTCATCCTCCTTCCCCGGTTGTCACTGAGGACCTTGAGATGATGCCGTCAGGGCTCCCTCCTCCTGTGCCAGACCACCTGACGCCGGATCCTCAGATCCCGGTCCCGATTCCGGCCGACCCAATGCCACCTTCTGGTGTCCTTTTGCCCGACAGAATACCTATTCCTCCTTCAAGACCATCGGACCCACTTGACGGTAATCCTACACTGGGCCCAACGCCCCCGGGGCCAACACTTCCTCCACCTGGCCCACCAGCAGGGCCTCTGCCAGGTCCTTCTGCTCTGTCAGAGCCCCTGACGCCAGGGTACCCAACACTGCAATACCCGGTGCTGCAGTACCCAGAGCCTCAGTATCTGGTGCGGCAGTGACCAACACCGCAATACCCGATGCTGGGCTTCCCGCCGTCAGGCTACGGATACTCTTTTTATGGGTACCCTCAGTACCCATATCCCCCACGTCCTTCACCTCTGCTGCCTACTCCACAGCTGCCTGTGGATCTGAAGGAGATCTTGGCCTCCTGGTAGGCTGAGGCCAAGGCTCAGCTCACCAGGAAAGTCAAGAGTCATCTGCCGACGCCGGTCCCTATACCGGATCCCCATACATCGGAGACAGGAGACTCCCTCCCCCCTGCCTGACACCAGAGGAGAACCCTCCGGTGCCCCAGGCGGGGAGGATATGTGCTCCCGGGAACTCCCCAGAGGGGTCATCCCTCCCCCCCCCAGGGAGTAGTCTTCTTTCTCTTCCTCAGAGACTTCTGACTCGGACTCAGAGTCCAACCACTCTGACCCTGAAGGCGAGCCCCATACTCCAAAACGCCACAGGCTGAGGGATCCTCTAAAGTCCCTTCTGGAGGACCCTTCCTTTCTGGAGTTATTTATTTATTAATTTTTTTTTAGTTATTAATTTCTCTCTCCTACTGTTGGCTATCTCTCAGGAGGGCATCCCCAGCCCCGTCCCCGGCGTCTACCAGCCGGCACTGACCTGACCCCAGGGCTTGCCCTCCCTGGCAGGGGTCCCCAACTCCCCCACCATAGTCTGGATATAGTCGGCCAGCGCCATGGCTAGCTGGGGGCGGAGCCTGTGAGGCACCCTCTGCCATCCTGCCCGGCAGTCTATTTCCTCCAGTTTTCTCCCCAGGAGTCGGGACCATGCAATGTCACCAGTGGAGGGGATTGCGCACACTTCCACATGCGCTTCCTCCAGGTGTCTGGC
This sequence comes from Neoceratodus forsteri, assembly GCA_016271365.2. Taxonomy (NCBI): domain Eukaryota; kingdom Metazoa; phylum Chordata; order Ceratodontiformes; family Ceratodontidae; genus Neoceratodus; species Neoceratodus forsteri. The sequence goes on from CM028131.1 coordinate 627,663,506, forward strand.
CTGAATCCTCCCAGCTTGTGGTATGGTGCCCTGTCCTCCAGCCTCCGCCGTGGGGCAAGCAAGCGCCGACCACCCGGAACCCCCCTTCCCCGGAGAAGGAGAGCAGTTCATTGGACGCTCAGTCCTTCTCCTCCCTTGCTGACCCCCGACGGCCCGTGTTTGTTCCTGAACATGGGTTGCCAGCGTAGCGCGAGATAAGGTGCCAGTGCCTCAGCCCTCAGTGCCACTGGGCTGGCCCTTTCTGGAGTCATTGAGGAAAATCCAGGAAGTACATTAGCAGCAATCATTGGAGCCAGACCCACAGTGTAAAAAACTCGCTGCCCATCTGGAGCTGCTCGAGACCGCTCCTACGCTGATTCCACCCTGGATAGAGCCTCACGCAGATCTTGTTTCCACCATTTGGAAACAACCTTCCACATTAGCTCCTCTTATGAGGAAGGTGGACAGGCTATACCAGGCTCATGAGGGTGTAGACTTTCTCAGCCTTCACCCCAAGGCAGATTTGGTTGTCATCAGGGGCACCCACAGCTGCTCCACCAATCCTATAAACACCTAAGCTCATCTCCGCCTGACAAGGAATCCCGGCTTCTGGACCAGTACTGGAAGAAGATCTATTCCTCTTCTACCCTAGGCAACAGGGCCCTTAACTATGTTGCCCATATGGGGGATTTCCAGAAGTCTATCCTTAGCCAGGTGGAATCTAAATTGGACTCCCTTCCTGAGTCACTGACTAAGCAGGAAGTGGGTGACCATGTCTGTTCCACTCACTTGGCCTGTCGGCACATGCTCCGTGCCACTTACGATGTGGTGGATACAGCTGGAAGGAGCTCAGCCTTCACAGTAGGCCTACGGCATCATGCCTGGCTCTGCGTGTCAGGTTTGGTCCTGCAAGAGAAGGGTACTGCACTCAAGTCTATCCAGACATTGTACAGGCCCCCTCAAGGGCAGCAGCATCCTTTTCGTGGCCAAAACTGACAAAAACGAAAAAAATAAAAGCCACAAGAAAAACGTGCCAACAAACGTCGGGCCCCTCCAGCATCCAAGACTCCCCCCAGCAAAAAAGCTGCAGGAGCCCTGGCTGCTGCACTGCCCCACACCTCCTGACTCCCTGACTCTCCCGCTTCCTCTGGAGGTTCCAGAGGAACTGGTAGGGGGAAGATTCTCCTCCCATCTGCCGGGTTGAGAGAGGATAACATCAGATGCTTGGGTGCTCCAGCTGATGTCGGTGGGACACTCAATAGAGTTTCTGCAGAAACTACCCCCTCAGTCATCTTACTGCCCGCAACATCTTCCTCTGGTTCTAGAGGAAATCATCTCCCTTCTCTTGAAGGTGGTGATAGAGCCAGCCCCCACTCATCTTTGGGGGACAGGTTACTATTCCCATTTCTTCCTAGTTCCAAAGAAGATGGGAGATCTGAGGCCCATTGTAGACCTCAGCTCCCTGAACATGTTCATGGAGTACAAACACTTCAGAATGCACTCCTTGCCGAGTCTTCTACCCCTACTTCGGCCGGGACAGTGGCTATGTGCCCTGGACATGCAGGATGCTTAACTACCTATCCCCATATGCCCGACCCACTGCAAATTCCTCCGGTTTTGTTTTTGGGGGGACCACTACCAATTCAAGGCCCTCCCATTTGGTCTTTCCTCGGCTCCCCGAGTGTTTACCAAATGCCTGTTAGTGGTAGCGGCCCACCTGCGTACCCAGGGATTACAGATATTCCCATACCTGGATGATTGGCTCTTGGCGGCCTCATCCAGGAAAGAACTCCTGCACTCCCTTTCCCTTACTCTGCAGGTTCTTACCAGCCTAGGTATCATCATCAACCAGGCCAGGTCCCACCTGGTCCCTTGCCAATGCCTCCAGTTTTAGGAGCGATTCTCGACACAACTACTGGCAAAGCCTTCTTGCCTCCAGACAGGGTAGACACCCTTCAGAATCAGGCTTGTCTTCTGTCCAGTCGCAGGAGGGTCGGAGCCAGGTCAGTATTCTGCCTCCTCGGGCTAATGGCGGCTGCGATTCCGACAGTCCCGTTCACTTGGCTCCCTATGAGGATCTCTTAGTGGATGCTTCAGTTGCAATGGGACCAGACCAGGGACAATCTAGACTAAGAGGTACTAGTTTCAAATCCCATGATCAGGGACTTGCAATGGTGGATGGTTCAGGAGAACCTGTGCCTGGGAGTTCACTTCTGCATCGATCCCCCTTCCCAGACATTGATGACAGATGCATCAGGAGAAGGCTGGGGCACCCATCTATGCTATCACAGGACTCAGGGCAGCTGGTCCAAGTTCGAGCAAAACCTGCACATAAATGTGCTCTAAGTGAGGGCAGTCCTTTATGCCCTTCAGGCTCTCCTTCCCTTCATCCTCCCTGGTCATCTCCTCATACAATCAGACAACATGTGCATAGTCTGGTACCTCAACAAACAGGGAGGAACATGTTCCTACCCCTGTGCCGGGAAGCGATGAGAGTCTGGTATTGGGCAGCCCAACACCACCTTCACTTGACCGCAGTTCACGTTCTGGGAGTGAAAATGCACTGGCAGACAAACTCAGTCAGTCCTCAGCCAGGTCCCACGAATGGGAGTTAGATCAGCAAGTCATAAACAACATCTTTCAGTGATGGGGAACACCTCAGATAAACCTTTTCGCCTCTCCCCAAAACGCAAAACTTCCCGCCTTCTGCTCGCTTGCTCCAAGGCAAGACATTTTTTGGCGGGATGCTCTGTCTCCTGGTTGGAGGGACATATTCATTTATGCCTTCCCTCCCATTCCTTTAATTCCGAGGGTCCTGAACAAACTCAGATCAGAGGAGCTCGAATGATTCTCATTGCTCCCTTCTGGCCCAGGCAGATTTGGTTCTCTATTCTGCAACAGTTTTCAGAAGAACCTCCTCTTCCTCTATCGCAACAATTGTTGACCCAGAATCAGGGGACCCTTGTTCATCCAAGTCTCAGATCCCTTCATCTCCATGCGTGGCTCCTGCAGACATAGCTAAAGCCTGCTTTGGAGTCTCTTCTTTAGTAGCGGACATTTTGGTGGAGGCCAGGAAGCCTTCCACCAGGTCCACCTATGCTATGAAGTGGAAACAGTTTTCTGTCTGGGCAATTTCGAAGCACTTCGAGCCTTTCTCGTGCCCTGTCAACAAAGTCCTGGACTACATGCTTCCCCTCTTCAATCTGGGTCTCAGCCATTCCTCATTGAAAGTCCACATGGCAGCTATCTCAGCCTACCATATTCCCTTTGGAGACAGGACTTTTGCTCAGCTGAAGTCTCTAAGATTTTCCTCAGAGGGGTTCTCCATTTGAGACCTCCCATGCACATTCCTGCCCCTCCATGGGACCTGAATTTCATCCTGGAGAAGCTTACTCTGCCTCCCTTTGAGCCAGCAGCAGCTGATCTGGAGTTCCTTTCTTGGAAGACACTCTTCCTAGTGGCGATTACTTCTGCTTGGTGAATTTCCGAGCTTCAGGCCTTAATGTGTAAAATCCTGTAATTGATTTTTCACAAGGAGCGTGTGTCTCTACGCACCAACCCTATGTTTCTCCCTAAGGTGGTGGCTGAATTTGTGCTGAATCAATCTACTGAGCTACCTGCTTTCTTTACTCAACACTCCAATCAAGGGGAGTACCTCTTGCATACTTTGGATGTTCACAGAATCCTGAGATACTGCACCAATCGGACTAGGGATCTCAGGAAGACCGATCAGCTTTTTGTCTCTTTTGCTCACAAAAGAAAAGGCAATTCTATTTCTAAGCAATGCTTATCAAAATGGTTGGCAAATTGTATTACTTTCTGTTACAACAAGTACTGTACAACAAGACCCTTCCGGGTCAAGTCAGAGGTAACTCCACCAGAGGAGTAGCTACCTCTGTGGCTTGTTTCAAAAATGTGTCAGCGGCAGATATATGTGCAGTGCAACTTGGACTTCTGTCCATACCTTCATGAAACACTACAGTTTGGACATCGCCTCTCACTGTAGAGCAGGCTTTGGGTTGGCTGCCCTACAAGGTCTCCTTTCATGAGACCCGTTCAGCCCTGAGGTGACATGAAATAGATAACAATCCTCCTCCCGAGTGCTTTTTCCTTGTTTCAGACTGCTTGGGACTCAGTCCTATATGTGACTACTTATTGCAAGAGCCCTCTCAAAGTAAGATAGTACAGTTACGTAAGAACTTACCGTAACAGTAGATCTTTGAGAGAGGCTCTTTCAGTAGGTATTGCCTTCCCACCCTCCATCCCCTAAGTTTTCTTTGCTTTATTTCCATGGGGGGAAATATCCTCTTTTCTCTCGTCTTGCTTCTTTTGGCCTTTGGCGGGAAAGAACTGGAAGGTGGGCATGGGAGACTGCCCCTTTATACCGACGTCGGTCACCTGATGTGGGGGGCGGTCCCCCACCAGAGACTGCTAGCTAGAAATTTTTCTGTGGTGTCCTGACACCTGGCAGCTTAGTCCTAAATGTGAATACCTACTGCAAGAGCCTCTCTCGAAGATCTAATGTTACAGTAAGTTCTTAAGTAACTGTACTTTAATTTCTTGTGCTTCCAGCACATTATGTGTTTTTACCTTTAAATTATCCCCTTAGGCATTTAATTCCTCTTTTTACTTCATTTGGAGGCTCCCACCTCTAAGGAGCGCATTTCTTAATTCTCTCGATGGCTGAAATTTCAGCCCGTCAGCTTTACTTTTCAAATTGGCTCTCCTGGCTTATATAGCCATAAAGTGTATTTCAACCACCTTGTGTATTTCTACTGCATTTCATGTCAGGCAGCTATCGTTTCCAACATTTTATTACTTTCTACTTTCATCCCTGCCCTTGTTTACTTTTGTGCCACACTGTGCGGTAGTCTGCGAGGCTGAACAGCATGCCTTTGCACTTTAAATAACATTCAACATGCTGCCTTCTGTTTTCATATAAACCGCAAACCACAGTATTTCCTGATGCTTCAGAGCATGATTATGCTCTGAAGTGGTCTCAGAGCTTTTCCTGCTCCGAATAAGGAAGAGGTGCCACACTGTGTGCAATGCGCACCTCTTGAGGATCAATTTACTTTCTTAAATTATCTTTTTTTTCTCAGGTCACTATGTCCTTGGCATCCTGCCAGCTGCGCTCCGCTCCGATGCTGCTTGAAACAGAGAGAGAGCTCTCAGGGCGGCGCTCTAATTAAAACTATTCCCCTCTCCAAACATTTTGTTTCTTTTTGGGTCACCAGCATTATTATTATAAAAGCGCCACCTGCATTTGCTTTACATGCACTCCCGCTCAAGCGCTCTTGTACACAGCGTGACATGTGCTTTTTCAAAGCGGCAAGAGCCACTGAATACATTTCTCAGTGGCTTTCCCTTTTCTTTCAGAGCCACTGGATAGGATAGGACATGCAGGGAAAGGGGCACAGAAGCAAAGAAGCAGTTGCTGCTCCTGTTCTGCATTAAGTAAACTAAACATAGCAGCATCTTTTTAAGCATATTTTCTAAATGTGAGGAAGACATCAGGAACCCTTCCTTGACAGGAGCCACCCTATCACAGTGGCCTAAGGAAGAGATATCTTTGAAGAAAACTTAAATTTATTTGGTTCTTCTTTCAGAAGCAATTTATGAAATGTTACTGCATAGTAGAAGGTCTCCCCTGTAGCATACACACACACTCCATTTATGCTGTTAAAATAAGTATGATCTATTCATGTGTTTCTTTACATTTGAGTAAAATGAATTAGCACAATGTATAGGATTATTCTTTTGTTAGAATACATTTTCTTTCTGAAATTGAGTTCATAGTTGGGGCAGTTTATATTCACTTTCCTTTTGTTAAATCCATTCTTTTGTTTTTTTTCTTGGTAAGTGCATGTTCTAAAATGCAAGTCAAGTTATTCAAATAAAGTATGTAAATCTTGGACCCTTCCATCAGGTGGAGGTTTTGGCTCAGATTTTGGGATTAATCCTTTTCATGGGAACTCAATTGCTGGTTAAGTGTTGTTGTTATTTAGTATAACATCTGCTTTTTTCCAGTGATGCTGTTGTATTTTTTTCTTATAGGAAGTTGTAGCGATGCAATTTTGTGCCAACAAATTAGATAAGAAGGACTTCTTTGGAAAATCGGACCCATTCCTCGTGTTTTATCGAAGCAATGAAGATGGAAGGTATGTGTTTGTGAGAGACGTTTTCAATTTCTGAATATGTAAATAAACTGATTTATACCACACCAGTGAAAACCTGTTTTAAACAATGAATCTTGTTATTTTGTCTGATGTCAGGTCTGCTACGAGTCAATAACATTTAGTTGCATAGGATGGTTGTAGATTATTCAAAGGCACACTTTGTATTTTTCATTCTGTTTATGCCCCCTTCAGCTCTCGCACTTGGACCCTTCCTTGCCACTTACCAGACAGATGTCCCATGGCTGCCCCATAGCCATGGTTTACCCCCATGTCAGTTGGTGGGGTGGCAGTACCCCCTCTGACAGAATGTGCAGTTTAGGAATTAATGGGACATCCCAGTTGAGGTTGGGGGGCTGGATATACTGGGGCTTCTTAGCTCCCAGTGCCACATTTTTCATTCCTCCTTGGTGTCTTGGGGCAGTGTGGGTGGTGATGTCATGACATGTGCATGCCAGAGCATGTCTCACATTGTTATTCACAGCCACCACTTCCTTTAACTGTTCCTTCAGCTGCACAACAACCTGTCGCTACTCCAGTGGCAGTGTAGTGACAGAGGAAGCAACCCACCCTCCCTGGAGGAGTGTGTCCTGTGGGATGCTCTATCCTACTCCTCCTTGCCAGCCATTGATGACCAGGGCTCTCTTCCAACCCTGGTTGCCGGCAACACGAGCAGTCATGCTATTATGTTTATATTTGATGTATTTGTAAAAACATGCTATTGTTATTTTCTTAACTTACATAAAACCAAAAAACTGAAATAATTTGTTCATTTTAAAATTTAAAGAAATTACAACTTTAAGTGTGCCAAATACCCAGTCCAATCCACATTTATTTTGTAAAGCACTCATCCAGAAAGCTCTGGCAATGTACAGCTAAAACCATCATCCATAAAAAATATTTGTGTTAAATACAGAAGTAATGCAATACAAGGATGCACAGTAAACTTAAAACACAAGCATAATATGCAAAGTATATAAATAACCTAATAAAAAAAAAACGATTTCAGATAATTCAGTGAACATTTTGAAAACAGTAAAATAAACAATTTGGATATATTAGTTTCATGAACTCTCAGAGGTTTGTGCAAACATCTGAGCCTTCAAAGCAGTCTTGACCCCTTCTAGGGTATCACTTTGCCTAAGAGCAAGGGAGAAGGGGCTTGATTCAGAAGCTTCAAGAACGGTGCAAGGTGCCTATGTCAAACAGACTTGACGTAAGTGGTACCTTGTGCCACAACTTGTGGACTTTGCAATTCAGGAATGCCCCCTGTGCCGAACCTGGGACCCTGTGTGCCAGACTGTGCTGCACCAGGTCTGCGGCAGGCATTCAGTTGTGCCAGGGAACTAGGGGGCTTGCAGCAGATGCAAACTGCCATATCCTCTACAGAGGGATTCAGGAAACCCTCCCAAGGGGGACAGTAAGACCAACCAGGTACTGGTCTAATGCTCCTTGCACCAACCCTGGAGCCCCCCTGGGCAGGAGGGAACATGTGTCCCAGTGGCATGTATGGTACCAATGTGCATTGCAGGTTATTTTGTGTGGCTAGTGTTGAATCACACACATACAGAGCAAGACGCAGCTAGGGCATTCTGTTTAAGCCATGTCTTTGTTCTGCATGTTGTTATTCCATTTGCATATGCACAACTATATAAGGGTCATTTGTGATGTACGCGGGTTACACATAGGGCAAGGCAGCCAACATGAGGACCAATACAGAGCACTGTTTTACACAATACCCAAGTAGGGCATGTGCCGCCGAACCACCCTGCAGCTTGCGGCAAACCTCCCCATTGTGCCGTCTGTATGCCACACGGCCACATTTTTCTGCAAGCCGTGGTACTTTGGCACTGGGATCCTTCTCGATTGTGAATCGGGCGCAGGGTCCCTCACACACCTGTGATTGACGCAAGCTGCCATTTGCCACAACTTACGCTGCTGTTTCTGAGTCAAGCCCAAGGTGTCTCGTAACAAAGCAACAGCTAACAGCAAATGCCCTACCACCAGCAGTTTAAAATTATATTTTGGAACTGCTGAAAGTTTCACATTTGCAGCAGTAGGATATCTTGCTGGGCAGTTTTCAGTCAATGAATTCAAGACGTATTTGGGAACATAATCATAAAGACATTTACATGTCAACAAAAGAAGACTGAAATCAATCCGAAATTTAACTGACAATCTATGAAGATCTCTAACGATAGGGTTAATATGGTCTTGAACAAAAGAGTATGAAACCAGCCTAGCTGCCGTATATAAGGAATAACACACCAGGGTGAGCAGTTGTGCTGATATTTAGAAACGTTGGGTATGTTTTGGTTCACCTTGTGTCTTTAGCCACTGGAGATGACTTCATACTCAGCAGAGATGTACTGTATGTGTTATTTTGCTTACAAAACACCATTTAGAGATGAACACTCTATTTATGTATTAAAAAAGAGTGACCAGATCTGAACTGTTGGTTTATACTGCGATAAGTGGACTCCATGTACCCCTGTACTTGCTTTCAGCCAATCAGATTATTGGATTTTTTCTACCCATTTTATAAATATTGAGGTTTTCTGAGGTATATCGGCATAGCTGTGTCATGTAGAGCGGAGTCCAGTTTTTCATTAAAAATGAAGTGTGTTTGGAAAAATTTCTTTAATAACTTTTATCTCCATATCTCCAGCTAGTTTTACATTCATCAGTGTGATACACTTACTCACTTTGGGTAAACATCACTTTAATCCTTCTATATGCCATTTAAAGCTAAATCTTATCTGTGTCAATCTTCAACATCCATCACCTTTGGGTACTTGGCCAGAGGTCATGACCCAGGGCTTTTCTTGTTTTTTTTTTGGATGGGGAGTCGACCACCATTGGCGCCGCCTCTGGAGGCCAATGACTGCATGGTGCTATGGGTTGGCCATTAGGTGTTGTTGACTTGCACTCCCGCCAGTTCTTCGCCTGCCATCTTGGTCACCTCGTGAGATGCTTTGAGAAGAATTTACTCCTGAGAGGCCTACTTTTCAAGCCTTCGGTTGCGCAGTTCGAAATCCTCTAATTTTCTTCGACTCCATGTTGACCCTGTGTCGAAGTCTGTTGGTTCCCTTTTCCTGCCGGTTCTGTTAGCCTACTCGACATCGCCTGGTAAGACTGTTCCTTGTTTATTTTGCGACGTCGAGTCCAGTTTGGTGTTTCTTTCTCGTAGGTCATGTTTAGGTTGCAGGGCAAGAAGACTTCCAAGATGGGATGGCCCCCCATGCGCCGGTGCCCTTGCAGCCATAAGTACTCCATCACCGACCAGCACGACTGTTGCCTCGCGTGTCTTGGCCCACTTCACGACATGGATTCATGCGACACCTGTTTCTCCATGGACCGCCGGGTCATCGAGCAACGCGTGTGGAAAGTGGGGCGAGCTCCGCCGACTTCCGGGGGTTGGGCACACACTCATTGGGCCAAGTCGCGTTCTCTCGGCCTTTCCTCCGGGTCCCCTCCTGGTTCTATATGGACCAAGGAGGAGGCCTCTGCCTCTTAGCCTACTGCCGTGGCAGAGGGCCCTTCCGTGGTGCAGGAGGCCTGGTCTGTCCCCTCCAGGAGACAGGCAGGAGGCAGCACTTTGGCAATTGCCCCTTCGGGGGTGAAGGCTCCCCCGGTGTTGTACCCGCAGCTCAGAAGGCCTGGGTCGGCGCCATCCTCGATGCCATCTGTCTGTTCTGTCTTGGGCCTCGGCGCCATTTGCGGTGCCGTGGGCCCTGATGGCACCATCATCTGCACTAGTCCGTTGCTCACCGCTGTTGCTGCTGTTGGCACCGTTCATGGCACTGATGGTGCTGTCAGCACCGTGGGAGGCTCTACGGCGCTGTCCCTGACTGTTTCTCGCCCTGGCACCATTCACGGCACCATGGTTGAGCATGGTGCTGTGTCCAGTTCTGGAGCCATCTGTGGCTCCGAGCATTGACACGGTGCCATAGGGGCTTCGGAGCTCGGCGCCATTCGTGGCACTGAGAGCGTGATTGGAGCCATCGTTGGCACCGTTGCTGGTCTCGACACTGCGTGCAGCGCCGTGGGTCAGAATGGCACCGTGACAGCTCCGGCTCCGAGGCTGCTGCCCTTGTTGGAGCTGTATCCTCTTCTGGCATCGTTCACGGTGCGGGGGGGGGCACCAGCACGGACTCTGGTGCAATCTCTGGTTCCGATGCCCTGTTCAGTGGTGATGGCAGCGGGCATCCATGCACTGTTTGGCACAGGACTTCGATCTCCACCTCTTCGGAGGAGGAGTCGGACTCTGAGTCAGACAGGCAGTCTGGCTCCCTGGAGTTGGCTGCTGGTGTGGACACCCTGGTAGTGTCCTCAACAGGCCAGAGTCAGCCCCCCTCTGAGGAGCGGACAGTGACTACTGGGGCCAGGGTCAGGGGTTCTGAGCAGCAGGCAGTGGTGCAGGCCATCATTGCCCTGCAACCTGGCCTCAGGGGGTTCTCTGACCCCTCAGTGGTGGTACCCCCTCAGGTGGTCTGCCTGGATCACCCAACTTAGGGCCCGATCAGAGCACCCACGGGAGGAGAGGGTGCTGCTCCCTGGATAGCCCTTTCAGGGACCGACCAGGGCTGTCAGCTGCCCAGGCTGGCTCTCTCGAGGAGGAGGGCACTCTTGGATTCTGAGGGGTCGAGGGGCATTGGGTCTGTGCAGCAGCCTTTTTCTGGAACCCACCTGGGCTCTAGGAGAAGCCATAGTGCGGATCTCCGCCTTTCCCTTTCAGTTTTCTTGAGAGGGTCTCATTCTTTGGAGGTAGGGGACCGTCCTTCTGGACCTACACAGTCCCAGTCGCCTCACAAGGGGGATTCTTCAGGGCACAGTCTAGGCAGTTTCAGTTTGGTTGCTCAGCTGTTGACTGTGGAGTTTCCCAGAGCTCCTTCCTTCCCTAGGGCTCCTGGTATGCTCCCTAGCCCAGGCGAAGGTTAGCCGATCCCCGTTGTTGGCTCTGCCACATTCTCCTGTGCTCCCAGGCATTCTTGTTCCCAGCGGGCCTCTCTCCTGGGAGCAGTTCAGAGCTCAGGCTGCTCAGTTTCCCTCTATTGTTAGCACTATGTACAGACAGGTTTTTCAACCTCCTCCTGGGCAGACAGCTTCTGAACCTTCAAGGTCCTCTGACTCTTCATCCCTCTCTTCTGGGGGAGAGGAGCCATCTGCCCATATCTCTCCAGCTGCTGATCTTGCTGAGTATCAGCGATTCCTCGTGAGGATGTTAGAGGACCTGCACCTAACCCTTCCCACTCAACACAATCCAGAGCACATGGCACACGCCTTTCTAGGCGATTTCAGTGAGGACACCCTCGTGGTACCCCCCCTGGCCTGCTCCCTTTCGGGAGGCATCGTTGCGTTCCTGGCAGAGGCCCTTTTCCGGAGTCTCTGCCCCTAAGGATCTCTGCCAGCGGTATTGTGCCCCCCGGAGTCTCCAAGTTCCAAGCCTCATCCTCAGTCAGGATTGATGCAACTTGACACTCCTGATGGGCTTCGCACCCCTCACCGTGACCGGCCCCCAGATCAGGACTCCTCAGATTTTGACTTCTGGGGGAGGAGGACATTCTACTCTGCATGGTTGCTGCACTCTATTGCAGCACATCAGGCCCACAATGCAACCTATGACAGGTTCTTGTGGTCCAGGCTGGGTCAGCTCCTAGCTTCCATGCCTGACATGGAGCATACCAGGCAAGCCATTGCACTCTCTGCACATGGCCTGGAGCTAGCAAGACACCTAGCAAGGGCATCATATGATGCCAATGAGGTAGCTACCAGGGTCATAGGGATAGCAATCTGCACTAAGTGGACGGCATGGCTGCGTCTTTCCTGGTTGTCACCCTTAGCCTGGCGTAGGGCGATTAACTCCACTCACCAGAGAACCTATCTCTTCTCCCATAGAGTGAGGCAGCATCTGTCGGGGCAACTTCCTACCCCTTCCGAGGGGTCCCTGTCTCACTCTCCCCACTCTCAGGCCTCTACAGGCCTGTGAAGGTTCTCCCTCTTAGTGTGTCACCCACTGAGAGCTAAGGGACTCAGCCTCTTATGGTTATAAGCCCCCTTTGGGGGGGGGGGTTGGCAGTCACCCAAAGGTGATGGATGGTGAAGATTGACACAGATAAGATATGGAAATTACGTACCTACCATGATTCTGATCTTTCTGTGTATTTTCACCATTCATCACAATCCCACCCTCCATCCCCCTGGGGCCTGTCTTTGGGTCCCCTTCCCTCTCTCTGCCCCCTCCCTTCTGTTAGTCAGGAGTGGGGTAAAGTTGGGCACATAGGGGGATCATTTTCTTTAGGGGCAGAGTGGTCAGGATTGGGGGCACTCCTTCTTCAGAGCTTCGGCTCCACCCCTGTGGGGTGGGGGTTGGCAGTTGCCCCCTTTTCTTTCCTTCTCCCCTTCTCCCTGTCAATCCTTGATTTCCTTGTCCTGTGGACATAATCTCAGTTAATTTAAGAAACTAGGTTTCTTGCAACAAAATCTCCTTTTGAGAGGGGGAGATATCTCGGTATCCTGTCCTTTCTTCCAGAATAGCCGATTCTGCTTGTGGGAGTTATTGCCAGTGATTCTGTGCCTTCACTTCTGGCAGTCAGCCTCTTGGCTACTCCTTCGCAGTTCCTATACAAGCTGGAGACAGGTCAAGGTTACAGGGTATGTTCTCCTGTCTTCCCCCCTCTCACTCTTATCCTTCTAAAAATCCTTAACCCTCCCTCCTCCTTTTCTACTTCCAGAGATTGGGGCCCCTACCCAATCCCCCTTAGTCTTCGAACTTCTTCTGTCCTCTCAGTCATTTATTTCTCCTTTTAGTTTTATATCTTTTCCTTTGTCTGTCCCTTGGACTTCCTTGTCCCACCCTCCCAACCCTTTTTCTAACATCTATGGCAACTCGAAACTGGCGGGAGGGTGGAGTCAACAACACCTAACGGCCAACCCGAGAGCGCCACGCAGTGCTTTGGCCTCGTGGGCAGCGCCGATGGTGCGTCGACTCCGCCCATCCCAAAAGAAAAAGGAAAAAAAAAGATCCTGCGGTGTCATGACCTCCTTCCAAGTACTCAAAGGTGATGAATGGTGAAGATACACAGAAAGATCAGAATTACGGTAGGTACATAATTTCCATTTTCTGTTGTTGTAATTTTTGGGGCTTATTTTTTATTTTTTACTTGCTAATATGTTACATTTTGGCATGCAATTGTTTTATCCAGGGTCATTTTCTTTTAATTGGCCTTATTCTCAAACTAACAGAGTTCTGTGCAGAGCTGAAGCTGGCTTCTATTGGTGTGCTGTGCTCTTACTTCACTCTTGAAGCAGGTGTCTTTGGGAGTTTTTTTTTTCACTTGACATGTAATTTAGCGAGTAGATAATCCTAGTGTTTTGTTATTCATTAAACTGATACATGATATATGTGGGTTGAACTCTGCCAGCTGTTATCTCTGGACAACCTTTGACCTTTAAGTTTGGTTCAGCTGAAAGCACACTTAACCCTTAGGATGCCGACAGAATTAGAAAGTATAGGAATTTTGGACTGCTATATCAGTCTGTGGCCATGCAAGGATTAAGCTATTCAAGCTCTCTGACATCACTTTAATTATGTTTTGAATGCCTGTTTTAAACCAATGAGAATTATTTCTGTTTTTTCTGCATGTTCTAAGTGTTAATAACATGGGATTTTCTAAATAACTGTCATTAAGCTTCTGAAGAAGGACTTGTTGGTTCAAAAACTAAAGCTATTTGTTCTTTTTGTAACATCCTTGTTGGTCCAATAAAAGGTATCAAACCATTTGTTCTGGATTTAATAACTTTGTTATACAGCTCCTTTGGCCAGTTGAAATACAGCTGTGCTTCTCTCATTGTTGGATTTCTCTAATATATCTAAGAAAGAACAAAAACACCTTTTAGAGCAAGAGAGGCAAGAGCAAGTAGAGGCAACTTTATTTCTATGGTGGCCTTTCCTGAAGGCTCAGGGTACTTTACAATAAATACAACTACAAACTCTTAATTAAAACAGGCAGCATATATACTGTAGATCATAAATAAACAATGATTAAGAGTTCAGGGAATAGCCTTGGCAAAGAGGCAGGTTTTTAATTTATACTTAAAGGCCTCTACTGTGCAGGCAGATCTAACATATTCTGGCAGAGCATTCCACAAAGAGGATGCTGCCACACAAGACGCTCTGTTCCCAGATTGCCAATGGCTAGAAATAGGGACAGAAAGCAAGCCAGCATCAGAAAATCAGAGTGAGTGAGTTGGGCAGTAGGGTACTAAGAAGCCTTGTAAGTAGTCTGGTTCCGTACCCCGTAGGGCCTTAGAAGTTGTCAAGCATATCTTGAAGGTTATCTTCAACTGCAAGGCAGCCAGTGCAGTGCATGCAGCACCAGTATAATGTGACCCCTGTAAGAGGAGTCCACAATTAGCCAGGCCACAGCATTCTAGAGTAGCTGCAGACATTGCAACAAACCTCCTGATAACCCTAGGTATAGAGTGCTGCAGTAATCAAGCCTGGAGGTGACAAAGGCTTGCACTATTGTTGCCAGGTCAGCAGGGGCTAGATGTTGTTTAATCCTGGCAATATTACAAAGAAATGTAAAAGCCAGCCCAGACAATAGCCGACACCTATTGATCATGTGTCAACTTGCTGTCCAGGTTGTCCTCAAGATTCATAACTGCATCTATAGCTTTGAGAGGCTGACCATGCAGTGAAGGATGCAAGGTCAGTCCACTTGTCATAGCTGAGCCCTGCCTACCGGTCTCAACAGTCATGGCCTTCATCTTACCCAGGTTAAAACATAGCCAGGTTGAGGACATCCATTCATTAATTTCATTCAAACAACTCTCCAGCACCAGGATAGCATCAGACCCACCAGAAGTTCCAGACAGGCAAAGCTGAGTATCATCTGCATAGCAGTGAAACTCAATGGTCTCACCCAGTGGCAACAATTTACACTGAAAACAACATGGGAACAAGGACTTAGCCTTGAGGAACACCACAGTGGAGCACTGAGGCCCGAAAGGAAAATTTCCTAGAGCCACCTGCTGCATTTCCCGATTAAATAGGACTCAAACCACTGCAGTACAGAGCCCCACTGAAACCAGTGCGGTACAGAGCCCCACATAATCCCTCAGGAGATCCAGAAGCACACTGTGATCAACAGTGTCAGATGCCGTTGAGAGACCTAACAGCACCAAGATGATACAAAGCTCCCAATCCCTCATCATGAGGAGGTCTTTGTCACTTTGATGAGGCTGTGTCAGTGCTCTGGCATGCCTGAAAACCTGACTGGAGAGGCTCATAGATGTTATACTGCTCTAGGCATTCAGCAAGTTGTTCAACCACCACCTTTTCTATAATCTTCCCCAAGAGGGAAAGATTAGAGACAGGTCTGTAATTCCCAAACACATCAGGGTCCAAGGAATTTTATTTAAGAAGGGGCCTCACCACTGCCTGTTTAAGGGCAAATGGGAAAATGCCCTCCCTCATGGAACACCCAACAATTTGGGAAATAACCGGACCCAAAACCTCTCGGCACACTAAAAGAAGCCAGGTAGGTCCAGGAGGCAGAAAACATCTGGTGGCATGCAAACCTGCCATAACCCTGAGAACCTCTTCCTCCAGAACTGGCCAAAACCTACCCCAGGCAGGCAGATAGACAATGCCACTCTGGCCCTGACCACCACCGGCCACTGGCAGATCACCTGAGCATACCTAATCTAATAGACAACACCTTGTCAAAGAAGTCTCCAAACTCAAGTTTTTTCTGTTGAAAAATGCAACAAGTGGAAAGTAGACAGGATGGATTTAATAACCTGTTTACTGTGCAAAAGAGTTGAGCCAGATGATATCTCCCTGCAGCAATCGTCTGTGACAGGAACTTTGTCTTTTTCAGAGTGACTGCTTGTTGGTACTCACTACAGTGAGTTTCCAGTGTCAGTTTGTTGACCACAGACCATGTCCTGTGCCAAGAACGCTCCAACCTTGGTCCCTTAGTCTTCAACTGGGACTGCTTATCACAGTACCAAGGAGAGTTACATTGGGAGGTTAAGAGACGAACATGGTAATGTGCTAAGGAGTCCAAGACGGATGTCAGAGCATCATTATAGTGCATCATCATGTTCTCAGAGCCCTGCGTATAAGCGAGTATCATGCCCGAGATGCCCCATACATCCAGAAGTTTGCAAGATTCCAGATTATGTTTTGGATGGTGCTAGATCATCCCTACAGTGGAGGGGGGGTAGAAAAGCAAGGGACCCCACAGAAGAATGAGGTGGCTGTGATTCGACCAGAAGACCAGGTTACCCTTGATCACACTTATGTCAAGACAGAATGAGATGATCAGGTCCAAGGTGTGACCCCGCTGATGTGTACCAGAGGCAACCACCTGTAGTAGCTCCAGAGAATTCATCAACTGGAGGAGCTGTTGACAAAGGGGCATGGTCTCATCATTGACCCATGCATTGAAGTCCCTCCACAACAAAAGTCTAGAGGGATTTAATGCCAGATCAACAGTGAAATCCATCGGCTCCTGCATAAAATCACCCCCATTTCTTGGTGGACGGTATGTAGAATGATCATGCAACTAACACTTGGGGTAAAGACGGCCCGGTGGCACTGATGGTTGAGGAGCTGGATGCCACACTTTGCACCACGCCGGCGACCCTGGTTCAGGAATGAGCCTGGCCACTGGGGGTCAGCAGGAAGGACTGAGCATCCAGAGGACAGCTCTCCTTCCTCAGGGGGAATCCAGGGATTATGCTTGGCATCACAGTGACCTCCTGTGGAGATCGGAGGTACCGCAATGGTACAGGGCTTCTCTAGAGGGCTGCAGAGCCACAACAAGACATTTCCTGGCATCATTGCACATTGGGGTTCCATCTGGGGCGGAGAAGGGAACAAGAAAAATCAGAAAAACCCTCCACCATCTGATAGGTGATGAAAGGTCCTGGGGAGGCTGGTCCACCATGCCCAGAGTCAGGCCTGCCTCTCATCACTGTGTGCTCTTCACTGCCTCGCTCCACCAGACTGGATTATTAGATAGAGCACCAGGAGGAGTATATCTGGTGGTCCTGCCTCAGGGGACTCGGAGCCTGGGGGCCAGGTGGCAGCGAAGGCAGATGGAAGGGGCGAGAGGGGCTTCAGATGGGCAGGATAAGGACCAGGACCCTGTGTGACCACTCCTGAAAGAGTTCAGGAAAATGGAGTGAGAAAGAAAGATAAAAAAAACCAAAAAAAAACACTTGGGGCACTTCTATCAGGGACCAACTTAAAGGACCTGAAAGTTCCCATGAGGTATGCAGTGAGTCCCATTGTAGATTTAAAATAAATGGCACCCCCATGCCCCCACTGCAGTCCCACCTTGGGCAGTGCATCAACAAAAATCCAGGTGGGCTAGATGCCTCCAGCACGGGGCCATAGTCATCTCCAGCCAGATCTCGGTAATATAGACAAGGTCGGCCAAGGAATCGGCAGTGTAATCATACATCATCACTGCTTTATTCCTTAGTGACCTAGCATTACAAAGTATGGCCCAAAGGGGAGGAGCAGAATTAGCTGGACCTGCTACTTCCTGATCACTAACATTTAGCAGAGCCCTAGGGAGTGGAACCAGGCATGCCAGCCCCCATTCCTAATTCTATATCCTCCCTGAGCACCTCCTAGATCCTACTACTCCAATGGACCAACTCCAGGCATTATATCCAAGCCCTGTAGTATGTTTTTTGGACTGCCTCCTGAGGATTCCCTGACCCATGCATAAGAGGGAGAAAAGAAATGAGATGAGAGTCTCCCTCTAGGACCAGCTACAAACACAGCTGGAGAAGCATGAGCTCTCAGGCCTGATGGATAATTTCCTAGGCTTACACTTGGGTAGGCCTGGGGATGTGGGTCCCATGGCTGTGGCAAGATC
Source organism: Neoceratodus forsteri (assembly GCA_016271365.2). Taxonomy (NCBI): domain Eukaryota; kingdom Metazoa; phylum Chordata; order Ceratodontiformes; family Ceratodontidae; genus Neoceratodus; species Neoceratodus forsteri. The sequence goes on from CM028131.1 coordinate 627,681,564, forward strand.
AACAAGCCCTGACCACATCCATAACGTGGTGGTGTTAGCAGCAAATACTGAATGGCCAGACAAAATAGGGGAAACTGAATTAAACCAATTGCCCCATATTAATACTGTGCAGCTAGGATTTCTAAGATATCCTTACTTTCTCGTTCCACCTGATAATGGAAAAAGGAACCATCTACTCAAAAATCTACCATTTTGAAGCCTGAGCTTGGCTGTAAGCCTTTCCATGTCTAAGATTCCCAAAAAGTTGGTGTACCAGGCTTCCAGTGTGAGAGGGGTTGGGGTGAGCCATCGCTGAGTGATCACTTTTACAGCAGCTGCAACAAATATGTTATATGGGTATCTTTTGGACTTGGTGCGAATATTGATGGGTGACAGTCCAAGAAGTCAATTGTGGACCTCTTGGGGGCACCCAGGATGGTCCAGCCGTTTCACTGACTGAGGTCTAGTAGTCTTTTAGTTTTGGGCACTCCCAGAGAATATGGGTGTGTGAGCCATTATTGGAGCAACCTTTCCAACAAGACTCAGAAGTGTGGCACCCAAAATGTTTTGTAATAACGGGTGTACAGAAATAGCAAAGAGCCATGTGCCAACGAAACTCCCTCCAGGATGTGGAGGCAGTGGTGGACTGCACCTCCTCCCAAATGAACTGCCAGTCCCTGTCAGCCAGTTGGATCCCTGCCTCAGCAAGTCAGTTGGCCTTGACTTGACCTAGTTGGTCTGGCTCCAGGTTTGAAAGAAGACCCACAATTTTTGATACCCGGCCTCTAGAATCAGGATTTTGAGCCAGTGTAGAAATAAGATCGTGAAGGGGGTTTGGGGGTAATGTGTGCCCCAGACCTCTGTTTTTACCTAGTAGGTAGTGCCTAAGTTGTAAATACCTAAAGAAGTCTCGGTGGGAGAGATCACATTTTTTATGCAAGCTGCTGCAAAGATTTAAAAGTATATCCTTCAAAAAACTGTACAAGGAAGCAAAGCCCCCCCAATGGCCCAGTTACTAAAACCTGAATCTCACCTATAAGGGGGGAAATCAAGGCAGGCCCTCAGAGGAGTGGAAACACTCAGCTTAAACTCTAAATGAAACTTGTGGCCTACTTCTTTCCAAGTGAATTTCAGGTCAGAGGCCCATGGGTTGGTTAGGGTAAATTTCTGGAAGCTTGCCATGTCCATAAAAATCAGATCCCACAATGGGGCAGTGCCAGTAGATTTATTCTCAATTTCCACCCAGAGAGGGTACCCAGACTCTGCCAGGAGAGGGACCACGACTTGTAATTGGAAAGCTCAAAAATATTTACAAAAATCAGGTAGACCTGTACCACCCCGAGATTTAGACATTGAAAGGATCTTCCATCTATCCCTAGGGGGTTTGCCAGCCCAAATGAATCTAGAAAGGGTTGTTTTAAGGGCTCTCCAGAAGGAACTGGGAGGTCAGAGGGGCAGGGACAGAAATAGAAAAAGAAAACGGGGTAATAAATTCATGCAGCCACATTCTATTCTGCCCGCAAGGGACAATGGTAGCTCCTTCCAGCAGTTGTAGTCTGCCTGAATTGTTTGAAGTAGTTTATAGTGTTTGAAGTGGTACAACTTATTGAGATCTTGAGGCACCTAAATCCCTAGCTATCTGAACCCAGTTTTCACCTATTTAAAGTGACCTACATTCAGGACGGTGGATCCTGAATATGGTCCCACCAAGGGCATTTCTGTTTTCAACACATTAACCTTAAACCCCGAAACTGCCCTCAAATTTTTTAGAATCTGAGTTATACACGGAATTATCTGGACTGGATCAATCACATAAAGGAGTGCATTGTCTGCATATAAAGAGATCCTGTGCGCTCTCCCACCCACCCGCATACCCTGAAAAACACCAGATTGATGTATTGAAGCCTCAAGGGGTTCGATACTGAGTGCAAAAAGGAGGGGAGAGAGCAGGCAGCCCTGTCTGGTCCCTCTTTCAATCCCAAAAATAGGGGAGGTGACCCCATCAACTTTCACCTGAACCCAGTGGTCTCTCTACAGTTTTTTAATCCAATTTCTGAACTTAGTACTGAAGCCAAATTTTTGAAGGGTGCCAACCAGGCATAACCAATCAAGGCGGTCGAATGCCTTTTCAGAGTCAAGGGATATAACCGCACACAGGATGGATGCTGGAATCTGCTTTGCAGTGGATATGGTGTTTAGAAGGAGCCTGATATTATCCTGGATATGTCTCCCTGGTATAAAACCAGATTGGTTAGCATGTATTAGAAGGGAAATTATTTTTTGTAATCTTAACCCAATAATCTTGGCAAAAATCTTTACGTCCTGATTTAAAAGGGAGATGGGGCAAAAACTAGAACACAAGGTTGGGTCTTTCCCTGGTTTAGGGATTACTGAAATCAGGGCTCCATTCCATGTATCCTGGGTCACCCCCATTCATGGGCCTTCTTGCAGATTTTCGTTAAGAGAGGGGCCACCTCGCCTGCTAATTCTTTATAAATGTATGCTGTGAAGCCGTCGGGGCCAGATGCTTTGCTCACCCTGAGCGACTTAATTACCTCCAAAACTTCACCTTCCAAGATGGGAGCTTTGAGCATGTCCCATTGCTCTGCCAACAAAGTAGGCAAATGCACACCCTCTAAAAATTCAGAAATCCTCTGAGTGTGACCTGGCCCTCTTTCACTACTGTAGAGCTGTTTATAAAACTGTAGAAATTCTTTTGCGATATGAAAGGGCTGAGTAACACACACTCGGGGATCATCAACTGACCTAATCGTAGGGATATATCTATCAGCTTCTTGTTTTTTAAGCCACAAGGCCAATAGTCTGCCTGCCCTCTCCCCACACTCATAATATTTCTGTTTAGTGTATCTCAGGGTATTTTCCGTGTGTCATAACATAAGATTATTATTTATCTCCCAGGCTTTTTGGAGCCTAGGGAGTAGAGCAGGATCTCTGGTGCATTTGTGCTCATTCTCCAAGCCAGAAATCAAGTCCAATGCCACCTGAACCTTGGCTTGATGCTGTTTATTCTTCTGGGATGCATAAGAAATGGTGTGGCTCCAGATAACAGCTTTCATCCCGTCTCATATAAATTTTAGGGGAGAATCCGCCTCCCTGTTCTCCACTATATAATGTTTTATCACCTCTTTAATAGAAGTAACATAAAGTTTATCATGGAGAAGACCAGGATCGGATCTCCAGCCATCTTGCCTCCCAGGGATCCCCCCAGCAAAGCTGAGAGGAAATCACGGCATGATCAGAGAAAGTGGCGGGGTGTATTTGGATATCATGGAAGGTGTGCACCCATACTTTTTGGATGTAGAACCTGTCCAGCCTGAAATACAAGTATGTTGCAGCTGAGTAAAAAGTGAAGTCTGTTGTATGGGGGTTTTGGAGATGCCAGTGATCAACGAGCCCCAACTGTGTACAAAGGGCCTTCAATAAGCGAGAGCAAGCTCTCTGCCCATTATGGCCAGGATGGTTTCTGTCAAGGGTGAGGTTTTCCACACAGTTTCAATCCCCAGTGCATACTGTTTGCCCTTCCAGGAGAGTGGATATTAAGTGGAAAAGGTTTATGAAAAATTCACCCATGGAGTGGGAGCATAGACGGACACCACATGTAGAGGATGTCTGCTGAAAACTCCGGACACAAGAACCAGCCTACCAGTGCCATTGGTAAGGACTTTGTTCACATGGAAGGGTAACCCCCTGTGGACTAAAAATCATGACCCCCACCTTCTTAGCTTGCAGATGAGAGTCAGAATACACCAAACCCACCCAGGACTGGCGCAGTTTCTGATGCTCAACGTCTGAAAGCCTGGTTTCTTGTAAACAGGCAATGTCACAATGTTCTTTTTTAAGTTCCTGCAATATTCTAGTGCACTTGATGACATTATTAATACCCTCACATTAATAGAGCATATTTTGAGACTATCCGTAATCAGAACACTCCAATTGAGTTCTAAGCCTTCCTTTCCCCCCATACTCCAATCCTCACACCCACCTGCTTCGGCCCTGGGATATAGACAAAAACTTAAAACAAAATTGGTACACTCATTAAAAAAGGAATATAGATAGAACAAGCAAAATTACAGCGTTGAAAATAGCAACAGGCGTTAAAAAAGTAAGGAACATGAGGAAAACTCCTCGCAAACAAGAAGTGACTAGCAACGGTTTTGATACAGTTCACTTTGGAGAGTGATCATGTCAGTATCATAAAAAAGGCAAGATTAAAGAGGGCCTTGTACTTTAGAGGCAACAAAGTTTACCTTTACCCTGACATCAGCCCCCAGGCTCAGGCACACTGTCGGTGCTTCTTACAGCATAGGTCAGAGGTTACTGACCTGGAAGGCAAATTCTCTTTATTGTATCCGTGCAAGGCCAGGATCATCTTGGATTCAATAAACTATATTTATTATGAACCTGATCAACTGAACTCATTAAGTCAAAGTCATCTTTCATCCCGTAAAGCAGTTTTGAATTCATCTTCAGAAGTTGAGAAGGAAGATTCTGTCGCTGAAGTGGCTGATGCTGCTTTTGAAGCAGTTGCCATTTTGGCAGCATAGACACAAGTACGTCTTGGCATTTTGTGCTCTGCAGTCTACTGCTCTGTAAAGATACTGGCTTTCCAGTCTAAATTGGGATAACTCCCATTTCACGCTTTCTCTGTCTTGTTAATATTTTGTTTTAGAATCGTCTCATAATTCATGTACTGGCAGACACCAAATTAAGATATCTCACGTGGCATTTCTATCATTCGTTTTGAACCAGAAAACCTAATAAATTAACTTTTTTATGCAGAGCAAAATGGGCATTATATAGTTTCTGTGTTAATTTCATTATGGAACTTTAGATGTCTTCATATAACTAATTGACTTTATAACAGGTTTCCATGTACTTATGATAAAGTGTGTACATTTGGGAAATAAGTTGATATTAAAATGTAGAGCAACATGGGCATTATATAGTTTCTGTGTTAATTTCATTATGGGACTTTAAATATTTTCATATAACTATTTGGCTTTATAACAGATTTCTGTGTAAAGTGTGTATGTTTGGGAAATGTGAGTATATTAAAAAAACTGTAATAATATACAATCTTCTTTGAGGATATCTCTTTCATCAGACCACACCTATGGAACTATAGCTGCCAAGCACAAGGGCCACACAGAAACTTTTTGCAAGCCATCTGCTAGGGGACACCCACAACGCTGTCTTATGTTGGCACTTCCCACATAAATGTGGGCAGTCCCTTACTTCCTCAGGTCTTTTACCACCATTGATCATACTCACCGCACCCTCCACGAAAATGACGTTGCTACAGTCGACTGCTAGTTAGTGTTTTTTTTAAATTTCTCTCCCTAATTTGCTATCACTTTTTAAAAGTGATCATCGTTGCTGTGTCTGTTGTTTAAAGAACCCACTAAGCTCTGTAGATTTTCTGAATGCAGTGAAAAGATTTACTCAGGCGACCTGCATGACATCTGCGTGTGCTGCCTCGGCACGGACCATAACATTAAGGCCTGCAAACTTTGCCTCAGGTTTAATACAGCTACCCAGCAATGCAGGAAGAATGCCCTGGAAACCCACTTTCTAAAACAGCAGGTAGCCAGCATGGAGAAAGCATCATCCAGGCTGCCTTTGATAAAGGGCACTCTGATGCAGCGCAGTTCGTAGACCTCACCAAGGCCTTCGATTTAGTTGAATATTCTTTGTTACCTAAGATTCTTCAGAGATTTCAGTTCTCTGAAGGAGTCACTAGATGGTTTGCTGATTATTTGACAAACAGGCAACATAGAACCTTAATTGGTAACTCTGTTTCCTCTCCCAGATCAATTCAGTGTGATGTGCCCCAGGGATCAATCCTGGGCCCACTAGTTTTTTCACTATATATGGATTCTGCTCCCAATATCTGTACGGTGACAAGTATGACTCTTTATGCCAATTACGCCGTTATTTATAGTTTGGTCCCCAATCCTAACATATAGCCCTTCATAATCTTCAAACAGCTATTGACCTCTTTCAAGCTTGGTTATCATTGAACCATATGGTTCTTAATTCTAAAAAAACGAAAGTAATGATGTTTTCACATAAAAAAGTGTGACCCCAATGAACTCCCGTCCATCTCGGATAACAAGGGCACTGTTATAGAGTATGTTGAGGTTTTCAGGTGCTTAGGAATCATATTGGATAGTAGGCTCATCTTTGAGCCTCATATTCAGTATTTAAGAAAATTACTTCACCAAGGGATGGATATACTGTATCGCATAAAGCCTTTTTTAACTTTTGATTCTAGAAAACTTTTGATGCATAGCTTTATGTTCAACATTCTGGATTACAGACTTGTAATCTGTACATCTTCCTGTAGTAATTTACTAAATTGTCTCAAGGTTTCCTATAACTCTGCCCTTAGATTTTGGTTACATCTCCCCAACCACACTCATCATTGTATTCTGTATGAACAATCTGCTTCACTCTCATTTGACAACAGGATTTTATATAAAATGGGTATTCTTCAATACAAAGTCATGAAACGGCTTTACCTGCCTTCTATAAGTAAACTCTTCCCCAGGCTTACAAATATTTTCAGTACTAGGTCCCAGTCTAGATTCACTTTTAAACTTCCAATATACAAAAGCACATTTGGGCAGAGATCCCCTCTGTTCAGGGCACCCACTTTATTTAACTGTATTCCATCTGAGATTATTGAATGTAATTCTCTCTGGTGTTTTAAAACTAGTCTTAAACAATGGCTTCTAACAAAAGAATGAATGTACCTGTGTAATGCACTGGATAATGTTGTAAGTTATTGTATTGTCTATTGTTGTTTGTTAATAGTTTTATCTTAAACTTGTCACCTGTGAAAATGGGCATTTTGCTCATCTGGTCTACAAGTATGAAAAATAAAAATAAAAAAAAAAAAAGAATGAAATGAAAGAGCTCCAGGAAAAAGAGTTCTGCCACATTGTCGGTATGCTCTTCAGGCTCCCACTTGTCAAAGTCCTGGGAGAAAACCACAGGCAACATAAGTATAAGCACCAGGAAAGAGAGAAAGGAGCAAGGAGAAATCCTCCCCCGGTATATTCTTGGTTGCCCCTCCAGTTCAGCACAACTGCCACAGTGCCATTGACTGCCTCAGCGACAACACCACCAGCTGCCCAGACCTTTAATTCCTCCAGTTTCGGTCAGGTTGTGAGTACCACTAGGCCTAGTGTGGTTGGCGAAGGGCCGTCGACGTTGGGGACAGCACCTTCTCCGTCGACATCCCAGAGCACACCTGTACTACAGGCAAGCGCCAGTGTGCAGGCAGTGCTTTTATCCTTTGCAGGCTTGCTGCAGCCCCTGCTACCATCTCCTCCTGTCAAAGGTGCGGGATCAAAAGGGCACCCCAGTAAGCCCCACTGCCAACTCCTGTTTGGTCAGTGCACCCATTGCCTTCCAGGGCTTCGATGACCTCTTCTGTTCCTTCCTTGAGGCCTACAGAAGACATTAACAAGGATAAGGAATATAACCCTGACTTCATAATGCAAGAGGAAGAGGAGGAGGAATATGTGGAGATCTCTCATGACAGATCTAGCTCCACCATCTCCACAGAGAGTGAAGACTTTATTGTGCACACTCCGAGGTCCCCACCTAATGACCCTTCATTCATCTCCATAGTACAGCAACTCCAGTCTGTCGTGGGGCTTGAATCTGAGAAGGACATCACCAAAAGGAATTTGGTGGAATTTTTATAACTACCTGATTCTCCACCTATTGTGATTCCTCCTCTATTGCCTGCCCAAGAGGATGCCACCCTGATTGCATGGCACAGGCCTAATATGATTCCTGCCATTCCTAGGAAGGCAGATAAGCTGTATCAAGCCCCCTTAGGTGACCTTTTTTTTTTCAGGCCAGCTGGAGTCTGACTCAGTTGTGATAAATGCAGCCCATGATAGGTCTAAAGTGCCTAAACACTTCAGTTCTCTCCCTCCTGACAGGGAGTCCAGAAGACTAGATGTCCTGGGGAAGAGGACCTTCACTTCTGCTACCTTGGGCCTGAGAATTGCAAAATATCAGGCCCATATGGTAAAATACCAAAATACCCTTTGGAGGACAGCCAAGGCAATGGCCCAAGCCCTACCAGAGGGTATTCCAAAGCAGGAGCTGCTAAAAGCCCTCCAGGCAGGGGCAGATATGGGTAAACATCTGTTAAAGTCTACTTATGACGTTTCTGATGCTTCTGATGGAGCAGCAGCTTCTGCTGTCTGCTTGAGTCTTGGTTGAGGGTGGCAGGATTTGCTAATGATGTGCAGCAATCCATCCCAAATGCCCCATTCAGAGGATACAAGCTGTTTGGAGCAGACATTCAGGATATCCACTCAAACCCGCAAGCTTTGTGCAGGACTTTAAAATCAGTACACTCCCTCTACCATACACAACGAGAAGTAGGCAGAGGGTACCCTTTTATCCAGCTAGTAACAGACACCATTCAGGAGTCAGACAACAAAGTAAAAGCAGAGGATCATCAGCTCTGCCTGCCCCAGGACCCACCCCAAGTGTCCATTCAAGAGTCCCTAGAGGTGGGAATGTAGCTGCAGCCACAGGATCTGCATCTGCATGACTCATTCCTAGATCCCCACCCACCAGTACCTTCAGAGGTGGTAGTGGGGGTCACCTTTCCCTCCACCTGGACCTTTGGAGGAAGGTCACATCAGATGTTTAGTTCCTGCAGATAATGGAACAGAGCCATGTTCTAGAGCTTCTTGAGCTACCTACAGACCATCCACCAGCCCCTTTGGCTTATCTTCCAGAACACATACCAGTGCTGCTAAAGAAAGTACACATCCTAATGCAGAATAGGGCCAGAGCCAGTTCCTTGGGAACAAAGGAATAGGGGGTTATATTCTCACTACTTCCTAGACCACAGGGGACCTGAGGCCCATTGTGGGACTTAAGAAATCTGAAACTCTTTATTCAGTACAAGAACTTCAGAATGGTCACTCTGTAAGGCCTGTTGCCACAACTGCAAGGAGGGGACTGGATCTGTTCCCTAGACATGCAGGATGCTTGCCTACATATCAAGATGTGTTCCCCCTCACAGGAAGTACCTCAAGTTCTTCTTACAGGGGAACATTACCAGTTGAGGGTATTGCCCTTTGGTTTATCATCTGTGCCACAGGTCTTTACCATATGCTTAGCAGTGGTGGCATCAGCCCTCAGGAGAGAACAACTATATGTATTCCCCTATCTGGATGACTGGCTGCTCAAAGCTCATTCCAAAGAGCAGCTTTACCACACTCTAGCACACACTAGGCAATTGGTCGATGCCCAAGGAATCAGTCAGTGTGCTAAAATTAGTCCTGATCCCTGGTCAACATCTGTATTACATAGGGGCAATCCTGAACACAGCCCAAGGCTTAGACTTGCTGCTTCAAGACAGGGCCAAACGCCTGATTACACAGACCCAGATGATATACATGTGACAAGGTGCCAGATACGAGGGATCTTTTTCTTTCTTCTCTCCATAATTAAGTCTGTTGCAACAGCAGTCTGCTTATCTTTCCTCTCTTTACTGTTTAACTGTTTTCTTTAACCTTATATATGTACAGGCAGGCCACCTGTATAATGTCCTTTTACTGTCCCTCTTAGCCTCAAGATCCATCGTATTGTTTGCCCTGTGTTTCTCTATGCTGTGTTGTGCTCGTGAGAAAGCATAGTAATAGAAAACAGTACTTTATGTGTTACCCATTTGTTGAGTTGGTTTAGTCATGGAATGTTTTATTCGCCCTTTATGAGAGGCAAGGGATGCATCCTGGGCTGAAATTAGAATGTTTCTGCAGTAAACCAGGGTGTGACCTGATGTTTAAATCCCATTGATAGTATTAATCAGATTTAGAAATAGGTGTAGCCCCCCCCGACTCCTTGCACTGAATGCTCAGTTTGGTTTCAGAGTTCAGGAATGCATTTCAGTGCTGGATATTGATTTTTTGCTAAGGTATTTTGTTTGTTGTGTTCATGCTGAATAGAGCTGCACACTTGCAGCCGCTTCTGTCAGATACCTCCGGTGTGGACTTTCGCTATAGGTTTAGAGATATGTCCACTGGAGCTCTTGTATTTCTTTTTCAGGAAAGGTTTCCTTCCCGCTTGCAGTTGCAGCGACTGTGCAAGCGGTACTAGGATGTAAAATTAATTAATGTTCTTGTATTAAGGCAGTATTTCACTTTAGGCTCTCAGCGGGAGCCACCCCATGCTATTGCGTTTCTCCTAAAAACAACATTAGGCAAACAGGACTAACAAGAGTCTGGAGAAATTATAGAAGCTAGGTAAAGTGAAGCTTTATATTCTTTTTTTATTTACTGTCTCCCAACTCTTGTTTACTTAGAGTTTACATCCTTGTGTGATGAAGTATCCCAGTGGAGATCCTGCTGTGTCCTGTTCCTAGCCCTATAGATCCTGGCGGCCCTATGTGTACTGTAATTATAGGACAGGCATCAGGTGGGCAGAGCCTGCACTCAGGACCTCTTCTTTACTTTACAGTAATGTGATTGTTTTGAATACAAACAGGTGTGTGTGTATTATATATATATATATATATATAGTAGCACTATATGTGAAGTTACAGTATTTATTTTTTTTCATAATAAAGCTTTTAGCCTGTATTTTTGTTGTGTTTCAAAGTTGTGGGAGGAGTCTCCCTAATCACATGTCTGAGACAGGTATATAATACTCCTCCTAGTCAGTCTCTAGCAGAATGCTGCAGGGATCAGTTGAGTGCTGACCCAGGGAGATCACTAGCCTGCTTCTAGTGATTTGGATATTGTTTTTGAGATTGATTGCCTTCTGTTTATTTCCTTTTATATGACGAAAACTACACCTTATTATTATTTCTGAGTTAAAATAAATATCCACGGTTGAAGGTATTCTGGTGTTGGTGTCCATCTTTGTCCCACATCCTCACAGTACAACGACAAGTATGTCACTGCCCCGACATTCCTGAGACAGCTGAGCCTGATGACAGCAGCCATTGTTATGGTACCACTGGCCAGACTGCATATGCAGATTCCCCAATGGATATTAAGAGTCCAATGGGACCAATGCACTGACAATCTAGAACAGAAGGTTTTAGTAACATCTTCTATTTGGAAGGTGCTTCAGTGGTGGATGAAACCCTTTGCTGAAGGGGTTCCCTTTACTGATCTCCTCCCCTCATCAGATCCTTATGACAAATCCCTCAAGAATGGGCTGGGGGGGCTCATCTGGGGCCTCATCAGACCCAGGGCACATGGACGAAAATGGAGAATACCCTCCACATAAACATCCGAGAAATGTGGCTGTTCTGTACTGTCTACAAGCCTTCCAGACCCATCTGGTCCTGGGACTTCTGCTGGTGCAAACAGACAACATCAGTGTGGTGCACTACATAAACAAGCAAGGTGAACTCACTCCTACCCCCCTATGCAGGGAAGCAATGAGGGTTTGGTATTGGGCTCTAGAATACAGTCTACAACTGTTGGCAGTTCATGTTCCAGGTGTCCAGAACATCTTGGCAGACAGGCTAAGCAGGTCACAGTCTAGAATGCACAAGTGGAAACTGCTGACCTTAGTAACAGAAGACCTGTTTGACAGGTGGGGTTGTCCAGAGTTGGACCTTTTTGCATCCCCACACAATGCAAAACTGCCACTTTTCTGCTCACTCGTTCCAGGGCCTGGAGTTTTCTGGTGAGACGCATTGTCCCTCTCTTGGAAGGGGAAGTTCCTTTACACCTTTCCTCCTTTTCTTCTAATCCAGAGGGTGTTAATCAAGCTCCAGATGGACAGAGTGACTCTAATACTCATTGCTTCCCCTTGTCCTCATTGGATCTGGTTCCCCTTACTGCAGCAATTGGCAGTGGAACCACTAATACCTCTGCCCCTGTGCAAGGGCTTGCTGTCACAGGAACAGGGAACCCTGGTTCATCTAGACCTTAGATCACTCTGTCTCCATGCATGGCTCCTGAAGACATACAGTAGCCATTGCTAGGTTTGAGGTATGTCAAAAGGTGGCTGATGTTCTGGTGGCTGCCAGAAAACCTTTTACCAGAGCCACGTATTCCATGAAGTGGAAGCAGTTTGCTTAGTGGGCCGCTTCTCATCTACTGGATCCTTTTACGTGTCTGGTAAATCCAGTTCTAGAGTATTTGCTGTCCTTATCAGATGCAGGATTGCAATACTCTTCTATTAAAGTGCACTTGTCTGCCATTTCAGCTTTCCATGTGCCTATTGATAGTCTTACGATTGCTCAACTGGAGGTGGCCCATACATTTTTGAGAGGCATTCTGCACTTGAAGCTTCCTGTGTATAATCCAGTCCCAGCTTGGGACCTAAATTTTGTGTTAGTAAAGCTTACTTTGGCTCCTTTTGAACCATCCATGACTTGTAGCCTATGCTTTCTTTCTTGGAAAGTGTTATTTTTAGTTGCTATTACTTCTGTTTGAAGGATTTCAGAACTTCGGCTCTAATGTGTGAGCCTCTGTATTTGATTTTGCATACAGATAGGATGTCTTTACGTACTAATCCTAAGTTTCTTCCTAAGGTGGTGTCTGATTTCACTTTCAGACTATCCACCTGCCAGTTTATTTTCCCAAGCATGCCAGTCCAGGGCAAGCATTGCTCCATACTTTGGATGTACATAGGATGCTCAGGTACGATATACACAGTACAAAGGACTGCAGGATGTCCTTGCAGCTTTTTGTTTCCTTTGCTCCTGGGAAAGAGGGTATTCCTGTTTCTGAACAGTGCTTGTCCAGCATCCTTGGCCAACTGTATTACTTTCTGTTACAGTAAATACAGTAAGAACTTCCTGGGGTTGTTTGTGGCCACTTGACCAGAAGCATAAATACTTCTGTTGCCTGTTTCAAAAATGTGTCAGCTACAGGGATTTGTGCTGCTGCCACCTGGATTTCTGTCCACACCTTCACTAAATGCTACAGTCTGGACATTGCTTCTTGGAAATCGGCAGGCTTTGGCCTAGCTGTGCTTCAAGGCATACTTTCTTAGGCCTGTGGGCTCCAGCCACACAGACTGGTTTTCTGTCAGTATTGCTTTGTACTCATTCCGTGGGTGTGGCCTAATGAAAGAGGTATCCACAAAAAAGAACAGTTATGTACTTAACATAACAGTAGATCTTCGGGAGAATCTCTTTCATCAGGCCATGCCATCCCACCCTCCACCCCCTTAGACATAGAGCTCTGTCACTCCTGTCTCTTCCTCTAGGACAGTCTGTCTGCTGTTTCCAGCCTAGCCTTGTTGCTGGAACTATAAGATCTTCTTTAGAGATATTTCAGTCATCAGGTCACACCATAGGAACTTCACCATCAGTGAAGCAGAATCCACATGAAAATATTTTCCAGCAGTACCACTAGGGGCTGTCCATGCCGATGTCACCTGACAGCATCACCAACTCTATAAAGGCATGAGCATCCCCACTCCCTCCTCAGTTCTTTCCTGCCGTCAGCTCTGTTTGCATCGGTCTCCACGGAAGCTCTGATGCAGTTTCGCACCATTGTTGCCTACAAATTTTCTTCTATGCTAGCTTTTAGAATATCTTTTAAACAAGAGATTATTTTAGCTTGTTTATGTTGAGAGTTAACCTGCGAAAGGGTCTTCCAGCCGGCAGCACTTCCGCTCCCGAATGGCTTCTTTGTCCTTCGGTGGTGCTCTGTCAGCTGCAGATGCATTGACATCCTCTGCTGTACAGGCCTCTGCTTCTTCCAGGCCCATACTAACAGCACTGCCTCCTGCTTCTCAGGGAGGCCAATGGTCAGCCCTTGGGTTGTCGGCCCCCTGTCCGTTAACCCTTGGGTTGTCGATGCCTAACCCTCCATCACAGCCTGATATTTCTCCAGGCACTCGGACGTTGGGCTCCTTGGGCTCTAATGTCCTGATGGACAGTTTTTTGTACCCTGTGCCTATGACCCTCCACCATTAACGCATCCTTCTCCTGCCATCAACCTTAACTTGATTTTGACCCAGATCATTACAGCCCTAGTGTATTAGTTGGGCTCATACAGGCTTGGGTTCCCTGCGCCATCAATGGCCATGTTGTCGTCGATGCCTCTAGGGCTTCCTCCATCTGTGCATCATAGGGTGCCATCAGTACCTTGCTCGTCAGACCTTGAATTGGAGCAGGTTGATGCTGAAGAGTAGTACCATCTTGACCTGATCCTCCCAGAGGAGGAGGAGGAGGAACTTCTTTCCTCGGATAGTTCCACTGCTTCTTCAGTCAGCGAAGACTCTGTTAAACATACTCCCATGCCCCCTCCTGAAGCTCATTCCTTTTTTAATGTGATGAAGCAGCTTTCATCAGCTATATGCTTCCACACTGAGGCAAAGGATGCCACCAGGCTAGACCTGATGGATTCCTTGGAGCTTCAAGAATCTCCCCCTAAGGTCATTTCTCTCATCATTCCTACCCTGAGAAATGCCACTACCACAGTTTGGCATAGACCAGACTTGGTTCCTGCCATGCCCCACAGGGCAGATAAGCTCTATCATGCCCCTCAAGGTCTGCCTTATTATGCTGCCCGACCTGAAACTGATTTCATGGTCATCAAAACATCAAATGACAAGTCCAAGGTGCCCAATTACCTTAGCTCCTTCCCCCCTGACAGGGAATCCAAGCAGATTGACCATTGGGGCAAGATGTTTTATGCATCTTCCACCTTGGGACTTCGGATTGCTAGCTATCTTTTGCATATTGTCAAGTACCAAAACACCATCTGGAAGAAGAGCAAGGTGGCTGCTCAAGCCCTCCTAGACTGTTCCCCAAAACAGGAGGTTCTCGAAACCTTGCAGACCACTGAGGATATTAGTAAGCCATTTCCTCAGGGTCTTGTATGACATTTCTGACACTGGTGCCAGGGCTGCTGCCACAGGCATTTGCCTTCGTAGACACTCCTGGCTGAGGGTCGGGTTTGCAGCGGACATCCAACAGAAGGTGCTGAATGCCCCCTTCAGTGGCTGTAAGTTATTTGGACCAGATGTCCAGGACATCATCAATGACTTACAAGCATCTGGTAGGGGTATCAAGTCTGTCCATTCGCTTTACCATATGCAACCTAGGAGCAGACAATGCCCAACCTTTTGTAAGGTGTCCCACAAGTTCAAAGCAGGCTTCTGTCTCCAGGGCAAAAGAAAAGCCTCGTCTGCTTTGCCTACCCACCCCCGGCTCTGTTGTAAAGTGACCTGGGGCAATGGATCAGCCCCAGTGGCTGGAGCTGCCTCTGCCTGACTCCTTGCCAGATCCACCTCTTCTGGTCCCCAACCCTGAGGTGGTGGTCAGAAGTTGGTTCTCCCTCCATCTCAATCAATGGAGAACCATCACTTCAGATGCCTGGATTCTTAAAATTATGGAGAGGGATCACACTCTGGAACTTGTAGAGATGCCTCCAGAGACTCCTCCAGTACCCTGCACCTACCCCCTGGCCAATCTAACAGTTATCCAGGAGGAGGTACAGTCCCTTTGGTGGAAAAATGCCATTGAGCTGATGCCCATCTGCTAGAAGAACAGGGGATTCTGCTTCAGGTTCTTCCTGGTCCCAAAAAGCTCTGGAGATCTGAGGCCTATACTAGATCTAAAGTTCACCAACACAGTCAACCTCATGTAAATAATTATAAATAAATATAATGAGAGTAGGGAGAGGCCAAAACCAATTTAAGTCTTATGCAGTACTATTCAGTAACTGGAATAATGGCCCACTCACCCAGTGAAATGTTTTCAGTTAAACAATGGTATGAAAGAATCTTGGACTGTGATTGGTCAGTCTGGGGCTGGACCCATGGTGTTATCCTAGCATAACATCACGGGTCTGATCTCAGCACTGTGGCCCTTTTTACTTATTGTTTGCATTAGCATTTGCATTATTAGCATCTTCTCTTAAGAAGCAAAAGTATTTTTCCACACTAACAAAAACATTCTTTAAAATTATTTTTTTAATTCTGTATATAACAACAAGCCATTGTATATAGGCATAATGCACTCAGGGTGTGGACGTGTGATATGACAATACCTAAGGGATGCACTCAGCCTGCAGCCTTGTGCCCAACCCCCCCAGGTGTGGTGTTATCCCAGCACAACACACACTCTGTCATGCTATATTACTTTATTAAATTCTTTTTTATTTAACTTATATTATCCAGAAATATATTTTTCCTATATTTAGGGTATGCCCCTTCATCAGGGAATCTGGTTATCTATTTTAAAAATTAAAAATATGTACATTCAATATTCACATCCATTTATCAAACTTATAAAAAATAAATAGAAAATATATACGTGGCTGCTTTTTTCAATTTACAATTTGCTAAACATATGTTATGAATTAATTTCTTATTTTTTTTCATCGTGTTTATGACCTCCACCTAAAGTAGAACATACATTTCATTGTTTTACTCAAACAACAAATCTCATCATTAAAGAATTAAACTATTCTGCAAATTCTTTTGTAGCAAATCATTATAACAAGAATTCTGACCTCAGTCCAGGACCTTCCTGGTTCTTGTGCTGATGGTTTAAATTTCATTCAGTTAATTCTTTCATTCACTCTAATACATTTTTCATTCAGTTAATAATCCATAAAAAAGAAGCAGTTTCTCACTACAATGTTTATTTCAAACTTCTTTCTTAAATTTATTTTCTCTATGGTAATAAAATGTTTCAAGCAATACATGAAGTTAACCAACCTAAACTTTTTCACTCACTCTGATTTCGTTCTGTCGATTAGAACCTCTTTATTTTTTTCTTTTTTCCTGCAAACGAGATTATCTTCAACAAAGTTTCTCATGTCATACTACCCAGAAACTTGTATAATTTGCTTATAAAGTTAAATCAGTGTTTGTTTGCTCTACCTTTGTTTTTCATTTCTTTGGTACAGTGGTAGCCACAGACATTGCAAGCTACTGTACACCACAGTTCTCCCAGTGTGTTCTGCATGGTGGAGGTATCCAAGTGA
Organism: Neoceratodus forsteri; assembly: GCA_016271365.2. Lineage (NCBI taxonomy): Eukaryota > Metazoa > Chordata > Ceratodontiformes > Ceratodontidae > Neoceratodus > Neoceratodus forsteri. Next base: position 627,698,513 of record CM028131.1, read on the forward strand.
CATAAATCAGCTCCTAATGAAGTAGAAACTCACACCAGAATCCAGCACATGATGCAAAAGGCTCCCATCAAGAGCCGTTGTGTAATACTGAACAGCATAGTTTCACCTATGTGCCGGACCTGCTTCCTAGCGGCACCTAGAATAATAGATGTCTTACGAGATCACCCAGAGCCATTATGTTCCTGTAAGGATGTACCGGAGACCCTTAAGACTTATGGCTGTGGTCATTGCCACAGTTCCCTTCGCCATACTGCACATGCGAGTGCTCCTTTGGTCACTCCTGTTGCAATGGGACCAACACACAGATGACCTGCAGCAGCTAGTGCTTGTCTCCTCCCCAGTCCACAAGGTGCTCCAGTGGTGGATGGACTCACAGGACCTGTTACAAGGAGTCCCATTCCAGGTCTTTTCTCCCCAGCAGATCCTTGCCATGTATTCCTCTGGTTCGGGCTGGGGTGCACACCTGTATCCCTTACAGACTCGGGGGTCATGGTCCCAGATCAAGATGTCTCTGCATCTCAGTGTCCTGGAGATGTAGGTGGTCCTGTGTGGGGTCATCCAGAGCTGGACCTTTTTGCATCCCCATTCAACACAAAACTGCCCAGTATCTGCTCACTAGATCCAGAGCCTTTAGTTTTCTTACAAGACGCATTCTCCTTCTCCTGGAGTGGGAGATTACTTTATGTCTTCCCTCCATTTCATCTGTTTCAGAGGGTCCTAATAAAGCCACAGATGGAGGAGGCCATCATGATACTGTTCTCTCCTTTCTGACCAGGCAGTTTTGGTTTTCATTACTACAACAGTTAGCGGAGGAGCCTCCGGCCCCCCTGCCCCTTTGCAGGGATCTGCTGACACAGGCTCAGGAGACCCTGGTCCATTTGAATCTCAAGTCCATTAGTCTGTATGCCTGGTTCAGAGTGTCTCAGCAGGTGGTGGGTGTCCTCATGGCAGGTCAAAAGCCCTCCACTAGAGCCACGTATGCCATGAAGTGGAAGAGGTTTGCCATCTGGGAAGCCAAACATCAGTATGGTTAGAAATCTATCAATACACTGCTTTCATATTGCTTTGCTGTACCAGTATGTACTGATATGTGGAAACTGTTCCAATATGCCTATAGAATGTTGAGTTGACTCCAAGCTTTAAAAAGATGAAGTTCCTAGTGCTAATGATTTAAAAGTTAGACTTTTTCATATGAATTATCATTCAAACTGACAATTCGAAACTTTTTGTTTTTTAGATGAAAACTTAAGAGTCAGGTCAGCATGGTCAGTAGTATAAGTTCATATATCTTATCAAATGTTAAATTTCAGCCAATCAGCGCATGCCACGTCATTTGACAGGTGGGCGTGGCCTAAAATGGACCAATCAGAATCGCCCTAGTTAAACCGGAAGTCCCTCCCTAAAATGGCTATCCCGCCCACTTCGGCGGAGGATGCAACCTCAAACCGTGTCCCCGCCTCTGCGCAGGAAATGACATACGCTCAACCCATGTCCCGCCCTTGCACAGGAAATGACCCACACTAAAACCCTGAAGTGACATAACACCACCATTTTGTGTTGCCTTACGCCTCATTCTCGACGCCTCAAACCCTGCCACCCACCATTTTGTAAGCATCCTGCACCCCTCCTTCTTGTACACTCCTCGATCCCCTGCCAGACCATCCTGGCTGGAACCCGAGTCCCACCATGCTAGCTTGAACTCCTGGGTCCCTCCTTTCTTCTGCACCCCCACCAGCCTGGCTCGAACCCCTGTCCCCCTTCTCCTGCACCCCCATCATCCTGGCTCAAACCCCTGTCCCTCTTCACCATCGTGCTTCTCCCAACTCAAAAATCAGTTAGTGTTTATGTAGTGGTAGTGCCCCTGTAGGCCTGGTGTATAACTGCAGGGACATGTGTGTGTTTTTGGTTAGGATATTTTCAGAAAGAAGTATCTAGGAGGGAACCTGATCGGCAGAGGTTTCACAGATCTGTGTGGAGACCCCCACCCCCGAGGGAAATTCATCTGCCTGTGTGAGTACCCCTTTTTCTGTTTTTGTAACAATATACAAAATTATTTAACATGCATCTGTAGGACTGTGTCAAACTTGCATCAAAAGGATAGCTTTATGTATACACATGTGACATTTATAAGCTAAAACGGGGGGACCTCTGTGTAAATAAGATGGTTCAGCAGTTTTCTCTGGCTAGCATTGCAACAATCTAAAAAACTAATTATTTATACTTTATCATGAATTAGAAAGAATAAAAATATATCAGAAAAAGGAATACACATACCTATAGTTCACCCCTCAGCTCTGTGTAGTATCAAGGAGAAGGCTGAAATGAAATGTGTGATATTTATAATGTTTGAAAAAGGGGTGGGCTACAACAGATGTGCCTCTGACACGTTACCATGTATAGTATGATGGGGTGTGGTGATGGTTTCACCAAGGGGCAGTCCATCTTGCTAAGCGTTATATAAACCCTGCATTTGAAGCCAGAAGGCACAGCTTTTGAGAGATGTCTCAGATTCTGTTTTATAGACTTGGAGCAGATTATCAAAAACATCAAGCAAGAAGATGGCAAGCGCTTCTCATCTCAACATCCCTGTAACAGGTCGATTGTCATACCACCTAATGAAAAGTCTGGAGATGAAAAACCAAGCAAGAAGATGGCAGAGCGCAGCGCTTCTCAATTCAACATCCCTGTAACAGACCAGATTGTCACAACACCTAATGAAAAGTCAAGAAAGCAAGAAGATAGCTGTCGGGCCCCACAACCCAAGCCAACGATGTGTACTACATGAGGTGTGAAAAAGAATGTCCCACACAAGTCTTGTTGAGTGGAACAGTGTCTGACATAAAAAAGAAACTCGCTGAACAGTTTGGTGAATCAGAAAATCCTAAATCTGGCTGTCCTTCTGAAGAGACACCACTGCAAGACCTTGAAGAGTTGCTGGGGGGTGAATCTGATGCCGAAAAAGAAGTTAGTATGAAACCAAAAACAGAGAGTGACAAAAAGGGGGAGCTAGAGAAATGGTCAGTGAGACACTGCCAAAAAAGCATCAGAGAAAGTTGTGAAAGAAATGCAAGACACAGTCAAGAGGGGCCTCTGACCAAGAGGGTGATGATAATAATGAAGCCACAAGCAGTCAAGCCCAGGCTAAGAAAGTGAAAGATGAGAAAAAATGTAGAAGAAAAAAAGAGTTGCCTTGATGAGGTAAATGCATTTTATCATTTAAAAATGTAACATTTAAAAAAATGTGAGTGGTGACATGCGTACATGGTGTAACTGAGGGAGATGAGTTAGCAGCATAACTAAATCTTACCTGTAATGAGTCAGAGGACCAATGCTGTTTTCTGTTTTACTTTAATAGATTGAAGGATTTGCGATGGAGCAGCAGTCATATTCGGACAGCATGGATTCTCGACTTTCCACAAATCTACTGTTCGACTGTCTTTTGTGTGAAAGATACAAAGGTGGTTGTTAATGAGATGTGTGAACCAGTTTGTTAGAAATACAGAGAGTGATAGAATGTTTCAAAATGTCACAGAACAGGCTGTGATCACTACACAACCCTCTTCTTCTACTGAGATTAGACAGGGGACCTCATGTGAAAAACCAGGCCTCAGTAATAAACCCCCCAAAACTGACAATGATATGTATTGTAACTACGTTATGTATCATACCATCCGTGGCATGATTGCTTCAGTGATACAGAGGGTGATACATTGTGAATTGGTCGATTCCTGTCCTGGGTGTGAGATAGATGATCCGAGTCGAAAAACATTCATGTGTCCTTGATGACTTAAGGTCTAAAAGCATACAGAAATGTTTCTGAAGCCATACATATAGGGCAGCTCATGCCGTGATCTTGCAATCGCTTATGAAGCATCAGGGGTTAAATATGACCAATTGTACCCTGGAAACTATAAGTCATGTTTTAAATGATGTGAAAAGCCGATGACCCATGTGGTTAGTTATGCAAATGTTACAGCAGACAGACAGTGAAATTAAAAAGATGCCAGCGTCTGGTCAGCAAAGGTTCCTTTAAAAATTTCTAAAAGAAATTCAGGAACCCTGTTTATATTGTAAAAATTACCCCACCCCACCCAAATTGCTACATGGAAACATTTCAGTACCAAAATGTGTCATATTTATTTTTGCAGATAATCATGGGATGCAAGTACAGAGAGAATCAAGGCTTATGTATCTGATCCTAAGCCATTACTGTCATCCATCACTGTTTGGTTCACCTCAATATGAAATTTGCCTTTGTGAGATACATGCAGCCTCTGAACTGATGATGTTTGCCCTTCCAGAAGTATGGGAGGATACAGATAAATATATAAAGGAATCTGTGTTACCACTTGTAGAAAATGTTAAAGTGATTGCCGATATATTCGTGGAAGACGATGAATGTCTTTGTGGCCTTTATATCATGATCGTCATAGTCATGTGTGTGTGTGTACTACAAAGCAGAAAAAACCTTGTGATATTGTATGTGTTGTTAACCTGGCTTCCCTGCTTGCTGAAATGATCCACTGGTCAAAAAAAGGACCTTTAAAAATTATATAAGGAAATTTAGGAACACTGTTTACGTTGTTAAAAACATTTACCCCCTCCCAACTGTTACTTGTTACCATTTTAATATTGTTCATTGTTACCCTGGCTTTTAACACTTGCAAACCACTCATGCATGAGAGGCCACTAAAACATAGTGCTGTATGTTTTTTTCAGAGTATACAACAATGGAAACACCCTGTCAGTGCATCCAGAGGCTTATTTACCAACTAGTCAGACACAAAGCTAAACAACCTGGTTTAAATCTACCTACAGGAAAGCACCGCCTGTACTTTTAGAGACATGCCATGGTCTTTTGATGGTCTCCAGAGGGACCCCAAGGAAAATGTGGATTATTTTAGGATGAGGGGTACTCTTGAGGAAGCAATGTTTAAAATTGCTATAGAGTTTATGCATAACCCTTATGATGTAATACACTTTTGTGGTTTTATCTGTACTGTTGACTTTTAGTGTTTAGTTTGCAGAATGGGGGTCTGAGTCTGACATCATAATTTGCTTTTATCGCTTTTGTTGTGTTTCATAAACCAGATGATTAGCATATGCTTTTCCTAAATAGTGTATTATAATGTACTTTCAGATGGAACGCACTGGCATGCTCCCAATATTCCAGGCAGTCTTGATGTCTACAATGTACCGTGGTGATAAAGGACATTTTAAAGGAACCTATATACTTTGGAAAGCAGCCTGCATTAAATGTCTGCTTTGAAGATGCTGCTGCTTCACTGGCAGAAACACACTGACTCTGATTAAAGAGTTGCCACCACTTGTATGGAAACTCTATGTTGACTTTAATGGAAAACAGTAACCGAGCAGTATGCAAGGTGAACGCATTTAGATGTAACGGATGTCTTAAAAATCAGCCTTGTTATTTTGAGTGGTGATGGCATATGTGTGTATGTATTGTGCATACCTCATCACTAAGGGAAGTGGACGATGCTAATGCTTGTGTAAAACATGCAGCTCAAAAGTTGCTGTTTCTGGGTATTGTGAAGCGTGTAAAAATTGAAGAGTAGAAAACAAGATATTATATAATCCGTTGCATGCTTGCCATGTGTTATGCCTTGTATGTAGCAGCTATATGCATTAGTTTAGTATTATAAAAGTATATAAAGTAAATATTCAAATACTGTTATGACGTGGTGTATTTATAAATAAAATATAATCATGCATTGCACTTTGTGGTTGTCATAGTGTTTTAAAAGAACAAAAGAGCATATACTTTATTTTACTGGTGACAAGAGTTTTGCTAGCTAGCAGATGTGTCGGGGTTGACGAAGGAGATGAATGATCACCTGTTCCAGAATATATATTTTAATGCAAAAAAGTGGGTAGTTTCACATGTGGTGACTCAGCTGCATAAGGCTGCAAAAAACTTGATAAAGAGGTCACCAGGAAAGGTGTTGTAGAATGGCTTATGAAGCAGGAGCCCTATTCATTACACAAAGCAGCCAGAGTCCAATTTAAGAGACATCCTGTCATTGTTTCGACATAGACAGACAATGGCGTTAATTTAGTGGATATGAGTCAATATGTAAAGTACAATAATGGGTTTATAGTACATACTGACGTGCATCAATGTGCTGTCCAAGTATGCCTGGGTAGTGACTTTAAGAGACAAATCAGGCAAGGCAGTGACGCGTTAGCCTTTAAAACTATTTTTTAAAAGTGACGTACAATTCAGAAGTTGCAGACTGATCAGGTAAGAGTTTCTAAATGCTTCCTTAAAGAACCTATTAAAACAAAATAAAATACACCATTTTGTGACGAATAATGAAGTTAAGGCCAGCATTGTAGAAAGATTTAATAGGACACTGAAGTCACGCATGTGGCGTTACTTTACAGCCCAGAATACTTGGAAATATACAGATGTGTTGTCAGATCTGGTGCACAGCTATAACCATACTTATCACAGAAGCATTAAACACAGACCTGTGGATGTTATCCCTTCCAATGCCCTGGGTGTATGGAAGATCCTCTACGGTAATTCTGTTCTTGGCAAAAAACAAAAGGGTACTCTTCAGAAAGATGATCACATGAGACTATCTAAGCTAAAAGGGGTATGAACAGACGTACACAGATGAGATATTTATTGTGATGGAGGTCTTAAAGACACAGAGGCCCACCTATAAGCTAAAAGACTATCAGGGGGAAGACATTAAAGGTACTTTTTACGCAGAGGAGCTGCAAAAAATTGAACCTGATGAGGACCGTGTGTACAAGGTGCAGAAAATCCTAGAGGGGAAAAAGCGTGGCAGAAAAACTTGGTATCTGTAAAGTGGAGAGGGTGGCCCGATAAATTTAATAGCTGGGTTGAGGCAACACAGGTTCGGGACATTAGAAGCAGATAAGGCTTAATATGCTCAAAAACGGATTTTATATCACATTGCCCAACATTTTCCCCAACAATGAATGGGAAGTGGGCTTAGCAGAAATTCAGTACCCTCATACCTGGGACAATGTGCCTGCACATTAATAAAAGCATATTTAAAGTAAATGAACTTTGCTGAGATGCATACCCGTCAGGGGCCAAGACAATGAGATAGTGACTGTATCGATCTGATGTTTACTGACTGTTTGATAATGGGGTTTATCATAGGTCACGGTCACTATCTCATTGTCTTGGCCCCTGACAGGTACGATCTCAGCAAAGGCACTAGACTGTCACCCACTATTTCATGTGTGATAATGTCAGTGTAGATATATAATGTAAAACCCCATTAATATCTGGAGGGTTCTTGCTAGATTCTTTCCTACACCTACCTCGAGTCTGCTAAAACCCAAAAGGTACTGTAACTGCCCATGCATAAAAAATACATTTGATGTCACTGTCAATGCTTATTTCTCCCGGCGGTTTGTTGTTCCAAAACCACTGGCAGTTCATTTACTTTAAATATGCTTTTATTAATTTGAGAAATAACACCAGCCATGTTAGGATAATAGCTCGATGGGATTTTAAATGCTGCTGACTCAGTAAAGGGTCCAGTTGGTGGTGTTTTTTGTGGGCTACGCTAGAGGCTGATAGAGCATACTGAACCTGTTTTTCTGTACAGGCACATTGTCCCAGGTATGAGGGTACTGAATTTCTGCTGCTTCACTTCCCATTCACCAGGTAGTTCAAGCGCTTGTGTAACTTTACAGTAAAAGTGGATATAGTATTGTTGGGGAAAACGCAGCGATGCATTGCTGGGCAATGTGATATAAAACTGCTTTTGAGCATATTAGCTTTATCTGCTTCTAATGTCCTGAACCTGTGTTGCCTCAACCTCAGCTATTAAATTTATCGGCCACCTCTCCACTTTACCAGATACCAAGTTTTTCTGCCACGCTTTTTCTCCTCTAGGATTTTCTGCACCCTGTACACACGGTCCTCATCAGGTTCAATTTTTGCAGCTCCTCTATGTAAAAGTACCTTTAATGTCTTCCCCTGATAGTCTTTTAGCTTATAGGTGGGCCTCTGTGTCTTTAAGACCTCCACACAATAAATATCTCATCTGTGTACGCCTGTTCATATCCCTTTTCAAACACCCCTTTTAGCTTAGATAGTCTCACGTGATCATCTTTCTGAAGGGTACCTTTGTTTTTTGCCAAGAACAGAATTATCAGAGAGGATCTTCCATACACCCAGGGCATTGAAGGGTTAACATCCACAGGTCTGTGTTTAATGCTTCTGTGATAAGTATGGTTATAGCTGTGCACCAGGTCTGACAACACATCTGTATATTTCCAAGTATTCTGGGCTGTAAAGTAACGCCACATGCGTGACTTCAGTGTCCTATTAAATCTTTCTACAATGCTGGCCTTAACTTCATTATTCGTCACAAAATGGTGTATTTTATTTTGTTTTAATAGATTCTTTAAGGAAGCATTTAGAAACTCTTTACCCTGATCAGTCTGCAACTTCTGAGGTGTGCGTCCACTTTTAAAAATAGTTTTAAAGGCTTGCGTCACTGCCTTGCCTGATTTGTCTCTTAAAGTCACTACCCAGGCATACTTGGACAGCATATCGATGCACGCCAGTATGTACTTAAACCCATTATTGTACTTTTGCATATTGACTCATATCCACTAAATCAGCTTGCCATTGTCTGTCTCATGTCAGAAACAATGACAGGATTTCTAAATCGGACTCTGGCTGCTTGTGTAATGAATAGGCTCCTGCTTCAAGCCATTCTGCAACACCTTTCCTGGTGACCTCTTTATCAAGTTTTTTGCAGCCTTATACAGCTGAGTCACCACTGTGAAACTACCCACTTTTTGGCATTAAAATATATATTCTGGAACAGGTGATCATTCATCTCCTTTCGTCAACCCACACATCTGCTAGCTAGCAAAACTCTTGTCACCAGTAAAATAAAGTATGTGCTCTTTTGTTCTTTTAAAACACTATGACAACCACAAAGTGCAATGCATGATTATATTTTATTTATAAATACACACGTCATAACAGTATTTGAATATTTACTTTATATACTTTATAATACATAAACTAATGCATATAGCTGCTACATACAAAAGGCATAACACATGGCAAGCATGCAACGGATTATATAATATCTTGTTTTTCTACTCTTCAATTTTTACACGCTTCACAATACCCAGAAACAGCAACTTTTGAGCTGCATGTTTTACACAAGCATTGGCATCATCCACTTCCCCCTTAGTGATGAGGTATGCACAATACATACACACATATGCCATACACCACTCAAAATAACAAGGCTGATTTTTAAGACATTCTGTTACATCTAAAATGACGTTCACCTTGCATACTGCTCTACGGTTATTGTTTTCCATTACGTCAACATAGAGTCTCCATACAAGTGGTGGCAACTCTTTAATCAGAGTCAGTGTGTTTTCTGCCAGTGAAGCAGCAGCATCTTCAGAGCAGACATTTAATGCAGACTGCTTTCCAAAGTATATAGGTTCCTTTAAATGTCCTTTATCACACGGTACATTGTAGACATCAAGACTGTCTGGAATATTGGAAGCATGCCAGTACGCTCCATCTGAAAGTACGTTATAATACACTATTTAGGAAAAGCATATGCTAAATCTGGTTTATGAAACACAACAAAAGCGATAAAAGAAGCAAAATTTATGATGTCAGACTCAGACCCCCTGCTCTGCAAAGTAAACACTAAAAGTCAACAGCAGTACAGATAAACCACAAAAGTGTATTACATCATAAGGGTTATGTATAAACTCTATAGCAATTTTAAACATTGCTTCCTCAAGAGTAGCCCCCTCATCCTTAAAATAATCCACAGTTTCCTTTTGGGGTCCCTCTGGGAGACCATCAAAAAGACCTTGGCATGTCTCTAAAAGTACAGACGGTGCTTGTCCTGTAGGTAGATTTAAACCAGGTTGTTTAGCTTTGCGTCTGACTAGTTGGTAAATAAGCCTCTGGATGCACTGACAGGGTGTTTCCCATTGTTGTATACTCTGGAAAAAAACATACAGCACTATGTTTTAGTGGCCTCTCATGCATGGGTGGTTTAGCAAGTGTTAAAAGCCAGGGTAACAATATGAACAATATATAAAATGGTAACAAGTAACAGTTGGGGGTAAATGTTTTTAACAACGTAAACAGTGTTCCTAAATTTCCTTATATAATTTTTTAAAGGGTCCTTTTTTTTTTGACCAGTGGATCATTTCAGCAAGCAGGGAAGCCAGGTTAACAACACATACAATATCACAAGGTTTTTTCTGCTTTGTAGTACACACACACATGACTATGACGATCATGATATAAAGGCCACAAAGACATTCATCATCTTCCACGAATATATCGGCAATCACTTTAACATTTTCTACAAGTGGTTACACAGATTCCTTTATATATTTATCTGTATCCTCCCATACTTCTGGAAGGGCAAACATCATCAGTTCAGAGGCTGCATGTATCTCACAAAGGCAAATATCATATTGAGGTGAACCAAACAGTGATGGATGACAGTGATGGCTTAGGATCAGATACATAAGCCTTTGGATTCTCTCTGTACTTGCATCCCACATGATTATCTGCAAAAATAAAATATGACACATTTTGGTACTGAAATGTTTCCATGTAGTAATTTGGGGTGGGTGGGGTAATTTTTTATAATATAAACAGGGTTCCTGAATTTTTTAGAAATTTTTTAAAGGAACCTTTGCTGACCAGACGGCTGGCATCTTTTTTAATTTCACTGTCTGTCTGCTGTAACATTTGCATAACTAACCACATGGGGTCATCGGCTTTTCTCACATCATTTAAAACATGACTTATAGTTTCCAGGGTACAATTGGTCATATTTAACCCCTGATGCTTCATAGCGATTGCCAAGATCACGGGCATTAGCTGCCTTATATGTATGGCTTCAGAAACATTTCTGTATGCTTCTTTAGACCTCAAGTCATCAAGGACACATGAATGGTTTTTCTGACTCGGATCATCTGTCTCACACCCAGGACAGGAATCGACCAATTCACAATGTATCACCCTCTGTATCACTGAAGCAATCACGCCACGGATGGTATGATACATAACGTACTTACAATACATATCGTTGTCAGTTTTGGGGGGTTTACTACTGAGGCCTGGTTTTTCACATGTGGACCCCTGTCTAATCTCAGTAGAAGAAGAGGGTTGTGTAGTGATCACAGCCTGTTCTGTGACATTTTGAAACATTCTATCGCTCTCTGCATTTCTAACATACTGGTTCTCACACATCTCATTAATAACCACCTTTGTATCTTTCACACAGCAAAGACAGTCGAACAGTAGATTTGTGGAAAGTCGAGAATCCATGCTGTCCGAATATGATCAGGCGCCATCGTAAATCCTTCAGTCTATTAAAGTAAAACAGAAAACAGCATTGATCCTCTGACTCATTATGGGTAAGATTTAGTTATGCTGCTAACTCATCTCCCTCAGTTACACCATGTACGCATGTCACCACTCACATTTTTTTAAATGTTACATTTTTAAATGATAAAATGCATTTACCTCATCAAGGCAACTCTTTTTTTCTTCTTCTTCATTTTTCTCATCTTTCACTTTCTTAGCCTGGGCTTGACTGCTTGTGGCTTCATTATCATCATCACCCTCTTGGTCAGAGGCCCCTCTTGACTGTGTCTTGCATTTCTTTTTCACAACTTTCTCTGATGCTTTTTTTGGCAGTGTCTCACTGACCATTTTCTCTGGCTCTCCCTTCTTGTCACTCTCTGTTTTTGGTTTCATACTAACTTCTTTTTCTGCATCAGATTCACCCCCCAGCAACTCTTCAAGGTCTTGCAGTGGTGTCTCTTCAGAAGGACAGTCAGATTTAGGATTTTCTGATTCACCAAACTGTTCAGTGAGTTTCTTTTTTATGTCAGACACTGTTCCACTCAACAAGACTTGTGTGGGACATTCTTTTTCACACCTCACGTAGTACACACACGTTGGCTTGGGTTGTGGGGCCCCGACAGCTATCTTCTTGCTTGACTTTTCATTAAGTGTTGTGACAATCTGGTCTGTTACAGGGATGTTGAATTGAGAAGCGCTGCGCTCTGCCATCTTCTTGCTTGGTTTTTCATCTCCAGACTTTTCATTAGGTGGTATGACAATCTGACCTGTTACAGGGATGTTGAAATGAGAAGCGCTTGCCATCTTCTTGCTTGATGTTTTTGATAATTTGCTCCAAGTCTATAAAACAGAATCTGAGACATCTCTCAAAAGCTGTGCCTTCTGGCTTCAAATGCAGGGTTTATATAATGCTTAGCAAGATGGACTGCCCCTTGGTGAAACCATCACCACACCCCATCATACTATACATGGTAACGTGTCAGAGGCACATCTGTTGTGGCCCCCACACCTCTTTTTCAAAACATTATAAATATCACACACACATTTCATTTCAGCCTTCTCCTTGATACTACACAGAGCTGAGGGGGTGAACTATAGGTGTGTGTATTCCTTTTTTCTGATATATTTTTATTCTTTCTAATTCATGATAAAAGTATAAATAATTAGTTTTTTGTGATTGTTGCAATGCTATCCTGAGAAAACTGCTGAACCATCTTATTTACACAGAGGTCCCCCCGTTTTAGCTTATAAATGTTACATGCGTGTACATAAAGCTATCCTTTTGATGCAAGTTTGACACAGTCCTACAGAGGCATGTTAAATAATTTTGTATATTGTTACAAAAACAGAAAAAGGGGTACTCACACAGGCAGATGAATTTCCCTCGGGGGTAGGGGTCTCCACACAGATCTGTGAAACCTCTGCACGATCAGGTTCCCTCCTAGATACTTCTTTCTGTAAATATCCAAATCAAAAAACACACACATGTCCCTGCAGTTATACACCAGGCCTACAGGGGGCACATACCACTACATAAACACTAACTGATTTTTTGAGTTGGGAGGAGCACGGTGGTGAAGAGGGACAGGGGTTTGAGCCAGGATGGTGGGGGTTCAGGAGAAAGGGGGGACAGGGGTTCGAGCCAGGATGGTGGGGTGCAGGAGAAGGGGGACAGGGGTTCGAGCCAGGCTGGTGGGGGTGCAGGAGAAAGGAGGGACGCAGGAGTTCAAGCTAGCATGGTGGGACTCGGGTTCCAGCCAGGATGGTCTGGCAGGGGATCGAGGAGTGTACGAGAAGGAGGGGCGCAGGATGCTTACAAAATGGTGGGTGGCACGGTTCGAGGAGCGTACGAGAATGAGGGGCGTAAGACGCTTACAAAATGGTGGTGTTATGTCACTTCCAGGGTTTTAGTGTGGGTCATTTCCTGCACAAGGGGCGGGACACGGGTTCGAACGTATGTCATTTCCTGCGCAAGGGGCGGGACACAGGTTTGAGGTTGCATCACTCCCGCCAGAAGTGGGTGGGGCTAGCACATTTTAGGGAGAGACTTCCGGTTTAACAAGGGTGATTCTGATTGGTCCATTTTAGGCCACGCCCACCTGTCAAATGACGTGGCACATGCTGATTGGCTGAAATTTAACATTTGACGAGATATATGAACTTATATTACTATGGTCCTTTCATGTATCAAAATGCATCGCTATTCTTCCATCATATATTCCTATGTCAATATTTACACAATAAGCATGGACACTGATGATGTGTGATCAATATTTTTACATACAATACTATGATTATAAATGTCTTCCCTCACATTCATATACAAAAAAGACACATTATCAGCTGTTTATGCACACTTGCTGCAGCATTCACTTTCTCTAACCAGTCTACATTCGTTAATTAACTCCCATGCACTTTCCCAGCTCCTTGCAAAACAACTGAAACCCTTCATTACTCCTGGTGTGGCTTGCTTCTCTTGTAAAAATAGCCATTTTCTTACTTGCTCCTTTTATAAAAATACTGTTTTCCCTTAAAAAAAAAGAAAAAAGTACATTCCTTTGATGCATTTGCCACAGATGCTCCCCCTTCTATCTCGCACCTCTTGCGTTCTGCCAGCACTCTTCACATCTACTAGGGAATTACCTTCCCTCCAAACTCCACCAGACTGGACAAAACAAAATGCAGTCTTTTTTTCTTTAAAAATAATTGAAAGCCACCACACTTGAATCACATTCACACTAATTGCACTAGCACTCATTTGGTACTTGGGAACAGCCATCACCCTTCAGATTGAACTGGACATAAAAACACTACAGGCATCTTTTTTTTCTTTCAAATACACTCCTGTGCAGGCACGCTGAGATCTTTCTTGCACTTGCATAATACACCAGAAATGGAGCTACTATACTGTTTCCCTTTCACTCCTGCACAACCCCTCTATGCATGGTCCCAGCTAGTAGTATTGCACACCAGTAGTGTAGGAACATAGTGTCCCTTGCAGCCTGCAGAACAACTTCCTCACATCGTGGAAAGACAGGGAACAACACACAAACTAATCCCTGCAACTGTTCATTTTTTAAAGTACACCACTTCACCAACACAAATTGAAACAACATGCCAAAACTACCAGACTGTTGCATAAATGGAACATGCAGTTGGACCCTTGTGTGATAAATTTTTTATCTACACTCAGGCAGTTTGACATCAGGCATATCATACATGGCAACGCCACTCGTGAGGTTACCTGAGATCAAGCTGCTCTTGTGTAGATACACAATTCTTCACACTGGTTATCTCACAAATCCCTTATGTGTTGACTTTTGATGCATGGAAACTGCATCAATGTAATGACAAAATGTTTTGCTTTACCAATGACTACATACTCAGGTCTTACAAACTCACTGTATATAAACCCGGACTCGGGGTTCTGTTAATGACCCTTTGAAATTGTAACCTGCAGTATCTCTCAAATATTGACCTAGAGTGTTCTGTAAGATCCTGGAAGCTGTTACCCTACAATGTAAATTCTGTATATTCCTCTGAGCTGTTCTATTTGTGTATAATTTCTGTCTAATGTAATGTTCTAACCTTTTTTGTACTGATGTGGAGCCTTTGCAAAGGAATCTGTGACTCAAAGGATTGTGATTCTGATTTCTCTTCAATAAATAAATCAATAAATAAATAAAATCAACATGCCTCAGTGATAGTAAAGATAAATGCTGATCTTCATGATATCCTCTGCACTGGGCCACACCTTTGGAATTCTAAGACGCTGACTGCAGGACCACTTGGAAACTTTTGCTAGCCAGGGCTGCCCCCAATGATGTGCATCTTCGGAGTCTGTAAAAATGTGGGTGGCTCTAATGTACCGAAGTTCTTTTCCTAGCTGTCAACTGCACATTGGACCTGCAGAGAAACAACACAATCATTTTTCTCTACTTTATTGTGTTCTATACTTTAACTTATCGGCGATATCATTTTATGCTGCCAGCAAAGGAACCTTTATTTAGGTTTTACATTGGTGGTTACAAGATCTACAAGGACGCTGTGTTTAATGTTTGGGACTGTCTCTGAATGTTAGGACCTGCAAGACCTGCCAGGGATTCAACCAGACCACAAGGAGACACTGAAAGAAGACTCTAGAAACCATCATCGCCATAAAAGGCAAGGAAGCACAAGCCAAGGGCACGGGCTTCAAGACGGCTTCTCCTTTTTGCTCAACTGCTTTGGGGAACAATACTCCTTGTGGTCTGTCAGTGCTCTTGCCGTCCTCAAGGGCCAGGGACAAAGACACGCAAGTCATCAAAGTCCTCCTCTTCCAGCTATCAACACAAGCATAAAGAAAAATTCATACTTCACTGGTAAGGTCGAGGTCTCTATTGAAGGAGGGTAAGTCCTTGTCATTATCCTCTCTGACAGTTATGACTACAGCCCCACTACCATTGATGAGACACCAAGGTTGGGGTCTGGCACTGGTGCTGCTGTACCTACTATGGATGGTATGCTGCCCTCATCATCAGATTCTTTTTTTTTTTTTTAGTTGTTTAACCAGGTATAGCACACTAAGCTGAAAGCTTTTTTACAGGAGCGACCTAGGAGCACAAGGAGGTTAAGTGACTTGCTCAGGGTCACACAGTATGCAAGTGGAAGCTGTGGGATTCAAACCCAGGTCTGGTCTGCTGGATGTCACCAAATTTGCAGCTCAGAGCCTTAGACCACTGCGCTATACTGCCTCCAATTCCACCCATTCCACCCCTTGATGTTGGTAGCTCCAAGCCATCAACTTCTAGGTTGTACTGGCATCTTTTTAGGACTGTGGGCAGAGCCTACAGGAGTATTGCATGTACAAAAGGAGTGATGTCATGTTTTCTGTCCGTGGAACTGACTGAAGGTGTAAATAGTCTCCTCTGCCTTACCCTCCTCCAAGCAATGTTTTCCATCCTCAAATAAATACGCTTTCGTGTTAGTCAATGGTTGGCGGGTGCTATTTTCATTCTTAACTGGGTGGTACAAGAACTGGAACCTGAGTAGTGGGAGGCAGCATTAGGGTGTTTTTTGGAGTAAGATCCACCTCTGCCTCCACTCCAAACTTTTTTCTGATTCATGTGGGAGGGGCATGAGATAGCTCTAGCATGCTGTAACAAGATACATTTGTTTGAAACACAGACGTGCCTGTGCAGTGGAGTATAGAACAGAACAGAAGATATTTAATGCCTTTAATGCCTTGACTTAAAAAAATCCTTTGGAGCAAATGATTACCAGAGCCACCTGAGGCCTCAGAAGGAGACCTAGACACACATTCTATTTTACAGTAAGAGCCATATGTTTTTCTTAAACATTATATATATATATATATATATATATATATAGTTTATATAAACGTTTAAAGCATTGACACACACACACACACACACACACACACACCACCCAAGCAGAACACAGCTGGATACGGTACCAGTATTTAGGAAACTTGCCATACTTACCCAGAGTCTAGCAATGTGAATCCTGGCTGTGACTATAGGTGTTTACAACTGAATGATAATAGCCACATTTGCTTCACTTGCAAATAGGGAGGCATTTGTATCTAATTTCTGTTTGACTTACTGTATGTTACACATAGAATCTTTGATTTCAAGTATTTGCTAAATTGTAAATGTAAGTATCAGCATTCTGTTAGTAGTTAGTGCTGACTGTGGTCTGTGACAAGATCTTTTTTTTTTTTTACAAAGAAAGTGCATGGTAGGAAGCTGAAAACAGACTTTGATGATAAAGTGTGTTTTTTCTTTTAAGTTTGAGATGTATTAGAAAACATTGAACAATATAACACTTGGTGATTTTAAAAGCTATTCTGATCAGAGCTGACATAAAAAAGTTAACTATTTTTTTCTTTTCTCATGGACAGTAGAAATAGGATGTCAGGACTCACTCCATTAAACCTGTTTTTCAGGTTTTTTTATAGCATCTTGCCAAGGCAATCTTCCCAGAATGCAGTCTGTCATGGGGGGTTGAAATTGTTTTAATCATGAAACATTGGTGTTAGTAATGCATTTAGATATACAGTTTTTAATTGTCTTTATAGTTAAACATTCAGTTTTATGTCAGGGCACATTCGGGGTCAAATTATTTTAAACATGGGCACAGTACTTGGTAAATGTATGACTTTGATGATAAACTGTATTTTTTCTTTCAGGTCTGAGAAGTATGTATTATATATGTGTAACCGTGCTGTAAATGGTTAAGTAGGCAGTGGTTTAAGGCTCTGAGCTACAAACCTAGAGACCTGGGTTTGACTCCCACAACCCCCACTTGCATGCTGTGTGACCCTGCACAAATCACTTAACTTCCTTGTGCTCTCAGATCACACCAGTAAACAAGCGTTCAGCTTACTGTGTCTCTCCTGGTAAAAAAAGAAAAAGTGCCTAGAATTATTTTTTTTAATATAATTGAGTTTATATGTGGCAAGTAGGTAGGGTATGATGTTTTGAATGTGGCAGTAGGATTTAGCATGTGCACTGCTTTAAAATCATTTCACAGTATTTTATACTTTCTTAAAAAGATGCTCTACTTTTGTGTGGGGGCTGTGGGATTCAAACCTAGATCTCCAGATTTGCAGAGAAGAGCCTTAAACCATTGCCTCCCTAGTTATGGCAGTCATCTGTTTTATGGTTCATGGTGTTGGTGTAGTAAGCATACTAACATACAAAAATGCCAGCAGAATAGGCCTAGCGGGCTTTCGTGTCTGCTGCTTTGGTCAGTCCCCACTCTGGGAGCTGACCTTGCTGCCCCCCCACCCTTTCTGGCTTCTCCCTTCCCAGTCCAGGGGAGAGCTAGCTAACTGGGGTTTCTGTAAGACAACAGCTATTAAATAGCTCTAATTCACTATTTTTATTTTCTCTGTGCAAATTCATTTTTCCTGACCATGGATATACTAAAACAAAAATTTCTTAACAAAATGTTTTTAAATAAAGAATTTAACTCACAGCAGCAGAAGAGGCATGTTGGCATTAAAAGTTTAGTGGCATGGATGTAGAGGCACCAGTATTTAAGCATGACTTTGGCAGAGGATTAATTGTGACTGGGGGGTGAGGGAGGGAGTGAGTCTTGATATTTGTAGCATAATGGTTTTCTGAAACTTCAACCTTCAGTGAGTTAGACTCTGCAGCCATCTGTACAGTATATCACTAAGCCATATGCAGTGTGGTATGGGTAAAACCCAGATCACCAGACCAGGACCAGTGCTGTAAAATCTGCACTGGGCACAGCTTATGCAAATATTGCTGATCCAGTGGATCAAATAAATACGTGCAAATAAATAAATAAATACTTGGCTTCACCCTGTGCTTCGGTTCACCCCAGGAGTGACGTTATTACATGATAACACATACCCTGTCGTGTCTTATTGCTTAAATATGCCGTTTCTCAATGTACTATACTTTGATTCAGTTAGTGTATGCAGCAGCCTTCATGTGAACACTCTGGGCTTCTAATTGCTTTAGCTGTTGTATATTGTTTGAATTGCTTTGGTCTTCTTGATGTGGTGCCTGTGTGCCTAAACTATGTAATATGTTTATCTACTGCTACCCATGTATCTCCAGTGAATGGTTGTTATAACAGTCTGCTCTCCGGGCCACTGTTTTTGGACTTGTTAACTGTGCTGTCTTTGTATTAGTTTCAACGAGGTGCCTTTGTAAATGAGTCTCTGACTCAAACGTTTGTAAATCTGATATTTTTTAAATAAATAAATGTTTATGTTTAAGCCCATGACACACCCTAATCTAGTTAATGCATCCACAGTCGTAGTGGCCCTGCCAGAGTTTGTTTTTAACTGTTTTGATAACTGTCACCTTTGCTCCCACCCGCGATAACATCTATGCTGTCGACAGGGCCTCCCCCATTGCCACCGTTATGGACTTGTTCCAAAAGCACACCTATTATTCCTCCCTCACAGCTGCCACCTCTGTCACCTTTTCTTGCTTTTTTACTTACTTTTCCTTCCGTCATCATTCCAGACAATGAACAGGAGTATAATCCTGCTGTCATTAATATGCAGGAAGATTTGGGGGATGAAAAAGGGAACATGATCCCTATGGGGGGGGGGTTGTCATCTAGCCCTACCCTCTCCTACTCTCCTACTGCAGTGAGGACTGTATGATGTATACTCCTAGGCCTTCTTCTGAAGATGCCTCTTTTCCGGTTTTCTCAGACAAATCCAGTATGTCATAGAAGTTGAAGATGAGGAGGAAGACTCCACTGAGAAAAATTTAGTGGAGTTTTTGGGGGTTCCTACTGCATCCTGCATTGTTCTTCCTCCTATATATCCTGCTCTAGAGAATGCCACATTTGCTTCTTTTACATAGGCCTAACACCTTGCCTTCAGTGCCTAGGAAGGCTTATAAGCAGTAATCTGCTCCATCTGCTAAGCCCTATTATGCTTCCTAGCTTGAAACAGATTCTGTGGTTATAACAGATGCTCTAGAGCCCCTAGACACATGAGCATTTTGCATCCTGATAAAGAATCTAGGACACTGAATGTTATGGGCTAAATAACATATGCTTCTGCTTCCTTAGGCCTCAGAATTGCAAACAACCAGGCATACGTAATCAAAAGCCAGAATGGTGGAAATCTGCAAAGTCTACTATTTAGGCTCTGCCTGATAGTCCTAATAAGACTGATGTGTTTAAAGCTGCTTCAGCTTGTGCTGATACTGGTAAGCATCTGTTACACTCTGCATGTGATGCTTCTGATGCTTCTGGTAGGACTGCTGTCTCTGGCATATGACTTTGGAGACATTCCTGGCTTTGTGTGGCTAGGTTTGCCTCTGATGTATAACAAGCTATGCTGATTTTAACATTTAGAGGTTCCAGGCTGTTTGGTAGTGATGTTGAAAGTGCTTCAAATCTCAAAGATGGCCTTATGGTCCCATAAGTCTTTAAGCCCTTCAGCCAGCCAGAGAGCATGTTAAGATGTTTAGTAAGCCTGCCACTCAGAGTTGCCATGCTTCCCACCAGAAACCTTGTGCCTGAGATGGGGGTCCCCTCCCGAACCCTTCCCCTCTGTTGCCCCCACAAAGACACCCAAAGGTACCAGTCAAGGCAGTACCCCTGCCACCCCCAATACCTTCCCCCATGTCCTCTCCCTCCACTGCTGCCTCTGGGAGTAAAGCAGGAGGCCAGATCTCCCTTCATCTTCCAAAGTGGAAGGAGATCATGATGGACATGTGGGTCCTGGAAATGGTGGAAAAGGGGCATGCTCTGAAGTTGCTGTCTACTCTACCAGTACATCTGCCATTTCCTTGTCACTATTCTCCTGCTCCCTTATCCCTCATGCTAGAGGAGGTTCAGTCGCATATTCACAAGTGGACTATCAAATCCATTCCTCCCCAAAAAGAAACAAAGGGTTCTGTTCCAGATACTTCCTGGTTCCCAAGTGGACAGGAGATCTGTGTCCTGTAGTGGGCCTGAGGGACCTAAACCTGTACATTAAATACAAAAAGGTTTGGATAATGTCTCTTCAGGATCTCACCCCCCTGCTGCAAAAGCAGGATTAGGTTTGTGCCCTGGAAATGAAGGATGCATACCTTCATGTCAAAATTCTCAAGTGCCGCAGGCAGTACCTTCATTTCATGTTGGAGGGCAGCAATTATCAGTTCTGAGTCTTGCCCATTGGCATATTGTTGGTGCCACAGGTATTTGCCAAATTCTTAGTGGTTGTGGCAGCAACCCCAGGAGGGAAGGGCCTCCATATCTGAATGACTGGCTCCTGAAAGACCCGTTCAGTGATGTGATTCTATACAAGTTGTCCTGAATAAGACAATTGTTCAAGGAAATAGATGTTACTGTGAGCACAGTGAAATCTGTACTCATTCCATGTCATAACCTCCAATATATTGGTGCGGTGCTGCCTGCAGACAGGTCAGAGGCACTTGTTGCCCAGGCCCAGCTGATACACAAAAGTCACTGAGTGTTAGCCTGGATGATTTTACATCTGTTGGGGCTGATGGGGTGCAGCCATCATCATGGTTCCCTTTGCTTTTCTTCACATGCACATACCCCATTAGACTCTCTATATACAATGGGACCAGTTGACAGGCGTGTTGGCAAAAATAGTCCTTGACACGTCCCCTCTCCACAGTGCTGCAGTATGGTGTATGGACCGCCAAAACCTGTTACAGGGCACTCCATTATTTTTACTTACTCCTGTGCAGATTCTTACAATGGAAACCTTGGGGTCTGGCTGGGGTGCCCATCTCAGGTCCTATTAGGCCCAAAGGTCCTGGACCATTCTGGAGTCAGATCTCCAGATCATTGTCCTGGAGATGAGGGCTCTTCTACTGTCTCTAGATGTTCCTGGAACATTTCAGCCCTGGCCCCTTGCTGTCTGGGACAGACAATGTCAGTGTCATGCGCTACATAAGCAAGGGGGGCACTCACTTGTCCCCTATGCAAGGAAGTGATCAGCGTGTGGAAGTGAACAATATCTAGCAGCCTCCAGCTGTCGGTCGTGTTTCTCCCAGTTTTCAAAATGCCTTGACAGACATACGAAGCAGGTCTCGGTCCCTGGTGCAAGAATGGGAGTTGCTGACCTCCATGATACATGATCTCTTCACAAGATAGGGTCATCCAGAGTTGGACTATTTTGCATCCCCACACAATGCAAAACTGCTGCATTTCTCCTTTCATGCTCCAGGGCTTGGAGTTTTTTGGCGAGGTTCTTTTACACCTTTCCCTCAATCTGCCTCATATAGAGCATTCTGCTCATGCTGCGGGCAGAACATGCTGCCTTCATACTGATGGCTTCTGTCTGGCCTCACCAGATTTGGTTTCCACTTCTGCAGCATCAGGCAGTGGAGCTTCCTGTTTAGCTTCCCCTCTGTTCGGGTCTGGTGTCCCAGGTTCAGGGGTCCTTGGTCTATCCAGACCTGTGGTCTCTGCATCTGAATGCCTGGCTCCTGATGAAGAAGCCATTGCCTGTTTGGGATTTCACCCAAGGTGACTGATATCTCGCTTGCAGCTGAAATGCCTTCTATGAGCCACACCTACTCTTTGAAGTGGAAGCGCTATTCCATATTGTGTGCTTCCCATTTAATCAATCCATTTACATGTTGTGACAGTAATGTGCTGTACTACATTCTGTCTCTATCTCAGTTGTCTCCAGTACTTGTGCATTAAGGTGCAGTTGGCTGCTGTTTCAGCTTTCCATGCCGCTATATACGAGTGCATGGTGGCACAACTGGAGGTGTCCTGTATTTTTCTGAAGGGTATTCTGCATATAAGCCCCCAAGTTGTAAACCAGTTCCATCTTTGGGCCTAAATTTCATACTTGAAAAATTAACTTTGGCTCAATTTGAACCTGCTGCGACCTGTGAAATGTAGTTCCTTTCATGAAAAACAATGATCTATATTGGGGGTATCTCAGTCATCAGGTCACACATATGGAACTTCACTGTCGGTGAAGTAGAAATCACACAGAAAATTTTCAGGAGTACCACTGTGGCCACCCATGCTGACATTGTCTGAAGACATCACCACCCCTATAAAGGCATGAGCAACCTTGCTCCCTCCTTAGTTCTTTCCTGCCATTGATTCTGTTTGAATGGGTCTCTGCAGAAGCTCCAATGCACTTTCATTTAATTTTTTAGAATCTATTTTTTCAGAGAGGTTCCGTTTCTTTGTTTATGTCAAGAGTTAATCCTTTTACTTCTCCCTTCCATTGCTGCTGTTGCAGAAAGAAGATTTCCTCTACAGATGAATACTGTCTCTGTGTCTTGCGCCTGACCATGATGTCTCGTACTGTGAGCTGTGCCATAGGTTTAACCAAACTACCCTCAGGCGATGAAAAAAGCTCTCAAACAATTCTTAATAGAGCAATAGGTAGCCAGTTCTGGGCAGGGTCCTCTGAGGTTGCTGGTGGGTTCGTCGAGCTCCCAGGCCTCTAAGACCCCAGACAAGTCCTTGAGGAAAAGTCATAATAAAGATCAAGATCGGGATCACTCCCCCCCTGGTGGCATTCCTGTTTTTCTGTTCCCCAATGGACTTCTGTCCTTCCTCTGGTGATTGGTGTCAGCTGCACCAATGCCTGTTGCTGCCGACAGTGCCACTTCCCACTGCACAGGACGGCTGGTCTTCGACCCTTGGGTTGTCAGCCCCTAGCTTGTCAAAGTTTGATTCATCATTGACAGCCCTCCCATCGAGGCCTGATGCTTCTCCAGTTCTTCGGGCTTCAGGTTCTTTGGGCTCTAAGGGCCTGACAGATGAGTCATCACACCCTGTGCCATCGACCCCCCCCACTACCACCATCACAATCAATGCAGCAGTCTACCGTTGTCAACCTCAGTGACATTTTGACAAAGTTCACCTCAGTCTTGGTCCATCAGTTGTGCATTTATAGGCCTGGGTCTCCTGATTCATCGACGGCCCCATCATAAACACCACTTCTTCGGGCTCTACAGGCTGTTCTCTGTGGGCTGTCATCAGTCTCTCATTCATTGGACCTCGAGCTGGAGCAGGTCAACATAGAGGAGGAGTACCATCCAGACCTCATCTTACCTGAGGGAGAGGAGGTACCTTCTCCTCCTCCTCTGACAGATCCACCACCTCCTCAGTGAGTGAGGACTCCATCAAACATAATCTAGATCTCCTCCAGAGGACCCTACTTTTTTTAACATTATAAAGCAGCTGTGCACTGTCATGGACTTCCATACCAAAGAGGAAGTTGCCACCAGAAAGGAGCTGGTGGACTTTCTGGAAATTCCAGAATCTCCTCCCAAGGTCATTCCTCCTGTCCTTCCAGCCCTGAGGAATGGCACTACAGCCACCTGGCACAGGCCTCACATAGTATCAGCAATGCCCCGCAGGGTTTGATACATTACATTATGCCCCCCTGGGCCTTCCACACTATGCTGCCCAACTGATTCAGTGGTTATGAGGCAGCCCATGATGGGTCAAAGGTGCCCAAGCACCTCCGCTCCCTTCCCCCTGACAGAATCCTGTATGATTGACCTCTGGGGCAAGAGGGTATATGTCTCCTCCACCTTAGGTCTGAGGCTTGCCAACTACCTCTCTCACATAGTTAAGTACCAGAATACCATTTGGAATCAAATAGAATCAAATCACTTTTATTTGTAAAAAGGCACCTTTCCAACGATCAAGGTGCCTGTACATAATAATAAATAAATAGCACTCTCCACAAGTTAATTGAAACACATAAAATCACAAGCACATTTTAAAATTCAGTCCAAACAAACATACAATAGATAAATCAAGAGGCAGCGTACTCAGAATATTTCCAGTATCTAAAATTCATCTGGAAATGCCAGGCTAAATAAAAATGGGTCTTTAATGCGTTTTGAAACTCGGGATGGTCAGGTACTCCCTTACCCAATGAGGTGGAGAATTCCGCAGGGTAGGGGCCGCAAATGCAAAAGAACAGGCTCCTAATGTTTTCAGTTGCACCCTGGGAATCTGTAGCAATCCCTCATCAGTGGATTGGAGTGGTCGGGAGGGGCAATAGCAACAAAGGAGATCCTGCAGGTAGCGGGGTCCCTGATTGTGTAGGGCATTATAGGTCAGCAAACCGACCTTGAAAGTGATATGCCATTGCATGGGTAGCCAGTGCAGTCCATGGAGCACAAGCATAAAGTGACTGGTCCTAGATGTACCAGTCACCAGCCTGGCAGCTGCGTTCTGCAGCAGCTGCAGGCAACGAATATCAACCCCCAGTAGCCCTAGGTAAAGCGCATTGCAGTAGTCAAGGCGAGAGGTCATGAAGGCATGGACCAAGAACAAAAGATCATCAGGAAGGATCAGGTGCTTCACCCAGGCGATATTCCTCAGATGGTAAAAAGAGGTCTTGACAACAGCTGACACCTGTGATTTTAGGGTCAGACCATTGTCACAAATAATGCCCAGGTTACGCACCCGATCTGAAGTAGTCAGCTGGACACCCCCAAGCCAAAGTCCAGAGGATTGTCCAATTGACAAACCTACCTCTCGATGATCTGGGTCCACCACCAACACCTCGGTTTTAGCTAGATTCAACTACAGCCAGCTAGCACTCATCCAGTCCTGGATCTCTGAGAGGCAGTTGTTAAACACCGAGAGGACATCTCCCCATTTGGGTGCAGAAGACATATACAGTTGAGTAGCATCTGCATAGCAGTGAAAACTTAAACTGTACTGCCTAATAATGTCCCCTAATGGCAGCATATACATTGCAAACAACATAGGTGACAAAATGGAGCCCTGCGGTACCCGGCAGGATAGGGTGAGAGGGTCAGAAGAATAAATTCAGGAGACCGCTCTCTGTGTCCTACCCTCGAGGAAAGATCGAAACCATCTGAGGACAGTACCTGACAGTCCACAGATAAATCGCAGGTGCTCCAACAGCACACCGTGGTCTACAGTGTCATATGCTGCTGAGAGATCAAGGAGGACCAAGATGGAACGAGTTCTCTGGTCTCTTGCTATTGGGAGATCATTTAGAACCTGAACAAGGGCCATCTCAGTGCTATGCCTCTTCCTAAAGCTGGAAGTCGGAAGAACGGCAAGGCTGCTGACAGTGCCCTTCAGAAGTCGGAAGAAGGGCAAGGATGCGGACAATGCCCTTCCTGATTGCTCCCAGCAACAGGGGGTTCTCAAATGCTTTCAGAATGCAGAGGATTTTATCAAGCACCTCCTTAGAGCTCTCTACGATATTTCAGATACAAGTGCCAGGGCTGCTGCCACAGGCATTTTCCTTCATAGGCACTCCTGGCTGAGGGTCTTGGGCTTTCCAACTGATGTCCAGCAAAAGGTGCTTCACACCCTTTTTTTATACTCTTTATTTAATATCTCAGAGAAAATGACACTATACATGATACCAGTTCCTTTAAAATACAGTTCACAAAGGTTAAAGCTGGCATGTTATGACCAGGGAGTCAAAGTCACTGCACTAAATTAATTCAGTTCACATTATAATATTCCAGAATGTGATGGGCTTAAAACATTTCTTTGAACAGAGGAAAATTAATACATTCTGACTCTATATAAACAGTGATATTAATCTACATTAGTAAAGACTACTTGAGAAGGTCAAGGCTGTTCCCATCCTCCAATCCCCAGGCCAACATAATCATGGAGCCACTTGGTACGATGCCCCCTTCCATCAAGGAACAAAAGAGTCATCTTTTTCTGCTATATAAAAAACCCAGGGTCGCCACTTTATTTCAGATTGCTTCTCCCGACCATTGCATTGGGCTATAAGCCATATTAACTAGTACATATCATTCATAATTGTATGCCAAAGGGCAAGTGTCAGGGGAGAGCACTGGTGCCACTTATAGGTGAGGGCCTTCTTAGCTGCTAATAAGTATGTATAAAGCATGGCCCTTAGACTAAGCCAAAGATCGGGGTGGGGGGGTTTGTTCGACAAAAGGATTCATTCATGGGTAAGGACTGCCTCTTCTCCCAACAGCTGAACTAGGTTTTCCGCTGCCTGGGTCCAAAAAGAGGACAGAGCTGGACAGGACATAAAAATATGAGTGTTTGTGTGAGTTCCCCACAGCCCTTCCAGCGATAACCAAATTGGGATGGAAAATATTTGACTAATTGGTATGGTATATTAAACAAACTCTGGTCAGAGCTGATAGGGCTGCTGCTGAGGAATTTGGGGTAAAAATATTGTAAATCAGCAAAGTTACAAGCATGCATTTGCAAAATGTAACATAGGCTCATAAATGTGTTGGTTTGTAATTGTTTTACACCAGATTTTCAACATAGCCTTTTATGACCCTGCCTCATGAAGATGGGCAGACAAAATGTTCAACTTCTGGCTTAAAGGTGTTTTTGCACAGGGACTGTGAAATCAACTTTCGGGATGTAAAAAAACAAATTGGCCAGGATTTGAAAAATGACAGCTGTTACATTCATGAGGTGCATTAAAGATATGGCTATATTGTAAATTTGGGGTCAAAATCTTGAAAATTACCAAAGTTATGAGCCTGCAGTCACAAAATTCTACATGGGCTCAAAACATGGTTGTTTTTTAATATTTTTGCACCAAATTTTCAACGTTGCCTTCTTATGACCCCACCTCATGAACTAGGACAGAGACAATTTTCAACTGGTGCCTGAAAGTTGATTTAGCGCAGGGACCACTATCACAGTCATGAGGTGCTGAAAAGGTATGGCTATGTTGTTATAGTTGGGGTAAAAATATTGAAAGTACCAGTTATGAGCCTGCAGTCACAAAATTCAATGTAGGCTCATAACTTTGTTTTTCAATATTTTTACACTAAATTTTCAACATACAGTAGCCTTCTTATGACCCCACCTCATGAACAATGGCAGAGAAATTTCTCAACTCCTGCCCGAAAGGTAATTTCTCACAGGGACCACAAAGTCACATTTTGGGACAGATCTGCCTAACGATAGTGATTGTTCATGAGAGGTGGGGCCTAAAGAAGGCATGTTGAAAATTTGGACCAAAAATATGTAAAAATGCCCAGGTTGTGGCACTATGTTCAAAACTCCATTGAAATACATTGAACTGCTTGCCTGTGTCTTCAGTTCATGGTCCGGCTTTGAAGAGTGAATATGTGTCTGTGGTCCAGAGAGGATTACGGTGTTGGACCCCCGATAGGTAAGTAAGGGCTTTGGGGGACTGAGGGGTGGTGGATGCTCAGTGGGATGGTTGGGTGGGAGGGTAAGGAATGGCCGCAAAAGACGTTGATGGACCTTTTTTTTTTGTTTTTTTTTTTACAGGTGAAAAAAAAAAAAAGAGACCAGTCCCTGATCATGACACTGGGGGTTTGGGCAACCCCAGTTTTACAGCTACATGGGGGAAGCCATCGATGGACCGTTTTTTTTTTTTACAGATGAAAATTAAAAAAAAGAAAAGATTATCCCCGATCGTGACACTGGGGGACTGGGCACCCCCAGTGTCACAGTTATGTTTGGGAAAGGGTGCTGAGAGGGACGTTCGGGTGGGTGGAATTTTTATAATAATAAAAAAAATAATAAATACAATAGACAATCACGGCAGAACACAGCCCACTTCTCTGTGACCAAGATGGCCACCAAATGCTACTGCACATGCATGACTGCTAGGGCATGTGCAGTAGAGCAGCCATCTTGGACATGACAGAGTGTGCTATGATCTGCTCTGACTGCCAGCACTGTGAAATAGTGCAGTGCTGCGGTCGATAGGGGCAACATGAGCGGACTGCTTCACAAAGGTGGAGGCGACTGTGACACAATCCAACATGTTGTTCGTTCAGAAGGAATGCAGAGTTCTTTTCTCAGTGATCATAAAAAGACTGCAGGGCTTTATCCACTGCAGCCCTAAAAACCTGGAGTGACATTTCCAGGCAAATTATTTCCAATAAGGAGGGAATGAAACTTTCATAGAAGGGAGAGCGTATTTGAGCCAAGTCATATATGTAATATTCACTGTCATTTCCTTGTTCCAGTCCTGGAATATCGAATGGGTTGAATCATTAGCATAGTCACCTAAAGCTTTAGAGGCCTGCCCTATAAAATATTGACAAGTTATTCCCTTCAGAGTCCAATATAAGTTTCAATAATAGTGTCATGGGATCAGGGAGTTGATTCCTCTCAGTACCTTTGTGTAACAAAAACATTTGCACCTGCAGGTAATGAAAGTGTTCATGATTAGTCAAGGGGTAATTAACTTGCAACTGAGAAAAGGAAAGGACCCCTGAGTGTCCAAAAATTGGAGGATACAGGACGTGCCCATCTGATGCCATCTTCAAAAGGTATAATCTATGCAGGCCAGTAAAAAGTACGATTCTGCTGATAATAAGCAGACTAAATAGAACACTGGAGACAACTGGAAAATAGCACGAATCTGAAACCATGATCGGAGTACATTCACAGTTCCAAACCAATATGGTTTAAATTAGGAGATTAGTCAGAGGTGCAAATATAATCCGTCTCACATCAAATAGGTAATTCAGAACAAATTCTGTATGTTTTCATGCTGAGTGATAGCTGGGGTTAATCCAGAGAGCCACCATTCCTAATGTAGCTGCTCGGAAATAGTTAAGTAAATTGGGAATATTCAATCCCCTTTAATCAGTGGTAGTTGAAGAATGGACCATCTGAGACAGGAGCGGTGGCCCGCCCAGATAAAATGAGACAATACCTTGTTCCATGATGTAAAGTAGAAGAGGAGGGTATAATGGGGAGTGTCTGGAACAAATAAAGTAATCACGGGAGAATATTCATATGGATGGCTTCAATGCGAGACTAAAGGGGCAAATGGAGAGATGCCTACTGACCCAGGTCCCGTTCAATTACTCGTGTCAGTGGTTCATAATTCACCAGTTCAAGGTGTTGGGTAATTTAACACCTAAATATTTAATTTTTGTGTAGCTCCAGCTCAAGGGATGTATTACCTTTAATGCCTGTGAGGGTGTGTAACTAAGCGTTAAAACCTTGGTTTTGGAGACATTAATGACATATCCTGAGAGGTCTGCAAACTTCTGAAGGAGTCTCCACACCTCTGGCACAGAACCTTCCGGTTCCAGGAGTGATAATAAAATATTGTCAGCATATAAAGATATTTTAAAAATCTGGCCTCCTAAAGGGATCCCCTCCACCTCCCTAATAGCAATAGCCAACGGCTCCAAATAAAGTGCAAAAAGCAGTGGAGAGAGTGGGCCGCCCACCTCGGGCCAATGTTAAGGGTGATGAAATATGGCCATTCATTTTTAGATATGCTCTGGGATGGGTATAAATGGTTTGGAGACAGGACACCACCTCATTTGGAAAGCCAAATGCCCAATAGGGTTTGTCACAAAAAGGGCCAGCACACCCTATCAGATGCCTTGTTGGCATCTAAACTAATTAACACTGCTAGGCTTGATCTTTGGGTGACATAGTCCATCAGATGGATTGTTCTATTTATGTTATCCATTGTTTGCCTGACCAAATAAAAGCAGCTGGTCTGGATGAATAATATTTGAGAGGAATTGATCAATCTGGTGAGCCCATATTGTTCAATTCTGTGAGCCCATATTGACATAAAGCTTATAGCTAATATTTAATATCTAATATTGATATTGGTCAATAAGAGTCAGGAGATTTAGAGTCTCAGCATAGTTTTGGGATCGTGGAGAAAATGGCACTGGCCCATGAGGGAAGGGGACTGCTTCCTGAATCACTCGAAAAACATTTAGCAAAAGAGAAAGCCTTATACCACTCTACCAGGAACCCATCTGGGTCTGGATATTTTAATGTTTTCATTTGGGTCAGGGCCTCATGAAATTCTCCCATGCTGATTGGAGCCAGCAGCAGGTCCCAGTGGATCTGACAGGAGTTTTGGTAATGGTAGACTACATAAGAACTCAGATATATGTTCAATTGCAGGAGGATCAGGATCCATGTATAGCTGACTATAATATCTTTGAAAAAGTCTTCTTATCTCTGGAGTAGTAGACACGAGGTTCCCTGTGGAGGGGCATTTAAGTTGGGAAATATGTGTAGTCTTCTTATAACCCCTCAGTTTCCTAGCAGAACACCTGAGCTCCCCTAGGTCCCCTTACATGATGACATTTTTTCAGATAC
Source organism: Neoceratodus forsteri (assembly GCA_016271365.2). Taxonomy (NCBI): domain Eukaryota; kingdom Metazoa; phylum Chordata; order Ceratodontiformes; family Ceratodontidae; genus Neoceratodus; species Neoceratodus forsteri. The sequence continues at coordinate 627,729,468 of CM028131.1, forward strand.
ATTAATGCCATCTGTACTTTGTCATCCAAAATTTTTTGTAACTCTGTTTTAACTTCCCTAATGCGGTTTCTATTCTCCGGCTCTTCCACGCCATTTCCGCCTTGCAGTGTATCCAACTCTGCCAGCAATGTTTGGTATCAGGCATCTCTTTGTTGTTTCTTATGGGAAGCATAAGCAATAATTTCCCCCTGAATGACCGCCTTAAGGGTATCCCATTAGATACTTGGAGATATGTCAGGAGAGGCATTTTCTTTTTAAATTTGTTTAATTTTTTTCTGCAATCATAGTCTTAAAGGCGTCATCCTTTAAAAAAGTGAGATTTAGGCACCGACGTGTCGGTTTTTGGATTTTTACCCCAATTTAGTTTTAGTATGAATGGCGAATGATCTGAAAGAAGGCTGGCACCAATAGAAAGATCTCTGAGTACATCTGAGTGTTCAACCGAAACAAAAAAATAATCTATATGAGAAAAAGTATGAAATCTGGGGGAATAATAAGTAAAGGCCCTTGATGTGAGAAAGAAATGGCGCTAGACATCTACTATCCCCAACTGAGTCAATTGTGATTTAAAATATTTCTGGGATGCCGTTTTCCAGTGTCTTGCTGGATTAGAGATGTCTAAGAGTGGAGCAAGGGTAACATTAAAGTCACCCCCCCATTATAGGTAGTCCTTGTTGCAAATCTAGTAATTTATTAAAGAAACCTCGGAATTTTGCTGGAGAGGCCTGCGGGGGAAAATAAACATTAGCAAGGGTCACCTCTTTACCAAATAATTGTCCCACCAATATCACAAAACACCCTGTGGGGTCGATGTAGTCTCTCTCTGGCAGAAACTCCATGGCAGAGGGAATTAAAATGGCCGGCACCCGGCGCTTACCCTTCTTACACGAGAATGCAAAAAGCCTGTATCTCCTTCCCTGGGAAAGCTTCAGATGTTCCCCAGCAGATAGATGAGTCTCATGGAGATATATTATATCTGCATTCTGTTTTTTAAGATACTGAAACAACCTGGACCGTTTAATACGACTGTTTAAGCCGTTGATATTAAGGAAAAATACTTTTACTGGAGAGACGGCTATACGGAATCCAATAAGAAATAAATAATTATTTCTAGATTCCAAAATATAGAAGGCAGTAAAGCACAGTGGTTTAAGGCTCTGAGCTGCAAACCTGGAGATCTGGGTTTGAATCCCACAGCCCCCACTTGTATAATGTGTTACCCTGAGCAAGTCACTTAACTTCCTGGTGCTCCCAGGTCGCACCTGTAAACGAGCTTCAGCTTAGTGTCTCTCTCTCCTGGTTAAAAACAAATTAAACTCTGAAATAATTTCTCTGTCCTGTTTCATTATCAGGAAAACAAATTTGCAAGCCCATTCTTAAAAGTTGTAAGTCACCCAATACCAGCCCATGGGTGACCCGATTCCTAGGGCCAAGGGAGACTCCATATTTCCCATACAAGTCAGCATTTTCCATCCTAAAGAAAAAACGCTCCCCTGGTACCTGTATTTCTGAGATATCAATATTTGATTTAACAGTAAAGACAGTGAAAGTACATTTGGTGTTAATTATGATATGAGACCGTACACCCCAGCAAAACTAAGCTGGAGATAAAAAAAACTATGCACAAACTGAGTATCAAAAAAACATAGTATAATGGGGTTTAGTGAAATCGAACCTGTCAACAGGGCATAACATTTGGTAATATGACCAAAAATATTCTAACATAACAGTGTACAAAAAGGCAAAGGAACCCCAAAAAGCGGAGTCTTCTGTACAGACCTAATCAATTTTGTGCTAAACACACTATGGGGTCCACCTGTGAAAAATAAACTAAAGCTAAATAAATAGGTTTCCAAGGTAGGGGAGAGCATTAAAGTTCTCCCTTGCTGCTCGTTGACTATGCGGGAAACAAATCCAGAAGTCACCGTCATGGAGGAAAAGCCAGGGTTTTGTATTACCTGGGCCTCCGGGGAGCATATCAAACTCCCTAAAATCTGGAGTAAAACACAAGATAAACCAACCAAAAGGCTGAAGGGGAAATAATAAAAAAAAAATCATCATTACAGCAAGTCGTCTTCATGTTCCTGCCTCTCTCCATGTAAAAAGAAATTTACAGGTTAAGTCACATTGATCAGGGCCTCAGCATAAAAAGAGCTAGGATGCCTGTTTATCTCCCAAGTGCTTACTTGACTGGCATTTTCCCTCACCAGGGCTTCCCATAAACCAGCCAAACAGAGAGGAAAAGACAAAATAACTCTCCCCCCCACCCACACCTAAAACGTGCCTGCGGGGGAAAGAGTTAAAAAAGAGGATGTTTGTATATCCAGGAGAGAGTATTAGGCACAAGTGATAAACATAATAATAAACCAGCCTTAATCAGTCATTTTTTTGAACTCAAACATTACTGCTCTAACTGGCCAGGTGGCACTGAGGGCTGAGGCGCTGGGCGCCTTACCTCTTGCCACACCGGTGACCCATGTTCAGGAACGAGCATGGGCTGCCGGTATTTGGCTGGGATGGGCAGGGCTGGGAGTGGATAGAGTGGCCACCTTTCTCAATCATGGAGGTTGGCTTTCTCGGCCTAAGACCACCACCACCACGTGGAGGCTTGATGGTGGTACAGGCAGAGAGGGAGCGGAGTGTTAGGTCAGGGTTGGGAGGAGTGGAGTTGGCTGTGCCAAGATGTGTGTGCATGCCTCCACGCATGTGCCCAACCTTGATTGTGGCTTCAGGGACTAAGGGGACAGAAAAGTGGAAAACGTGGTTGGTGACAGCTGGATGACACCCCCAAGCCAGCTCCAGTGGTCCTGCCGGGAAGTGGAGGTGGCCCTGCAGGGACCACAGATGTCCGATACAGTCGACTGACACAAGCCACTGGCCCGTCGGAAGGAAATACTTGTATAAAAAAAATAAAACATTACTGCTCTAGAAAACTCGACTGTAGAGTAGTTGGTAACAATTCTATAGCAGAATTAAAGAGAACTTCCATTAGGGGGCTAAAGAAATATAACATCTTACTGCACCTAGTAACAATAAAATAATTTCCCCCTGAGCAGAACTATATTTAACCAAACTGCCTCTTGTGACCACAAACACATATGTCAATGAGCATGTAAGAAATGTTCAATGATGTTTGGTAACTGTCCAAGTGGGATACACAACCCAGTCAGGTCTCCTATTAGCAACTGACCATTAACAGTAAAGGAGTAGACAGTGTCCAGAGGGACAAATCAAGTTCATGCCCTAGTTCCATCTCGCAGTATGAAGGACAGCGTTTATTTTTTGTTTTTTTTAACTGTTCAAGCCATCTCCACATCTCCATTTATGGAGACCGTAAAATAGAGTTGTGGGAGGGGGAGGGAGAGAGAGAGAGAGAAGCCGGAAGGAAGTAGATAAAGATCTCACGGCCTGTGGAAGTAGACTGGGGCAATGTGTAACCCCAATCAGTTCAGGTAGACAGGCTACCCCCCCTCCCGCTCTTCATCTCATGGCCCTCTCCCTCTTCTCCCTCCGCAGTTCAGCAATTGTACTTGAAACATGCCCAGCCTAGCTTCTTCAGGTAGCTGAGCCAGTAACTGAGCATCAGAAGGAAGTCAAGCAGGTCAGTACATCCCACGTGGTCTTTGCTGAAGGTTCCTTGTTGGTCGTGTTCGGTGTAGCAGACTGCCATCACAGTGATTGCTGGGGTCAAGAAGTTTGTGGAGTAGGCTTCTCTGGGAACTGGAATCCCCATTTAATCAAATCTCACCTAGCTTCACTTGCAGAGTTGTATTCTTGCTTTCCATTTGGCAGATGTACAATGAGGCGAATCAGGTACAGTGTAGTAAATCAAATTCCTTTTTCCTTCAACATCGCAAACATCAGCTGGTATTCCCGTCTGTCCCTCATAGTGCAGTGGGCATAAACATTATCTATATAAATTCTGGATTGCCCATAAAACATTTTTTTGCCTTCACCAAGCTGTCAATAAAATTTGCTCCTTTATGGCATAATTTAGAAATCGAGCCAGGATTGACCTCGGGTGGGCTTCTGGTGCAGTTGGTTTGGGGCCAAGGGCCCTATGCACATGCTCCAAATCTAGTGGGAGGTCAGAGGGCAACTCCAAGGCAGTTTGGAGGAGCTCTTTAATATCTTGCCCCCTCCGATCCCTCTGGAATACCATAGATCCGTATGTTTTTTCTTTGAGATCTATTTTTGGCATCTTCTTGTTGAGAAATTATGCTTGCCTGTTGCTCTTTTAACTCCTGCACTAGAGTTTCTAAGTCGTCTACATGATTGTCTGTGGCCGCCAATTGCCATTCTGTATTGTCGGCTCGCTGCACCAGTGTTTCAACATCCCTTCTTAACTCCCCATAAAGTTGCTTCATTTGAGATATAAATGTGTCCAGCTCGTTATAGATTGTTTCCAACGTTATCTTTTTCAGTTGTAGAGAGCGATCTGTCTTTGGAGTTTCTGAAGGATCGCCAGTATCGGCTGAGGCCTTCGAGAGCTCTGAGTCTGAGGCATCATGAAGCAATCCTTGAGCATCCTTGTCATTTCAGTGAGTTTCTGTTTTGAGGAGTGCCCCTTAGTGTTTGTCCCCCTCCTCACTGTATTGCTTTTGATATTTTCTCATTTCAGCAAGATGCACGGGAAAATTTGCTGGAGACGGCAGGGAGCTAAAGGAGTCAAGCTGACATTACTGCTGTGATGTCACTGAAAGTTGCTTCACACCCTTTTTAATGTCTCTAAACTATTTGGGCCAGATGTTCAGGACATCATAAATGAATTACGAGCATCTGGCAAAGCTGTCAAGTTTGTTTGTTTGCTCTACCATACTCAGCGTAAGAGCAGACAGTGCTCTCCCTTTCGCAAAGTGTCCCACCAATCCGGAGCAGCCTCCCAGCCCCAGGGCAAGAGAAGAGCCTCCTCTGTCTTGCCTACCCCCTCCTCCTCCTCTGGCACCACAGCAAAGTGCCCTAGGAGTGATGGATCAGTCCCAGTGGCTGGATCTGCCTCCGCTTGACTCCTTGCTGGACCCCCATATTCCGATCCCCAACCAAGAGGTGATGGTCAGAGGTCTGTTCTCCCTCCATCTCAGTCAGTGGAGAACCATCACTTCAGATGCCTGGACTCTTCACATTATAGAGAGGTGTCACGCTCTGGAACTCAGAGCTGCCCCCAGACGCTCCTCCAGTACCCTCCACCTACCCCCCCGGCCCATCTCTCCTTCCTCAGGAGGTACTGCCTTTCTGTGCAAAAAGACCATCAAGCCAGTGCCCAGGTGTCAAAGGAACAGGGGATTTTATTCCATGTTCTTCCTGGTCCCCAAAAGAACTGGAGATCTGAGGCCCATACTAGATCTCAAAGAACTCAATCTGTATGTCCAGTACAAAATATTCCACATGGTAACCCTGCCAGGCTTGATGCCTCTACTCAAGTAGGGCAACTGGATGTGCTCCCTGGACATGCAGGATGCTTACCTGCATATCTCGGTGTTTCCTCCATACAGGAGATTCCTGAATTTCTTTTTCAGGGCAAGCACTACCAATTTAACGTGTTGCTTTTTGGCTTATCCTGTATGCCGCGGGTCTTTACAAAGTGCTTAGCAGCAGTAGCTGCAGTTCTCAGAAGGGAGGGACTGTATGTTTTCCCCTATCTGGATGAATGAATGGGAACTTCTCTCATCTGTCGCAGAAGATCTGTTCGCCAGATGGGGTCATCCAGAGTGGGACCATTTTGCGTCCCCACTCAACACAATCCTGCCCAGTTTCTGACTGGCTCCTAAAGGCCCCGTCCAGAGAACAGCTCCTTTGGACTCTGGAAAGAACCCTTCAGTTGTTTCTGTCCCTGAGCATCACTGTAAACCTGCCCAAGTCAGTCCTGACCCCGTCCCAAATGCTGCAATATATAGGGGCAGTTCTAGACTCAGCGCAGCGCAAAGCCTTCCTGACTCTAAACAGAGCAGAGTTCCTTATTGCCCAGGCTCAGGAGGTCACCCAGAGTTATATCCCTGCAAGGGTATATTTGAGGCTATTAGATCTGATGGCTCTGGCAATTCCAATGGTTTCCTTGGCCAGGCTGCACATGCGAGACCTCCAGTGGACAATCAGGGTTCAATGGGAGCAGCGCACAGACAAATTCGATCGGTTTGTGCTAGTCTCCTTCCCAGTACATAAGGTACTCCAGTGGTGGGTGGACCCACAGAACCTGTTACAAGGGGTTCCATTCCGGATCCCCACCCCCCAGCAAATCCTCACCACGGATGCTTTTGGCTCAGGCTGGGGAGCGCATCTGAGTCCCTTTCAGACTCAAGGGACATGGTCCCAGATTGAACTGTCCCTGCAAATCAATGTTCTGGAGATGCAGGCAGTCCTGTATGCCATGCAGGCCTATCAGAACCATCTCCTCCCTGTTCAGCTGTTGATCCAGACCAACAGTCTCACTGTTGTCTACTGTATCAACAAGCGGGTGGGGGGGGAGACACATTCGTATCCCCTATGCAGGGAGGCCATGAGAGTTTGGTACTGGGCACTAGACCACAGTCTGGTTTTCTCAGCAGTTCTTGTTCCAGGCATACTAAACACCCTGGCAGACAACTTCAGCTGGACACAGTCCAGCATGAATGAATGGGAACTTCTCTCATCTGTCGCAGAAGATCTGTTCGCCAGATGGGGTCATCCAGAGTGGGACCATTTTGCGTCCCCACTCAACACAAACCTGCCCAGTTTCTGCTTGCTAGATCCAGGGCCTGGAGTTTTCTGGTGAGATGCTGTGTACCTCTCCTTGAGTGGGAGGATCCTTTGTGCCTTCCCTCCATTTCCTCTCATTCAGAGGGTGCTAATCAAGCTGCAGATGGAGGGGGCCAGCATTATCCTGGTTGCACCATTCTGGCCACAGCAGGTAAGGTTTCCATTACTACAACAGTTAGTGGAGGAACCTCTAGTCCCTCTGTCTCTCTGCAGGTATCTGCTGATGTAAACTCAAGGGACCCTGGTCCATTCCAACCTCAGGTCCCTTTGTCTGCTTGTTTGGATCCTAGGGACATAGCCATCACCTGGTTTGGGGTGTTCCAGAGAGTGGCAGATGTTCTCATAGCAGCTTGGAAGTCCTTCACTAGAGCCACATATGCCATGAAGTGGAAGAGGTTTGTCTTCTGGGCTGCCAAGCATCATCTGGACCCTTTTGCTTGTCCAATGAGCCAGATTCTCTACTACCTAATATCTCTCTTGGACGTAGGTCTCCAGTACTTGTCCCTCAAGTTGCACCTTTTGGCTATCTCAGCCTTTCATAAGCCCATGGGTGGTCACACCGTGGCTCAATTGGATGTGTCCCGTACCGTTCTCGGGCATTCTGCATCTGCAGCCTCCAATCCATTCCCATGTCCTGGCTTGGGATTTGAATTTTGTTTTGGAGAAGTTTACCCTGTCTTAGCCAGCCGTGACTTGCAAGCTATGCTTTCTTTCCTGGAAAGCATTATATTTGGTTGCTATTACTTCCGCTCAGAGGATTTCTGAGCTTCAGGCCCTTTGGTGTGAGGAGCCTTATTTGATTTTTCACAAAGACAGGGGGTCTGCACACAAATCCTAAGTTTCACCCCACGGTGGTGTCCGAGTTTACCCTGAACCAATCTATCCACCTACCTGTTTATTTTCCTGAGCGTGCTAATCCAGGGAAAACATTGCTCAGCACATTAGACGTGCACAGAATTCTGAAGTATTATCTGCTCCAAACTAAGGAATGCAGAAATTCAAAGCAGCTTTTTGTTTCTTTCGCCCCAGGTAGAGAGGGTGTTCAGGTTTCTAAACAATGTTTGTCCAAACGGTTGGCACATTGTATTGTGTTCTACTACAACAAGTATGGCATAGAGTTGCCAGGGCGATGAAAGCCCATTCCACAAGGGGCATGGCTACCTCTGTGGCCTCTTTCAAGGGGGTCTCAGCCACTAACATTTATGCTGCTGCCACCTGGAGTACTGTCCATACCTTCACCGAGCACTGCAGTCCGGACATTGCCTCTAGAGCCCATGCAGGCTTTGGCAGGGCTGTTCTGCAGGGTCTCCTATCCTGCATTTTCTGATGGCCTTCCTCCCAGACTGTCTAAGTGCATCTGTAACTGCTTGGGACTCGTTCCATATATGTGACCTGATGACTGAGATAACCCTGATGAAGATAAAACAGTTACATAAGAACTTACCATAACAGTAGATCTTCGAGGGGATCTCAGTCATCAGGTCTGCCTTCCCTCCCAGCATCCCCACTTTATGGGTCTCTTTCTCGGAACTGGCTATCTGATGTATCCAGCCTTTTATTTAGGCCTGGGCACCTCTCTCTCGCTCCTCGGTTCCCCATAGCAAGCTCTTTGCTCCATTAGTCTCCAGGGGAAAGAACTGAGGAAGGAGTGGGGCCACTCACGCCTTTATAGGGTTGGTAATATCAGCTGATGATGTCGGCGTGGGCAGCCCCAATGGTACTGCTGAAAATCTCCCATGTGGATCCTGCTTCACCAACAGTGCAGTTCCATATGTGTGACCTGATGACTGAGATCCCTTCGAAGATATACTGTTACGGTAAGTTCTTACGTAACTGTTCTTTTTTGGTCGCTCTGAATTACGCTTATAGGATTTCCAAGCTTCAGGCTCTGATGCATATGCCCCATTATTTGATTTTCCACAAAGACAGGGTGTCTTTGCAGACCAAGCCTTGTTTTCAACCAAAGGTGGTGTCTATCATTTTACACTGACTCAGAGCATACACCTTCCAGTGTGTAATGCAGAGCATGCTAAAAGAGGGAGGCACTTCTTCGTACACTTGATGAACATAGAACACTACATTTCTATCTTTATCACTCTAAGGACTGCAGAAAGTCCTCTTGGCTTTTTGTTTCATTCACCTCTGGGAAAGAGGGTGTTCTTTTGTCTAAACAGTGCTTGTCCAAATGGCTGTCTAACTGTATTTTGTTTTGTTATAGGAAGATCTGTTGGATCTACAGTAAGGAACTTCCTGATACTGTTTGTGGCCACTCTACATGTGGTATGGCCACTTGTAATTGCTTGCTTTCAGAATGGTCTGCAACTGACATATGTGATGCTGCCACATTGAGCACTGGGCATACTTTCACTAAGCAGTACTGCCTAGACATCATCTGTTGTAAACATGCTGGCTTTGATCTTCCGATGTTGCAAAGCCTTCTGTCCTGATGTCATATCAGACTGCCATTCTCCCCGGGTATCTTGAGTACTGCCTGGCAATCATTCCAAAGGTGTGGCCCAAAGGAGGAGACATTCTCTATGAGGATTAAACAGTTACTTACCATAATCGAAGATCTTCGAGAGACTTTCCTCCATTGGGCCACAGCACACCCACCCTCCTTCCCCTTTTCTGAGGTATAAGCTGGCAGGTTGGTCCTCTGCCTTATTTGGAGGTGTCCCTTATGTTTATAATGTTTCCATTTCCATGCCTTTCCTTGTGTGTCTGGTACTGGTTTGCTGTCCTGTTTCCTCACAGTAAGAGGTCCTCTGAGCTTATCTCTGGTGGACAGTCAAGGAGCAATGGAGCTGCACATGATTATATAGGCACCAGTGTTGCACGTCATCATCGTCAGCCTGTGGCTAGCAAAAAGTTACCGAGTGGTACTGACGCCACCAGTTTACAGTTCCAAAGGTGTGGCCCAATGGAGGAGATTCTCTTCTACTGTTACGGTGAGTAACTCATGCTTTCTGTTACAGAAACTAAGTTCCTGTACATTTTCATTGTGAAGTTGCAATATACAGTCTAGAGAAAATCAATGCATGGTGGTGTTATACACCTATAGATTATTAGCTAGAAAACTGTCTTTTAAACAATGATGGGGAACAAGACATGAACTGCTCTTTTTTTGATGGGGTATTCTTTCCTGGGGGTTATTATTATGAATTTAGTTCCATGGTATTTTAAACAAGAACAGGTAGGAAAATAGACAGACATTATGGACTACAATACTTTTTTTTGTTGGCACCTATTTTTTGCAATTTATGTGTTCAAACCTGTTTCTCAGTCATGTACTATTGTTCAAGCAATAAAACATAATGCAGCATGGGTGTGCTGAGGAGTTTACTGCATGACGCTGCAGGCGGAATGCCTTCATCCCCTGGGCATGAGATAAACCCAGCACAACCCATTCCCCAGAGTGTTTTTTTGCTTATATATTATGGCTATTTTTCAAAATTAAAAAAATTCAAAAGAAAACCGTCATTAATTTAATGCTGTTAAACAGGTAAAATAATTCCTCCACCTGTTTGCTAACAGTGATGGTCACTGTACATTCTATTACCTAGTTGAAGCCCAAGCATTTAAAATAAATGTATTTAAGATACATTTGTGTCTTTTTGTGAAAATCTACTTTTTCTCTTTATCTTTGACAACAGTTTTGAACTGGAGGAGGATGAGTATTTGTCACATCAGGAGCAGGGAGAACATGAGGCTAGCATTATTGTCTTGAATACAGCCCACGCAGATAGAAGCATGCTGCTGACTCCACTCTAGTACCACGTAGCATGTTACTTCTGATTTGGGAAGAGGAGGAGGAGGAGTGTGGTAGTAGCAGTTGGTAGGGGTAGCCTAACATGCATACTAGGGGTTCTTTAGCCCATAGTCTTTGTTTTTTCTCAGTAGTTTGCCTGAAGCTTGCGGGAGAGGGGATATGTGTTTATGTGTGGAAAAACCAAAAAAGAAAGGGCCCGGGGACTAGCCCTGGCTACCAGGGGAGGAATAGAGAGTTTTAAATATATTTTTATTTTTTTAAGTTCTCGACTAGAGTACCCCAAATAATAAAAAGCTTTCATTTTTCATTTCTGAGTAATGAATGTCCCATTATTTATGGTGTTGACAAATAATATTTGGGGCATGCATATCCTTAATTTAATACGAAATGTCCACTGGCTCTCTGCAGGACATTGGGAAGGTCACTTTACCCTTCATTCTCCAAGCTGTACAAATTTTTCAGAAACAGAATGCCACTGAAAAGGAGTTTTTGCATCTCAGAATAAATTGGGTCAGAATATTGTATGATTAATACAGTTTGTAGTTGTTATTTTGTCTTAATAAGTCAATCTCTATTTTAGCAAAATGCTCCTTGGTTTAAATTTTTCGGAAGCAGATGTTCACATGGACTCCAAGTGGATAACAGCAGGCCTCAGTACAGCCAAGTACCCTTACCTGGTCATATTCTCATTAAATTAGGGATGTGAAAAACAAAAGCATTATTAATAACCCTTCTAGTCCTCTTTAGGTGGCAAAGACTAGTTCCTTGGTCTTTCATTACATGAATGTTGCTTCAACATTAATGTAAACAGCCTTTCTTTCTCATGGCTAAGAAGACATTTTTTACATAGTACAGTATGTCAAATTAGGGGTTTATCTAGCCTTCCAAGAAAGCTTGGAGTCAGATCAACTGTCTGAGTTATGTCAATATAGCTGTCACATGTTGATATGTACCCCTCAGACTGTGGTTATTTATATCTCAAACAAACCTCTCTGCATACACCTTGCACCTTATGCTTAAATGTGACTCAGAGTAAATTGCTTAATTGCTTGAAAACATTCACAAAATCAGCAAAAAACAAGAATTACGTTACACACAGAAGTACTGCTCAGCTTGAGCACAGATAAGCAGACGATATCTTTGAACCCACTACCCTCGTGCAGAGTGCTTTTTGCTTTGTTGTATCTTGCTTTTTAACCACTTGCAAACTTACTCATATAATTAAATCTCTTACTCGGTGCACAGCATGGCAGGCTGTGGCAGGCTCGATAAAATGTGATTAATGGCTGTGGACTCATTCCTGAGTATGTTTATTTAGCGTATACTGCTTTAACCCTACTCAGGTCACTAACACCTTTAATAATTTCCTGTGTCCTCTCCCTTCCCTTCTCCCACTCCTGTATGCCCTGTCTCTTTGCAAGTGCCCTTCATCCCCAACTCCAACATTTTTTTTCTTCTCCTGAGCCTCTGCAGAGACCATCCTGTCTGCCTTACTCTGTTTTAATTTCTCTAAGGGGCATAGACCAGATGTGCTGTGTACCAGTCTTTGACATCTCTCTGTGCCAGCCATCATTGCCCCCCCCGGCCTCCATTTTCAATCTTTCTTTCCCACTTGGATCTATCCCCCAGTCCTGGAAGGAGGCCAAAGTTCTCCCCTCCTCAAAAGGGGTGACTCTTCTTCCTAAGGCAATTACCAGCCCATCTCGCTCCTCTCTGCCTTAGCTAAGGTGCAGGAAAACTATTATCCAGCTATCCACCTACCTTTACCCCTCTTTATTTTGATTTTAGTCTTTGGTAACCAGGTAAGGTCCACTAGGCACAAGAACCTGTTTTCAGGGGCGACCTGGGAGCACTGGGGAGGTTAAGTGACTTGTTCAGAGTCACACAGTATGCAAGTGGAGGTTGTGGGAATCAAACCCCAGACTGATAGATGTACCAAGCTCATCCACAGCTCATTACTCTAGCAACCTCTAGGCTATACTGCCATCCACATAGTGCTTCTCCCCACTTAAGTCTGGTTTCCTCAAACACCATTCCATCACCTCCTCCCTCTCTTCTCCGTATCACTGACTTTGTGCTGTAAAGAGTGGTCCAGGACCTGTTCACCATGTCCGTTTTCATAGACCTAGCAAAGGCCTTTGATACTGTGGCCCACCCCTTCTCTTGAGTAAATTAGGTGATGCAGGCCTATCTGATCTAGCAGTCAGGTTGTGCTGCTCATACCACTTGAGTCAGCTGCAGTTAGTCCAAGTTGGTGATGCCCTATCCACCGTCCTGCCGATCAAGTCCGGTGTCTCCTAGGGCTCCATCTTTGGCCCCAGTCCTTTTCTTCACATTATTAAATTACCTCTCCTCCACCTGTGTCTCCTCCCACATTCCATTCACATTATGCAGATGACACAGTTCGGGTTGCGTCAGGTATTTTGGCCCCTGAGCAGGAATCGTCGCTCCTGTGTGATTCTGGCAGTGTTCAACATTGGTTCTGCTCAAACCAACTCTCATTAATGCCAAAACAACTGTCTCTCTGACATTTGTCCCTAGGCAGAGCTTAGCTAGGCTACAATTCACATCTGTCTTCAAAACTCTGGATGGCAACCTGCTTGAACAGGTACTCCACTTCAAGTACTTAGAGGTGTGGCTGGATCAGAATCTCAACATTTCTATCCATATTGACACCACATGTAGGAAATGTCAACCTAAGCTTGGTGTGCTGTACTGAAATCAATCTTGCCTTCCTCTCCCAGCCCAACGAAAGATCATCCTTAAGATGTTGTTGCTGGTGTTTGACTATGCTGAAGTAGTCTATAGTGCTGTTCCACAGTCTACATTTGCTAGGTTGGACCTGCTTTTTAATTCCCTCTGCTACTTTTACCTTTGCATTACATCTTTACCCCATGACTGCTTTCTTCCTTTTTTTAATTTTTGTCTGTAAAGGTCTGTATCCCCTTTAGGCAGAACAGATGGCTTCCCAGCTCTGTCCCCACATGCTGTGGCTGTCTCTTACCTCCTCTCAGTCGTAGGCCCTGTCCCCTGTGGATTCCCCCTCCTCTACAGCAGGGCCAGAGGGTGAGGACCATCCTCCCCCTCCAGATCATATATCCAGATCTTGTTCCAGACCGGAGAAGCAGGGTGGACCACAGAACTATGGGCAGGGCTTTACAAAGCTCATCCTACATTTTTCCTCCTGTTTTTCTTCCTGGGCCCGTGGACATGCTATGTGCACGATGTGCAGGTTCCACCTCTGTGGTGATGCCCCCGGTGCTCTGTACTTGACATCCCTTCCCATTGTGTGACTGTGACACGTCCAGGTGGCAATCAGCAGCGAGACATGGCAACCCAACCTCCCCAAGGGTGGAGGGAAGTACCATGGACACTCAGTCCTCCCTCACCTGGCCAGTCTTTGAACGACCTGCATCGATTTCCAAACCTGGGTCACTAGTGTGGTAGGTGGTGAGGCCACTGGCCTGTCCTTACCCATCCCTGCTCTCTGTATGCTTATCTCTATTTCCACTTCCTTGATGCCTGGCATCTCTCCTATTGTTCCTCCTTCATGGCCAAATACTGGCTGACTTGCCACTGTTTCTGTTTACCACTCCTCTTTCCTTAACCCTGCTGTCCCCGCCTTCTATTCCCTCCCATCTATTAACTGTTCCTTTCATATCCCGCAGAGTAAATCTGTAGCAGGCCTGCCTACTTTCTCTATTTGCCTTTTAATGCTGTGGAACAGCTTTCCTCTCCCAATCCATCTCTCTTTCTCTCTACACCCTACACTCACTTAAACCACTCCTACTGACACACTGCTGTAAAGCATGCACCTGTAGGTAGGCTTTTTCTTCTCCTCCCCACATTACAACTACTCATCCCATATCCTCTCTCCACACACACACACTCACATACAAACACTATTTTACCCATTTTGCCTATTACTCTGTTGTATAGTTTGCAACTTAGTATACTCGGTAATTTGGATTTTATGTCGCTATAATTCTGTACAAATACCTTGCCATCTGTTGACAGCCCACTCCCATAGCTGTCGTCATGGCTACCCCCCCACAACCAATGCTCTTTGTGTAGTTTTTACATTGTTTTTCTCTTTTTCTTTCTCTGTGACTCATTACCTATACTGTGGTTTTATTGTTTGTGTTCATGCACCTGTTGTTGCCACTTTTTTATTGCTGTTTTACTCCCTGTTGTGGTCGCATATGGAAATGAGTCCCAGTTAGTGTGCCTATCCTGGTGGCCAAATTTAAAATAAAATTAATCAAATAAGTTGATGTTTGGGATTTTCATTCACTGCTCTATATATAATAAATCAGTGCATTTTATGATGTAGCAGCACACCTTAAATGTATAAATACAGTTTAAAATGAGATAGTACACTTCACAAAGTATAGAACAATTAGGCATCATAATGCTCCATGGAGGGGGACTAATGGTTGATATGATACTGGCCACTCCATCAGCAGATACTGGTGCTGTTCTGTTAAGGAAAACTGCATTCTTGTTATAGAATTAAAGGAGATAAGGACCCATTTTTTATACCTTTAAAAGTCATCTTGTTCAGGGATTTATTTAACTCTAAAAATTGATTAGCGTTTTGCTCATAAAAGTGCTAAATCTTTGTGAAAATGCATAGATCTTGCCTCACTGTGTTTAACAACACAGGTCTTTTAGAAAATCTATATACATACTTTGTGTACAGTTAGTATAGTACCAAGAAAAAACTACTAATCAATTATTTAAAACCCTGTTGTTTTTCTTTTAGTATCTATACTATTTCCTGATTTTTGACCTTTAATAGATGATTTAACGATCTATAAGTTTTGTCTTCTGATTTTTAGCGGACAAAGCAGGTTTTGTTTGGGTTCATGCCCCTGATGTTGCCACTTTTTGATTGCTGTTTTACTCCCTGCTGTGGTCACAAATGGGAATGAGTCCTGGTCAGTGTGCCACTGGACTGGAGAATGGCCCATGTGGTGCCCCTCCACAAAAGTGGCCCAAAGGATGAACCAGGAAACTATAGGCCAGTGAACCTCACATCGATAGTGGGAAAGCTCATGGAGGCCATACTAAAAGAGAGGCTAGTGAGCTTCTTAGAGGAAAACGGTCTCCAGGATGGTCACCAACACGGGTTTATAGTGGGCAGATCCTGACAGATAAAGCTTGTAGAGTACTATGACTGGGTAATGCGGGAACTGGACAAGGGCCATGCAGTGGATGTCCTGTATTTGGCCTTTGAATCAGTGCCACATGGGAGGTTGGGGGGAAAACTGGAATATGTGGGGACAGGACCCAAAATGGTGAAATGGATCATGAACTGGCTAAGGGGAAGGCAGCAAAGGGCAGGAGATGAAAATTCCCCAAATCCGAGGTCCGGGACACATCTAAACAGCAGCAGGGCTTGAACTACACAGCCCTGCAAAGTCAGATGGACTTGATGTGCAGCTCCTGCTGCTGCTGCACATGCGTAGTTGTCTTCTGTGGCACTCTGTCCCCCACGGAGTGTGCGTACCTCTCATCAGTCCAAATCCTCAGAAATGCACTGAGTGTGGGGAACACTCTTTGGGAAGCTCCGTTCTCCAGGGAACATGGGGCGAGGTCCAGAGAATGCTGGGGCAGTCCAGAGAACGCGGGGTGGATTCCAGGGAACATGGGGCAGGGTTTCCGTACATCGGAATCTTCTGAGATTTGTGTGGCTTCGCTCTGGAGTCGGGCAGCACAGAGTAAGTCTCACAGAAGTGATGGCGCATTGCGAGATCAGCCACATGGAGATCACTTGTTTAACAAACTGTGATCAGGTGGTCTGTGGCTGATCTGCACTGATGTGGGGAATTTAGTACCACGCAATCACTCTGGAGCTGCCTGCTGAACTGGACGGATGTGTTCTCTAACTCACGGCTGGGCTCCTAGCGCTGAAAAAATATTTAATCTTGGGTCCCCTCCCTCTGCGTTTGGTCGGGTAATATTACATGGGGGATAGTGTCAATTACTTTGAGGTTTCAGGGAATTATTGGAGCACAATATTATTACTTTTATTTTTAGTAGAGAATGACTCTGGAAGTTAGAAGCAGGGAGTGATTGCTTCAAACTGGGGCTACAGCTGAAGAGTGACCCTTTCTTGCAGCTGTTAAACAATGGGTAATATAATTAGTCAACTGACCGCTTAAAGCAGCAAAACGTAAGGGGGACATCTCTTGTTTTTGAGCTGGTCAGACTTGGACTGAAAAAGACAGAGGTCCTTACAGCGTGATCACTAATTTAGTTAAGCCTGTTATATTTATTTTCTGTGCTGGACTACAGCAGCTAATATAATATCTCTTTTCTTGGGCTGCTAGTGGGCTATTAAGACAGTTAAGCCAGTGTACTGTAGTATCTGTGAGACAGAATCCTAGTGCACTGTCAATAATATATTTGTTTCCTTGACTGGAGTAAACCTGCAAAAGAAAGGATTAGTGAGCAGCTAAAATTGGACAGAAGAATCTTTTGGGCTGGGGGAGGGGAGCTTAAGCTACTGTACCTACCAAGTCAGGTCCAAGCCAATGACAGTCACAAAATTTTATTTTATTTTTCCAGTTTTAGCTGCTCACTAATCCTTTCTTATGCAGGCTTACTCCAGTCAATGAAAATAATATATTATTGACAGTGCACTAGGATTCTGTGTCAAGAATACTACAGTACACTGCAAGGAATGAAAAATAAAATTATACGGAGTACTGTCACATGCTTGCTTGCAGACCAGAAAATATTAGTGCAGTACTTCAAGTACTGCACTAATATTTTCTGATCTGGAAGCAAGCCTGTGATAGTACTCCCTATAATTTTATTTTTCATTCTCTGCCTGTATCTCTAATGACACTGGGCATCCTATGGGGGGGATATTATTTGTTTTGGTATTGATAATTTATGCAGAAAAAGGTGTGACTTACTGATCCCTGCAAGGGAAATATAACATAAGTCCTGGACTTACACATCCCCTAAAAATGTTTCAACCCTGGAAGGGTGGTGGTGGTGGGGGTGGGACCTCTCATCACCAAGAGCGGTGAAGAGCGGGGTAATACAGGGATCAGTAATGGGACCGGTGCTGTTTGGGATTTTTATTGCAGATATCTCACACGGGATCCAGAGCAAGATCAGTCTGTTCGCAGACAATGCCAAGATGAGAGCTGTGGTTGATGACATGGAGGGGTGGAAGGGGTTACAGAAGGACATGACTAAGCTGCAGGAGTGGGTGGAAACATAGCAGCTGGAGTTCAAAGCCAAGAAGTGCGAGGTTATGAACTTCAGAGCCAGGAACCAGGGAAGGGATTATCACTTGAGTCGGATACAGTTGGGGAGCACCACAGAAGAGAAGGACCTTGGAGTGATTACAGGGAGCAGGAACAACTCTGCTCGGCGCAGGAAGGTGGCAGCAAAAGCCAATAAAATGCTGGGGTGTACTGCAAGAGGGATCTCCTCCAGAAGGAGGGAGGTTATCCTGCCCCTGTATAGGTCATTGGTCAGGCCCCACCTGGAGTACTGCATGCATTACTGGTGCCCATTCCTGAAGAAGGACATCAGATTGTTGGAGGAGGTGCAGCGAAGAGCCACAAAGATGATCCAGGGATTGGAGAGTAAGCCTTATGAGGACAGGTTGGGAGAGTTGAATATGGTTTCACTCGAGGAGAGGAGGGATAGTGGGGATTTGATTGAGACCTTTAAGTAACTGAAGGGGATAAACAAGACCAACACAGAAGGGATTTTTCAGATGAGAAGGGGGAGGGACATAAGAGGGCATGGAATGAGATTGCAGGGGGGGGATGATTCAAGAGGGAGATGAGACATTTTTTTATGGAAAGAGTGGTGGACAAATGGAACACCTTACCAGATGAGATAGTGTCCTGTAACACGGTGGGCAGTTTCAGGAGGGGTTGGGACATGGTATGGGGAAGGGATACTGGGAAGGGGGGCAGGAGGGACAGCTGCAAGATGAGGGTCTCACTGCACACTCGATAGACCATGAGGTCTGTTTCTGCTGGCAATTTTGTATGTTCATATGGGAATATTAACATTAAATAAATGTACATTTTTGTGATAAGATTGTAGTACTTTGCAAATGAATTAGTGTTGCAAATAATAATAATAATAATAATAATAATTTTATTTATAAGGCGCCTTTCAATTACCAAGGCGCCGTACATAAATAACAAATCAGAACAATAAAAGAAAAATCATTAAAACATACAATTAAAACAAAACATTTATACCGGTCAATATTATAAAAAAACAGTTTCCCATAAAAAAGTCTTCAAACCTATTTTAAAGCCCTCCACAGAAGTGCACGCCCGTAACCAACGGGGTAGAGAGTTCCAAAGGGTGGGGGCTACATAAGCAAATGCCCGAGCACCCGGAGATTTCAAATTTACCCTTGGAACCTCTAGCAACCCCTCGTCGGCTGAGCGGAGTGATCGATTCGGGTGATAAGGAACCAGAAGTTCTTTCAGATAGCCTGAGCCCAGATCGTGTAGAGCTTTGAAAGTCAGCAAGCCGACTTTAAAGGTGATCCGCCACCGAATTGGCAGCCAGTGCAGTTCACGCAGCACCGGAGTAATATGACAGGATCTGCTTGAATCCATCAAAAGCCGGGCTGCAGCATTCTGCACTAGCTGCAGGTGACAGATTTCAACCCCAGAAAGCCCTAGGTTAAGGGAGTTGCAATAATCCAAGCACGAGGACACGAAGGCATGAACTAACATTGGCAGGTCAGCAGACAGAACAAGATGCCGGATCCTGGCAATGTTCCTAAGGTGGAAAAAGGAGGTCTTAACAACAGCTGACACCTGCGATTGCAGTGTCAGCCCGTCATCAAGAACCACCCCCAGGTTCCGTACCCGTTCAGAGGTCGGGAGAGAAACGCCTCCAAGAAAAATTCCGGAAGGAGCATTAACACCATACCCCCCCATCCGACGACCCGGGGGCATTACCAAAACCTCAGTCTTATCAGAATTCAACCTCAGTCAGCTAGAATTCATCCACTCCTGGATTTCGGTAAGACAGCTATTAAAGACCAAGAGAGCTCCAATCTGGTCAGAGGCAAAAGAAAGATAGAACTGGGTATCATCTGTGTAACAGTGAAACCTCAGCCCATACTTCCTTACAATGTCTCCGATGGGTAGCATATACACTGCAAAAAACGTGGGTGACAATACTGAACCTTGGGGCACCTCACAAAACAGAGCAGTTGAATCCGAGGAAAAAACCCCAGACACAACTCTTTGTGATCTTCCAGTGAGGAATGACGAGAACCATTTTAAGACGGTTCCAGATATTCCACAAAACTGCCTCAGGCGTTCTATCAACACCATGTGATCTATGGTGTCAAAGGCTGAAGAAAGGTCGAGGAGAACCAAAATGGAACGACTCTTCCGATCTCTAGCCATCAAGAGATCATTGAGCACCTGAACCAGCGCTGTCTCGGTACTGTGTCTTTTACGAAAACCGGACTGGAGGGGTTCATAGACATCATTGATGGTCAAATGGTCTTCCAGTTGTGCAGCCACTAGTTTCTCTATCACCTTCCCAACAAAGGGAAGGTTAGAGATAGGTCTGTAGTTTTCCAGACAGTCAGGGTCCGTGGTAGCTTTCTTCAAGAGGGGTGTTACCACCGCCTCTTTCAGAAACTAGAAACTCACCCGATTCCAGGGAGCACCTGACTATCTGAAAAAGGACTGGACCAATGATTTCAATACAACCCAAAATTAGGGAGGTTGGTCCAGGATCCAAACTACAGCACGTAGGGCGCATATGCTGGATGATCCTCATGACATCAATGAACTCCATCTGACTGAAGGAACTCCAGGAAAGCCGAGTCACCGCGATCTCACCCCGGTTCACAGCAACCCCCATAGAGTGTGATGGCAACAACTCAGCCCTATTGTCGGCCACCTTATTTACAAAGAACTGAGCAAGCTCTTCACACTCCGGTTGCGAAAAAACTTTCCGAACTTGAAGACAGACTAGGTTGCACAGTCTGTCCACAGTTCGAAACAGTTGAGCTGGTCGATTCCGAGCAACCGCAATCTCCCTGGACAGGAACTCTGCCTTCTTACGGGTGATTGCAGATTGATAGAACTGATAATGATCCATCAATCTAAGGTGGTCGGCATCAAGGGTGGACCTTCGCCAGCAACGCTCTAACCTTCGCCCCTGTCTCCGCATCGCCCTCAACGTCCCATCAAACCAAGGGGACTTGGGGTGGAGGGAGAGGGGGTGAACTTGAACTGGGGCAATGAGATCCAGAACCCCAGCAACGGCCATATTATAAGCCAATATGAGGGTCTCTGGGTCACTGCTTGCCAACGCGGGAGATGAGAGGTCAAGTACCGCCACAAGGCCTTGGGGATCTATATCCTGCAAAGAGCGGTACCTAACCAACTCTGTAGGGGCAGGCCTTCTAGAGGGGGAGCAAAAACTAAACCCCACGGTGTAATGATCTGACCACCCGACGGGTTCCACCCCCACATCGGATGGCTCGACCCCTAGAAGGAAGATTAAGTCTAAAGAGTGTCCACATTTATGTGTAGCAGAGGAAACTACCTGTGTAAGGCCCAGCGTTGTCATTAACTGGAGGAAGTGTTGACCAAATTGTGAGAGTTCATCGTCGACCCAGGCGTTGAAATCGCCCAGAACCATCAATCTAGGCGATTCAAACGCCATATCGATGACGAAGTCCACCACTTCCTGAAGGAATCGCTTCTCATCACTGGATGGACGGTAAATGAGGGCGATTCGAATGCCTACACCTGCTACAGCTATACACTCAAAGGACTCAACCCTCCCCACTAGTACCCCCGTGAGGCCAAGTTCAATCTTAAAACAGACTGCCACCCCTCCCCCCCTACGATCCAGTCTCGGGCGGTGTAACACCGAGTACCTGGCTGTAGTCATAGCCTCCAGAATGGGGCCAGAGTTATCATCCAGCCAGGTCTCGGTAATGCAAGCCAGGTCCACCATACCAACAAGATCAGCAATAATTGCGGTCTTGTTTTTAATGGACCTGGCATTGCACAACACCACCCGAGTTGGACGAATCTCGCGGGCCGCACAAGCCATCTGCCCACCATAACCAGTAGTGCCCTTGGATATGGGCACCAGACATGGAAAACCACGATCAGGATTCCATTTCACCCCAGGGAGCCTTCTGGTTTTAACCACCCCAATATGATGACTCCGCTCTATCATCCTCCCCTGTTCATGACACTACGCCCCTCTCCCCCTCCTATGCACAATACCCAGTGCTTTACAACGTTGGTAAATCTCAAACTGAAGAGGGGGAGAATAAAAAGGGTGAAGGGCATGAAGAAAGGAGGATGAGTAGCACACCGCTGTGGGGGCAAAAGGCCAACACATGCTGCAAACTCGACTACACAATACAATAAACAATACCAAAACTAAACTAGGCCAGTTGTTATTTTTTAGGTCTAAATAGGAAGAAAAATCAGAAACACTTCCACAAGTTGTTTTGGTTTTGCAGTTTATATTTTACCCCCGTGGTGTGTCATCCCCAGCCTCTCACATCTCCAGCACTTATCTGTACACTCTTATCTCTTGGCTTACCCTCCTGTGACTTGGCCTGGCCACAGCCAGGCAGAATCCTCCACTGCTGCTGCAAGCACAGTGTGAGACACCCATGGTGGGGTCGGGGTGGCTGGTAGCAGAAAGCAGGGCACGGACATGCTGGTTATCATGGTGCTCCATACTGATGATATTTGTGGTTAGGCTGTCCAACCTGTAGGCCATGAGCTGCTGACACTGCGTTGTCACCCACAGCATCAAGGTAGTTCCTGTTTCCCACCTGCAGGCGATGCTGTGAGAGCGGGATGCTCACAACCCTCCTCCTGGGGTCAGTGTGCAATGCCTCCCAATCAGGTTTCAGACCCCATTAGCCTTGCCAAGGGAGTTGGGACCAGCAGTCAATCCTAGATCTCCCATATAGTGGAGCAGTTGTCCACTAACCAAGTAGACACAAATGTTTTTAATTAAAACATCACACAAAATTTATTTTGCTATGCTTTAAAATGTACTGATTTACAGTACTGTTAAATTGTATCAAGTTACCTATAGATTTACAGTATTTACATTAAAAGGGTATTGATATTTTTTAATCTGTCATTTTATTTTATTCAATATTTGTTGACCAGGAATGGAGAGCTAGACAGTACTACCTATTTTATTTATTGATTTATATTAGCAGGTAAGCAAGCAGAGTCTAAAGGGCTCCTTTCCAGTTGCATCTGTGGGGGGGGGGGGGGGCACCTAACAAGAGACTTTATGCAGGCAATTCCAATACAGACTAAATTTCAATTACAGACAAACAAATAAACAGAACACAACAATAAATTGAGAAATAATATTGCAGTAAATAGAGAGTATGCAGTAATAAAATGAAAAGGTACAACAGAGATTACATGCCCTAGCGAGCACAGATAATTCACAATAATGAATAAAAGAATAAAAAAATTATACAGTAAACAGAGGGTATACAGTAGCAGCGACAATGTGGTACAGCAGAGAGTACACGTCATGGCAGATGCAGATAATTCCTCACTTGCTATACAACAATAAACAGATCAGAATCATCACTTGCAGAATACACCAAAACAGATGAATGCAAATGCCCCGGAATGTTGCTGGGGAAAAAAGAAAGGATCTAAACAGCACAGTAAATTGTTCAATGTGCATTGTCAGCATTTCCAAAAACCTGAAAGAGGAGGGGGGCGTCTACCTAAGAAGGATCAGAATGGCACGCAGGACCAGGCAACACACCATGGACCACACTAAGGCCCCACCCCCCCAAGTAGAAGTTATTTTATGCCACGTGTAGGGCAATTTTGACAGGTCAGCATGGCCTTGATGTACTCCTTGAACTTGACCTTTGCAGACTGAAGACTTGAGATGGACGTGAGTGAGGTACACTAGGGTGATTATTCCATGTATGTGCAAATCAATACTTGATTGAGGCTTGGCCTACATTGTGTCTTCAGTGCAGATATGGAATTGATTTTCTGCTTACAACTGTAAGGAATAGGGTACATTGTTGGGGGATAATATCTCACTGATGTATTCCAGTAGTTTGCCTAGCCAGAATTTAGCATCTAGCATGACTGTATGGAGAGAGTACTCTGCAGAAGGAGGGGCCCAGTCTAACTCCTTGTACACAGTACAATTGTGGGTTCAATGAGGGCAAGCCAGAGCAAATCAGCAATAGGCATTGAAAAAAGGGTAGAGCCTAGACATTGTAGTTTAGAGGCTCTGGAGAATACCACATCTCTGACAAGAAGGGGAAAGACAGAACGTTTGACTACAGTTTTCCTGTGTTAAGAGAACGACAATTTTTTACTCTACAAAGGTCATGAGGATCACAGAGGTTAATGACTGGCTCAGGAAGTGGGGTGAAGAGAGTGGGTTGGGGGGTGTTAGGGAACTGGAAAGGAGTTTGGGTGGATAAGGGACTATATGCCAAGGACAGGCTTCATCTTGCCCCGTGAGGGAAGGAAGTCCTTAAACAGGGGATGGCTGACTACATTCAAGAAAGGTGGGGTTTAAACTTGTGAGGGGAGGGATAAGGAGGGGCTGACCAGAAGCCCTCTTCTCCAGATGAGGGTAGCCTTCAAACCCAAGGGGAGGGGAAACAGACTAGGGGTGGAGGTTTCAGGAGGAGCAGAGGAGGATGGAAGTATAAGGAACCTGGGTGGGGTTCGACAAAGGGGATCAGGATAAGGGGTGGGGGTGGTGTTAGTAAATGCAGAGCTTGGGAAACAAGTTGCCAGAGTTCCAGGCCATGCTGTTCGGGGTGGATGTGGTGGCGGTCACGGAAACGTAGGCCAACAGAAACCATGACTGGGACCTAAACGTGTGGGGGTACACTATGCTTAGGAAGGATAGAAAGGAGGGCAGAGAGGGTGGAGTGGCTATGTTCATTAGAGATGACATAGAAATTGCTAGGGTAGAAGAGGCAGAGGGAAACGTGGAGGTCTTATGGATCACCTTACGAACCCCAGCAGGAGGTAAGGTCAAGCTGGGTGTGGCATGTAGGCCCCCTGGGATGGGTGATGTTCTGGAGGATGATTTGCTGGACAACATCATTGCCCAGTGTGGACCAAAAGGGGAAGGAGTGGTGTTGATGGGGAACCTTAATATGCCAGGTACAAACTGGGGAACCATGTCCTCTATGGTGGCCAAGGAGCAGAGGCTGCTGGATGGCTTCCAGGATGTGTTCTTAACACAGCATGTGATGGAGCCCTCAAGGGAGGGGCATGTCCTGGACGTGGTTCTGGCAGATGGGGATCTGGTAAGGGACCAGGTTGTAGAGGATCCCCTGACTGAGAGCGACCACAATACTGTCCGGTTTCAAACAAGCATGGGGTTGGGGGGGAGATCTAGGACACTGGCAGTGGACTTCAGGGGACAGACTTTGTGAGCATGGGAAATATTCTCAAGGATCACTTGAAGAGTATTACATCAATGACAAATGTGGAAAAGAGATGGGAGGTCATAAAACTGGAACTTCGTGAGACCTTCAGTCAAGACCTGCGCTAAGGTGAAACATAAGGGAGCAAGGTCACATAAACCATGCTGGTGGTCCAGTGAGGCTCAGGTAGCAGTCAGAGAAAAGAAGGCAGCCTACAAAAAATATAAAACAACAAGAGGGGATAGGGATAAGGAAATGTACCATCTTGTATCTAGAAAAGTCACCTGGATGGTGAGGGGGACAAAGTCCAGTAAAGAGCAGTGGCTGGCACAGGGGATACATGGAGGCGAAAAGGAGTGGAGAAAAACTAAGGGCCATCTCTACAGATTGAGATCAGAAGGAGGGTGGGTGAAAGAGGCGAGGGACCGGGCAGAGGTATTAAACAAGTACTTCGCCTCTGTGTTCACTAGGGAGGGGGATGGGATATCTACAAAGCAAAACACGATGGGGATGGAAGTGGCAGTGAGTGGGATCAGGGGAGCAACAGAAGTGGAGCAAGAGGGAGGGAGGGGTACCCCAGGGGTGTCACATAAGGATAAAAAGGCCAGTAAGGTGGAGGGGACGGAAGATGCTGTCTCCTCTAAAAGGGTGTGGTTAGCCCTCAAGGCCCTAAAGAAAGACAAATCTCCTGGGCCGGATGGCATTCATCCGAGAGTACTATGGGAACTGGCGGACATACTGGCTGCACCCATGGCGGAGCTCTTCAACAGGTCACTTGAGACAGGGAGGGTACCTAGGGATTGGCGAGAGGCACATGTGGTGCCAATCCATTAAGGGGGGGTCGAGGGAAGTACCAGGTAACTATAGAACCATCAGTTTGACCTCGGTGATGGGAAAATTTATGGAGAGTATATTAAAGAAACGATTGGGAGTGTACTTGGAGGAGGTGGGAGATCTGGATAGTCGGCAACATGGGTTTGTGCCAGGTAGATCATGTCAAACCAATCTTGTGGAGTTCTACGAATGGGTAACATCAGAACTGGACAGGGAAAGCCTGTGGATGTATTATTCTTGGACTTCAGCAAGCGTTTGACTCTGTCCCCCACAATGGTCTGGTGGAGAAACTGATGGGGTTGGGAGTAGGCCCTTTGATGGTCAGATGGATTGAAAACTGGCTAGCTGGATGCACTGAGAGAGTAGTGGTCAGTGGGGAGCTCTCAAACCCTAGAGAGGTCGGTAGTGGGGTACCGCAGGGCTCGGTCCTGGGTCCGATCCTGTTTAATGCATACATATCGGGCATCAGGGAGGGTATAGGGTGAAATGAGTCTCTTGCTGATGACTCCAAGGTGAGCAGTAGTTGAGGGGAAGAGGGAGGTTGGCCCCTGCAAGGGACCTGACACCCTGGAAAGCTGGGCTACATGGAAATTAAATTTCAATATCACCAAGTGCAAGGTGTTACATCTTGGGCGGGAAACCCTAAACAGGTACACCCTGGGAGGGAGGTGCTGGAGGCCTCAATAGGGGAAAAGACCTAGGGGTCATGGTGGATGCATATATGAATAACTCTGAGCAGTGCAGGAGAGCGCCTAACAAGGCAAACAGGATGTTGGGATGCATCGTAAGGGGGATCACCTCTAGGAGCAGGGAAGTGATCCTGCTGCTGTACAATGGACTGGTTAGACCATACCTTGAGTACTGTGTACAGTACTGGAGACCACACTTGAAGAGGGACATACAGCTCCTGGAGAGGGTACAGAGGAGGGCAACTAAGGTGATACGAGGACTAGGGGATTTGATGTATGAGGACAGACTTGAGGAGCTCTGCCTGTTTTCATTGGAGGAGAGGAGAGACAGGGGGAACATGATTGAGGTCTTCAAGTACCTCAAGGTAATAAATAGGGTAAACATGGAGGGGATCTTTAGACTAAAGCAGGGAGGTATCACCAGAGGGCATGGTTTGAAGTTGGAAGGTGGAAGGGTGAGGGGGAGAGGAGGAGGTTTTTCACTGAGAGGGTGGTGAACCCTTGGAATGCACTGCCTGGCGAGCTGGTTCAGAGATCCACAGTGGAGGGCTTCAAGAGAGGGTGGGACAGACACAGAGAGTGGATGTATCAGATGATGGCCTGGCCCAGGGGGGTGGGGATGGATGATAGGGGTTTCTGGAACACGGGGAGGGCCTCAGTACCCAACTAGGGATCTGAGGTTCGAGCAGACTTGATAGACCGTGAAGGCCTAATCTGCTGGCAATTAGTACGTTAGTTTGGACAAATATTTACTTACAAAGTAATTAACGTTTATCTGTTTGTAAAAATTTATTCCTAAATGAAAGAACTTCCAAGGAGTATGATTACCTAGTTGAGCAAAAGTCCTCATTTACAGTGGGGTCCCATGTTTGTGTAACCTACCTACAAATGGGGGTTCTCAAAAGTCTTCCTTGGGTTTGCCTACATGCCCACTGCCAGGCTGGCGTTCTTTGTCCTACCCATTTAAAAGTGTTTGCATGTGAGTGTCCTGTTAGCCTCCATACCTGTCTCTTTAAGAGCTTCCTATTTTGTGGTGTATAATTGATCTAGGTAGGGGCTGAGTAGTTTCAGGCTCGAGTCCCTCCCGGGCTGCAGTGTTATCGCACCATTCTGCCATCGCTAATTACACAGAGGGAGCCCTACTAGAACTGTGACTGTTTACTGATTATCTGCAATAATAATAATACTATTGTAGTTTGTCTAACCTGCCTTCCTTTGCAGCATAGACATTTATGTTAATCATCACCATATTGGTTCTGGACTGCTAGTTTGGACCAGTCAGCACCTTTGGGGACCCTAAAATGGAGTCTGTCCCCAGGGGTCTTGTGGGAGTGAATTTCTGTAGGATTTGTAGTTTTTGCCCTTTGGCGCCTAAATGCAACTGGAGTGGGAGCTCTAGCTGTGAGACACAAATGAATCAAACCTTTTGGATCTCTGGGAAAGTCCCAAGCTGCCTGTAACAGTGTGTCAGTCTGAAGTTAGAGTTGAAAGAGTGAATAGCTCGAGTGATTCGAGCAGCTGCTCCTGCGCGGTGTGCAGGGGAAATCGTCATGAAGCCTGTGTTTGGCCTGCCGGCTACCATCTTCATACTTGAAGAGACTTTGAGCCTGATAACAGATTTCTTCATTTGCAGCTTTTGCGATCGGATCCTGATTTGTGACAAATTGATCCTCCTGAAATGGACCGAAGATTTGCCTCGGTGCGATCTGCCTGTTTTGAGACTGCCGCAGAGTGTACAGTTTGCACAGAGACACTGCGAAGTGCAACCTGACTGTCATCTAAACTGTGGTATTTACCTTGCTTTTGCTACTGCTTGAATGTGACACACTTGCTGGAAGCTGTATCCAGCACTTACCGGACTGTCTCCGAACTGTTTACCCAGTCCGGGCCTTGCCGTCTCGGCCTGGACAGCCACTTACGCCACAGAGAAACAACTGACAAGAGACCTGCCTGGGGATTCAGCTCCCTGCTCAACACCAACGAACAGCATCAGCACCACGGTGCTTCATATAGGCCATGCTTCTCCTGGCAATCCAGCACTTCATCCTGAGGTCTCCATTTCATCCATCCTGCATCCTGTACTGAATAGCGTGAGTAAACACCAGGGTAGCTCCCTGCAACGAAGCTCAAATTACAGTGTGTCAGCTGATTTAATTGTTGGCCCCAACCAGCTGCAACGCCGTCCTACCCCAGGCAAGACTTCAGACTAGCCGTAGTTTCAACTGGGTACCCAGAGAGTGTGTGTGACTGTGATACAGGGACCTTTGAGTGCATGCCTTATAGCCTGAGTTATTCAGATCTCGAATCAACCACCAGAATCTGCCCCCTTCCTTGTTATTGCCCCTTAATTAAATCAGATCTAAATCTTTTTGCACTGAAACTGGTTGTGGTGTACCTCTGTATGAACAGCACTGAAATACTGTTGGTTGTCTTGCTTAGTCTTATTTTACAGGGGGTCTCCAGGGCCGAGCCTGCTGAACCAGCCCTAGTGGTAAGTGCAACAAGTGTGGGGTTAAAACTGTTGTCCGGGGCAAATTGCAGTTTTGTAGTCTGTGAATCATTTAGTCCACTAGAGGGGAAAAGAGGGGGTAACAGTGTCCCTGAGGGCTGTACCTAGATCAACTACACTACCACAAACTCTGTCCTCCAGGTGGAGGCACGCATTTTCAGTACCCAGGCCCCTCAACCAGCACTTGGTCACGCAAGCAGGGGTATTATCCATTGGGATAGCACCACCTAGGGCTTACATCTTGGAGGCAGTGCTGGGATTTGTGCCTTCTAGTGGTCAGAAGTGGGTACTACCCCACACTTAAAATTTGCAACAAAATGGAGGTGCTTGCTATGCCTAAGTTTAAGATTTCCCCCCCCCCATAAGCTGTTAGTGCACCGTCTGATGGGGTGGAGCGAGGCTGAGGGGTTAGACCATCAACAGGCCATTTTGTTAATGGACATCCTGTTAGGGACCACTAATGTGACTATTATAAAGACTGTTGAACAAGTTAAGTGTTTGGGGAAGGTTGAGGTGAAAGGGAGGGACTCAGATATGTTTGACCAAACCATGCTGGCCCTCCTCTTCTGTAGCCTTCCCATAGATCCTAAGAGAGTGCCCCCTGTTATTTTGCCTTAAAGGTCCCAGAAAGAGTGGTGGATCATTCATTTGCATAGTGACCCAGCTGCTCCTGTGGGATCCCCAAATATAGAGGGGTTTAAAGACAAATTGCTTAGACTGCTAGCCACTGAGGGGTGATCTGCCAAAGAGTTAGTGAAGATGTTGGATCTTTCTGAAGACACCACTCCTTTGCAGACCCCTATAGCATCTCCTGCTACCCATAGAGCTTCCCCTGTGGTGACCTCCCCTATTGTGATACCCTCAGTACACCTGGACTCTTACCGCAGACTAAGACTCTTCTCGGGCATGGTCCTGGTGCCCGTGGGAAAGGACGACCTAGAGACATGGATGGATTATGCCATCCCCTTGGCACTGGAGTGGCAGTGCTCTGAGGGAGAGAAAAGGAAAAGACTAATGGAGAGCTTGAGGGGCCCTGCACTGGAGGCCATCTGCTTTCTTCGTTTCACCAGCTCAGAGGTCTCTGCTGCTGAGTACCTCTCTGCCCTGGAGGGGGGACTTTGGTAGCACTGAGTCGGGGGATGACTTGATGTGGAAATTCAAGTCTGCTAAACAATGGAAGAACGAGAAGTTATCCTTGTTTGTTACCAGAATTGAGCAGACTCTGCAGAGGGCCCATAGAAAAGGGGGAGGTCTTGCGATTGAACTGAATCGAGTTCGATTAGAGCATATTTTGAAGTCCGCCAGGTACTTTACTGTGATGATATTGAAACTGAAGTTGCAAGACAGGAGGGCAAACTCTCCTGAATATTGCTACCTTATTTTAGAGATTCGCAAAGCAGAGAATGATGAAGAGGGGTGGGAGCCCTATGCTGGGGTTGCCTATACCAGTCAGACCCCTGATCGAAGTGATGGGTCTGAACTGCAACAGATGAGAGAACTGATTAAAGAACTGAAAGAGATGAGAGCCAGCCAACAAGCCGCTGAGGTGGCAAAAGATGTGAATTCTTGTCAAGTGCCTCTCGAACAAAAGAGTGAGATCCCGTCTGGAGGGTTGGGGGTGCATGTAATTTCCTCTGAGACTTGGACGGAGAGTAATCTGATGGAAGAAGTACGAGAGTTGAGAGCCCTGGTAGGAGACCTCATTAGGGCCACTCAAGTAGTTGACTCCTGGAGAGGCTGAGAAAGCAGGGAAAGCAAACCCTGGATCAGAGAGGGACCCCCGGACTTGCCTACCATGCCTAAACAGGGGAGTGGTCCCCCTCCTCCTAGAGACTCTAAAGAACCTATCTTTTGTTACCACTGTGGGGAAGATGGGCATACCAGGCCCAACTGTAACTTGCCCAAGAATCTGAGAAAGGTTACTACAAGGCTACTGGCTTTAGTGCAGTGAAGAAATATAAGGCCTCTGACTGGGCCTGTGAGAAAGACTTATTCCTCTAAGACTGCCATAAAACAGATGACTAAGTCCCCTTTACCTGATTGGTCCAAGGTGGTAGGCCCATCAGTGGAGACCACCGTAACAGTAATTGGAGTATCTGCAAGGGCATACTCAACAGTGAATCACAAGTGGCCATAGTGTTTCAAGACTGGTACAGAAAACACCTGCCTGATGTGTCCATGCAGCCCCTGGAGGGTCTGCATGTGTGGGGGTTAAGTGAAAAGTCCTATCCATACTTGGGATATGTTTGGATCTGGCTGTCTTTCCCTACTGCAGTGGCCAGAGTAAATGAACAAGTAGAGAAGCTAGCTCTGGTGTGCCCTCCTACAGGATTGTATGATGGGGTTCCCTTGCTCATTGGAACTAACGCCCACATGTTTGGAAGACTAGCACAGTTGTGTCAAGAGAAACAAGGGCAACGGACTGGGCAGGCCCTGAGAATTCCAGCCTTGATAAAGAGAGCCTATGACCTGCAGAGACAGAATACCGAAATGAACAGAAATGAGCCAGTGGGGATAGTGTGGAAGAAAGATCCGGATTCTCTGGTACTACCACCCAATGCTCAGTGCACCATTCATGGAGAAGTTCACCTTAGAAAGGATGTGAAAAATAAAATACTGATGCTAGATGCCCTTGGTGAAGGGAAGTTGCCAGAGGGGTTATTGGTTAAACCCAGCATCCTGCCTGCCCGTGCCCATGCCTATGCATGTCAAGTGATGGTTCAAATTTGGAATGTCTGATCGAGAGATTCGAGTGAACAAGGGGTGTACGTTGGCCATGGCGCATTGTGCGGACACTGCAGTACTGCCCAGCAACAAATATCCCAGTGCAAAGGAGGAGGTGACCCCAGACCTATTCAACTTCAGTGATTCCTCACTGTCTGCTGAATGGAAGACTCAAGTCAGTAGGAAGCTTGCCCAGAGGGCCAAGTGTTTTCCCTAAAGGAGTGGGATCTGGGGTGCATCCATGGTGATGAACATACTATCAGGCTTCACGATGACAGACCTTTTAGAGAGTGGTCCCACCGCCTTGCTCCAGCTGACATAGATGATGTTCGGAGGCACCTACAGGAGATGCTAGCTGCTGGCATTATTCAAGAATCAAGAAGCCCCTATGCGTCTCCCATCATAGTGGTGAACAAGAAGAATGGGTCAGTGAGGATGTGTGTGGATTATCGGACTCTAAACAGACCTACTGTCCCAGCTCAATACACCATGCCCCGCATACAGGACGCCCTGGACTGCCTGAATGGGAGTCAGTGGTTTTCAGTACTTGATCTATGAAGTGGGTATTATCGAATCCCAGTGGGCCTGGTGGACAGTGAGAAAACAGTCTTCATTTGTCCCTTGTGGTTCTATGACTTTCTGAGGATGCCCAAGGGGATTTTGGGTGCCCTGCTACTTTCCAGAGATTGATGGAATGTGCAGTCTGAGACATGAACCTGTTAGAATGTCTAGTATACTTGGATAATGTCATTGTCTTTGGACGCACCCTAGAGGAACGTGAGACCAGATTATTCAAAGTTCTTGACCTTCTGGAAGAATTTGGCCTCAAACTATCTATAGATAAGTGTCAGTTTTTTCAAACATCTGTAAAATATGTGGGACATATAGTGTCAGCCGAGGGGATACAGACAGACCCCAGTAGAGTCCCTGACCACCTGGCCTCAGCCAACTAACTTAAAGGAACTGCAGCATTTCTTGGGGTTCTGCGGCTATTATCGCTGGTTTATTAAGACTATTCAAAGGTAATCTGGCCACTTCTCAATCTTATTCAAGGCTATCCCACTACTAACCATAGATACAAGAAGGGATCCCTCAAGGAAGAAGAAAAAGTGTATTTTCGAACAGGTGAACCATTTGGAGCCCGTTGGACCCCTGAGTGTGAAGTGGCATTCTTTGCGATAATCTGTCAGTTTACTCATGCCCCAGTACTCGCTTATGCTGACCCTACCAAACCATATGTCCTGCATATGGATGCCAGCCTGAAGGGACTCTGGGCCATGTTGTATCAAGATTATGAAGATGGCCTGAGACCTGTGGCATTCGCCAGTAGAAGCTTGGCACCATCTGAACGAAATTATCCTGTTCACAAGTTGGAGTTTCTCACTCTAAAGTGGGCCATAGTCGACCAATTTCATGAGTACCTCTATGGGGCCAAAATATTGGTAAAGACTGATAACAACCACCTAAAGTATGTACAGACCTCAGCAAAACTGGGCACCACTGGCGGCTTTCTGCTATGTCGACCTACAATTATGCGGTTGAATACCACCCTGGACTGAACCATATTGATGCTGACGCTCTTTCACGGTAGCCCAGCCCCCAAGACAACTGGGTGAGGTTGTCAGAACACTCTATTAAAGCATTGTGCCAAAAATTTGACAAAGACGAGCAGCCATCCGCAGATAGAGTGGATTGTCTGGTGGACTGTTTGGGCCCCCCGATACTTGCATACCTATAGTCTATTGTCATTTTTCTGCATTGGACATCAGTGCCCTGCCCCAGTTTGATAGTGACAATATTCAGTGGGCTCAATCCCAAGATCGCATGATTCAGCCCATATTTGATGCCCTTCTTGTGGGGAAAGATGCATCTAAAGTATGTTCTACCGACTTATGAACTGCCTTATTATTCAAGGAAGGCCCCCGACTAAAGTTGCAAGATCAGTTACTCAATCAAGAGACAGTAGATTGGCGTGGTCAGTTGGACAAGCAGCAATTGGTGCTACCCACGGCTTTCAAGCAGCTAAAACTGAGGTCTTTGCACAACCACATGGGACACCTCAGTATTGACCGGACCGTCGACTTGGTGATGTCTAGATTCTACTGGCCAAAAATGGGGGCTGATGTTGAAAACCATGTCAAAACCTGCAGTCAGTGCCTTCAGAGAAAAGCTCTGCCTCAGAAAGCCGCTCTTCTTGTTAACATTTTAGCCAGTGCCCCCATGGAACTGGTTTGCATAGACTTTCTGTATTTGGAGCCTGATCAAAAGAACATTGGCAATGTACTGGTAGTCACCGATCACTTTACCTGATATGCACAAGCTTTCCCGATCAAGGAACAGAAGGCCCCTACGGTGGCCAAGGTGCTAGTAGAAAAGTTCTTTGTCCATTATGATGCACCCCAACATATCCATTCTGATCAATGAAGGGACCTTGAAAGCAGATTGATTAAGGAGATGCTGTCCCTGTGGGGGTTGCGAAAGTCTAGAACCACTCCTTACCACCCCAAGGGACCCCAGCCTAAATACTTTAACAGAACTCTCCTGGACATATTGGGCACTCTTCATCCTAAAGACAAGCCTAAGAGGAGTCAGCAAATTAGCACCTTGGTACACGCTTACAATTGCACCAAAAGTGATGCTACTGAGTTCTCTTCCTATCGCCTCATGTTCGGGA
This sequence comes from Neoceratodus forsteri, assembly GCA_016271365.2. NCBI lineage: Eukaryota > Metazoa > Chordata > Ceratodontiformes > Ceratodontidae > Neoceratodus > Neoceratodus forsteri. The sequence goes on from CM028131.1 coordinate 627,763,845, forward strand.
GGGAAGCCCGGTTGCCCGTAGATGTCTGCTTTTGTGTCAACTGATTTAATTGTTGTTGCTAATCATTTTGGCACTGAGCCATCTGGCTCCGGATTACAAATTGTGGGTTAAAGTGCATGCATGTTTTTTTCCATCACAGGGCCCCAACCAGCTGCATCGCTGGCCTACCACAGGCAACGCTTCAGGCTAGCCGTAGTTCCAGCTGAGAACTGGGTACCCAGAGTGTGTGTGACTGTTACAGGGACCTTTGAGAGCATGCCTTGTAGCCTGCATTATTCAGATCTTGACTCAACCACCAGATTCTGCCCCCCTTCCTTGTTATTGCCCCTTAAATAAATCAGATCTAAATTTTTTGGCACTGAAACTGGTTGTGATGTACCTCTGTATGAACAACATTGAAATATTGTTGGTTGTCTTGCTAAATCTTATTTTACAGGGGGTCTCCAGGGCCGAGTCTGCTGAACCAGCCCTGGGGGTAACTGCAACAAGTGTGGGGTTAAAATTGTTGTCTGGGGCAAACTGCAATTGTGTATTCTGTCAACTAGGCCACTAGAGGGAAAAGAGGAGGGTAACAGTGTCCCAGAGGGCTGTACCCAGGTCAGCTACGCTACCACAAACCCCGTCCTCTGGGTGGAGGCACCCATTTTTTAGTACTCAGGCTCCTCAACCTGCACTTGGTCACACAGGCAGGGGTAGTATCCCGTGGGATAGCACCACCTAGGGGTTGCATTTACATAATATAAAAATACAAGATACAAAATATAATACAGTACAGTTTCAACAAGTATATAAATATGTAGGATATCCTTTTCTTATTTTCATTTAAAAAGACCCAATCAAAGTGCATATTAAGAGAACACATACATAAACTTTAACATTCAACATGAGCAACAACTTTTTGGTTGAGCAAAGGATTGAAGCAGCCAGCCCTTGATTTTATTCCATGGTGCTATTTCCTTAGATCTTAAGCAGGGAAGGAGCTTGTTCCAGGCTTTTGGTGATTGAGTAGCTATAATAGAGCTACCCTTAGTTGTTCTCATTATGGTGATATTAAGTTCTACGTTTGGGGCTGACCGTAGTTCTGATCTTGTAGTTCCAGTTTTAAATAAAGTACTTAAATAAGACAGTCTTTTTCTTCAAATTCTGATGAAGAAATTGTATTACATGTAAATGTCTATGTTCCATTAGGTCTATCCAATTCAGAGACCGATACATTAGACAGTGTGTAGGGAGTAATCGAGGTGTTGGTCAAGGATCATGCTCAGGTATTTATAAGCAGTTACGGAGTCAATGATGTGCCAGGTACGGAACATAACTTCAGAGTAGGAGGGGCAGAGGAAAGCCAGTGGGCTGTGCCAAAAAAAGCATAGATTTAATTTTCTTGTCATTCATGGCCAGCTGATTTGCAAAGAACCATTTTTGTGCATTGTCAAAGTTGACTAGAAGAGATTTGTTAATGGATGAGAGTGAGGGGTCGTAGGAGAAGATGGTGGTATCGTCATCATACAGGTGGAATTTACAAATGATTAGGGGGTTGAGGAGCTTGTTTATGAAAACCAAGAAGAGGAGGAGGAGGCCCAGGACAGACCCTTGTGGGATCCCTTAAGAGACAGGTAGCTGAGGAGAGATAGTTATCCTTAATTTAACTGAAGGGGAACTATCCAATAGGTAGAACTCAAACCAGTGTAATGAAGAGGAAGAGGCCCCTGAAGCTGCAAGTCTGGCTAGGAGCAGAGAGTGATTAACTCTATCAAATGCTTTGGCCAGGTCACTGAAGATTGCATTGACCCCTTGACCTGAATCCATGTGCGAATGAATATGGTCAGTGATTCTGAGTATGGAGGTAGGAGTACAGTGAACTGGATGGAAGCCCGACTGGAAGGGAGTAAGATATCCTGATTGGTCAAGGAAATTTTGAGCTGCATACTGAACAGTCTCTTAGCTAGTTTGGAGAGAAAGAGGCAGAAGTATGGGATGGTAGTTTGTTAGAGCATCAGTGGAGCTACCTCTGTGAAGTGGAACAACAATAGCTTGTTTCCATTTGAAGGAAGGGGGCAGGGAACAGTTAAAAATGTGGGTGGTGGGGCTAGACAGTCTCCCTGATCTTGTTTACTTGAATGTATTTAAGACTTTGGCCAACAAATACTTTAAGGATACTTGCCAATGCCATAATGGCTAGCGCTACCCCTATATTAATTTATTCATTACAAATTGGGTTTACAACCTTTGAGTCAGAGACTCATTTACAAAGGCACCTCATCGCATGGGGGGGGCAGACATCAAGACAGTTATTACAGTGCAGATTAAAACAGAGGATGACATTATAGGTGCAAATTTTGATACTGCGTATTAAGCACTTACTGCTCCTATTACCCTTGGTCCCCCAACCTTAGCACTAGCCAAAGAGTGTTTAGAATGGCTATGAAATTATTGGCCATGTGTCAGATGTCTGTTTTATATAGCATTACTGGGAACATGTGATGCAACCTGCCTAGAAGACGCTTTCTCCTGAGCTCCGACTCTCTCAGCATTAAATCTACATCTAAAGTTCCCTTTTCTCAGCAATTGGGTCTGTTTTTAGATCCCTAACTCTCTCTTACCTGTAATGCAGCGAGACAGGAGTTTTTTGCGCAGTATGGAGGTGGAAATGAAAAAAGCAGGACCTCGGCACATGCCGTCAATAACACCCGAGAAGGCCTCAAAAAAGCAGAGGGCCCACGCCACTTCAGCTCCAACAGTGCAATCCACTGCTAAGTCAGAGCTAGAACTGCTTACCCTCGCAGACTTCCTCACAGAATTTCATCCATTCCAGGATGAACTACATGGTATGGCTACCGAAATTAAGTCCTTGTCATCAGCCATGGAGGACACGGTGATGAGAGTTATGGACAATGAGGCCAGGGTGGTCTCTTTGGAAAAGCGGCCGGATAAAACTGAATCGGAGGTCATCGGTCTGCACCAGAAACTCACAAAAATGGAGCAGAAGATTGAAGATTTAGAGGGGCGCAGCCGGTAGAATAATGTTGTCATCATTGGGCTCCCGGAGCTGGAAGAGGGACCCGATGCAGTCTTGTTTGTTCAGAAGTTGGTCGACAAGGTGGCTGGTCCTTCTCCTTATGGTCCCAAATACGTTATCGAAAGGGCGCATAGAGTCCTGTGACCTATGCCCCGACTGGGAATTCCCCCTAGACGGCTGATTCTTAGGTCCTGAACTACCTGGAAAGGCAATATTTTTTATTGAAAATTCGCTATGTACAGGATCTCCAGTGGGAAGGGAAAAAGTTTTGAGTGACCCAGGACCTCCCCCTTATGATTCGACAGTGCGGACAAGCCTTCCACCCCCTTGTTTCCAAGATTATTGCTGCGGGTCTCCGGTTCCGTATGAATTACCCTGCCAAGCTGCAAGTTCTGGTTTCGGGGCCCTGGTTGTCCTTTGATGAGGTGGAAGCAGCTAGCGCAGGACTCAAGTCGGACCTTCCGGATTTGTTTCGGGGCACCTGAAGTGTTTAGATTTCAAGGTAAGCTCCTATTGAAGCAATGCGCTATGCAATTGATCCTGGACTGAGAGTTTCAGTTTGTTTGTGGTCCCGAAATACTGCAGGCTGCAACGGATGTTTCTGACTTCAGAGACTATCAGGTTCCTGTCCTTGGATCTGTGCGGAGTGCCTTTTTTTCCCGATCTGTTAAAAAAGAAGACGGATTAAGGCATCATGCAATGCCTTGCTTCTTAACAGATCCCCCCTTTCCCTGGTGGTTTCTGTCCTTCTCCACCGTTGATGTGTTTTGCCAGTAGTTGTTAATGTACCTTGTTTGGCTTTGGACAAATGAATCTCTGTTTCCCCGACAGCTGAAGGAACTGTAGCAGAGGGGTTTTTCAATGCAGTTCAGTGATTTTAATTTGTGATTACTGTTCATGCAGTTCATCTTTTTGTCCTCATGGGGGGAGTCGAGTACAAGATACTGGGGGATTCTTTGCATTCACTGTTTGTGGGATATTCCCTGAGTTTCAGGGTGTTTTGTGGGATAGGGAATTACTTATGCTGTGTTTGCTGGGGGGGTATTTTCTTTTAAATCTCTTTCCATGAATTGATAGTTGGAAACCTCTGTATAGTGGGAATTCGTTACCTAAGGATGGTTGGAGGGAGTAGAGGGACAAGGAAGTTGCAGAACATTTTGCTGGGTAGAAAATAGAGGGGGGTGGGCTGGGAAAAAGGGAGTAAGTGAGGTTAATGGTAAGGTTAGTTGTTTGTTAATGGTCAAGAGGAGTGGGGAAGGGGGGTTGTACAACAGTATTCAGTGGATTATGTTTATTTGCTAAATGTTACATCATCACATACCTGCCTTATGTCTGTTTTCTCTCTATAATGCATGATGGCTAATGACATTACTTTTGCTACTTGGAATGTGAAAGGGATCAGGAGGAAACCCAAGCAACACCAAATACTTCAACACTTGAATCTTTTACGGTCCCAGATTACCTTCTTACAGGAATCCCACCTATTAGAAACTGAGGCTTTACAACTGAGGAGACAGCAGATAGGGCAAGTTTTTGCTGCCCAAGAGTCTACTAACAGTTGTGGGGTTATAATAATTATCACTAAGAATGTCCCCTTTACCCCCACGCAGGATTTTAGGGATCCTGGTGGTAGATATATTATGGTCCAAGGTACACTTTTTTTCTATGTCACTTTTACTCTGTAGTATATACAGCCCCAACACAGATATTCCCAGCTTCTTTATGAAGCTTATAACTCTTTACCCTTGCTCCCTATACCGATAGTACTGGGCGGGGATCTCAGTTTGGCATTGGCCCCTTCTCTTGACAGGTCAGGACCTGTATTAAAGGGACTCTCACCTGTGCAGAGAGCAGTCAAGGATTTATTGGACCAGTGCGGCTTATGCGACGCGTGGAGAGTTTTACACCCCAATACATAGATACATAGACAGTGTCAGCAGATAAGGGCCTATGGCCCACCCAGTCTGCCCATTTGAGCTTGTAAGTTCAGTTTATGTTTTCCAAGAAGTCTGTTGCCTCTTACCCCTGACCTCCAGAATTCCTTTATGTCTATCCCATGCATTCTTAAATCCCGTGATTGTTTCAGACCCCACCACTTCCTCTGGCAGGGTGTTCCACTTGTCCACCACCCGTTCTGTGAAGAAATTCTTCCTCACGTTTCTTTGAATCGTCCTCCCTCAACTTCATCCCATGCCCTCTAGTTCTGGAACATCTTTTTCACTCAAAAATAGTGTATTCCTGCACCCTGTTCCTCCCTGTAAGATACTTGTATGTCTCTATCATATCCCCTCTTTCCCTCCTTTCCTCCAGGGAGTACATGTTCAGTTCCTTCAACCTGTCCTCATAGGACTTGTGATGCAATCCATGCACCATCTTTGTTGCCCTCCTCAATAGTATGGAGTATACCTTTGTTTCCCCAGTCCATGGGTCGACTCTCATATAGATTACTTACTAATATCCCAATCTCTCCTTCCAGGGGTGATATCATCCTCAATCCAACCAGGCCCTTTATCAGATCATTCTCTAGTGATATGTTGTCTAACCTTACTCTCCCTCCCTAAAAAAGAGAGTCGTTGGAGGCTAAATGACCAATTACTTAAGGACTTGCATATCTCCAAGCAGATTAAAGCCAGATAGATTTTTTCTTCTTAGTAAACTCCACAGAAGACATGACCCCAGATATCACATGGGGCACCTTCAAGGCTTTTTTGAGGGTTTTTTTGATTAGTTTAGCTACCAAACAGAAAAAAACCCGGGAAGCTGAGCTTCTCTCCCTATTATCACAAATTCGCATCCTAGAGGCTAATCTATCCCCTCAAACTCCAGAGGAATCTAGGTGGAAACTGCTCTCTGTTAAGGACTGGTATTTAGACTTACTGAGGGACAAAGCCGAAATGGCCATTATTCGCACCAAGGCTCTCTATACCGACCAAGGTGAAAAAGCTGGGCGCCTGTTGGCTTTAAGGATTAAGCAACAGGAATCTGCTAGGTTTATCCCACCTGTCAGGTCTCATATAGATGGTTCCCTGAGATCGTCCCCCTCAGAGATCGTACAGGTGTTTGCGTACTATTATCAGCAATTATATAGTAACATGGACAATCCCCCTTCACTGGAGACCCTAAAGGCATATCTCCGTGAGTCTCACCTTCTCTCCTTATCAGAAGCTCATAAGGTGTTTCTTTCTTCTCCTATATCCATAGCTGAAATTACTGAAGTAATACAGGCTTTTCCTTCAAATAGGGCACCAGGACCAGATGGCTTTTCATCATTATTTTACAAAAAATTCCAGGACCAGATAGCCCGGCCCTTCATAGACTGTTTCTCCAGATCTTATCTGGGGCCGCTTCTGATTCCCACTTGTTTGAAGCTCTAATTATTCTTATCCCCAATCCTGACAAGGACCCAGAGAAGGTACAGAGTTACAGGCCCATATCCCTTTTGAATCAGGATATTAAAATTCTCTCAAAGATCCTGGCTGACAGGCTTACCCAGGTTCTCCCTGATTTGATTGGAATGCCACAGGTTGGGTTCATGAAGGGTAGGTCTTCATTGGACCATCTTCGAATTCTTTCCCATGTCTTCTCGGAGTCAAGGGATGCCTCATACCCGGCTGTTTTGGTGTCCCTGGATGCCGAGAAGGCATTTGACTGCGTGAATTGGAGCTTTCGATTTCACACTCTCCATGCATTTGCTTTTCCTTCTACATTTATACATTGGCTCTGAGCCCTTTATCAAGCTCCTTCTGCCAGGATTTCAGGGAATGGTGCATTCTCAATGCCTTTTCTTTTATACTCGGGTATGAGGCAAGGTTGCCCCCTCTCCCCCTTATTATTTAATCTTTATTTAGAGCCGCTCATTCGTAATCTTTTAATTAATGCGGATATCCAAGGTATACCAGTACATAATACCATAGTTAAAGTTACAACATATGCAGATGATATTCTTCTTCATTTGTCCTATCCTGACTCGTCTATCCCTGCCATGCTAGCCACGATCAAAAAGTTTAGCACCCTTTCGAATTACAAATTAAATCCCAATAAATCTTCTATCTTCTTTCTCAATCACATGATGTTCAAACACAATATTACTTCTTTAGGCCTATCTTGGTCACCGGTCTCCATCAAATATCTTGGTGTAACACTTACACGCACCCCTTCCTTGTGGTTTAAAAAGAACTTGGAACCCCTGACTCAGATCATTACTCAGGACCTTGATAGATGGTCAAAACTCCCTATTTCTTTATGGGGCTGTATTAGTTTAATTAAAGTGAATGTGTTTCCCCGCCTTTTTTATCCCTTATCGCTTCTTAACTCATTAATTCCGTTATCCTGGTTTCAGAAAATGCATAGATTATTTACTAACTTTATTTGGTCTAATAAACATCCCCGTTTAGCGTACCACAAATTGGCAGCTCAGATATTCAATGGCGTTCTCCGTATTCCTCATCTGGCTATATACTACTGGGCTAGTCATTTATCGAAGTATCTTAAATGGTTAATTCCAGGTCCCTGTAGCCTGTGGCCAATTTGACTCAGAATAGAATTGGACTCCATCCAGTCTACAGGTATTGATCCCCAACCTTGTTTTATGCCAAGACTTCTTCCTTACAAGATATTCGAAAATTTCCAATACTAGCAACTTCATTAAGAATACATGACCAACTTTGTTCTTTTCTGCATTATAAACCTCATCTGGATTTATCTCAGTCCATATGGAATTCACCGTCTTTCTTAATAAACAAACAGAGAATTCCCTCTAATTGGTTGCCTCAACTGGGAGAAGGGATCTTATCTACTTTCATTGAGGGTGAAGGGTCCTGGCTTTCCGTATCCAAGATTATATTGAAATTTAACAGTCCAGTATCCAATTACTTTAAGGTCCTCCAACTTAAACACCTTCTTGCTAGAATGCTGGGTAACATCCCTCCCCATCCCCCCACTTTTTCATTCCTACCAGAGCTTATTCCTCTGTTAAGTCCTCCCAAGGTAATTTCGAAACTATACCAAGTCCTTTTTCATTGGCGGTTTGGAGGTTCCGATGGTCCCACTAAATATTGGTCCTCACTTTCCCCCAGTATACCTTAGATTGGCCTGTATTATGGTGGTATTGCCATAAGTTTATCTCGCAGGACAGACTACGGCTCATGCAATACCATATTTTACATAATCTTTACTATACTCCCCCAAAACTTGCTAGTTTGGGCCTTCTGGATTCGGATTTGTGTTCTAGCTGTTCCCTAGACAAAGGGACACTTCTCTACATTTTTTGGTAATCCCCCTTGTGGAATTCTATTAAGGCCAAATTGGACCCCTTATTGGGTCTTCAGGATTGCTTTACCCTGGGAATTTGTCTGCTAGGGAACTTATCCCCCATTGATGGTATCACCCGGAGATTTCATATTTCCATGATAGCTTTATCTGTTAAAAAAGTCATCCTCAGGCATTGGAAGGATGATATTTGCCCATCTTATCAGGAATGGCTTCATGAAATTCTAGCTAATCTCAGAACAGAGAAAGCCATTGTGAGCCTTTATAATAGGCAATAGAAATTTATGCGAGTCTGGGATTCCTTACACACACTAATTACAATCTGTGGTGACAAAAATAACATGTCTTAGTTAATTGACTGGGATGCTTCTCGGCGATGCTGTTGTACTGGGTGGGGGGTCAGGGATGGTGGGGAGGGCAGAACTTATTTTATGTTGTAGTAATCTTTCTTATTGTTATTGTTTCTGTCTCCTGTATTATTGTAAAACTCTTAATAAAATTTTAATTAAAAAAAAAAAAGATAGCATTGCTGTTATTGGTATCCTGATGCCTGTGTTCTATTTTAATTGTTATGATTGTTTTGAATGTTTAGATCAACTTTGTACCCAATGGCTTGTTTCCTGAATGTTGTGTACCTAATGTAATACCCCAGATTGTGTCTACTTTTGTACCCTTGTATATTTGTACTTTATGTATTTTCTCTTCCTGTATACCGTCTGTTTATTGAATCAGTGCCTTTCAGGACCTCCTTGTGAATGAGCTTGCTCAATGGAGTATTTCCTGCAATAAACTTGAACTTGAGACAGGGTAGGAGCCCCTAGGGCTAGGAGTCTGGGAGATTTTTTGCCTCTTTGGGTGGTTACAGATGCAAACCAGCTGAAATCAAAAAGATGTCTGCATTTAAACTACATCGGTTTAAATTATCTATGTCAACTTAACTACAAGCTTTCATTTTCAAAAAATAGATTTTCTCTTTTTTTTTTTTTTTTTTTTTTTACTGACTGGGAAAGGAGGGCTAGGGAATTCTGCCTATTTTCAGCCTTGTCCTCTGGTGGGAGTGAGGGTGTGGGAGATACAGATGCAAACTGACGTACTGAATCAAGTTAAGTTGCTGGTGATATTTTTTATGGCTGAGTGGGTGGGGCCTGCAGCTGTCTTCCTGTAGCTCTAAAAACAAGCCACTGGATGGACATCGAAGAACTGTTTTGAAGTTGCAGTATGATCATTCCGCCACTCAAACAGTTCCTCCTCCTGCCCCCATGAGTGCACTTCGCCCGGTTGCTGGCCACCCGCTATGCTCAAGATAGCCACTGATGTTTAGTGCGCATGCGCGAGTAGTTGCACATGCATGACTGCATCGTGGCCATCTTGGGCATGGCAGACTTTTTCACTGTGAGGGCAGCGTACCCGACTGCAACAGTGTCAGCTCTGGCCAGAGTTTGTTTAGTGAAGTTTCTAGCCTTAATACTTTAATGGTTAACCCTTTTCAAATATATTATGTTTAAAAAAAGGCTAGCATTAGAACAGTTAAGGCTAGAAATTTAATTTTCTTTTAATGAAAGCTTGGATTCAGACCAACATAGATAATGTATGTTCTATCAGTACAGTTTTCATGTATCAACATACTAAAATAATGTTACTACTGTTGAAATGTTGCAGTTCCTCAAATAACTGATGTAAAGTATGTATAAGATACTAGTGGTATTCCATGAAAGAGAACGACAACATTGTTTGAATGCTTATATTAGAGTTACACAAGTAAAACAACAGGAAATTCAAAGCATATGCATTTCTAAACCATGGTTTAGAACATTTTACAATAACTGTTCTTACCATTTAATGATGACATGAAGGACTGTGGCACTTCTGAAGATGCAGGTAGTTAACCGCTAATTGGAACCACAGATTATTTTATCTAGTGGTCTTTTTAACTACCTTGAATCTGTCTCTCCGCAGCAGCTACTGCTTTCTCTTTTGATACTGCCTGAACATTCTGCAACATCAGTTACACTGCTCTGGACCATTCAGACGAATAGGATGGAGAGGTGTGACTGATGTACTAGAATGTCTTGGTATTATGGAACGAAAGATCAATAGCAGCTAAGGAGAGGGACATCAGTGTAGATGTGATGTCACTATAAATTTTCAAATAATTGTCTAAGATAATCTAAGATTATCAGAATGTATGGCTGACATGGAAAGGGAGACAGGAGATCATTTCACAGTTTAAACACTATTATCCTGCCTCCTTAAACAGTGGCCCTGTCCTTCAATTTTATTTCCATACTAGCCTTGCCATTGTGAAGCACTTATTCTATAGGGGAAGCAGCTTTAGCAATCCTGATGCCATGTCATCGCAAAGGCCTGAGCCAATCTTTCCATTGGGATGTGCTGCCATGCTGCGGACCTGGGCTCAGCAGCCGACTCAGACAGTCAGTTGGGTGGCCAGGGCTTGAAGATAGCGCTGTCGCCAGTACTGCTTCCCACCCCAGGGAAGGGATGGAGCCACACCCTGCTCCACAACAACCTGTGTTGTGGGCCAGAGAGCTTCCCCCGATCCACAGTGGTGTATAAGGTCTATGTGTGGTGTGTGAGAGAAAACTGGGGAGAAAAACCACGGGCTGTAAAGATGACAGGCTCAAGCACTCTAGGGCCCCACTCCACAGGCACCTCTATGGTGGGAGTATCAGCTGATAAGTCTGGGATATTGCATGCACCGGTGGCTGCAGCCTTGAGCTCTGAGAGGGTGGAATCTGAAGGATAAAAAGCTATATAGACCCAAACTGCATGAAATCCTAAACAGAGATCACAAACAGAAAGTTGCATTTTTATATAAATATGCAGTTTGAAGGTTATGTGGTATAAAATGGTACACATAATGGAGGCAGTGTGGTCTAGGGGTTTGAGCACTGTCTTGGTAACTAGGAAATAACAGGTTTGAATCCTACTGTAACAGAATACACACTGTGTGCCCCTGAGCAAGCTACTTAACCTAACTTTTTTCCAGTTTACTCAGCTGTGGAAATGGGTAGAATCTGGTCCCAACTGGGCTATCAAGGGTAATACAAATTTTAAATAATATATATATATATATATTCTGCAGACATAAGGATAAGACATTTTAACACATTTGTGTCTTCACCATTCATGAATTATAGAATGCTCACATGTCAGAACAGTTACACCACAGCAGCCCATTACATATCTTCATTTTATTTAGCTTTTGTTGACCAGGTCCATTTTATCTGGAAGCCTTGTAGTTTACTGATACTTATCAGCTATATTTCTATCTAAAATTTAATAAAAGTGGAATGTTTTCACATACCTTTTTCAACCTGTTCATATTTTTTCCTGTAATTCATTCTCTTTTAGATTTTTTATGGTTCCACACTCCTGGGTTAGTGCCACATGGGATTTCTCAGAAAGTTCAAAAGTTCAACCTGCATCATTCTTTTCAGTTCATGTTGCACATCATAACAGCAGAGATGCTATCCTTCCCAATCATTGTCATCTATCATCCCAAAGCATTTATTATATTATAGAGTTATAGTGGTTTACAGTAGCTGACAGCTCTATCACCTCTGGCTCAGAAGGTCACAAGTTCGAACTCTGCATCAAGGCTCTGGCACATAACCAATACTGACACTACAGTATAATTCTGAAGCAGTGCTGCACAGTTAAAGATTCCATCCTTCACATGGCTCAGTGGTACGGAGGGATGAGGCGCTGGATGCCTCGCCTACTGCAGCGCCAGCGAGCCTGGCTTGGAAATGGACTGGGGTTGCTCAGGGGCTGGCTGGGGGAAAGGAAGATTAGGCATCCAAGGATGTCTTTATTTCTTTGGTGGGGGGGGAGACAGCACATGCTGCCACAGCGGTCGCCTACCTAGTTGACCAGAGAGCAGGCACAGTGGCGTTACAGCATCTTCATGCAGTGCATGAATGCTAGAGCATAGAAACATAGACTTTGATGGCAGATAAGGAACACTTGCCCCCCCCCCCCAGTCTGACCATTTCCTTACCTATTGGATAAGCTGCAGATCCTAGTTAACCAACAGCCTACTTCCTCCTACCCCCACTAGAATTGCTTTATGTCTGTCCCATGCATTCTTGAATTCCCCACTGTTTTTGACTCCACAACCTCCTCAGGAAGGCTGTTCCATGCATCCACAACCCTCTCCCTGAAAAAATACTTCCTCACATTACCTCTGAGCCATCCTCCCTCTATCTTCAAATTGTGCCCCCTTGTTCTTACACATCTCTTTTTCTGAAAGATGTAACCCTCTTGGACTTTGTTGATTCCCTTGAGGTACTTGAAAGTTTCTATTATGTCCCCGTCTCCCTCCTTTCCTCGAGGGTATACATATTAAGCTCCTTTAGTCTCTCTTCGTATGTCTTCTGGTGCAGACCCTGTACCATTTTAGTTGCCTTTCTCTGGACTTCATCCATCCTGTCTGTGTCCTTGCGGAGACGGGGTCTCCAGAACTGCACACAGTATTCCAGATGGGGTCTCACCAACTGTCTGTACAGAGGGATAACAACTTCCTGTTTTCTACTGGTGATGCTTCTCCCTATGCATCCCAGTATCCCCCAGCCCTCCTTACTGCCTTCTCACATTGTTTGCTAACCTTAAGGTCATCTGATAAGACTACCCTCAGGTCCCTTTCCATTTTTGTTGTTGTTAGTACCTCCCCCCACATTGTGTACTCTTCCCCTGGGTTTTTGTTTCCCAGGTGCATTACTTTGCAGTTCTTTGCATTGAATCTAAGCTGCCATACTTTTGACCATTCCTTCCAACCTTGCCAAGTCATTCTAAATCAATTAATTAATAGATTTCTAAACAGTTAATATAATCCACCCAAACTCTATGTGCTCAATTTACTAAAGGTTTGCAATAAAATACAGGAAGTGCTAATTCTAGACCCACTGCCAAACATAATCCCAATACAAATAGCCAGTGTAGTGCCTAGGTCAGTGTCTTGTTTGCAGCGGCTTAACTGGTAGTGCTGAAAGTTCTTGTTTGAGCCGAGGAAGAACTGAACTCTCTAGTACTTTGTATGTGCCCTATGCCATTGGCAAGAGCAAACAACCACCTTGTAAATTTCTAGACAGTGAAAACAGAGAGAAATGTCTGTTCAGTCATGAGTTATGACATCCCAAAATATCCTTTAGTGGAAAAACTGTAATGTGTTTTTCAGAACTTCACAAGGCTTAGAATATAATAAAGGGAATTGTCATCCTAAGAGGCTCTTGTGTTGCAGTGCAGGGCCTAGCACGATACAGGGAAGCCACAAAGTTGTAGAATAAAGGCACAGAAAGGGGTGGGAGTTGTTATTCTCTCTTACCCCTGCAGCAGCTGTGGAATGTTACAGACAGATTTGCATTGAGCTACTCTTTTTTGCCAGTGTTTGCAGTGTATTTATGTGTTTATTTGAAAAGTTTCACCAGGAAAGGCATACTGAGCTACAGCAGCTCATTTTCAAATGTGTCCTGAGGTAAGGGAAATGAGAAGTACAACTGGTGTATATACACAGCAAAGACACAATAAAATAACACATCATACAGTGATACAAAAATTAACAATTACAGCTATGAGCAGCTTAGTGTGTGAAGAAGGCAACACATTAGAAATAAATATTGCACATTCAAAACTAGAGACTGGAGGACTGTCCCTTAGCAGAGAAAGAATAGGTGAAGGGAAAGAGGGTATATAACCTGGCTGACTGGAGAATGGACAAAGAGGAGTGGGATAGGTTGGGGGGGGCAAACCCTTTAACCCTCTAAGATGCACACCCCACAATGGCCAGACTTGGCAGGCTGCACACCTGGACCAAATACTGGTTTCCAAGGCCTGCAGGGAGAAAGAGATAGGGCAGTAAGGGGAGGCAAACTTTTGACCCTCTGGAGTGCAAACTCCGCAAGGGTCCGACACTGCATGATGCACACCCTGTCAGTGTCATGGATTATAGGCTTGCCTGGAGAAAGGTAGGAATGAGAAATGGGAAGGAATAGGTAAACACAGTTTTGAAAGAGAAAAGGGGTTGGGGAGGGGCTATGTGGGAAGTGGGTCAGGCGCAGTTGCAGGATGGGGAAATGTTATTGTAATGGTGTTGGACTGGCAGAACTTGCAGTTCTTCGCTCTGAGAGGTGGATGTAACTGTCTCACTACCAGCAGCACCAGCGGCACCCTCAGCAGGTGGGATGGTGAGGGGCCCCTGAAGGTTCGAATAGGGGTGGAAGGATGCAATCACCTGACAAGGAGAGGCAGGAGTCGTACACAGAGGTCAGATGAAGCAAATATGTTTATTTGAAAGGAGGGGAAGGAGGACATGGTCATACAGGAAAATACTAACAGCAAAAACAACAGGGAGTATGGACAGCATTGCAGATATCTAGGCAGTAATAAGTAACATATAACTATATAATGTAAACTCTAAAATGTACTGTAGTTCTAAAACTATATGAATAGCTCTGCAAGCTAAATAACCACTATCCCAGCTGTATGAGCACTCTACAAGCTCCCTACCCCAACCCTGAGGTGCACCTCGGCCTAAAACCACTATCTGTCGAGCTCTATACTGTGCGTACTGTATACTAAGCAGTTTGGCGAACAATTCCAGAACAGCTATGGACCCAGGAAGTGGTTTGGAACTACGTGTATTGCATTGGTTTGCTGAAGGGAGAAGCAGGGACTGAGTATCTGGGGGAGTTAAGGCGAGGCATATTTTTTTCACAAAAAGACAGGTTTGATATTTTATTCTACCATGACGGTGAAGCCATTCAGTTTGAAGATAGAGGTCACAGGTATGGGTGCGTTTGTCAGCACCAGTTATCAGCCGGCAAGCCTTATTTAGTGAGATCACGAGATCATCAGCTGTTTCAGCGTGGTATCAACTGTAGCACTATAAATTATCAAGCCGTAATCTATGATGGACAGTACGGAGTTGGTGACTGCTAATCTTAAGGCAGCAGGTGTGAGACAGTGCCTACGTCTGTAGAGGACCCCTATTCTGCTGTTTACAATCTTGGAAACATGATTGACATGCAGGGCATAAGTGAGCTGTCCAGCATAATACCTAGATATTTGAAATCATGCATCATTTCCAGAGGTTGATGTATGTTATTGCAGATGGTTAGGCATGCAGATTTGTATTTGTTATGGGGGCTAGCAAAGAGCATTATTTTTGTCTTTTGGTAGTTCAGTAACAGTTTGTGGTTGGCAAACCAGGATTCAACTTTTGTGAAGCTGAGATACAGATCACTGTTGAGGGGGAGTAGGTCTGTGTGGCTGGATTAGAGTATGGCATCATCCACATAGAGGACTAAGTTGCTATCACATGCTTTGGGTAATGTATTTAGGAACAGGTTGAACAGTAGGGGCCCAAGAATGGATCCTTGTGGGACTCCAGTGCGGACTGGGAGACTACTTGATTGGGAATCGTTTATTTTAACCTGTTGTGTTCTGATTTAAAGATAGCTTTTGAACCAGTTTACAGTGGTGGGGGAGAGGTCAGGGGAAGGGAAAGAGTTTAGGAGGAGGGAGTGATTCACTGTATCGAAAGCCTTGGTCTGGTCAATATATAGATTGACCCAACTATGTGACCTTGGTCCAAGGCTTTGTGAATAAAATCTGTGCATTCCAAGAAAGCTGTGGTGGTACTATGTGCTTGACGGAAACCATGCTGTTGGAGGCATTGAATCTTTGTACTTGGTAAGAAATTCAGTCAGTTGGTCAGCCGCTACTCTCTGTAGAACTTTGGATAAAGGCGAGAGAATCAAGATGGGGCAGTAATCTGAGACTAGTGATCTGTCACTGCTTTTGTGCACAGGTGTGACAACAGCAGCCTTCCACTGTTTGGGGAACTGCTTAAGGGACGTGGAGAGGTTCAGAATGGTGGTAAGGGTTTTTAGCATGACATCCAGCAATAGGTATAGTAGTTTCATATCAAGGGTGTCATGGCTGTACCTGGTTTTGCCTAGTACCCTATAATTTTTGGTCTCAACAAGCGTGATTCTCCTGAAGTAGAAAGGGGGGATGTGGGGGGGAGGGACAGCAGTGTCAGGGGTGGTGCAAATGTTGGAAGTGTCGAAGAAGTTGGGTGGAAGTATCTGGCTGAGATCTGTAAAAGCTGCATTGAAAGCATCGGTGATAGAATTAGGATCTTGTACTGCGGTGTCATTAACAACTACCATTGTGGGTGCAGCCTTATTTGGCTTACCAGTTAGGTCCTTGATTTTTTGCCAGAAAGTCTGGCAGTTTCCCCAGGAGTTTGTGAGCTCATTTTGAAAGTGAGCCATTTTGGCCCTTCAGATTTCATGGGTGCAAGCATTTATTTAAAAGGAAATGAAAATCCTTTTTATTTCAACAAGCCTTTAGGGTCTTAGAAATCATTAATTATGACAAGCAGTTTGTGTTTGTTTAATAGTAATTATTTTCGGCCTGCTGGCACAGCAGAAAGATTCACCACTGCGACGCCAGTGACCCATGTTTGGGAAAGGACTCTGGCGTCAGTGGGCTGGCCGGGAGAGAGAAGGTTTGAGTGTCCGCTGAATTCTCGCCTTTCCTCAGGAGGGAGGGTGGGATAGAGGACTGGTGCCTACTAACCCCTGGTGGAGACTGGGGATATAGCAGTGTGCCTGGTCCCGCTATCTAGGAGAGTAACAGACACTGACATCTGCTCTGCATCCTGCATGTCACACTCCTGCAGGAGAAAATCGGAAAATGGTACACTGGTCGATCGGGTGACTGCCTTCTGGATCCTCACCACCGGAGCTCCTGGACCATGATTCATCACTTCAGCAGCACCCAGGATCATTGGAAAAGGCCAGTAAGGCTCATTCCCTATGTAGGAAGGGGACCTACCCAATGAAGGGATACATCGGGGTACCCTGGGTGTCTGTGATGTGGGGCGGTGAGGTCGAGAGCAGCAGGGACGAGAACCAATCCTTGAGAGGCCCGAATGAGTGATCGGCCATTGTACAAGGTGGGATTATATAAAAAAATAAAATACAGTAATTATTTTATATTAGTGGGTGTTATTTATTAAAGGAATAATGCACGACAGGGTGTGTGTCGTGCTGGGTTAACGTCACGCCTGGGTGATTAGGCCGCGAGGCCACAGGCCGAGTGCAACTATTCACCCCAGAAGTGACGTTATCCCAGCACGACACACACCCTGGAGTGCATTATTCCTAATATACAATGGCTTGTTTGTAATACAAGCAAACAAAAAATGATGAAACACTATATATAAAGTATATTTTTTTGTTATTTTGTGAAGGTGTAGGCTTACTTTATGAAAAAAATAGTGCTGATTTACTCTTTCAGCCAGTAGGTAGAGCTGCTGTGTTTTCTGTGTGGATCTGCACTCTATATAGCGTCTTTGTCAGTGGTGCCAGTTTTTTTCAGTCTGCCCTTGCAGTTTTTTTGTCAAGATTTTGTTGTTTCTGCCTTTTGGTGACTTGGTGACTGGCTCAGAATGCTGTAGCTGGTCAGCAATCAGTGTTATCAACTGCCCCCCCCCCCACTCCTGCCGGTTCCGGTCTTTCATCCACCCTCCTGCTGTGAAGATTTCTGTGATATAGGAGAAGAGGAGGTAGGGAGGTGGCACTGGGAATGTTTTGATTTGTTTTACATGGTCCTGTTTGGAAAAAAAAATATAGCGAGTGAGCATTTTGTAGAGAGAGGCGCGATGACTGTTGAAGACGTGTTTTCTGACCTACTCACTGGGCGCGCGGTGCGCTCAGTCCCTGAAGTATGAAAAAAAATGTTTCTCAATTTAAGGGGATTGTGTGAGAGTTATTGGTTGTTTTTGTTTTTTATTGGCCAGTATACGAACCGGAACACTGAACACTGCCTCTGAGCGGGATGCGGGAAGCGGGCTGCCGAGCGGCGATCAAAACGTGCTGTTTGAAGTGATTCCGTGGGAGGCAGTGTTTTCATTTGTGTCATGCATTTGCATTTATTTTTTGTGTGTGTGTGTTACGAGAAGTGAAGTTAGAAATAATGGGTGGATTTACTGTATGTGTGTGTGGGGGGGGGGATTCTGAGCGGGCCGGGGAGCGCGGATTGTGAGTAGAGTGCCAGAGCAGGGACCACTGAAGCTGCTCATAGGCAGCAGAGTGATCTTCTTTTAAACTTTGAATGAGGTCAGAATTGTGCTGGGACTAGAGCCATGATGTTATGCCAGGATAACATCACGGGTCCAGTGCCAGCCTGACGTATCAGAGCAGAGGATTCTTTCTTGCCATTGTATAATGTTATTTATTCTCATTTTGTATGTTGTTTGTGTATTTTATATGCTGTTTGTCTGTTCATGACTTTGTAAGGGCGCCCTGAGCCTTCCGGGAAGGGCACCCAAAAGAAATAAAATCTACTACTACTACTGCTGCTACTAGGACACATACACAGTGAGGCTTGATGTTTATCTTTAAAGCCTGATAATGTCTGCTAGCTGACTAATGGGCAGAAAACCAGTTTTATTGATGGGGCCTTATCCTTTGAACTTCAAGAAGTTTACACCCATCAGCCATCTGGACACTGTCATGGTCAGCCTTCTCAGCACTGGCGTGTGAGAAGCAAGCCTCCTGCATTTCTACATCCATTGGCTTAAACAGTACACACCTGCACAGTCCCCCTGCACTACAGTAACAGTATATTCACATTGCACACCCTGCGCAAGCAGACATAAGAACTTGTTTCAGAAATCACACCTTCTATCCCAAGATTTCATCTGGGACTGTTGTATTTAGCACATAGAGTTAATCCCCATGTGCACCCTTATAATGTAACTCAGCCACAAACTGTATTAGTATGCATGTTGGGTGCTGATGTCTGGGACGTAATTCTTACAGTGGCCAGGGCAACCTACTAGATATCCATTAACACATCAGATGTGAAGGTATTTCCCAATCTGTCCTTCCAAACTAGGTCAGGGAGGAAGACATTTGATGCAGTTCAGCAACACTTCTCTGCCCTTGATATGATTCACTCTTTTCTCCTCATGGCCAGACTGCATTATGTATGGAGGAAAAACATGGCAATTTTTGTATCCTAAAGATGGTGCAAGTAGATGGTATAAACAGTATCGGAGTTTGCAGCCCAGGCTACTACAGAGTCGGAGAATGATGATGGACACTCTGTAGAGGACTGATTGCAGGTATAGACTGTAAACATTTTGAGCTCACTCACAGTTGAGAGAAACTCTTACCGTTCCTTATTCCTTACTGTTGGAGGGATTTGGGACTCCTTCTATTTAACAATTTGGAAGGCTCTGTCAGGACATTTTATTAACAGTAACACTTCTGCTCATATTAGGTTTGGGGTGAGAGCATGGATCGTATGGTTCCACGTGATGTGAGTAGCCATTTTGTTTTATCTCTGCACAATAGTAGTCTTGATCATTAGAAACATAGAAATATAGAATTTTAGGTAGAAAAGGACCGCTTGGCCCACCCATTCTGCCCAAATGGTCCCTGCCTGGTCTGTCTCCATAGACCCTAACTGGTCTCCGGTGACCCTCCCTCCTCCCTGTATTTACTAATATTCTGCTATATCTATCCCACATCTGCTTGAAGCCTCCTATGGTTTTTGCCTCCACCACTTTCACTGGCAGTCTGTTCCAGGTGTCTACAACTTTTTCAGTGAAGTAGTACTTCCTCACATCCCTCTTAAACTCCCCCTCTCAGCTTCATTGCCTGCACTGTGGTCCTGGTGTTCTTTCTCATTTGAAATAGACTCCCCTGCTGCACCCTGTTTACCTCTGTGAGGTATTTGTATGTCTCTATCATGTCCCCTCTTTTCCAGACTTTACATGTTGAGATCCCTCAGTCTCTCCTCATTGTGCTTTTGGTACAACTCCTGCACTGTTTTAGTTGCCCTTTTCTGAACTGCCTCCCCACTTGTCCTTTATGATGGGAAGCCTCTAGAACTGTACACAGTACTCCAGGTGGGGTCCCACCAGCAACCAGTATAGTGGTAACATCACCTCCCTCCTCCTGCTGGAGATACCTCTCCCTATACAACCCAGTATCCCACTGGCCCTAGCCACTGCTTTATCACACTGTAGTGCTGATTTAAGGTCATCAGATATGATAACTCCAAGATCCATTTCCTGCTTAGTGACTGTCAGTAACCCCCACATCCAGGTAGCAATAGTGGACGGTATTATTAAGGCAAATATCCTAAATGTATTTTTCAGCTTGGTTTCACAGTGGTAGCAGGGGGTCCACTACTGTACCTGAGACCGGGGTCAGATTCAAAAGGGAAATGGAGCAAAACCTGGGGATGGGAAGGTCACTGAGAAAATTTTCCTAAATAGGCTATAGGCCTAGAATGTAAATAAACCCCTGGGTCCAAACAGTTTGCACCACAGGGTACTAAAAGAGGCAGTACTGGTTCTATCAGGGCCACTGGCATACTTATTCAGTTTCTCCATGCTGACAGTGGTCAGTGTCTTGTTTGTTTGTTTGTTGAATTTTGTTGACCCGGTAAGCCCACTGGGCCTAGAAGTCCCTTTTCAGGGGCGACGGGGAGGGATACAGATGGTAAGCAACTGAAACTGAACCAGATTAAGCTGTTGGTGGTATTTTCAGTGAATTAAGGAAATTTGGCCAGGACACCGGGGAAATTCCCCTACTCTTTTCGATAAGTGCCATGGGATCTTTAACATCCACCTGAACTACCACCAATCCAGGCAGATGGGACCTCGGTTTAATGTCTCATCCGAAAGACGGCACCGCAGAAGTGCAGCACCCTTCTCATGCTGCACTACAGTGTCAGTACTGGGATATTAACCCAAGTGCCAGATGTGGAAACTGAACCCATACCCTCTGATCTCCTGGCCTCAGAGGCGAGTGTGGTACCTACTGAGCCACTGACACTGTCTTGGGACTGGAGTGTGTGGCAGATATGGTGCCACTGTACAACAGCGGAACTAGGCATGACCCTGAGAACTGTGGGCCAGTTAGTCTGATTGCCATAGTGGAGAAGCAGCTGGAGACCATAATCAGTGAGTGGTTAGTGGAGTTCCTGGAGTTGCATGGACTGCAGGACAAAAGGCAGCATGGTTTTGCTAGGGGATGCTCATGTCAAACAAATGTGATAGGCTTCTTTCATTCAGTGACATAGGCAGTGGACAAGGGGCAGGCACTGGATGTCCATTACAACGCTTTCAACCCTGTGTCACAATGGAAACTGGTTAAAAAATTGTGGTACCTTGGCCTGATACCACCCATGACCCCCCCCATATCCCCATAGGGATCATATCTTCAAGTGGTACCTGTAGAACTGAATCATACAGACATAGTGTAGCATGATGACATAGGGGTGAGCAAAACTTTGTCAAGCATCCTGTATTGCATCAGAAACAAGCTATAGGATAATTGAGTTGTGTTTTAGTTCCGAAGGGGGTTTCTGGCTCTTCTGGCCATATCCTGACAGCATTTGACCCCTACTATCAGCATCCCTGGGCTAATAAGAAAAAGAAAATAGTAAGCAGTGGTAGAATGCTGGGATGTAAGGTTTCTTTCAACATTATATAACATTAACCTGTACCTTTATTGTATGTAATCCAGCTCTATGCTCTGTGAGGCAAATTTGTATCTGGCTTGTTGGATGTTTGGATTGGAAAAGCTTTCAATAAACATAGAATTTGCTGGCAGATAAGGACTGCTTGGCCCACCTGGTCTGCCCATTGATTTCCTTATGCCTATCCCATGCATTCTTGAACCCCCACCGCTGTTTTCACCCCCACCATCTCCACTGGAAGAATGTTCCAGGATTCCACTACTCTTTCTGTGAAGAAGTACTTCCTCTCATCTCTTCAGAATCTAACCCCTCCAGCTCTTTATTGTGCCCCCTTGTCCTTGACCACCTTTTTTTCTGAAAAATACTTCCCTCCTGTACTTTATTTACCACCATGAGGTATTTTTTTTTAATTTACATTTTGTAGATTTTTCCTGTTTTCGCCCATCCCTGCCCGCATGCCTCCGAGGTGCTGACGTACACTTGTGGAGGCACGCGCATGCCAGGCACTGCGGAGTGCCCTTCCCTGCTAGCCACCCCCTTTCCTACCTATGCCACTACCGGACCTCCACCTGGTGGTGACGGGATTACGGGAGGGACAGTGTCCAACCCAAGAGAGGAGAGCTGCTGAAAGGCAGCTCAGTCCTGCTCCTACCCTCTCCCCAATGCTGGCTCCCCGACGACCTGAGGTCGTTTCTGAACTCAGGTCACCAGCGTGACGTGAGGTAAGGCTAGATGCCTCAACCCTCTGCGTCACTGGGCCTCCCCATGAGGTATTTAAAGGTCTCTGTCACCCCCTCCCTCCCTCCCAGGGTGTACATATTTAGATCCTTATTTCTCCGCATAGGTCTTGTGATGCAGACCCTGCACCATTTTAGTTTCTCTCCTCTGGACTGCCTCCATTCTTGTCTATGTCCTACCAGAAATGTGGTCTCCAGAACTGGACATAGTACTCGATGAGGTCTTACTAGTATCTGTATAGAGGCAGTACCACCTCCGTAACAGATCAGCTATATAAAAAATGGAGGGACCTGGGGGATAGGGGATAAACTGTCAGGGCAGATCAGTAATTAA
This sequence comes from Neoceratodus forsteri, assembly GCA_016271365.2. Classification (NCBI taxonomy): domain Eukaryota; kingdom Metazoa; phylum Chordata; order Ceratodontiformes; family Ceratodontidae; genus Neoceratodus; species Neoceratodus forsteri. The sequence goes on from CM028131.1 coordinate 627,786,727, forward strand.
CTGGAATGGTGGATCCAGACTGTGGTCCTAAATGACAAATGCATAGGAATTAAGCAGGGCTCTGTCAGGGATCCTCAAAGCTCTGTCCTGGGACATACGCTTTTCAAAATGTACATCTCAGATATAGGGGAGGGGTCAATGGTAAATCACAGATGGTGTCAGAGATATGGTCGGGGAAATGGAGAGGCTAGAATGATGGTCTAACATATGGCAAGTCAAATTTAATGACAAGAAGTGAAAGGTCAGACATATGGGGGAAGAACCCCAAAACATAGTACTCAACAGATGAAGTAAGGATAGCACAATCAATAATGCAGACTTTTGGGGATTGTCATCAGTGACAACCTAAAACCAAATGCTTAGTACATAGAAGCATATGGAACGGCCAGCAGTATGATGGGATTCATAGGGAGAGGAATCACTAGCCTAAGGAAGGAGGTCATCCTTTCTCTGTACAGGTCACTGGCGGTACTGAACCGGATGTACCACATCCAGTTCTGTTCCTCTCATCTAAGTAAAGACAAGGAGTGGCAGGAATCAGTCCAGATGAGGGCAACAAAGTTGATCGACAGTCTTTTGGATAGATAATACGAGGAAAGGTTGGAGTTTGAATATGTAGTCTGTAGAAACCAGGAGGGATAGGATAGACACAATAGAAACATACAAGTTCCTAAACAGAGTTGGACACAGCAGAGCTATTTACAGTAAAAAGAACCACAGACACTGGGAGCACAGCTTAACTTTGGCAGGGCGTAAGTGAAAAACAGTGTGAGGAAGTTTTTCTTCATAGAGAGGATGGTGGATGGTGCAGGGCTGGAACCGTTTGCCCCGTGAGGTGGTAGATACTGACAATTTGATAGGGTTTTAGACAGGGTGGGATGGGCACAAAGGTGTGTTGGGTGGCTTGGGGTAGCCTGATTTGTAATAGCAGGCTTGTGTTTTAGAGGTCAGCAGGCAGGATCAGGAAAGACTGGATCAACTCTTGGGCCTTTTTCTGTCCTTAGCATTCTATGCTCCGACCTGGGTGGGATTAGGAGGTTGTCTGTGGTAGCTGGAGCACTGGCCAAAGGGACCAGTAAAAGCTTAAACTGAAAATAGAAAAAAAAGTGATTAAATATTCTGTTAAAACACAGGGTAGTACCTAAGCTCCAACATAGATAACTACAGGGTATCTGAGACTGCCAGATTGTACAGAGTATGATAGCACATTATACAGTAGGGGTGAGATGATATGCCATTCTTTATTTCAGCGTAAAACCACCACGAGATATCACACTCTGCTGAAATCATCAGAGTGTCATAACAGCAGTTTTCTGCAGTTATCACACTGTGATGACATCATCACAGTGTGATAACTGGAGTTCTCTCCAGTTAGCACGCCCCTATTGTATAAAACGGATACATGATGTGCACTTGTGTAATATGGAAAATATTTTCACTCATGCACAGTGACCTCTGAATGCTCGCTTGTGGCTTCGCCACTCGTGAATATCCAGAGGTTACTCTAAAGGAGTGAAAATATTTTCCATATCACACTCATGCCCATCATGTATCCCCTTAATGGCCTAGTGGTGCTGAGGGTTGAGGCACTGAACGCCACACCGGCGACCCGAGTTCGGGAGCGAGCTTGGGCGCTGTGGGTCAGCAGGGTAGGGAGAATATTGTGCATCCAATGGGCTGCTCTCCTCTCCCGGGGTTGGGGGGTGGGTCTGTCCAGCATCCCAGCGACCCTCGTTGGAGAGCGGGGGCACTGCAGGATGTGGACCGCACGTCAGGTGTGCATGGCAGACGCCGGCAGAGTTGCCGTGCACCATGGTTTCAGTGGAGTGCCATGCTCGGGAGGGAGGAGGGGTTTCGGGGGGGACCAATATGGGAAAAAAACCTCCAGCCCAGATAGGCGACAGCACTCCCAGTGCCAGACCGCCACACGCCCGACGCTGGTTCCCTGCCTCTGCCCCTTCAGTCTCCTCAGGCTCATAGCTGCCCAGGGCTCTGGGAGACAGTAACAACTTTGAAGAAGGCAGGGTCCACAGTGGGCAGTAGAACGGATCCGGTTAGTGGAGCGGCCAGAGAGAGTTCCAGTGCTGGGGGTGTAAACATAGTCACAAAAAAAAAGTATCCCCTTAGTAGGACACAGCAAAGGGGTGGCATATGAACAGTGGCAGCCAGATCCAGGTAAGGTGAAGATCCCAAAATGCTGGTACTGTGAAACCAAATTGAATTAACACTGGGTGGGGCCAGGAAGATCTAATCGTTTATATAACCCTTGGTGGAGCCAGGAAGATATAACTCATCCTACAGGAAATAAAGATCTTATTTCGAGAGGGCTCTTGCAGTAGGCAGCACCATAAGGACTGAGCTAATAGGCACTAGGACCACACAGAAAACTTAGCTAGCAATGTCTGGTGGGGATTGCCCACCTGATGTCACGTGACCGACGTTGCCCAACGGTATATAGTGGGTGGTCCCTCATGCCCACCTCAGTTCTTTCCTTCTGTTGACCTGCACACGTCAGACTTCGTGGATCACTGCTACAGTCGACCGCCATTTTTTGATAAGTAGATCATTCGAATTTCTTTATTTTCTTACAAAATCCTGTCTTTTCAACATTGGATTGCATGTCTTCTCCAACTCCTTCCAAATCTCGCAAGAAAAAGTGCACCTGCGGCAAGCAGATACCAGAGAAAGATGGTCACACCTCGTGTCTTCTTTGCCTTGGGCCTGACCATGAGACTGAGGACTGTGAGGCCTGCTAGAGTTTCAACTAGGCCATGCGGAAATGCCATCAGAAAGTCCTGGAAGACCATCTTTTGAAACAAAAATGGCTTCAATGGAAAAGGAGCTACAGCAGCTGTGGCACTCTTCTTCATCTCCCGGGGTCTCTTCTAGCTCCCACTCCTCCAAGCAGAAGAAGCAGAAGTGGAACAAGGATAAGAACCGGGATTGATCTCCTTCCAGGCCCCTGTGCTCTTCGGAGGCCACAGCCGCCAAGTGACCCTCTACCAGTACATGAGGTGCCCCTGTGGCCAAACCTGCTCCTTCTCCATTGGGGCAGCCTTTGGTCCCCCCTGCCTGAGCTGGTCACAGTTCCAGCAGGGACTTCTGGGGATTTGGAAGCTTAGGCCCGTCACTCTTACTCTAGGGCCTAAGATGAGTGGTTCAGCTGGTAAGTTGGATACCAGCTCCACTGAAACCTGCACTGCCCTGGCGCTCGCATCGGACACCGACTCGAGGTCCAACACCAGTCGTTTGGACCAGTGCACACTGTCACTTCGGCACAGCCATCCCGAGAGGAATCCCCCTCTCAGGACCCTTCTTTGACGTCCATGGTGGGACCCTCGGGCACTCTTCCCCACCTGTTGGCCCTGTCCTTTAACCAGTGCTAGACAACCGTATGCTGGGCCTTCCCCAGGGACCTTCCAGCCATTCTGACTTTGGTCCCTCCATCTGGGCCATTTTCCCCAGCCCAGACTCTGTCAGGACCAGTCGACCAGCCCGGCTGATGCTGAGCCTCCCTGTAGGTCCTTAGTCGGATCCTCCTCAGCCTGGGCCCTCTGGCACTCTGCATGGACCTCAGCCCCACCGTCAGGCCCTTATCCAGGTTACCCGATGCTGGGCTACCATACACCAGGGTACCCGATGCCAGGGTATCCAACACCAGGGTCCCAGACATCAGGATACCCAACACCAGGCTATCTACTGTTGGGGTACCAAACTCTAGCCTACCAGTATCTCCCGCCGGCTCCTCAGAAAACACCAGTGCATTCCAATGCTCTTTTTGATTCCTGGTGGAGGAAAGCCAAGCAGCAGCTGACATCAGAGTTGGACCGATGCCAGGTGGACACGGCTTGCACGCCAGCCTGTTGGACATTGACTCCACAGTCCCTGACTCCTGCCAGGACCTATTCCCCATCTTCCAGGTGCATGTTGAGTGCCTCTGCATTGGAGGACCAAGGTCGCATACTGGCTGCTCCTCAGCAAAAGGACCCCTATCGAAGATCCCTGTCCCTCGACAGGATCCCTTCGCCAGGCTCAGAGTCTGACTCCTCCTCTTCTTCCTTGGGCTCTAAATCCCCTCCAGTGAAGGACCCCAAGCCCAAGGAGACTCCAAAGACTCCTCCAGAGGACCCCTCCTTTATGGATATCCTCTCTAAAATCCAGAAGGCTAATGGCTGGAGGACAGAGGAGTAGGACCCCCAGTGCTGGAGGTTGGCTGAGCATCTTGACCTTCCAGAGCTGGCCCCCCAACTAATTCCCCCATGGATGGGGCCCCACGATGACTTAGCCTTCACTATATGGTTACAGCCATTGTCCATCAGAGCCACTCCCAAATGGGCAGAAAGATTGTACTACGCCCCAGATGGGAAGGATCATTTGGTTAACGACCCCAAAGATGATTCGGTAGTTATTAATGCGGCTTACGACCGTTCAATGAAACCCAAGCATATGAGTACCTCCCCTCCTGACAAGCAGTCATGGCAGCTTGACCAGTTCGGCTGCAAGGTTTACTCATCTTCAGCCTTGGCTCTGAAGGCTCTTAATTATGTTGCCCACATGGTCTGCTACCAAAAAGTCCATTCTTGGTCAAATAAAAGAGGATATTGAGGCCTTGCCTGACTCTGCTGCCAAGATCAAAATTGAACAGATGGTCAGGATGGCAGAGATTACCTGCCACCACACCTTAAGGGCAACTTATGATGCCATCGACTCTTCAGCCAGAAGTACCTCAACGGCTGTGTGTCTGCACAGACACTCCTGGTTGTGGGTCTCCGGTTTCACCCAGGATGTTTAGGTGTCTATTCTGGATGCCCCCTTCAGAGGCTCAGTGCTCTTCGGAGGAGATATCAAGGACATAATGACCGATCTACAGGAATGAGGGAAGTCCCCTTGATCAGTGCACTCCCTCTATCATGTCAGTCCCAAATCTTGGCCTCCCTTTCACCGTCAGCAAAGGCTCCAGTCAAGGTAGCAGCCCGCCAAATGTCAGGGCAAACTTTAGGCACCCTCATCTGCCTCTCCCCCCACCCCAAGTCACACAGAGCTTCCGGGGTGGTGAACACCAGCCTTCCCTCCGCCTCTTGACTCATGGCCCACCCCCCTCCTCCACCCACAGTTCTGGGGGAGCCAGTTGGGGGCAGATTTGCCAGCCACCTGCCCAGGTGGGAGGCAATCACGACAGATTCATGGGTCCTTCAGCTAATTGCTCAAGGTCACACGCTGCAGTTCATGGCGCTACCTCCAGAAAATCCTCCAGGTCACTCTCATTACCCGCACGGTCACATTCCATTCATTATATAGGAGATCATGCCTGTGTTGCAAAAATACAACATAGAGCCCATTAGTCTGGGTCAGATAGGAAGGGGGTATTACTCCCACTTTTTCCTGGTTCCAAAAAAGAAGGGAGACCTTCGGCCAAGTTTAGACCTCAGCACACTAAACGTGTACATCGAGTACAAGAGGTTTCACATGCTGACCCTACTGGGACTCTTGATACTGCTCCATCAGGGACACTGGCTCTGCGCACTAAATATGCAGGATGCTTACCTGCATATTCCTATCTTCCCTGCCCACCACCGCTTCCTCAGTTTACTTTCCAGGGGGAGCATTTCCAATTGAAGGCTCTCCCCTTTGGACTTTCATTGGCACCCAGGGTGTTTACCAAGTGCCTAGCAGTGGTTGCAGTGGCTTTGCATCATCAGGGCCACTATGTGTTCCCGTACATTGACGACTGGCTCCTGTCAGCTCAGTCGAGGGACTGCCTAGAGGTTTCTACAGCAGCTAACCTGGACCTGTTCCACAGGGTGGGGATTGCAGCAAATTTCCCAAAATCTCACCTTACTCCTTCCCAGCTTCTCCAATTTATTGGGGAAGGTACTGGATACAACCCAGGGTCAAGCCTTCCTCCCTCTAGACAGGGCAGAAATGCTGCAGAGGCAAGCTTGGCATGTGACCTTCAGCCATTGGACAATGGCCAGAATGGTCCTCCACCTCCTGGGTCTCATGGCGATGGCTATCCCCATAGTACCTATGGCCCGACTACACATGTGACTCACACAGTGGTCACTCAGGGTACAGTGGGACCAGAGTTTGGACAGCCTGGATTACAGGGTTCTGGTGTCCAATCCTATGCAAAAGGATATCCTTTGGTGGCAGGATCTGACAAATCTCTGCTGGGGAGTCCCTTTTCAACCTCCCCCTCCAGTTCAGATCTTGACAATGGATGTATCCCGTCAGGGTTGGGGAGCACATCTGGGAGATCGCTGAACCCAGAGATCCTGGTTTCAGCGGGAGATCACTTTGCACATCCGCGTGCTTGAGATTTGTGCTGTATTGCATGCCCTCCAAGTCTTCCAGGTTCATTCTCTTCCAGGACCACTCCTAGTCCAGTCGGACAACATGTGCATGGTCTGGTACCTGAACAAACAGGGAGGCACTCAGTCGTACCCCTTGTGCAGGGAAGCAATGCGAGTGTGGTACTGGGCAATTCAGCACCTGATACAGCACACAGCAGTGCATGTCCCGTGCATCCAGAATGTCCTAGCAGACAGCATCAGCCACACTCAGGCAAGGGCTTATGAGTGGTAATTGTGTCAGTCAGTGGTGGAGGACATCTTTGATCTTTGGGGTCGACCAGATCTTGATCTGTTCGCCTCCCCATACAACGCAAAACTACCCAGTTTTTGCTCACTGATTTCTGGACCTGGGGGTTTTCTCATGAGACACGCTGTCTCTTTGCTGGACAGGGAGGTTCTTGTATGCCTTTCCTCCCTTCCTGCTACTACAGAGGGTACTCCTCAAACTGCAAGTGGAGGGGGCTTACATGATTCTGATCACTCCATATTGGCCTCGCCAAATATGATGCCCTCTGCTCCAGCAGTTAGCAGAGAACCCTCCAGTTCCTATTCCCCTCTGCCGGGACCTTCTGACCCAGGATCAGGGCATGTTGGTCCATCCAGATCTCAAGTCCCTTCATCTTCATGCTTGGTGCCTTCAGACACATAGCTGTCTCATGCTTTGGGGTCTCTCCCAGACTCGCTGAAGTCCTCATGGAGGCTAGAAAGCCATCTACAAGGACCACCAATGCTATGAAGTGGAAGAGATTCTCTATCTGGGCAGCCTGCAAGGGCTGGGACCCTTTCTCATGCCCTGCTCCTCAGGTCATGGAGTACCTCTTACACCTCTCCAACCTGGGACTCAGTTATTCTTCTCTGAAGGTTCATTTTCATTTTTTATACTTGTAAATCAGATGAGCAAAAACTGCCCGTTTTCACAGGTGACAAGTCATATCTAAAAACAATACATTTCATATTGATAACACAGTAATTCAGAGCAAACAACTCTATCCACATAAAAGTGCAAGTGCAATACAATAAAAGAAACACAGATACATTCATGCTTGAGAAAAATGCCACTGTTTTAACCTTTTTCTAGAACATGGTACAGAATTACTTTCAACAATTTCAGTTGGAATCTTGTTTAAAAAGTTGGCTTCTGAATAACAACATTTATAATAACAACATTTATCGGCCATGTCCTCCTACCACATCCCTGTGGAAGGCAATACCTTATTTTTTTTATTTTTATATATATATTTTTTTAACCAGGAGAGACGCACTAAGCTGAAAGCTTGTTTACAGTTGCGACAGGGGAGCACAAGGAAGTTAAGTGACTTGTTCGGGGTCACACAGTATGCAAGTGGGGGCTGTGGGATTCAAGCCCAGGTTCTCCAGGTTTGGAGCTCAGAGCCTTAAACCACTGCACTAGTACGCCTTGGCTCAGTTGAAGATTTCCTGTACCTTTCTGAAAGGAATCCTCCATATGAAACCCCTGGTCGGGAACCCTTTTCCCCTGTGGGATCTGAACTTTATCCTTGAAAAGCTCACCTTGCCTCCTTTTGAACAGGCCGCAAGTTGCAACCTGTGCTTGTCTTAGAAAGCACTATTTTTAGTTGCTGTTACTTCTTCTTGAAGTATTTCTGAGCTTCAGGCTCTTATGTGTAAGGACCCTTATTTGGTTTTCCATAGAGACTAGGTGGCTCTGTATACAAATCCTAAGTTTTTACCAAAGGTTGTTTCAGAGTTTTCCTTGAATCAGACTATACACTTGCCGGTATATTATCCTGATCACTCTAACCAAGAGGAGGCAATTCTGCACACTCTGGATGTGAACAGAATTTTGCGTTACTACAGGAACAGGACAAAGTCAGTCTGTAAAATGGATAAGCTTTTTGTTTCCTTCACACCCAAAAGGGAGGGCACAGCAGTTTAAAAACAGTGTTTATCTAAGTGGTTAGCAAACTGCATTGTTTTGTTGAAGAAGAAGAAGAATCGAATCAGCATTTATATAGCGCTTTTCATACACAGTATATCCCAAAGCACTTTACTACCAGTGCTAGACTAGTAGTGAAGTAATTAAATGTGTAGTGGTGGCCATATCGCAAATCATCTCCCACACAGCCTGGACAATTGCATGAAACAGTTTATGTGAAGGGGAATATTGGTCAGGACACTGGGAATGTCCCCTGCTCTTTGCAAAGAGTGCCCTGGGTTCTTTTACTTCCAGCTGAACACCATCAGGATGGGTAGAAGGGACCTCAGTTTAATGTCTCATCTGAAGGACAGCACACCCCAGCAGTACAGCAACCCCCAATGAGCAATCGGATGCCAGCATTTTAGGTACAAGTTCAATCCCAGTGTAGGACGAAAACCCATGACCTTCTGGTCCAGAGGCAGATGTGCTACCAACTGAGCCATGCAGTATGCAAGTGGGGGCTGTGGGATTCAAACCCAGGTTCTCCAAGTTTGCATCGCAGAGCCTTAAACCACTGCGCTGTACTGCCTCCTGTATATATCTGTAAATGGTCCTGTATCCCTTTTTAACCCTTCAGCAATTCTTTCTTCTGTTCACACTTTGGCTATCCTAATCACCTTCACTGAGCTTCCTTGTATTCCTCCATGTTGCTGTCTCTCTTTGTCTGTTTGTACTTTTTGAAGGCTTGGAGATCAAAAGTACAACAAACCCCTTCCAGGGGAAGGGCATTTAACCAGAGGAATGGCTGCATCTACTGCTTGTTTCAGAAATGCTTCTGCTGCAGATATTTGCACTGCAGCTACTTGGAGCTCAGTCCACAGCTTCACTAAGCACTACAATCTGGACATTGCCTCAATGCATGGCAAGCTTTGGACTGGCCATCCTTTAAGGCCTCGTGTCTTAACTGTCTTATCTACTGCAGACCTTTATCCTGCCTCCCGTGTTCAGTCTCTGCCTGACTTACACTGCTTGGGACTCAGTCCTTATGGTGTTGCCTACTGCAAGAGCCCTCTCAAAGTAATATAGTACAGTTATGTACGAACATACCGTAATGGTAGATCTTAGAGAGGCTCTTGCAGTAGGTAAGGGTTTCCCTTCCCCCTGCTGTTTCTCCTTATTCCTCAGCCTTATTTGTGGCTCCAGGAGCCCACCCCTTTTCCTGTCATACCTGTCACAGGTCTCCGGTGGGGAAACTGAGGCAGGTGTGGGGACTGCCCACTATATAACATTGGGTAGACGTCGATCACATGATGTCGGGTAGGCGGTCCCCCAACAGACACTGCTGGCTAAGTTTTCCAGGTGTTCCTAGCACCTGGCTGCTCAGTCCTTATGGTGTTATCCACTGCAAGAGCCTCTCTTGAAGATATACTGTTATGGTAAGTTCTTACATAACTGTACTTCATTTCACTTCATTTTAAGTATAGAAACGATAATATCTTGTCATATTAAAGCTCTAAGCACCTGCAACTCCGGCAGAGAACAGGAATCAAAACATTGTTTTGATGAAATGTGTTCTATATAACAACTACATACTGTTAAGAGCAGAGAGTGATTATAATATAAACTATATGTATATGTATCTATACATTGAGGAATTGCACAGAATGTGCAGAGTATTTGCCACTGCTAAACTTTCAAAACACAAATTGTAAAGAGAAATAATGTAACCTAATTGCCTAGTGAACTTAGGCCCCCAGAGCACTGTTCGGCACTGTACATGCAGACTGAGCAAAGCAAAAAGAACAAGCGTTTGTCAATGCTGAACGTTTGATGCACTGGAAGATGTCCACCCCTGCACCTTGTATATGGCCTTGAGGTACTTGAATGTATGTATCATGTTCCCCCACTCTCTCATGTCCTCCAGTGAGTACATGTTGAGGTCCTTCAATCTGTCCTGATGTGTTTTGTTTTGCAAGCCATGTACCATCTTGGTTGCCTTTCTGTAGATCGGCTCCACTTTGTCAGTGTCCGTGCGTAGTTGCATCCTCCAGAACTGCACACAGTACTCACTAGTGCATTAGGCAATGGCATCACTACCTCATACCTTTTGCTAGTGATACCTTTGCTTATGCACCTAAGCATGCCACTGGGCCTCCTCACAACATATTTACTCTGTGTTGACACCTTAAGGTCATCAGAACTGATAACTCCTATGTCCTTTTCCTCCTTGGTGATCATCAGCACCTCACCCCAATCCAGTAACTCTCCCCAGGTTTCCCTCTTGCCAGGTGCATTATTTGCACTTCTTTGCATTGAACCTCAATTGACACTCCTAAGACCATTTTTCAAGCCTCTCCATGTGTCTGCACATTTTCTCTACCCCTTCTGGTGTATTCACTCTGTTACAGATGTTGGTGTCATCTGCAAACAGGCAGACAGACCTTTCCTTCTAGCCCTTCCGCAGTATTTGTAATGAAGGCATTTAATATGACTGATCCCTGAGGCACCCCACTGGTCATCACCCTCTCCCCAGATTGGATCCCATTACAACCACCTTTTGCCTCCTGTCCATCAGCCAGTTTCTAGCCCAGTGTATCAGCTTGTGCCCTTTGGCCACACTACCCATCTTGTTATATCAGCCTTCTATGCTGGTCAGCGTTGAAGGCTTTCCTGAAATCAAGGTAGGTGACATCCACTGCCCCTCCCTGATGTACTTCCTTACTGAGGCAATGGTGTTTCCAACCCTAAGGCCAACCCCCACCCTGCAGAGACTGACAGGCATTGGGGTGTGCCTTTGGGTCATCAGCCATAATGCTCACACCATTCCACCTCACAGCACCCTGCAGACATTGATAGGTGTAATGGTGTGCCCTGGGGTCTTCGGTCCTTACTCTCACCCATTCCATAAGGAAGTAAGCAGAGATGGATGCACTGTAGGAGAATGGGGTAAATATTATGGCCGAAGACCCCAAGACATACCTTGATGCCTGTCACTGGCTGCCAGGTGGGGTTGGGGGTGGAATGGCATGAGAATTATGGTCAACAACCCCAAGTCACACTCTGATGCCTGTCAGTCTCTACAGGGTGGGGGGGGGCATTACAGTTGGAAACCCTAATGCCCTGGGCATTTGTTGGTATTTTCACTCCAAATTTTCAACATGGGCTTTTTTTGGACCCCATCTCATGAACAGTGGCACTATCATTTTGTTCATCAATCCCGAAAGGTGATTTCATGCTGTGACTGCGCCATTCAGTACCATAGGGGTGAAAACACATTTTGGGCAGTATGTGAAAAATGACAGCTGTACTGTTCTTGAGGAGGTGTGAAAAAATACCAATGTTGAAAATCTGGAGTAAAAATATGAAAAATTGGCAAAGTTACAAGCATGCGTAGAAACTGTGCAATGCTCGGCCATAACACAATCATTTTTTGGAAATTTTTTTCACCAAATTTTCAACATGGGATTTTTGGGACCCCACCTCATGAACAGTGGCAATGTCATTTTGTTAATTGGTCCTGAAAGGTGATTCCGTGCAGCAACTGCAAAATCACCTTTTGGGACAGAGAAACCATAACAGTACCAGTGTACGTGAAGTGGGATCCCAAGAACCCATGTTGAAAAATTGGGTCCACAATTCCTAAAATTGGCTGAAATATCAACCTAAGTTGAACCCCCCCACCATTGACTCCCATTATAAGACTTACCATGATTTCTCAGTTTGTCGGTTGCCATTGAAGAGTGCAGATGTTTTTCCGATCCAGAGAAGATGACAGTGCCAGACCTCTGGAGGTAAGTATGGGGGTGAGGGTGGAGGGGTGCATGGAGTGGAAGGTGAGATATGCATAGGGTGGGTGGGGATGGGGCCTGGGGAGACAACGATGGACCGCTTTTTTTACAGGGGAAAAATATAAAGACATCAGGGACAGTTTTCTTTATTTTACAGGGCAAAAAAAGTTAATATAGGCACACTGGGGCTCCCAGTGTGCCACAATAGTGGGGGTGGAGGGGCATACTGACACAGGGATTGGGCACCCCAATATTGGCACTGAATGGGTTTGTGGGGGGAGGGGGTGCATCCAACACCAGGAATGGGCATCCCAGTGTTGGAAACATATTTCAATATTTTGGCACACTAGGGTGGGCTTCCAATGTGCCACATTAGTTGGGGGGGTGGAGGAAACATGCTGACATGGGAATTGGACACCCTGATGTCAGCAAAATATCTATTTGGGCTTGGGGGGGCAGGGAAAGACATCCAACACCAGGAATGGGCATCACGGTGTTGGAAACATATTTCAGTATTTTGGCACACTGGGGTGGGCTACCACTGTGCCACATTAATATGGGGGGTACGTGCCTACATGGGGATTGGGCACCCCGATGTCAGCTGTAAGAAAAAACTGCATGGCTGCTAATGTTGAGGGTGGCAGAAGTCAGCACTGGGAGAGCCCTTACCATGGCCACTGTTGAAGCTTGGGGGGGGGGGTTCAGAGGAGCGGGGATGGAGACAGGAAATATAGGAACAACTGCTGCCATGTACATTAGTGTGCACTCTAATGCAGATGGCAGGAGTTCAGGCTACAAATGAAGCACTCCCATTGGAGCGATTCATTTGTTTCAAGTCCGTGGCCCAGCACATCAGCAGAGCTGAACTGCTGTCATGACCAGAGTGCCTGGTGATTGGTGTACACTGCCACACCTCTTGTAGATGCAGCTGTAATTGACGTGGCAGTGACACACCTCTCATTTCCCATTACTGTCCCAAAGCGTTTGGTGCACATGCGCATCAAATGCAAAAACAAAGAAATCAGGGAGTCTGAAGTAACATATTCCTCAGAGCTTGATGAATGCACATTTACGAGTCAGTCAGGTGCTGCTGATATGCACAGTGACTCCACACTGTTGCAAACAAAAAATATGTATAATCTGTACAACCTTGAATTTTAAAGGTGCTGGAGAAAATTTATAGTGCAAGTAACATATTTCAAACCAGAGCACAAAGCAGTCTTGTGGCCAGGCCATCAGTGCAGTGGTAGGCTACCATTTGTGATGTTGGTGATCCAGGTTCAAGAATGAACTTAGGCTGTTAGGAGCTGATGGGGGAGAGAACTGAGCAATTCAGAGCATACTGTCCTCTGAGGAGGGGAGTCAGTCAGCTCCACAGCACAATCACCACCTTGGGATCCTCAGGTAGCATCACCGTTAGAGGCAGCGGTAACTGGTGGTGAAATATCGCTCAGTGAAATGTATGTATGTCTGGTGTGTGCATGCACGGTTTGCCCTATTTTTGGTGCCCTGAAGGTGAGCTAAGGGCCAAAAGTGGTGCAAAAACCCCAGTCAGGATGATGCTGGTCTCCCTCTCAGGTTCCACACTGACTGCTGGGCATCCTGCAGACTGGCTTCTGCTTTGGGGCGGGGGAGCTTGGGACCCCCTTTGGCCCTGTCACGAGGGGTAGATATTGGGGGGTGGTATATGGAGGGGGTGAGTCCCAAAGATGATGGGTAATTGAACTGGATGAGACTAAACTGAATGGGGCAGACTGGCAGTAGGGAAAATATACAGTTCATAAACAAATACGGTAAGTCTTGTCAGTACAGAGAACAAATGCCCCTATATATCAGCCCCTACCGATGAAGCCTCAGTGAGAGTTGATATGTACGGGAGTTTGTTGTGTGTGCTTAAAGGACTGCTTTCAGTGCTGTTTTGAAATACTCCATTTGCACAGTAAACTTCAACCAGCACCTCTAAAACCCATGGCTGTGTGCCAGTGTTTTTGTTTTGTTAGTAGGCCAACTGACTATCCTGAGCTTCCTATGTGTACATGTAGAAATGTGAACACCTACTGTGCATGCAGTACTATTTTCCTGCTGTGTCCCCCATAACCACAGGACTAGTTGTTCACCATTAAACAAAATAAATACATCAAGATCATTGTAGCATAAATGTACAGCTGTAACCCCATGATTCAGTTGCCAGCAAGTTTGCATACTTTCTGCAGTTCAAAAAAATAGGCCTCTTCTTGGGTTTCTCTAAATACGCTAGTATTTAATCTCAGTAGGGGGTTGTACAGTATTTGTATGTATGTGCCAATGTCTTTATCATAAAAATTAGTTGGCAGCCTGTCTTCGCATATGTGCATCCTGTTGTTCCAGATAAAAGCATGACCCTCCCCACAAATATTGAAGGAGGCCTGCTCTGGAGAATATGTTACTTTAAACACTCTTATTCATTACTTGAAAGGAAAGGGTGCTAGATCTTGACTCCGCAGCCAAGGCTTCTTTCCCACAGGAAGAATCCTGTCAGTCTGATCATCATGCTAATTCTTGAATCTCCTACCACCGACTTATTTAACAGCACCTGGATTTTAAATCCTAGCCTCAGTGAAGTGTGCAGTAGAATCAGTATACTGTACTTGCATTCTAAAGTGTACGACCACATGCACGGTCAGATGCTTTTTTGCAATATCAGAGTAACGACTGTAGTTTGGTAGTAGTTCACTTGCCTCTCTTATGGTTAACATGATCATTTGGCAAGTGAAGCATCATTTCATTGTATTAAGTATGGATAAAATTTAAGGGATGAGCTAAGATGTTTCTATTTTTATTTATTTATTTAAGTCTCAGATTACATATACCTTTGAGCTGAGAGCTCTTTTACAAAGGTTCCATGTCAGTAGAAAAGACAACAGATTAAACTGGACAGTAAAGTATGGAATACAAAATCACACATGCCTCCACAGTGCAAAGCATCATGGGCTGCTTATGCAGATCACCACAGAATATTATGTTGGTTCAACTTTAAGCAGAAATGCATGGTGCCGAAAGGCCTCTCACACAGTTTGCAAAGGGTGCCAACAGAAGACATAGACACGTGTTTCGTCCTACTAGGACTCTTTAGTATGCCTCGTCTGTTTGATAAATACAAAGGCATAGTAAGTCATACATAGACCCCAGTCAGAAAATAACATTTACTAAGAAAATACCACCTTCCCCCACCCAACCAAAAGAGTAGGGGAATTTTTATTGAAAGCATAAACCAAAATATGCAAAATTGTATTACTGCATACAAAAGCATGCTAAAAAATTGAACAAAAAAAGCATAACAACATACATGGACTTCATACGTTAATAATCTGTGTTTACACATAACCCCCGTCCCATCCCCACTAAAAGAGTAGGGGAATTTTTCCAAAACTGTGAAAGAAAAATATCTACAAAATAGTGTTTCAGCACACAACATCATAATGCAAAACACAAAAAATATAGATACAAATAAATATAACATCCTACATGCTAATACATGTCGCCAGAAACATAAGCCCAGAACACAGGAAAAACTGTCACTTGCAAACAGAATATAGAAAACACTAACCAGTATCCAACTAATCAGTGTTAGTCCACCACTTTTTATGCATCTGCAGTGTGCCGTAAACTGTTCATGCAGTCTAAACCCTTTCAAACTCTTATGTATGATCAAAAAATGTTGTTCTGTAGTCACATATTGTTGTCTCAAAGACCACTGACACCGAATCTGCCAGATATGATATTTAAAAAATGTAAGAATTAAATATATCGTCCTGGCATTTTATTTCTGCTATCCTTGAGGTAAAATTCCTAAAAACAGGATATCTAAATTCAACCTATAAAAGGGGGAGCCAACCCAATATTTAGCAACCTGATCCCAAAATTGTGTTATAAAAGGACAGTTAAAAAATAAATGATTCATTATTTCCAGCTGTTGACTACACCAGTCCTGTTTTGGACAAATTCTCTCCCTCAATCCTTTGTGTTTCAGATTATTCTTAACATTTAATTTACTGTTAAGTGCAGAGCCACAAAACATCCCACATAAAAACTGGTATTTGGGAGTGAGTCAGCATTTGCATAATTTGTTTAAACTCTATATCAGATCGAGTTCCAAAATGTGGTGTATCCCAAAAAATTTTTTGGACCAAATAGTTATACTGTTCTTTCCTTGATAGGGAACTACCTTTAAACTTAGTTAAACCCCATGATTTAATTTTACCAAAACAATCTCATAAATGTGCTGGTAAGCCTAATATGGATTTCTGCCTAGCCATTCCTCTGTGAAGTTCCCAAGAGCCCAACCAAGGTTCCACTACATCCAAAACCCAAGGGGCCCAAAGCGTCTCCTTCCTTTGTAAAAGTGGATAAATATTTGCCTGAAAAAATATACTAAAGAAAAAGAGTACCGAGTTAATCATCCCCAGACCTCTTCTTATAATGGGTAAATATAACACCCCTTTCTTAAGAGGATTAAGGCGACTGCCCCAAATCCCTTGAAAGAAAACACTATAAACCCTTGTCTCCAACTGTTTAGGCAACATATATACTGCACTGAGATGTAAAAACGTACTCAATAAAAATGTTTTTAACATGTATCTCTGCCTCAAAGACCACCCTAGCCAAACTTGAACCCCTCTTTAATGCTTTCTGCCACTTTGCCCTCGATGCCCCCCCACTCACATCACTGCAAGCTCTACCATTCACTGACCCTGCCATCCCTGAGCAACCAGCGCCTAACTCATAGTGTTAAATTCGCTTCCAACTTCTGGCTCGGCTCCCTCCTGCCCTACCTCGTATCCTCCCTATCTTCCCCACCTACCCCCACCCATGCCCTCAGGTCCACTGACACTAGGTTTTTAGTCATCCCCCACCGAAGGACCACCGCCGGCCAATCGGCCTTCTCTTACCTCTTCCCTAAACTCTGGAACGGCCTGCCAGCCCAGATCTGCCATTTTTCATTCAAACGTTCCTTATCCTCTGCCCTCACCAACTTCCTAGCTCCAAATTGCAACTGCCCCTGACCTCCCCCCCGATAGCTTCTCTTCCCCCGTCGCCCTTTAGTGCCTGACCAGCGGCTTGGCCACGCCTAATTGTTTGGCTTATATACCCCTACGACTTACACTCTCACTCTTACTCTACTCACTCTCTCTCCTAACATCCCCTTCTCTCCCTCCTTCCTAATTAACCTAAACTCTTTAGCCCTTACTCACAGCTACTAACTCCACTCTCCTCCCCTCCAACCTCACCTAAACCTCCCCCCTACGCACCAAATGTTTACTAATCCACTCCTCCCTTACCCCACAACTTCACTTTCCAATTCCTACTGTCAACTGGTGCATCTTGTTGCAGCCCAAGTCCTGCTACTGGCACACAAGTTCTGATACTGGCACCCTAGTTCTGTTACTCGCACTAATGTAATTCATGTATTGCCTCATTGTGTACCCATGATATGTTTACCCTGTCCCTGATGATCATGGTCTGTACAGTTCTTGCTTTGATATGTACCCATGATATGTATACCATGTCCTTGATGATTATGTTCTGTACTGTTCTCCTACGTAACAAGTTCAAAAGTAATCCCTCCCAACTGTATGTTATCTGTATTGCTCTGCTGCTAATCTCAACTATTGTATGTATACCTGTCTCCTCTGTAACCCCTCCCCCCAGGTCGCACCGGGAGACGAGCATCTTTTTGCTCAGTATGCCTTTCCTGGTGAAACATTTTCAATAAATAAATAAATGTATACCATCTTCTTTTTGGAGAGAAACCATCTATTCCAATGTGTCACTTTCTTCTGAGCTTCTGCCAGTAGAATATCCCAGTTCAGAAAACCCATATCATCCTGACCAAAATACACCCCCAAAATTTTACAGGGGGGAAAAAGTAATAGGTGTAATTAGTAGATCCTAATGTTGTGTAGAAACTGACGCTATGGGAATACACTTACTTTTGTCGAGATTTATTCTGGAACCTGTTTCCCGTGTGAAGTTATGCAGCAAGGTTCCCAGCACTCCACCGGAGGGAAAAGCTGGCAAGGTAAAACACAAATCACCGGCATATGCTATATATTTAGCCTCTTTATCATCACTAGACATTGTTACCCCTTGAATCGATGCCTCTGACATCACTTTGTGCAATAAAGGTTCCAAAGTCAAAAGGTATAACATAGGGCTCAGAGGACAGCCCTGTCTAACCCCTGTCTTTTCAGCACAACTAGATCCCAACCACCCATTCATATATGGTATGGTGGAAGCATTAGCATAGCACATACGAATCCAGTCAATGCAAGGCTGTGGGAAGTTAAATTTCAGAAGACGTTTCCATACATAATTATGTGCCACTCTATCAAAGGCTTTTGCCTGATCTAAGCTGACCAAAAAAAACATGATTTCCTGAGACCTTCCCTTCTCCATTATTTCTCACAGCAAAATTAAACCCTCCATAATCTGTCTTCCTGGAACTGAATAAAACTGTGTGGGCAAAACAATGTCCTGCAGGACCAAAGTCAGTCTACCACTAAGCATTTTGGTGAGGATTTTAAAGTCTGTGTTTAAGAGGGAAATAGGCCTCCAGTTCCTCAACATATCCTTATCACCCCTCTTGTACAATAATATTAATAAGCCAATATTCATATCATCCGGTATATGGTTACTAGTGAGACATGCATTATACATTTGTACTAATTCTTTTCCCAAGTAACGATTCACATAACAATAAATTTCATTAGGTAATCTATCTTTACCCGGTGCCTTCCCTAAGGGGAGAGCTGTAATAGTACTTGTAAGCTCCAAACTAGAAATGGGGGTCAATAATGAAAGGAAATAATGTTCCGGGACATGTGGGAGACTTAAATCTTGCAACCAATCATCCAAAAGAGAGTCCTATACCTCTGGATCCTCTTTAAACATAGAAGAACTAAACCCATCTATCTCTTGCAAAATTTCAGTATTAGTAAGTAAAATAGTCCCTTCCTCTGTTTTAATACATTTTATCTCTTTTTGATGTCTCCTAGCTTTACAGTTATCAAAAGGATTAGTAAAAGCCTGCTTCCTCTGTGTACCAAAACATTGTTCCCTCTCCAATGATTTCATTCTGTCATATTGGAGTTGTCAGCTCCGCCTTAATGTTTGCTATTTGATCTAGGGAACATGTACCACCCTGTAATTGTAATGACTGAAGCTGACCAAGGTGTTCCTGTAAAACCATATACTTGTCCCTATGATGTGTACAAATTAATTTCCCCATTTTTTGAAAATACTGCCTCAAATACTTTTTACTGTCTTCCCACCAAGAAACAGAAAAATCATATAAAAAGAAAACTGATTGTTTTGCTTCTAAAAGGGAAAGAAACCCCTCCAGAATCTCTGGACTATCAAGTAATGAAAGATTCATCCTCCAGTATCCTGGACGTTTTGTAGTCTTTTGGAAACTAGAGATGGTCATTGTCAGTAACCCATGATCTGAAGTAGCTACAATATGTATCTTCTGTCAATTATAAAGCAAAGTTGGGGTAATAAAAAAATAATCAATCCTTGTTGCTTTCTTCCCCTGAAAAAAGGTCCTGGAATTATTCTACAGAGCCTTACTAAAAACATCCCAGAGCCCTGTTTGGTGCAATAAATCATTCAGAAATCATACATCACAAAATACTTTCTGTGTCTTACCAGTTTTATCAGAGGGGAACCTACTAATATTAAAATCACCTCCCAACACCACATTTTTACTAGTATATAAATACGGCCTAATCAGTTGTAACAAGTCAATCCGTGTGGTTTTACCCTGTGGTGCATAGACATTAATTAGCCGAAAATCCACTCCCTGTACCTGAATATCCAACAGCATTGCCCTTCCTGGAAAAAGATCTACAAAATGTATTTCAATAAAGTCTGAAACAGAAAAACAAATACCCATTCCACAGCAGAGGTCCTCACCCCCTGACCAAAAACAGGGGCCCCATACCCATGCTGCTGAAGCTGTGTCAAAATCCTGCACATCATACAACCTGGTATACTGAAAAAAAAAAAAAAAAACAATGTCAGCTGCACAATGTGAAAATAATGACAAAGTGGCTAAACGTTTACGTTCTGTGTTAATACTATTTACATTAAGACTAGCAAAAGTCAGATTATGTGGTCTAAATGAAGGAACCAAAGTAATAAGTCATTAAGTCTTTTTCATAATACTTTTCCTTAAACCCATCCTAGTACCCATTTGTTTCTTTTTTGTCATCGTGACAGGTTCCAAAGGAGTTTTTAGATCTGACATGACATCTTTCTTTGCGGATGTTCCAGAGACAGCATCCGAGTCCCCCTCTTCCTCCATCTGTAATACTTCAAAAGAGTTGGACAGAGATATACCATCTGGAACATCTGTCAGAATCAACATCATAGATTTATTGCCTTTCAAATGGACAGGTTGGAAGTCTTTGGAAGGGACAGATGGGGGGGTATGGAGGTAGAGACCTCAGACGTGTAGTGAGGGGCAAGGGAAACATCTATAACTGGCTCATCCATTATTAACACCACTGGGGCCACCTGATGTGGTTCTGCCACCAAGACCTGGCCAGAAGTTGGTAAAGGCCCCTGTTTTGCTGCCTCTGCATAAGAACATCCCACAGAAGAATTTCTGAGGTGTGGTTCTGGAGGGACTACAGTCTCTGATCTAGGGTTCACTTTTCTAGTGGTTTTAGCCAAATAATGGTCCTGTATCCCAAAGTCAGCGTCATCGGTATTGTGGGATGCCTTTGGACAATCAGTAAATACATGACCTACATCCTGACACAAAGAACATTCAGGAGTATTATCACAGTGAAAACCAGAGTGACCTGGTTCTCCACAATGGGAGCACAGAAGAACCGTACAAGATGTGCTAATATGTCTGGCAGACCCACATCTGTAACATCTATGTGGCTGTCCTGGATAAAAAAATTAAACCTTTGTCTCTGCCAATGAAAAGACAGTTTGGCAGATGTTTAAAGTCTATACCATCCTGAAAGAGCTTAACCTTCACCCTCCAACCTCCATTCCAGAAACCATCATTATCCAGAATGGGATCCAGTGTACCCAGAACTTCACACTGCTGTTCCAACCAAAACGTGACATCAACAATATTTACTCCTTCACTTCAGAAAAGGATAGTCATGAACCAAAATGCTTGCTTGGTAAGAGGAGTGACCTGAAAGGGGGCCCATAATGGGTTTGTTTTTCACAAAGCATACTTTGTCCAACAACGTTTTAGTAAGCCTGCTATTCGAAAACTAATATCAAAAGTATGCTCCCCAGAAATATGTATAAATGCATAAATGTATGCGGGGGTGAACCCCAGGCATGGTTTAATTAAGAACTGCCCCACATATTGCCTGTCTGGGGGGTCCTGCATACCAGTCAAATATCGCAAGCGTATAGCATGTCTTCATTTTGCCAGAACAATTTGGTTCCTTATGAGACCAGAGAATGGTTGTTTAGGTCTTGAAGGGGAAATCTGAGGAGGAACCTCCCTGTCTTTGTGAACTTCACCCTCCTGCCCTTTTTCAACAACACCTGACTGAATGTCAGTATGTTCCTTCTGTGATTCCAAAGGTGAAAAATTCACCTTACCTGAAGCTCCACCAGGCAATAATCCCTGTACCTTCTCTTGAGCATCTGTAGGAAAATGGAGCAATGACTGCAAAGAATCCTGAGATGTGGCATGAGCTAAACCCTGTCCGGTTGATACAGGCCTGCTTCCGGCAGACTCTCCAATGATTTCCTGGCATAATGCCGTCAGTGAATCAGCAAGCCATTCACCTGTTGGAGCCCGAATCCAGCCCGCATTCTCGAGCACGACTTCCAGTGACCAATACGCTCGATCCATTTCCAGAAACACTGACTGCATCTCCACCTCTGCCTCTCGCACCCTCTCAGAGTGCAAAACATTTGTTGAGTGATCGAGAGTGAAAACCTTAGCAGTAGGTAACACAGACTGGTATGATGAGGTATCTTGCATATGTTTCCATTTACCTTGCTCATCCTGACCCATAGATTCTGTAGCTAGGAGGATTTCCACCGACCTAAGCTCCATTTGTAAAATGTCTTTTTTTCCGTTAAAGACAACCTGTGTTCCTGCTCCGAAACTGTAATCCGAACTTGAGTTGGGGTGTCCGCAACTGACACGGTCAGAAGAGAGGCTGTATTTTTGATGACTCCAGTGCCCAGCACTTGCAGC
Source organism: Neoceratodus forsteri (assembly GCA_016271365.2). Classification (NCBI taxonomy): domain Eukaryota; kingdom Metazoa; phylum Chordata; order Ceratodontiformes; family Ceratodontidae; genus Neoceratodus; species Neoceratodus forsteri. The sequence continues at coordinate 627,808,990 of CM028131.1, forward strand.
ACAGCTCCTTCCTCCTCCATGGCTCAAAACACACTGGGCTTTTCCAGCACACGTAGAGCAGCAGCGTCTCCCAACCAAGAGTAGGGGAATTTTTTTATTCACTTTTATTCACTCCAAGAACTTGTAACAAAATATACATAGTCATACAAAAACGAATTGAAAGAAGTCAAAAAAATAAAAATGTATTACAGCATACATAAAACTCAAAATTATCCCTATTTACACAAAAATCCCATCCTGTCCCCACAAAGGAATAGGAGGGCATATTTCTTCAAAACTTGAGATAAATTATACAAAAATTGTATTACATCAAGACATTTCATAATAAAAACAGCATGTGAATTCTCCACAAAATTTAATACGCATATACTCATTTATTAATAACAAAAGAAATAGTGTAATCTCATACAAATGAAGAGATCCATAAAATGTATTATAGCTCAGAAAAAAATCTACTAAGCAAGCATGTTTTCATAACAAATTTTATCCAGTATCTAACCATGACATAGCTTTCCATTTTTTCCCAAAACTATGGGATGACAATGTACGAGAATCTTGTTTCTAGATTCCTAACAAACATTCATGTATTCACCAAAATAATTGTTCAGGAGAAATAAAAAGTGATCTCAATGACCAGATACAACGTACTTGCCAGACATGATATTTTATACCTCCCAAAACTAATCGTATAGTATCCAAATTGAATCCATCCCAGCAATGAGGCAAAATACCTAAAAACAAGGCCTGTGTGTCTATAGTTGGAAAGTGAGCCATAGTCCATTTTGTGTATAATGTAGACCAAAACTGTACAATATAAGGACATTCAAAAAAAGGATGTGTCATTGTTTCAGTACAATTTACACATATCATGCTTCTTGGACAGAATCTATCCTCTTTGCCCTTATGTTTTAAATTACCCTTAACATTTAACTTACCATGAGCTGTAAGCCAAACAATATCCCACATATATTCTGGCGTTTTTTGAGAGGTAAGCATGGCTTGAATTTGTATCAAGTCATTTTCTGATTGATTGCCAAAAACAGGATATTCCAAAAAATACTGTTCTTGAAGAAAAATATAAACTTTCTTTCTGGGATTTTGAGTAATTAATGAATATGGAATTTTCCAAAGCTTTAATTTACTGAAACAAGAATGAAAGTATATAGGTAAACCACTGATAGGTTTTTGTTTAGGGATAACCCCTTCTATGTTCCAATAGACTAACCAAGGTGAGTTTTGATCCGACACCCATGGTGTCCATATTTTGGATTTTCCCATCAATATTGGAGAAATATTAGCATAAAGAAAAATACAAAAAAAAAGAATAAAACCAGGTTAGTCATATGAATCCCTCCTTGCTCTACTGGCTGATATAATATACCCTGTTTTATGGGGTTCAGCCTACTGCCCCATACTGCCTGAAAAAAAACTAAGTAATGTCATTTCCCTAGAGAGAGGTAATGTGTAAACTGAACTTAAGTGTAAGAAAAGTCCTGTAAGAAATGTTGGCATCATATATACCTTCTTTTTCTTAGACATTTTCCATCTATTCCAAGCTGTTACTTTAAATGTTGCAATCTGAATACGTTTATCCCAATTATAAGTTGCTGTACCTGTTCCACAAAAAAATATATATACACCCAACATTTTACAAACCTGATATGTAACTAGAATACCCATAATAGTAGAATGTGTAGATTTATGGGAACCAAGAAAACAACACTTACTTTTAGTCAGGTTAAACGTGGCTCCAGTTCCCCTCATATAAACTACAGTCAAAGCTTCTGTAGCAGCACAAGATGGAACATCCGCTAGAAAAAGACATAAATCGTTAGCATATGCTACTAATTTTATTTCAATATCATCACACCCAAGAGAAAGACCTCTGATATCAGATTGATAAATAGCCAACAATAAAGGTTCTAAAGAAAGAATATATACAATAGGGCTCCCTGGACATCCCTGTCACACACCCCTGGCGCATTTCTGTTTGCTTCCTAACCACCCATTAACATATGGCATCACCTCTGCATGTAAATTGTATTGTTTTAAACAGCAAATAAAGGGGGGAAGAAAACCCAGTTACTTCATACAACTCCAAAGATAAAGATGGGATACATTATCAAAAGCTTTAGCCTGATCCAAAGTAATGTAGATACCAGCAAGTTCTTTTCCAGAACCTCTTTCCACTACCTCACAGATAAGTAATAATGCATCTGTAATGCAACGGCCAGGTACCGAACAAAATTGAGTGGGATGAATAATATAATCTAAAAAACAAGAAATCTGAGAACTAAGAATCTTAATGAGGATTTTACAATCAAAATTCAAGAGTGTAATCGGGCGCCAGTTGTGAAGATTTTCCCTATCTCCATTTTTATAAAGAAAAATAAGAAGACCCAGATTCATACTGTCAGAAAAACAGCCTTGTGTTAAACAACTATTTAACATAGAAACCATTTCAGTATCCAATACTTTACAAATAAAACCATAAATCTCATTTGGTAACCCATCCCTCCCTGGGGCCTTCCATTTCTGGAGTTGAGAAACCACAGTATGTAATTCAAACAATGAAACAGGGGCTAATAAGGACATCAGACATTGATCTGCTATTTTTGGTAACATACTAAACACCAGCCACTCATCCAACGTAGCTTGTGTAACATGCTCATCTACCTGAAACAAAGAAGAAACATGTGTATCCAATATTTTTTAAATATCTTGCCTTGTTTTTACTCTATAACCTTCTGAATTTTTAAGACTAATAACATCTTTCTTTTTTCTTTGAGCTGCACTATTTTCAAATGGATTAGTGTAGACTGATTTCCCTTGTGTACCATGTTTTTGTTCTCGTTCCAATTGCTGCCTTTTAGAATATTGTAAATGTAACAATTGTTCCTTAACGTTTATAAGTTCCTGGACATCTACTGCTACTCCCATATTTATTTGAGAGTAAAAAACCTTTAAAGTATTCTGAAGATAATATTTATCACGTTTCCGTGACCTTCCCAATAAATGTCCTATATGTGTAAAATAATCCTGAATATCTCTTTTAGAGTCTTCCCACCAAGTTTGGTGACTATCATATAGGAAAAAGACAGATTTGCAAGCTTCTAACACATCCGTAAAGCCCACCATTACTTCTGGAATATCTAATAAAGATAAATTCAATCTCCAATACCCTGGACCTTTTGAAGTATTACCATAATTTGAAATTGTCAGACTTAATACCCCATGATCTGATGTCATGACCAACTCAAGTTGTGGGGAAGAAATCTGAAGGGTAGGGGAAATAAACCAATAATCTATACGGGATTTCCGAGTACCTTGTAAAAAAGTGAAAGAAGGAATATTTTCAAAAACATCTCGTAATCCAGACACTTTTCTTAACACTTCCTACCTGTCTACCCTTCCTACTAACTTTAAACACCTCGTATCTCAAGTCTTTCTTATCTGTGTTGCTGTCTGGTCACCTTCTTGTTACCTCTTCCTAGTATCCCTTCATTTTCACATGTCCTGTTCTTATTAATTTGGCACCCCCCCCCCCACAGTTCTTCTCACAAATCCTATTTTTATTACTTTGCAACTTATACAGACTCTTATCTTGGGACTTTGTTGCTCTGTGTTCCTCTTCTCGCTTCTGAGCTTTACACTGCATACTATTCTGCCCTTCCTGTAATTGACTTCAGCTATTTTTATACATTGCTTCACTGCATATGTAAATACTGCTTTTGATGCTCAGTTTTGTTATTCACCTGAAGAAGGGACCTGTGAGGCCCCGAAAGTTTGGGTAGAATTCCACCTTTATACAAGACACTTGTTGGTCCAAGAAAAGGTATCAAACCTTCCAGCATCTCCTGGGAGAAACTGTCAAACACTGAGAAAATGTGGAAGGAATACTGCACCATAAAAACAAAGTAAACTACGAGTGACTCATTCTTTAGAAAATAAAAACTACAAAGTTAAAAGTGTTACACAAGCACATCCCCTTCACCCCAACCACCCCATCACTGCCATCACCACCTAACACAGAGCTAAGGACACTATTGAGCACGTGCACAAAAAAAAGTCTGATACAGTTCTTGGCTACTATGGACACTGCCCGTACTGCACAAAGGTACTTATTTATTTATTGAATTTTGTTGACCCGGTAAGCCTACTGGGTCTAGAAGTCCCTTTTTCAGGGGGCAACCGTGGGGAGGGGGGATACAGATGGTAAGCAACTGAAATTGAAATTGAACCAGATTAAACTGTTGGTGGTATTTTTAGTAAATGGGAGAAATTTGGACAGGACACCGGGGAAATTCCCCTACTCTGTGAGGAGGCATTATCCTGAATCCTGCCATGATGGAGGAGGACAGTATGTTGCCGGTAGTGGAGGAGGACGGACGCCTACTGCAATTCACTACAGCGGACATAGTTACCGCACAAAATCTAAATCTTCAGTCTATTTCAATAAAACAATTTTCAGAAAGTTCTGAAGTGTCGGAGCAAATGATGGCTGTAATGGGTGAAGGTACAGTTGCTGAGATGGCTAAACAACGTGAACTGTTGAAAGTACAGTTATTAAAGACGGAAATGGCTCTTACCTCAGCACAAGCTGAACTGTTAGAAAAAAAAAAAAGGAAACGTCTTTTGGGTTTATCGCCTAATGCAACCCAAAAAGTTTACAAACATGGTCTGGTTGCTAGTGATGATGCAAAGTTAGCTGCGACGGAATTGCCACAAGGCCACGAGACACCAGTACAATTGACGGAGGATTCATGGTCTCCTGAAAGGGCTCTCTCTACAGCAGGATGGAAAAGGGTTGAAAATGGAACTTGGGTGGTGAATCCATCCAAACCGGAGGATATTTTAGCTCATTCAAATTCTTCTGAGGCGACGCATAAAGTTAAAATGCTTACAGACCCTCTTCCCCGGCTACATGATGTTTCGGATATCGATGCAAACATTAATACAGGTACTGTTCTACATGCTGATATCTCTTTAGACAACTCTAGAAAATTTGTCTTGGATAAAGGCAATAATTTGGACTTGGGGGCTTCAGACGTACTTATAGGCTGTTCTAATGACTTGCCCAAATCTAAACATGCAGACTTATTTGCAAAACTGTTGGAACAAGCTAAACGCAGGAATGCCATTCGTCTGAGATATCTGGGAGGGATGGAGGAACTCCCAGATAGATTCTGTGTGGGCAGAGCTTTAATTAAACAATCTTTGCGTTTCACGCCTGCTGATATTTATGCACTTATACATGCTCCAGGAGAACATTCATTTGATATCAGCTTTAGAACTCCTGCCATTTTAGAATCTTTTTGGTCAAAATATACTTTTCTTAAAACTAATCTTTTGTGGGTTCATTTTCAGGCAATCCCGTTAACAAAACAGCCTTTCAGGGTTATTACAGTACTATTTAGGAACGAAAGTGTAAATGTGGCTGACATTCTTTATTGGCTGGATAAACGTTGTGAGGTTCAGGGTACTCCCGAACCGATTCTAGATGGGGAGGGATTTTGGAATGGAGGTTGGAGGATAAAAATCAAGCTTCATAGTTCCCAAAATGAATATATCCACTTACCTAATTGCTTTTTTATTGGGAGAGACAAAGGGTTTTTGTTTTATCCAGGTCAGCCACAGAGATGCTATAAATGTGGATCTCCAAGTCATATTAGCAAAACTTGTGAGAAAATTCAGTGCTTTCACTGTGGAGAATTAGGTCATTCTGGCTATCAATGTGAAAACTCAGTAAAATGCAATTTCTGTGATGAAATTGGACATTTATTCACTGACTGTCCTTGGGCAGCTCAAAATACAGAATAATCCAAGTTGTGAGGACTATTTAAGCCACTGGACTGTGACCAGGCTTTAACCTGAAGAAGACTGAAGATTTGCTGAATGAGATTGGCCTGTCAGGATTTCCAGCTGCTTTTGAATCCCCGGTTTGTGAAGAGACTTTACGATCGTGACCGGAGAGCGGTTTGCCTGGTACAATAGAATTTCCTTACATGTAAATGTGCTGTGAGTTGTTAGTGGGTCGTGATTTGGTTCCCCACTATGTGAACTGTGTTCTGCTTGCTGGAAGCTATATCCAGACCAAAACGGACTGCATCCGAATTTGTCTCCATTGGCCTGGGCTTGCCACACTGGCCCAGCCAGACTACCCGCTGCACAGAGAAAGCCATCAACGAGAGACCTGCCTGGGGACCAGCCCCCTGCTCCACTCTTGAACAAGAATGACGCTGCGGTGAATCGTGTGGGCCCTGCTTCTCCTGGCACTCCAGATTAACCTATTGCTGTCTTAATTTTCGTCCAGCCTGTGTCCAGTCTTGGGTATCGTGAGTAATCATCAGGGTAGCTCCCTGCAACAACAGCTGCATCTAAAAGTGTCTCATCTGATTGTCTTGTTGTTTTCTTTTCACGAACTGAGCCCTCCAGCTCCGATTACAAATAGTGTGTGTTGTGCATGTTGTTTTCTTCCATCACAGGCCCCAACCAGCTGCAACGTTCCTGGCTAGCCCACCATTCTCCATCTGGGTACCCAGAGTGTGTGACTGTTTATGGACCCTAAAGTGCATGCATAACTGTTTGATTGATAGAGCCTTTAAGCAAATTAACCTGATTATGCCCCTCTCTTGTTCAAGCCCCTTAAATAAATCAGATCTAACTCTTATTTGCATTTACCCCGACTGTGGTTCCAGTTTGTGCAAGAGTACTGTACTGCTGTTATTTGCTGTGTATAACCTTGTTTTACAGAGGGGGGTCCCCAGGGCCGGGCCAGAGGAAAGCCCTGGTGGTAAGTGAAAACAGTGTGGGTACTTGTGTGGTATATCAGGGGTATTGTGAAAGTGATTATTGTGTATTGCTGTGGCCATTAGTAAAGAGGGGGGTTACAGTGTCCCGGAGGGCTGTGCCCAGGTTAGCTTGACCACCACCAACCCTGACCTCTGGGTGGAGGCACCCGTTTCAGAACTCAGGCCCCTTAACCTGCTTCTAACCAAGCAGGCAGGGGTAGTAACCCTTGGGATAGTGCCAACTAGGGGTTACATTTTGGAGGCACTGCTGGGATTTTGTGCCTTCTAGTGGCCAAAAATTATGAATTATTTTTAAAGAATAATGGCTACCCCAGTAGAAATGGCTGTACACCAGTTGGTGGGATGGTGTACTGGGCAGGAGATGGACTCCCTAAATTGCTCTACTTATACTGGATATTCCTCTGGGTACCAGTAAGGACACTGTAGAGGGAGCACTTTCCAAATTTGAATGTTTAAAAAACCTTGTGATGGTGGGTTGACAGGCTGATTTGATCACCCAAACTTTCATAGCCTTGATAGAGTGTAGTGACCTCATGGACAGCTCTAAAGTGCCACAGACTATTGCCCCAGAAGGGGTTCCAGCTGCCTGGAGAGTGATAACAAAAGACAGTAAAGACCCCGGGGAGGATGAGCTCCCACCATTATCTGAGACTTTTGAGGAGAAATTTGCTAAGTTGTTGCTGGTGGAAGGGAAAACCTTGGAGGACTTTAAGAAACTATTCCTGCCACCTGGGGGTGTTCCTTCCCCAACACCCCCTCCCACTCCAGCACCAGTTACTGACTGGCTCCAGAACTGATCCCTTTGGCACCCCGCTGGTCACTCTCCTTTCCTCAGATTGAGCTCCATTTGCCATTGCCCTCTGTCTTCTATCATTCAACAAGTTCTTATCCCAGTTTACTACCTTTTGTCCCACTCCCATGATGCCCAGCTTGTTCACAAGTCTTCTGTGTGGAATGGTATTAAAGGCCTTCTGTGCCCATGCCAGTGCTGGCCCCTATATCTGTACCTCCCCTTAGTCACGACTCCTACTGAAGGCTGAGAATCGTCTCTGGCACCCTCTCCACCCCCAAGGGGAGGATGACTGGGAGACCTGGATAGACTATGTTGCCCCTCTAGTACTTGAATGGCAATGCTCAGAAGCAGAGAAACGAAAGGGGTCGAGTGAGAGCTTCCGAGGTCCTGCCCTGGCTACCATCCATGCCAAGCGGGCCAATAACCCCGAAGCAACTGCACAGGACTGTCTTGATGCATTGGAAAATGTGTATGGGAGCCCGGATTCAGATGAAGATCTGTGGTGGAGAGTAAGAAATGCTCAGCAGTACCCAGGGGAGCCATTGTCTGTGTATGTACCTCAGCTTGAAAAGCTGCTACAAGAGTGCCTCAGAAAGGGTAGTTTGCCATCAAATGAATTAGATTGAACTAGGCTGGACCGGATCCTTAAGTCTGCTCTGTTTTCAGAATTGTTACTGTTTCAGTTGCGTCTTGCCACCCGACTGGAATCGCCCCCCTCCTATGACGAGCTAATGAAAGAAATCCGGGGGGTTGAGCAAAGGTGACCCCATGGGGGAATTGCACCTATATCTGCTGCTGCTGCGCAAGTGACTGAGAGTGATCAGCCAAGTGAGGCTCAGAGGCAAAAGTCGACATTTAGCGAGCACTGTGAGAATGCAAAGGACTTCCCGCCCTAGACCCAGCATTGAAAAGAAGACCTACTAAAGGAAGTCCGAGAGTTGAAGATGGATACCTCTGCAAGGGTTTCCCCCATGAACAAGATTCTGGTCCCTTTCAGGATGTGACAGCCATGGGTGTGGTGGTGCACCCTCAGGCATTCACAACTGAGGGTGGCTCCAAGGCTGAGATCACCGGATTGACTGCCACTCTAATGGAACTGTTAAGACACATTGCACCACTCTCACCGCTGTAAGCAGATACTAGACCCCAATCTCTTACTACTGCTTCAGTTCCTCATAAGATGTTCTCTCCCAGGATGACCCAGGAGTCTATCATTTGTCACAACTGTGGAAAGGATGGCCATATGAAAAGAGAATGCCGGTCTCAGAAGGACTTAGAAAGAGTAGTAAACAGACTCCAAGGGGGGCTCTAAAAAGCAAATCAGTGACCAAGGGGTGCCCGAAATGACCGCAGTGAGGGTTTGAGAAACCCTAACTCAAATTTCTTTGTGGCTAAATCGTCTGTCCAGGCCTCTGCTACTGCCTCTCCAGACTGGTCCAAAAGAGTGGGCCCTTCAATGGAGAATACAGTGACTGTGAATGGTATTCACACCTGGGCTGTGCTTGACAGTGGGTCTCAAGTGACCATTGTATTCCAGGACTGGTATGACAAACACTTATCTGATGTACCTTTGCAATCCCTCGAAGGCCTACATGTGTGGGGCCTGAGCGACAAGTCTTATCCCTACCTAGGGTATGTCCGCCTCTGGTTGTCTTTTCCTGCAACTGTAACGGGTGTAGAGGAGTGAGTAGAGACATTGACCCTAGTGTGTCCCCCCACAGGACTGTATGATGGGGTCCCCCTGTTAATTGGGACAAATGCTCATATGTTTGGGGGACTGGCGCAACTCTGTTACGAGAAACAAGGGCGACGGACTGGGAGGGCCCTGAGAATTCTGGCTCTGATCAAGAGGGCCTATGATTTGCAACAGAAACCTAAGGAAGTAGACCAGGGTGAACAAGTGGGGATTGTGTGGAAGAAGGATCCTGATTCAATGGTACTAGCCCCTAACGCCCAGTGTACCATTCAAGAGAGGGTCCGCCTCCGGAAAGATGTCAAGAACAAAATACTGATGTTGGATGCGCCAGGCGATGGAAAATTGCCAGAAGGATTATTGGTCAAGCCCAACATCTTGCCTGCTCGTGCCCATGCCTATGCAAGATGAGAGATGGTCCAGATTCGCAGTGTGTCAGATCAGGAGATCCAGGTGAACAAAGGGTGCGCCCTAGCTACAGTACACTGTGCAGACACTGTGGTATTGCCCAGCAACAAGCACCCTGGTGAGAAGGAGAGAGTGACCCCAGACTTGTTTGACTTTGGTGACTTCCTGTTGCCATCTGAATGGAAGGCTAGAATTAGCAAGAGACTTGCCCAGAGAGACCAAGTGTTTTTATTGAAGGAATGGGATGTGGGATGTGTCCAGGGTGCGGAGCATCACGTACACCTGCACAATGAACAGCCATTTTGAGAGAGGTCCCAATGTCTAGCTCCAGCAGACACGGATGATATGAGAAGACACCTGCAGGAAATGCTCGCTGCTGGCGTGATACACAAATCGAGGAGCCCATATGCCTCTCCCATTGTGGTTGTGCATAAGAAGAATGGGTCTGTGAGGATGTGTGTTGATTATCGAACTCTGAACTGGCGGACCATCCCAGACCAATACACTATGCCTCGTATACAAGATGCCCTGAACTGCTTGAATGGGAGCAAATGGTTCTCGGTGTTGGATCTTCGCAGCGGATACTCCCAGATCCCGATGGCCCTGGAAGACCATGAGAAAACAGCCTTCATCTGTCCATTGGGGTTCTATGAGTTTCTGAGGATGCCACAGGGGATATTGGGCACCCCGGACACCTTTCAGCGACTGATGGAACATGCAGTGGGAGATATGAATTTGCTAGAATGCTTGGTGTACTTGAACAATGTCATTGTGTTTGGGAGCACCTTAGAGGAGCATGAGAACCGACTGTTTAAAGTCCTAGACTGACTGGAAGACTTCGGCCTCAAGCTGTCCATTCGCAAGTGCCAGTTTTTCCAAACCTCCGTGAAGTATGTGGGGCACATAGTATCTACAAAAGGGATAGAGACTGATTCCAGTAAGGTTGAAGCACATGACTACTTGGCTCCAGCCCCATAATCTGAAAGAACTACAATGTTTCCTGGGGTTCTGTGGCTACTACTGCAGGTTCATAAAAGACTATTCCAAGGTGATTCGCCCACTCTTGAACCTTACCCAGGATTACCCTCCTTCCAATCGTAAATACAAAAAAGGGGCCGTTAAAGAACCAGAAAAAGTATACTTCCACCCAGGTGAACTCTTCAGGCCCCGCTGGGCACCCGACTGTGAAGCAGCCTTCCATGAGATCATATACCAGCTCACCCATGCCCCCATCCTCGCCTATGCTGACCCGACCAAACCCTGTGTGCTGCATATGGACGCTAGTCTGCACGATCTAGGAGCGGTGCTCTGTCAAGACCATGAGGATGGCTTGAGACCAGTAGCTTTCACCAGTAGGAGCTTGACCCCATCCAAATGAAACTACCCTGTGCATAAGTTGGAGTTCCTTGTGCTAAAATGGGCCATCATTGACCAGTTTCATGAATACCTCTATGGGGCAAAGATATTGGTGAAGACTGACAATAACCCGTTGACCTATGTACAGACTTCAGCTAAGTTAGACGCCACTGGGCACCAGTGGCTTTCTGCATTATCAACCTATGATTATGCTGTCAAATACAGACCCGGCCTGAAACATATTGATGTTGATGTCCTATCACGAAGGCCCACTTCCAAGAATGATTGGGTCAGGCTGTCTGAACCTGAAATTCGAGCATTGTGCCAAAAGTTTGATAGAGATGAACAGATGTCTGCAGACACGGTGGACTGTTTAGCAAATTGCTGGGGCCCTTCTGACACCTGCATACCAGCTGCTTATTGCCACTTCTCTGCTCTAGATATTAGTGCACTACCTCAATTTGACAATGACAGCATTCAGTGGGCTCAATCCCAAAATCCTATGATTCAGCTAGCACTTGATGCCCCGCGTGTGGGGAAAGATGTGTCTAAGTTGCGTTCCACTGATTTGCGAACTGCTTTGTTGTTTAAAGAAGGCCCCAGATTGAAGTTGCTCAATAAGTTGTTGTATAGAGAGACAGTAGATCATAGTGGCACAGTAGATGAGCAACAACTGGTCCTGCCCATGTCCTTTAAAGATTTGGTACTGAGGTCCCTCCAGTCACATGGGGCACCTCGGTATTGAAAGAACTCTTGACCTGGTATGATGATCTCACTTCTACTGGCCCAAAATGGGGGCCGATGTTGAGCACCATGTAAAGACTTGTAGTCGCTACCTGCAAAGAAAAGCCCTGCCTCCCTTGTTAATATTACTACCAGCGCCCCCATGGAACTAGTCTGCATAGACTTCTTGTGTTTAGAACCTGATCAGCAGAACATTGGCAATGTGTTAGTGGTTATAGATCATTTCTCACGGTATGCCCAAGCTTTTCCCACCAAAGATCAAAAGGCATCTACTGTGGCCAGGGTGCCAGTGGAAAATTTCTTCATCCACTATGGTGCCCCCCAGCAGATTCATTCTGATCAAGGCAGAGACTTTGAGAGTCTGCTAATCAAAGAAATGCTCTCTCTGTGGGGGGTGTGAAAGTCAAGAACCACCCCCTGTCACCCGCAGGGAGACCCTCAACCAGAATGTTTTAACCACACCCTTCTAGACATGCTGGTATCCTCCACTCAAAAGACAAACATAAATGGAGCCAGCAGATTAGCACCTTGGTACACGCCATACAATTGCATGAAAAATTATGCTGCTGGGTTCTCCCTCTACTGCCTCATGTTTGGGAGAGAGGCCCGGCTGCCAGATGTCTGTTTTGGGGTCTCTCCAGATGAGGTCCGAGCCGAAAACTACTTGCAACATGTACAAAAACTGAAAACTCAATTGAACCATGCCTATCAACTGGCCTAGACAATGGCCGCCAAGAGAAATCTAGCCAACAAAGAGAGGCATGATAAAAAAGTAAAGGCTCAAGAGCTTCAACCTGGAGACCATGTGTTGTTACACAATTTGGGACTGCATGGTAAACACAAAATTGCTGATCGGTGGCACCATCTTCTCCATGTAGTAGTTGGAAAGTTGGATGATTTACCTGTGTACAAGGTGCGCGCCCAGAGAACAACTCCAAAGCTGTCAAGACCATGCACCATAACCACTTGCTACCTATCGGCCAAGTCATGATTGAGGCTGAACCCCCAGAAATTGAGCCCCCTGGGCCAGTGACTCATGCTGCTGCAAGAAAGAGACAGAGTCAACCTACCCCCAGTGGTCACAGATTTAAGGTTTCCTCCGCAGCAGGCCCAGAATGATAGTGACTGTCAGTCCACTTCTGATGAAAGTGAATACAACCATGCCTATTACCCCTCTTATGAACTGAGTCAGCTGTTTCGAGGTAACTCCCTGATAAATTGTTGGGATGAAGCTGGGCCTTCTGGACTGCCTTACCCCCCAGCTTCATCCTTGGAGCTAATGCTCCCAGAAAGTGAAGTGCAGAGTATCACGTCTGAAGATGTTGAGTCTCTGCATATTGTGGAACTGTATGATTTGCTTGAAGAAGGTGCTGAGGGTTTGAGTCTTTCTGGTGTCATACCAGAACTTGAAGAACACTATGAGAGTGCTGACGACCCCCTTCAATGCCTCAAAGCTTGATTGTGCCTGAGCCTTCGCAAAATGAATCAAGTGTAGAAACAGAGCCTGCAGAGCAAGGAGCCGACAGTGCCCCAAGTTTGGGCATTCCCACCCAGGCAGAGGCACCCTTCACAAGTGATGAGAGTCCCCAGACCAGTGCTGAGAGTACAGAGACTGTAATTGTCCCCCTCAGAACGACTGGCCAAGTCAAGCCAGTAGTACGCCTCGGTTATAATTCTCTTGGGAGGCCAGTGGATTTGCCTCTCAATGTGGTAGAAGAAGAAGAATCAGGATTTATATAGCACTTTTCATACACAGTGTATCCCAAAGCACTTTACAAGCAATGCTAGTCTGGTAGTGAAGTGATTGAATGTGTAATGGCGGCCATATCACGCATCATCACCCACACACAGCCTGGATAATTGCATGAACCGGTTTATGGGAAGAGGAATGTTGGCCAGGACACTGGGGAATGTCCCCTGCTCTTTGCGAAGAGTGCCCTGGGTTTTGTTACTTCCACCTGGACACCCACCAGGACAACACCGGGATGGGTAGAAGGGACCTCGTTTTAACATCTCATCCGAAGGACGGCACACCCCAACAGTACAGTGCCCCCCTAATACTGCACTCAGATGCCAGCAATTTTTAGGTGCAAGCCCAATCCTGGAGTGGGACAAGAACCCACGACCTTCTGGTCCAGAGGCGGATGTGCTACCAACTGAGCCACGCTGGTGCACAAAGGTGTTTATGTCTCACCAAGCTCACTGCCCAAATTGAGCTTGATAGCCAACTCCAGGTTACTTGTCTTTCCCTCTCACCATGGTGCCCCTGCCCCCTCTAGCCCCAAGTTAGCTGATAGAGAAGGGCCCCCTCTTGCATTGTTAAAGGTATAAGAAGTTATTACCTGATTCAGTATAGTAATGTTCAATTTACCTGTGTGAAATATGCACAACGTGTTGTCAGAATGGATATAGTATCATGAAGTGTAGTGAATATGTATAGTAAAGTAATAAGTTTATGTTAACTGATGCATGATGGTACAGACTTGATGCAGATGCCAAGTTTTCTCCAGGTAAGGAAGGGTGTAACCCCCCTACAAATGGGGGTTCCCAAAAAGTCTTCCTCGAGCTTGCCTAACTGCTTACTGCCAGGCTGGTGTCCTGCGTTTTAGCAGTTTAAATGTGATTGCCAGAGAGTGCCTGTATAGCCTCTGTGTACTGTCTCTTTAACAGCTGCCTGGATTACAGTCATAAGTAATCTGAGAGAGAGCTCTGTTGAAAGATGTAGCTATTTGCTGAAAATCATTTAGCGTGATAGTGATAATGTAGTTTGTCTAACCTGCCTTCTTTGCAGCAAGGACTATATTGTTTATCTCCACTATCTTGGTCCTGGACTGCCGAATTGGACCAATCAGTACTGGTGGGACCTAAAATGAAGCCAGACTACAGGAGCTATCTGGAGTCAAAATCTGCAGGAATTGTAGTTTTGGGCTTTTGGCACCTTTTTGCACCTGAAGGGGGAGCCTTTGTTCTGACTGACAGACAGATCAGCCAACCAAACCTTTTGGATCTTGGGGGATTTCCCAGACTGCTTGCAATTTTAGTTAGTTTTGAGCTGAGAAGTGAAGAAGTAACAGCTCAAGTGATTTTTGAGCAGCAGTTCTGTGTAGTTTTGTATGGAAGAACTGTGAAAGGGCTGAGTTTTGGCCTGCCTGTCTACCTGCTGTCCCTGAGAGGGAAAATAGAGTTTATTCGGACTGAATCCGAGTTGTGAAAACTATTTAAGCCACTGGACTGTGACCAGGCTTTAACCTGAAGAAGACTGAAGATTTACTGAATGCGATCGGCCTGTCAGGATTTCCAGCTGCTTTTGAATCCCCGGTTTGTGCAGAGACTTTGCGATCGTGACCGGAGAGCGGTTTGCCTGGTACAGTTGAATTTCCTTACATGTAAATGTGATGCGAGTTGTTAGTGGGTCGTGATTTGGTTCCCCACTGTGTGAACTGTGTTCTGCTTCCTGGAAGCTGTATCAAGCCCAAAACGGACTCTATCTGAATTTGTCTCCATTTGGCCTGGGCCTTGCCACACTGGCTCAGCCAGACTACCCACTGCACAGAGAAAGCCATCGACAAGAGACCTGCCTGGGGACCAGCACCCTGCTCCATGCTTGAACAGGAATGACGCCGCGGCGAATCATGTGGGCCCTGCTTCTCCTGGCACTCCAGATTAACCACCTGCTGTCTCGATTTTTGTCCAGCCTGTGTCCAGTCTTGTGTATCATGAGTAATCATCAGTGTAGCTCCCTGCAACAACAGCCAAATCTAAAAGTGTCTCATCTGATTGTCTTGTTGTTTTCTTTTCACGAACCGAGCCCTCTGGCTCCGGGTTACAAATAGTGTGTGTTGTGCATGTTGTTTTCTTCCATCACAGGGCCCCAACCAGCTGCAACGTTCCTGGTTAGCCCACCATTCTCCATCTGGGAACCCAGAGTGTGTGACTGTTTATGGACCCTGAAGTGCATGCATAACTGTTTGATTGATAGACCCTTTAAGCAAATTAACCTGATTACACCCCTCCCTTGTTCAAGCCCCTTAAATAAATCAGATCTAACTCTTATTTACATTTACCCTGACTGTGGTTCCAGTTTGTGCAAGAGTACTGTACTGCTGCTATTTGCTGTGTATAACCTTGTTTTACAGGGGGTCCCCAGGGCTGGGCCAGAGGAAAGCCCTGGTGGTAAGTGCAAACAATGTGGGTACTTGTGTGGTGTATTAGGGGTATTGTGAAAGTGATTATTGTGTATTGTTCTGGCCACTAGTAAGGAAAGAGGGGGGGTTACAGTGTTCCGGAGGGCTGTGCCCAGGTTAGCATGATCACTTCCAACCCTGACCTCTGGGTGGAGGCACCCGTTTCAGAACTCAGGCCCCTTAACCTGCTACTAGCCAAGCAGGCAGGGGTAGTAGCCCTTGGGATAGTGCCACCTAGGGGTTACAGTTGTCTAGCACATCAACTGCACCTGGTGTTCCAGGTGCAAAGGACATGTAGAGCTGGGTATCACTGGCATAACAATGTAACCCAAGCCCATACTGCCTAATGATCCTACCCAGGGGCAGCGTATACATTGCAAACAGCATGGTCGAGCAAGCTGAACCCTGGGTTACTCCACAGCACAGAGTCATCAGGTGTGAAGAAAACTTTCCCAACACCACCCTCTGAGTCCTGTCCTTAAGACAAGACTCAAACCAGCAGATGACTTTGCTGGCAAGTCCTACATACTCCCTGAGCCTGTTCAAAAGCAACTCATGGTCTGCGGTGTTGAATATTGATGAGAGATCAAGGAGAATCAGAACTGATCATTCTTCTCTGTCTCTTGCCTTGAGCAGGTCATTGTGCACCCTGACTAGTGCAGTCTGTGTGCTATGCCTGTACCTAAACCTAGATTGGAGAGACTCATAGATGTCAAAGGTAGTGAGGTGTGCCTAGAGCTGAAGCGCAACAACCTTCTCAATAACCTTTCCCAAAAAGGGTAAGTTAGAGACAAGTCAGTAATTCGCCAAGACATCCCAGACCATTGAACATGTCCCTAACTCCAAGGCTGCACTCTGCTGGGCTGTAATAGCCCACCTGGAGTGATCCCGGCCCTAATGGAGGACACCCTGTCTGAGAAGAACCGAGGGAACTCCTTGCATTTTCCTCACATTTTGCAAGTAAAAAGCTCTCGTAGGCTCCAGACAGGCTAGATATAAAATCCTATCCACAGTCCAAAAGAGCTGAGTGTTCTTCCCAGCAGCAGTCTCCCTAGACAGACAGAAAATCTGCCTTTTTACAAGTGATTGCCTTCTAATATTCATCATAATGAGACATCAGAAGCAGTTTGTCCTCCTGGGACTTGGACCTCCTCCAGCAACTCTCAAACCTCTACCCCTTGGTTTTCATCACTCTCAGCTCACCATCAAGCCATGGCAGGCCAAGGAGCAACATCAGTGGCCATACACACGGACTAGCACTATAGAGTCAAAGGCCTCTGTGACGGCCGTATTGTATGCCACCACAGCTACCTTCGCCCTCCCCCATGCGTGCTGTCAGCACTTCTGAGGTGTCCAGCACCGCCAAAAGTCCTTCTGACTGAAGCCCTCTCAATGGAGAGAACTGAACCAGCTTCACAGGGGATTGACTACAAAGGGGGTAGGGAGGTTGAACCTGATAGTGCAGTGATCTGACCAAATGACTGGATCAATCTCGAGATAATCAGTTTCATGCTGCAGTGAGAATACTAAATCCAAAGCATGCCTGTTTTGATGGCCCACAGAAGTAATAATTCCTACTGTAATTCCTTGTGTGGCCAGAGATTCCATGCTCTGGAGAAAATCTTGACCAAAATGCAATCTTTCATCGTCGACCCAAGCATTGAAGTCACCAAGGATAAGCCACCTTGGTGACTCCAACACCCAGTCGGCGACGAAAGCCATGATTTCCTGCAGAATCTCCACCCATGGCCTGAGAGTTGGTACATGAGGATGATTCTGCAACCTGCACCCAGATCCCCATGCATCCCCATTTCACCTTCGTAGTAGCCAAAAGCCTAGAGGGGCCAAGCCAAAGCCCTTCCAGCCACACATTCAGACAACAAAGTATTCCCCATCAGGTGCACCACCAGGTTCAGATCAGATCTGAAATAGTTGGTCCCTCCCCCCAGTGATCCCTCCTCAAGCAGTGAACAACCAAGAACCGTAACAGGAGTGATGACTCCAGCATTGGGCCAGAATTTCCCCCTAGCCAGGTCTCAGTGATGCAAGCCAAATCGACCAAGGAAATAAGATCTGCCATAATTGCAGACTTATTCCTAATCCATCTAGCTTTGCACAATAATGTCCAAAGTGGATGAAAGGTGGCAGCCAGCCCCTCGGCTACCTGCCAACTCAGTTTGGGGGGATCCCGGGGTAGGGAAACTATGCATGTCAGGCCTCTCTCCAGTTCCCTTCTCACCCCTAGGCATCTCCTGGTCTTCACAGCCTTGATAGGAACCACCCCATCAGTCTTCAACAAGTCACTCGTTTTCACCCCACTCCTCCTTCCAATCTTCACCTCCCTGCATCGCCAATATGCAGCACATGGCAGGGAGGGTCATGGAACGGGCTCAGGTCCCTAAGCAAGAACAAAGAGTAGCTGAGCCTCATGGAGCTGTTGCAGATGACACATCCCTGTACAACAAATCTTAAACCAGTTTCTAATACTAAAAGCCAGTCACACCCTCCCAATAGCCACCCACCAACATATAGTTCTCCCTCGTTATAACGAACGCCCTGGGATCCAAATCCGATGTTCATTATAATAAGTATTCGTAATAGTGGGTAATACTGTACAGTATATACTGTGATGCTTGATAGCTAAAAAGAAATGAAGTGTAGTGCACCTTATTTGCTAGCACCATAATTTATTGAAGCACAAACATGAAATCTAATTTATAGTGCAGAAAAACACTCTAAAAACATGTTAAAAAGCAATGTAAAAATGTAAAAAGAATAATTATACGTTTTCAGTAAAAGGAACAGTGTTCCATAATCTGTAAAGTGCAGTACTGTACTTATGTGTATTACTGTATTTATTTAAAAAAGCAGTCCATTGTTGTCTGAGTTAGATTTTTATTTATTTTATTTATTGAATTTTGTTGACCCGGTAAGCCTACTGGGCCTAGAAGTCCCTTTTTCAGGGGCAACTGGGGGGAGGGGGGTTACAGATGGTAAGCAACTGAAATTGAACCAGATTAAGCTGTTGGTGGTATTTTTAGTGAATGGGAGAAATTTGGCCAGGACACCGGGGAAATTCCCCAACTCTTTTTCAGTAAGTGCCATGGGATCTTTAGCATCCACTTGAACTACCACCAATCCAGGCAGATGGGACCTTGGTTTAATGTCTCATCCGAAAGATGGCACCTCAGAAGTGCAGCCCCCCACCCCATGCTGCACTACAGTGTGAGTATTGGGATATTAACCCAAGTGCCAGATGTGGAACTGAACCCACAGCCCTCTGATCTCCCGGCCTCAGAGGCAAGTGTGCTACCTACTGAGTCACTGACACTGATTGTTGGTCGGCACTTCATTTTTACATAAAAGGATGAGCTGTCTTAACTGCAGCAGTTGTAAGGATGACACAAAGGGCTGACGCTCCAGGTACCGCATGCCTGTCTCAAGGCCAGCTATTACCTCGGCTGAGTTCACATTGACAAATTCTGAGCCATTAGCTCCTTCTGCATCCTCACTGTCAGATAATGGGCGATATCCAGATTTAACTTCGGCCACAATCTCGGCATCTGCGATCGCGTCAGACACAGCAAGACTATCATCTTGAGCAAACCACTGCTATAGTTGATCGTGAGCATTGGGGCCAGTCCCTTCTGTTAGCCCCAATCAAGCAGCAATGCCAACATCCTCTCTGTCAATATCAGCATCTTGAGTGGACACAGCAGGGGTAACGGGGTGCTGCTGTCCTCGAAGATTGGCCCGAGAGCATCTCGCCAGCAGTTGGTCACTTTTTCAGCAGAGATTGAATCCCATGTAGTTGCGGCAATGTTCATCATATCCTTTATGTTGTATGATTAAAGAAATTTCACCAACTCAGTCCCGCTGTCCCGTATAATGATTTGTCTTAAAAGTTGCTTCTGGTATAGCTTTTTCCAATTAGCAATAACACCCTTGTCCATTGGCTGGTTAATCGATGTGGTGTTACGGGGAAGATACTGCACTTTTATTTTCCCATCTCTCATTTTCAGTTCCTCTGCTTTTGGGTGGGCAGGGCACTGATCTAGCAGGAGAATAGCCTTAGTGGCCATTCCTTTTGATCTAAGGAAGCGACATACGGATGGTACAAATTCGTGGTGGAACCACTGCCTAAAAATATCCCTGGTCATCCATGAGTTGGCACCGTAGTCATGCAAAAAGGAAGAGAATCTGTTTATATAATGGAAACATCTAGGGTTCGCAAAGTGGCCAATGCATAGGGGCTTCAACTTATGGCTGCTTGTGGCATTTGTACAGACTAGCACAGTAACCTGGTTCTTAAAAAGTTTATAACCTTTTGAGATGTCTGTCTCAGTCCATGCAGCCAGGGTTTTGTCAGGCAAACACTTATAAAACAACCCTGTTTCATCAGTGTTATACTGCTAAGATTCATAGTTGCTCTATTCCAAAATGTCCATTAATTTTGGCATAAATTCGGCAGCGGCAGAGTCATCTGCTAAACTCTGCTCACCTATTTTAAGTTGTCTGATCCCGTTTCTGCATTGGAATCACCACAGCCAACCTGGACAGGATTTAAAATCACCGCCATCCCCCATGAGTTGTTTTGCTAATGACTCTGCCTTCTCTTTGACAATGGCCCCAGAGACCGGAACACCAGCAGCACGCTGACTTTCAAGCCAAATTTTAACTGCTTGATCAACCTCTGCATTGCCAGCAAGCCGTAGTTTTTTACGCAGCATCCCCTCCTTTTCTAAACAATTGTCTACAAAAGCTCGCGATGACTCCTCTTGCTTATGGAAGGTGCAAATGGTGGACTTGGCTAGCGAGAATTTGGAGGCAAGTTTAGAGAGTCCTTCTCCATTCTTTAGCCAGTCTATGATGCCCAGTTTGGTGTGGACATCGAGCGCCTTCCTTTTTGTGTACTCTGCTATTTAGACAGACTGATGTTTGGACCAGTTTTCCTGGTAAGAGATGCTGTGCAAGTGTGGCTAACTGTATCTAAAGTGTGCTTAAATAAGATAATGACTGGAATAATTGTTGCCATTAATGCAATTGACGATAGCACTACTCATGGGGTAATTCATAAATTGCATAGGGGATACAATGGGGCTATATTGGTGGCAATTAATACTTGAGCACTTGCATGTATGTGAGCTGTTCCTGTATCATTATGGGGCTATATTGGTGGTAGTTAAACTGAGCAATTGAATGTGAGCTGCAAAAAGCAGATCGCAAACAAGGAAAACCTTAAAGTGATAGCCGCATTTTATGTGCATGGTTTCATGGTTTTGTAGGGGGATCCATAACATGCATTTGTTTTAAGCGGGATTTGTTATGACAGGATTCATTATAACGGGGAACAGCTGTACTTCACACACAGAATCAAACA
This sequence comes from Neoceratodus forsteri, assembly GCA_016271365.2. NCBI lineage: Eukaryota > Metazoa > Chordata > Ceratodontiformes > Ceratodontidae > Neoceratodus > Neoceratodus forsteri. The sequence continues at coordinate 627,830,360 of CM028131.1, forward strand.
ACCACAACCCACCCACCCACTTAAATATTCGAATAGTAACCTACCATCCTCTCACACATACACTACTAACTGCACACACACACTCCCCAAACAATACACAATTATAATTAATAATAAAATAATAAAGGTTATAAAAAATCTGTGCCAATTAAGACTATTGAAATCCATCAAGCTGTCCTTGAATTAAGTCCTGGAGCTTAGTGAATTCCCCCCAAAATAACAGTCTTATTGAGTTCACAAATCATTCAGTTCACAGATTCTTCAATCCTTAAATATATTGGGCAGGGACTCATCCGTGTCTCTCAGTATAGTATTCTGCTCTCACCAGAACTGGACAAAATGTGAGGAGTTTTAGCAGTAATTATTAATAGATCCACAAAAACAGAATTTTGTCTGGAACAGGAGTTTTAAAGCACACCGGCACTCTCACTGCCAGTAAGTCCACTCCTCCTGGAATACTCCAACCAGTCCTCAGGATGCTGACCTGGAACAACAGAGTTTTAGAGCCCACTGGTTCTCTCACCAACAGCAAGCCCACTCCTCCTGAAATCCTCCAACCAGTCCTCAGGAAGCCAACCAAATTGCAGCCCCCAAACGGAGGTTCCTCTGCGGAACTTAGCAGCTCCCTCATTTGTTTCTCACATCTTTATCCTCCATGTCTAGGGCAAGAACAGTCAATTATCTGGTCAAAAGCAGACAGCTTTCTGTAGACCTCATTGTCAAACACTATGTCTCTACATACTCCCTTACTATTTCGAAGGACTGGACCACTGGACCAGAATACAGGCCACACATTTCTGGGCAAGCAGAGCTCACCCACTTCTGACAGTTCCAGCACAATAGCTGGACGCTACGCAAACAGATGCATTGGGTTTGCAAAGACAGATGAGACATGGTGAAACCACCAGAGGTGAGTCTCATGGGGGCATGACTTACTTTCAATGACAGTATCTAATAAATGAAAATGACTAACTCCTGACACTAACTCACTGCTTGACCCTAACTGCCACTAAAGTAAATAACATAAAAACATGTTATGTACTAAAAGGCACCTAAGAAAGGGGGCACATATAAAACAAACAAAACAAAGAGCTCCAAAATAAAATCAAAAGAGCTCCTGCTGACAGCCCACCCAGCAGGGTGGTGCTAGCTGTTTAGCTAGCTTTGACCACTGTTCCTCCGACCCACCCAGCTCACCCCCCCCACACACACACACACACTAGATCATCCCTGAGGCATTCACCTTTCTTCGTAAAATCTGCCCTACTGAAATCAGGACCCTTGACCTTGTGTGGTTTGATTCTGCAGCTGTCCTTATACTGAACCACACTGTACAGTGATTACTGGTCCTCAGGTGGCCTCCTTCCTTGACATCTGCAATACTGTCCCTGTTAGTGAGTACCAGGTCCAGTATTGCCCCATCATGAGTGGGTTCACTGACTAGTTACCTGAAAAACGCACCCTGCAGAGTGTCCAGGATGTCCCTGCTCCTAGCTGAATTCACTCTTGTGAGGTTCCAATCTATATCTAGCAGATTGTAATCCCCCACCAGCAGCACCCCCCCTTTTCTGCCATCTTCCTAATGGCTTCCACCAATACCCTTATCTAATTCCTCCTCTGTGCTGTAAGTCAGATCACTCCAGTGTGAATAGTGGCTTCATTCCCCATTTCCAGGGTGACCCACAGTACCTCTGCCTCCCCCTGTATTCCCTGTGTCTCCATTGCTTTTATGCTTTCCCTCACATAAGGCACCCCACCCCTTCCTTTTGTTCCCACCCGGTCCTTCCTGAATAGAATATAGCCTGATATGGTCATGTCCCAGTCATGGTTTTGAGTGCAACATGACTCAGTAATGGCCACAGTATCCAGGCTGGGCTCTTCCATGATGGCCCCTAGATCTTTAATCTTATTTCCTAGAACACAGTACGGCTTTGTTACTGGTAGATCATGTCAGAATAACCTGATCAACTTTTTTGAACCCATTAGTGCAGCCCTGGATGCAGGATTTCCCATGGATGTGGTCTTTTTAGACTATGAAAAGGCATTTGATTCAGTTTCACATAAAATTTTAATTGAAAGTCCAGTTAATATTGGATTGCACGAAAATATCGTTGGTTGGATTGCAGCATGGTTGACAAATAGAAGGCAACAAGTAAATATCAGGGGTTTTACATCGACCTGGAGCAAAGTGACTAGTGGAGTACCTTAGGGGTCGGTGTTGGGCCCTATCTTGTTTAATATTCTCATTTCAAGCATGAAAACTACAAATGGGGTGTGGTTAAATAAATATGCAGATGACGCCAAATTGGAGTATATAGTGAATGATTATACTTCTGCCTCTATGTTACAGGATAATCTGAATGATTTATCCAACTGGGCTAAGTAACAAAAACTAATATTTAATACTTCAAAATGTAAAGTAATGCATTTTGGTAAAAACAATACATTAGTTAACTATTCTTTGGACAACATCTTATTGAACAAGGTCATCTCTGAAAAGGATTTAGTTGTTTATATCACCAATAAATTAAAATTATCTGACCATATTAATAAAACCACTCAAAAATGTCAGAGACTCATTACATGCTTGCTGAAAAATATCAAATCAAGGGAACCAGAAGTGTTAATACCAATCTTTTGTAGCGTAGTCCGAGCTAACATAGACTACTGCTCTTCATTTAGTTCTCCAACTTTAACAAAGGATAAGGTATTAGTCGAAAAGGTACAGTGAAGATTCACGAGACATGTTCATAACTGTAAATCATTATCATATAGTAGTAGACTAAAAAAATTGTAATCATATTCCTTGGAATATCGATCCCTAAGGGGGGATTTATGTTTAATATATAAAGCTTCCAGAGACAAAACCTTGTCCGAAACATTATGTTTAGAATGGCAGATTAAAATGAATAACACTAGATCTCATAAATTAAAATTAAAATCGATCACTAATAGGACAACAAGTAAGAACCAGTTCTTTACTCAGAGAATAGTGCCAATCTAGAATTCATTACCAGTTGAAGTGGTATATAGTAGTACCTTCCAGTTATTCAAAAAAAGCTTGATTTCTTTATGTGTAATAGAAAATATGATTTTCTTCCAGGTTAAGGATGGCGAGTTCATTATGGGCTAGTCCCCCAAGCTCGTATGTACCTATGAACCTATGAATTCTAGCATTCGCACACATGGCCTTCCAGATTTTGTTTCCACTGTGCTTGTTGCCCCCCTTTTTTTCTTTTGGCCCTCCCTCATTCCACTCTCTCTTTTTAATGCTTCGTTCCCTTCCCCCTTTATCTCTGCCATCCTGGTTCCTTTATTAATTTGCACCCTAGGAGAGTCCTCTTCCCTCAGGTTCTCCTTACTGTCTACTTCAGCCTGTGTTTCTGCCTCCCTTGTTCTTTCCACCACCTCCCTTGGCTAGTTTAAATGTTCATAAGAACATAAGAAGATGACAGCATACGGGAACCTTGTGATCCATCTAGTCTGCTGGCGAATCCTGCCCCCGCCCCTATAGGTTACTTGTTTTGCTTTTACTGCAGTGTCGGTCCCATGCATGTTTGAATTCATTCACTGTCCACTGTAACCACCTCTGGGGGAAGGCTGTTCCATGGGTCTATCACCCTGTCCATGAAAAAGTACTTCCTGACATTATTTCTTAGCTTTCCCCCTCTCAGGCGTAGGTTGTGCCCTCTAGTACGCACCTCTTTGTTGGCCTGGAAGAGGTTTTCTGCCTGAACTATGTTTATACCTTTGATGAATTTGAATGTTTCTTTCATGTCCCCCCATCCCTTCTCTGTTCCAGTCCCTAAGTCTAGATTCATATGACTTGTAATAGAGGCCCAGCAACATCTTAGTGGCCCTTCTCTGAATAGCCTACAAGCACTTCTTGTCCTTCTTTTGGTGGGGGACCCAGAACTGGACACAGTATTCCAGGTGTGGCCTCACCAAGGATCTGAAGAGTGGGATGATTACTTCTTGTTTCCTGCTTGTAATTCCCCTGCCTATGCATCAGAGGATGCTGCTTGCCTTTTATGCTGCTTTTTCGCTTTGTTTCTATACTCTAAGGTCGTCTGATTTGATTATGCCTAAGTCCCTTTCGGTCTTGGTCACCTGTAGTGTATGCCTGTCTAGGATATACTGTATTCCTAGGTTCTGTTTGCCCAGATGCATCACTTTACATTTTTTAGCGTTGAATCTAAGTTGCCAGTCTTTGGAACACTGTTCAAGTCTTTTAAGATTTTCTATCATGCTAGAGTCTCCCTCTAGAGTATCCACCCTGTTACAGAATTTTGTATCATCTGCAAACAGGCAAACTTTACCCTCTATACTGTCAGCAATGTCCCTGCTGAGTATGTTGAAGAGGACTGGACCCAGCACTGACCTCTGAAGCACTCCACTGGTCACATAATCCTCTTTGGACATGGCGCACATTACGGTGACCTTCTGAGTCCTATCTTGCAGCCAGTGTGCAGTCCAGCTTGCTATCTTATGACTGACGCCTATGTGTTCAAGTTTTTTTATTAGCCACCTGTGTGGGATGGTGTCAGAGGTTTTGCTGAAGTCCAGGTGTACCACATCCACCACACCACCCTGATCCACTGTCCTGGTCACCCAGTCGAAGCACTCGATCAGGTTAGTCTGGCATGATCTGCCTGTGGTGAACCCGTGTTGTTTCGGGTCATGTTTTCCTGCCCTCTTTAGGAAGTTTACTATCCACTCTTTAAGGAGTGCCTCCATGATTTTACCCACTACCGAGGTCAAACTGACTGGGTGGTAGTTACCTGCCTCCTCCCTGCTGCCACTCTTGTGCATGGGCACCACTGTTGCCCTCTTCCAATCTTGTGGCACCCTACTGCTTTCTAGAGAGTCATTATATAATTCTGCTAATGGTGAGGCTAATTCCTCTCGAAGCTGTCTCAATGTTCTTGGGTGAATTCTGTCCAGTCCCATAGCTTTGTCTGTCTTCAATTTCTCCAGTTCTTTCAGCACCCTTTCTCTTGTGAAGGGACTTGTGTCTGCACCCTCTTTTGGGTACTCTGTTACATTTAATGTTGGCCCAATACCATTTAGCTTCTTTGTGAAGACTGAACTAAAGAATGCATTGAGTGCTTCAGCTTTATCCTTGTCTTTTTCCACTATCTGACCCTTGCTTGTTACTATTCTGACTATCCCTCCTTTGTTCTTCCTTTTTTCACTGATATATTTGAAAAATATTTTGTCCCCCTCCTTGACTTTGAGTGTTATTCTTTCGTCCATTTGAGCTTTTGCCAGTCTGATAGCTTTTCCAGCCTCCTTAAGCTTTTCCCTGTAGAGATCTCTATCAACTTCCCTCTGTGTCTCCTTGGACCGCCTATGCATCTGATGATACTGCTTGTCTTTAGTAACATCCCGGATGGAAGCAGGCCATCATCCTACTATAGGCTCGTATCCTCCCAGGTGGGTACCAAGTCCCCAGTATAGCCAAACCTTTCCTCTGCACCATTCCTTCAGCCATGAGTTGAAGCTGCTGATGCAGAGATCCCTCTCCTGTCCTCTGTGATAGACAGGCAGCACCTCCACGAAAGCCACTGAGTGAGCTACCTGTTTAAGACCCCTCCCCAGCTTCCTAATCTGCCCCTGCACTATCCCAGCCTCATTTCTAACCAGGTCATTAGTCGCCAAGTGGGCAGTGGCATCCAGCTGTCCCTCCCATTCTGCTGCCCTAATGATCCTCAGAATCCATTTCCCATCCTTCCAGGCTGTGGTGCCAGGTAGGCACCTACCCTGCCTCTCTCCACCTTTTCCTGTTCCCAAATCTGTTCCCCTCACAGTCAAGTCCCCCACCAGAAGTTGTTTCCTCCTACTCTGGGGTCCTCTACTACCCTTCTTGGGACTTTCACTATGAAGGGCTCTCACATCCTCCTTGGTTACTACCGCTATTGCCTCCTTCTGACAGTCCCGCCTCGCCAGTTTGGTGTAGAAATTATATAGTGGTACCAGTTAAGAAATGTGCCTCTGTCCCACCACCCCACCCTTCCAGAGCCCACCATAGTCCAACTCTTCCTCCTCTGTGGCATCATCTGTGGTAATGGTGGCAGAATGTGGTGGCCTCTTGGTGTTGTAAGAGGTCCCCGCGAATCCTAGACAACTTGGTCTAGAGTCTATCGACTGCCTCCCTCAACCCTGACAGGTGTGTGCAGATGGGGGCAGCACTGCAGTCTCCAGAAGGTCTCTGTGAAAACTGCTGGGCCACAGCCACAGCCACTACACCACACCCAGCATTCTCAACCTCTGCTCTTCCTGTGTAACATGGAAATACTTTTGTACCCTTACCCCTGATAGGGTGTTTCTAGTTTTCCCCTTCTTTTTTTCTGTTTCTATTTGTGTACCCTTGTGCCTTTTTTAAATCTGCTTATAGTCTTTCCCTGGATTGGTGTCACTCCTTTTCCCAATTTTAGCATACATTTGACCTTCCACTCTTCCCAGCAGTGACTATTACACAGTAGTGAGCTGGTGTCTTGTTTTAGTTAACCAGCAGAGTCCCCTGATTTTCTGCTTCCTTCTGCTGATGTCTATGATGCCAGTTACCTCTTCCAGTGCACTAATTAAAAGCCTACAAGTGAGGGCCACCCAGATAGGGTGGTCCTCACTTGCAAGCTTATAACCTTATAGTAAAATAAAATATAACTTTCAAGGAGGTATAGCTTTTTTTAAGAGTCTGTGTTGGTGGAGTGGGCATTGGTTATTGTTTATAATAATGTGATGAGATTTGGTTTTACTGTGATTGTAAATGGAATGTGGGAGTTTTGTTACTGCAACATGATGGCTACCAAGAATGTTTCAGGGAGGTATAATATCTCAGTGGTCTGCATCCTGGTTGATGGAGGAAGTCCAAACTATTGGTTGTCACTCCATAAACAAATGACTTTGGAATCCTTTTCACCAATCAGGACACAATACTTTCTCTACCCCTTTTATAAAACCATATATTTGATACTTTAGTGGTAATTAGGCAAACTGAAGATCATTTAAAAATATGAGTACATGGAGTAACACAATTAGTGTCCCTTAGATACAATTTAAAATATGATATATAGTTCCATGAACAGTATAGCATTTGTTACTCAAGACTTGACCTTCATCGAGACACATGTTGCAGAGCAAATTATGGCATTACCTTTCCCCTTTATCCATCTGAATGCTTATTGGACTGTGTGGGAGGATTATATAACAAGCTTCTGAGTGGTGTTGCCTCAGGAGAACAGAATTTATAATTCATAGGACATTTTCTCAATTTAGAGTGAGCTTGTGTCTAAATATTTAATGGGAAGCTGTGCTTGCATTTTAGGGAAGAGTGTCTAAAATCCAATCATAACCACAGGTGTAGAGTTGATGTGTATTTTCTGTTTAGATTGAACTGCCAGTTAAGTGTTATTAGTAGACAGAAATGTTAGACAGACTGTGGGCATTTTAAGTGCTTAATGAAATTGCTAAACATTTGTTTTGCCTTCCGAGGCTCTTGAAAAACTAAGCTAGATGGCAATCCCAACAGCACTTGAAAAGCAGGCTATACTTACCAATTCCTAAACCTACTGTAAACCAAGAACTGCACAGAAGCTGTGATGTCTCCCTAACTCAGAAAGCAGCCCCTTCGTTTTTGTAATGCTACAAAATTAATATATAATTGAATGTTCAAAGTGTACAATCATAAATCTGTCTTCTGTCAACCTGGATTACTCGCACATGTATTAACACTGTTGGAGGTCCACTGAGCATTTGAAAAGTCCTTTGTAATGTATTGACTAGAACCGTGACTCCTTTCCTTTCTTATGTTCCTACTAATCCATAACTCATATCTGTTTTTTCACTGAAAATGGAGAACTTTATGTCAAATAATATGCATTTGGAGGTGGTAGTGGTGAGAGGGTTTCCAAGTAGTTTGGTATTCTTTTCTGTAGTTGGAGCAATAATATGCAACATGGTGTGTGTTATGCTAGGATAACATCATGCTCCAGGTATATTGTGAGCATCATGAGTCTTTAACTACCCCAAAAGTGAGGTTAACCAGCATGACATGTGCCCTGGAGCCCCTTATGATGATTATAAAATGGATCCTTTAACGCTTAAACAAAACAAAAACTAGCAGGATAAGTTGATTCAAAATTGCACTAGCCTGCAGATGGTTGCACTAGTCCACAATTATATTGGTGAAGTTTGATCACTTATACAGGAAAAAAAGCAAACCAAGAAGTATTGTGATTATTACACACTTAGAAAATGGCCAAAACAATCCTAGCTTTCTGATTGGCTAAGACACTGATCTCAGGGGCGGGTATTTTTTCAATAGAGCCCGCTGAAAACAAGTACCCATTCAGGGTGCCCCATTACTTTGCATATTCTTGGGCAACCCGAATATTCAAACCAACCAGCCACCATGTTTCTTTCTCATTAACCGTCGACCAAGTGATGATGCCCCCCCCAAGTGAGAGAACTCACTGCCTGCACACCTTGAGAAGCCAAACTATAAACAATTTGAAAAAACACCTTTTAAAAATAAAGTCAAAGCTTAGAACACAGTATTCTTTGGCACAGAGACAGTTGCTGCTCCCGCACTCTGAAAAGTTGGCCGAGATAGTACTGAAACAAGCCGGTAAGCAGTGTTCATATCTGAGGAACCCAACTTAACCAAGTCCCGCCTCCGCTCCTCACTCCAACCACATAAATATAGTTAGCAGAAAACTACTGCCTTGGCAAGAGCCACCCTGACTGAATTATAGCTTACCTCTTCATGCATGCCGAGCTCATTCGACCGACGGTTCCTCCTTTTTTTTTTTACCACACCAGACTTTACATCTCCCCACTCCTGAACACAGATTCCTCACCACTCCTGATGGCAGACTTGGTACCTGCTGTCACAATCACCGGCACCCAAATACCAAGACCCCACAAAATAAATCCTCAAATCAGACTGTCGGTCTGCACAATGGCCTAAAATCCCTTCCCCTTCTCACACATTGGACTTCAAGTCCCATCAAACCATGGGGCAGCATACAGACGGTCCCAAACAACAGCTCCCTGTATTGCCATGCATACCACAATACAGGAACTACTGTACAAGAAATTTATCATATTCTTTTTTTTTTTTACATTGATTACAGATATTTAAGTTATTTCTTCTGTTCTATTAAAAAATATTACTAAGGGGCAATTTTCTAAGTGCAGTAATACCCTCCAGCTTGGGCCGTATTGGGGAATACCGAAACTTCCAGGGGCTATAGGGCCCTCCGCCTATGGTGTCGGGTCTCATTATGCCCCTGGGTGGTCCAGTATTCCCCAGTACCTCCCACCCTGTCAGGTATTATTGCTTACTTATCCTGCTTCCACATTGCTTCCTGCCCTGGCAAAAACAAAGACTTCTATGCAGTCACACACAGTGTGTCCCCCCCCCCCCAATTGTTTTGTACCCAGGCTCCCTCTCTTTTTTTGTGCCCGCCACCACACCAAACCAGAGGATCCTACAGCAGCAAATGTTCAGTTGAGTAGCCCTAACTCTATGCACACTCTCAGTAGCCAACATCATCATGTATAGTACCTCACCACAATCTCACTCCCACCCACAGGGTAATAAACACAGGCAGAGAGACACTCTCGTCCCCCGCCTTGTTATCAACCGGAGACCTGCATTTCTTTTTGTACAGTGTCAAGTGAGCTGGGGCAGATCTAGGATTTCTTTCTGGATGGGGCCTGACAAAGCTACAGGGCTTGGGAAATAGAAAACCTTGTGACATTTTTATTTATATATATCTTAGACACAAAAGTATTGATGTTAACATGCTCTTCCCTAACAAAGACAGCATTTCTTTAAATAAAACATTGCCCTTTCATCAGCTCAAGCGAAACAGTACTCAGGCATGAATTTCTACCACTTCTGTTTTCATTTAGGAGGCTCTATGCACCCCAGGAATGTCTATTTTAACATTTTAAATCATGTATTTTATTAAAGTTTATGTTTGTACCATATATGCTCCAAAGCATTACTAGGATGAAAGGACATGCTGGGTGGGATAAGGGTGGGGCTGCATGGATGGCATTGACTTGTATGGTCCATTGGGACGAGTTGAGAATGCCAACACCTGCCAGTAATGACAGCTATGGAAACATAGAAGTTGTCGGCAGAAAAGGACATCTTGGCCCACCCAGCTGTGGGTCTATAGATGGCCATTTCGAGTCTGGGCTGCAGTGGTGTCTAGGGAAATATAAAGTTGGGAGACTGGGAAGAGAGAGAGAGAGAGAGAGAGAATTATGGTGAGGCTGATAACATCCCCCTCCTCCGTATGCCTCTTAGCATTTTGTCATTAAAGTGTTGAAGAAAGACAGTCAAAATTTAGGGAAATAAGGTGTACTGGTCTTAATAATGTGGGAAAAAAAATGATCAGACACATAAAGAAAAGTTCAGAACACTGGAAGCTAGTGATTAAACAGCAGTCTATCCTTGATCACAGTCTGGACACTAGCTGAAAGCTCTAACAGTGGAGTGATGACTGACATTGAGTGTTTTGTGGGATCTCCCTCTTGTACTGCCAGATAGTTGCACTGCTTAAAGAGCCGTTAATCACACTATGCCCATGGCCCCTGGTGTTCTGCGGCAGAATTTTCTGATTTCTACGGCAGGGCTCCTTGACTTCTGCGGCAGCATTTTCTGATTTCTGCTGCATGATTTATTCATTTCTCTGGCAGAATGCAGTCCTGTCATTGGCTAAATATGATGTGATGTCATTGATGACATCATATGCTGAGCATAGAGGAGGGGCTTCAGGATAAACAAGGTGGGAAAGAAAGTCTGACACTATGGACAAACAGTATATTTATATGAAAATACACCAAAAACAATGAATTCTGCAGCACTATATATGTTCTGCAGCATGATGCAAGTTCTGTGGCAAATTCCACAACCGCAGAACCGCAGAATTCCAGGGGCCTTGACTATGCCATCTGGAACACTGTGTGAGATTAGCATGAGAACTAGAGCCTCCTAAAGTAGGGACTTTTAACTTCACTGACAGCCATGGAAAACCAAAACTAGTCAAAACGGACAAGTAGAGGGTTGGCTGTACTAGTCCTGCTTATTTTGCAGTAGGCCCTGAACTAGTAAAACAATGTTTAAAACGACCCCAGTAGATTTTTCTTTAGATTGGTTTCCGACCATGATTTTGTGCTGGGACCATATCATGGCTGGAACTGCCTCTAGGCCAACAGGAAAATAAATTTATAATCTGTTCATTTTTTCCTCCTTATTAACCAAGTAGTCAGTAAGTCTTTTGCATATCAACGACTTACTACTTAAAAGATAAAATTGGGGCCAGTTTGCCACTTCTTTCCTTTTTGTAAAACAGTGGAATCATATATGTTAATTTCTGTATTGCTTAACATCGTGGGATAGACTCTATATGCAGAGTTGGTGATTTGGTATAATCATTCCTCTACACCAAAGTTATGGTTTGCAATATGATTCAAGGGATAAAGATGAGACAGCAGAAAGTCTTCCCCTATGATGAGGGGGAAGATAAAGTTAGAATACTGTTTGAAAGGGCAGAGTTATAATTTGCAATATGTATATGCTGCTAACTAGTTAAAAAGTCAAGTAAATTTAGGGAGTTCAATCACTGGAGTAAAAATGAATACACCCTACTAAATTTTATATGTGGGAGAAAACACGTTAACAGAACCAAAAAAAAAAAACTACAGAACCTTAAATGTAACTTATTGACAATGTAGCCAAAGGTTGATTTCTAATCCATCATAAGAGTGGAATACTTACCGGGTGAAATGCAGAGCCTTGTGCTACAGTACCAGCTCATAAGATAGCAGATATTGTAAACTCCTTAAATTCCTAAGAGAGCTGCAAACTTTTTATCATACGTATAGTAAATACATCTGTCAAAAAATAATTGCAGTAAATAAGGGAAGCACACAAACTATGTCCAAGTGACTCTAAAAGTGAAACAAACTATGGTACAATTTAAGGAAAGTAGTGTGTACCCAGGATTCAAAGTATTAGTCATCCTAAACTGAAACTGAACTAAACATGGCTGCCATGCTGGCAAGCTTCAGTGAGCTATGAGTCTGTGAGCTCAACTTTCTTTTCTTTATTTTACTTTAATAGCTGAAGCTAGAGTTTAGTAGTAAGGATTTTTAGAGTAGTTAGTCTTTTGAGTGAGTTAGTGTTAGTGAGATAGTGTTTTTTTATTTTATAGGGAGGGCAGTTGTTGGCAAGCAGTCACTTCTCAAAGCACGTATAATGCTAATGTGTTTTAGAGTGGCCACACTCTGCATTGTGTGAAGAAAAAGAATTAATTATTGGCAGCAGAAATTCACCTCATCTTCTGATGCGGCAGTTGTTGAGGTGATTGACCAGCCTTTGGTTCCCCATTCAGCTGTGGATCCCATTTGATGTGTGGTGTGTTGAGTTGTGGTGGTGGAGTTGGGATTTCATCAGTAGGATGAAAGACTATGATTGGAGGGACAAGAGTGGAGTCCAAGTGGAGGAACTAGGATAGGGTTTTTCAACCAGGCATTTTTGGGCTGCAAATGGTGACTGCCATTAGGGAGCCAATGATGAGCTGGTGAAGCTGTGGATGATAGATGTTAGGTCATGGGAGCAGCTTGGTTGGTTCATTGGGACTGAGGACATAGGGTAGGAGGCTTCCCTGGGTCTGATGGTGCTTGCAATTTGACAGCCAGATTGTAAAGAAAGGTAGTGAGCAGCAATTCTACCTCACTGTTGTACTGTTCCTTCACTTAAATGGAATGTTTGAGCTTTAGCTTCATGACGGAGAGCTGCAGCAAACAGGCCTGACCTATCAAATGTCTCCAGGGTGAGAGCCAGGAGACAAAGCAAGAACTGGGTGGAGCGGGATTTTTGGACTGTTCTCATTTTGTATAAGTTAGATCTGTACTGGGGTGGACCTATACTTACATAGATTACTGTAGCATCTCACCACCAGCCCTGCATCTACAGACCTGTTAATTCCTGCCTCTCACTGTTACCTAATAGGTACTTACTGCATGTCTACATCATCCCTCAACAAAACGGTATGCTACTAGTGAGTATGTTTACTATACAGTTAGCATTAAACTTTAATTGCAGTGAATTAACTCATTGTTCAATGAGTTGCGTTTTAGTTATATTGTTTATCTAATTATATATTTATAAGCATGCCATTTGAGTATAAATGGAATGTATATATGTTGATATCTTTAAGGAATTGCAGATGATATTTAGATGCAAAAAAAAAAAAAAAGGAGCGTTCATTACCATCTGGTTTGATCCAGAAAAAAAGAGATGGTTTAATATGTTTTATTGGATCAGCAAAAATGTTACAAAAGAAAACAGGTGCTGCTTTAGCTTTCGGGCTACATCAAGTCCTTCATCAGAAAATAATGCCCGTTGTTTTGGAAGAATACATTTTATTAACACCCAGGTCATACATAAAAGACAGATAAAAAAAAGTCGTAAAAATGCCATTAGCCAAAAATCCTTTCAAAGATCAACTGAGAACTAAAAGGAAGTACACCGTCTAACTGTTGTCCAAAAAGGCATTTCAAGTGGCCTTAGCTTCTGATGAGGGACTTGCTGTAGTCCGAAAGCTAAACCAGTGCCTGTTTTCTTTTGTAACACCTATGTTGGTCCAATAAAAGGTATCAAATCATCTCTTTTTTTCTGGATCTTTTGTCACAAGGACCAATACGACAACAAAACTAATTTTCGGTGTCATCTAGTTTAAAAAATTCCTGAAGGCTATGCTTTAAATGCATTGCTTTTGAGCTTAGATAATGGATTAGCAACTCAATAGCAATGAAGTTGCTTTAATGTTTAATGCTGATTGTACTGTAGTAAGCAGTGGGATGCACTCTGAAAGGGGCTATAGTTAAGCACCTGTGGAGCTATAACTACCATACACTGATGGTGGCTGCTGTCTAAAACAAAGGGGAGTGCCTCCCACATGGTTAACCCTGCATGAAGTGCACTTTACTGTGACCTGCAACTCAAATTTGGGTCTCCAACACTATACAGTTTTATTTGCTAAGGTTGTTAAATGACTGGAGCCTCTTACCTAATCTGAAGTTGCTACAATTCTGTTGGCTGAGGTTGTTATATGACTGTTGCTGCTCACCTAATCTGAAGTTGATGTAAGCATAACTGTGCACACTTTGTACTAAACCCATGTTATCCCCCTATTCCACTTGCCAACACATTTCGTGGTAACTAGTGACATGTACCACTCTATTTGGTCCTACCCTCCTCCTATAAAATTACTGTTTACCACAATACTACTTCTGGTCAACTCAAATTCATAATTCATTGTGAGGGCAGCAAGCAAAATATGGGTGCAGCCAACCCTCTTATACCTTGACGCAGTGCCACTGGGTGAAAGGCTTCCCTGTTCAACCCTTCAGCACCCAAGGACCCTAACCCATAACAGCCCCTTCTGCAGAGCATTATTCCTAGCAACAGGAGATGCTACAGTCCCACACTTGTCACCTCTGGTTACAAGATCAGCATTAAATAACATACCTGCACAAAAAAACAAGCATTTGCCAATGCCGAATGTTTGCTGGTTGGCATTAGCAGTGGAAGTGCAGGAGTTAGACAGATGTAGTATGGAATGGCATTAAAGTATTGAACTGATGCCAACTCCACCCTCACCATACAGAGAGGGACAGGCATTGGGGTGTGTCTTAGGCCTTGTAGGTCTTACAGTGTGACTCTCCTTGTTGCATATGGTCACCTTCCCCCCAATAACACTGGGTGACAACTGGGGATGGTCATTCTCCTACGAGGTCCCCAACTACACCTTCTCCAGTATCCTTGTGATCTCCGAAACGCACTGCAGTGTTACTTGCTATCTAGATCTTCGGTGCCTTATGTATACAAGCAGGGTAAAGCATACCCATGCTAAAAAACTCCGAGGTTGTCAAGTGCATAGGAGGTGGTATCTCCCCCTGGCTCCTCCTACTTGCACTACTACTGGCCGGTGATATTGAAACCAACCCTGGCCCATTAAATCTGACCCACAAAATCCCTCCCGTATGGGGCATGGGTAAGGGTATAAAAATAGCTCATCTTAACATTAGGAGCCTGCTACCTAAGCGTGATGAGCTATTAGACTGGGTTGCACTCTACAAACCCGACATCCTAGGAGTGACGGAGACCTGGCTGAAACCCTCTGTCTCTGACTCTGCCTGTGAACTCACTGGGTATGAATTCACCTGACTGGACAGAGCTGGGGGCAAGGGGGGGGTGGCATACTAATCTACCATTAGAGCCGTTTAAAAATCTCCCAAATTGCCCACCAGGATTCAAACATGTCCCCCTGTGAGTTGCTACATGTGCTACTGCTACTTGGGGATGCAAAGAAACTGCACCTGGTGTGCACCTATAATCCTCCAAGAGGTGGGCTACCTGGATTAACTCACCTCATGGACAAAATTGGTCCCAGAGTCGGGGATAAGGAACTCATAATCCTGGGGGATGTAAACCTTAACTGGGATAGTGGTAATGTTAAGCAGTTTGAGCCTCTGCTTGCTAACCTTGCCCTGACCCAGCTTATCCAGCAACAAAATAGGCGGACAGCAAATGGATCCTCCAGCACCTTACTGGACTGGATCATGTCTAACCGTCCTGACAGGATCTCATAAGCAGGTACATTATCTGACTCCATCTCTGACCACTCACTGGTTTTCTGCGTATGGAAAATTCCCACCCCCAAAATTCCACACAAAATTATGCATGTCAGAAACGACTCTAGATTCGATACTGAGGAGTTCCTGGAGGACCTAAGAGTTACTGACTGGTCTGGGGTGTATGGTGCCACTGACCCCTCGGCAGCAACCTCTTACTTCCTCTCCACCTTTGGGGCCTTGCAAGACAAGCATGCTCCCAAGGTCACCCGTAGGGTGAGGGGGTCTGCTACCCTTTGGTTAAATGAGAATCTCCTAGCCCAGATGCGGGAGAGAGATAAGTGTTGGGCTTGTTCCAAAGGTACCAGTGATCCCATGATTATTCAAAGGTACAGACACCTCAGTAACAAGTGCAAAAAGGCCATCAGGGCAGCAAAGAGTGACTTTTGCAAGTCCGCCCTACTAATCTGTGCCAGTAATCCTAGGAGGTTCTGGAGAGATATTAAATCCCTTGTCAGTGGATCCTCCCATCCGGGGATTACGAACATGGTCATAAATGGAGTCTTCTGCAATAATCCCCATACTATTGCCAACTCCCTAAATAATCACTTCTCTGACCTCTCTGCCATCACAACCCTCTTCTCACCTGATGAGGCTCTGTCCCACCCCCTTCCCTCCACTCTGCTGTTCCACCTCAGGGCTGTATCAGTTCAGGACTTGCAGAAATGCCTAGCTGGCCTCTCCCAGTACTCCAGTCCTGGCCTAGACAACCTGGAGCCTAAACTCCTTAAGCTTGGTGCTGCACACATTGCCTCACCAGTAGCCTTTATCTTCAACCTATCTCTTGGTCTGGGGACCATCTCAGACATCTGGAAAGAGGCGAGGATTGTCCCTGTACTGAAGCAAGGAAATCCCAAACTGCCTGACAATTATCGACAGATTGCCATTCTCCCAACCCTTAGCAAGCTCCTTGAAAAGGTAGTGGCTGAGCAGCTTTCAGAATATATCCACTCTCATGAACGTCTGGCTCCAGCCCAGCACAGCTTTTGTAAGGGGACACAGCACCACCACAGCCTTAATCTCGGTTACATCAAGTATCCGGACAGCCATGGACCAGGGCAAACTCTCTGGTGCAATATTTATCGACCTGTCCAAAGTCTTTGACCTCATTGACCACAAACTGCTTGGTGCACAGTTGTGGTCACTTGGCCTCTCCCCCCCCATGCCATGAAATGGCTAATGGGTTATCTACATGGCAGAAAGCAGCGTACCTGCTTCAATAAAGTCCTCTCCGAGCCCCTACTGGTTACCTCCGGAGTGCCTCAAGGCTCGGTACTGGATCCCCTCCTCTTCTCCCTCTTCATCAATCAACTACCCATGGTTACTACCAGCTGTAGCACCACCATGTATGCAGATGATCTGGTAATCCTGGCTCACTCCCAGAATGCCACTACCCTAAACCAGAACCTGACCGATGACTTTAACAGGGTATTGTCATGGGTTACTAGTCACTAGCTGGTTCTGAACCTGAAAAAGACACAGGCTATGCTCTTTGGCTAAAATTAAAGCCTCATTGGCCTGCTTACATGTCACCAGCGCAGATGGATCCTCACTATCCATAGTGAGCTCCATCAAATATGTGGGGGTAACACTTGACCGCCAACTTGACATGGGTAATCATATCCTTAACATCTGCAGGGCGGCAAACTGCAAACTTGGTCTGGCCTATAGGGCCAAGTATAACCTTACACCGGCAGCCAGGCTTGCCCTAGCGAAGGGTGTGCTCCTTCCCTCCCTCAGCTATGGGCTGCACCTATTTGCTCACTCTCCAAAGACACATCTCACCCGGTGGTACACTGCTTACAATAACATTTGTCATTTTGCCTTGGCTGCCCCCCGAGTCACCCACCATTGTGAGCTATATGAGAAACTCTGCTGGCTCTCACCAGCTGAATACCTTGATTTTGGTTTGGGATGCCTCTCTGGGAAAGTGATCAGAACTAGCACCCCCAGGGGCTGGCCCGGCTTCTGCCTAAACTGAATCCCACCCCCTACCAACTTAGGTCTCTCACATCAGGGATGCTCAAAGTCCCTCTTACCCGGACCCTCATGGGGGATTGGGACTTTGCCATAAGTGCTCCCAGACTCTGGAATTCACTGCCTGTGGATATCCGAGCTGCCCCCTCCTATCTGAGTTTTCGAAATTCCCTGTGGGGTTTCCTAAAACTAGCATCAGAGTGTGACTGCCCCAAACCTCCCTAGAGTAAAGTGTCAAATTGTTTTGTCTGAACCTCCCCAAGGTGTCTCCATTGAATTCCTGGAGATATTTTCCCCACTGTATCAATGACTTCTGACTACTCCTGCCTAAAAAGTCTTGGGCATTTTTACACCCATTATTGCTCCACGGTTATAGGCTAACCATGACATATTGCACCTTGGTCACTTGGTAGAAACTTGTACTACCAAGAGTTTCTGTTTCTGTCTAACATGTGCATATTTAGAAAAATGTGATGAGCTGTATATACCTGTCCACAATCCAACTAGCCTAAGGGGTGTATACAACAATGTTATAAGTTATATTATGACCAATCCAGTCCTTGAGCTATGCTCCGCTCCTATGTATGATGACCTATATATATCTGTCAGTTGAACTAGCTAGTCTAGAGTGTATAATCTGAAATGTTCTTACTACTATATGTTTTTCCTAGCGTCAAATGATGTATTTCCCACATGTGTGTTTACTGTGACAAAAAACTGTACTGTCTTTGCCATGTCTCTTTGACTGTTGTTCCTCATGTTGTATTCTCCCAGGTCATTCCTGAAAATAGGTATAATACTTGTCTAGTGTACTTACCTGGTAAACAAAAGCTAAATAAATAAAATAAATTTCACCTCACCCTACCCTTCAGACACTGACAAGTGTCAAGGTGTGGCTTGGGGTGTTTGGGCTTTACAGTCACCTCACTCCATAAGGAAATATGCTGAAATGGGTGCAGTATAGGAGAATTCTGGGGCCAAAGGGTCTAAAGCACTCCTTGATGCCTGTCAGTGGCTGCAGGGTGGAGGTGGGGGTTGAATGCCATGAGCATTACTGTCGACAATCCCAAGTCACACCCCTGATGCCTTTCAGTCCCTACAGGGTAGGGCATTATGGTAGAAAACCCTAATGCCCTGGGTGTTTTTTGGTATTTTTACTCCAGGTTTTCAACATGGGCTTTTTGTGACCCACCGCATGAACAGTGACACTATCAGTTCGTTAGGCAAAAGGTGATTTTGCACAGTGACTGCGCCATTTGGTGCCACAGGTGCGAAAACACATTTCAAACAGGATGTGAAAAATGACAGCTGTACTGTTCATGAGGAGGTGTAAAAAATGGCATTGTTTATGTGGAGTGAAAATATAAAAAAACTGGTGAAGTCACGAGCGTGCGTAGAAACTGTGCAATGTACACCCATAATGTAATTAGTTTGGGGATTTTTATAGCAGATTTTCAACATATGCATTTTGGGACCTCTGCTCATGAACAGTGTCACTGTGATTTTCTTAATCTGTCCCGAACACTGATTTCCAACAGTGATCGTGTTATTCTGCGCCGGATGTGCAAAAACACATTTCGGCCAGGGTGTGAAAAATGACAGTTGTACTGTTCATAGGGAAGTGTGGAAAAATGTCAATGTTGAAAATCTGGACTGAAAATATTAGAAATTCGTGAACATATGAGGGTGCATGGAAATTGCACAATGCACGCTCGTAACATAGTCATCTTATGGATGTTTGTCACCAAATTTTCAACATAGCCATTTTAACACATCTGCTCATGAACTGTGTCACTGTGATTTTCTTAATCTGTCCTGAACATTGATTTCTTGCCATTGTGCGCTACATGTGCGCAAACACATTTTGGGCAAGATGTGAAAAATGACAGCTGTACTGTGCATAAGGTGGTGTGGTAAAATGTCAGTGTTGAAAATCTGGAGTGAAAATATAAAAAATTCTCAAAGTTACGAATGTGCATATGAACTGCACAGTGCACCCTCGTAAAACAGTCATTTTGGGGAATTTTTTCACCAAATTTTCCACATAGGGTTTTTGGGGGCCTACCTCATGAACTGTGACACTGTCATTTCATTAATCAGTCCCAAAAGGTGGTTCCGCGCAGTGACCGCAAAATCACCTTTCGGGACTGAATAACAAAATGACAGTGACTGAGTTCATGGTGTGGGGTCCCAAGAAAATTTGGTGAAAAAAATTTCCCAAAAATGGCTGAGATATGCACCAAAGTTGAAAAAAACATTTATGCCATTATACAGCTTACAGGCATTTCTTCAGTTCGCGGTTGGCTTTGAAGAGTGCAGACGTGTTCCCGGTCTACCGAAGATTGTCGTGCCGGCCTCCGGAGGTAAGTATGGGGTGAGACAGGGGCGTGGGGAGGTGGGGTACACAGAGAGTGGGCGCGGGTTGGGGGAGGAAGCAAGAGAGTCAACGAGGGACCTTTTTCTTATAATTGTTTTTTAGGGTGGGCCCCCAGCATGGCACCTGGAAGTCTGTTGGAGGGCAGTGGAGCCGATGGGGGATTGGGCACCCCCATCAGCCATGTGGACTTTTGCTACACTGGGGTGGGCTCCAAACATGGTACCTGGAAGTCTGTGGGGGGGTGCAGTGGAGCCGACGGGGGATTGGGCACCCCTGTCAGCCATACAGACTTTTGCCGTGCCGGGGTGGGCTCCCAGCGTGGCACCTGGAAGTCTGTTTGGGGGGCAGTGGAGCCAACGAGGAATTGGGCAGCCCCATTGGCCATACAGTGTGCAGGGTTGGGGGGTGCATGAGCATGCTGGGGTGGGCTCCCAGCGTGCTACTTGGGTGTTTGTTGGGGGGAGGCACTGGAGCCGATCAGGATCCCACAGGAATGCCTGCTGACGGCAGTATGCAAATTGCCTACACATTACCACTGCTGATTATAGCGGTCTTTTACTTTGAACTGTACACCACTGCATTTGAACTGCTGTCATAGACAGCTCAGACATTTATTTGTGCGGTGGGGCCGCACCTGCAAAAAGGAGCAGGACATTGGAAGCAGGGGTGACACACCTATGAAAACTCGTATGATGGCACTACGTTTCTTGCACATGCGTGAAAGCAAACATAAAAATCACTGCAGGTAATACCAGAACTGCGGGACCATCAAAAAACTAATACTTGTTCTACTTAAGTCTGGAAATATCCACCCTAATCCTGGCCCACTAGGAAACAGTAGATCAGCCATTAACCATAAAGGGAAGCTAAATATTGTCTCCCTTAATATTGGTTGCCTATTCCCTAAACATATTCTGAAGCATGGGTGGCGCTTGTTCAACCCAATGCAATATGCTTGATGGAAACCTGGCTTACCCCTCAAATCCCTGATACTGCCCTTACTCTGCCTGGCTTTAACCTATTTAGAGAGGACTGCCAGTATAAATGGGGAGAGGGTGTCTAATGTACTTAAGGTCTGACCGACAGGGGCATAAATTGGACATTGATGACCTTACTAGAGACTGTGAATAACTGGCAGTCAAACTCCTCCTAGGGATGGGACACAAATCCCTCATTATCAGGACAACTTGCATACCTCCAGGTAAACATCAGTCTGGCATGGAATATATTACTGGACACTTTAAACAAACTAGTCATAACTGGGAAACAATAGTCATTGGAGAATTTAACATCAATTTGCCAACCACTTCAAACGATATCCACAGGGATTTAGTGGCCAGCTTGTTTTTTCACTCAAGTAGTCACTAAATGCACTAGAGCAGATTACAAAACAGGATTCAAAACCTTAATTCAGGCGGGCCCAGTGGCATAGAGGGCTGAGGCACTGTGCACCTTACCTCTTACCATGCCAGCGACCCATATTCAGGAACAAACTTGGGTTGCCAGGGGTCAATGGGGGAGGGAAAGGATTGAGCATCTGACAGACTGCTGTCCTCTCCTGGGCTGGGGGGAATCTGCTGTCTCACTCCTTGACTACCATCTGGTGGTGGCCACAGCTACATAGTGCATGAGCAACTCCACATGCATGTGCATACGGCTGCCATGACATGGGGAGAAAAGTGGAGGAAAATGGTAATCATGTGCTAAATGAAGCCCTGCCTGCATATCCTTGTCCTGCTCTGTCACCAGCTTGCTGATTCCCTAATCTTGATTCTGGATTACTGAGTGGGGAAAGATGGCCCTCCCCTTCCCTGCCTCACCACAGAGGGAAAACCATGGGGGAAAGGGTCTCATTAGAGTCAGAGAGATAGTAGATGGACTTGGGAGGCAGGGACAGGGCTGAACCCGGGCACCCATAGTGTGCCAGGAGGATGCAACCTATGTGAAAAAAAAAAATCTTAATTGACTGGATCCTAGCTACCCATTCTGATAGGGTAGCTGTTGTCTGTGTACTTCCGGACTCTTATCAGTGATCACTCCCCAGTACAATGCACTTGGAACGCTAAACATGCTAAGCTTCCCCCAAGATTTACGTATAGTAGGATCCTTAACAAAAACAAGGTTATAGACTCCAATATGTTCATGGCTCGGTTAGACTGGAGCTACCTGGACATCACCTCTGATATTGACTCACCCTTTACTACTTTGTAAATTAATTCAGTGCAACTTGTGGCAAATTTTCCCTTCTAAAAAGCGCATAATACAATGCAATGCTGCTGACTGGGTAACTCCACAGCTCTTAGCCCATGTGTATGATTGGGATAATCTGTGGTTCCAGGTGAGAGGATCAGACTTACCTGTTGACCTGCAGAGGTACAGGCAAGTTTGAAATAGGTGCATCAGATGGATAAGACTGGCAAAATTGGAGTATTGCAAAGAACAGCAAACTAAGAACTGGAGTAATGGGAAGAAATATTGGGACAGTATATCAGAACTCCTACGTAAGGGTAAAAACAGAAGCCCCTCCCAAAAATGCTCAAAATTGATGAAGCTGTCACCCTGGACCCAGGTGAGATTGCCAACGAATTTAACACAGCCTTCACTGACCTCAGTGCTGTCCTCCCTGCTAGTTCTGCACTAGGTGCATCTGACAGTGATGGTGCTGGACTAGATGGTAGACCCGAACAGACCTGGGTACCCCACATTCTATTTCAAGACTATTTGTCCAAAAGATACCATTAAATATGTTGAAGAGAGTCCTAAGTAGAACTAGGGTGGGGGGGTGACACAACAGACATGAAGCTGTTGACCAAGGCCCTCAAGGAACCTTCACTCCACTTAACTAAAATATTCAACTTCTCCCTGTGGTATTCCCAGTTTCCTGAAGGCTGGAAAACCACATTGGTCATTCTGGTCTTTAAAAATGGTAATAGCTGCAATCTGGCGAACTACAGACCAATATCAGTCCTCTCTCCCCATCCAAGGCCCTCGAATAAATCATGTCAGACCAACTAATCACCTATCTAGGTAAATATACTGTAATATACAGTGGGCACAACAACAGGAAGATCCATAAGCATTAGCACTGTCTTTATAGACTGCACCAACTGCTTGTTTGAGGCCCGTGACGGTGGTCTCATGGTGGGAGCCATCTACATTGACCTGTCGAAAGCATTCAGCCTTGTCAACCATAAACTGTTACTTGGCAAGCTTATCTCTCTTGGCCTCTCCTAAGACATGGTAGGTTGGTTTCAAAACTACCTTGCTGACAATACACAGAGGATAAAGATTGATGGTTCTCACTCAGATGCCAGAGGTGTCTCACTGGGTGTGCTAGAAGGCTCAGTACTAGGCCCCCTCCTATTTGGGTTGTTCATAAACAGTCTATTGGATGCCTGCCAGACACCTAAGTTGCTCCTCTATGCTGAGGATGCCATTATTTATGCCAGCAGTGAACACCATGATACAATCCGCACTGACCTCCAAAACAACTTTGAGGCCCTAGAGAAATGGTTCGCACACAGCAAACTGGTGTTAAATTACAAAAAACAAAGGCCATGTTGTTCTCAGGCCTGGAGGAAAAAAGCCCTC
Organism: Neoceratodus forsteri; assembly: GCA_016271365.2. Classification (NCBI taxonomy): domain Eukaryota; kingdom Metazoa; phylum Chordata; order Ceratodontiformes; family Ceratodontidae; genus Neoceratodus; species Neoceratodus forsteri. Next base: position 627,854,025 of record CM028131.1, read on the forward strand.
CCCTAGTCATCCACAATGATAAGGGGATCAATCTGGAGCAAGTAGAGTCCTTTAAGTACCTGGGTATTATCCTGGATTACACATTATCCTTCCCGCCTCATGTTAATAATATTGTCTGCCTTGCAGACAGAAAGTTAGGAGCACTGTACAAGATTTGCATGAACCTAACCATTGAAGTCCGGTATCTTGTAATGCCCTGTTTGATCCTTCCACCCTTTGATTATGGCCTCACAGGTTATGCGGCAGCAAGTGACTGTACTCAACAGAGTTATAATGGCGTATGATAATGCCAGTAAATTTGTATTAGGGGCTGACATGCTTGTCCATAGCTGTTCCCTTTATACCTTAAACAACTAGTTTCCCCTACAGGACAGATTAAAGTACCAGACCTGCCTACTAGCCAAAAAAGCTCTAATGGACCTTACCCCCTTGGCTGTCTAAAATCTTACTCACCCTGTTAATAACCAGTACACTATCCAGAGTATGACTAGGCATGTCCTAGAAATACCTTTCCATAGAATGAACTTAGTAAGCAGTCCTTCACTGTAAAGGCATCTTTGTGGCTAAATGAATAACCAGAATCCCAGATAAGTCTCCCTAAATTGCCCTTTTCAAGAACGCACTGAGAAAATGAATTCATGACAAATTCTAAATGCACATTTCAGCTAAGATGAACACCTAACTTGCACAGTATTCTCAATTATTGTTGCTGAAATTGATATTGTTTTAACTCTTGTGCCTAAAGCTTCCTGTTGCTTGCCGTCAACTACGCTCCTTATGGAGCTGCTGTGTCATGCCTGATGTTATGTGTTGCCTCTCTTGTCAATGACATGGAACGTTTATAAATGAGCATGTGTGCTTAAATGTGTTTTCCTAATAACTAACTAAGTACCTAACTAACTAACTAAATTGAGAGGCTGCTTTATAGTGAGAGTATAGAGTAGTGCCCTCTCATCTTGCTTTTAGCATTCATTCAGGCATCTACACTGTCTGGGAATCCTCCTTTAACAGGAGGGCTTTTATGTAGCTTGGGACTGCTTGCTTTACAACGTATCAATTGATGTTATTGTATTTATTTTTAATTTGTCCTATTTGAGTGAGTCGAGGAATGGTGTTAGGTTTTTTGTTTAGAGAGTGGTTGGCAGCGTGAGTGGGGTGAGGTTTTGGGTTTTGGGTGGTGTATTTTAATTGGGATATGAGGAAAGGCTGGCAGATCTTAACATGTATAAACTGAAGGCTAGCAGGGAAGAAAGGGATATGACTGAGATATATAAGTTCTTGTGAGGAATCAACAGGATGGATTGTAAGGACTTGTTCATGAAGAATGAGGAAACAGTGATTACAGGGCACAGGTGGAGACTAGTGTGTGGGGGTGGGGACTCAAAGGGTACATGAGGAAATTTTTCTTCATAGAGCAGATGGTGAAGAAATGGAATATGCTGCCAAGAGAGGGGGTTGAAGTCAAGACTGTGATGGAGTTTAAACTTTAGTGGTACAGATATAATTAAATAGTGGGACCCACATAGAGAAGAGAGGAAGGGATACACGTGGAAGGGGGTGGCAGTCAAAATACTAGGGCTGTCAGAACTGTAAATCTAGCCTGGTGTTAAGCCAAGAATGAAGCTAGGCAAGAAAATGGGCAAATAGGAGAGACCTCTGTTTTTTTTTCTGCCGACACAATCTATATTTCAATGTTTTTAAACTTCATTCTTGACTCTTAACTGATTGAACTTGAAGAGACAGCCCCAAAGCCCGTGCATTATGACCCAGGTCAAGACAGTCATCCTTGTAGCAGTGGGTCTCAGGGAACTCTCGAGCACCATTCTAGGAGCAAAGGAATTCCTAGGCAAAAAAAGGACTTTGAGTCCACCTTGGGTCTCCTGCCATTCAGCCAGCTGTAGCATTCAGTATTATGAGACACAGATGTAGCCAATGTTTAATGGGGTGCAGTACCTGTAAATTCTGTGGACTGATATTATGGAGAGGAATTTCAGCAGTGGAAGAAACCACTGGGAACATGAAGCCAAGTGATATGCCAGATCCTCACAAACATAATAATTCTGCCTTCCCCAAGTAATTAAATGTCATGCCCAGTAATGGTATTCAACATGAGAACCTGAACCAACTTTAATTTAAAAGATTCAGCATGCCCCATTTGCTTGTTTAATAGGTTTATCACTTTCTGGCAGAAAATAAAAAACTCCTTTCAATACCCCTAAGTCCTTGTTGAATACATCTCCTCAGTCGACCCATAGACGTAGGATTTATAGGGCAGGCACTAGGACTCCTCAGAACACTTTTCCATAGCCCTGGCTTGTCCATCCTATGCTGATCAGAACCGCCCCCTATGATACCTCCTACATAATGTGGGTCAGCACATGAGTTTGAAAGAGACCCATCGGTGAAACAAGCGGAACCGCCATGTCTGTGACAAATACAGCATTACCCCTGTATGCCACCAAGTGGAGCAGGGAAACACAGAAGACCATAAGGGTGGTCACAGTCCAGATCCTGACACCCAGTGAGTAAGGGAATAATGAGCATATATCAACCATCAGGCAGTAAGAAACCCATCCCTACCAATCTTAGATGAGAGACAGGGAAAACAAGGGTATTAAAAGGAATCATCTAGGAGATGCAACAGTGACTGAGAAGGAGACTGTGCAGAGAGCTACAGACATCCTTGGCCTTCCAGAAGGGGACGGAGGGTAGTAAGCCATGGTTCTAAAGTGGAGATTCTCTCCAAGATCTACTGTTACTAGTAAGTAACTTATGTGTTTTCATTGAGGAGATCTCCTCCCTAGAGCCATGCTTCTAGGATGAGTTCCAAGTAGAAAAAAAAAGAACTACCCAGGAGGCATGGCAGAAGAAGGAGAACATTACTGCCAGAGCTGAAGCCCTGCAAAGACGAAGGCCTCAGGCAGGACATACAGCAGGTCAGAACCCAAACTGCAAGGAGCAGGGATTCAAAGCTCTAATGTTACTGGTAAGTAACTTATTTTTCTATTCCCTTTTAGAGTAGGATATACCTCATCTTTCTACTGCCCTGAACAAGCTGAAAAAGCGTCCTGTGATCCACCAATTTTCATAGCTAATATAATACCTCCCCTCTGAGTTCTTTCTTCCAGACTGAAGTAGATAATCCCTTGGGGCACAGTCACTGACACAGCACATGGAAAAATTTTGATGTTAAAAGGCAAAGAAGCGGCTTCAGATTCATTCCCCATAAGACATTCTATGCTTGTCCAGCTACAAAAGACTTGCAGTCATTAAAGACCAAGGGTAAGTAACACTACCAGCTGGGTGACCATCGAGGTATTGGGCCCCAGATGGTCATGCCTGTGACAGTGACTTCCCAAATGCAGGTGAAGTCCTTTCAGTCTCAGTACGGCAGATCCCCAATGGCCCTGTTTTACACATATGAAAAGCCCCCAAAACATTGCTGTTACAGTAGTCCCTCCTTCCTGAGCCCCGATGTCCCCATTTGTAACACTGTAGATGTATCCTCAGTCACTGCTGGGTCAATGCTCCCCCTCCCCACCCCCCAATATCCCTATTTGAAAAACCGTAAAATGATCCCCAATTCTCCGTTTGTAAACCGTAAAGCGATGCCATTCATTAGTGATTCAGTATTCCCACCCGAATTTTCTGTTGCCAAAACAGAAGGGCACATCCCTGTCATTGGTGGCAATGGCTTCCCACCCCAGCAGGTCATTCTCACCAGCCTCCCCCCCATGCTGAAACAGAGCTGAGCACCAGCACAGCCCTCCTCACACCTCTGCGGCCGGTGCCGACTGAACTGTCACCGTGTACTGTTCTGTACTGAACAGTAGTACTGCACTCGGTGACAGTTCAGTCAGCACCAGCTGCAGAGGTGTGAGGAGGGCTGTGCCAGTGCTGGCTCTGTTTTGGCATGGGGTGGAGTGGGGTGGTGGGAATGACCTGCTGGGATGGGGGGGGCACTTTCCCACCAATGACAGGGGCATGTTGTTCTGTTTTGGCAACAGGAAATTTGGGGTTCAGGGTGAATGGACCACTGAACCACTAATGAATGGGCATTATTTTATGGGTTTACAAACAGGGAATTCAGGGATTGGGGAGGGGGGGACCACTGAACCACTGATAAATGGGGATCATTTTACGGGTTTACAAACTGGGTATTTGGGGATTGGGGAGAGGGGACCACTGAACCACTAATGAATGGGGATCATTTTATGGGTTTACAAATGAATTCGGGGATCGAGGAGGAGGAACCACTGAACCACTAATGAATGGGCATCATTTTACATTTTTCCAAATTGGGATATTGGGGTGTGGGAAGGGGGGAACACTGGACCACTAATGCATAGCGATACTGTTATTGTTTTACATACAGGGACTTCGGTGATTGGGGAGGCGGACCACTGGACCACCAGGTTGTGTTACCTCTGTGCACCAAGCTGCTAGTGGTGCTGCTGTGTTCCCGACCCCCATCTTTAGTTTACTCAGAGTTACCGGATGTTTTTCAGCAGTGGTATTTAGTGCCATGCTAAAGGTCACATGTACCTACTGTAGCGTGGCACTATTCTTTTGAATATCCTGGTGTGCCGGTATTCATAGCCCTGCCCCTCACTTGGTCACCTGCATACATTATTTCTTAGCGCCTGCACTATCACATTATTCTGGTGCTATTTGCACTTTTCAATATTGCAGCAGGGTGCAAATCCGGTGCAAATTCATCGCAAATGGTTTGTGCCTGGTGCAAGGCTTTGAATATCTGCCCCTGATCACTTAGCATTGTCCTGCAGTTGTGTTTGGGGGCCTTTATCATCAGTAACATTATCTTGTTTATGGAGGCTAAATTGTTAGGTCTTATCTAATAATAAGAAATGTTGTGCACTTTTCACAGCCAGGCTATCATTTAATGTGCATGTGACTCTATAGCAAAGTGGTGGGAAACTTCTAAATCTGATTTTAAATTATTTTTCCAAACTCAAGCTACCCAGTCAAAATGAACCCAGTATTTACAGAATTTGAGGTAACATCAGAAATTACATACGTTAATATCGATAATCATCTAGAATAATAAATTTGACGGAACAAGTGCAGCTCATCAAGAAAACAAATGGTATAAAATGTAAGAGAACAGAATCTTAAAAAAAAAAAAAAAAGCTGCAAGTCGGGACACAGAGACGGAAACAATACCTAGGCATGTTTAAGGGGTGCATGGACAGTCTCTTAAAATGTTTAATCACTGGTTTGGCATCCCCAGATGGCACCCAAATTCACATATCCCCAGCTGGTATCATATAAACTGTGCATGCACATGTAACATCTCTGTTTATCACTGTACCTCCTACAGAGTCTGTTGATTCCTTTTTAGCAGATATGGTACCAGGCAGTTCTGAGAGTATCTTAGAAGAAATGGAAACTGCAGTTTCCTCTGCAGAAGTAGAACAGGTGATCAGATAATTAAAAAGTCTGATTGTAGCAGAACTTTTCAGTGAGATATTGGAAACAGGAGCACTGCTCACTGCAATGTCTCAGTACGTCTTACTATGTTTACATAAAAAAGGGAGACAAAGCTAAAGAATCTCTAATTAGAGGCCCATTCATTTATTAAACACTGATTTAAAAACATTGGCTTGAATTTTGGCTGTCAGACTTTTGAAAATAGTAAATATAATCATAATGCTTTCACAGTCTTGTACTATTCCCTCTAGATCTCATTTCGACAATCGAATAGTCTTACAGGAACTCTTTGTCAGAGGGAAAAAGAGATGATTATCAGGATTATTGTTAGCCTTGGACCAAGAAAAGGCATATGATAGGGTGTTCCACACATATTTATTTAATGTTTTGGGACACTATGGTATACCTCCATGCTTTTGCCGATGGATTAGAATTTTATATAAACAGGCAACCACTACACCCTGTATCAGTGGCTTGTTGGGCATGGAAATAGCAATAAACAGAGGGGTTAGACAAGGCTGTCCCCCCAGCCCCTTTCTGTATTTAATAGCTCTAGATCCTTTAGTGTTGAACATTTGGTGACATCCATGAACTGAGGGCCTAAGGATACAGGGTTGTAACACCCCCAGAATATTACCATACCCCGATGACATGAATGTGGTGTTACGGGACAGTAATTCACTTCAACATGTAGCACATACTTTGGGTGCTTATGAAGAAGTGTCAGGAGTTCAGATAAACAAGAGTTGTGATACATTTATAGGTGACACCTCTGAAGCTTCACAAAATGGGAATACATTAATTTGAATATTGAATGACCCAATTAAAATATTATGGATTACTTTTGAAATTCACAATACTACCCAATACAGTCGGGAAACCACTTTAACTAATCAAAAAGTGGCAATTTGGAAAGATAGGTTCCTTTCTAAAAAGAAATGGGTATACAGTATTTATTGAAATCCCTAATGAACATGGAAGCACACATTTATAGTGTTGTTTTCAAGGTTTATGGGGAAGCGGATTAAATCCCATTAAACAAAAAATTACGTATGGAGGGGATATATTCAGTGCCGGACGGTTGCACGTGCAGAAAAATGTGTCGCACAAAACAGATGTGCCGGCCGGCACTGGTGCAATATTCAAACAGGATACACGGTCATGACAAATCATGCATCCTGTATGAATATGGTACAAAGCAATCAGGTGTCGTGGTGGGCGCAGTGCACCCAGGGCCTGGGCTGCACACTGCCAGTGCAGGAATGCATGGTGCATACCTGGAAGCACCATTCCCTCCAAACATGATATTCAGCCACAGCATGCTAATGAGCCCATTGGGCAGCATGACGTATAGGGGCCTCATGCATGACCATTACGGTCTCATTAGCGTACAGTAGCTGCGCACAGCTGAATGCACTGGGCCTGGCCCCCTCCCAGCCCCAGTCACAGCCAAGAGGACCAGACCCTTGCCTGGCTTAGTAGTCCAGTGGAACCCCCCTCCAATGCCCGATTCCCACCGTAGCACAAACATGCACCAATCCACCCGCCGCATATTCTGTAGTGTAGAGTCCCCCCACCCTGTACCCCAACACCGATCCTCATCTGTATCACACTCCTGTTCGTGATCAGGATTCCTGTTCACACGCATACCTATCCCGTCTTCAGATTGGTGATCCCTGTTTGAATATGCACATCCATCTCCACCCGCATTTTATAGCACCGCGATGACTTTCCATAGTGTAGTGCCCTCCACCCCATCAGGATGGGAGCCCCTGACCTCCTCCTGCCCCAACCCAACCAGAGCTGGCGACTGGCTCAGCCCTCTGCACACCACCACGGCCAGCAGCTGATTGAACTGTCACTGCACTGTACTTTAGCAGTCGTGCTCATTGGTGGAGCACGTACTTATGTACAGTGCAGTGCAGTTGAGCTGGCAGCTGGCTGTGGTGGTGTGTGGAGGGCTGGAGCCAGTCACGGCCTGTTGGTTTGTGTGGGGAGCGAGGTCGGGGGGGCCTGTCCTGATGGGGTGGGGTGGTGGAATCCTGGTGGGACAGTCTCGTATTGCAGACATCAGGGTTCAGGGATGGGCAGGGGATGTTTCTAATCTGATCAGGGTTCAGGGCCAGATGGATTGCATAACCTGTGTTCTGGGATTGGGACCGGTTGGGGAGCACACTAGTTCATTAGCAATAAACTGTCTATTGGGATATTCAGGACACATAGAGGATATATGAAAACACAATATATGAAGAGGAAAACAAAGAATCGGATTCTTACAAATACATGGTTTTGTACTGCACAGAATCTTACAGTCAGTAATGATTGAAATGCAAGACAGTTGGCACCCCAAATTACTTATTCCATAAAGCATATGACAGGTAAATAGTTACATACTAGCGACAATATGCAACAAATTAATGTCTCACATATCTGCTTATTATCAGACGGATACCTAACTATATTAGTAATAATAACCTGTATGGTAAATGGGTTCAGGCATTATGTTTGGTCCATAGGGGATCGGGGATGGGAGGGGGATACTACTATCCTACTTGGGCTGGCAGCCTGCTGTGCACCAGTCTGCACTTCCGCAGCATGCCTGTGGGTGGCTGGCTGATTTAGGCTAGCTTTTTGCAGCCTGTCTGTGTGCGGCACATATCTGGCCCTTGTGGGGCATATTCCCACTGAATATGCCGATGCGCGGCATATTCTAGGGAACGCCCCCCTCTACATGGGCCGAATACATAATGTTTGGGCGATGGCCCATTTGCTTATGGGCAGCACATCTTCCCTCTTTGAATATCGTGCTTTGTTGCATTGTTGGAGTTGCGTGGCACATCTCCTTTTTCCACTGGGATGCGCCGTGCATCTCATTTGAATGTGGAGGTCCAGGAGTATGGCAAGGGGGGGTCAAATGATAAACCCGTTAGTGTTTTTCCATGGTATATTTATATATAAAAATTTCATGCTTTTCCTAACAGAAAAAATAAAGATCTGGATAGAAATTTTAGCTGTTTGGGTTTTACCTCTACAAGTTAAATGGGAAAATAATATTCCTTAAGTCTCACATAACTTAATGCCAGTTCCAGCTTATATAAAGCCTAGTCTACGGAAACTTACCTAACCCCACTATAGGTATGTTCTCAAACATGAAAACAGCTCAATTATTTATTATTTTATTTATTTAGATTTTGGTAACTGGGTAAGCCCACTGAGACCAGAGATCCCTTTTTCAGGGCTGACCCAGAATTGGTTACAGTAAATTACATTCATAGGTATCAATATACAGTATTTACAGCTGATACATATAGGGAATTGGTATCAAATGCTTAACACAGAGACAGCAGGCATCACCAGACTCACAAAGTATTAGACAGGTGTACAGTACATTTAACAATTTTGCATAAGAGATTCATGGGAGAAATAGAAGTGGCAAAATTAGTGACAGCATGACAACCGGCCTGGGCAGGGGGCTGGTGATTACAACCACAGAGACTAAGTTCCAGAAGGTACACTTTGAGGCCTGACTTAAACCCTAGGAGAGTAGGCTTGTCAACCAGACTTGCTGGGAGGGCATTCCATAAGTACGGAGCAGAATACTGAAAGGAGTGCTTACCTTGGTTGGTGCGAACACGAGGGATGTCAAGGGGGTGACTTCCCGAGGATCGCAAGGTACGGCACTGTACTTTTGGAGTGAGCAGACCACTCAGATGGGGAGGAGGGCTGAAGGAGGTGAATTTAAAGGCCAAACAAACAGAGGGATAGGCCTCCTTGTGCCGTATGGTGGGCCAGTTTAGGTCCATGAGGACCTCGCAGTGATGCCTCCTGGAGGAGGAGTTTGTTGCAAAGCGAGTCACCCTGTGGTAGAGCACGGAAAGTTTGTCGAGCTCCTTCTCCCGGAGGAACTGTAGTAGGGGGGCCCCATATAGGATGAAAGGGAGAAGGTTGCAATAGGCTATGGTGCATCGCGCCTCGCAAGAAAGAAAGTTACCCACCCGGTAGAGGAGTCTGTAAGAGGCTTTGGGATACAGATGGACTCAGACACAGAAGTGCTTCTTAGGATGATCTCCGAAGTAGATTTATTGACAAATTCCATAGTAAAAATACAAAACAAAAGCGGGCTGTTTCGCTCAAAGAAATAAAAAGTTCAGATCAGGTAGCATACAAAAGCGTTACTTCGTCTTTACATCAAGCAAACAAAATAATATCCTTGGTCAGCATAACTAGAAGGCACTAGTTTAAATGGGTGTTTACACTTCAACACCCTCTGCTACATCTAACATCTCTTTGCCAAAGCAGGCTATATATAGGCTGAGAATGCATTTGATTGGCTGACAGACTTGTCTGTCAATTAAATTTGGAAAAACTTTGACAAAAGTTCAATAAACTGTATGTAGGCAAATGAAAACTGTTTCTAACAACACCACATTACATATAATGCATTTATAACCAAATATTTTTCTTTAAATCCTCAAAATTATACTCTTGTGGAACAAGCCCCTCCCCCTTGTATCTCTTTTCCATATAAAGTAAACAGTACAATGGCCAGCCGGCTCCTAGGGAGAGGATCTATCAGGGAAGTCCTATCAAGCCATCACAACTACCAGCCAAAGGGTAAAACCCATTTATTAAATTTACCTTATCCTGCTTTGCCAATACAGTAGAGATTATCTATTGAGAAGGGCACTTTATGCTGTATTTTGTGTATGTCTATTGCTGTCTACCTTTTAACTATATTTATGCAGATGCTCAGATAAGGAACAGGGTGGAGAAAGGGAGTCGCTCCGTGAGCTGCAAACCAAGAGGTGCTTTAGAGCTAAAAGTGAAGCGCCTCTACGTTACAAGCAGCTCCGGGGCGAGTTTTTACAGATTAAGTCTTTCTTTAGGTGTATTCGGAAATACAAGCTGCATGACAATACGCACATTCGTGCAGCTCGTTCGGGACAGTCGCACAGGAGCGTATTGAAAGTACGCTCGCTCTCTGCCTCTAAATGACTGAAGGACTCTTTTATTTTAAATCAGGGGGTTTCTAGGACATTTTTAGATGAGGGACAACAGACCAAGAAGGTCCTGAATATCAGAAGGGGCAAAATATAACGCCATTCCTAGACTGCCCAAACTGATTTATTTTACAACAAAAGGCACAAGAATATGATTCTTTTTATGAACAATGCTGCAACGATATTAAGGCTTAGCAAAATGGGGGGGGGGGGCGCAACAAGGACGATGGACAGACATGAACAAAAATTAAAAACACATAGTTGGCCAGCCTACGTACATAAAAAGCATAGAATACACAAAGTAAACACAGGGAAAGACACATAAGAGGAGTAATAAGCCAGGCTGCAGCATTTGGGCACTTATTAGGCTAACATTAGGCCTGGGCTTCGTTTGCATTATCAGACCCTTTGACATTCTCCTCCCCACTTAAGATAATTTTTTTTTTTTTTTTAGATTAATTATTTGTGTCCTATACTAAGTACAGATCTCTTACAAGAAAGAGATGGAGCCAAAGCCCGCCCACTCCTCAGGCTCCACCTCGGGGTCCCATTGTCAAAAGTCTTCCTTATCACGATAGTGAAATATAATGCCTTTTACTATCGCTAAGGTTTTTTTGTTTTTTTTTTTAACTATTCCTTTTACATACCCCGAGGTCTGTTGTATATGACTTGTTTTGACTGTTTTCATAGCCATATCTTGACAGAAAATCTACATTCTTATGTTCGGTACCCTTACAATGTTTACTTTTGAAGGAATATGGCTGCAATGTCAGATACCATCGCATTATGCGAGGGTTACGGTCTTTCATGACATTTAACCAGCATAAAGGATTGTGGTCTGTCCAGAGTTCGAATTCAATTCCCCATAGATAGAACCGCAATGCTTCAGTGGCCCAGCGTATTGCTAAACATTCTTTTTCTATGGTGGAATATCGGGTTTCTCTCTCATGCGATTTTCTGCTAATATATATTATGGGATGCTTGTCCCCTTCAATAATTTGTGATAACACAGCCCCAATGCCACAATTTGATGCATCAGTTTGTAAAATAAAGGGTAGTGTGAAGTCAGGTGTACGTAGCACAGGAGAAGAGCATAATATTGCTTTAACTGCAGAAAATGTTTCTTCGCAGGCAGGGGTCCATACTACTTTCTCGGGTTGGCGTTTTTTTGTCAAATCAGTAATTACACTATCCAATGTTGCAAAATTAGGAATAAAACGCCTGTAGTAGCTGGCAAGTCCTAAAAAGATCTAACATTTTTTTTGTCACAGGTCTGGGGCTGTTAGCTACGACTTAAGTTTTTGACTTGACAGGTTTTACCATGCCCCCATGTATCTGGAATCCCAAATATTCAGTTTCCTGCATAGCTAAGGAACATTTGGATGGGTTAATGGTTAGGCCTGCTGTAGTTATGGTGTCTAACACTGCAGCTAGATGATATAAATGATCAGACCAAGTTTTACTGAAGATTACCACATCATCCATGTAAGCTGCATTGAAAGCAGCATGTGGTGAAAGAAGTTTATTCATGAGTCTTTGAAAAGTGGCAGGAGCACCGTGAAGCCCAAAAGGCATTACAGTAAACTGGAATAAGCCAATAGGGGTGCTGAAGGCTGTTTTCTCCTTATCATTAGCATCTAGGGGCCCTTGCCAGTAACCTTTAGTCAGATCAAGGGTGGTGATATATTGTGCTTTTCCCAGGTGGTCTAGGATATCATCAATGCGTGGCATTGGGTAACTGTCAAATTTAGAAATTTCATTTAACCATCTAAAATCTAAACAGATTTGGACCCCGTCCTCCTTTTTTCTTACAACAACGATGGGGAAATTCCATTCGGTATGGGATGGTTCGATAATTCTCAATTGTTGCATCCTGTGAAGTTCCTTTTCCATATCGACCCTTAATCTTTCTGGAATTCTGCAGGGTCTTTGCCTTATGGGTTCTTTTTGTATAATGTTTATTCTGTGAACAACATCTTTCACTCTCCCTGGTGTTCCTGTGAAATAATTAGCAAAGGGTTGTCACAAAGTGTGTAATTCAGCCATTTGCTGCATGGCTAATTGGGGACTTATATTCATATCATTAATACCCCCTTCGTTTTCTAACCTTTGGTATACTAAATGTAGTTCACTGATGGGGAGTTCAGAGTGTATGTATCCCACAAAAGGGTCCTTTCTTTCTACCCATCTTTTTAATAGGTTAACGTGGTGTATATTACATCTCTTCTTTTTGTCCGGTAATTCCACCTGATATGTTACTGGTCCTGTTTGTTTGAGTACTGTATATGGCCCCTGCCATTTCATATAGAGCTTATTCTCTGTGGATGGGAGCAACAATAACACTTTGTCCCCTTCTTGGGAATTCTTTATTACCTGTCTCCTTATCATAATGTAATTTCTGTATACCCTGATGTTTGGTGTTAATATGGTGTGCCATTTCCATGTATTTCGCTATCTTCTCCCTGAGGTGACAAATATAGTCATTAGGTTTTAGGCCCTGTGATGCTTGCCCTTCTTTCCATTCTTCTTTTATAAGGTCTAACGAGCCTCAAGGGTTATGCCCATATAGCAGTTCAAAAGGAGAAAACCCTGTGGACGCCTGGGGTACCTTCCTGTATGCAAACATCAAGTGGGGTAGTAGTATGTCCCATCTACGACCTTCCTCCTGACTGAATTTCTGTAACATTTTCTTGAGGGTTTGGTTGAACCACTCTACCAAACCGTCAGTTTGGGGATGGTAGGGGGTAGTGTGTATGGCAGTGATTCCCAAGATGTTATACAGTCTTTTTAGCAAAGCCAAACAGAAATTGCTACCCCTATCAGTCGGGATCTCCTTTGGTATACCAACCCTACTGAAAACTTTGCCTAATTCCTCAGCTATCTTTGGTGCAGTGACATTACGCAGAGGTATAGCTTCATGGTATTTAGTGGCGTAGTCACATATCACCAAGATATACTGGTTTCCTTTTGCACTGTTAGGGAGGGGACCCACCACGTCCATGGCTGTACGTTCAAATGGAGTTGTAATTAAAGGCAGGGGCAGCAAGGGTACCTTGTCCTTCTTCCCTAGTTTGGCTACTTTTTGGCATTCCGCACAACTTTTTACAAAATTCTGCCACCTGTTCGTGGATGCCGGGCTAAAACAAATGGTACAACAGGCGGCTTAATGTGCAGTCTCTACCCAGGTGTCCAGCTAGGGGTATATTATGTGCTATTTCTAAAAGTTATTGTCTATATGGTTGGGGAACCACAAGCTGATGTACCTCTTCCCCACTTTTTGGGTTGACACACTTTCAGTACAACAAACCTTTATTTATTCTATACCTATCTGACCCTCCTTTAGCATTAGACCTCTGGGAAAACAATCCTTTAAATTAACATCTTGTTTCTGTGCAGTTTTAAAGTCTTTTTATTCTCAATGACAGATTTTATGACCTTATCATGTTCCCCATTTTTAGTTTGAGTCCACTGTATTTTGTCCTTTCTTTTCTGAGCTCTTGACTTTCTTTCTTTCCCGGATTTTCCAAAAAGTCCTCAGAAAATGGAAATACTTGTTCCAGGCTGTCCCTAACCTGGGATCCGGTAACCACTGCAGAGAGACAGTCAGTTAATAATGTTTGAAAGTGTGGGTGGTCATGCCTAGTAAGTATGGGTACCGTTAAATTTGGAACAGCACCTACCCACATAGAATGTGTTTGTGCTTATACAGTCAACACCATGTCTCAAAGAGGATAATGATGTGTGTCTCCGTGGATACATGTAACTCCAGTTGTATGTGGTCTATATACAGTCATTGGATCTAACAAAGATGTCTGAACCAGAGTCTGTCTGCTCCCCAAGTCGAGGAGCCCTTGTATTGTTTTATTTCCTATCTGTACGGGCAGCATATATTGGCCCCAATTAGCTAGGGCTAGATGTGTAGGCTCAGTCTTTTTCTTAGGGCAAAACCATGCTATATGTCCCTTCCCTCCACACTCTCGGCATATGATGTCTGGATTATATCCTTTATTTGTCTTTGGATAGATCTTTGTCCCTGCAGGAGAGGTGGCCGGAGTAAGGGAAGGTGAGGTTTGTCTGAGCATTGGAGTTTGATGTCCATGGAATATTATTCCCTTTGAACGGGTAGGTTGGGCTGCTGTGTAGTCCTCCGCAAGACAAATTGCCACTTCTGAAGTCTCTGGGCGGTGCTCCTTCACCCAAAGTTGGACATCATGCGGTAATATTCTAATAAACTTTTCCAAAACAATAGTTTCTAATATTTGGTCCAGTGTTCTTGTGGTAGGTTGCAGCCATTTTAAACATAAATCCTTCAAGCGGACATAGGCATCTTGAGGATTGTCCGCAGTCTGATACCGATAAGTCTGAAAACGTTGACGATAGGTCTCGGTATTGATGTCATACCATTTCAGAATAGCAGCCTTGACCTGGTCATAGTTATTCACCTGGGCAACTTCCACATGGCTGTAGGCTAGCTGTGCTTTTCCTGTTAGGTATGGTGCCAAACGGATTACCCATTGGTCCCTGGGCCATGCACATGCCACTGCCACTCTTTCGAACATCATGATGTAGGCTTCTGTATCATCGCTGTCAGTTAGTTTGACCAGTTTAATGTCTTTATGACCCACAGGGGGTTGATCAGGTGGACAATTGGTGCCCAAAGCCTGTATGGCCCTTAATGTGTCAGTCTACCTAGCCTCATATTCTCTCTTATCCTTTTCCCTCTGTTTCTTCATTTCTACTTGGTGCATGCACAGCCATCTCACCAGCTCATGGGTTTCAAGGGGGGGGGGTTACTTCCTCCCCAGTACCTCCTCCACTTGCTTGTGCCATTGGTTCTTCTTCCATCTTCATAGCAGGTTTCCCTTCTCTTCTTCTTACCACAGGGTCCAAACCAGGTAGGAGGGGTAGTTGATAGGATGCTGCCACTGAACGAGTAACCACTCCTGGCAAGGAACCAGAATCCGCATTTTCCTTTTGCATTTGAAGTCCACCAGAGTCTTGTTACAGACCTCCCCAGTTGGGTGTAGCTCCAACCAGTATCCCACTTCTCACACCAATGTAAGAGGCTTTGGGATACAGATGGACTCGGACACAGAAGTTCTACTTAAGATGATCTCCGAAGTAAATTTATTGACAAATTCCAAAATAAAAATACAAAACAAAAGCGGACTGTTTTGCTCAAAGAAATAAAAAGTTCAGATCAGGTAGCATACAAAAGCGTTACTTTGTCTTTACATCAAGCAAACAAAATAATATCCTCGGGCAGCATAACTAGAAGGCACTAGTTTAAATGGGTGTTTACACTTCAACACCCTCCACTACATCTAACATCTCTTTGCCAAAGCAGGCTATATATAGGCTGAGAATGCATTTGATTGGCTGGCAGACTTGTCTGTCTATTAAATTTGGAAAAACTTTGACAAAAGTTCAATAAACTGTATGTAGGCAAATGAAAACCTTTTCTAACAACACCTCATTACATGTAACGCATTTATAACCAAATATTTTTCCTTAAATCCTCAAAATTATACTCTTGTGGAACAAGCCCCTCCCCCTTGTATCTCTTTTCCCTATAAAGTAAACAGTACAATGGCCAGCCGGCTCCTAGGGAGAGGATCTATCAGGGAAGTCCTATCAAGCCATCACAACTACCAGCCAAAGGGTAAAACCCATTTATTAAATTTACCTTATCCTGCTTTGCCAATACAGTAGAGATTATCTATTGAGAAGGGCACTTTATGCTGTATTTTGTGTATGTCTATTGCTGTCTACCTTTTAACTATGTTTATGCAGATGCTCAGACAAGGAACAGGGTGGAGAAAGGGAGTCGCTCCGTGAGCTGCAAACCGACAGGTACTTTAGCGCTCAAAGTGAAGCGTCTCTACATTACAAGAAGCTCAGGAGTGAGTTTTTACAGATTAAACCTTTCTTTAGGCATATTCGGTAATACGAGCTGCACGACAATGCGCACGTTCGTGGACAGAGTCTAAGCCTCTGGTGGATGGAACTAGTTAAGGAGTTGATGTGGGGTTTGTAGGACTGCTCCTAGTCAAGGAGGATCCCAAGGTACTTGATCCTGTCTATAACCTCAACTCTCTTCCCTTGGGCTGTGTTGAGCTGGAGTAGTTCGCATCTGTCAGTGCCCAGACGTCTGGTCCCAAACAGAACAGCCTTAGTTTTTTCCTTTGTTCAGCATAAGAGAATTGGAGGTGAACTAGGCCTCAAGAGCAGAGAGACTGGCCTGCAGTTTGGCAGAGTTGACACTGGGTAGCGGGTCACTGCAGTAGACAACAGTGTCATCCGCGTATAGGATGAGGTTGCTCAGCCCGCAGACCCCCTCAATGTCATTGAAAAAAAGGGAGAATAGCAGGGGACCCAGGAAAGAGCCCTGGGGTATCCCAGAGACCACAGGTCGGGTGCTAGACTGTGTTCCTCTCCAATGGACTTTTTGGGTTCTATTGATCAGGTAGCTCTTGAACCAGGAGAGTGAGTGCGCATCCAGTCCTAGTCGGAGGAGTTTGGAAAGGAGAAGTTTGTGGCTGACCAGGTCGAAGGCCTTGGACAGGTCAATGAATAGAGCCCCCATTGGGGAGCCCTGGTCCATGGCCTCGAGGATGCCGGATAAGGGCAGTGATGATGCCATGACCTTTCCTGAAGCCATGTTGTACGTCGGCAAGAAGTAGGTGCTGCTCGAGATAATCCTGCAGTTGACTGTATACCAGTCTCTCCTGCACTTTCCCAAGAGGGCTGAGTAGGGAGATAAGCCTATAGTTCCCCACTTTGTCCCTGGGTTTGTTTTTATGGACAGGGACAATAGTTGATACCTTCCATTTACTTGGGACTGTTCCTTTGAGGAGGAACCTGTTGATGAGCAGGGTGACAGGGTAGGCGATTGCAGGGGCAGCGGCTCTCAGCAGCTGAGGTTCAAGCAGGTCATGTCCCGGAGAGGAGTTAGGGTTTATTTTGAGTAAAAGGGGAAGTACAGCAGATGGTTTGACCAGTTTTAGGTGGAATTGAGGACGAGGAAGCGCCCAGTCTGCACTGCTGTTGCAGGGAATCCCAGAACGGACGGGGGTGGGGAGAGAGTCCACTTGGATTGGAGAAGGAAGCACAGAAGGCTTCAGCTACTGCAGAGGGGTCATTGGTCAAGGTATTCCAAACCAGGAGTGCACCTTCTTCTGCATTAGTGGCACCCTTAAGAAGAGTGTTAATGTGACCCCAGAATTTCTTAGGGTGACGTAGGTGACTAGTTTGGAGATCTCACAGGTACTTGGACTTATCATGTTTGGAAGCTTTTTTGCATTGGTTCCTCAACTCCCTGTACTTCTCCCAGTCAGATCTACTGCCTGAGGATTTGTAGAGTCCCCAGGCCCTGTCATGGAGTAGCATACTTTGATTAAGGCCAGGGCTGAGCCATTTGTAGCACTTGCCCTGTACCCTAAGCTTCTTTGGCGGGGCATGCAGATTGGCCACAGCCAGAAATGACTTGGTGAAGTAGTCAAGCGCCTCATCCAATGTGGGGAGGGAGACTATAGGATCTCAGTCCATGGTTCACAAGTCTGAGCAGAGGTCTGCTGGTACGAGCCTGCTAAAGTTCCTGACTTCTATTACCCTAGCAGCAATTTTAGGGGGCTTGTTGGACCAGGTACAGAAAATAGGTGAGTGATCACTCAGAGAGTCAGCCATGATTCCCAGCTGTCAATATACAGTCTGGGCAGGAGACTAATGCCCAGTCGAGTAGGGAATGATTGCCCGGCTTAGCATTATGCCTAGTAGGCAGATCGATGACTTGGGTTAGTGAGGAGTCCAGCATAGGATTCTTGTTGATGGAAGTCCCCAAGGCAAGCCAGTTTAGATTGAAATCCCCAAGGAGAATAGTCTCCCCAAGGGGGTGCTCACCCAGGGCATGGGTTAGGGATTCAAGGGAGGAGGCAGCCGATTGGGGCGGGAGGTAGTCACACCCTATGTACAAGGGTTTGGTGCCTCCAAGGAGCACTTTAACAAACAGGATCTCACTTACCGATCCACAAAGGGTAGGATGATCAAACTGCGAAGCATGTAAGGCAGTGCTGATGTAGATGAGAACCCCACCTCCTTTTTTCCCAGCTCTATCCTTTCTAAAGGCATGATAGCCAACTAAGTACACTTCATGAGGGTGGATCTGTGGCTTGAGCCAGGTTTCAGTCACAGCTAGTACGTCAGGTTTATACAGTGCTGTCCATGCCTCACGGTCTTGGACTTTGTGCCTTAGGCTACCGATGTTCATGTGCACCAGCCTGAGTCCACTAGTATTGGCCCAGAGAGGGTTGTAGGGTCACTGAGAGTGAGATTAGGGGAGTGGGGACCAGGGTTTAGTTCATTGCCCCCCCAGTGCCAGCTTAAGCCTGGCAAGGTAGCCAATAATTTTTGGAGGGAGTGTAGAGGAGCCTCCGTTGGTCATACGTGCTAAGGTAGAAAAATAGGTTATAACAGCTACCCTTTCAAGATAATCCATACATGAGTAGGCTTAGCGTGTTGAGCCCCTCCTTGTGAGGATCAATGGGTCGAGGGGGGTGACCAATATTCCAGCCCAGTTCTGGGGAGAGACGGCCCCAGAGGAAGAGTTGATCAATCCCCAGTACCGGAGCTATGTATGCGGGAGCAGCCATGAGTATCGGGCTCCACATATTTGCCGATCTGAGAGGGGACACCTGACTCAGGTAAGGACCGGGTCAGTTTGGTAGCCCTCAGGGTTTGGTTCTAAGGAAAGTAGGGTATGCTAAATCCCCTCCTACTTGAAGGCTTAGAGGAAGGGGGAGGGGGTTACAGTGGGTCCTCTCTAAATGGCAGGAAAGTGTCCTGATCCTCACAGGTGGCAAGAGGCAAGCTGGGACGGGAAGCTTCAACTGGTATGGTACGGCAGATAACTTGTTATACCATCATAATGTCTAAATTTACAACAGAATTACAGCTTCCTCTGTGTCCCCCCTCCCCTGGAAAAGAGGAAGCTCTTTTGCAACTCCTGACAAAATTCCAGCTGAAGCATGGGATGCAACTTGGCTAGCCTGTCACAGTAGAATAAATGGTAAAAATTATTTAAAACACAAAGCTGTAGATGGTATGTTTACAAGACTGATGTGATCAAATTCCACAACCCTAACAGCATTTTTTTAATAGAATGCCCTGTAACTGCTGCGTTTTGGGCACTTCTGGTGAGACAGTGGACAGCATGGGAATGACTTAAATTAACATATGAAATTGTAGCTTTAGGACTGTACCCTCCAAGTCTTGTAAGGTTCCACAAGAGCACCTTATATGTGACATTTGCTGTATGCAGATTTTATTTATGGCACGCTAGATTGTCTGGACCTTACAGCAGCATCAGTTTGCCAGTCATGAAATAGTTGCTTCTATTAAAATGACCGACCATACGTAGAATTTATAACAAATAACGTAAATACTTTCTGTACCATTCTTAACAGGTTTTGTGGCAGCATTGTTCATGAATTACTGAGATGGAATCTTAGCTATAAGCGCCATGATATTTTGATAAGCAAGTGCAATTATGTTTGTTTTTGGGTGCTAGTGATTTATCTGCTATTCCTTCATTTACTTATTAATTATACGTAGAAGGTGTAGTCATATACCAGAGATTGCATATAGGGTAATTTCACCTTTGTTTTTCTTTATCTATGAAACTGTATTGTTATATTACTTTGGATTTTTGAATTTTTTTTCTTGAGCACATTTGCAGACATTCACTTATACATGATGAAAGTATGACTTATTTAATTCATTGTACTTTGTTTTTCTTCTTTAATAGAATTCCCTTACTCTTCTTTTTCTGCATTTGACTGTATGATTAATTTTATTTATTTCTTTTTTTTGCATGCCATTTTATCCCCCTGTCAAACCCAGCCACCTACTCCATCGGGTGACCAGCCTTTCGCCTCTCCCATTCTGCCATCCGATGCTCCCTACCCCCTGGTTGACCCAGACATATCCCTTTGCTGGGGAGGCCCCCCTGCCTGCTGGGGCCATCGGAAGGGTAGACTAGAGTGCCCATAGGGACTCCCTTGCTTCTACGCCAGACTGGGTTCACAGCTCGAGGGCTTCCCGGCACAGGAAGGTGGGGCCACCGTCATCCAGCCAGTATGGGTGGCCGCATTTTCCTGTTTTCTCTCCTCCCTCCACCCTAACTTAGGCCATGAAGATGGCACCCTGGGACGGGGATGTGTCAAGGCATCACGCCTCCATGCACATCCGCCAGTCCACCTCCAGGTGCCGAGGCCAATCCCACCGCCCAGGAGGGAAGCATCCAATGGACACTGTGGAATACCTCCCTACCAGTCTCCACTCCTGACACCTGGGCTCAGGGCGTGATCCCAGGTTTCCAGTGTGCCCCGCAAACCCCTTCGCTTAGTGCCACAGAGACAGCTGATTTCTTTTATTTTAATTAAAAAACAAAATCCCACTATTCTTCTTCGATAAATGCCATGGGATCTTTTACTTCCACCTGTACAGTGACCAGAAATGGGCAGAAGGGTCCTCAGCTTAACATCTCATCCAAAGGATGGCACCTCAACAGTACCACATCCCCCAGTACTGCACTACAATGTCAGTTATGATATTATCCAAAGTACTGGGTGTGAGGCTAAACCCACAACCTTCCAGTCTTCTGGTGCTAGAGGCATGTGTGCTGCCTACTGAGCCACTGACACTGCAATTACCGCAATGAGTCATGGCCATCTGCCTAAAAGACAGATCCTCTAAGTCCCTTATAATTTATGTATGTATGTATGTATTTGTTTACCAAATAAGTGCACTGATCCCAGGGACCATTTACAGGCATGACCCGGGCCATAGAGATGGCACATAGATAATACAGTTTGGAAAATAAAGTTTCACAGGTACAATGGTACAGAAGCAGGACAAGGGATACAAAGTGCATGTGCAAGTACAGCTTACATTAAAGAGAACATTACAGAGAAGTAAAATACAAAACAGGGAAATCTAACAGCAGGGATAATCAGTGCAGTACAACAGGATTAAATAGCCACATATACATCAGAAATTGAGAGTGAGGAGTCCACATCAAGAAAGGTGAAGCATAACATTTCACCTGGGAGGGGGGTAGGTACACGTGGCAGAAGCCATCAAGGTAGTTTTTTAGTGTGTCTTGAATGCTAGGTGTGAGTCTAGGGAGCAAAGGGGGGTAGGTAGGCTGTTCCACAGTCTGGGGGTTACAGAGGAGAAAACTTTGCTCCCCAGGCAAGTAGATATCCATGGAACAACTAAGGGAGGAACACTAGAGGTCCAAAGGTTACGTGGACAATTATTTAGTTTGATCAAGGAAGAAAAGGGATGAAGGGCCACCACTTCTGATCACACTATCAATGGTGCAGCTGAGGAAGTAGCTGCTTCTGGCCTGGGGGGAGGTAGCCTAGAGTCTAGTAAAGGGAGCAATGGTGCATGGAGCAGGGTGCCATTAACACAAATATTATTGTAGGCAGTAGTTAGGCTAGCGAGAAGTTGGGAGAAGGTATGAGTGTACATGGGGCACAATAGTCCATAAGAGGAAGGAGGTTGCCTTGAGCTATGGCAGCCCTTGCCTCCTGGGTCAAGTAGTGCTTTAGACGGACACCCACCACCAGTTTTTGGTTGATCCTCTGCAAGGTGTTATTGATGTGCATGGAGAAAGTCAAGGAGGGGTCAAGGGTGACACCAAGGTATTTGCAGAAGGGAACATTTTCAAGAGTGGAGCCATCTGGAGATAGGACTGCCAGGGTAGATTGAGTATTTGTCAGTTTAATGATCTTGGGTTTGGATCCCAGGAGTATGTCCTTTGTCTGGTTTGTGTTTGGCAGGAGTCTGTGCTCCTGGAACCAGTTGTGGGCCACCCAATAGTTATAGGTTAGAGAGGAGGTGAGGCTAGTCAGTGACTTGGTGCTGTGGAATAACACTGGGACATCCGCATACAGGATGGCCTCGCAAGAGAGGCTATCTGTAGGTAGGGAGTTAATAAAAAGCGAAAAGAGGAGTGGTCCCAGGATAGACCCCTGGGGACACCAGTGGTTACACCCTTAGCCACTGAGGTAGTGCACCCATTGCCAACAGTTTGGGATCGGCCAGAGAGGTAGCTCTAGAACCAAGTAGCCATCCCTGCTGCACAACCCAGGCTCCTTAACCTGTCGAGGAACAAACTGTAGTCAACCAGGTTAAAAGCCTTGGTCAGGTCAACGAAGATGGTGCCTGTGAGGTTGCCTATATCCATGTTTCTCAGAACATTGTTTGTGAAATGGGCCAGGGTGTATTAAGTATTATGATACTTCCTAAACCCATGTTGGTGTGGACAAAGATTATATTTGTTGACTTATTCTGAGAGTTGGTGATGGACTACCTTTTCAAGGAGTTTACTCAGGTATGGCAGTAAAGAGATAGGCCTATAATTATCCATGGACAGTGGCATTTTTTCATATGGCTGGCACAGTTGAGGTGGCTAGGGCTAGATTGAAAATTGAGGTCAGGGGTTTAGCGATGCAGGGGGCTACAAGTTTAAAGAAGCGGGGGTATAGGCCACTGCTACAGTGACTGCCCTTGTTTGGAAGGCTTTTCAGTAATTTATAGGTGTCCTGGGGGGAGATAGCCCTGAAATAGAAAGGTGGCTGCAGAGTGTTGGCCGTAGGAGTTTGTGTGGCTGGGTTTGAGGGGCTCGCAGGTTTAGATATGGGAAGCTACCAAGATGGTCTTAGGGGTCTGTGAATTTGTCATTGAGGGCATTTGTGACCATGGTGGGGTCAGTTAGTAGGCCTTCTGTGGTGTTGAGGAACAAGGCTTGGTGTGTGGATGTGTGTGTGGGGGGGAGGGGTTGGGGTTGACCAGAAAAGGCAGGGGTTACCAAGGCTGTCCCTCTGGAGATTACGAAAATAGCCCACATTTTGGGTTTTTACCTGCCGCTTACATTGGTTCCTCAGTCTTTTGTACTCATTTCATAGGTCAGGGGAGGAGGAGGTGACTTTGTATGCTGCCCATTTTGTGTCTTTCTCTTTCATGAGGGAGATAAGTTCCTTTGACAGCCAGCGGGTGCTTCCACCTCGCACTTGGTGGGTAGTTTGAGGAAAATTCCTATCCTGGATGCGCACCAGGGCATCGGTGAGGAATTCTACAGCTGAGGCTACCTCCTATCCCTATTACACATAGAATTTTTGGTAGGAAATGGCTGGTAGGCCCATCCAGTCTGCCCTATTTTCCCTTGCCTATTACTGCACTCCAGACCCTATTTGGTTGCCAGTGTTCCTCCGTCCTCCCTTTCCACCACTTATTATACACATATGCCTATGCCATGTATGCATGAAGCACTCCCCACTGTCTTTGCCCCCACTACCTCTTCTGGCAGGCTGTTCCAGGCATCCACTACCCTTTCTGTGAAGAAGTACTTCTCACATCCTTCTTAAACCCCCTTCCCCCCAGCTTCATTGCATGCCCCCATGTTCCGGTGCTCTTTCTCTTCTGAAAGAAACTTCCCACCTGCACCTTGTTCACCCCCATGAGGTACTTACAGGTCTTCTCTATTCCAGGGAGTGCATGTTGAACTTCCGCAGCCTCTCCTCATATGGGTTCTCATGCAATCCCTGCACCAGTTTGGTAGCAGTCTTCTGGACTGCTTCCACCCTGTCAGTGTTCTTGTGGCAGTGCAGCCTCCAGAACTGGTCACAATACTCCAGGTAGGGTCTTACTAGTGAGCAGTACAGTGGCAAAACCACCTCCCTCCCTCCTCCTGCTAGAAATTCCCCTCTCTATGCACCACAGCATCCCAGTAGCCTTGCCTACTGCCTTGTTGCACTACCCTGCCACCTTGAGATCAACAGATATGATCACCCCAAGGTCCCTTTCTTGCTTGGTGACCATCAGTACTTTCCCCAATACTATGCACTGCTCCTGGGTTTCCCCACCCTAGGTGCATGACTTTGCACTTTTTGGCATTGAAACCTAGCTGCCTAACCCTAGACCACTCCTGTGGTTTCCCCAGATCCCTGTGCATTCTCTCCACCCCTTGCTGAGCATCCACCATTTTGCAGATTTTCATGTCATCTGCAAAGAAACACTTTCCCTTCCAGTTTCTCAGCAATGTCACTTATGCAGACATTGAAGAGGAACAGCCCGAGTACTGATCTCTGTGGCACCCTACTAGTCACTGTCCTGTCCCGTGAGTGTTTGCAAGGTACCACCACCCTCTGCCTTCTAACCTTCATCCAGTTTGATGCCCAGATTACCACCTCCTCCCCAACCCCCAGGCTGCTAAGTTTCTTTATTAGTCTCCTGTGAGGCACAGTGTCAGAAGCCATATTGAAGTCAAGATAGGTGACATCCACTTTCCTCCCCTGATCTACCTTCCTAGTCACAAAGTCAAAGAATGGTATGAGATTTCATTTGACATGACTACCCCCTGTGAAACTGTGCTGCTGGTAGTCCTGCAGCCCATTTGACTCCAGGTACTCCATCAGCCTCTCCTTCAGCAGAGACTCCATTAATTTTACCACCACTGATGCGAGACTGACTATCCTATAACTGTTAGCCTCCTCACTGCTGCCGCTGTTGTGCAGAGGGACCACATTGTCCATCTCCAGTCCTCTGGAACTACCCCCATCTCCAATGATGTGCTGAATAGTGTTGCCAAAGGAGCAGCCAGAACTGTGCTCAGTTCCTTTAGAACCCTTGGGTGAATCCCATCCAAACTTATCACCTTGTTTTCCTTAAGGGCCTCCTATCCCTTTTGGACTCTCTTCTCTGATAATGGACTGGTATCTACTCCCCCCTCGCCCCTGTGCCTGCTGATACATGTTAATACATCCCCCAAACTGTGAAGACCAAGCAGAAGTACTCAATTAAAATGTTAGTTTTTTTCTTGATCTTCTTCTGCACAGTTTCCACTCCCCTGCCATCCTGATTCTCACTGTCCCACCCCTTGCTTTTTTTTTTCACTCATGTACCTGAAGAAAGCCTTATCCCCTTTTTGACTCACTTGGCCATCCTCTCCTCTGTTTGTGCCTTAGTTGCCCTCACCCTGCTACCTGCCTGCCTTTGTTTATCCAGATATACCTCCCTGTCCAACTCCATCTGGATCTCCTTTTACCTCCTGAGAGCTGTTTTGTTTCTCCCATACTTCCTTAGCGACTTCCTTGTAGAACTGTAGTGTCCTCTTCCTCCTCCTACCCTTTCCTACTTCCTTCAAACAGCATGTTGTTGCCTTAGCTTTTCCTGCCTTGATCTTTCTCCATTGGGTCTCCACTACTTCTTGCAATCCCCCCCCACTTTCAAGGAGTTTACTGAGGCAGTCTCCCATTTCCTTTGAAATCTGCCCTCCTGAAGTACAGGACCCTTGTCTTAGTTTTTTTTTTTCTCTTGCCCAGTCCATAAGCCAAACTACACAGTATAGTCATCGCTTGTACCCAGGGGACTACCCACTGTGGCATCCGCAGTGCTATTCCTGTTAGTAAGTATCAGGTCTGGCATTGTCTCATCTCTAGTGGGTTCTGTAACCAGCTACCTGACAAATGCCCCCTGTATGGAGTCAAGGATGGCCATGCTTCTTGTAGCTGCTGCCAGAATGTTCTAGTCTACATCTAGCAGATTAAAACCCCCCAAATCAATACCTCTCCTTTGCTTGCCATTCTGTCAGTGGCCTCCCTCAAAATCTTGTCTAAGTCCTCCCCCTGTGTTGGCGGTCTGTACACCACTCCCATGTGGATAGCACCCTGGACCCTGCTTCTAAGCTTACCTGAAGAACCTCCAGCCTTTCCTAATCCCCCTGGTGTCTCTGTATCTATATGGCCTTTATACCTTCCCTCACATATAAACAATCTCCCCGCTGGCCAACTGGTGTAGTGGTAGCACTATCGCTAACAATGTTTATGCCCTGGGTGCAGGAACAAGCCTGCGTTATCGGAGGTCTGGCTGGGGGAGGATGGCTGAGCGTCCCATTGACGTTCATCTCCTTGGGGTTGGGAGGGAGTTCGGATTCCACTGCGATGCTGCCTCCTGGGTGATAGCAGATAGCAGTGCAAGCTGGAACCACAGATTGAGGGAGAAGGACATCAGCAACATGACTTTCTGTGTTGGCCAGGCCTTCCCAATGTCCACGAGTGGGGATACGAAAACAAGACAGGAAAAACTACCAACCGAGCAGGATGCTGTCTGCCACTCACTGCGGGCCCCACACTGCCAACTCGGTTCTCCACTCTAATGACCAACACTGCACCTCTGTCTGGGGGAGTAAGGGCCCGACCCCCCTGACAGCCATTTCCATGGGGTGTCATTTCTGGGAGACCTGAAGAGTGGAGATAAGTCCCAGAGATGGCAGGTGACAAGACTGGGTGGAGTGGCAGGGAGTGATAAGGGCTGATCAGGCTACAAGGGGAAGAAAGCAGAGTAAATAAAAAAAGAAACACCTTTTCTCCATGTCATGCCAATTCGGAACATGGTGTAGCCGGGTATGGTAAATTCTCAGCTGCGGTTGTCAGTATACCATGACTGTTTTATGGCCACCACATCCAGGTCTGCTTCCACAATTTTATTTATTTATTTATTTCACAATTCGGATTTATAGCCTTTGAGTCAAAGACTCATTTACAAAGGCACCTCATCGCAGGGAGGGTAGACAACAATTGGTAGAGTACAATAATGGAGAACATTACAGGTGAGATACAATAAAAGAACATACAAAGCAATTCCAGTGATACAGTGGTTACAAAGGCTTCAATTAGTGGTGTACAAAGGTTTCAATTAGTTACAATTAGACTGATATACATATAAATAATAAGGTATCCCCAGAGGTTCTGGGTAACAATACCTGGGGGGGAGGGGGTGGTTGCTGGGGAGAAAGGCAGTCCGGGAAGACTTTGTCCGTAACTTGGGTCAGGCAGAGCTCTAGGTATGGCCCAGTCATGGGCATTTACAGCTTCGAGTGTTAGTGAGGTGATTTCAGAGGCTGATTTTGAAGGGGCCGATTATGGGGATGTTTGTGATATGAGCGGGAAGGGAGTTATACCAGAAAGGGGCTCTGGAGTGGAATGATCTTTGGGCGAGCGAGGTCCTGGCTCTCGGGACCTGGAAGATGGCTTTGATTGCGTTTCGGGTTGTGACCGAGTGGGAGGCCAGTTTTAGGGATGTAGCAACCCCCAGGGGGGAGAGCCCAAGTAGTGTTTTTTTTGGCCAGTATACAGGTGTGGTATCGCAGGCACTCATCAAAGGTGAGTAGGTTTGAGGAGGAGTAGAGCTGGCATGTGTGCATTGTGCTGGGAACACCGGTCAGGAGCCTGCAAGCCTTGTCAATCGAGGTCTGGACTTTGGTGAGGGCAGTGGGGTCAGCAGCCACATAGATAGGGAGCCCATAATCGACCAAAGACAGGATGGAGGAGGTGATAGCCAGCTGGAGGGCATTCTCAGGGAGGCAGTCTTTGTGGCGGTAGAGGAGTCCAATCCAGGTGTTCACAGCAGAGGACAGGGAGTTAAAATGAGAGTGGAAAGAGAGAGCTGAGTCGAAGGTGATGCCCAGATATTTGTATGCAGACACCTGTTCAATGTAGTGTAAGGTGCTGGGGAGGATGAGAAGGGGGGCAAAAAGCATAGATTTCATCTTCTTGTGGTTCAGGACCAGACAATGGTCGAGGAACCATTTTTCAGCTTGGTTGAAGGTGAATTGCAGAGAACTCTGGAGGGTGATGGGTTTGGGGTGGGAGGCAATGAGGACCATGTCATCAGCATATAGGAGCATTCTGCCCAAGCAGGAGCTGGGAGGGGTGTTGAGAAAGAGACTGAACAATGTGGGGCCCAGGATAGAACCCTGAGGGACACCTGAGCATACAGGTAGGGCAGTTGATAGGGTACTGTTTATCTTGACCCGTTGGGATCTGGCATGGAGGTAACTGGAGAACCAGGCCAGGGAGCCAGATGAGAAACCTAGCTGATGGAGGGAGTCAAGCAATAGGGGGTGACGCACAGTGTCAAAGGCCTTAAATAGGTCAATGAACACTGCCCTGGCGATGTCCCCATAGTCAAGTGCAGAGTGTATTTGCTGAGAGAACTCCAAGAGGGCTGAAGTGGTGCTGTGTCCAGGGCGGAAGCCATGCTGTTCTGGACATAGTATGTTGTATTTGGTTAGATAATCCATGAGTTGGGTGGATGCTATTTTTTCCAGGGCTTTAGAGAGTGGGGAGAAGATGGAGATCGGTCTGTAGTTGTTTGGTAATGTGCAATCTCCATTCTTATGAACTGGGGTAATTTCAGCTGATTTCCATGTGATCGGGAATTGACCGAGGCACAAAGACTGGTTTAACACGTCAGTGAGAGGGGCTAGCATGACATCTAGAGTTAGACGGAGAATCCTGGAGTCAAGGGGGTCACAACTGGGGTTGTGGCTAGAGAGCGCTTTTAGTAGGAGTGGTTTGGCATCATGGGAAGATATGGTGTGGAGGAGAAATGGGGCGATTCAGGGTGGAGGGGTTTGAGGCAGGGATAGGGTCAAAAAAGTGAACAGGAAGGACTGCACTTAGGTCAGAAAAAGCCATGTTGAGGTAGTCGGCAATATGTAGGGGGGCTGTGGTAATAGCGCCGTTGACAAGTATCTGAGAAAGGGGGAGAGCAAGTTTTTCCATTAAGCTCCTTAATATTATCCTAGAACGCTCGTGCAGAGCCCCAGGAGGAGGCCAGGGTGGTTTGGTGGTATTTGGCCTTGGTTTGACTTATGGCCCATGTGCATTGGCTACGAGCAGCATTATAGGCTTGTCTGTCTAATGTCCTACCTGACTTGACCACGACCTGCCATAGATTGTCTCGCTGCCTCAGTTGCTGGATAAGGAAGGGAGAAATCCAGGTGGCATTGTGTCTTTTGGAGCGAGTGCTGGTGAAGGGGGAAGATGTCAGAGGCCTTACAGAAGGCTCTGTTGGGGTAGGCTAGTGCAGTGTCTATATCGGTCACAAGTGAGATCGGGGACCAGTCAAGCTGGGGTAGCTACTGCTTCAGTTTATTAAGGCCCCCTGGGCGAAATGGTGGTGGTTGGTGACTTTGCATGTGGGTTTTTGCATGGGGGAGGACAAGAAACAGGATAGGGGAGTGGTCGGTGAGGGAGTTAGCTAGGATGCTAACAGACTTAATTTTATGGGGGCGATTGGAGAGTATTATGTCAAGGAGGGAGCTGGTTCCACTTGACTGATTAAATCTGGTAGGAAGAGTGACTAGTTGAGCTAAGTCAAGGGCAGTGAAGGAGTCCTTTATGTGTGCAGCAGTGAAGCCAAGCCAGTTGATATTGAGGTCACCTAGGATGAGCTGTTCAGCTTTGTGGGGCAGGGTAGAGAGATAGTCAGTAAGGGAGTGGATTGCAGGTCCTTGGGCCTGTGGGGGTATGTATCTAGTGGTAAGATAGTGAAGGCCCCTGCCCGGGTCAGGGAAGATTTTTAAGGTGATGGCTTGGGCACCATGACCGAGCTTGGGGTTAGGGAGGGCATGGCTAAGGAGAGAGTCACACAGGTAGACTGCACGTCCGCCACCACGCTCACTAACTCGATCCTCTTGGAACAGGGTGAAACTGGGGAGGGAGACAGCAGAGTCAGGGGCTGATGCAGAGAGCCAGGTCTCCACTATGGCAAGGATGTCGGGCCTGTGTTGGGTGACCCAGCACTGGAGTGCAGCAGTTTTCTTTGGGAGACTGCAGATGTTCATTGAGGCAATGTGGAGGCTGTACACAGCAGGATGCGAGTTGGGGAAGAAGCCCCAGGACCAGGGTTGGGGTGGACGTTCCCAGTCAGCAGAAGAAATAAGATAATAAGTCGGAGGAGTGGGCTACGGTGGTTGGGGTTGATGTGCGTAGGCTGATGTGAGGATCTGGAGGTGGAGGTGCAGGGGATGGGTAGGGAGCTAAGGGTAGGTATGGCTAGGATGGGGTGAGACATTCCTGCTCTGGGGGGGCGGGGGTGGGAGTGGGTGCTGGCAGAGGGTGTGGTGGGGTGATATGGTAGTCCAGTGTGCGAGGTGAGTTGGGGTTGGGAAAGGGGGAAGTGGGATAGAGGGTGGGGGTAGATGTGATATCGGGCTGATGCTGCTGGACCCATCCCTGATAGGAGTCCCATTTTTTTAGGAGGCTGCAAGTGTTGATATTGGCAGTACAACCAATGTGCAGGAGGTTGTGTAGCAATGGCTGCAGTGAGTGAGGAGAGTAAGGAACTGCTTGGCTCCACTAAGTATTTTTGCACAGTGACATTTTGTGGGTGGTCCAGGTGTTAACGGTTGCTGATTTCACCTGAGAGGCTGGGTTTCTTGTACTTAAATTCCCCACACCGCTTACAAGCGGCAGCATTCTGTTTAGCGATCATCTGTGCTGTGATTTCCCTGGTCTGAATAAGATCTAACTAGCCAGCAGAGTGAGAGACTGTTGCGAGCTGTATGGAGAGGAGGGATCAGCATTCTACCTAACGCTACAGTGAGTGAAGAGAGTAAGGAACTGCTTGACTTCACTAAGTACTTTTGCACAGTGACATTTTGTGGGGGGTTCAGGTGCTAACTGCTGCTGATTTCACCTGAGAGGTGGGGGTTCTTGTAGCTAAATTCCCCGTGCTGCTCACATGTGCGAGCGCCACTCGGAGTAGAAAATTTTTAAATTTGTTGTTCTCTGGGTAGTCAGAGAATGAGTTTTCTGTTATTTAGTTTGATTTTATTTGGGGGTTGTGGG
The DNA here is from genome assembly GCA_016271365.2 of Neoceratodus forsteri. Taxonomy (NCBI): domain Eukaryota; kingdom Metazoa; phylum Chordata; order Ceratodontiformes; family Ceratodontidae; genus Neoceratodus; species Neoceratodus forsteri. The sequence goes on from CM028131.1 coordinate 627,885,178, forward strand.
GGTAAGTTTCACTGTTTAGGTGATACTTATGATTTTAAACAGGTTAACTGTTTATTATTTCATAAAAGTGTGCATGTAATAGAGACAGGAGGTGGGGAACATTTATATCATGGTCATGTTTCATTTTATTCCATTGAGTGTTATTTACTTCAGAATATTTATTCTGTGAATGGGAGGAATTCTCAGTATTGTAAATACATTTCAGTTCTGCAAAAAGTATTTGAAGCAATGTTCTGTTTCTAATTCTGTTCAAATGACTGGATATTTGGGGATAAGTGTTTTTCTAATGGTAAAGGGTTGAGACGAATGGTCATCATGTTTTTATTATTGTCCTTTTCTGTTCATCCAAATCCAGGTCCACAAAGTAATGGTTATGGCATTGGAAACTGGGGGTGGTAACTATTACTCTTCTTTGCATATTGTTCATTTAAACATTCAAAGTTTATTGCCCAAAATGAGCTTGTTTGAAAGTTGTGTGATGGAAAATAAGTTTGATGTTATCATCCTGACAGAGACCTGGTTAAATGGCAGAATCAGTAATGATGAAATATATTTGCCAGGTTATTCTGTATTAAGGAAAGATAGAGTAGGTAAAGGGGGGGGGATGTTTGTTTTATGTTATGAATCATTTAAAATGTGTACAACATCCTTTAGACTTTAATGAACCCTCGTTTGAATCACTGTCTATTGATGTTGAAATTGGTGGGAATAAGCTGATTACCATTAGTGATGTATATCTACCACCAGGAAATCAAAAAATTGGACTTGAGTCATTTTTTTCAAACTGGGGTCATCTGCCAGTAAATAGAGAGAGATTAATATTGGGAGATTTTAATCTTAATTGGGCATCCAATCAAGCTACTGATGCTAAGAATGTATTAACTGAGTTAGGCCTTTCTCAAGTGATTGTTGATAACTACTCGTGTTAATTATCATTCTGATTATGAGTTAATATTGGATTGGCTCTTAACCAATTATCCTACACATATTAGTGTTTCAGGTGTATTACCCGACAGTCTTAGTGACCACAGTCCCATTTGTTATCATTGGTCAGTAAAAATTAAAAACCTTCTCCCTGTGTATTTAATTATCGTAAGGTTAGTGATTTAGATGAACACATTTTTTCAACAGCAATTGAGGCAGGGGATTGGTCTTTTTTGGATGATATTAAGGACACTGATCTTGCACTGGAGTCTTTTTGTAAACAGTTTATAGCATTGTGTGATGAGTTTGTGCCATGTAAGAAAATTAGATATAGGAGAGTTACTAAGGAATGGATTACCCCTAGCTTGTTAAAGATGCTTAGAACATGGAATAAATTATGGTCCAAATACCGTAAAAATAAAACTGATGTAAACCTTCAAGCCTATAAATATATACGTAATCAATGTAAAAATGAAGTTTGTAGGGCAAAGGTCAACTATTTTAGAGTGAGACTTAGATCTGACCAGGGGGGTTCTAGGGCTACATGGAATACCCTAAATTCGTTATTGGGCAGGGGGAAAAGTGTTGATCCTATGATTATTGAGTCAGAGGGTCATTTAATTAGTGATCCCTTACAGGTGGCACAGTTGTTTAATCTGCACTTTTCTAGTCTGGACAAATATAGCGCACAGGACTATCTTAATCTTGGTAACACTAATGTTTTTGAACTAATGCAAGGTGAAGGTAGTGTTGTTCCTAAGTTCTATTTTCAGACTTTATTGCCTGAGGATGTGTTTTTATATTTGTCCAAACTTAGTCCTCGTCCCTATATTGATTCTGATAATGTTGATTTTCGGATTCTCAAGAGAGCTGCTTATGTGATGGCTCCACTTATTTCTAAATTGTTTAATTATTCTCTCTCCTTTGGTGTTTTTCCAATGTTTGGAAGTGAGCTTTGGTTAAGCCTGTCTACAAAGCTAGTGTGAAGACTGATTTAAACAATTATCATCCTACATCGCTTCTTGCCCCATTGTCAGAAGTCCTAGAAAGGTTTGTTAGTGATCAGATTAATGAGTTTATGGGGAAATATAATTTCTGGACCCCTGCTCAGCATGACTTTAGAGTAAGTCATGATACTGAAACTGCCTTGGTGAGGTTCACAGGCCATGCCCGTTCCGCCATTGATAGTGGTGGTTTGGTGGCTGCAGCCTTTGTGGACCTCACCAAGGCATTTGACCTTATAGATCATGACATATTGTTACGAATGTTGTTGAAGGCTCATTTTTCTGATGATGTGATTTTGTGGATTGGACATTATTTAAGAGATGGAACCCAGAGAACCCATATTGGTGATTCATTGTCCCAGGAGAACTTAATAAGATATGAGTTTCCACAGTGGTCCATTTTAGGACCCTGGTTGTTTTCATTGTTTATTAATACATTGCCTGAAATATGTAACGATACTGAGATTGTTTTATTTGCAGATGATGCGGTATTATTTAGTGGTGGTACTGATGTTGAAAAATTATAGGATAATTTTCAGAGGAACTTTAACAATTTACACTCCTGGTTTATTAAACAAAGATTAACACTTAATTCTACTAAAACCACATTTTTGATTTTTTCTGGTCGTATAAATCATACGGATTATAATTTTGTGCTTAAAGATAATTTTGGTAATATAATAGAAAGGGTTTTTACCTTTAAGTATTTGGGTATAATATTGGATCAATACTTAAATTTTGATCAACACATTGATTTTTTGATTACTTGCCTACATCAGAGACTTGGTATGGTGTTTTGTGTCAAAAAATTTCTTGATAATGAGTCTAGGAATTTATTGGCAGACTGTTTTTTGTTTTCTTTACTCAGGTATGGTTCCACTGTTTATTCATGTTCAATTGTTAAAATGTTAAACAAACTTAGCAGTGCTTATCACAGTGTTCTACGTTTTATTACTGGCCTATCTAGGATCACTTATCATTGTACACTTTATGAAGAATCTGGTTGCTTACCTCTTAGTATTTTCTTTAAACATAGGCCTTTAACCTTTTTGCACAAGATTCAATTAGGTTTTATACCTGATAGTGTTGCTATTATGTTCCCCATCTCTGTGCACAATGTTATGACTAGAAACAGTTTAAGTAGGAAGTTTAAGCTGCCATTGATTAGATCAAATTTTATGAAGAACTCTATTCATTTTGAATTGTTGATTCAATATAATCAATTATCTAATGTAATTGTTTGTTGTACTATGTCAGGTTTTAAAAGTTTGCTTGAACAAAAGTTTTTGTCAGAGACTGTTTGTAATTGTTTCTAATGTATGTGCAACAAAATGTTTATTGATGTATTTATGTAATTTAGTTTTGTATATTGTCGTTTTATTTGTCACTGGACATCTGTGAAAATGGGCATTTTTTGCTCACAGATTTTTTTCAGTATAAAATAAATGAAATGAAAAATGAAATGAATGGGTAATTGGTTTGTGTGTATATTAAAAGACATGAGCAGGAGGAGGGGAAGGGATCTGATGATGGGTTTTCAGGTCATCTTTTTAGGGCAGTATGCATGTGACCCTCTTGTCACTTGATAGGGTGTGGATGGGGAGGGTAAGTATATGTGTGGAACCCAGGATATGGAATTACATAGCAGTGGGCTTTGCAGGATCGGGGGAGTGGCACTAGGGTGGTAGGGAGGTGAGGAGTCAGGCATCCCACTGTAGGTAGTAGACAGATGGGCATACTAGGTGCATTGGGTTGACTGGTGAGTGGAGGCTGACAATCAGGCAGATGGATGTTTTCAACACAGTTGGGGAGATTCATCAGAAAGATAGTGGGGGGAGGAGTCAGCACAGGGAAGAGCAGAGCGAATATAGGGATCACTACCAGAGACATGCTGGAATATGAGATGGGAGGAGGACCAAAGGAGGGCCAATGAGAGAAAAAGGGTGTCAGACTGTAATCTCCCTAGTGGCAAATGTGTATAATTTGCAGGTGGAGAAGTAGGCTGATTGGTTTACAGCCACACTCCCGCCTCCCTGCTGCAACTATATAATGAGGAGTCGAGCAAGGGTGGTGGTGGGGGCAGTGGGGAGCTGACACGGAGTGTCTGCGGGGTCCAACTCAGTATATCAGCACAAGCGTTGGAGCTCCCAGGTCTGGCGTTCCCGTACCTTAAGCATGGCGGTTTTGGGGAAGGGGGCTGGGGAAGGGCGACTGCTCCGATGGCCCTCATGACCTCCATTGGATCCTCAGCTTCTGTGGAGAAAGGGACAGCAGGTAAGGAGATTTATTTGAAAAAAAAAAAAGGGTGTGGCAGGTTGCAAAACAGCTGCAGTGAGTCTGCAGGGTAAACGGCTGATTACAGAGAAACGCATCCTACAAATAAATACAGTGCAGTTTAGTGGCTATTGCAACAGCGTAGGGCTTCTATGCTCAAGCCAAAAGAAGTTTAAATAAATAATGTGCTAAATTCTAGCTGATGCACTTTTGCTCCCACTGTTTCAGCAACAATCCAGCCTTCCACTACAATTTAAAGTTAATCTCCTTTCTCTGTAACAGAAGCTAATTTAATTTAATTAATTAATGCTAGCTGGTGCAATTAAAGCTCGCTCAGGGAACTAGAAACATTCCTGCCTTTCCAGTTGTAACCCCCTACAAATGAGGGTTCCTAGAAGCTTCCCTGGAGCTTGTTTAAATGCTCCATGCCTGGCTGGTGTCTGGCGTAAAGCCGATTAAATGTTGGTGCCAGTGAGTGCTCTTAGAGTCTCCGGGTACTGTCTCTTTAAGGGCTGCCTGTTTGTAGTCCTAATTAGCTGAAATGGGGGGGCTGTGTGGTTCTGTGCCCGAGTCCTGCCTGGGCTGCTCAGTAAGTGCTCCGTTCTGCCCTCGCTATGTTGTGCAGAGGGAGGCCTCTGGAAAGATGTAACTGGTTATTGATAATAACTTAGAGTAATAATGATAATGTGGTCATTCTAACCTGCCTTCTTTGCAGTAAAGACTGTTCCGATTATCTCCTCCATTTTGGTCCCGAACTGCCGAGTTGGACCAATCAGTACATTGGAACTCTAGTAGAGCCGTCTGACCAATAGAGGGACTGCTTGTAATTTTGGGGAAAGGCATTATGGACTATGGCACTTTTTCGGGCCACTGAGGGCCAGAGGAATTGACTGGCATGTGACGCTAGCCAATGGAATCGGGTAGTGCCCAAACTGTAAGGAGTGCTCCATGCTGTTAGGGGCAGAATTGTTGTGACTGAGAAGGAGAAGGGAGCTCTGAGCTTCTGCGCCGTTTGAGTGTTCACGCGGGAAGCGCATGAAAGGCCTGAGGCGGCCGTTTTGCCTTGTAAATGCTTCGGACTAAATCCGCCGGCGTGCAGTTGGAGGAGGCTGTGTAGGGACACAGCTACTTACCAGGCTTCACCTGAGGGGGACTGGAGAATCTGCTGAATCGTGCTCGGTCCATCAGGATGTTTGGAGTGGCTGCTACCGCCCGAAGTGGCTGTGAGTTCGTTCAGGTCCTGAAAGCCGCTGCCTGGTATGGTACACCTCTGTTGTTCGCCATATAAATGTGTGAGGAGGCTTCTGAAGTTCAGGCTCAGCCCTGCAAGTGGTGAAGGAAGGGTGTCTGCTGGAGTTGTGAGTACTGGATCAGGGCAGCTCCCTGCTCAGCTTACAAGCAGTAGCCATATGTCATTTTTGCTGTACTGTTGACTGCACTAATAGATCTTTCTGCTCATTCTGATCTGCTCCGGAGAGTGAATGCTCCTTTGTGTCAGGACCCCAACCTTTTGGTCCCATTACTGTTTAAGTTTCTGACGATCTCACCCCAACACCACACCCATATAAAATAAATAAAGACTACACACTGACGTTTTAAATAGTAAGCCCAGATCAGGAATGTAGTATGCAATGTCAACTGTGCTGTCATGCCAACAATTTATCCTGCCTAGAATCTTTGAGCACTTCAATTAGAAATGTAATGTAGGCTCATAACTTTGTTTTGGTTTTTTATATTTTTACACCAAATTAGAAAGGGAAGGGATCAGATCCATTTCAGTGCAGTAGCTGCTCCTTGCTGCTTTTAAACTGCTTTTTGTTGATTTCACTTGGTAGCGGCTTATTTTTTTTCCTTAATACTTCTAAGGGGCTAACTGTTGGAATTTTGAAACATATTTTCATGTACTGTAAGTTGGCTGATTTGTCTTGTTGTTTCACTTGGTAGCAGGCTTGAGTTTTACTTCTTCAAATGGGCTAGCAGGGAACTGTTTGGAAGCTGTTAAAACTTTGAAACTTATTTTGGTGTGCTTTAAGTGGGGCTGTCATTTCTTTAAATTGAAGGCCTGTTTCTTCTGATTTCAGACCTATTTTGTTGTGCTTTTATTGGGTCTGTTCTGATGGGGCTGTTTCTTTGAACTGGAAACTTATATCTTCTAATTTCAAGCCTATTTTGGTGTGTTGGTGAGGCTGTTTGAATTGGAGACCTGGTTCTTCTGGTATCAAACCTATTTTTTGTGCTTTTAATGGAGCTGTGGTTGTTTTTTTCTGTCTTCACTAGCTGCAACATTTAGTGCATAGTGGGGGAAGGGTGCTAATTGTCTGGCCAGAGATCTCAGCTACCTGTTTGTTTCTGGAAGGCACGGGCCGGTCCCACCTTTCCTGCCCCTCTTCCCACCCACCCCAGGTACAACATTTCCTTTATACCGGGGGTTCTGACATCACTTCCCCAAAAGGGCAAAGGACATGCACCTGTTATAGTAGAAGCAGACATCCAGGAAAGGAGCAGCAGCGAGTGAAGAGGTGACTGCTATCTCCGTCTAAGGGAAGTAACTTCAACACAAGGAGCTTTCATTTTTACCTGTTTGCATTGGTGTTTGCATCATGGAAGGGAGGGGTAGGAGTTAGAAGGAGGCTGTGCAATAGTTGCTTACAGTTTCTTTTTGATTGTGGACAGGAGGGATAGGAACTTAAAAGGCAGCTGCTCAGTCTGTCTAAAGTGTATGACAAAGGGGCAAGGGAAATTAAGAAAAGGAGAAGAATGTTTTGCAATGATAGAGGGGGAGAGGGGAGATTTGGGGAGTGTTAGGTATCCTTCATCTGGAAGGGTGAGGGGTCACTGGAGGGCAACAGGAGAAATGGGTAGGGTGGTAGGCTGCAACAACTGCGGTGCCCCAGTCTTTCCAAAAATTGCGTGGAGGGTAGGGGGATGTTTAGTGTGCAACCAAATAGAGAAACTTAAAAAGGAGATTGAGGGTCTGCAGGAGGAGCTAAGACAGGCAAGACAGACTGGAGGAGGTTATAGCCCAACATTGGAGGGAGAGAGGAGGGGAAATGAAGAGGGAGGGCTATTTGGGCCAACAGGAGGAGGAGAGGGTCAGAAGAAGGGACGTAGAGACAGGAGGGCCCAGGCCAAGAAGAACGACATCAGGGGAAACCAGGTCAAGGGAAAGAAGACAACAGTAAGGAGGAGAAAGGGACTGGTATGGGGAGGAGGAGAAGTGGCAACAGTCATGGCGTCAAAAGGAAGAAATGGGCTACTATGAGGAGAGAAGAAGTGGGCATTGGAGAAGGGTCTTCAGAAAATCATTTTGCAGTACTAGAGGGAAAGGAGGAGGGAGGTGATGAAATTGGAGGAGTATCTGATAGAAGTCTGGATGAAACTGGAGTGGGGGGAAGTTCTGCTAGGGGAATTACAACAGGGGAAGAAGGGGGCACTACTGTGCAGGAGGAAGAGGAGGAGCCAGGAGCAAGAGGTGGGGAGGAAGGGAAGCAATCAGTTAGAAAGAGGGGTGGAATCTTAGTGCTGGGGGACTCAATACTAAGAGGAGTCAGGTGGGGTAGCAAAGGGGAGAGATATAGTTGGATTTGGGTGGAAGCCATGCCGGGAATGACAACAGAAAGAGTGGGACAGTCTGTTCTAAAATATGCTAGAAGGGGCAGGGAGAAGCCTCGTTCAATTATACATTTGGAGACGAACGACCTGGCTGACAGGATGGTAGATATAGACCAGAGGAGGTTTGAGGAACTAGGAAAATTATGTGAGGGTGCAGGAAGATCAGTAACTTTCTCAGAGATACTTCCAGTGCCCAGGGCAAGCACAGCAAGAAAATGGAGAATAAAGGATTTTAACGAATGGCTAAGAACCTAGTGTCATGCTAAAGGGTATGGGCTGGTGGGGTGGGTGGGGACCGACCTGGGAGGACAGTAGTCTCTATGCCAAGGATAAACTACACTTGAGTGAGGAGGGAAAGAAAGTGTTGAAACAGAGGATGGAAGAGTACATAGACAAAGTTGGGAATTTAAACTAGGAGTGGGGGGTGGTAAGTGGGCAAGGGACATGCAGAAACCACAGGTTGGGAAGCCATATGAGCTTACCCACCATAACAGTGACACAGGACAAAGGGCAAGTACTAGTGGTGATGCTAGTAAAGGAGGGCAGAAGAGGAAGGGGTGGAAGGTGGTCACCCTGAATGCTAGGAGCCTTGGGAAGAAAACTGCAGAGCTACAGACTCTCATGGCAGAGGGGGAGGTGGACATTGTAGCCATCACCAAAACATGGGCCACCCAATACAATGACTGGGACCTGTCAATACCAGGGTACAGGATATTTCGTAGGGATAGAATGATTGGGAAGTTGGGGGTGGCACTATATGTGAGGGATAACCTGAAGTGTGTATGGGAGGAAGGGGAGGAGGGTAGTACAGAGTCACTATGGATGCAAATCCAGGATTCCATGAATAGGGCTCTCAGGATGGGAATGGTGTACACACCACTCTCTCAGACAGAAGAATTAGATGGGGAGCTAGCAGGACAGACCAGGAGGACCTGTGAGAAGGGTAGTGTGGTGATTGTGGGGGACTTCAACATACCAGGAGTGGATTGGAGTACCCCAACAATCAGGAAGAGAAGGGAGCAGGTACTGCTGGATGCCTTCAAGGACAGGTTCCTGATGCAAATGGTCAGCGAACCAACCAGATTAGGGAATACCCTTGATCTCGTGCTGACAAATGGGGAGTTCGTGAGGGAACTTAGGGTGAAAGAACCACTGGTGGGGAGTGACCACCACTTAGTATGGTTCATGTTGGATGTGGGTAAAGAAGGAGTGGACTCTGGCACAAGGGTGCTGGACTTCAGGAGGGCTGACTTCAGGAGGATGGAGGAAGTGGTAAAGGGTACCTGGCCAGAATTCAACCTAGTATGGGCACTAACAAGAGGTGGGAGCTCATAAAGCTGGGGATAGTGGGGGAAACCAGAACCTGAAGCAAGGCCCAGAGCAAGAAGGCTAGAGCAAAGAAACATAGCTGGGTGAGCAAGGAGGTCATGGAAAATGTAAGGAGTAAAAGAGCTGCCTTTAGGAGGTACAAAAAAACAGGGAGAGAGGAGGACAGGGAGGAGTACCTGAAAGAATCGAAGGAGGTGACAAGGGCAGTAAGGGCAGCCAAGGTGTCTATGGAGCTCAGGCTGGCACAGGGCATTAAGAAGGGGGTGAAGGACTTCTTCAGGTGCGTCAAGGAGAAAAGGAACTGTAAGGACCGTATAATAAGGATTAGGAAAGAGGGGGTTTGGTGGAAGCGAGGTGATAAGGCAGAAGCACTAAACTATTACTTTTGCTTGGTATTTACTAAGAAGAAGAGGGGGTGATACCCAAGGGGGGAGGGAGGGCAGAAATAGAGGGGGAGGAGGTGATGGATGGGGAAATCATGGAGGGCAGAGTTCTGGAGGGTTTGAGAGCACTGAGGGTGGACAAGGCACCAGGCCCAGATGGCATCCATCCCAGGGTACTGAAGGAGCTGGCAGAGGTCCTGGCGGGACCTTTGGCACATGCTATCGAGGCACAGGTCAGGAAGCATAGAGAAAACCCAGGAGCAGTTGTAAAATTCCACAAAACTGTTTATTTGTAGCAGTAACATAAAATAAACCTGTTCAGAATAACTATATACAGAAGTAAAAATAAAATCTTTCTTATAAAAAAAAATCTCCCTTGCAGCTCAGCTTAGCTGTATTTGTAAGTCTTTTTCAACCCCCATCCCTTGCAAGCATCCTGTTTTTTGTAAATTTCAGGAGCTGCTAGAACATTGAGAACTTCCTGAGGTCCCCACAGCAGCTACAAAAGGCTGAGACATTCAAGTAACCTCCACTTTTCTACAATTATCTCAAATTATAAATATATACACATTTCAACAGTAATATCATATTTTCTAAACAAAAGTGATCCCATTATCCATTTAATTTCCATATATTGATTTGTACATATTCTTATATTACCAGGTATAGATACGCAAGGGAGGAAAAACAGAAAGCAAGAGAAAAAAACAGACACAGTGAGAGGCAAAGGATTGCGAGACTGTTCGGGTTGATCAAGTTCAAAGTCTCACAGGAAAATTTTGTCGTGCAACCACACAGAAGAGACAGAAAAGGAAAGAATACAGATCCTTGCATTTAAACACTTTCTCCAAAACAAATGGGGCAGGGTCCTATGCTACCCTGTCACATATACTCCCCCTCTTTAAAAGGGAACCTATTTTATTAAACAGGTTTCCAAAACTCTTTATTTTCTAATAAGCACATTTGCATCCCTTTTTTTAACAGTACAACAAAAAGTACAGTTGAAACCCATACTTTAGGTATTTTTTTTCCAACCATAAGAACCCTCAATTCCTGATTCTTATCTTGACAGAAAATCAGCATTGCGATTCTCTTTGCTAGATTTGTGAATCACAGAGAATTTAAATGGCTGCAGTGCTAGGTACCACTGCGTGATTCTGGAATTTTTATCTTTCATCTGGTTAAGCCAACAGGAGGATTGTAATCAGTTACAAGAACAAAATCAGTTCCTAGTAAATAAAATTTGAGGGACTCCATGGACCACTTTGCTGCTAAGCACTCCTTTTCGATAGTGGAGTACCTTTTCTCTCTGTCATGCAACTTCCTACTTATTTACAGAATAGGATGTTCTTTCCCATCTATATTTTGACTTAGGACAGCACCTAGGCCTACCTCAAATGCATCTGTTTGTAGCAGAAATGGTTTCTCAAAGTCTGGGCTTCTTAAAACAGGAGCTGAACATAATGCAGCCTTTATGGCTTGAAAAGCTTCATCACACTCTGGAGTCCATTTCACATTATTTGGGTACTGTTTCTTTGTGAGTTCAGACAGGGGAGTAGCTAATTCAGCAAAGTTGGGAACACATCTCCGATAATAACCAGCCAGCCCTAAAAATGACCTGACATGTTTCTTTGTTTTAGGTACAGGGCTGTTAGCTACAGCTTCTATTTTAGAAATCTCTGGTTTGACTTCTCCATTTCCCAACACATAGCCCAAATATCTGGTTTCCTACACGCCCAATGCACATTTAGTAGGATTAATAGTCAGACCTGCATTCTGATAGCTTGGATAACTGCTTGTAGGTGTTCCAGGTGGCTTTTCCAGTTGGGACTGTACACCACGACATCATCCAGGTGCGCAGCACAATAACCAGTGTGAGGGGATAAAATGACATCCATGTATTGCTGGAAAGTAGCTGGCACACCATGTAAACCAAATGGCATGGTGGTGAACTGATAGAATCCTATAGGGGTAGCAAATGCAGTTTTGTCTCTGGATTCTTTAGCTAAAGGTATTTGCCAGTAAGCCTTGGTGAGATCGAGGGTACTGATATACTTTGCACTTCCCAAGTCTGTCCACCAAATCATCTATTCTGGGCATAGGATAATTGTCCAATTCTGACACTTGATTAAGTTTCCTAAAATTAAGGCAGATTCTAACACCCCCTTCTTTTTTGTTTACAATTACCATGGGAGATGACCAAGCACTCCTCGACTCCTCAATGATACCCAGTTCTTTCATTTTATGTATTTCCTTAACCACATCAGCTTTTAACCTCTCTGGCAACCTGTATAACTTTTGCCTAATAGGATGAGCATTTATTGTCACCATTATGTGCTCAACCCCTTTTGCTCGGCCTGGTACCATGGTAAAAGTAGTGTTAAATGTCTTTAGCACATTACAAATGTCTGCAGTTTGTTCTGAGGTTAAGGAAACATTCACCTTTATAGGATCAGCATTTATAGTTTGTTCCAGTCTATCATAAGCTACATCAATATTTTCCTTATTAGTTTCTGGTAAAACTAGCAAGGCAGCTTTTGTCATTTTTTCAACCCATTTCTTGAGGAGGTTAGCATGGTATATCTTAGAAGGATTTTTCTTGTCACGGGTTTCAATCTCATAGTTAACAGTGCCAGTATGTCTAAGAACCTTATATGGCCCTTGCCACTTCATTAATAACTTATTTTCTGTTGTGGGTAACAGTAGCAAAATCTTTTCACCTGGCTTGACAACTTTTTCTTTTACCCCATGGTCATAATATACTTTCTACTGATTTTGAGCCTCTTCCTTATTACTATGGGCAATTTCAACATATTTTGCCAGCTTCTTTCTTAGGGCACACATATAAGAAGATATAGGTTGTTTCTGAGTGGGGTTATCTTCCCATGTTTCTTTTATCATATCCAGTGGCCCTCTTGGCTGCCTACCACACAGCATTTAAAATGGCGAAAACCCTGTTGATGCCTGTGACACTTATCTGTAAGCAAAAAGTAGGTAAGGCAAGTACTGGTCCCAATCTTTCCCTTCCCCTTTTACAAACCTTTTTAACATGCGTTTTAGGGTTTGGTTAAAACGCTCAACAAGACCGTTTGGCTGAGGATGATAGGGGGAGGTTCTTACGGCAGTGATACCTAGCAGTCTGTACAGCTCTTTAAGCAGTGCAGCACCAAAATAACTACCCTGATCAGTAATAATTTCTTTAGGTATGCCCACTCTGCTGAAAATTTTGGCTAGCTTTACTGCAACTTTTGGGGCTGTAACAGTACACATTGAAACTGCTTCTGGGTATTGAGTAGCATAGTCGCATACTACCAGGATAAATCTATTATCCTTTTTACTTTTGTCTAAAGGACCAACTACATCCATTGCAATTCTCTCAAAAGGCACATCTAATAAGGGTAGGGGTACCGGGGACACCTTGTCTTTTCTAGTGACTGGGGCTACTTTCTGACACTCAGCACAGGAATTACAATAGGTAGCAACATCTTCATGAATTCCCGGCCAGTAAAATCTGTACAGCAATCTGGCAAGGGTGCGATCCTTCCCTGAGTGACCAGCCATAGGATTATCCTGTGCTATCTGTAACAATTCTGTTATATACTTCTGTGGTATAACTAATTGTTCTGTCTGTTCCTGTGTCTGAGGTTTAACCCAAACTCTGTACAGTAATCCATTACATTTTTTAAACATTGGTCCACCCTGTTTTGGTTTTACCCTTAGCTGCTTGAAATAACACTGGAGAGAAACATCGTTAGCTTGCTCTGAAAGAAAATCACAGTCAGTTATCAATTTAGTGTCAGCATTTTCATATTTTAACCCTTCATGTCCATCATTCATTTGTTGTCACAATTTTTTCAGGCTTTGTTTTCCTTTCGTGGATTTCCAGATCTTGGAGCTGTGCTCAAGCAAGTCCAAATCGAAATCACTGAAAGGAAAAGTGTCCCCACTGTCTGAAATTTTCTTTGCCTGAGCTCTTGTCACCACAACTGCTGAAACATCAGGATTTATTCCCTCTTTGATCAATTCAGTAAATCCTGGAAGGTAATTTCCAATAATCACAGGTACAGATAACTTTGGTACTACCCCCACTTTCATTTGGTGTGACACACCCATAACGGTCAGAGTCACTTGGGTGGTGGGATAGCATCGAGTGTCCCCCGTGGATGCAGATGACACCAGTACCTGGTCCCTTTGCACAGTGTTTTCCCAGCACTTTACATGCACTAGGGTCTGTCTGCTTCCCGAATCAATGAGTCCTTTTACAGTCTTATTCCCCACCGCCACATCTGTTAGGTACTAGCCTCAGTTTGCCAAGGACAAATCTGCTCCAGTGCCACTTGCTTTATTACGGCAGTTTCTTGCAAAATGGCCTGGCTTATTACAGTTATAGCAGATAACATCTTTTGACACAGATTTGTTACCCCCACCAGAGTTCTTATCAGGCTTGAAGTTTAAATGGGTAAAAGAGTGTCTTACTGGTGCTTGGCTGTTACCTCGCTGCAGTGGCATCTGTCTGGCCATTTGGTAGTCCTCAGCCAAAGAAACAGCTTTTTTTCCCATTCTCTGGTCAGTGTTCCTTTACCCACAGCTGCACATCTGTAGGTAAGATGTTGATGAATTGCTCCATGGCAAATGTGTTCGATGATCTGTGGGACTGTTTTGCTCTCTAGTTGGATCCACTTCATCAGGAGTTCTCTGAGTCGGGTGAAGGCTTCTCGAGGATTGCCAACCGAGTTGTACCTCAGAGATTGAAATCTCTGCCTGTAGGTCTCTCTGGAGATGTCGTACCTTTTCAGGATTTCGCTTTTCACCAGGTTATAGTTTTCTGACTGTGCAATGTCCATAGTGCTGTAGGCAAGCTGGGCTTTCCCTGTCAGGTAGGGTACCAGTCTGATTGTTCATTGCTGCTTTGGCCACTGGCAGGCTGTGGCAACTCTTTCAAAGGTTGTCAGGCATGCCTCAGTATCATCTGAGGGACACAACTTAGTAAGTTTAATGTCCTTTAGGTTGCTTGCATTTTGTTGCTTGTCTGAATCTGTGCCGGATCCTTTGCCTTAGATAGCTTGTAAGGCATCCAGCTATCACTGCTCCTGTTGTTGCATCTCTTCGCTCATCCATTGCTTCTGTTGCTGCATTTCTTCTCTTCTTCATCTTGTGCTTCTAAATGCTGAATCTCTTTTTCTCTCTGTGTCTCAATCTCTTTTTGTTTTATAGCCCACAGTTTGAAAAAGTCCATCAGGCTTTCAGGTTCTGTCACTGCCTGTTCTTTTTCCATGACTTGTGCTCACTGTACAATCTCAGATTGGACTACTGTTGTGGCTAGTTTGGATGCCATTCTTCTGGTAACCACTCCTGGACTTGCTGCTGCAGAATCCATAACTTCCTCTGTGCTTCCCTGGTACTAGGTCCAGTACCCACGAACAAATCTTCTGTCTTAGGGTATGCACAGCTTAAATCCCACTTAGGCTGACACCATCTGTCGTCAAGGCACAGGTCACAAAGCATAATTTATTTATTTATTTAGATTTTGATAACCGGGTAAGCTCACTGAGACCTGATGTCCCTTTTTCAGGAGTGGCCCGGATTAGTTACAGACAATAATTACATATATTGGCAGGAGTACACAGTAGTACATACATTGGCAGGAGTACACACTATCTGGAGCATACATTGAATAGGATATAGAGTACATTACAGAGCATGTCAGTTACATACACATAATAGCATAGCAAATAAATCAGACATATGACATCTTAACCAACAGTGCTTTAGGAGAGAGGTGGTAACAGTAATATGCAGGATGTATTGCCGGCTAGTAGGCTGACTGCCATGGGACAAGCAAGTTTCAGCCACCAAGACTAAATTCCGGGCTAGCGGTTGCAGCCACAGAGACTGAGCTCTAGCAGGAATACTTTCAGGACGGACTTAAAACCCTGAATAGTACAACAATTAGCCAAGCCAACAGGGGAGAAGGTTCCATAAATGGGCAGATCATACCTAAAGGGGCATTTGCCATAGTTAGTTCGGACATGAGGGATGTCTAGGGGATGGCCAGTGGAGGATCTCAGGCTCCAGCCCTGGACTTTGGGATTTAGCAGCCCACGCAGGTGAGAAGGAGGGCCAACAGTGGTAAATTTGAAGGTCAGGCTCAAGGAGGAGTAGGCTAGTTTTTGTCGCATAGAAGGCCAGTGGAGATCAGCAAGGACCTCGCAGTGGTGCCTTCTTGTGGAGGAGTTGGTGGCAAAATGAGCCACCCTGTGATAGAGTGTAGTAAGCTTTCTTTGTTTGCCCTCCCTTAGGGAATGCAGAAGGAGAGCCCCATAGAGGAGGGAGGGGGAGTGGGGTGCAGTTAGATATGGCACAACGAGCCTTGAGAGAAAGAGAGTCACCCAGCCTATAAAGAAGTCCTAACTTCTGGTGGGTGGACTTAACAACAGAGTCAATATGATGCTGGAAGGTCATTGCCTGAATAAGCAGGACTCCGAGGTACTTGATCTTGTCTGTGACCTCTGTTCACTTCCCTTGGGCAGTATGAAGCTGCAAGATGCCACTACTGTCTGAGCCAAGGCATCTGGACCCAAACAGGACTACCTTCGTTTTTTCTTCAATCATTACAAGTGAGTTTGTGGAGAACCAGGCTTCCAGTGCAGCAAGACCGGCCTGGAGGTTGGCACTGATTATGGTAGGAAGCAGATCACTGCAGTAGATGACAGTGTCATCTGCATAGAGGATAAGGTTGTTCCTCCCACCAACCCCTTCTATATCATTGACAAAAAGAGTAAATAACAGGGGACCAAGGGTCGAGCCCTGTGGTACCCCGGAGATTACCAGTGTAGCAATAGACTGGGTTCCTCTCCATAGGACTTTTTGAGTTCGGTTGAGCAGATAGCTCTCGGACCATATAACAGAGAGCCCATTCAGTCCAAGTAGGTGAAGTTTAGTGAGGAGAAGTTCATTGCTGACCAAGTCAAATGCCTTGGATAAATCAATGAATAGAGCCCCGGTTGGGGAACCTTGGTCCATTGTGTCAAGGATGTCCACTGTGAGCAGGATAAGGGCTGTATCAGTGCCATGGCCTTTCCTAAAGCTGTGTTGAATGTCAGCTAGGAGTAGGTGCCTTTCAAGGTAGTCCTGTATTTGATTGTAGACCAATCTCTCCTGCATCTTCGCTACTGGGCAGAGAATGGAGATTGGTCTGTAGTTCCCCACATTGTCTCAGGGCCCTTTTTTGTGAATGGGGACAATGGTTGCCACCTTCCATTTATCTGGGACCTTTCCTTCGAGGAGGGACCTGTTGATAAGCAGGGCAACTGGGTGGGAGATAGCCAGAGCTGCAGCCCACAGGAGTCTAGGTTCAAGCAGGTCATGTCCCGGAGAGGAGTCCGGGTTTATACGTTGCAGAAGGGGAAGTATCTCAGCGGACTTGACCAGCTTCAAGTGAAACTGGGGTCGGGAGAGTTCCCAGGCGGTGCCTCTGTTGCTGGGGCACCTGAGGGCAGGTGGGGTTTGATTACTCCAGGATTAGAGAAAGCAGCACTAAATGCCTTTGAAATTAAGGTAGGGTCATTGGTTAGGGTATCACCAACCTGGAGTGCACCCTCTTGGGCACTGGGGGCACCCTTTATCAGCAGGTTAATTTGGCCCCAGAATCTCTTGGGATCCCGTAGGTGCCTAGACTGGAGATCTCGTAGGTATTTAGATTTAGCCAACTTGGAGGCTTTCTTGCACTGATTCCTCAGTTCTCTATACCTCTCCCAGTCAGTTTTCCGGCCTGTGGATTTGTATTGACACCAGGCCCAATCCTAAAGCAACATGCTCCATTTGAGGCTAGGGTTAAGACATCTGTAGCATTTACGCTGTACCTTCAGTTTCTTGTGGAGGGCGTGTATATTGGCCACCGACATAAAAGTGTTGGTAAAGAAGTCAAGCGCCTCATCTAGGGTAGAGAGGGAGATAAGTGGATCCCATTTTATGACGCATAGGTCAGAGCAGAGAGCCTCCGAAGAGAAAGAAAACCCAGGAGCAGTTGTAAAATTCCACAAAACTGTTTATTTGTAGCAGTAACATAAAATAAAATAGACCTGTTCAGAATAACTATGTACAGAAGCAAAAATAAAATATTTCTTGTAAAAAAAAATCTCCTTGCAGCTCAGTTTAGCTGTTTTTATAAGTATTTTTCAACCCCTGTCCTTTGCAAGCATCCTGTTCTTTGTAAATTTCAGGAGCTGCTAGAACATTGAGAACTTCCTGAGGTCCCCACAGCAGCTGCAAAAGGCTAAGACATTTGTACTATAGTATCCTCCACTTTTCTACAATTATCTCAAATTATAAATATATATATACACATTTCAACAGCAATACCATATTTTCTAAACAAAAGTGATCCCATTATCAGTTTCATTTTCATATATTGATTTGCACATATTCTTATATTGCCAGATGTTGGTATGCAAGGGAGGAAAAACAGAAAGGAAGAGGAAAAAAAACAGAGACAGTGAGAGGCAAAGGACTGCAAGACTGTTTGGGTTGATCAAATCCGAAGTCTCACAGGAAAATTTGGTTACGCAACCACACAGAAGAGACAGAAAAGGAAAGAATACAGATCCTTGCATTTAAACACCTTCTTCAAAACAAATGGGACAGGGTCCTGTTCTACCCTGTCAGAGCACAACTATTTAATGCCTCACTACACTCAGGGTGTGTACCTCAGGATTGGAGGATGGCTTTTGTGGTGCCCCTCCACAAGAGCAGCCCCAAGGAGGAACTACAGACCAGTGAGCCTCACATCCATCTTGGGTAAGCTAATGGAGACTATCCTGAAGGAGGGGCTGGTGGCCCTCCTTGAGGCTAAAGGACTACATGACAGCAGACAGCATGGCTTCGTAAGTGGCAGATCCTGCCAAACCAACCTGGTGGAGTTTTGTGACTAGGTAACTAGGCAATTGGACAGGCACATGCAGTAGATATCCTGTACCTGGACATCAGTAAGGCATTCGACTCTGTGCCGCATGGGAGGCTGGAAAGTAAGTTAGAAGGCACAGGGGTGGATGCAAAGCTGGTGAGATGGGTAGGGAACTGGCTTCATGAAAGGCAACAGGGGGTGGTGGTGGGTAGGGAGTTCTCATCCCCAAGGGTAGTGATGAGTGGTGTTTCACAGGGTTCGGTGTTGGGACCAGTGTTGTTTGGGATATTCATTGCAGACATATCATTGGGCATAAAGAGCAAGATCAGTCTGTTTGCTGATGACACCAAGATGGGCGTGGTGGTGGGTGACCTAGGGGGATGGCAGGGGTTGCAGGATGAGCTGGCAACTGGGGTTCAATGCCAAAAAGTGCAAGGTGCTGCATTTTGGGGTGAAAACCCAAGGAGGAGTTACCAGCTGGGGGGAGTGCAGCTAGCTGAGACAGAGGAGGAGGAGAAAGATCTGGGAGTGCTCATTACGGGGTCAATGAACAACTTGGCACAATGTAGGAAGGCAGCTGCAAAGAGCAACAGAATGTTGGGTTGCATTGCAAGGGGTATATCCTCGTGGAGGCGGGAGGTATTCTGCCACTGTATAGATCATTAGTTAGACCACTCCTGGAGTACTGCGTTCAGTACTAGCGCCCGTATCTGAAGAGGGACATTACGTTACTGGAGGGGGTGCAGCGCAGGGTGACAAAGATGATCAAGGGGCTGGGGGACTTATCATATGAGAGGAGGCTGAGTGAGTTGAACATGTACTCGCTGGAGGAGAGGAGGGACAGGAGAGATATGATTGAAACCTTCAAGTACATGAAAGGAATAAACAAGACTGGTACGAAGTGGCTGTTCAAAGTGAGGGAGGGGTGGGACACCCAGGGCCATAATATGAGACTGGAGGGAGGAAGGTTCAGGAGGGAGATGAGGAGACACTTTTTTACAGAAAAGGTGGTAGCTGGGTGGAATGCGATACTGGCAGAAGTGGTATCCAGTAGAACAGTGGACTGCTTCAAAAGGGGCTGGGATAGGGCAAGGGAGAGGGTCAAGGGAGGAGAAGGATGGGAAGGAAGGGCAGCTGCAGAATAAGGCATGCTAGCTGAACATTCAAGCAGACTTGATAGACCACTAGGCCTTTATCTGCTGGCAAATTTCGTATGTTTGTAATATAACCTTCTTATGACCCCACCTCATGAGCAAGGGCAGAGAAAATTTTCCATGATTTACTGCAGCTAACGGGTATGTTTTCCCCACAGCTGCAGAAAAATGTTATAGCTGCTGGGACCAGGCATAACATCTACTGCCCTACTCCTCTTCTTTTTTTTTTTTTTTTTTTACCAGGAGAGACACTAAGCTGAAAGCTTCTTCACAGGTGTAACCTGGGAGCACAAGGAAGTTAAATGACGTACTCAGGTCACACAGTATGCAAGTGGGGGCCATGGGATTCAAACACAAATTTCCAGATTTGCAGCTCAGAGCCTTAAACCACTGCACTATACTGCCTCCCAAACTGCCTCTTCTTCCCCATGTTGGCACACATCCATCTTTCTCCTTGATGAAGATGGAACTGAAGTACTTGTTCAGTACCTCTGTTTTCCCCCATTCTCCTCCACCAACTCTTCCTCATTCTGAAGCCTAAAATCATGTCCTTCTTGTCTCTTTTCTCACTCATATAGCAAAAAGAGGCCTTCTACCCCTTCTTAATTCCCACAGCTATCTGCAGTTCCTTCTGTGCCATAACCCTCAGTATTGCCCTACTTGGCTTACTAACCAACCATAGGTAATTCTCTTTGTCCACCTCTCTCTCCTGGTGTTTTTAAATTTCCTATATGGTAGCCTGTTTTCCCTTACAGCCTGGGTGACCCCAGAGCTCAACCAGTTAGGTGCTTTGGCCCTTGAGTTCTTCCCCTGAGCCTAACCCACTCCTCTGTGGTGACCCTCAGTCCCTCCTTAATGATGGACCACCTTTTGTCCACCCCATATCTGCTCCGATGCCTGCCAGGTGCCTCCTTAGCATCTCGCCCATCTTCCCAAAGTCGGCCCTCCTAAAGTTCAGGATTTTGATCTTAGTGGGGATGTTTTCCCTGTCCATATACAACCTGAATCACACTGTGTTATGATCACTCCCACCCAAGGGCTCCTTGACCATTATTTCCTACATGTGCTCCCATTCGTAAGCACCAGGTCAAGGATTGCTCCCTCCCTGGTGAGTTCTGAGATGACCTGAGTAAGGAACCCACTCTGCAACACCTCTAGGATCACCTCACTCCTGGCACGTGTAGGTGGTAAGCTCCAGTCTCTTAAACTAATGTGCGATGAACTCTGACTTACTCAGCTTATTTTGGAACCAATGATGCCCAATCCAATAACCTCCGGCACTCTTCTATATTAGATATTATCCTCAGCAGCAGACCTCAAAAAAGGAACATAACCTTTGTATTTCATAATGAATTCAGTAACCATAATGTGGCAGGCTGGCCAGCCCACCAATGCAGTACTAGTGCTACCGCTTTTGTCACCAATCACCTGAGTTCAGGAGCGAGTCTGAAGAGTCAGAGGCTCAGCCTGGGGGAGGAGGGTAGAGTGTGTGGTGGACAGCTCTCCTCCTCTGGATGGGGTGTGTTCTGACTCCCAGCAATATCCTGATTCCTGGTGGTGGCTGGGAGTCAGTGCACTAGCGAGCCATAGCAGTGCAGCCATTGGTGTTTGAGGTGTACATCATCACTGTGTGTGGGAGTGTTCCCTGTGTGCTGTGGACAGTATTACATGTCCTCATTACAACAGGTAACAAAGCAAGAAAACCCCCATGATTCAGCAGAGTGAATCCTGGCTACAGGCTTGTCCCGCTCTCTCCAAGTATTCCTGGATTACCATATTTCTACTCCCTCCACTCTCACCCCATCAGTGGGGGTCCCACCATGTGGGTCAAAATGGTCTCCCATGGGATGCAGGGGGGTAGGCTGGAGACATAACAGGGGGATGATATGGGGTAAATCCTCGTTGGATCTGGGGAGCCAAAAATAGGTAAAAAAAAAAAAGTGATTGATGCATCAGGGGCACAAAGAAAACGAGGAGTCAGTCATCATTTATTTTTAAGTGACGCCTCACATGCGTCTGTGAATCAGACTTCCTATGTGTTATAGCTGCCATTAATTGCCAGAGGTTTTACCTAATACCATCAATACACAAAGCTGTTGAGCTTTTAGCCAGCAAGTTCTTAAAGTTATAAATATGCATGCACACCTTGTGAAATTCTGGACATAGCACACAGTAGAAGCTGCCTGTGGTTTAATCAAGAGCTAAAAACATCCTTGAGCGATAGAGATTTATGTTGGGCCAAAGCCAGGTCTACTAAATAACTTCATGACAGGTTAGTCTTCAGACAAAACCAAAAACAGTGTACCAAATAGATTGAAATATTTAAAGCCAACTGTTATTTAAAGATTTTGGAGGCTGATAAAAGAGATGCATCCACATTTTGGAAGTCTGTTAAGTCTTTAGAAGAGAGGCCATTCCATCATCAATACATCAAAAATTAGATTCCTTATGCACAATTTGCAAGCACCTTACAGCAGAAAAAACAAAAATCACTCAAGGTAATCTACTTCCTTTGATAGAGTGTCTCCATTATTATGGCTGCTGCTCTGAGTATGATCTTTGCAAGAACAAGCATTGGTCAATTCCGAATGTTTGTCTGCATGTTGTGTCAGGTAAGTTTTGGTTGTATTACAGAGAATGATGAAGGCTTTGTAGTAAATGTTTCAAAGAAAATAATACTTACATAAGCATTAAGCCATGATGAAGGTGGCATCTAATGCTGGATTAATGCATGGTTTGGAAGGTTGTGGCCGGAGGCTGAGGGTGAACAACAGCCCAACCATGCATTAATTGCATTAGATGCCAGCGTCGGAGTGGCTTAATGCGCTTGTAACATGGGACCCCCGAGCACAGAGTCATGCGGACAGTATTTCCTATTGTAAGAACATTACACAGGGAGTCAGTGTGTTTAGCAAAGATTTCTACTGCACTTCCAAACAGTGTAACACTACAGCATTAATATGCTGATGCGGTGAAAACATTGAGTAGCTCTACTTAAAGAAAACAGTGCGGCTCACATGGCAGTCCAAATAATGTAGCGGTCTACGTGGGTATTTCTGTCATACCAGCCATTGGAGGTCTCGGTAGATGGCTCTTATAATTCATGTGGCAGCTCAGAAATTACCATGTTGGCTAGCTCAGTTCCCCTTTGCTTACGTGACACTCGCCTAATGTGGCCACTGCATCTGCTCAAGGCGTGTGGTGTTGACTGTGCTATGTATTGCTCCTGTGCACGGCTGCTTCTTCCCCCGCTTTTTGTCTCTGTCTAGCTAGTCTCCCTGTCCCTGTCCCACTTCCCTCTCTGACACTCGATACCCACCTCTACCCAGTGCTGCTAACCTAGCTGTCTGGCTGCTGGTGGTACTTCAGTTTTCAACATGATGGATATGCTGGATTAATACCCGCTCCAAATTGTCCCTCGTGATGCGCTTCATCAATTGCAGCTCGATTTCGCATTCGATTATTGCCATGTTACAATTTGCTTTATTCCATGTTGTTAGTAAACCCCACACACACACACTTGCTGTTTGTGTTCAGGGCACCTACAGGAAGGAATGGGAGGGAGGGAGGAAGGAAGGAACTGTTTGTCCTAGCTCCCCCTTTCTGTAGTGCTGCCACACAATTGCTCTGAGAAGGGGAACCATATGTCAGGCATTATAGAACAGAAAATAGATTCTTCTCCTGTTTTTAGTATAGCAATTCACAATGTATTAGTTTTTTTATACTATGTCAATCATGGTCCTCTCCTACATTTGGGACTCACTGTATTTTACAATAATTATGATATATTTAAAGTAACATTTATTAATTGCTCTTAGTATTTTGGATATTTCTTTTGTATTATGCTTTACTGATTGTACTGTAAAATACTTAAAAGCATAAGAATGCATGTAAGGACACTGTTGTAACAAAACTGATGTAATAGACAAATGCATGAGGAGTACTGCATTGTAAAAGGGCAACAAGAGGGTGTGAGTGTGGAAGGGGAAGTAAGGTGGGGTTCATGGACAAATAAAGAGCTTTGATTTCATTAAAAAAACAACCTGGGCTGGCCTGCAACACCAAAGGTCAGATAAGCCATGTTCATGAACTGGTTGCTGTAGGCTACAGTGGCATAGCAGGAAGGCAGTGCGGCATGGGGGGGGGGGCTCCACTGTACCAGGACCACCATAACTTGCAACATAATGTGGCATTTATGTGCTCTCTTGCAGCCAAGCTGCTCAGCTGGAAACCCAATCAAAATCTGGTCTGGTTGATGGTCTTTCTGGGGGTCACAACAATGGTAGCAGCATCACTGACATGCCTGCCAGCCACCACCAAGTTACTATTGTGTTTTACCCACCAAATCTGTCAACAGCTACACTGTAGGGATCCATGGTAATGCAGCAGATTGCCAGGAACCCCACTTTACCAATGAGTAGGCAGTCAAGCTGCAGTACTTGGTGGCTTCTCTGCATCAGGATCCCTCCCTAACCCTATCTCTTTCTTGTGTCTTAGGCAGCCAAGCTGTTCAGAGTGAGCACTGAACTGAATTTGGGCATGTTGACTGTATTTTGTTCAGGTAGGGAAAAAACAAAAGTTTTCATGTGCTACTGTAGAATCCCAGGATTCCCACATACTGTAAATGAATGAAAGCAGGACCCCATTAAAGTGAGATATTGCATATCAGCTTGAACATTGGTAAATAATTAAAAAAAAAATTAATTAATGTAAAATTGAGTTATGTTTTTAAAAGAAGTTTACCATGTCTGGGGCCCAGCAAAAAAAAAAAAAGGAAAAGAAAAGTGACACTGAAAATGTAAAAAAACGGCTGACAGTTCATGCCCCCCAAACAGCTTATAGCCGTTATCTAAAACAATATCAGTAGGTCAGGGGTACCTGCCCTACCAACTGCTGATTATATCTGTCCTTGTTGCAAAAAAATAAAAAATCGCCTGGCAGCTTTGTGTGTTTCTGGCCCTAGGAATATTGTAGTGTCCTTTGGCACCAGGCAACTGGAAATCCTCATGTGAGTAACCTGTAGCAGAACACCAGCACAAACCATCCAGATCTGGCTATAAATGACAGTCAGCTACCATTGTTAGATCAACCTGCACAGTTATTTGAAACAAGACATACAGTTGTAAGAAAAAAGAGCCCAGCATGTAATTGAAGTGATGTTCCGACAATGACAAATATACCGTTTTTTGCAAACTATCAATGGTTTATGATAGGAATACTGATGCTACAGAGTAAATGATAAAAATCACAGCCCATACAGAATTGTTGTAAAACTTGGTCTACACTTCCACCAAAAAACAAACAATCCTCAAAACAGGTATTAGAAAACCAGATCATAATTAAACAGTTTCCTGGGATTATTTAGTCACATTTAACCCTCCTCCTACATGTTCTGCTGCCTGTGAAGAACAAGTTGTGGCACAAAGTTCAAAACTCCATTGAAATACATTGAACTGCATACCTGGGTCCTCAGTTCGCAGTCCAGCTTTGAAGAGTGAAGATGTGTCTGTGGTCCAGAGAGGATTATGGCATTGGACCCCGATGGGTAAGAAAGGGCATGGGGGGGGCAGGGTAGTGGATGCGAAGTGGGAGGGTCAGTGGAGGTAAGGAACAGCTACAAAATACATCGTGGACCTTTTTTTTTTTACAGGTGGAAAAAAAAAAAAAAGAGACCGACAATCCCCGATAGTGACACTGGGAGATTGGGCACCGCCAGTGTCACAGTTATGTGGAGGAAGACATCGATGAACTGTTTCTTTTTTTTTTTAACAGGTGAAAAAAAAAAAGAGACCAATGATCCCTGATTGCGACACTGGGGGATTGGGCACCAGCAGTATCAGAAAAAAAGACAGACGAGGGGCTGATTGTTACACTGGGGGACTGGGCACCTCCAGTGTCATTTCTATGTTTTGGGGGGGTGCTGAGAGGGAGGGTCTAGTGGGGGGAATTTCAATAATATAACAAATACAAATCTATAAAGAAACAAATGCCGGCATTCATGGCGGAACACGGCTCATTCCGCCATGACCAAGATGGCCACCACATGCTACTGCACATGCGTGACTGCTAGCGCATGCGCAGTACAGTGCAGTGGCCATATTGGCCAGACAGAGTGTGCCCTGTTTTGCCGTGACCACCGGCACTGTGAAATAATGCAGTGCTGCGGTCGGTAGGGACAACATGGGTGGACTGCTTCACAGACATGGAGGTGACTGTGACGCAATCCAACATGTTCATTGAGAAGGAATGTGGCATCCTGTTTCTCAGTGATCATAAAAGGACTGCAGGACTATGCCCATGGCAGCCCTAGAAATTTGTTCATGCAGGTAGCAAACAGCAGGCAGGTGGCAGCTATGCAATTGTAAACTAAGATACAGTACAAGGTGATACTACTGTTTATGTCTCCACCCATTATGAATATTTTTTCGTTTTTGAAGTGTGGTTCAGAGTAAAGTTAGGTTGGTACGTGGAATTCAAGTAGGTAAGAGAGGGAGAGCCATTGTGTGGAGAACGAATGAGTGAGTCTTCGACTGCAGCAGGTAGAGCATAGACAACGTCAGCGTAGTGACCGATTGCAAGTGACAGAGAAGACTTACATTGAAAATGTAAGACATTTAGGCTATCCTGCTACTGGACTAAGCTAGGCTATGGGCAGTTGGGTGATCAAGCAGTCACCCACTGGATACAAAAGGCTTTAACAGACACCTGTACTGGAGAAAAAATAGGCAAGCATGAAGATTCCATTATATGTGGGTCCACTGTATTTGACAGTAGGCATTTTTTTTAATGGTAATAAATTAACAGACTGCCACTCTTAAGTTCGGCTGAGGTATGATCACATGCTAAGCAGAGGGAAAACAGTGGCAGTTAGTTGAAACACATACAGAATTTTGGTGCCCACTTAAATTCCAGCACAGACTCCCTTTGATGTATCATGGCGCAAGTGCTGAGGCTGTACTGCGTAGTTTAAGATGAATGAAACCCCGGGTCAGGCATTCTGACCAATCAGATTTTGTATGAGTTTACAGTCTACCCTGCTATTGTTAAGTTACCTCGGGCTTGAAATGCTCGTTCTCCTGTTTTGTTAGTATTCCTCCTGGTGCTCTCCAGTTGAAATGCAGCTTTAAAGTGATGTGTTTACACTGGTACTTAACTGCTTCTGGTGCTTGCCATAGATTTCCCATCCAATGATGTAACACACAAATTCAAACCTGTTTCCCTTTCGCTTGCCTTGAATTCCCCACCTGAAGATGAAACAAGCTGTTGCTGCCTTTTTGATCCTTTATTCTACAAACGGTAGAAAGAGCTTATCCTTTGCCCTTGCTGAATAAAAAGTTTTGCCCCACCTGATAAAAAGGTCTTACTGCTTGAGCACAGAAAATGGTGCCTTTTTTGAAAGCACGCCTGGGGCTCGTATGCTGCTGTTTGTCCAACCTTCCATCATCTCCTCCTACTTGCGCTGCTGTGTGCTTGTCTGCATTGGCACTAGGTTGCCAAAGAGTGCACTCCGGAGTTCATATTCTGTGCGAATTTAAATCCCCTCTCCACTCAACTCTGTTGTGTCAGGGCTTAAGCAATCTTTGTGAACAGGGGTTACAGTAGTCATAGCCATGCAGCAAGAGGGGTGGACAAGGTGGACTCTTATGTCTACTACATCATTACAATACTGTGGTGCTGTGTAAGAATTTTCTGTTATTAATAAAGCACTTAGTTGTAGCTGTTCAGCTAGAAAGGTGATCACATCATTCTGTGCTCCTGTGAATTGAGCTGATATGTCAAAATTTGGTAAACCTCCTGTGACACTTTTATCTGTATAAGAACTGCACACTGTGGATACACGTGAATACATTTTGTTTAGTACTTTTCATACACAGTGTATATCAACACACTTTACAAATCGGTGAATAAATTACTAGTCAAACAGACACTGTATTCAATCATTTGTAGCTGTGAAAGCCATGCACAAACATGGATAATGGTATTACAACTTGGGAAGGTCAGAACTGTCAGGAGGTCTAAACCCTCACTCTCAGGTTCTTGGCAATAATGGGAACTCAAGAAATCACAAACAAGTTGCATAAGAGTAATACATCTTGTTTATTACTACCAAAAGGAAGATCACAGTTGCCCTAAGTAGTTCTTACCATTAGGAACTGGGAGCCAATATTATGTGTTCCTTATACCTCGAGGTGTGTAGAAATCTCAGGGGTCTCTGAGGTAGAAGACATAATGTCTTACATTATATACCTACACCGGAGGCAGCAAAGCATGATGATAAGGAAGAATATCAAAAATGCTTGTATAATAACAAAACCTTTAAAGGTGATCTGTAACCAAGTATTAGTAAGTGCACTATTAAAATCTCCGTCATTAATAAGATCATATATTGCTTCATTTGACTTGGCCATAATATTACTGATGTGGATGAGGTGTGTGTTCTTCCTGTCTAAAAGTGACTTTGGTGTTAAAGTCAGAGGATCAATACGTACATTAAAGTAAGGTAAATACTCTGAAAGGGTAAGAAAATAATCAGGGTCACCATCAATGATATGTGGTTCCACAAGGGGTGTGTGCCCAATAATAGTGGTTTGATGGGGAGTGAAGCAGAAATTGGGTTTAGTAATAACACATACTTTATTACCATAAGTAAATTGTTTAAAATTAGTTACCACACAAAATTCATCATCTGAATTATATTGCATGTTCACAGTTGGTAGTCTCCATTTCTGTAGTTGTACTGGGCAAGTGCAAGTCTGGTGGGAAATCCATGTTGACATCCGATGAACCTCCTTCTGGCAAAACTGGTACAATCGAGGAGCGTCTGGGGCAAATGTTGAGTCCTGGTATTCTGTGCCATTGGTGGTGATGTCATTGTTCATGGTAAAGGACCAATCAATACTGTCTGGGGAATATCCACATACAGGTTTAATAACATCAGATACATCACATCGATACATAGAGGATAATGTATGGTCCTGTATCGATAACTGGTCTGTTAACTGTTGAGAGGTTGCCAGGGCGACCGTGTAAACCTTGAGAGCGAAGTTCGAAGGTTTTACTTCGCCATGGCAACCTCGAGAGGGTTAACAGTGACCGGTTGTCGATAGAGGGACCATACATTATTTTTTATAGTGTATGGTCCCACATAAAAAGTAAAACGGCTGCTTACTTTTTGACAGATAGTCACTGCCCCGGCCATTCAGTCCTTCCCTAACCACTGCATTCATCTGTCGGTTCGCCATTTAAAAAAAAAGGTGCGCATATGCGCAGACCGATCGCTGTTGTTAACCTATCGATGTGACGTAGCATCGATGGTTTAACAACATTGCTGTGTCACATCGATAGGTTAACAACCTTGGGAAATGATGATTTCCTAAGGTTAACAACGTTATACCATACATTATAAATAAATATACCCTTTCTTTGTGCAACAATCAGTGTACGGTGTGACCCATGCGTCCAGAAGAGAATGGAAAACCAGAAGAGGTGGCAAGTTGAGGCGTTCTCTTTAGATGTCTTCATCAAGGTGCCCAATGGTGTGTATGGATGCTAGTTTATCAAATATAGCTGTATTTGGATCAAAACGTGGTAAAGAAACAGTAAAAGACACAAACATAGTGTCCTTAATGGAACAGTTCTTAGACATATCGTATATCTATCTTATATCTATCTGTCTTAGGTCAAATCATGGAAAGTCATGTGTGTGCAAATGCCAGGAGCCTTAGCAACAAGATGGAAGATCTGGAGGCTGTCATAGTGCAGTCAGACCTGGACATTGTGGCCATCACTGAAACCTGGTGTAATGATAACCATGACTGGGAGTTGGCCATACCTGGCTACAACATATCCAGAAGAGACAGGGCAGGCAGGAAGGGAGGAGGAGTGGCACTGTATGTGAAAAATGACATAAGGGCCACAGAGATCCAGGAGGAACAAAATGGGGGGAGAGATACTGTGGGTTAAGCTGGAAAGGAAAATGGGGCCAGCCATCCGCACAGGTGTGGTCTATAGACCACCAGCCCAGGAGGAAGAAACAGATAGGGAGCTGATGCTAGCCATCCAGAGGATGGCAGACAAAGGTGAGGTAGTACTGGTTGGAGACTTCAATATTCCAGACGTGGACTGGAGCATCCCAGCAGCAGCATCAACTAGGAGCAGATTTATCCTGGACTCCCTTCAGGGTGCCTTCCTCAAGCAACTGGTCATGGAACCAACTCGGCAGAAGGCAATACTGGACCTTGTGCTCACAAACAGGGACAGTGTGATGGGGGTAAGAGTGGGGGAGCACCTGGGGAACAGTGACCACCAGTCACTGTGGTTTGAAATCACAGAAAGAGCAGAACCAAACCACACAAAAACACGTATCCTGGATTTTAGGGGGGCAAACTTTGAGAAAATGGGGAGATACTTGAAAGAGGCATTAAGGGGAATGGGGCAGGAATCAAGGGTTGAGGAACAGTGGGAAGTATTTAAAATGGGGATTACAAGAGCAACAGAATTATGTATTAAGCAGGTTAGCAAAAGGAAAAGGAAGAGGAGACCATTATGGTTTTCTAAAGAGGTAGCAAAGAAAGTGAAAGCCAAAAAGATTGCATTCAGGCAATACAAAAAGACACAGGCAGAAGGGGATAGGGAGAAGTACCAGGAGAAGCAAAGGGAGGCAGGGAGGTCAGTAAGGGAAGCCAAAGCTCAGACAGAAGAACACATTGCAAAATCAGTGGGTAGAGGGGACAAAACCTTTTACAGGTACATAAGTGAAAAAAGAAAGGCAAAGGGAGGGATAGTGAGACTGAAGGGGGAGGATGGGGGCTGTGTGGAGGATGACAACAGTAAAGCTGACATATTGAACAGGTATTTCTGCTCAGTCTTTACTGAGGAAGAGGAGGGTAATGGGTCTGAATGGAGTACAAGGGGTGAGAATGGTGCAGAAATGGACACAAGTCCCTTTACGAGAGGGTCCTGAAGGAACTGGAAGTAATAAGAGTTGATAAAGCAATGGGGCCAGATGGGGTGCACCCCAGGGTCCTTAAAGAACTAAGAGAGGTGGTGGCTGAACCTCTTGCTATCCTGTTTAGCCGATCACTAGAAACAGGGGAGGTACCCAAAGACTGGAGGATAGCAGATGTAGTCCCCTTATACAAAAGTGGGAACAAAGAGGAAGCTGGGAACTACAGACCAGTCAGCCTCACCTCGGTAGTGGGGAAGATCATGGAAGCACTACTGAAGGAGAGATTGGTGGAACATCTGGTTGTCAATGGACTACAGGACCCAAGGCAGCATGGTTTCACCAGGGGAAGGTCATGTCAGACCAACCTCATTGAATTTTTTGACTGGGTGACTAGGGAGGTGGATCAGGGGAGGGCAGTTGACATGGCCTATCTGGACTTCAGCAAGCCTTTGACACTGTGCCTCATGAAGACTATTACACAAACTGGGGAATATGGGTGTGGGCAGGACAGTAGACGGTGGGTAGGTAACTGGCTGGGCAGCAGGACACAGAGGGTGGTGGTAAATGGCTGTCACTCCACAGAGGGAAGAGTGACCAGTGGGATACCACAGGGATCAGTGCTGGGACCGGTACTATTCAATATCTTCATCAGTGACATGCATGGGGACCTAGAAGGCAGAATTTCACTGTTGCTGATGACACAAAGCTCTGTAACAGAGTAGGCGCACCAGAGGGTGTAGACAGAATGAGAAGGGACCTGAAGAAACTTGAAGAATGGTCAGGGGTTTGGTAGTTGAAATTCAATGCAAGGAAGTGCAAGATAATGCATATGGGGCACAAAAACCCTGGCACAATATATCAGTTGGGGGTGAGGATATAGCATGCACCAAGCAGGAAGCGGATCTTGGAGTTATCATCTCTGATGACCTCAAGGCAGGGAAACAGTGTGACAAGGCAGCAGGTAAAGCAAATAGTATGCTGGGATGCATAGGCAGGGGCAACACCAGCAGGAAAAGGAGGTCATAATTCCACTATACAAGACACTAGTGAGGCCGTACCTGGGTACACTGTGCAGTTCTGGAGACCTTACCTACGTGAGGACATAGACAGGGTAGAGAAGGTTCAGAGGAGGGCAACAAAGATGGTGCATGGATTGCATCACAAGTCCTATGAGGACAGGTTGAAGGCACTGAACATGTACTCCTGGAGGAGAGGAGGAGAGAGGATATGATAGAGACATACAAGTATCTTACAGGGAGGAACAGGGTGCAGGAATGCACTATTTTTAAGTGAAAAAGATGTTCCAGGACTAGAGGGCATGGGATGAAGTTGGAGGGAGGGCGATTCAGAGGAAGCGTGAGGAAGAATTTCTTCACAGAGCGGGTGGTGGACAAGTGGAACACCCTGCCAGAGGAAGTGGTGGGGCTGAAACAATCACGGGATTTAAGAATGCATGGGATAGACATAAAGGAATTCTGGAGGTCAGGGGTAAGGGGCAACAGACTTCCTGGAAAACATAAACTGAACTTACAAACTTAAATGGGCAGACTGGGTGGGCCATAGGCCCTTATCTGCCGACACTGTCTATGTATCTATGTATCTATGTGTAAGATATCAGGGATTCTTCCGGATTCGAGATCGCGGAAGAGATTGTTGATGGTAGTGATGATGTGTGACCCATAAGCAGAGCATAAGATTTCACGGGCAATGTATTGCTTATCTGCCTCCTTATTGTTCTGTGCAATAAGGGTGTTAATCTTTTCTTTAGAATCTGAAAATGTTTTTGCAGTATCGTGCATATTATATACAATGTATCTTTCTTCCTGACTAAGGTCATCCACACCATGCAATAATGGGGGTATGATGTAATTGATCATACCAGTTTCAAGCTTCTGTGAATGTGCTTTGATAACACCAATGTCAGCTATATTCCAGATAGATATTGTAGTACCAAAGAGACCAGTAAGGGTGCCTGTGGCACCAGTGACATCTGGTGTGTCACATGTGTTTCTTCTATGACTTTGCAAATCATCTGTTTGAGAACTAGGTTTTCTCCTAAAATTGTCTCTATGCTCGGTGGAGTGTACCCCGGCAATAGGGTCTTGACTGCGAATCTGAAAAGCTGCTGAACTATCAAGTAACAAAGTACTGTAAAATAATGATGTGTTAGTAGTATGACACATACCAAACTCTTTCATATTCCAGTAAGTTAAGTTAAACAAAACAGGTATATGCATATATTGTAAGTTGTTAATAAGTGTGCCAGGCAAAGCAGTGGCTGCGAGACCACTACGACGGTCAGGGCGTTGTTTGGGATATTCCAAAAGTTCTTTCTCAGTAGGAGGTAAAACAGATAAATACATAGCAGATGAGGCACAAAATTTCCTGGCAGAATCCTTAGAAAGTGTATTACAATAAGAAGGATCAATTAAGGCTGTAATGTTATATAAACCTGAATGTCTAAGAGAGGTTTGGTGCAAAGACAAGGTACCACTTGGGGATAATGCTGTGTTGGGCCACCTATGGAAAGTTCCCTTGGAAAGTTTGGCCACGGGGAGTATTTGTCCTTGAGACTTGGTTTGCCACTCAATTTTTAGGGTAGATTTATCAGGAGCAACAACCGAGGCAGTGAGGTAGGTATCTGAACCTTTCTGAACTGTAATCAAATTGTCAGGGACATTGATGGAGACTCCCTCTAGGGTCATTGCAGGCGGATCAAGATGAGGAAGGATGTGCTTTACCATGCCTTGGATGTAGGGGATTACTCCTGAGATGAGGAAAAATGGAACAAGATAGCCATCTTGTCAGTGTATCTGAAAAGGAAAATCAAACGTTAGCAAGATTAGTGCTATTACGCCCAGTGGGGTTAGGAAAAGTAATTATACTACTTTATACAGTTTAAACTGGTTGACATGTAACTATTTGTCAGTCATTTTGTTGTTTTGCATGAGTCTAATTTGATAGACTGCTGGACTGAGCTTGTTAACAATAGGGTAGGGTCCTTCCTACTTGTTGGAGAAGAGTTGTGTTGGATGCGCAAACCTGAGAACCATTACCTGATCTCCAACTTGCCAATCCACTTCTTGTGCGTGTTTGTCAAACTGAATTTTGGACTGTTGCTGGGCTTTGCCCATGCAGTTTGCAACATACAAATGAGTATGTATTAGGTCTTTTCTCAACTTTTCCACATATTTATCCACAGAGACATGATCTGCTGTAGGAGTATGCAGGTCAAACAACAGGTGTTCAGGTAATCTCATACTTCTGCCAGTCATCACCTCAAAGGGTGTCAACTGAGTGGTGGCTGAGGGTGTGTCTCTAATTGCCATAAGGAGTAATGGCAGTAGAGAATCCTGATCTTTGGGACTGTCCTCAATAAATTTGGAAAGCATTTGCTTAATCCATCTGTTGGCCCTCTCTACTTAACCTGATGACTGTGGGTGGTATGGTACAGTATGTGGAACTTCTGGTGAACTCCAAGGAGTTCAAGGGCCTCTTTCATCAACTCACCTGTAAAACTGGTTCCTTTGTCGGAGTCTACCTTAAGAGGTAGGCCCCACCTGTAGCAAATCTGTTCCACCAGGATTTTGGCGGTGGCTTTTGCAGTGCATGTTTTGGTGGGAAAAGCCTCTACCCACTTAGAGAAAAGATCAGTGACTACAAGGGCGTATTTGTTGTTTCTACTAGTATTGGTGAGGGGACCAATAAAATCGATCTGTAAAGCATGCCAAGGGCCAGAATGCCTTTATGGTAATAATTTGGCATTTCTTTTGGTAGGGATGGGGTTATTTTGTGCACAAACAAGACAATTATCTATGTACTGTTTGACATCCTTGGTGACACCAGGCCACCAAGCTGTGGTCTTTAGCCTCTGGAGTGTATTTTCCACTCCCTGGTGCCCACCAGTGGGGGTATCATGCACCTAGTGCAAAACTTCATGCCTTAGATGATGGGGAACCACCCATATTTTTGTGGAGGTGTCACCTGGTTGGTACCAAATGAACTTGTCATCTGGGGACAAGTGTAACTTACCTTCATGCCTTCTGTATGGGTTATGGGCAGGTAGATTCTTCTTGGTGCCTTTGTCCAAAAATCTGAACATGTCTTGAGTTCAGAGTCAGCATGCTGAGCTTCTGACAGATCCAAGGGGGATAAGGGATCAGGTTTCTTTCTGATGGCTGCAGTTTGCACAGCCGCTCTGGCTTTTGGATGATCCATCATCCAGATGTCCCCCCTCGGGCACCTTCCTCAGCAAGGGTGTCAGCTGTGTCATTGAAGGCATGATGGGTTCATGTATGGAGTGGGCCTTAACCTTGTGTACATAGAGTTTGTGTGCAAATTTCTGTGCCAGTGAATGAATGTATATTACCATTTCCTTGTGTTTCACTGGGGTGCCATCAGAAGAGATAAAGGAGTTCTTCTTCCAGAAAGGGAGAAACTCCGTAAGAGAACAACAAACCCAGTTAGAGTCTGTAATAATGGTATCCCCAGTTCCATGCTGGATGAACTCGAGGGCACAGGCCACTGCTGCCATTTCTGCATACTGTGGTGATGCTACACTCCAATGTTTGGAGATTTTAATAGCATTACCAAAGTGGGTAAACCACAAATATACCCATTCCTGCTATCTGTTCTCCCTGATAATAGGAGGCTGATCCATCTGTGAAAACGCGACACAATGAGGTGTTCTCAAGTAGTTGTGGCGTAGCAGGAAGGAAAGGGCCTGGATCTGTTAGATCAGGTGGCTGCGTTGTACAGTTATGTGGTTCTACT
Organism: Neoceratodus forsteri; assembly: GCA_016271365.2. Taxonomy (NCBI): domain Eukaryota; kingdom Metazoa; phylum Chordata; order Ceratodontiformes; family Ceratodontidae; genus Neoceratodus; species Neoceratodus forsteri. Next base: position 627,920,481 of record CM028131.1, read on the forward strand.
TGGAAAAAGAGGCCATGCACCAGCATGGATGGCATTTTGGTTGGGTGAACTTTGATGTCCCTGTCCTGGAGAAGGAGGGACCAGTGTGTCCGTCTGGTGTTAGAGACTAATCCATCCTTTACTCTATCTGAGAGTAGGAATGTTGTAGGGGTGTGGTTTGTACTGATGATAAGAGGGGAATGCCCAATGATATACAAAAAGTGCTTGACAGCCCATTAGGTAGCCAGAAGGTTCCTTTCGCAAAAGCTGTACTTCTGTTCCACCGGGGTCAAGAGCTGTGATGCATATGCAATGGTCACAGGGTGCCACAAACCCTCTGGGCCAACACTGCAGACACTGCAATGTCAGAGGTGGTGGATTCCAGATGGAATGGCAGAGCTGGATTGGGGTTGACCGAGGCTGGAGCTGAGGCCAGGGCCTGCTTCAGCGACATCACAGCCTGGGTATGTATGGGGCCCCAAGTCAAGGGAACATCCTTTTTCAGTAATTCATACAGAGGGGTGGTCTTCTGGGCAAAATCACAAATAAAATCTCTGGAATAACTTATCATACCTAAACATCTTCTAAGGGTAACCATACTGGTGGGGAGTGGCAAGTCCTGTAACCCCTGTATCTTCTTCCAGATGGGGCTTCTGCCTTTGTCTGTTATCCTTAAGCCAAGAAAGAGTACCTCCTTCTGGCACAGCTGTGCTTCTGCTGGGTCACATTTGAGGCCTGCCCTCTGAATGAGGGTCAGCAATTCATCCAAGAGGTCCAGATGTTACTCCTGTATGGCTGTTGCCAGCAACAGGTCATCCACATACTGCAAGAGGCACTGGGGTGTAGAGAAACCCTCAAGAGCATCCATCATGTGCAGATGGAATAGGGAGGGGCTGTTTTGGAACCCCTGTGGTAAGCAGGTCCATGTGTACTGCCCACCCTCATAGGTAAAGGCAAACTTCCATTGACTCTTGGGGGCCAATGGCAATGACCAGAAACCACTGGAAATATCCAGGGCACTAAACCATTTTGGTCAGGGGTTAGTAGTTGTAGCACATCTGGTGCTGATGCCACCATTGGGGCACAACTAGGAGTGACCTGGTTTAGTTTCCTGTAGTCAATTGTAAGTCTCCTTGCACCTGTGGGTTGTTTCACAAGCCACATGGGGGAATTTGCAGTGGAAACAGATGTCCTGATTACACCTTGTCTGAGAAGTGATTTAATTGTTTCCCTAAGAGAGGGCAAGGCCTCAGATGGAAAGGGGTATTGCCTTTGCCTCGCATGGGCTGGGCCTGTCACCTCAGTGACGGTATGCATCTTGCCACAGTCATGTTTGTTGGTGGCAAATGCCTCCAGATGTCTTTGCAAGATAGGAAGGAGCTTTGGGAAAAGCTTGTGGTCCTTGAACAAATCTATGACATCATATTCTTTGTCATTTGCGGCAATTGTTGCAACCACATGTGAGTCAGGAATCATGACAGTGTGGTACTGTCCCTGAATCTATATCAACAAGATATTGGCCAGGTCTACCACACAGCTGTGTGGTGCCAAGAAGTCATTTCCAATAATGCTAGGGTGATCATGCAGTACCATAAGCTGAAAGGTATGATATGCCTCAAGGTGTCCCAGTGACACAGGTAGTGGCAGGGAGTGGTACACAGGTAGCCTAGTCCTGTCTACACCAGACATATTGGTCTTCCGTCCAGTGGACCAAGGTGATGTGGCTGGGTTGTCATCATGCAATGTAGACACTGCTGCCCCTGAATCCAGCAATACCGTAAGTAGGCAGCTCTTGACCTTGGCCTCTGTGCAGGGCCTTCCATTTGTATCCAAGACTAGCTTGTTTACTATATGGACTGGGGCCTGTAATTGTCAATCCATACTAGTAGAGGCATAGGGATGCTCTTGAAAGAGAGTTTGGGCCTGGTTCTTGTAGACCGTTTCACCCTACTGTACTGATGTTATATAGGGAGCCGCTTCCGGGTTCAGGCCTGTAAGGGCCTGAGAGCTTGGGTTTCCGGTATCTCTGTGGCATGTTGAGGCCTGCCTTCCCGGTTGTACTGCAGCAAGGGCCCGAACTGGGACAGCATATGCTACGGAGCGCACTTGCCTGAGAAGGTCTCAGAGGCTTCAGTTTTCATCAGCTATATCCCTATATGAAGGTCCTGGTCTCTGTTGTTTACCCTTATTATTTTTATGGTGTTTCTTGTTTATGTGGTAGTTCTGGTTCCCGCCCCAGGATTGTTGTTGTTGGACCTACTGGGGTTGTTGGTTGTATGTAGGGAGGTGCTGTTTCTCTTGAGCCTGCCTCTCCACCATGTAGTGCGTCATGGCCTCCGGGATGGGTTCCATGGCAGTTACCTTCTTGGGGCCGGAGCTTGAATCACGGATGTAGAGTTGATAAACTCTCTCCGTTTTCTGAAGAATGTTGGAAAACTTATCAGTGGTGAGATAGGTGGTTGGCCCTACCTTCTCTCCCACTGCAGGGATCATGTTCCAAAGGAACAGGGTTTTGTACTCAATAAGGTCCGCATCCGCGGGCCTCTTCTGCAAGATTCTTTCCTGCTCGGTAGGCCATCCAAAGCCTCTGGTGGCAGGTCGCTGGACTTTTCTTCACATTCTGTTTCACAGGGTCTGCAAGCATCACTCCTACCACACCTGGATTATGTGCAGTAATGAGCTTAGCTGCAACTTTGTCAAAGGTGGCATGGCTATCCTGCCAGATAGTATCAGGAAGTTTCACCCAAAGGTCAGGATCGATGGTCTGGCGTAGGACCTGGACTTGGTAGTCTGCAGTGAGACTAAGCATTTAGCATTTGGTACACACCTTTTCCAAGTGGCAACAGAGGTTGTCGGATGGGATCATCGGACCAATGCTGTCAACTATCTGCTGAACAGAGTGGGCCATTTGTAGGGGATTACTGGGATGATTGTTCGGAGATAGATTGTCTCGGGTGCCCTGCAGGCCTGCCTGAGCTGTGACATCAGCCACAGTATGGACCATCTGTTCCTGAGTAGCACTCTCCTGCAGCATGTGTCTGATATGCGTTTGGAGGGTTCACTTGCTTCTCTCAGGAAGGGTCACAGTGCCTAAAGCATTATCGATCATTTGTTCTATCTCTTCCCTATCATCCACAGAAATAATGGCAATCGGTGGTGCCATTGGGATTAGGCCTGGGCCTGCGGGTCGCCATATTGGGATCGCCCATGATGGTCATCATGTCGTAGATGACGTAGGGACATGGTGTCATGTGACGGGGGTCTGCCATGTTGCAGATGGTGGGGTGGGGTCACTGGGCCATAGTAGGGGTGTGACTGGGTGTTGTACTGAGAAATGTCATCATCTGACTCCTTCTCCTCAGAAGACATCGTCAGGATGGGGGCTACCCCGCTCATCGCTTTGACAACCAGCCAGTACCTCTCGCTGATGGCGCAGGTTTGCCATCTTACGTTCACATTCATCATGACTAACTTTTGCAACATTCTGATCCACACCATCCTGTAACTGCTTTTGTATCACTCTATACACGGCGCTCAATTTGCGATTGTTCCTAGTAGCTATACCTAAATCATTACGTACCTGGTTGATCTCTTCCTGGAGCTCTCCCAACTCATCATGGATCTGATCATTAGTTCTACTTAATATAGCATTCATTTGCAATGCCTGCCTCTTATCCTGTCTCAAACTTTCACAGTCCTGCTTCAACATACAAAGTTCTTGCCCATTGTCCTGAACAGAATGATGCAAAAGTTAATCTTTTTCATTTCGCAGAGTTTGGAGGGCAGACTCTAAATCCTACTCTCGTTTCAAACATGCAGTTTCCTGCAGTCCCATCTCCTGCTTGAGAGATGAGACTTGCAGGTCAAGGGTTTTAAACCTTGCTTCGGAGGCTTCCAGAGCAGCATAGAGAGCCACGACTAACAGCCCCTTAGCTTCACGCTTTCTGGCTGTTTGTCTCGTCTCAGAGTACTGGGTTGAAATCCTCAGCATGGGTTTGTTGGATTGACCTGCATCCAGCGTGAAGTCAGCCCAGCCTCCATGGAAAGCAAGAAAGTTCGAGACATCAAGTCTCAAGTCTGCACAGATATTTGATACGTTGGCCATTTAGTGGGAGGAAATGTAAAATCAAACTGTGAAAAGGCACCGTGCTGTGAATTGATCCACAACAGGTGCACTAATTCACAGGCAGGCTACTGTGCACTCATAAGCTTGCAATTCAAAACTGCTGTGCAGTGAGGTGAGTCGGCATCGACCACACCCAGTAAGCAGCCAGACTTTGCAATGAGTTATGAAGTGGGTGAAAAACAGGAGAGGTGATGCAGGTGTGCACACCTTCTTTCCCCATTGGGAAAGGAGAGTAGTAGCAACGAGTGAAAACTTTGCAGACTCCAAATTTTGCCTGCTCGTGGTCTCCAATTGTCAGGAGGTCTAAACCCTCACTGTCAGGTTCTTGGCAATAATGGGAATGCAATAAATCACAAACAAGTTGAATAAGAGTAATAAATCATGTTTATTACTACCAAAAGGAAAATCACAGTTGCCCTAAGCAGTTCTTACCATTAGGAACTGGGAGTCAATGCTATGCGTTCTCTACACCTTGAGGAGTGTAGAAATCTCAGAGGTAGAAGACATAATGTCTTACATTATATACCTAAGATAGTTACCATATTTACTGTAAGATAGAAACATTTCTAGTTACAGAGATGAGCCCTATTGGCTAAATTAGAGGTGGCTCCACAGTCCTCCATAACATTATACCATTTTGTCATAGTCATCACTTCATAAAAACAGAGAAAGTACAGTGTGTGTACATAGCCGTATAATAATACAAATCATCAGAAGATGGCAATGCCGACTCATATCATAATACTCCAAGGACACAGGTGTCCTACCATCTTGGAAATAAGAAATACATGTGTATACTAGAATTTAAAGCATATAGCAATCATGTTCACACATATCCTGACATCTGTTCTTATACAATAGATGTTCTTAGCCCTAAATGTTAGTATAACTTATACATAAATGCTGGCTGTCTGCGGTGTACCTCTGGCGTATCAGTTAGTGTGCAGGGACCTCATGTAACATAACTGATTGAGTCTGTTCTGTAGTTATCTGTTATAATTTTAAGAATTTCCATTTCTAAGTCCAGTTTGATTCTGAATCTGAGAAGACATTTCATGGTTGTAACTGGAAATTCAGATTCCACATCTGTATTAACTTTGTAAGAACTCCCCTGTTCCAGTTCCAACACAAAAATGAAGTCCCTGGCCCCAGTGGGTACCACATATATGCTGTGTTCCCTAAGTTACACATTGAAATCTATCATCCACTCTTTCCTCCTCTTTAGCAGCACCCAAGATGTGATGTGGCACCCTCCTCCTCTCTTCCTAACCTTTGTCACTTACAGTCCAGCCCAAGTTGAAATGAAAAGGTCTTTCTTTCCCTCTGCTGCCTATCTGTTGTATTGGAGTCAACTCCATAGGTGCTGGTGGTATCATAAATGGTAGGAAAAGGTGGTGTTGGTAAATTGTTCAATGCAGTGCAGTGAATGATCATCAACTCACCTCTCAGGACAGGTAAAAGTAAGTAATGCATTGCACAAGGCCAGGGACATGACTGTCTCAAGCCCTCCAACCACTTTGGCTGACTGCCATTAAATAAATGAATTGGACTTCCTAATTCATTCAGTCAACTGTGGCTGGTCGAGTTGGCATGAGTGTTTGGGACAGTTGCCCTGCTGGCCATGGTGACAGCATTACTTTTACCTGTCCTGAGTGATGAGCCGATGATCCTTTTCTGCACTCCATTATAGAGTTTACCAATGCCGCCATCCTAACAATTAGATACTGCCAGTACCTACATTTGAATCCCACTTCGACACCACAGATGAACAGTAGAGGGAAGGACCTTTTCATTTCAACTCTGACTTATTCTGATCCCATCCTTTTTTCTTAATTAGGATTTTTGGCCTGCAGTTCCCCCTTAGGGATTGTGGGTGGGGGCTGTGAGCTAAGAAACTGGTGAGAAATTTCCTTTGAAAAGTTTCATGGGATCTTTTAATTCTACCTGGGCAATCACAAAAGGAAGGCAGAGGGGACTTCAATTTTTTATTATTATGCTTTTTTTCTTTCCCTAGGCTCATGTGATAGCCCCCCCAGTCCCATTATTAACCTTCTTGTGGACTTTATCCAGCAGTGTAGTGGTTGGAAGCCTGCCATGTTGATCATGTGCAAGCCTACGGGGAAGGGGGCTGGCTCAATGGCAGACCAAGGCTTTTTCCCTCTAGCTCTAGGTTTTCTCAAAGAAGGTGCCCACATATAGTGCTGGGCATGTATGTGAGCAGGAGCATGCATGCATGCTTGTTGTGTTGTAGCTGCCTCTCTCCCTGTCTGTGTGCTCCCATTTGGCCACCACTAGGTGGCAGTCAAGTAGCAGGATGCAGCGTCCTCCTTCCCTGAGGGAGAAGAGCTGTTCTTGGAATGGGCGATCCTCCTTCCCCTGACCAGTTTCCAGTTGATTAGAGACCATTCCTGAACTCTAGTCATAGGCATAACAAGTGGTAATGCTCAAGTGCACTATCCCAACACCTAAATACTGCATGGCAGTGTCAGCAGCAGGAATAACAGAAGAACCATAACATTTTAGAATCCATTGTAGACACAAAATGATTCATACTCCTGAAGTGCAACACTCCTGAAATGTAATATTTGGATAGAAAAACACTCCCTTAAGTGTAATAATTGGGCAGATGTAGACACCTGAAGTAAAATAATTGTGCAGAAAAGTACTTCTTAAATAAGGACTTCTCTTCTTTTTCAGTTTCACAATATGCCACAAAACAGAAGTTGTAAAGAACACTTTGAATCCTGTATGGCAGGCATTTCGGCTTCCTGTCCGAGCACTGTGTAATGGAGACTATGACAGGTAGGCAAATGAACAGAAGGCTATTTTTACAAATGTATAATACCACCAATGTACCATAACTGGAAGACACCACATGCTGCTAAAGGGAAACAGTAAGCACTAAAAACCCCACACCCATGTGTGGGGCTAGTCTCAAGTTGCACTTTGTATGCACGCATTTTTTTTTATATACTGTTTACTGCAGTATAGTAGATTTTATCAGACTGATTCTTCTGACTTGCAAGCTGACATTTTCTGTAATTACAAATCCCAGAATCCCCTGCAGCTGTCTTCAGAGGAAGGCAGCAGCAGTGGGAGATTCAATAGCCTGCAGTGCTTGTTAGAGTCTTTATAAGCTCTGATTTTATGTTTGCTAGTCCCACCATCCTCCCTGGGTTAAGTATAGTCCCAGAGAAGTGTACATAGTCCTGAGAGAACAGAGGGACTGGTAAACATCTGTTCAGAGCTTATGAAAGCTCTAATATCCACTGCAGGCTATCGAATCTCCCACTTCTACAGCCTTCTTCTGATGTCAGCTGCGGAGGATTCTGTAATTTGTAGTTAGAGAATATATCAGCTTGCAAGTCAGTATAATCAGTCTGATACAATCTACTATACTGCAGTAAACAGGAAGTTAAAAACAAAGTTTTTGCACACAAAGTACACACAGAGGCAGTTGATGTCCTATATCTGGATTTTAGCAAGGCCTTCGACTATGTGCCACATGGGAAACTGCTCAGTAAGCTCCATGACCTGGGAGTTGGGAAGAAGCTGGCAGGGTGGGTCAAAAGCTGTCTACAAGACAGAAACCAGAGGGTGGTGTGACACATGGACAGCTGGTTCTGATTAATCTACGCTCTTTGGAATATAAAAAAAAATATAGCGTGATTGTCTGTCATGAGAAATGCTGTGCCTGGGTAACCAACCCCCTCCCCGCCCGGTATCAGTTCAAAAGGCAGGATATATGTTAAACAGCAGATCTCTGTGATGAGATTAACTTGCAAAAACTTGCATTTTATAGCCTTATTTAGGATCTGAGTTGTTTGATGCTAAGACCTGAAATATCCATTTTATGACGTCCTCAGGAAAGTCAGTTAATTGCACCTGGTGTCATAAAAAGTCCTTTGATGTGTTTGAGAAAGGAAACAGCTCATGGATCAAAGGGACTGAGAAAATCACAGTCTTAATTAAGAGTATCATAATTTGGAAAATGAGTCTTGCTGAAGTCACAGAATTCAATACCTTGATGGGGCTTCCTGTTTTGTGTGTGTGTGTGTGTGTGTGTATATATATATATATATATATATGTATGTATCCTGAAAGGGAGGAGCTATAAGATGACATCATGAAGAGGGTTGAAACACAGCATTTTTAAACTGTAGTCTGTATTCCGTTTAGACATACACATGTTTGGACTCTGAAAAAAGCAACATCAGCACTGGAAGGAGATAAGAGTACATTAGATTAGCCAAGTCTAAGGGTACTGTGGTAGGAGATTTTGTTTGAACTTAAAACATTATTATTTTAAGTGATTGTATGTTTTTGTGATATATGGCTCTGTATTTACATTTTTATCTATTTTTAAATAAACATCTCATTTTAGAGACTACTGGCTGTGCCTTTGAAATTCTTTATTTGACAAGTGAAGCATATATGGTTAAAGTTGACACTGTGCAAAGCTATTGGTAATACCAAACTGGGAAGAGGTAAAAGTTTATTCTGAGGTCTTTCATAGAGTTTTAAGGGTTCATTTTGTACACCTGGTTAGGTGCCCATAGGCGAAAGATATCTGGGCCCCCCCCCGAAGAACAGAATTGTCTGAGCCTGTAAATTGGGTACACTAGCAAGAGGTTCACAGTTTGAATCCCTCCAGAACTTGAGACAAAAGTTTGATTCAAACCCACAAAACAGACAGGAGGGTTACCCTGTTCTATTAACTGTTCACAATACTGCGCTCAGAGGTTAGCACTGTGGGAGCAGAGGGCCTGATCTGCTGAGTGGGGTTGTGACAGGTGGTTGGGAGGGGGGAACTCTTGAAGCCTAGACCTGTAGCCAGTGAGGTCCCACAGGGCTCAGTGATTGGCCCAGTGTTGTTTAATATCTTTATTAGTGACATAGCAGATGGGATCAAAGGTAAAATCTGCCTCTTTGCAGATGACACTAAGCTGTGTGGGAGAGTAAACACAGAGGAGGGGAGACATGAGCTCAGGGAGGACCTGGCCTAGGTGGCAAAAGAAGTTGGGTATATGGCAGATGGGAGTCAACATCAAGAACTGCAGGGTCATGCACCTGGGTGCTAAGAGCTCAGGGGTCAGTTACTGGTTGAGAGGGGTACAAGTGTCTAGTTCTGAGGAAGAAAAGGACCGATAGGTAATCAACACAAGGGACCTGAGGCACTCTGTGCATTGCCATAAAGCAGCAGCCAAAGCCAACAGGATGTTGGGATTCATTGCCAGAGGAATCACCTCCAAGGAAGGGGAAGTCATCCTGCCATTGTGCAGGTCATTTATGAGGCTGCACTTGGAGTACTGTGTGCAGTTCTGGTGCCCATATCTGAAAAAGAACATAAAATTGCTGGAGGGGTGCAGGATAGGGCAACTACGATGATCCAGGGCCTGCAGGACAAACCCTATGAGAAGAGGCTACAGGAACTCAATATGTATTCCCTGGAGGACAGAAGAGAGAGGGAGGACATGATTGAGACCTTCAAATACCTTAAGGGTATAAACACAGTTAGTATGGATGACGTATTCAACCTCAGAGGGAATGGGTCCACTAGGGGGCACAATCTAAAATCAGTGGGTGGAAGATTCAAAGGGGAAATGAAAAGGCACTTTTTTATGGAAAGAGTGATGTCCAAGTGGAACGAACTGCAGAGGAACTGGTATCATTGAAAACAGTAGACAGCGTTAAAAGGGGTTAGGACTGAGTGAAAGGGAGAGTCATAATGGATGGGAAGACGGGTAGGGGGGATGAGAGAGGGATGGAGGAGGACTCTGTTGAAAAGGCAGCTCCAGAAAATTTGTCTGAGAGCTGCACACTTGAGCAGACTAGACAGACCGTAATGGCCTGTTTCTGTTGGCATTTTCGCATGTTTGTAAAGTGAAAGTTGGGACCAGCCCCACACTTGAATGTGGGGCTCTTAATGCTGAGTCTTCTCCTTTAAATGTTACCTTCTTATTTAAAAAAACAAGCATTTTTGTGCTGCTGCCTGCAATGTTGATGGCCGAGGTTTATGTCCTGAGCTTTGTGCATCTGAGGGCTGGTAAGGGAGGGTCCCTGGGCCAGTTGCAATACCTCAGGTGACAGGGAGGGTTCTTGGGCTGCATGGCTGTCCTGAGGTGACAGTACAACAAGCAGCTCCAGTCATGAGGTCATTGATGAGCTGGCATGATGTTCATGCCTGCACCCTGCATTGATGTGCTGTGGAGTGGACAGAAACACCTGGAAAATGCCCTCAACATGAGCATGATGACTTTCTGCACTCCCAGACCCTATGCCACTAACTACCCATGCCACCAAGGTTGGTCAGAGGAGGAGTCTGTCCAAACAGTACCATTGCAGGGAGCAAGCCAGGAGGCATGGGGTAAGTGGCAAAGAAGGTGGTTGTCGGGGCTGGAGATAGCTGCCAGGAAGGATGGGGAAGGGTAAGTGTTCAGAGAAGGGGGGGGGAGGGTATCAACAATAAATGACTAAAATTTCTATTAAAAAATGTATTTTTTCACTCACTGTGTTGCAACCCTCCATTAAGCAAATGTACGTTGACATATACAATACTGTAAGGAACCTTTCCTTAGACTTAACATGATTAACAGAGCTCCCTCCAAATGGCTTATATTTCTTGCTTCACTGTTGGCTTAAATAATGCTGATATATAAGCCACAACAGGGTGTGCATCATAGCATATTAATGCACACCCCAGGGTAGTAAGGTATAAGGTATAACTTAACTTTCTATTTCACCTGAATGAGGTCGCCAAAAAACTAAGACAACGCTTAGGCATATTCTACCGCACCAAACACCTCCCCACCAGAGATGCCAGGAAGAGGCTAGTGCAATCTATATTCATGCCACTCCTGGACTATGCCAGCTTCCTTTATGACAACTATCCCTCCTCAGCGCTTAGTAAGTTTGACACCCTCTACCACAGGGCCTTGACGTTCATCCTTAACCTACCTTCTCACACCCATCATTGTCTGCTTTACCATGAGCTGGGATGGTCCTCCTTTCCTTCAAGGAGGAAAAGAAATGCTCTTCTCTGGCTTTACAGAGCACTGTCTGATGAGCTCCCAGTGTACATCTCGAGCCTCTTTGAGCGTGCCAAGGATGCTTATGGCTTGAGACACTTCTTACTTTGCCTTCAGATACCAAGAGTAAAAACATCTTATGGCTCGACTGCAATCACTTTCTCCTTCCCTTCCCTATGGAATACCTTGCAAAGCTCTCTAAAACTTTATACCCTCCCCATCAAAGCAAAGTTAGGTGAATACCTGAAAGAAAATTGCAACTGCTTTAGGTGACCTAGCTTCCGCAGCCACCAACTTTTTTTGCATTTATTCTAGCACTTAGTTTTGCTTAGATCCCTAGTTAGGGGACTCCCAGCACTTGTCCCTCCCTTTTCCTTCTCTCTCTCTCTCTCTCCTTACCTTGTCCCCCCCTCTCTCTGTCTCTCTCCTTCTCTCTCTTCCCCCTCCCTTCCTTCCCTCCCTCTCTCTCTCTCTCACATACCTTATTTTGGCCTGGTATATACATACATGCTAATAATTTTTATCTTGATGTCTTTTCTAACTGCGTGTAATATTGACATCTGGTATTTTATGACATGTATGACCTTCCTCATGTGTTCTTGTGCTTGTAAACCTGTGCCTGTAACCTGGTGATGTCCTGGACCACCTTGAAAATGTGCTTGCTCAATGGTGTCTACGCCTGGTTAAATAAAGTTTGATTGATTGATTGATTGACAAGGCCAAAGGCTGATTGTCCTTACGCCCCTAGGAAGTGCATTAAAATCCTAAGATGCACACTATGGATGGGGCTTTTTACACTTATAAAATGGCTTTTAGTAGTTTTTTGGGAGGGATGGAAAATGAGTTTCAGTACCTGACCGTGCGTGTATAACAATTTAATGTATGATCAGGTCAAATTTCTCAGTCAATGACATTTCTAGATTTTTTCTTGCCATTTTATAAATATGTAACCCCCCCTCAGGGGGCTAACCTGGTGTTTGAGGCTCCCTCTTCAGGTTTCACCCATTATGGGCTGTGGGAGGATCCATAAGCACGATTGGTGGCCTCCAAGTGTGGAGTTAGGAGGACTGCCGGTTTGTGCATGCGCAGTAGCGCGTGGCCTGTTCTGTTTCAGGGGCTACCACTGTGGCCATTTTTTCCACTTCCCTGGTGCTCTCAACCCCCCATGTTTAGTTAAATGGGGGTCAGACACCTGGGGGAGAACAGCAGGAAGTGCCAAGGAGTGTGTGGAACAACGCTCTGAGCGCTGTAGGAACGGGAGATATTCATAAGCCTCATGAATATTAATGAGGCTGTCCTGCTCTGTGGGGTTAGAGAGAAATGGAGCTAGCAATGGGAGATTGAGGGAGTCTATGTAAATAATTATATAGTTGCTTGAGAGGGGATAGATGTCCCTATCATATACTGGGAAATCTCGGTCATAATATTACTACATTGGCTGCAGGGGCACTGTGAAGGTGGACTACTATGCAACTGCCTGTGACTGAATGGGGGCTGCCATGTTTCTGATGCTTTGACTCCAGTGCAGCAGCTAATCCCTTGCTTAGGTGCCTAAAGCTGGACCCGAGGGATTCTGGAAGAGGGAGTTTCCTTAATTCAGGTGCCTAAATCATGCTCCAATGAACACTTAGTAAATATTGATCTCTGTAGTTGATGATGATTGATGGGCTTGAACAGTCTATCAGGAGCCTGGTTTCTCGAGTAAAAACCCAAGGACTTTCTGGATTTGAGTCAGTCTGTTCCCAGGCTCTTCTCAAGTCAGGAGGATTCTGCGTAAGTGGAAATAGACTGTGAAAGGCCTTGCTCTGGCCTCTGTTGGAGATTGCTGCTGCAGAAGAGGAATATCAGGAGAGAAAAGAGAGTGAGAGACTGGACTGATTCTTCTAACTTTTTGGATGTCGTGAATTGTGCTGTCTGGATCTGAGAGGATTAGCTGCTGCAGAGACTCTGCACTAGTAACTTGATCTGAGCTGATAGAATTGTGCTGTTCCATTTTGGAAGTGGAATAGTTGCTGCAGAGGACCTGTTTTGCAGATTGGGACTCTGGTAGAAATTCTAAGGAGGCAAAGCATCTCTGGTGCAGGGTGCTAGCTAGGTGCTGTGACTTTGCTGTGTGGATTGAATTAAGTGGCTGAGAGCTACGTCCCAGCTGAAGCTGAAAGGAATCTTTTATGGACAGTTAGAGCTGTAAGCACTGAAGTGAACAGGGTTTTGACTAGTTCTGAACCTCCCCTTTGAATTGCTGTAGTCTGAGTGCAAATCAGAAGACTAGCACCGGTTGGCACACTGGTACTGCTGTTTAATTGGAAGCACTGCCTAGTTACAACCATCTCGCAGATCCAGTGCAGGGACTGCAGAGGGCTCCTATTGCGTGGGAGTTCTTGCCCAGAGCCAGAGAGAGAACTAGTTAACCCCTTCCAAGTGGGACTCACTGTCTCAGGAGGTCACCAGCACTTGCTGAGGTGCTAGGGCACCAACAACCCTCGTGGGGAGCCGGGCTGTAGAGCCACTCCTAGGCCTGGGCCTTCTGGGTCTGGTATGGACCTGCCATTGAGCTCTACAACAGGCCAGAAGTGACTGAAGATGACAAGCAGCCAGATCTTCAATCAAGGGGACAAGCTGCAAAACCTTTGAACAAGATCTGTCCTGCAAAGGGAACAGAGTCCATCCTCCATTCTTCCCATTGCTGCATGAATTGAGTGGAGCTCCACATTCCAGGACATCTGGAAATCGCTACTCCAAACGTTGAGACCAGCAAACTGTGAGTACCCAGGACCTGGTTCCTGGATCCTGAAACAGAGGAGTGCAATTCTAAATTTAAATATTTTCTTAACTGTTCCGGGCCCCAACAGCTGGCCAACCCATGGCAACATCCAGGCCTACAACTGGTGGGTACCCCAAGGACTCCTCAGGGTGTAACACTGGTACCAGTGGGAGCAGGCAGCCAGGGGTGGACTGGCCTACGGGCTGGTATTGTTAATGTTTTGCAAATTGCCACTAACTTTGCTTTTTTTTTCCACAGCTACTCCTCCTCCAGGTATCCCTTTCCTAGCTCTTACCCCCAACAAAGCTAAGAGTTTGATAGTTGAAACTGCTGTGCCGAGAGAGGTTCATTGCATTTTGCCTATTAAGTATATGATATTTGGTGGGAAAAGGCTGCTGGGGATCCAGTGTGCAGAGTGGCTGGTTGGGGAAGTGGGTAGGTGCAGCATCCCAGGGGGCTCACCAACCAGCCATCTGACCCACTTATAACTTACTCTGGGTGGAGGCACTATGCTGTTTTCTATAACTCTGGGAAAGAACCCCCAATTGTCACCGTAGCAGGACCCAGGTGTCTTAACCTGTACCAGGGTCAACAGGCAGGGGTAGTAGCCCATTGGCACATGGTGCTTGGGCTACAAATATATATATATATATGTATATATATATTGAAATGCATACTCAGTGGAAAATATTTGCTGGCAGTATCCTTTATTTAACTAACAGAGACATATTACTTTAGCTTTAAAAGCCATATGGTTTCCAATCAACAACTTTTTTTGCATCAATCCTACTCTCTAACACAGCAGTACAGCTCTTCATGTTCAGGTGTAAAATAGATCAATTTCAAATTCTGGAATTTATTATTAATAATATTATTATTATTATTATGAATAGTACTGGTAGTATGACTGTTATCATTTGTATTGTTTGTATTCAGTATTAAAGGATCAAGAAAAATAGATTTAATCTAAACTGGGTAGCCAGTTAGAAACACAAACTCTGATGTATTTCTAAAATATAGTGATGTTCTGGAAAATTAACAATGACTTTTCTCATGAACGTTGACAAAGAATGCTTGCATTCTAAAGTCCCTCCACTACTTTACATGTAATGTTTAGCTACAAAAAGAACCCTGCTTTTTTTATTTGCAGAACTGCAGATCAGTTATAGACATTGGAAACACAAGCCTACTAATAATCTGCAGCCCAAGCAGTGCAGAAAGGATGATTGTACAATGCAGCACACTAGGCTGTTTTATAGTGGTGTAGAAAACAAGCTGTGCTGTTTTGCAAAAAGTTCAGTATCATCAATACAAGCATTTGGTGCCCTTTCAGTACAGTATGAAAGTTCAGCATGTGTCATATAATAACTAGAAATGAAGATCCAAAACCTAAAAACAGAACTTGATTCATAACTGCAGTATATATTATCCCTTGGGATCACATCTCCAGCAGAGGCAGAAATGGACTTTTGTAACGCATATCTAAAAATATCTTTATTATGCGGAATTCTCTGTTCCATAAAATCAGAAAGTATGGGCCAGAAAAAGGCCAAAAGTTGAGGTTAAAAATTCATTATCACACATGGAAGGCAATGACAAAAATTTCATTCACACCGAGAAGAGAGATTCCTGGCTCTTGCACTTGCTCAGGTGCTGTGGATTGAAAGCGTAATGAGGAATGACTCACACTGCAAGTGCAGAAAAGCAAAAAGTGCATCATGAGTAGAGTCACTTTTCAGTGACAACTAATAGGAAACACAGAATATACCATTTTCATTTTCCACTGTACCCGTAATCTGAAAATCCTCAGTGAAATGAACCTGTCAGCTAACACTTTTTGCTTAAAAAGAGAAACATTAAGCATCATCGTTCCCCTGCACAACAGCCAATCAAGATGCAGTGGGAAACATTATTTGATTTTATTTTGCAATTACAACCAGTTATGAAACAATGTGTTAAAGTTATTACAAATTATACTTTTTACCTGGCACATAAAATGCAGTACACAGAGTCATTTATCACAGATCTTGGTGCTGAGTGGCCATCACAAAATTATACATAATTAACTTCAGTATTTATGCATGTTACTAGTTAAGAATTACCTGTTAAAGTACAATGATCAAAACTTTCCATATACTATAAAATATTTTTACATGATTAATGTAATATTTTATTGCACCCTTAGATCTAAGAATTCAAGGATTCATAATAATTGGACACTGCATAAAGACCACATAATGCAGGTCCTACTGCATCTCTTTAATGCATTAGCGAGAAGTATCTGTATAACTTAAAAGTGAAATGTTGTCTTTTGCAATAAAAATGTACTTTTCTAAAGGTTCATTGACACTATAGGCTTGATGTTCAAAATGTATGGGGTAGGACAGTAGAATCACAAGTGCAAAATGCTTTCTTTTATGTTCCAGCAGACTGTGCCTCAATATGCAAAGACACTTTGGGGGCTGCAAATCAGCTGCTGAATTGGCAGTGCCAGACTGTGGCCATATGAGGTTTGGCAGTCACTAAAGCATATGCACTGTGCCTTATGTGCAAATGAATGATGTGTTTTTAAACACGTAAGAAGTCACTATCATAGTACCCTTCAGATAATGCAAGGGAAGAGCACAGCTTTTCAGAATATATTAGGAAGAAATGTGGCTAAAAAAGAGAAGTATGATACCTGTACCTTAAGGAATCCCAGTTATGTTTTGCTATGTGCTTTTATCTTTCAGTTTAAAAACAAATGCTTTGGCCTTATAAATGATAAAGCAAGTATGTACCCTACTGAGGGCCCTATAGAGAGGCTACACACAAAGATGGGGGTTGTTCACACTGAATGATGAGAAAGAAGATTGCCACAGAACAGTTACAGTGGTCTAAATCCTCCTTGTGTGGTGGGGGCTGGGCTCAGGATTACCTATGATCTCTTGCAGCTCCTATAATCACTCTTGGAAATAAAGAGCCATGGCAAAATTATCCACACTGAACTGGTCCATTTCTGAACATTGGGCCAAAAGTATCTGAAACTTAGATTATTGTGTGTAACGAGTGGTAATTGTTCAAACTTCCTAGCTTGAATTACTTGGTGTTGTTACTTGAATACTGTTGGCAGAACATGGGTGGCTCTTAGTAACAGTCTAATGGATTGATAAACCTCTGCACCACGACAAGGTGAAAAGCCCCACAGAGGACCACACACAGTGCACAGTGATGATCTGATACAATCTCATCTTGGTAAAATCTGTTATAATAATTCATTCATGGCTCATAGCTCACTTACATCCATTAACAAAAGGGTAATAATCTTATCCTTTTAGTATTTCTCCCAGTCTGCCACTCTCATATAGCAAGCAATTCACACAACTTAAAAGGAATGTGAATGGAAAAGGAATGTGTACTATGAAGGAGCATTCTACACCTACAAGATCATTACCACCTGATTGATCCCTACTGGATCACAGGCTGGTGCAACTAGTACTCCGATACACATTTTTAACTTTTACACCCTCCTCAGTACTCTGAAGCACTGCAAAAATTTACCCCCAGTAGCCTGAAGCACTGGACCAACTTGATACTGTTCTGTCACACATGAAGCCGTAGATTGGTGCCCGAAGCTCAAATGAACATGGCATAATCTATTTTGGCTGTCAATATTGTTTATAGTTTCCCCAGTATTAATAGTATAGGGATCCCAGGCTGTTGTTTCTGTTAACAGGCATGCGCGTTCACTATAGAGTCACCTCAGAATAGCAACACGTGCTCAGCCTAGCACAAGGGTGTAAGGGACAGCACTTTGTAACATGTTATTACTGATCACAAAAATGCAACCAGCAGACTCTGCCAAGAAAGTCTATTTACTGTGATATCTGTTGCTTTGCTTATTGAGAAGTAAATGTATAATGGGACACATTGAGCACTATAATCCCTAGGGTCTGGAGGTTATACAGTTCATGCGCTCAAAAGATGGTGAGGCATGGACGTCAACAGGGGTGAACTGTTGGATGTACAGAAGAGTAGCATCAAGATGACATGGTGCTTTGGGGTTCGAGGGGGGATGTAAAAGTAAAAAAACATGCATTGTAGAGTGCCAGTTCCACCATGTGACAGGGTCAGAGCCCCTGTCTGAATTTGTGCTGCATTTTCTTTTACACTGCCCTGTTCTTGTAAGTTTATTGTTGTAGCTGAACTATAGGCTGAAATCTGGCCACGTTCAGTCTTGTAGTCTCTTCCCCCCTTCTCCCAAGTACTGTTAAGAAACATATAAGTAAGACAAGAGGCAGTAAGTTGCTTGCCTTCTCCTCTGCTGCACTGCAGGCAGACACAGAGGGAATGTAATTAATGAAAAAGAACTGAAACACAGAACATTGCACTCTGTGTTTTATTCTGTGTAAACTGCTTTGGGTGTGCAAGAAGCCAAAAACAATACATCCTTTCCTAGGTGATGCAGAGGTGTGTAAAGGTCTGATGAGTCAGCCTGTCTGTTTATTTAGGATGAGTCAGTCTGCCTGTGTTTACTTAGGGAATTGTGAGTCAGACAGCTCACATGGTGCTGACCATCAGTAGGCAGCGATAAAAGCCTACCTCCTGAGAAGCAAGTCAGATGAGTCAGTCAGTAGAGACCTGACTGTTGTGGAGGAAGCAGCTCATAGTACATGCAAGTTTTCAAGTGCTAGGAATCTTTTGGCTGGAACGAAGCCTGAAAGTTGTGCATTGAGGGAATTGTGCACTGTTTTTGAAGAACTGAAGGACTAATCACCTATTTCCTTTCAGTATGTTTATTATTTTATTTTGGAAAATAAATATTGCAAAGTGCATTCTACACCTTATGCCTGAGTCTGTGCAGCTGTCTCACCCACTAACCTTCAGACACCAGTCTGTGATCCACTAGGGCTAGATCTTGTGGTAAAGGTCTGGTATGTATAAATGGCCATGTAAAACAAATTACGACTCAAAGACTAGTAGTTTGTCAACCATTTAAGGCTTTATTGTGGCAAAGCGTACACACTGTGAAAGTTCTGGTGCATTGGGGTACACTACCCCTTCCTCAGGGAGCCAATCAAAAGTGCTTGTAACAAAAGTGCATTTAAACAGAGAACAGTCACGTCAATTGCATCACATCCTGACATTTTATAAAATTGTTTAGTAGCTCATTCATATCTGTATTAATTTGAATAAAAGCGTAATTAGTATGACATCATACTTAACTGCTTTCACCACTAAGTCTTCAAAATTAAAAAGCAGTATGAAAATTAAAAAAAAACTGCTAATAAGTGAGATCAGCCCAAAATGGCGATACATCATTAAGTTTGGGGAGAGAGCAGTATTATGCCTATAGGATGAGTTTCAAACAAGAGACTCAAGTGCTTTTCAAGCCTATTGTGCAAAATATTGTATATGCAAATGTGCTGATAAGATTAAGTGTAATGCCAAACAGCTTACACTCAGTTAAAAACACAAACGCACTATTGTCTTGAATTGTCGGCAGCCAATCAGAACAGCATACATTGTCACTCATTTTTATACTACAGTATTATATCATTTTAATCAGATGCTTAAACTGACTAAAGTTCACAAGACATCAGTGAACAGATGAAATATATGGGGGGGGGGGCGTTCAGAAGAGATGTGGTGTTGAGAAAGGGGCCAAGAAGGAGAAATATTATCAGGGAGAAATCAGAACAAAAATACATTTTCATAAAGCAGAAAAAAGAAACCAAAATTCAAAGGACCCTACTAAAATAGAAGATTCTCATCTTGTAACAAAAACATGTGTAACCCCCAGGTGGCACTATCCTAAGCTCTACTACCCCTGCCTGCCTGACTGACTTCTGACAGGTTGAGGCCTAGGCCCAATTTCAGGTGCCTCCACCCAGAGGTCAGGGTTGATGCTGTCTGGTCTGACTTGGTCACAGCCCTTTGGGACACTGTAACCCCCCTTTCTTCCCACTAGTGGCCCACACAATATATCAGCAGTATCTTCACTATTTACACTTACCCCCAGTACTGGTTTGGTCAGCTTCAATCTGGGGACCCACTGTAAAAAAAGATGATGCAATACAATAGCCACAGTACTATACTTTATCGTAAACAGATACCTCAGTCATTGTAACTTTGCAGAAACAAACCGATCTGATTTTTCAAGGGGGCTGTAACAAGTACAGGGGAAAATCAGGTTAATTAGATTAGACACATTAATCACAGTACTGTGCACAATTTCAAAGTCCCTAAATGTCCTTTCACTGGGTACCCAGGATGGGGGGGGTGGCTAGCCAGGATCGGTGCAGCTGGCTAGGGGCCCTGTGGTGGAAAAACACTTGCACAATACCCAGTTTGTAATCCGGAGCCAGTTGGCTCAGTTCTTGTAGCAAGAAAGAAAGAAAATAGATGAAACACTTGCAATGTAAAGGTACAGATGGCAGGGAGCTGCCCTGATTTTCACTCACTGACTTAACGCTAGACGCTGTCCCCAAGAGTGGCATGGAGTTCTGGGCACCCTTCACACAGCAGGGGAACAAGGTTCTGCAAGCAGGACACACCCCACACATTTATATGTAAAAGAAGTTACCATACCAGGCAGCTGCTCTCAAGTCCCGATCGCACTTACTGCCAACTCAGGAGTTCACGATGCAGCTTCGCTTTCCTGACAGACCGAGCATGATGAAGCAGTTTCTCCAGTCCTCTACAGGTTGAGCCTGGTTCTCAACTATTCAGCCTTTCCTTTCCTCAGTAACAGTGGATTCAGTCCGAATCACCACGGCAAATGCACCACCCGACTTTAGGCCTCCACACGTGCTTCCCGCACGAAAACTGTGCAGTGCAGAGGCTCGGAGTTCCTTCACCCAGTCGCGGCCACGATGGATCTGCCTTCTCAGCCACAAGGCAGAGAATTGCAGTCGGGCGCCACCTGGTCCAATTAGTGGGCTTCAGTTGCCAAGCACTCCAAACTTCCCCAGCTGGTGCGAAAAGGCGCCACAGTCCAGAACTTCACTTCCCAGAATTACTGGCTATATCCCCCATGGCCAGCCGGCTCTCTCTCTCTCTCTCTCTCTCTCTCAAGAGTCCTGATCCTTGTTGGTCACTCAGTACTCCATTTTAGGTGCCCCTCCCTCCTGATTGGATCTAGTCTGCAGTTCAGATCCAAAATGGAGGAGCAGAGCACACAAAGTCCCAGCTGCAAGAAAGGCAGGTTAGACCAATTACATTTCCACTACCACTCTAACAAATCACTAGCAAATAGTTACCTCCCTGAATAGTACTCACTCTGCCCTCTTAGCGACGGCAGAAATGGAGGAAGTTGTCAGCAGCTCGAGCGGGACTCGAGCAGGGAACCACACAGTCCCCCCAGGTTCCAGTCCTGCCTGTAAGCAGACAGCTCTTAAAGAGACAGTACCAGAGGCTCTAAAAGCACTCACAAATAAGCGGCTTAAATGCCGAACACCATCCAGGCTGGGGTTTTTAGGCAAGCTATTAGGAAATCTTTGGGAACCCCCATTTGCAGGGGGGTTACACATGAATTTAAACTTGTTCAGTAATTGACAGAGTCCATAGGTGACTGCTGTTCATAAAGTTCTAAAGAACCAAAAGTAACCGTATGCAGTGTTAATTTTTAAAAAGTCAGATCGTCTTTAAGGATATCACTTTCATCAAGTCACATCTTTGGAACTTATACTGTGTCAGCATTAGGACCACGTGGAAACTTTGCAAGCTGGGGCTGCCCATGGTGACATTGTACATCCAGCATCCATGTAAAGCATGGGCGGCCCCTCTCTCCTCAGTTCTTTTCACGCCATCAGTTAAGCTCATTGGACCCAGTAAAGAAATGTGAATGTTTGTTATTTCTTTTCTTCTATTTTAAAACAAACCACTACGTTATTGATTTGTTAGCTCTCTATACCACTGAAGGAAACATCAAAGCTCTTTTGCTACTGTTATTGTGCTGACAGAATCTACAAAGACAACGAGCATAAGGTGTGCATTTGCTGCCTAGGCTTCTCACACAGTGTGATGGCCTGTAAGGTCTGCTGAGGGTTGAACTCTCTTGCCAGGCAACACAGACAGGAAGCCCTTGAGAAGTTTCTCTTAAAGAAGACCCTAGCTGGCATGGAGAAGTAACTGCAGGAGAAAGCTGCATCACCAGCCCAGTCAGCCGAATCCCAATAAAAGTCCAAAGAGAAGTCCTCGGGGAGCCATGACTGTCAATATCAGGACAGGAAAAAGACCTCTCCAGTGAGATCTCAGTCACTGGTGTGGCCCTCAGGCACTTCTTCCTCTTCACTTTCCACCTTGGAGACAGTGACTCCAGCTCCCCCGCCCATCCTCCAGACACCAAGTTTGGGGCATGGCTAAGGTGTCACTGGGCCTATCAAGGCCATTAAATCACCGTCATTGTAGAGTCTTCACCTGCCATCGACCATTATGGCAAGACCCCTACCATGGGCATCATCATCACCGTCACTTCAGCCCCCTTGACCATCAACCAGACTCCGAGGTCAAGGCCTACCTTAGGCACTACTGGTTTGTCAAAGAGGGTATATCACCATCATCCAACGTACCTTCACCCAGTGTAGATATTTGCTATCATGGTCCCTAGTACGGGTGCCACAGACACTCCTATTATAGACCCCATGACCATCAACCAGACAATATGTAACTGGACACCTGTGAAAATGGGTAATTTGCCCACAGGCCTTTTCAGTATAAAATAAAAAATGAAATGAAACATGGTTGGGGCTTGACTCAGATGTTACCAAGAACGGTACATCACCAGGCTTTTGCCTACCATCGATACTACTGGTCACACTACTGAAAAGGGAATCAGCAATATCAATGCAGTCTTGGTATCATTTTCTGAAATGATGCAATGTTTCTTTCCAGCTGTTGGAGCAATAGGTTGGAATATGGATCATGCATTATGACATTAGGCTCTACCTCAAGCCTCACTTGTATGAATCACATAAACAAAGCAACATTGGCTCATGTTTTCCTTTTTCACAACCTACTGTATAACAAGTTGTAGGTAATTATGAATAAACGTATCTGTGACACCCTTGGAGTTATATAAAAATAGATTTTTTTTTCCCTGTACAATACAACTAATCACTGGTAATTGCTGCATAAATATAAGGTCTTGTAAACACTGTAAAAAGCAACATAGATGTAAAACAACAAAGCTTTTAGAAAATAAACAGTAACAAGCAAAAAAATAATAAACGATCAACAAAAATTCAGAACCCATGAAGGAAAATAGACACAACATACTGTTTTAGTATGCTTTTGTGAACAATACTATTATTGATGTATAAGCACTTATAAGTTTCTTTGCATTAGTATTTTAGATTTTTTTTGTATAGAACTTGTTCATTTTTTTTCACATGCAAAATGTTTATGTATCTTTGAATAGATTTGAGGTTCTCTGTATACCCCAAGTTTCAAATATTAAAACTATTTTTCCCATGCAACCCCCAATAAAGTCCAATTAGAATATTATAAAAATATCAAAAATAATACTCAAGACATCTGGTTAGTGGCAAGGTTTGGGTTTTCCTCTTAATTTCAGAATATTCAGGAAAATTCTTTTTCCCCTTGATGGCAAAACTCCTTTCAGTGGATAGCTCTTGCTGTTGTTCCTGTCTTTACTCTATCCACGCTTGAAGCCTGGGCCTATCTGTCATCAACACAGCAATGCAGGCTTGCTTCTTGGCTGGTACAGACATCAAAAAGTCAGGCTTAGTCCTTTGTTCAGGTTTTGTTGGGAATTTCAAAACAGTACTAAATAACGGCAAAGATGTCCATTCCACAAACACAGGTTCTTGCTTCTGGTCTGGCTCTCATGTTGGTTAGTTTTATCATCTCTGGGCCAGAGCGTTATCATGACACTATTTCCTGCAAACATTACCAACTTTCATTGGACCATTCAAATGTAGTAAGGGTGACTAGTCCCTCTTTCTTAGGACCACCTGTCCTGGTACATGTTAACTTTTTTTTCATTAAGGAACTTTATTAAACTTGGTTAAGACAGAATACAGGAAGAATAAAACAAGAAGGATATATGCACCCATGGTTAAAGCATGGCAATATCCAGAAAAGAAAAAAGTATCCAGTAATTTTGTAGATTTCTTAACCAGGTTACAATTATAACAAAATTGACCTGTTAACTTTTAAGTCCAAAGAACATTTTTCTCTGAACTTTTAAATGCAACAAAATGCAGTCTTAAACACATTTAAGTTTAGCTCATCAAAAGCAGTCTTTTAAAATGTTTCTCATTTTTCTAAGGCAAATATTTTCTGAGAACAGCTAATAATGATTATAACATCAGTTTTCAGCAACATATCTCAAAATTAATTTAATCATCTTACTCCTGAGGTCCCAAGCTCCAAAATAAGGTATCTTCCATCAAAATCCACTTTTAGGAAAGTCAGTTTAGTCTAAAATGTCTCTTTTAAAAGAGGAATGTCTGTTCTCTGGATTTCCCGGGCTGAGAGTACATCCATCATGAGTTGGCAGGTTGCTCAAGCAACACAGCCTGTAAACTTTAAAGTTGTACATTTCAGTCCTGTAGTATGCCACAAACTCAAAAATCATATTTTTGAACTTGTCATGGGCTCTCCAAAGAGACTAAATAGATATGTCAGTTCTTAGACTTTTAACACAAAACACTTCAGTGAATAATATTGTTTCTATGGTTGCTGCAGTTATAAAACGTGGTCCTCTGATAGATTACAGTGCCCTTTACCAGATGGTATGGTTTATGTGCCTGCAGTATCTTGCATTCTCTGGCAACAAACAAAAGTTTATTCCTTACGTTGAACCGTATAGGGGATTAACTTAACTTTTTTTTTCCTTCTTGAAGTAGCCTAGCTCCTCATGCCAGGCACAGGCAGGTGTACTTTGTCAAATATCAAGTTGCTTTGGAAATGATCTTGTCTGTTCTTTGGCTAGCTGGACACAAACATGAAACTCAAGTCTGTAAAGGAGCTGAATTAAGAAGATCGCTCTTTTTAAAAGTCAGAGCCTGAGCTATCATTTTATTTTACAACTTTCTTTATCCTCCTGTGGTGGGTCACCCTCACTGTCCACCAGCCCTACCAGTCTCGGGGTCCTTTGGGGTCTTGAAATGCTATGCACACCCCAGCAGATCCCCTGAGCCAGTCCAGCGGCTCATCCTTGGTGACCTCCACTGTTTTCCTCCGTTACTCCCCGTGATGTGACCTGTTCCCAAGACCCCCGGAAGCAGTGATGCATGCAAGTGGAGGCACACATGTGCACCACAGCTCCAGTGCCGGGTCTCTTTCGCCCTCCCTCAGCCTAGCACTGGTGCTTCTTGAAGCAGCACCATCTCTCCGGCCTCCACCAGGGGGTGGCCAAGCTCCAAGAGAGCTGAGAACTCCCTCCTGAGGTGGAAAGCTGCCAGCCAGCAGCTAGGCTCACATTCCCCCCCCCCCGCTGACCTCCACTGCCCATGGCTTATTCCTGAGCCTGGGTCATCGGCGTAGCATGAGGTGTGGTGTCCACACCTCAACCTTCTGCGCCACCGTACCGGCCATTTTTTTTTCTTAAGTTCCATTCAAGCAGATTTGAAACCCTCTTAGAAACAGTTTCTTTTTTTGTTTTGCTCAGAGTTCATGTAGACAGGTTTAAAAATCAAACCCTTTTGGAGTTTAAACCAGTTGTCTTTGTATTCATCCCAGTTACATTCCCAGCCTTATAGTATAATTAGATACTAATAACTAGGTATTATAAAGAATATAATATTGCAGAATAAAATATTTTTGCAATTTAGGATTTATCTCCAGACAGCTCTGGCATCACAGCCTGTAGTCCAGTGAATGGGGCCCCACCACTGCCTCTACCCCGTCAATGCCAATACCGAGTACACTGCCCGGTAAGACTACTCAACCAACGCATGTGTCACCAGAGTGAGTTTCCCTGCCCGGTTGTTGACAGAAATGATGGCAACCTTGAACACAATCCAGACTGCAGGATGGAGATGGATTTTGAGGAGGAAGAGGAGTTTGCTGAGGGCAGCCAGTTAACATATGGCACCAGTTCAGCTCTGTCCTCCTGCAGTGAGGGCTCTGTGGTACACACACCTAGGTCACCACCAGAAGATCTTTCTTTTCAACCTATGTTGTAGCAAGTGTAGGCTGCCATGGGGTTTACTAGGCAGGAACAAGATTCCACTAAAAGGGATCTTATGGAATTTTTGGCGATCCCAGAGACTTCCTCAGTCATCATCCATCAATTTTACCCAGCACTGGAGGATGCCATTTATGCATCCTTGTGCAGTATCAGCTGTTCCGTTAAATGCTAATAAATTATACAGGGTGCCAGCTAACAAGCCCTGTTATACCTATCAATCTGAGATTGTTTCAGCAATGTTCTTGGCTGCCCATCATAAGTATAGGGTACCTAGATGTCTAAACTCCCTCACTCCAAACAAGGAATCCAAGAGGATGGATATTCTATGCAAACTCGCCTGTGCCTGTGCCTCTTTGGGCTTGCGTATCACAAATTACAGGGCCCACATGGTTAAATATCAAAATACCTTGTGGAAAAAGGCACATGCTGCTGCTGCACAGATATTGCCTGAGGGCACTGCCAAGCAAGACTCATTAGCATCTCTTAAGGTGGCGGCTGACATGAATGAACACTTAATCTGTTCAACCTATGATGCCTCAGGCCGGGCTGCAGATTCAGCCATTTGCTTGAGGTATTACTCTTGGCTCAGGGCCATAGGTTTCATGAGTCTGGTGCAACAAGCAGTATTAAATGCCCCTTTTAGAGGTCAGAAGTTGTTTGGCCATGAGGTAGAGGAAGTTGTAAAAGACCTCCAATCCTCTGGAG
The DNA here is from genome assembly GCA_016271365.2 of Neoceratodus forsteri. Classification (NCBI taxonomy): domain Eukaryota; kingdom Metazoa; phylum Chordata; order Ceratodontiformes; family Ceratodontidae; genus Neoceratodus; species Neoceratodus forsteri. Next base: position 627,947,222 of record CM028131.1, read on the forward strand.
TGCCACTGGGACCCTCCATCACCCCTCAGGCAGAGGTAAAGGCAGAGATCATGCTTGTTTAGATGTTCAGAAGCAGTCATTCCTCTTCCAGCTGGCATCCATACCAGATGCACTAAAGGTAGTGGAGCTGGGGGCAGCCCCCACCAGCTCAGCCTAACTCCTAGTTTAACCCCCAACCACAATTGAATAACACAGGAGCAATGATATGGGGCCACCTCTCCCTCTGTGTGATGTAGTGGAGGGAGGACACTTTTGGGTGAATGGGTACTAATATTGTTGTGTGTGGTCACCTACAGGGGTCCTTCACACACCTCAATTCATCCATCATATATGTCAGTTTAATCCTGGGACACATGTCTCTAATGTGAGACAGGATGCTAGGCCTTGCCTCAAAGGGATGCCATAGACACCTGTTCCTCTCCATTAGGAGAGCCTAAGGTTTGCTTTTGCATACTTCCTCAGCTTTAAGAAGGCAAGAACCCTAGGGGTCTATTATAGATTTGAGCCTTTCAATACAGGCAATTATGCATCAGCTCTCAGCAGGATCTCACTCTCCTATTATACATAGAGGACAGTCCAAGGCCTCATACTATGGTGGACTGTCAGCCTTCCTGTCTTGGTACCATTTCCTCAGGCATGGTACCTGAAAGTCAAGTGGGACAGGAAGTATCTGCATCTCAGATCCTTGCCCTAGGCTTGTCTTCTGCACATTGGGTCTTCTTTCAGTGCCTGGCGGTGCTAACGGCATCCCTCAATAAGGAAGGCCTACTTAATTTTTCGATAACAGGTAGCATGGCTTCTATGCTTAGGAACGGCTTCTTTACAACATATCCAGAACCAGGCAGATGAAAGCCAACCAACAGGTGCTAGATACCTTTCCCTGTGCAGAGCACTGAAGTGTGTGGGATGGACCGCATTGTTTTGCACATTAGAATCTTACAAAGCAGAGTGTTCCTTCGCCATCCTAGGAGGTTCAGGAGCTTCTAGACTCTGCTCATGTGTGATCCCAGAGTCTTTCCTCCTGTCCTAGGCTAGACAGAGTCTATACTCAAATTGTCAAAGGAAGGAGCAGTTCCAAATCCATTTGCTTCTTTATGTTCAAGGCATATGGGGCAGCCACTGCTGCGGTAAATAGTGGTAGTAACCCTCTGACCTCTGTCCCTGCTTAGCAGTCCCTTGTCTGAAGGATCTGGGGTCTTCAATTCATTTGGGCCCGATGTCCCTTCCTTTGACTACATGGCCTTTGAGGACATAGCCATAGTATGCTGTTGGGTCTCTCCCAGGGTAATGGATGTCCTGGTGGTTGTCAGACAGTTATCCACTAGACTCACCTATTTGTTAACACGGTTGTGGTCTGCTTTGTGGTCTGCTTTCCAACCTTTTTTTCCGTGAGGGACTATTCTTTTTAGTATTCATTCTGGTAGGATATACAGATTCTGAGATGTGGATATTAAAAAAATTGAAACAATTGCTGTTTTTTTTTACTGTTTTTTTTTCCTCATTGCCTTGCTCACAGACAGATTGGAATTTTGGTCTACAATTTTTAGGGTGGAAAGGGCTTGCCCCACAGATGTGCCTTTCGCTGGTTTGATGAAAAAATATTGATCAGTTCCAAAGTTATTTTTTTTAAATTTCAGAGTCTGAGCATGCTCAGTACAGTCTTTTGGATAGATATCAGTAATGAAAAAAGAATTTGGTCCGAATGAAAAAGGATCCTTTTTTGTTTGGGGCCAATCCATAGTTGTTTGAAAAAAAAATCATTTTTTGTTTGCCACCATCTTGTTTTCCTTTTTTCTTAAAAAAAAAAAATTGCAAAACCCACAAAAATTACATCCTGCAGTGAGAGCAAGATGTGTATCTTGGTCATCGAGTCTCCGTTAAGTGGATTCTGCAGTTAACTATTGGGAAAGTGACCCTGAAATGTGTATTTTTTCTTTTAACTAAAAGCTAGTTGCTTGGTGTTAGTGAAGTCCGCAGGATCACACTGAAAATGAGCTACTGCATCCCAGCCGGACTGTCCCAGGTAAACAAACGGTTAAAAAAATTCCAGTTGAACGTTGAATTTCTCACAACCTTGTGCATGTAATAGTATGTGCAATGAATTTTGAAGTATAGTACTCAATTTTCACACCAGTCAATACCATATTTTACACCTAGCCATCTACAATATCTGCTAATGTCAGCCCCCACTTGTATATTTGTGACCCTGAGCAAGTCACTTACCTTTCTTGTGCTCCCATGTCATACTTGGAAATAAGCTCTGGCTTAGTGTGCCTTTCTTGGTTGAATAATTTCCCTTTTCCCTAACTTGCTAAGTAGCAACTGTAATCTTATTTATCATTTTTTTTTCTTTATAATTTACCAAGAATAGCCAAGATCAGATTCAATATCTTGGTTCCAGAAGGGTTCTGCTTCTGTCTATTTCCACAGTTGGGTGAACTGGAACACTGGAAAGCTGAGTGACTTGCCTAAAGTCACACTGGGAGTATTTTGGCTCTAGTTGGGTTTCAAGACTGTGATCTTCCAGTTCCCAAGCCGGCAATCTGGTATGACAGTGGCACTCTTATCACTAGATCACATTGCATCTCTGAGAATAACCAGTCTACTAGTATTGATTCTAGATAAACTGTTTCAGAGTGGCCTTTCCTTAAATTAGATAACTGAACATGGTTTCCATTTTATTCCTTGAATCAAAATAGATAGATGATTAGGAAAAAGCCTGTCTACACTAACACAAGTCTGACATTTAGAGAATACTCAAGCTATGATATTTTGTCAGCTGTCTATATGTTCACATATTTACAGTGTATATTCACCCTAACCCTTTTTGTATTTTCATCCTAAGAATAAAATGGCACACCTTGTAAAGTGAAACACAAATATTTTACTTGTAGGTTTTATTAATAACCAATATATTGTTGCAGTACACACCCAACCTCATGTAGCTGCTTTGCATCAACAGGTAGTTCTGCAAATCAGCCACACAATACTGTTGTTTAAATACTGTTTTATTACAACTGCCTTTAAAAGCCAACAGCAAGTTACTCAAATATGCAATTTGAGCATATTCTTAAAATCATAGTGATTCTGGCAAATATGAGGATGACAAAATATTGACTTTATGAACCTGCATCTTGTACTGGAGGCATTATTGATATTCTGTGCCCCATTTTTCACTTCAGAGCTGGTCATCGGTGCAGATGGAAACTGAACATTAAAGAAGTTGGTGAAATTATAAAATATTTTTCTGGAAAATACACACCCGAGTTAACCATTGCACTAAGCCAGGGTGGTGTGTTCAAACACACGTGAGAAGGCATCTCCCTAAAACTACATATATATTTTTTATATTTAATGTAGCTGACACATTTTATAATTACCTGTCAGTCTTCAGTCTCTTTGAAAATCAGCTACTGTAACCTTAAAGTTAACGTAGCAGTATTTAAAAGTATCATTATCATCTTTAAAAATCTATCTAGCCTTAAATATCTGCTTACTACCTCAAACAATGTCTCCATTAACAAAACAACAACAAAAAAAAAAACACAATTCCTGCCACCACTCTTGGCAGACATGCAACAGGAACATGCATGTTTCTAAGTAATATTTATTTTACGGATCGTAGAAATAAAGCATACAAGTGTGCGTATTGCAGCTGTGCTACCTATTAAATAAACAGCTGACTGCTTCCAACAAAACCACATTACATTTTGATTTTTTATAGTTTCATAGAATAAAACTAACAACATTTTGATGTCTGTAACCTCACATTTGTATCAATTTAATTTGCAAAAATCTGAGAAACTTCACGAATGATGTCAGTTTTTAGTGCACAGAGTAAAACGTCAGGAGTTAATAAAAATGAAATATGAGCACTGTGCTGGTCATTCACACCTCATAAATTTACCCAAGTCCTTTTTTCTGACTTGGGCTATGCGTGAGTTGACTTCTGAACTTATTTCATAATTTATAATGGCATGCAGAAGGATTACAAACACCAGTACATCTGGTTGAAAATGTGGGACCTTCTGATGGGAACTGGAACATTATTTAGCTATTCTTAAAGAGCTGGTAACATATTCAGATAAACTTTATTAAAACATAATATTTAGACACAGTCCAGCTTATATTTCTCATTAATTCTGTATTCCTCCTCCCCATTATTTATTACTGAGGTCATTTGTATGAAAACAGGATTTCTGCTCCTGAAGAGTTCATCTATTCCTACTGCTTTCTCCCTACCTGAAGTCATGGAGCACTGCTTGTGACCTGACAGTTACTCCCATGGCAACAGACTGTGATGTCACAACAGAGGATTATGACTTGGAGTAGCGAGTAAGCTGGAGTAGGGAGTAAGTTATAGAGGCAAATGAAAAATAAACTTTAAGGGACAATGATCATATATTCATACACATTTCCTAAATAATAAATTATGGGGAGGAGAAATATATAAAATATTAATGGAATGCAAGCAGAATTGTACCTAATTAATCATGTTTTTTAAAGTTTTCTTTGAGGCATCGGAGCTCTTTAATAGGTGAGCCATAAAGGGTGTTGTGGCACAAAACCCTTCAGGTGACCTGACCCGTATTTTAAAAACAGTTGCCATCACATTTACTTCCTCCTATGAGTAATTAGGGAGTTAAGGAAGGGAATATGATCATCTGTCAAAGCTGGTCTGCAGCTCTATTTACTTTTACCTAGCAGCGGGTTTCTTTGTTCCTCAAATAAGGAATGTTTTCAAACCACAGTACCTTCTGTTTGCTACTTTTGTTTTTATGGCTAAGTGGGCAGAGTTCTGCAGATGTTCTGTGATCATATCTGTAGAAGAGCACTGTGGAAGCACGGGACCGGGTTGCTGTCCAGTGTGCTTCCACAGTGCTCTGGCAAATTTCCAGTGGTGCTGTTAATGCAGCCCTTCTCTGCAGGCTGCATAAACACACACCCTTCTTGGGGCACTACCTTTCTTCTGCAACTACGGAGGTGAAGACCACCATATCCAAGATGGAAGCACCAACTCCAACTGTTCGCGCATGCGCAGTTTAGTCAGTGCTGCCATCTCACAAATGGCAGACTTTGGTGCAGCGAGAGCTCTGATGTTGTTTCCCTCTCTCTCACCACATTTTTGACACTCTGTGCAGCCGTATCACTCTAACCAGAGTTTGTTTGAAGGGGCACTGCTTTCTGAGGCGTTGTGTTCTGTGGTCTCGCCATTTATTAGCTAGGGCACTATGAAGCACACAGCATTTAGAGGGCTGGATACCAGAAGACCAGTTCCTGGCTGCTACTGTCCCATAGATCCTGAAATCCGACTTGGTGCTGAAACCCAGAGCTTGCGCTGAATTACTACCAGAAATAGCCAAGAATCAGTATCTGGCTACACATGTTTCTTTTCACAAGGGTATTTATTTCTGGGACATGGTCTCATTTATTTGTTCTAAAACTGAAGTATACCTGTATGTGATTGTATTTTAACTTACATGTTAATTTGTTTGTTTTGAATTAAAATTATGGCACCACAGGTGAATAATCAGGTGACACATGAGCTAGATTCCATGGGCCTGTAGTGTTCTTGTTTCCTAAACAGGAAAATCCTTGCACACCTTTCTCCAAACACATACTGAGAGTCATTGGGCTGCTTAGTATAACTGCAGAAGCAACTTCTATTACTAACCAAAGCTAATCCTGCAGATATGTGGATGGTTGGATGGAGAGAGAGAGATAGACAGAGTAGTACTGGCCCTCTTGGATACTTCAAAATATCCAGGTGAGCCTCCCTCTGCTGGGTATCTGACCACCTTCTAAGCTCTGAAAATCTTTCCATTGTTCATCTATTTTCTAATAAATTGGGTATTTTATGTAGTGCAAGTAAATGTAAGATGATTTTAAGCGGAACACTGATATGAGTATGTCGCCCTGGGTCCTCCTATACTGATTTTTCAGGTGGACCCCTGTATCAGCTTTCAAGATGGGCCTCCTGTACCCCAGTCTGACCCTGAGATAGACAGACAGACAGACAGACGAAGATTTCTGTGTAAAATGAAAAATGACATCTTAAGCTGACAGTCATAGAACGTAGATATGTTTAATATCTACACCCTAGCTGCTTGATAACGATATCCTTTCTAAATTGTCAGTTTTCTTCTGTTGTCTCTGATCATTTGGTGATTCCATGCACTTCCCTCATTGTTTAAACCATGCCAGAAATGATATTTTACCTAACAACTTAGTTTGCCTCACTTTTACTAAATAAAAGATATGTGATTTTTATACTTTTCAATTTTATATCACTGTGTTTACTAGACTATATCACAACAGCTTCACAAAGTAAAGAAAGTGGTTGTCATTGAATATATCAAATATAACAGGGGACTGCTGTCGACGTCAGCTATAATGTACTCCTGTTGCTTGACCCAAACAATAGTCTTAAAGGGCATCTGTGATATCAGTTGCTCCATATCACATATAGATGGATACAGTAGACAGACAGACGGACGGGCAGGCTGACACACATTAGTGCATGTTGGCACATCAAACTGGCACAGACAAATGAGGATGTGATTATACAATCTCAAAAAGTAAGGAAATTCATAGCAAAAAACTTTGCTAATTCGCAAATTTAATTGATATTTATTCATTTATTTATTTATGTATGTCTTTGATAACTGGGTAAGTGCACTAATCCGAGGGACCGTTTTCAGGCATGACTCGGGCCATTAAGATGGCATTGATAGATGACATTACAATAATAATTAACAGCAGGACAATGAAACAAAACATGGAAATAAACACAGTTACATATGGGAATTTTGACATAACATGGTACAGTTGCAGGTCATTAGGGTTAAACTTACAAAAGTAGGAAAATGTGGCATTAGGGTTTCCAACCCTACCCCCCCCAAAAAAAAAAAAACATTGCAGGCAGCAACAGGAAAAACCGCTATGGTCTGACAGCTCCTGCATCTTCACAAATCAGATGTGGGGTGTGCCTTGGGATTGTCAACTCATGCTTACCCCATTCTCATGTACTCTACACATCTCAACTTCTTTAGTGATGGAATGGGGTGAACATTAGGGTTGACAACCCTGAGGCACACTCCACACTTGATTTGTGAAGAGGCCGGTGAGGTCAAACCATAATGGTTTCTCCTGTTGCTGTCTGCAGGATGGTGATGGGGTGTTATGCCACATTTCCCTACTTTTGCCAGTTTAACCCTAACTAGTGCATTGACAAAGTTTTTGACAATGTGTGTATATATATATATAAATATTTTTTCTCAGATTCTACTGTCACCGCACTGAGGACTCTGGGAAGTCCTCTCAGCTGTGTGTTTTGTTCACCCATGGGAAAAGGGCACGCTGCTGTCTAATTAGTGCTTGTTCAAAAGGCTGCCACATTATATTACATTTTTAGATGGGAAGTACGGTAAGGAATGTCCTAATATAGATTTTGCCCCTTCCATGAGGTGAATGGACACCTTTATTAAGTACTTCAGAAAGGTTTCTGATGTTTGTATAGGTGTAGTTGTAACACGGCATACTGTCCATGCCCTCAGCCACTGCTAAGTGTGACTGCTATAGGTGAATTAGGTTATTTTTAGAGTATTATGTCAAGTGCAAAAATAAGTCTTTGTTATCTGTGGGCTTCCCAAGCTGCTCCTGTGGCCTTGGCTCTCTCCGAGCAGGCCACAGCTAATAGACCACCCGACTGACCCCCGGACAGATTCGGGTACGCACTGGACCTCCGAAACTCGTGGTTTTGAACGCCACTGTTTTGACTGGATACCCAGTGGAGGAACCAGGCACTGATTGGCAGCTTTACTCCTTGGCTGATTTTCCAATGCCTGGTGCTTCCTGATCTCAGGGAAATCTTTCTGTGCTTTGTACTGGACTGAATTTTTTCACCCACCCCCCCCTCCTCCTCCCCACAGTATTAAATAGACCCTTACTCCACCCCTTCCTCAGCCTAGCAGCAGATTGGTTACTCCACTGCTGCACATTTTCATGCTATTGGCCTCCCTGTCTTCAATACCTGACTTGACCCACTTTCTCACCGCCCCTTTTTAAAGCAATCCCACCCACAGGATCACACATTTCCTCTCGACCTTTTCTCCAGCCACTCCATCTAACTCCTCTCAGTTACTGCTCTACCTGCCCTATTGTTAGGGACCTCACCCTAATTCGACTACAGTATATACCCTTTCAACTATAAACCAGCTAGCAGTTAAGCAGGCCAGCAATACCAAACAAACTACCTTGGGGTGCAACCACCTACTACTACCCCTCACTACCTCTTTTGGCATTGCTGGTACCATACACGTCCTTTTGTTCTGCAAATTTTGTACTCCCGCTGTTCTGTCTGACCCTTTGTATGAATGCCCTTTATTAATCCTCGCTTTCCTTCTCTCCCTCAGCCGAGGAACTGCCAGCCAGACTCCCAGCTCCTAAGCCACGGGATTCCTGGCTACCGTGCGGTCGGCGCCCCTCTAGCCAACGCTCGAGACTGCAGACACGGACCCAAGGTCCTACAAGGTATGGCAACTGCTGCAACCAACCGGATTGCAAGCGCACCCTCAGACCACACTCTGATTGGTCCCTGGCGGAAGCCAGCTTCTGCTCTTTGATTTTAAACCCTAAAAATGTTTATGTTGGGACAAATGTTAAAAGGCCGAAGTGTTAACCCAGTCTGTAATTGAAAGGACTTGAATTGTGGTTTGGGAAAGAAATCTAGTGTCTACAGCCCTTTCCCTGCATACGTGTACCGGCCCTAGACACTTTTGGGTGCCAAAGTAATACACGTCCTTTTGTTCTGCAAATTTTGGACTCCCTGCTGTTCTGTCTAACCCTTTATGTGAATCCCCTTTATTAACCCTCATTCTCCTTCTCTCTCTCTCAGCCGAGGAACTGTCGCCCAGGCTCCCAGCTCCTAAGCTGTGGGATTCCTGGCTACCAGGCGGTCTGTGCCCCTCTAGCCGACGCTTCGAGACTGCAGACACGAACCCAAGGCCCTACAAGGTACAGCAACTGCCACAACTTTTTTGACCGCCCCCGCTCCCCCACCTCCACTATTTATTAAATACAGTACCTCCTGCCAAAATATTAGTCCACGTCCCCTGGTGCAGTGCCCCACCAATAGAGACTTAGCTCGTGATCCCCCTCTTCTCTGTCCAGCCTACGGGATCCAACTCTCAGGGCCTCGCCTTACTAAAATGCATAGGCTCTCCTTGGCTGTGCCTTCACCATTAAATATTTTTAATGCTATCAAATTTGGATCGACCTGGATAGGAAAGCTACTGATAAGCTGCATTAATCCAGTAACCCCACTGGCCCCTGTGCTAATTGAGTGGCTCCTTTCTAGAGGTACCATCATGTCGGGCCCTATATGGCTCCTTATACTGCCCCTTCTTCTGCTGATACCAGCTTCCCAGCATTGGACACCTGAACTACCATCATGTTTGGTCTCAACGGCACCTTGTGCTGTATACCACATGGCAACTTATCCTTAATTGCCTCCGTGATTCCAAGTACCAATACCTCGAACCCTGCTCTTGGACCACACATACCAGTAGTACTTATAACACTCCCCACCACAATGCCCACCTCCCACCACGCAGACTTCTATCTCCTCCCCGCCTATTGTGGTAGGGGTACTAGCTCTTGCTACAACAGATCAGCTCTTCTATGGTGGCTACTTTCCAGTCCCTAAAAACATCAGATCTACTAGACAGGAGAAAGGCAGGAATTACAAGCTTATAATTAGCGCTCTTAGAAAAATCCTACTTATCCTCCTGCTATGTTCAGGCAACGTAGAACTCAACCCTGGCCCCCCAGAAGCTATTGCTTTGTCAGCAGAACTAGCAAATTTAAAAGGAATGAGCTTCTTGCATATTAACGTATGTAGCCTCCTTAAAAAGATAACCTTAATACAAACCTGGATAAATCATACCTCTCCTGACATACTTGTGATTTCTGAAACTTGGCTTAGACCCAGCACTACTGATAGAGAAGTAAACATACCCAACTATGCCTTGTTCAGAGCTGATAGGCATGCCAGAGGAGGAGGGGTAGCTATCTACGTTAAAGACAAATTTTCTGCCTTCTGCTTATCCTCGGCATCTGTGCATGGAATCGAATGCCTAATTCTCCAAAGTGGAAATTACACAGACTACTGCACTCTGCGTAATAGGATGCTACAGACCATCGTCTGCTGGCCTACAGCTTGTGTCATATCTAAGTGACAAGTTGGGACAGGGGCAGCCAGAAACTATTTAATTTAGAAGACCTCAGCTTTGACTGGCTCTCTAACACAGCTGCCCCCCCTTGCATCCTTCTGTGATGAACATGGGCTGACGCAACTTATTACTGAACCAACACACCCAAACGTGAAGAACCCCAGCAAAAGTACACTTTTGGATGTGCTAATGGTGAGCAAACCTCATCTCTTTTCCCACGCTGATGTCTTCTTCTCAGACACCAGCAACCATTGTTTTATTGCGGGAGTAAGAACCACCAACAACCCAGCACCCATCAGCAAGTTCTCTATGAAGAGATCCAGGTGCAACTTCAATGAACATGCCTACCTAAACAAGCTTAAGTACTCCCCTGAGTGGCAAGATTTCTACCTGGCCAAAACGATTACGTCAGCTTACAATATCTTCCACAACATTCTATCAGGGGCCCTTAATAAGTATGTTTCCCTGATTAAAGTTCGAACTAGGACCAAAACATGTAAATGGTTCACCCCTCAGATCAAGTCCTTGCTTCTAGAAAGAGATAAGCTCTGGAAAAAAGCATGCAGACTGAACACTGCAGAGGATTGGAACCAGTTCAGGAGACTATGAAATTTATGTACCCAAACAATCAGAGAATCGAAGGCCACCTTCTTCAAATCTGAACTCGGCTCTGCCACAAAGAGCCCACTCTAGCTCTGGAACACAATCAATGATCTGCTAGGCCACTCCCCAGGAAATTCACTCACGACCAAGATTACCTCTGGCAACTTGACTATAACCGAAAAGATGGATATACTTGATGCATTCAATAACCACTTTGCTACTGCGGGCATGGCATTTGATAACTCCCCTGCAAACATACTTCGCTCCCAGACTGCCAGCCAACTGCCTGAAACTCCGATAGTTTTGCCGCCTTTCTCGCTTCAACCTGCCCCACTGAAGAGGTAGAGGACCTCTTGCTTCAGTTGGATACTAGAAAAAGTGCTGGGACCGACACCTTGACCCTTACTTCCTAAAAATTGCCTACCACGTACTAGCAATACCCGTCACCCACATTTTTAACTTATCCCTGTCTCAGGGCACCTTACCACCTATATGGAAGACAGCACATGTCATACCACTGTTCAAATCAGGTGACCCTGGCAATCTCAATAACTACAGGCCAATTTCCCTCCTTCCGGTCCTGTCCAAGCTCCTAGAGAAAATTGTAAATGCACAGCTGAGGACTCACCTTGAGTCTAGGGAACTGCTAAATCCTATGCAGTCCAGATTCAGAGCTAAACACAGCACTATCTCAGCCCTCGCCAAAGTTACTAACAACTGGCAGCGTAATCTTGAGAGCAAAAACTTTATTTGTGCTGTTTTTCTTGATCTAAGCAAGGCTTTTGACACCATTGACCATAGTCTGTTCCTCTCCTCCCTTCAAACCATAGGTGTGGACCCCTCCTCTCTGCGTTGGTTTACTGACTATCTTACAGAGCGCCTTCAACAAAGTTAAAGCGAAGGAGGCCTGTCCCCTTAAAACTCTGCAAAGAGGGTACCTCAACGTTCTATTAGGGCCCTTACTTTTGCAATCTACATTAATAACATCAACTACTGTATAAAAGAAGCCAGCATCCATCTGTTTGCAGATGATACAGTTCTCACGTGAGTAGCTCAATGCCTGAAGCTGCCTGCAATGACCTACAGTCAGAATTCAACCTTTTCCAAAGCCAACTCCTCCAAAAAAAGCTACTCCTTAATGCCAAAAAACTAAAGCGATGGTCCTCTCCTTTTATCCGTACAGCTAACCCTGTGTCCAGTGGGACAGTTCCCAAATTACCCACAGTTCTAGGTGAAAAACTAGAATTTGTTACAAAATTCAAGTATCTGGGAGTTGGATAGACCAAAGACTCTCCTTCATTGAACACATCGAGGACTTGCTAAAGCGACTTCAGCAAGGCTTGGATTGTTTTTAGAATCAACCAATTTCTCACCAGAGATGCCAAGAAACAACTGGTCCAATCCATTTTCCTATCATTGGTCGATTACGCTGACTTCCTCTACAGCCAATGCCCCAACTCTTATATGGCTAAACTGGACACACTCTACCATCGAGCACTGAGGTTTATAACGGGACTCCCCTTCAACGTGCATCACTGCACTCTATATGCGGCAGTGGGGTGGACATCACTAAAGTTCAGGCGCCACAGAAACGCCGCTCTCTGGACCTATAGAGCCATCTCTAATAAGCTGCCTTACTATATCTCCTGCTGTCTTCCCCTGAGTATAATTGGGAAATATGCGTTAAAAAGTTACTCAGCTATTACACTTAAAGTACCCAAAGCAAAATCCCGCTTCGGCAGGGCAGCCATAAGCTTCGTGCTACCTACCTTATGGAACGATCTACAAAAAACCCTCAAATTAAGCACTCTAATTGGTATAAATGCCTTCAAGATGCTTTATTTCCATACAATCAGAGAAGTATGTAACTGCTTCACCCACTCAGACCCAGTACCGGTGTCTGCACTGGTATATAGCCATGCCTAGACCCAATTTTTGGTACTGACCCCCCAGCTTGCTCCTCACCAGCCTAATTGTTCTCTCTGTCTCTTATCCCCCTGTCTTATCAACACTAGGCCCGTCCATCCCCTTATTCTTCCTTTCCCAACCTCGGAGAGGAGCTCACTACCCTGGGTTGTGACATTCTACCATGCCCCATACTTTATAGCATTCAATCCCAGGGCTCACACATACTCCTTTTCTCCATCCACCTTCTCTACATCCCATTTTACCAACTCTTTTCTGTGGACTGTGCCCTCCTAGCCTTTCTCCCCCTACCTCCCTCCCTTACCCCACCTTCACCTTTACCTGGTGTATATTTTTATTTTTTTTCTTCCGTTACTTCCTCCTGCAACCTTGGATAACCTGCTTTATCTTCCAATAGACACTTCTATGTATGTAAATACCGTGTAATCTGTACAATATCTGTATAATTCTATGTACATATGAACTTCTTTTTCTTCCTCTCTGTAAAGATTATTATCTGTATTGCCTTATAAATACCTGTGTTGACCTGTATATACAATTGTTCATGCTTCACCCAGGTCCATCTCGTAAATGAGCTTCTGCTCAACAATGAACGCCTGGTTAAATAAAGACTTGATTGATTGTGTATTATGTCTAATATGTGTATTTACGTTTTTACGGTGGATGCAATTGAAAAAGAGAGTTTACTCTCAATTTGCTTTTCAATAAATATCGATTGATTGATTCTATAAGCATTACAGTCTGGATTTTATTTTGAGTAGTACAGCAGTTTGTGGGCCGTGCGTCCTTACAGGACCTGTATTGCTGCATCATCACATACCCTCCACCCAGACTGTTGGCTTTTGATATTGCTTGGGACTCGTTCCAAAGGTGTGATCTGATGAAAGAGATATCCTTGATGAAGATAGAACAGTTACATAAGAACATACTGTAACAGTAGATCTTTGAGAGAAATCTCATTTATCAGGTCATACTGTCCCACCTGCCTTCTCCCTTAGGGGCTCTGACAAAGTGTTCTCTGCACTGCTTCATTGCATTGCTGCCTTTTCCAGTGCCCCTTGTCACCTGCTATGTGGGGTGCTGGCCTGATCTCACAGTTTCCAGGACAATAGTCCTCCAAGTATAATCTCTGATGGGCAAGTGAGGAGACAGGGGGCAGCCCATGTCTTGTATGGATGCTGGATGCATGATGCTTTTGTGGGCAGCCCCATCTTGCAAAGTTTCCACGTGGTCCTAGTGTTGACACGGTATAAGTTCCAAAATTGTGACCTGATGAAAGAGATTCTCTCAAAGATCTATTGTTACAATAAGTTCTTATGTGACTGTTCTTTTGTTTTTTAAATGGCTAGGATCCACATCCAATAGTCCACAGTTCAATGAGAACAAACCAACATTGAAGTTCACATTATGAAAAGATGACATACCTAGAGGAAAAAAGTCTTAGTACAACTCAAAGACCAATAAGCCTGTATACAGAACTTCTCAACAGAATACAGTTCACAAAAACACTGATAAATCAGATTGTTCATTTAAAACTACTCTTGGTCACAGAGTTTTTATTCTGAATATTTCTAACTCATTGTTTAGGCTTCAATGGACTGCTTGTTAACAAATCTTTGAAGTTCTCAGCCCAACTAGAAGTAACTCTGGGTCTATCAATGAATGTGTCAGAAGTTGACATGCCATGTCGTAGCACCTGCCAGTGTTTGAGAAGGATATATTTTATTTTGTGTGTGTTATCTCTTTTTCCTCCTCCATGCTACCGCTCTCAGACACTCCTTCAGGCTATGCCAAGGCACCTCCAATCTGTCTTGTTCCCGTGCCCCATCCCTCACAAATGCAGTCATCCCCAGAGTAATCCAGATGTAACCCTTCACCTGGCAGGCCCCCCTCCTCCGAGGGGAGAGGCACCTGTGGGGCAGGCAAGCACATTACTTGGCCCTGGGGTACTGCTGAGGGATGGAGGCTCCCGGGACATTGATGGCATCAGACTGCCAGGTAGCTGTCATCCGGTTGCATGTGAAGCAGTTTTTTTCTGTTTTTCCTGGTACTGTTCCCTCCTTGTGTGCTACTGCGTTACTCCCCGGTCTCCACTGGAGGTCACTGCAGAGCGACACACTCCCCTAACCCACCCCAGGAGAGGAGAGGAGAGCAGTCCTCTGGATGCTCGATCCATCTCCTCCCCTGCCGACCCCCGGCGCCCCGAGTCTGTTCCAGAACCCGGGTTGCCGGCATGGGTCGAGGTAAGGCGCCAGTGCCTCAACCATCTATGCCACTGGGCTGGCGAGAAGGATATTTTTGATTTGTGGTGCCTATTTGTTAAACTGAAGTACAAATGTCAAAGGCTGATTTTGTTCCTCTGTATTTTGTGCAGTAAGCAGATCATGCCTTTCAAGTTGTCTTGCTCTATTTGAAAGATATTTTGGAGATAGTGGAGTGTGTCGTACCAGTCGTGGTGCTGTGCTCAATGCGTAACTGATGATGCACAATCATGTAGTATGGTAGGTAGCTACCTGCTATTTATGCATTCGTAGTCCCTGTAGACTCAAGATGGCTGATGTGTTTGTATATTTTTTATTCTAATTTATTCTTTTTATTTAACAGATAATAAGGGGGAGAGGTGCGGGGGCCCCCCGATGTAAGGTGGAATAAACTGATTGTACAGTTATGTGATTATGTCTATGATTGATAAGAGATAGTACAGCATGTCGGACTATCAATAGTTTGCTTTCACTTTTTCATATTCGGTTTTATTGCCTATTGATGGTAGTTATGTGAAGTGAAGGGGGTTGCGGGGGCATAGCCCCCACTCTACTGGACTGTTGCCGTGTGTGGCTCATCACTGTTGCTTCACTTTCCAAGCTCTGCTCATCTCCCAAGTTGCGTTGCGCTTACGTTGATTGTGGCATGAGATTCCTGTAGCATTTGCGCTATGCAACATGGGTGGTCTGACTCTCTCCACTATTGCCAATATTTCTTTTTGTAACCTATTGGTGTTAACCAGTCTGTTAACCTTTATACTTAAGATACAGTAGAGCTGAAATTGCACCATAGTGGCATGTAATATACTATTGCCGGCCATTGGTTTTGTATACCCCCTAGTGCCCACCCTGCCATCCTTTACAAAAAACAATCCAAATCCAAGTACAGGATAACCTCTGAGTCAGCAGTGAACATAAAAGAGAGATTCAAGTCATTTGTTCTTAAGAACTGAATAACTTTATTTACTGTATCTACTGTACCATCCCATACTGTAAGTACATCAACAGTGTAGTTGTACCAGTGCACCATCTTTGACACAGAAGGATTATGATAAGAAAAATATAATGCAGTTCCCAATACCCTAAAAATAAATTTGTGTAAGATGGGGACATGGTGACACCCATCGCGGTGCCTCTTTTTTGAAAAAGAAAAATGTTTTGAGCAACGATCAAAAGTAAAAAAGTTAGGGGTTAGAATAAATTTAATGGAGAAAATCAAAAATTGTGGAGGATGGTGCACTGCATACAGGCAACACTGTTTGGATAATATGGAAGTGCTTCCAGCCCAGATGTGTATAGAATGCAGGTGTAAAGTGAATTAATATCCACACTCGCCCAGCTATAGGAATCCTTCCAAACCGCACTCTCTATTTTATCAATCACATTGGGTCTCAGACATAGGTCCCCAAAGACAAAACTAAAGGTTGTAAAAAGAAATCAACAAATGTGCATACATTTTTCATTCAGAGATCCTATGCCTGAGAGTATGGGTCATCCAGGAGGTTTGAACCTGTTTTTATGGAGTTTCGGGAGATAATAAAAAAAATTGCCATTTTAGGTGCTTTAGCTTTAAGAAATTTATTTTCTTGTGGTGTAATAGCTCCCTTTAGTGGGGCCAAATCCCCAAAAATTCAAACAACACAGCACTAAACTCTCTAGCTGGATTCTGTTACAGGACTTCATAAGTGTCTGTGTCTTTCAACAAACAATAAGCTTCCTCTAAATAGTCACTTCTGTTAAGGACTACATTGCCCTCATTATCAAGTTTGTTTTTTCATTTCTGAATTTCTGTTTCTTCTCCTTTCGGCCCCATCTGCCAAGTGCCTAAGCCCTGACACCTCAGTGTCCCCTGGAACTTACCACCAGATGTCTTCTCCCCGGGCTAGGCCCCCCCCCGTGGAGTCAGCTGGGTGCCCCAACCCCCACCATGGTTAGGATCCAGTTCCAGCCATCATATGCAGCTGGTTGGGTGCAGGGTCTATGAGCACTTGGCACCATCTTACTCCTGGTTTTTCCTCCTTTCTAGTCCCTGGGAGGTGTGGCATGCAATGATATCATGACACATGTCACAAACTCCCACGCAGTGTGCATTGACATCTTTCACATTCCCCTGACATGCTGGCTTGGGCTGCCTTTCCCACAGCTTCTGCTAGGGGCCAGGTACCACACTCTGTTCCCCTTCCCCCTCGGAGGAGGAAAGCAGTCCTATGGACATTTGATCCTCCTGCCTCCCCCCCCAGCCATCCCTTTGATGCCCTGAGTTTGCTTTTCAACCCAGGCTGTTGATGTCACAAGTGGAGTGCTACTGCTGTGCCAGTGCACTGGGTCTTTGCCCTAATTTTTTTTTTTTTAACTCAACGTTACTGAACATTTACATTACATGCAATACATTCAACTCCTTGGGACCTCTTACTTTATCATGACTATAAGTAATCAAGAACACATACCTTCTTTATTCTGTACTTAAGTAATCTGACTTCTTACTACTCTGTACAGCGTCCAAAGGAATGATACGCTTCAAGTACATTGTCATATTATATAATCAATATCCTAAGAACTGTAATGAAGAGTAAATTTACAACCATTGGGCTACCAAGTCTTGACTCATTGGTCTCTGTAGCCCTTCTATTGAAGGCGGTTTGTCCTAATTTCTAATAATTACAATGGACATATTTTTCAAATAATTTACTGCTTTACATTCATCAAAGCTCAGATTGTGTTTACCAAGATTCCTGTCACCATTCGTACAATGATGATGTACTCATTGTATTGGATGGTACAGCAGATACAGGCAATGAAGGAATACTTTGGAACAAATGACTCGAGTCTCTTTTTTTACATTCAGTATCAACTCAGAGGTTATGCAGTTCTTGGATCTGGATTTTTTTGTAAAGGATGTCTGGGAGGGCACTAGGGTGCATAGAAAGCCCACTGCAGGCAATAGTATATTACATACTAATAGTGCTCACACATATGTTTAGTACAAAGTATACCCTATGGGCAATCCTAGGTCTGGTCCTATTCTCAGTTTTCCTAAATGACTGCCCTTCTGACTGTCTCTTTGCACACCCACATGTACGCAGGTGACATGGTCATCTACATCTCTGACCCATCAGCCCCAGTCATTGGAATCCCACTCTAGCATGACTTACATAATGTGCTGCGCTAGTTCCAAGCCAACCAGCTCAGAGTTAACACCAAGAAGACAGTGTCCATGACCTTCAGCTCAAGCCAGGAACTGACAAATCTCTCACCTTCCCCTGTCTTCTGCACCTTGGATGCCCCGATGATGCCCCTGTCTTCAAGTTCCTGGGGGTTTGACTTGATAGTAAGCTTGACTTTTCTGTCCATATTGACTCCAGCTATGCAAAACTTTACCCCAAACTTTGTGCCTTACACCATAACAAGGACTGCCTCACCCTCCAGGTCTGCTGGGAGTTGGTAACCAAAATTATCCTCCCAGTTTGCGACTATGCAGATGTCTGTGGCACTGCTCCCGCCTCTTCCCTCGCTAGATTGGACATCATCTGCAGTGCCTTCTGTCACTTCAACATCAACTCTCCACTTCTCACTTATCACTGCTTTTTCTATTCCTCCCTCTCCATCCTCCCTCTTCCTTTACTTCCCCAGTTCCACTGTGCCTCCTTCATTGCTAAATACTGGTTTTACTCCCTTCCCTTCTACCTCTCCTCGCTCCTCTCCCTGCCCTCTCCTCTTCTTACTCTCTATGCTCCAAGGATTCCCATACCTTCACCATTCCCCATCCGCACTCATGTACTGGGCAAGCTGCCTTCTCCTATCATCCTCCCTCCCTCTGGAACCTTCTCCTCTCTTCCCTCTGTCCCCCCTCTATCCATACCTTTAGATGCCTGCTATGGCATGCTCCTGCTCATCACTTTACTTGTCACTTCCCCTCTTGAACTTTCTGTTTTCTACCAGCCTCTCTTGTCACCCCCGCCTCTTCTTCCCCTCTCAGGGCCACCAGTGCTCTTGCCCCCCAGTCTCTGCTCTAAACTTTGAAGTGCTCAAATTTAAGCTCTCTAGCACACTTTATCTATTGCAGCCATGCAAGGTACCCACAGACTGCTCCCCCCCAAAGCTAGAGTCCATGCTGTTTCTAGTTCAGGTGGGCCACCCCACTTATTTTCAACTGGATTTGACTGACAGTGTATTTTGTATATCACTTTGGACATTTGAAATGCTTTTCATGTCTGTGCTCTCTTTTCCTCCAACCCCGGGTTGCACCTGGAAACAAGTCTTGGCTCAGAGTGCCTTTTCCAGTTACCAAAATTTTAAAATACATAAATAAATACTTGTGACTACCATACAGATGCAGCTCTACTGTGGAATCTGAGTCTCAAGCACAAGAGTTAACAGAACACTTAACACAGAGAGGTTACACAAAAGGAAACCTTTTAGAAGCTCTTGCCAGAGCAAGACAACCCAAATAACATGATTTGCTTACTGCAAAAAATACAGAGTAACAAAATCATCCTTTGACATTTGTAGTCCAGTACGTTCAATTGGCACCACAGATCAAAAATGTCCTTCAGCTTTGCTTTGCTTGCTTAGATGGGAGATACCTTTCATCAACCCATGAGTGAATACACTGTTAAACTGTACCATTTTGTGCAGTGTTTCAGCACTTTTGTAATGTATGTGTTGACCTGCCCATGCCAAAAGCTGTATGTAGTTCGCACAAAGAGAGAGAGAGAGGTGAAGAAGATTAGATTCCAGGAGCCTCTTAGAGATATTAAGTGAGGGACAGTGGAATCCTCTGTGACAGTTTGTTTCTCAGAACATCTTAATTGTTGCCCTAGTGATAATAAGTTTAGAGTGCTTGAATGCCCCCATATCCGAGGAGGTGACAGGTTGAAACTTCTTTTGCAGAAAGAATCTGAGTGGATATTCAGTGTATAAACTCTGTAGCTAAGACGTTTAAATGGACAATTTGATTCATCAGTGTTTTTGTGAACAGTACTCTACTGTGAGGTTCTATATACTGGCTTATTGTTCCTTCAGCTGTATTAATACTTTTTTCTTTAGGTATGTCACCTTTTCATAATCTGAACTTTACTGTTGGTCTATTCTCATTGAACTATGGCATTTTGGATGTATTTTGGACTATTGGATATGGATCCTGGATATTTAAAAAGTTGTCTTTTCAAAAATAAACGTTTTATGAGGTTACTTTCGGTTCTCTGGAACTTTATGAACAGCAGTGACCTATGAACTCTATTGACGATTATTGAACAAGTTTAAATTCTTGATCTTCTTTGAGGGTGTCTCTTGCAGCATGTCTTGCACTTGGGAAGCGTCTGCCAGAGAGCACTCTTTCATGGTAGCTTTCACCAGCAGTGTTGACTGGGGGCTGCCCACGATGATGTCAGTTCATGCATATGTATAAATACGTGGGCGTCCCCTAGCGGCCTCAGTTTTTTTCCCGCCATCTCCCA
The DNA here is from genome assembly GCA_016271365.2 of Neoceratodus forsteri. Lineage (NCBI taxonomy): Eukaryota > Metazoa > Chordata > Ceratodontiformes > Ceratodontidae > Neoceratodus > Neoceratodus forsteri. The sequence continues at coordinate 627,967,700 of CM028131.1, forward strand.
GATGCCATCCTCAATGAGTAAAGTTTACTTTTTTCCTCCCTTATTTATTTATATATATATATATATATATATTTATTTATTTATTTGTAACAGTCTTGGAAGTTGACATACCTTTGAGTCAGAGACTCATTTACAAAGGTTCCATGTCCAAAAGAAATCATAGCAATTAGCTAAATACAACAATGTAACAAAAACATGACATGGATAAAACAAAAAACAATCAGAGCCATCATTATATCAGACTTTGTCAAAGTTGGTAAATAAGAACCAAAAATAGATACCGTGGGGGGTGTGACCAACAGCCGAACCGAATAGACGCCTAAACGTCTTGCTCCCGAATGTAACCCCCGAAATCCTACATCCATGGACCCGTTCCTGCACAACGGCATAAAATTTAGATTTAGAACTTACCGGTGGTCGTCCCGATACATGCTTCCTGACCGGCGCATAAAACAACAAACGTGTTTTCGGTTACAGCCGCATGACTTGGGTCCCGCTCTGCTACTGGCCCAAAAAAAATTCTGCAACATGGAGCCTGTCTCTACGCCATCGCTGACGGCAGCCGAAAACAATCTATCAGAAATATGGCAAATGTTTGCCGAAATCCTGCATCGCATGGACAGAATGGATGTAGCCACAAAAAAGAACACTGAAGATATTGTTGATCTTTCACAACGGGCTTGTATTTCCGAGCATAAGCTAGCAGAGGTGGAAGATGGCTGGCGCAAGGCCGGGGCTAAGCTACATGAACAGGGGCAGCTAATTCATCATCTTTGGGCCCGGGTGGAAGATCTTGAAAATCGCAGCCGCCGTAACAACCTCAGGTTTGTTGGGTTCCCGGAGGGCTGCGAGGGGAATGATGCCATATCTTTTTTACAACAAGTGCTGCCCCCATTGTTGGACGGTCAGTGTGAGACCCCTTGGGAGTTGGACAGAGCGCATAGAACCCTGGCCCTGCGGCCAGCTCCCGGTGGGCACCCTCGTACTATTCTAGCCCTATTTCTCCGGTTCCAGGACCGTGAACGGATCACCCAACTGGTACGGCAGAAGAAAGAACTGTTTTGGAAAGGGCACAAAATTCAAATTTTTGCTGACTACTCGTTGGAGGTTACCAACAGGCAGAAGGCCTTTACAGCTGCTCGTAGGGCGTGTGCTGAGTTGGGTCTCGAATATTCTCTGCGCTACCCTGCATCTCTCCGAATTGTGATTAATGGGGCACCACGGGTCTTTGACAACCCTGCATCTGCTGAGGACTTTATAGCATCTCAAGCTCCTAAACTGAATTGGGACAAACTATGTGTATCCCGCAGCCCCGGGGCCCTGCTTGCTCACTCTGCCCCGATGGACACTGACAGACCTACGACCCCTAATGCTCTAGCAGCCTCGACTTCTCATGCAGTCAAACAACTTTTGACTCCCACTCGGACATCTCTTCAAAATTCCCCTGGCAGTAAGAAAAAGAATAGAAGAAGGGCGAGAATTGAAGGAGGGCACATAGATAAAACTCCACGGCTCCACTCCAGAAGTAGAAGCCGAAGTGGTAGTCCAGATCCCAGTGTTTCTCAGGAGTCACTAATCCCGGATATGAGCAACAATCAATATAAAGTACTGATGGATCTCCCTACTAAAGACATTCCCCTCGACTTGCCTCTCCCTCCCAGACGCTCCTGCTCGGAAGGCTCGAAATCCTCAGTTGCAAAGCATCTTCTCTGGGCCGAGGAATCAGCTGGTACCTCTCTGGAAGACTCTGGGACCATGGCAGCTGGACCAGCTTTGGAACTAATCTCAGACAACATGGCGACTTCCACTCCTGCTGCTGAATCAGTTGGCTGACTGCTGTTACCATATTTTTTGTTGTTTTTAATGCTAAGCCTGTCTACGGATAAAACAGGCCTCTCCTCTGATTAGGGATGAGACCCATGTGCCCCAAGCTAAAGGGGACCTATCCCTTCAGAGGATGGCTTCGATGGGCCCTTAGGTCCATACCTGATCAGTTACTCTGGGCTCTTGCTTGTCCCCTGATGTTCATGGTGCCGATCAAGCTCTTTGTGTGTTTTACGCCTTGGCTGTGATGCCTGAACAGACGGGGAGATGCAGGGTGTTGCCCATAGCTTAATTTAGGGCCCTTGCACACCTGTCCTTGGCAATACCTCGAAGTATCTAGAGGGACTAGGCTCGGCCCTTACTACATTCTTCTACTATTTTAATGGATGACAGCTTATTAGTCTGTTGTTGCTTGGAAGTTTGTTTTTTTTTCTTCTCCTTCCCCATACATGTCTCTTTTACCAGGGATTACAAGGAGAACTGTTTTACTGTGTTTAAGATGGGTTCCTGGGGCCGCTTACCTCCCAGTGACTTCTACTGGTGTCTGGGCTTTTTTTTAGCCAACACATACAGTGGATGCTGGTCGTATGTGGGATTGCAGAGTAATGAACAGGGGGTTGGTATTGTCAATAAAATGGTTTAAACCTCCCTCAGTTATTAGGGATTGTGCATGTTAGTACTCTTCTATGTCAGGTTAAAATGTTGATATTATGGTGTTGTGTTAACTCCTTTGTGGCAATCTTTCTAATGGGGCGAGGATGTGCCCCGCAAATATTAGATGGGGAAGTAAGAAGGGGAAGGGTGCTAGATTTAGACCCTCTCCATAACGTTTCCGACCATATATTCCTGCTGACATGTTTTACTGATGGTTTAAATGGAGACTAAGCTAATTACATGGAATGTGAGGGGGCTTAATTCACCCATCAAATGGAAGAAGGTTCTAATTCACTTAAAAAAACTAGCCACTGTGGTGGATTTCTTACAAGAGACTAAACTTTCTTCTAAGGAAGCCACAAAGCTTAAACAAGCGTGGGTGACTGAAGAACTTCATAGTGCGGCACCCACCCATAAAAGGGGGGGTCTCCATACTTTTTCATAAAAATTTGGGATGGAAGGTGAAGGACTTCATATGAGATCAAGAAGGGAGATGGATTATTGTGGAAGTTGAAACCCCTGAGGGCCCTTTGGTCCTGGCTAACATATATGCCCCCAATCAGGATTGCCCGCAATTTTTTCATACAGTTAATCAGGCCATCCTGGATTTCAACAAAAATAGAGCCCCAATACTCTTAGGAGGGGATTTTAATTTAACATTAGATCATACTATAGATAGAAGCAATAAATCCCCTGAACCCCATAGACAGGCTAAGAGAGCAGTAGAGAAACTAATGTCCGAACTCGGATTATTGGATGCCTGGAGGACATTACACCCAGGAATGCATGATTACTCATGTTTTTCCCCAACCCACGGCTCTTCCAGCAGGATAGATCTCTGACCCATATCTTCTGGGTTATATGAAAAGGTGGTTAGGGCTTTGATTCACCCAATTTACGTTTCTGACCATTCCCCTCTGGAATTAGTTATCAAGACGGGACATGATCCCCACCAGTCTCATGCATGGCATTTAGACCCCCTCCTGCTAGAAGATGCAACCTTTTTAGATTGGATTGGCCAGGCTGTATCAGAATACTGGATGGATAATGATAATAGAGAGGTATCCGACTCGACCCTATGGGAGGCCTTTAAAGCCACTATTCGGGGTAGGATAATAGCTTTTGCTGCGGCCAGGAGACATCGCGGGGCAGCCGATCAAAGGGCCTTGGAGAAGCAACTATACAATTTGGAATCCCCAGCACAGGAATCTCTCTCTTAAAACTCATCTATCTCGGCAGGCTGAGCTAAACCTTAGACGCATGCGGCATGCCTACTGGGAAGGGCGAGAAAAGGCCAGTAAGTTATTGGCCTACCGTCTTAAATGTCAGCAAGCTTCTAAGGTGATACATGTGCTGGTTTACACAACAGGGATCCCATGTCGTACAAACTCAGGGATAAATTTAATCATGTCCCAATTTTATGAAAACCTATATGCTTCTCCAAGCCCCCCCGATCCAGCTAAGATCCAAGCCTTTCTATCCTCGCTACCCATTCCCAGAATCTCCGGCCGTGATACCAAACTGTTAGAAACCCCGATAACAGTTGAAGAAGTTAACAAGCGATCCACTCTCTGAACCACGTAAAACCCAGGGAAGGATGGATTGCCTATTGACTAGTATGGACTCCGGGGTGTTAACCTGGCCCCCTACTTGGTTCGGGTATTCTGACATTCTTTACTTAATGGACAGCTACCCCCCTCCATGAGGGAAGCCACTATTACAGTGCTTCCCAAAAAAGGGAAAGATCCACTGTCTCCAGGCAGTTATCACCCTATCTCTCTAATAAACGCAGATGCCAAGATACTGGCCAAGGTTCTTGCTGGCCGGCTTGAACCCCTTTTGCAGGGCTTGGTTAGTCCATCCCAAGCAGGCTTTGTCGAGGGCCATCTGGGGTCGGACCACCACAGAACCCTAGGGTCTTTAATGCACTCTGTCAAACTCTCACCAATCCCTTCAGTAGCTTTAGCCATCGACTTCAAAAAGGTCTTCAATTTGGTCGAATGGGCCTTTCTATTTCATACTCTTTCCACTATGGGTTTTGGCCCTGACTATATTGCCTGGATAAGGCTGCTATACACTGCCCCCCTAGCCTTGGTTTTGACCAATGGCACCATGTCTCGGCCCTTCCAATTACAGAAGGGTACGAGACAAGGATGCCCTCTTTCTCCCCTTCTATTCATTCTAGCTATGGAGCCCCTGGCCATTGCACTTAGGTCCTCCAACTCTATTCCTGGGATTTAGGTGGGTGATGCCAACTATAAAACATTTTTATATGCAGATGATTTGCTTATTACTATGGAACATACCCAACTGGGGATTCAGACAATCTTTAGAACTCTGACTGAGTTTACTAAGATATCAGGTCTAAAATTAAATCAGTCCAAAACTGAAATTCTCCCGTTGAATTCCTCAGTCTCTGGAGCAGATTTTATCGCCTTGGGGCTAAAATGGTCCCCTCAAGGTATAAAATACCTGGGTATCATCCTACACCCGGATCCACTTAAAATGCTTGCAGCTAATTTCAATTCCCTGATTGATTCACTCAGGGTAGACATAGAAAGATGGAAAGCATTGAAGCTTTCACTTGCTGGGAAAATTGATTTGATCAAAATGATGGCTGCTCCCAAGATGCTTTATCTATTGGCTCATCTACTCTTGTCTATACCCCAGAAGTGGTTTCAGAAATTGGAGACCCTGATGGGTAATTTTATATGGAGGAACCCCGATATGCAAACTTAAACTTGGCAGCACTGGAAAAGGGTGGTTGGGGACTCCCTGGTTGCAGCGGTATCATATGTCCTTTGTGCTGGCTCAGACTCTTAGATGGTTTTCTAAAATCAGACAGGCCTCTCCACAGTGGCTCCAGTTAGAAGCCTCCCTAACTCGCACTCCCTCCCCAGCGGTCATCCTATATGGTAAGAAGAATTTGCCTGCAGGCCTTTCTCCTTCTATAGTACTATTAATAAAATATTGGAAACAAGCAATGGCTCTGCTGGGTCATGACCCAGCCCCTTGGGAATATATGCCTCTATGGGACAATCAGGCCCTGAGAATAGAGGACTCCACCCTGCACTGGAAAGTATGGAAGGTACAGGGCATTTCCCTAATACAGGATCTCCTACTCCCTGGGACCACTGTTATCGACTCCTTTGAATCTCTAAGGGCAAGATATCATCTCCCTGCCTCTCATTTTTGGAGATACCTTCAGTTAAGAGATGCTATATCTCATCTCCCAAATTCTCCCCTTAATAACTCGTTACAAAAAAAAACTCACCCTATATTTTCAAGGAGTAAACTTACCAAGAACAAAGCTAGCAACATATATAATGCCCTCAGAGACTCCACCCCAGATCCAACCCAGAAAGCCAGACTGCAATGGGAAAAAGAACTACAGATCTCTGTTTCAGAACAACAATGGGAACAAGGTTGGACACGAATCCATTTGGCTTGCCGGGACGGGCGTACAAGACTTATTATGAATAAGACCGTCCATAGATGGTATAGAGACCCGGCTAAACTAGTTAAGATGGGACTTATCCCGGCTGACACTTGCTGGAGATGTGGCAACCATGGTGCTCATCTGTTTCATATACTCTGGGACTGTTCCAACCTTCAGCAGTTCTGGCAAGCCATCCAGGACATGTGCCAACAACTGTTCCCTAATATTGTTCCCTGCCCTGCTTTACTCCTTCTTGGCTGTGGTAGTCCTGAGATGCCGAAGTGCAGTCCAGAGGCACAATGGATCACCTTGGCCGGGGCATTGGCCAAGAGACTCATACTGACGAGATGGAGAACCTCGGAAATTCCGACTTTTCACCAGTTCCTTTTGGCTTTAGCCCAAGGGGCCACATTTGAGAGGATCTCCAGTTTTGCCCAAGGCTCTCTAACCTGGTATGACAAATGCTGGCAACCTTACTTAAGGTCCAAGTACTGCCATAATACTCCTTCCAGTTCCACTTCCTAGACTCTTCCCCTTCACTATAAAGGTCTGGATATTGTTTTTTTTTTGTAGTCCCCCCCCCCTTCCCTTTCTCCATCCCGATCTTATCTATACTTTCTGAAATAAAAAAAAAAAAAATAATAAAAAGAAAGATTGCCATTGCTGTATATAGTTGATATTACAGTCTGCATGGTAATAGGACATACCCTAGGTAGAGTAGTCAAATATTACTCTGACCCCTTTTTGTTATATCCTTCTTTACTGTGTAATTTATCTAAATAGCTTTAGGCTCTCCTCCACTTGGGGGAAGCGACATTACATTAGCTTACTATCCTCTGGCTACCAGGTCTGTAATATGAAGAATATTTTAAGTTATACCCTTCAAGGCTGTAGCTAACTGACAGAATGCTTTGTCAATTGCATCAACTGGTCATACCAAATGTTGCGGTATGAGTCGAATCTGTATGTGTAATACTCTGCCTCTGTGTGTGTGTTCTGCCCAAGAACAACAATAATAAAAAATGTTAAACAACAAAAAAAATAGATACCAGGGTGAAAGCTAAGATAAAAATAGAATAATAGATATCTAAGTGTGTATTACAAGGCAGTAATCCCTTCGAGAGGTTCCCAAAGTCCCCAAAACCTCAGGTTGAGATTATTGCCTTGCAGTGCATACTTAGGTATTTGTTATTGTTTGTAATATATGGATCCAAGTAAAAAAAAACAAAACAAAAAAAAACAATCTTGGCTTGAGAACGGGTGCCCGACCATTTCAGTACTCACTCACTCAACAACGGGTGTCTGAACACAGTGAACACTCACTTGTGCTATTTACCTGTTTTCTGCAGAGGTGAGTGAAAGCAGGATTAACCAGATGATGTTAAATTAAAATGAAACAACAAAAAATGTTCATGGAATGCAGGGGAAATTCCTCTCACTATGTGAGAGATGGCCACCGTGTTTTAAAAAGTGTTTGGCCCACCCACAGAGAAAAATTGGCCAATCAGAATGCACGGTTTCAGAAACATTATGTTGCATGTCTAGGATGGGCACTTATCAGCATGGCAACCAGGTTAGTGTGGGAGGGAGTCCTGTACTTGTGCTTTTCACTTTTGCTGATAATACTATTGCTCAGAGCTAAAAACGATAGCATTATCAGCATGAAACCATGTATTGTCACCACAGAAACCATGTATTATCACTGAAGAAACCATTTATTATCACATTTGTGGTAGTGTATTACAGGAAAATTTTTGTATGGGCTAAGATGGTATTATTATTATTATGGCAAATCCATACATTACAGTACAATAATGTATTAGTATGTGATAATAGGCAGTCAAGAATAACTTTGTTGAAGTCAATATGTTAACATGGATCAGTCAAAACAAATAAAAAAGGAGCAGTAAAAAAGGGGAAAGAGGGAGGATGGGGAATAGGTGGAAATCAGGGTTCAGGAGCTACAGAGTGAGGTGAAGTAAAGAGGAAACACGTCGGAGAGGTACCTGTGGGGCGAGTGTGCAGGGGGAGGAGGGGAGGGGTGGGAAGAGTGGCAGTTGTTAAGCCAAGAAATGAGGTGATACATGAGGGTGAAGTAGCTTAAGTTGGGCAGTCACAGCGGTTGAGAGAAAGAAGGTACCATCTGAGGTTGCGTTTAAACTGCCCCTAACTTGGAGGCAGTTTGTACATCAAGAATGAGATCAGATAGCCAGGTGGGAGCTCTGTACAGAAAGGCCCGCTGCACTTGATTAGTCCGACAGAGTGGAGCCTGTTAGGTAGGCTGCTTGTCCTTCAAGGATTGGTTACTGGGGTAAGGAGGTGTTGTGTTGTTAGAGGGGTTAGACCCAGACAGATCTTCTTACCTAGTAGGCAAGTCTGGTACATGATCCTGCCACTAAGATTCAGCCAGTAGGTTTGGGTATACAGATCACAGATGTGGGTGTACCTGTGAATCCCAGAAACTAATCTGCAGGCAGGGTAACTTTAATACATTTTAAGTGAAGTGTCAGTAGCTGCTACATAAATGACTAGCCTGTAGTCTACAAGAGAGAGAGGAAAAAGCTGTTAACAGCAAGACGGAGTGCATCAGGGTAAGGCTGTGATGGTGTCTGTACAGGATCCCTATTTGAGCATTAATAGCTTTAGAAATGATGTTTATATGGTCCAGTTTGGATTCCCTTTTCCACAAGTGCCATTGTGGGTGGAAGATCTACAGATTTGACAGTTACTCTCTCTGTGTGCGGTATCTGGGAGCTCCCGCAAAGTTTGATCCTGTTGTCAATGCCCGGAATTCAACCAGGCTACATGTCGTCGAGGACTGCAGGGACTGGAATCATACATCATGGAACAGAAGACAGAAGGTGTCTCTTCTAGAAAAGGAATTGCAGTCCCACTCCTCTTTGTCTCAGTCCCCGTCAATGAACTCCCACGCATCCCAGTAAAAGCACTGTTCTTCATCCAAGCACAAGCACTAAGACAAAGACAAGGCCTTGAGTGACAAAGGTAAGGACCCTCAGCCATCGACAGCTTCCACCACCGGTTGCTCATCAACAGCTCGAGCCTCTCCCACTCCAGTGCAAAAAAAATCAGATGGTCTTGGCAGCCTTATCCCAAAGCTTTCACGCCTCCCACAGAGATCAAGAAACATTGAAACATAGAATTTGACAGCATATAAGGACCACTTGGCCCACCTAGTCTGCCGATTTCCCTACCTAATGGATAAGCTGCAGATCCTAGTTAACCAACAACCTACTTCCTCCTACTCCCACTAGAATTGCCTTATGTCTGTCCCATGCATTCTTGAATTCCCCCACTGTTTTTGACTCCACAACCTCCTCAGGAAGGCTGTTCCATGCATCCACAACCCTCTCCGTGAAAAAATACTTCCTCACATTACCTCTGAGCTATCCCCCTCTATCTTCAAATTGTGCCCCCTTGTTCTTGCACATCTCTTTTTCTGAAAGATGCTGCCCTCTTGGACTTTGTTGATTCCTTTGAGGTACTTGAAAGTTTCTATCATGTCCCCCCCTCTCTCCTTTCATCGAGGGTATATGAATTAAGCTCCTTTAGTCTCTCTTCATATGTCTTATGGTGCAAACCCTGCACCATTTTGAGTGCCCTCCTCTAGACAGCCTCCACCCTGTCTATGTCTTTGCTGAGATGGGGTCTCCAGAACTGCACGAAGTACTCCAGATGGGGTCTCACCAATTATCTGTACAGCAGGATAACAACTTCCTGTTTTCTACTGGTGATGCCTCTCCCTACGCATCCCAGTATCCCTCCAGCCCTCCTTACTGCCTTCTCACATTACTTGCCCACCTTTAGGTCATCTGATATAACTACCCCCCGGGTCTCTTTCCATTTTGGTTTTTGTCAGTATCTCAACCCCCATTGTGTACTCTTCCCCTGCATTTTTTTTTCCCAGGTGCATTACTTTGCACTTCTTTGTGTTGAATCTAAGCTGCCATACAGTACATTTGACCATTCCTCCACCGTTGCCAAGTCCCTTCTCATCCTTTCCACCCCACCTTGTGTAGCAACCCTGTTGCAGATCTTTGTGTCATCTGCAAAGAGATGTACTTTTCCTTCCAGTCCCTCTACAATGTCACTTAATAAAGACATTAAAAAGGACCGGACCCAGTACTGAACCCTGTGGTACCCCACTAGTTAGCCCCCCCCTTTTTTTACCGTGGATTCCATTTACTATTACCCTCTGCATCCTGTTTTCCCCCCAATGTTTTACTCAGGCTACCACCCTGGGACCAACTCCCAGGCTGGCTAATGTGTTTATTAATCTTTTGTGTGGGACTGTGTCAAATGCCTTGCTAAAGTCTATGTAGGCCATGTCCACAGCCCCTCCCTGGTCTACTACTTTAATCACGCAGTCAAAGAAATCGATCAGATTCATCTGACATGACCTTCCCGCTGTGAAACCATGCTTGTCTTGGGTCCTGTGCCTCACTGGCCTCTAGGTACTCAACAGTTCTTTCCTTCAGAAATGATTCCATTATTTTCCGTACCGCTGAGGTCAAACTGTAACAGGTCTGTAGTTTCTTGCCTCTGTCTTGCTCCCACTTCTGTAAAGGGGAATCACGTCCACCCTCCTCCAGTCCTCAGGTACCTCACCATCCTCCCATGGTTTGTTAAAAAGGGTAGACAATGGTGTTACTGGTTCTCCCCTTAGTTCTTTTAGAATCCTGGAGTGAATCCCATCAGACCCATTGCTTTGTCCACCTTCAACTTTAGGAGTTCTTTCAAAAGCCTTTCTTCTGTGAAAGGACTGATATCGCCTCCAACTCCCATCCGGAGTGCTTCTGTTGACTGGCTTAGGTACCTCCCCCTCCTCTTCCTTTTTTTTTTTTATATATTCTTTCCATTTCCCCCTCTGTGGAGTGGATCCATGCGATCCACCCCGCCGCTGACACCTGCACCCCCGGGCCTGGTCTGGCACCCCCTCAGAGACGGCCATTATCACTCACTTTGCTCTGCATGCAGGATCCTCTCAGGGTACTGGGGGGCCAGGCATGGTCATCAGCTGCCAAGATTGTGCTCAACCATTTTCCACCTGATTTTCTTGTCCCGGACAGCCGGACATGTAGTCGTGCCAGGCACATACATGCTGATGCCCGCCGTGCTCCCCCCATTTTACTGCTCTCTGCTGTAGTGCTCCTGGCCTGCACCATTCGCTGCTATAGTGTGCTGCAATGCCCGAACCGTCCACAGAGGAAGGAGAGCAGTTGTGGGACGCTCGATCCTTCCTCTCCCCAGCCAACCCCCGGCAGCCCGAGTCTGTTCCTGAACCCGGGTCACCACCATGGCGCGAGGTGTGGCATCCAGTGCCTCAACCGCAAATGCCACCGGGCTGGCCCTCCTCTTCCTTTGTGAATACTGAGCAGAAGTAGTTTGTTCAGTATCCCTATGTTTTCACTGTCCCTCTCTGCCCACCCAACCTCCTCTTTATTCAGCCTTGGCATCACCTCCCTTTGTCTTTCTTTGTTCCCTATTGTACCTATAAAAGGTTTTATCCCCCTTCTTAACAGAGTTGTCTATCTTTTCCTCAGTTTGGGCCTTTGCTATTCTGACTGCCTTCCCTGCTTCCTTCTGCTTTAACTGGTACATTTCTCTATCCTGCTTCTTTTGTGTTTCCTTAAACTTCCTGAAGGCTATATTTTTCTCCCTAACCTTCCCCACCACCTCCTTTGAGAATCATGGAGTTTTTTTCTTTCATTTTGATTTGTTTATTTGCTTCACACAAAGGCTTGTTGCCTCTGTGATGGCAGTTTTGATGTTTCCCCATTGTTGCTCCACCCCTCCTTCTTGCCTGTTTGCTAGTACTTTTCTGAGGCACTCTCCCATTTTGACAAAATCAGCCCTCCTGAAGTCCAGTACCTTCACTTTTGTATGGCTTGACTCTACAGCTGAGTTTATCATGAATCACACTGGTTGGTGGTCACTTGTTCCCAGATGGCTGCCCACTTCTAGATCTGAGATCCTCTCTCTGTCCCCATTTGAGAGTAAGAGCCTCCTCCATTGACGAGCACCTTGTCAGTGCTCTCAACGCTGCACCTCTCTGGAACTTTTTAATTTGGTTCCTTTCTGTTTTACAAAAATTCCTTTTTGTTCCTATTTCGCTCTCTCCCCAGTAGTATTTTCTGTTTCTGGGCCCCCTTCTCGCCACCACATTCCTCCCCCCCGCCCCCGTCTGCATAGATTTCATCTATTCACTGATGTCTTGTGAATTTTAGTCAGTTTATGCTTCTGATTATTATATCAAGAAAATTATTTAATAGTATGAAAATGAGTAATGAAATTTCAGTATACATGCTCTTCTTACTGGCTGCCCACAATTCAAGCCAGTAGTACATTTGTGTTTTTAAGCTGGTGTAAGTTGATTGGCATTGTACTTTATTTCATCAACACATTTGGACGTGCAATTTTTTTTACAGTAGTGGGCATCAAACCCCTTTCTCCACCAAGCTCAGTGGTGTATCAGCATGTTTGGCTGATCTCATTCATTAGTTATTTAAAAAAAAAATGTCATACTTCCTTTCAGTTTTAGAGAGTGAGTGGGGAAAGTGGTTAAGTATGATGTTATACTAGTTACGCTTTTTTTCGAATTACTACATAATATGAATTAACTACTGAATGGTTTTATGACATGTCCGGATGTGATTCAGTTGACATGTGACTGTTGTTCTATAGTTAAATGCTCTTTTTGTTACAAGCACTTCTTATTGGTTTCCTTGTGGAAGGGGTAGTGTACCCCGAAGCAGCAGAGCTTTCATAGTACGCATGCTTTGCCAGAATAAATTAAATGGATAAGACACTACTGGCCTTTGTGCCAAAATTTGTTTTGCATGGTTCTGAGTTCTAGGTGGTTTATGGCAACATCAACCTAACTAGTAGTGCATCTTTTTTTGTTTGTTTGTTATGTGTAAAAGGCACTTGCAGGGTACACATTCCCTTAAAGTGTTTTGGGGTGAAATCAGCCTACACAGATGCATTATGGACAAGCATTTGTCAATGCCGAATGTTTGCTTGCTGGTTTTGGCACTGGTAGTGTAGGAGTTAGAGAGATACATAATAGGAATGGCAATGAAGTATTAAACCAATGCCCACCCCCACCCTGCAGAGACTGACTTTGGGTCTTCGGCCATAACACTCATGCTATTACACCTCACTTCACCCTGCAGACAGACAGGTGTTGCGGTGTGCCTTGGGGTCTTCGGCTCTTACACTCACACCATTCCTTAAGGAAATAAGTTGAGATGGATGCAGTAGAGGAGAATGGGGTGAACGTTGGGGCCCAAGACCCCAAGGCACACCTCAATGCCCATCACTGGGTGGAACGGCATGAGCATTACGACCGATGACCCCAAGTCACACTGATGACCCCAAGTCACACCCCCAACGCCTGTCAGTCTCTACAGGGTGGGGCGTTATGGTTGGAAACCCTAATACCTTGGGCGTTTGTTGGTATTTTCACTCCAGATTTTAACATGGTCTTTTTGGGACCCCACCTCATGAACAGTGGCACTATCATTTTGTTATTCAATCCTGAAAGGTGATTTTGCACCTCGAGTGCGCCATTAGGTGCCACAGGTGCGAAAACACATTTTGGGCAGGATGTGAAAAATGACAGCTGTACTGTTCATAAGGAGGTGTGAAAAAATGTCAATGTTGAAAATGTGGAATGAAAATATGAATGATTGGAGAAGTTACAAGTGTGCGTAGAAACTGCGCAACGCACGCCTGTAAAGCAATCCTTTTTTGAAATTGTTTCACCAAATTTTCAACATGGGCATTTTAGGACCTCCCCTCATGAACAGTGCCACTGTGATTTTGTTAACCTGTCCCAAAAGTTGATTTCCCACAGCAAGCGTGCCATTCTGCGCCACAGGTGTGAAAACACATTTTGGACAGGATGTGAAAAATGACAGCTGTACTGTTCATAAGGAGGTGTGAAAAAATGGCAATGTTGAAAATCTGGAGTGAAAATATTAAAAATTGGTGAAGTTACGAGTATGTGTAGAAACTGTGCAGCGCACGCTTGAAACACAGTAATTTTTTGGAATTTTTTCACCAAATTTGCAACATGGGTTTTTTGGGACCCCACCTCATGAATATTGACACTGTTGTTTCATTAATCAGTCCTGAAAGGTGATTCCATGCAGTAACTGCAAAATCACCTTTCGGGGCCGAGTAACCAAATGACAGTGACAGTGTTCATAAGGTGGGGTTCCAAGAACTCCATGTTGAAAATTTGGGGCCACAATTCCTACAGATGGCTGAGATATCAACCTAAGTTGTAACCTCCCCTTTAACTTCCATTATACAGCTTACCATCATTTCTTCAGTTTGTCGGTCGGCTTTGAAGAGTGCAGGCGTGTCCCGATTCATAAAAGATTGCTGCTGCTGACCTCCGGAGGTAAGTATGGGGTAAGGGTGTTAAGGGAAGGGGGAATGGGGAGACGACGAAGGACGGTTTTCTTTTTTACAGGGGGAAAAAAAGATTTTGGGGATGGTTTTCTTTATTTTACAGGTTACCAAAAATATTTAGGCACACTGGGGTGGGCTTCCAGTGTGCCACAATAGTGTGTGTGTGTATGTGAGGGGGGCATGCTGACATAAGGATTGGGCAGCTCAATGTCAGCACTTGAAATATTCAGGTGGGGGGTCATCTGACACTGGGAGTGGACATCCCAGTGTCAGAAACATAAATAAGAACATTTTTTTGCACACTGGGGTGGGCTCCAATGTGTCACATTAATGGGGGGGGATACATGCTGACATGGGGATTGAGCACCCCGATGTCGGCTTTCCGGGGAGTGTGTGACAGGTGGCAGAAGCTGCCAATGTGGAAAGCCATGCTGCTGCTCATTTATTTATTTATTGAAATGGTTCTCCAGGAAAGGCACACCAAACAAACAAAGTCCTCAGCGTCTGGCGCCGACAAGAACCGTAACTCCGGCCATGCTCATTACTGTGCACTGTAATATGCATGGCTGGAGTCTTATCAGCTGCTGCCAACAGAGAGAAAGTATGTCTGTGTGCTTGATTGTGAGGGAGGAGGGAAGGTCCTGCTGCAGTGAGGAAACTGTCCCTCATTGCAGCGGCAGGTTTCTTTCAAATGCTATCCTCTCTCAAACTGCTGTCAGACAGCTCGCCAATTCATTGGTGCCTGTAAAGCATCAACTTGTAACCACCCCTGATTGGAGTGGCACTTTTCTTTCAAATGAAGACTGCTTCTCTCAAACTGCTATCATAGACGGCTTGCCGATTCATTGGTGCCTGAGGGACGAGCCCCATAAAGTGTCAACTGCACTGGGCATAAACTCACACATCTCTAAAATGTTGTACTGTCCCAAGATGTTTCTTGTGCATGCGCAGTGCAAACATAAAAAGGAAGAGAGCACCCATGAAGAACCTCCCAGTCAAGCATACAAAGAGAATTCGGGAGTGGGAGGGGGGGAACAAAATTGATAGAATGAGAATGAGACAGGTGAAAAACACAGAAAAAGATTGTTTATAGTAAACAGATTAGGAAAGTTTAGGTAAGAGGTGTGCAAGTGATGTGAGTGACTAGTCATGTAAGTAAGACTCATCAGTCCAGAGTTTGTTACTAAGAGCTAGACATTTGCTGACTGTTTTGGCATGTGTGTACTTATTAATCTACTTATATTTGTTTACTACATTTACTCTTGTTGAAAACACTTGAAAACATTAAAAGTGAAGTATACTAAATGCCTTTCTTTTTTTTTTTATCAGAACAATAAAGGTAGATGTGTATGACTGGGACAGAGATGGAAGGTATGGTAGTATTTCTTTCATAAATAGACAATTCTTCATTTCATTGGTTTAGAAATGTACTGTACTTTTCAGGCACCATCACCCTGATGTGGGTCACAAATCCTTAAAGCTGCAGTTCACGTGTGTTAAGGTGGTCTACAGGAACCACTTGTAGCAATATAAGATTGGCTTGACATGCGTTTGCATGAGAGAAGCTGACTGTGAGCTGTTCTGACACAACGGACGCAAGAAAAAACACTGTTATACTACAAGTGGCAAGGGGGGACATATCAACACACTGTTTTTTTTGTCATTTTTCTTTCTGCCACTGCTCTGTGGAACTCTCTGAAGCAGACCCCTCACATTGCCAGTTGCCTAATACCCTGCCTGAAGCCGACAATCCTGGGAAATCAGGGACAGACACTCCCCACCTGCCTAGCCTGGCAAGCCTTCCCATACCTGCTGGGACCAAGGTAGGCGGGGGATCGGGAGAGCAGTGAGTCGTGCCCGGTGGTAGATGTGTGGCAGTGGGTTACCGGAGGTTGCCATCACCAATCCAGGGACCAGGGTATTTTTTCTTGATGCTTCCCCTGGAGCATGGGCATGCAATGATGTCAGCGCACTACGTGTAGACGTCCGCTGCTGCCCCACCCTGTTGTAAGGTATCTCTCTTGCCATGCCCCCATCTCCATCGGGGAGCATTGCAGAGTGATGCAAGCCTGCTACCCACCTCAGGAGAGGAGAGCAGTCCTCCAAATGCTCAATCCTCTCCCTCTCCTGCTGACCCAAATCCGTTCCCGAACCTGGGTCACCGGTGTGGCATCCAGCGCCTGAACCCTCAGCATCACCGGGCCGGCCTATCAACACATTGTTGATTCCTTAAAATTATGTTCCTTTAAAAAAACACTCACAGACAATAACTAAAGGGTATTCCAATTGGGATTGATGGTGCTGCCATGCTATTCCCTATGTGCCAGTGTGGACCGCTTGAGAGGCATGCATAAATGGTTGGCAAGGCAACAAGCAGCTTAGTGCGAGAGACACACTCTTCACAATATGCAAGTACCTCTCATGCTAAGCAATGGAAAATTCTTATTGGCTGGTCTCATACTGAGGATCAATAGTTATGGTGAAAATGTTATGCCTGTCATATACCTTTTAATTCCAGTTTAGATTACCTTTTTTCTCCCTCCTAATATGCCTTCCCCAGTTTTGAGTTTACTTTAGCATCTGTTAGATTTGAAATAATGAATAGTAAACATAATTAAACTTTGCTGCCACAAAGTTTTCATCTCCGGTATATTTTTCACTGTATCTGAACACCCATAATTTTACGTCTCTGTTCTTGTGACTAAGATGAACAAGTATGCAGTCTACACTGTTTCCTGATCTTATGGGCACAGGCAATATCAGGCCAAAAAAATAGAGCTTCAACCTGATAAACGTTTTACTTAACCATTTATTTTATTTTATTTATTTGAAAATTGGTAACTGGGAAAGGCATGCTGAGCCAAACTGAAATGCAACATAATATAAATATATCTATTTTTCTTATTAATAATTTATTTAACCAGGACGAGAACTTGAGGTAGCAAACAGCATTATTTCCAAGAGCATGCTGGTATGATAGCAGGCATACAGTTACAAGTCAGTCAACAATTGATCACACTGTTTAAAAGTGTGAAAAGTCAATAAACAATCAGTAGTTAACAGGCTGGAAAATGACACAATAAAACAAGCACGTGCTTCATCTCACATTCACATGAGGGCTTAGTGTAAGACATGGCACCTTTTATTTATTTGGTGGCCTTTTCAGGAGGATCAGGGTACCTTAGTACAATACACGTAAAACAATAAATAAATAAATAAACTGTAGCAGCACTAAATATACCATGGATAAGAGTGCATACTTTTTAAAACCTAGTTTATTCTGGGTGAGCCTGTGCAAATAGAAAGGTTTTTAGTATGGTCTTAAAAGCCTCCACAGTTCAAGCTGAATGTACCATCTCTGGAGAAGCATTCCAGTGTACCAAACAGCAAAGCATTAAAGTCCGCATACAGAAGCGTCGAATAATAGACATAGAATGGCGACAACGGTGAACAGTAGAGATCAATGCTGGGGTTGCAGAGGCAGGCATAATGAAGTACAGAGAAATACTTTACATTTTTAACATGAACTGCTGCTGCTTTAAAATGTTGGAAAAAGTAGCAAATGTTAGGGACAGTGCTGAATTACTAAATTAGAAGCTCAAACATCTGTAAGGTACTTTAGATCACACATACATGATGAACTGCAGCACTTAAAGAGGAACTTTATATAATATGGACAACATCAAAAACTCATTATTTAAAACAAAAGCCATTGGTCTTCATTGTGTTTCTCAGTATTTTTTATCCAATTACTGAAATTTATTAAAGATTAAAGAAGTTTTCTCCCTCAGATCTCTCCTACTCTTTCATCTGGGCATACTTTGAAGTTATAATTCTGTGCTTGTGGTATAACATGGATTTCTGTAGCAGCAGAATATAACATCTCAACCATCAGATGGGGTTTTCCTGTATGCCCATGCAAAATGCGTAGGGAGTAGGTGAATCTTAGACCCCATTCCTATTGATAACATTATGTGATCATTATGACTACTTAGCCCCACCAGTGGCATTACACTCTATCGTACTATCTTCAGTTGGGGTTGGAACCCCTTCAACAATGCTCACAAAGGGCATTGCAACAGGTCAGGAAACTGGGCAGGTGCCAGGAGCAAATGGCCTGCAGTACCATGTGCAAAGGCATGGCAGCCTTTCCAGCCACTATCTGGAAAAAGAAAGCATAACAGGAAATGCAGTGCCAAGACCAGTCACAAATGTAGGCAGGATAGCAGAATGAAAGGAGGTACACAAGACCATCAGAAAATATGGTCATCAAGCCGTGGAGGTTTGGGGTTAACCACTGACCCACATGAGGCCTTAAATGCGAGGAGGGTTAGGGAGTGTGGGGACACTTCCGAACAACACACCCATGCTAGTGTCGGTCTGCCTGTGTCAGAGCGTGGCTTAATGCCATGTGTTCTAACAGCTGGATTATGAATTGCTATTGTGCCTTTGTCACTGTGGGGGCTCTTTCTCCATTGACATGTTTCAGGATTTCTGTATAGCATAGTTGGGTGGCAGTGCAATGGCGTATCTTAAAGCTCCATGTTTTGCACTGCCTGTAACAGTGATTGAGACTGGAGCTCTCCCATGTTTACACAGTAACATGTTAATATGCAGCACCGAAGAGAGGAAATATCCAGCACTGGTAATTGTGGTTGGTTTATATATTTCATTTTCAAGTTTGTCTCAGTGTGATAATTCCTTTTGTAAAAACAGAAGTAGCAGTACATAATGCTCATAGTTTTGTTTATTTAGTTTTTGCTAACCGGGTAGGTGTGCTAGCCAGAAAGACTATTTTCAGGCATGACCCGGGAGAATACAGAGACAAACTTCAAAGAAACATCATGATACAAAGTGCAAGGTACAGGAACATTATGATACATAGTACAAGTTAAATAATGGCAGCAATGTGACAAAGAATTGGGGTAGTTAGACCAACATAAGCATTTGGGTTAATGTAAGACAGAATACAGTCTGGTCAGAATAGGAAATTGAGGTAGGAAGACCAAGTACAGCATTGCTATTTTCACAAGAAAATACAGTAGGGTCAACTTATGCAACCTGGGAACTACGCAATTAAATAAGGGAATAAGGTACTGTGAGAGCGATAGTCACCAAGCAAAAGATTGGTAGGGGAGGAGCTTGGGAGAAAGGTGGAGAAGGATGATAGTAACCTGGAAGATAGAAGGAAATGGGGGAATGAAACGATAGAAATGAGGAACTGAAAGTTGAAGGGAAGCGTTTCACTGATTGGGGTGGGCCCTAGGCTCCATATATGATGATGGGCGGAGGGTATGAGGTGTAGTTTTATAACTGCAGTAACCCCCATCCAATGCGATGTCCACTGGCTTCAGATCACATAACACATTCAGTATTTGCTCTTCATACCTACAAGATGACCTCACATTCACTTTTGTTCCTCCAGCACTAACTTCCTCTGTGTCCCTGCCACAAACCTCTCAAGACTTGGGGGAAGATTCTGTTCCTGTTTGTCTCTAGAACAGTCTGTCTTCTTAACTGTGATCAGCAGCACCCCATCGTTTTTTCCAATCTCTGCTAACAAAAAAAAACTGTCTCCACCCTTTCCTTTGACTCCTAATTATTGAAGCACCTTAGTCTTATGCATGATTTATCTTCTGACACTTCCGCTGATGCACTTTTACTGGAGAAGCCTGCAAAAACAAGGAAGAGTAGGGGTTAAAAGAGGGCAGAGTGAAAAGTTTTCAGTTCCAGAAAAGGTGTAAGATTAAGGGTTAGACATTTAAAACCAGCGCAGTTCCTCACAAAATTGGCTGAAGTGCAACCAAAAATCATTAAAATGTTCAAAGTGATGCAATATTAAGTATGAATACAAAAAAAAGTTTCAGTACAATCTATTGATGCAGCATGACTGACATTTGGGGTACTGAGATATGTCTCATTTGTGGACTGTATTTTGCTGATTTTTACATGCTGCATTTGCACTTTTTGCACTGACAGTTTTTAAAGGAAAGTAGTCATCAGCAGAATCTTACCCCCAAATAAGGTGTTTCACAATGAAAATACCTTTTTAGGTGTTTTAAAGTCAGGAGTTCCATAACATGGTGGATGCTGTGTGGTTCCATTTCAAGTGAAATTGCAGCGACGCACCGCTCGCTTCAATACACTTGTATTGAAGCCAGCGGTGTGGTGCCACAATTTCACTTGAAATGGAACTGCACAGCATCTTCCATATCGGAACCGGACTTTCAAAGCAAAATAAAGTAAGTTAAAACACCTAAAATGTGCTTTCATTCTGAAAACACCTAATCGAGGGAGGCGGGTGCGCTTTGAGAGGTGGGGAGATTCTGCTGGATGACTGCTTTCCTTTAAATAGCAAATGGTGGTTTGTCAATAAATAGCCGTATTTTTCATGACCTTTCGTGTGCACTACCATTTTATTTATTTATTTATTGAATTTTGGTTAACCAGGTAGGCCCTCTGAGACATGACAGTCCCTTTTTCTGGGGCGACCCAGGAAGTGCAGTACATTGATAGTGCAGTCATTGACACAAGAAATTAGAGAAGGAGTAGTCACACAGTGAAAGAGTACATCAGTTACATTCAGTTATGTAAAATAAGCAATCTAAAGCACAGTCGACAGTCATACAGTAACAGAGTACATAAACTACATTCAGTTATGTTAAAGAAGCAATTTAAAGCACAGTCAACAGAACCATACATATATTCAGACATCATTTACATTATTTATTTTTGTTTGTCTTGGAGAGCAGGAGAAAAGAGTGAGAGAGTGGGAAGTTTTGCTAGGAGAAATGTGCAAGAAGTCACATATCAATACAAAAAATAATTCTGATACAATCTGTTATACAAATTGACAGATTTTTTGCATGTCATGACAATAAAATGGTGTCTCTAGTGCATTCATAAAGTAGGTTCAAAATAGTGTGCATATACAAAAATAGTTTTTAACACATTAAAACTGTATCAGTAATACAGTCTTACTGACCTTAGTCCAAGCTTATATTTAAGAATAAAGTTTCTAACCGTAACAGTTCAATTGCTAGAACTTTTGAAAGAAAATGTATTTAAATTGTGCTAACTTTGCCGCCATTGGGGCTAGCAAGATATCCCAAGGCTGGCCCAGCACACCAGGAATCTCCCCAGGCACCAGCCCGATGGCCAGGTAGGTCCCTTGAGTCTGTAAGGTCGCCAAGGGAGGGCGGACCCTCCCCCGGAGGTACCCGGTTGCCAGGGGACTGGACCTGACTGAGCTGTTCGGGTGGAGAGTCTAATGGCAGTGAGGATTCAGGCAAGGAGTGAGACGCCCCAGCCAAGACAGTTCCTCAGAAGGATGCCCTAGACCACAGGGCAATAAACAGAAGTGAAAAAAAATATATATATATTTCATGTTACTACAACTTCCATATGTCAATATATATGAATATAAAATGGTTAAACAAGTTTTAAATCCTGTTTTTTACCAACCTATATCTGTATGAATAGACAATTATCAGTACATGGAAAATGTATTATAGCAATCTATTCATGTTGATCTGTCTCCCAAGTTTTTGTTTAAAAAATGAAAATAAGATCTTCATTGGGGGTATCTCAGTCATCAGGTCACAGATATGGAACTTCACCATCAGTGGAGCAGGATCCACATGGAAGATTTTCAGCAGTATCACTGGGGCCACCCATGCTGGCATCATCTGCCAATGTCACCAACCCTATAGAGGCATGAATGGACCTGCTCCTTCCTCAGTTCTTTCCTGCCATCAACTCTGTTTGCATGGTCTCCACAGAGGCTCTGATGCAGTTTCACGCCATTTTTGCCTACAACTTTATTTTACTTAGTTTTTTAGAATCTCTTTTTTTTTTTTACTTCCTCCATGGAGTTTTCCCCGGTCACGGATCCCCTGCTGCGACATGCCCCCTCTTGAGCACGCTCCCAGTACCCCTAGCTTGCCCCCAAGCAGGGCGTAGCCCCTCGGCCCTTAGGGTGCCACGAACGTCGTTATAGGCTGGGAGACGTGCTCTTTGGGGAGCCCATTGCAGCCCGAGGGATGGGCATCATAGAGGCGTCGGAGGTAGGTGGAGTTTTTCCCCTTTAAGGGGGGCGGGAGCGTGCAATGATGCCAGCATCTGCCCGGCCCCCATCTGATGTCAGGCCCCGAGTGCTTGGGGTTCTTCCGGTCTCCACCAGGAGTCCACCGTGCACCGGCGACTCACCACACCCTCCCCCCGGATCAGGAGAGCAGTCGTGAGACGCTCGATCCTTCTCCCCCCGGCCGGCCCTCCGGCGACACGAATCCGTTCCCGAACCCGGGTTGCCGGCGTCATGGCCGAAATCCAACGCTCGCCAGTGAGGCTGGTAGAATCTCTTTATAAGTGATTCCCCTACCTTGTTTACGTCCTTCTACTTCTCTCTTCCATTGCTGCCGCCTGCCACTGCAGAAAGAAAACTGCTTCTATAAATCAACATACTCTCTGTGTCTGCTGTCTTGGGCATGACCACAACTTCTCGAACTGTGAACTCTGCCATAAATTCAATCAAACCACCCTCAGGTGATAAAAAAAGGCTTTCAAAAAACTCTGATGGAACAGCAGGTAGCCAACTCTGGGCAGGGGCCCTCTGGGGTCCCTCCTTTCCAGTCATCGGAGGGTTCATTGAGCTCCCAGGCCTCAAGGCCCAAGACAAGTCCTCGGGGAAAAGTCACAAAAAGGACTGAAATCAGGATTGCTCCCCCCGGTAGCGTTCCCACTCCCCATTGGCTTCTTCTTCTTCTTCTTCCACTGGGGGTACTACATCAGCTGTGGCTGCATTGATGCCTGTCACTATCCCAGTCTCTGTTCCTACTAGACCGCTACTGACAGCACGCCACCCACCTCTCAGGGCGGCTGGTCATCAACCCTTGGGTCATCGGCCTCCAATTTGTCAACACCTGGGTCTCTGACAACAGCTCTCCTTTCAATGACTGATTCTTTTCCAGGTCCTTGGGCATCAGCCTCTTCGGGCTCCTAGGGCACGAGGGATGGGTCATCACACCCTGTGCAGTGACCCTATCTCCATTGATACAGCAGTCTACTGTTGTCAATCTCAATGATATCCTGACCAAGTTTACTATGGTCTTGTCCATCAGCTGGGCACTTATAGGCCTGGGTCCCCTTCGCCATCGATGGCCCAGTTATCGTCAACACCATGTCAGCCTCCTTGGGCTGTCCCCCATGGGCCATCATCAGTCCCTTGTTCATTGGACCTTGAGCTGGAGCAGGTTGACGTCGAGGAGGAGTACCATGCAGACCTTATCTTGCCTGAGGAAGAGGAAAAGGAAGAGGAGGAATAACCTCTTTCCTCTGACAGGTCCACTGCCTCCTCAGTGATTGAGGACTCTGTCAAGCATGATCCCAGGTCTCCTCCAGAGGACCTTACATTCTTCAGTGTTATGAAGCAGCTGTCCACAGCCATGGTCTTCCATACTGAGAAAGAGGATGTCACCATACGAGACCTGGTGGACTTTCTGGAAATTCTGGAATCTCCTCCTAGGAGCATTCCTCCTAACCTCCCAGCTCTGAGCAATGCCACTACTGCTGCCTGGTACAGACATGACATGGTTCCAACCATGCCCCACAAGGTAGATTCGATGATGATGATGAGTAACAAAAAAAAGTCATATCATGTCCCTGGGGGCCTTCCTTACTACACTGCTCAACCTGAGACCGATTCAGTGGTCATCAAGGCAGCTCATGACAGGTCGAAGGTGTCCGAGTACCTCAGTTCCCTACCCCCTGACAAGGAATCCTACAGGACTGATCTTTGGAGCCAGAAGGTATATACCCCTTCACTTTGGGGCTGAGGATTGCCAATTACCTTTCTCAGATGATCAAATACTAGAACACCTTCTGGAGGAGTGCAGGCCCTCCTTGATGGTACTCAGAAACTAGAGGTTCTTAAACGCTTGCAGAGTGCAGAGGATATCAGCAAGCACTTCCTCCGGGCCCTCTATGATATCTCAGATACTGGTGCCAGGGTCATAGGCATGCTTGGCTGAGAGTCTCAGGCTTTACAGCCGATGTCCAGCAAAAGGTGCTTAATGCCCCTTTATGTGGCTCTAATCTATTTAGGCCAGATGTACAGGATGTCATCAGTGACCCACAGGTATCCCACAGGGCTATAAAGTCTGTCCACTTGCTGTATCATACACAGCCTAGGAGCAGACAGCACCCTCCTTTTCACAAGGTGTTCCACAAATTCAGAGGAGCCTCCCATCCCCAGGTCAAGAGAAAGGCCTTCTCTGCCTTGCCTACCCCCTCCTCCTCTGGCTCCACAGCAAAGCACTGTAGGGGTGACATATCAGCCCCAGTAGCTGAATCTGCATCAGCTTGACTCCTTGCCAGACGCCCCCCCCTTTTCTGGTCCTCAACCAAGAGGTGGTGGTCGGAGGTCAGTTTTCCTTCTATCTTAATCAATGGAGAACCATCTTTTCAGATGCCTGGATTCTTCAGATTATAGAGAGGGGTCACATTCTGGAACTCAGAGATGCTCCCAGGGACTCCTCCAATGCCCTTCACCTATACCCTTCCCCACTTGTCCATCCTCCGGGAGGAGGCCCAGTCCCTTCTGTGGAAAAAGGCCATCAAGCCAATGCCCAGGTGCCAAAGGAACAGGGGATTTTATTCCAGATCCCCAAAAGAACCGAAGATCTGAGGCCCATTCTAGATCTCAAGGACCTCAATCTGTATGTCCAGTGCAAAAATCCTGCATGGTAACCCTGCCAATCCGGATGCTTCTTCTCAAGCAGGGTGACTGGCTATGCTCCCTGGACATGCAGGATGCTTACCTGCATATCTCGGTGTTTCCACCACACAGGAGATTCTTACGGTTTCTCTTTCAGGGCGAGCACTATAAATTCAAAGTATTGTCCTTTGGCTTATCCTGTATGCCGCGGGTCTTTACAACATGCTTATCAGCAGTAGCTCCAGCTCTCATAAGGCAGGGACTGTACATTTTCCCCCATCTGGATGACTGGCTCCTGAAAGCCCCATCCAAGGAGCAGCTCCTTTGGACTCTGGAAAGACCCCTTTGTTTTTTTTTTTCTCCCTTGGTATCGCCGTCACCATACCCAAGACTGTCTTGATCCATTTCCAGAGACTGAAATATATAGGGGTGGTTCTGGACTCAGCACAGGGCAAGGCCTTCCTACCTCAAAACAGGACAGACTGCCTTATTGCCCATCTCAGGAGGTCGCCCAGAGCTGTTACATCTTGGCCAGGGTATATCTAAGGCTATTGGGTCTGATGGCTGTGGCCATCCCCACAGTTCCCACAGTTCCCACAGCCAGACTACACATGCGAATCCTTCAGTGGACACTCAGAGTGCATTGGGACCAATGCAGGGATGAATTAGATCAGTTAGTGAGGGTCTTCTCCCCAGTCTGCAAGATGATCCAGTGGTGGATAGACCATCAGAACCTTTCAAAAGGGGTCCCTTTTAAGATTTCCTGCCCCCAGCAGATCCTCACCACAGATGCCTCTGGTTTGGGCTGGGGGGTACATCTGGGTCCCTTCCAGACTCGGGGATCTTTGTCCCAGCTGAAATCCTCTCTGCATGTTGATGTCCTGGAGATGCGGGCGGTCCTGTATGCCATGCAGACCTTTTAGAACCATCTTCTCCCAGGTCACCTGTTGATCTAGTCAGGCAATGTCACTGTTGTCTATTATATCAATAAGCAAGGTGGACACACACTTGTACCCCCTGTGCAGGGGAGCCATGAGAGTATGGTGCTGGGCCATAGACCACAGTCTGATCCTCTTGGCAGTCCATGTCCCAGACATGCAAAACACACTGGACGACAGCCTCAGCAGGACTCAGTCCAGCATATACGAGTGGGAACTTCTCTCATCTGTTGCAGAACATCTGTTTGCCAGATGGGTTCATCCATAGTTGGACCCTTTTGCGTCCCCATTCAGCACGAAATGGCCCAGTTTTAGCTTGCTAGATCCAGGGCCTGGATTTTTCTGGCATCAAGCGTTGTACCTCTGCTGGACTGGGTGGTTCCTTTATACCTTCTCTCCATTTCTTCTGATTCAGAGGGCGCTAATCAAGCTGCAAATGGAGGGGGCTAGCATGATCTTGATAGCGCCATTCTGGCCACGGCATATGTGGTTTCCATTACTGCAAAAGTTGGTGTAGGAACCTCCTGTCCCCCTGCCCCTTTGCAGGGATCTGCTGACACAGGCTCAGGGGACCTTGGTCCATTCCAATTTCAAGTCCCTTCATCTTTGTGCCTAGTTTCTGAGAAAATAGCCATCGCCCAGTTTGGAGTAACTCAGAGTGTGGCGGATGTCCTCATGGCAGCTTGGAAGTCCTCCAGTAGAGCCACATATGCCATGAAGTGGAAGGGGTTTGTCATCTGGGCTGCCAAATATCACCTGGACATTTTTACTTGTCTGGAAAGACAGATTCTGGACTACCTGATATCTCTATTGGACTCAGGTCTCCAGTACTCCTCCCTCAAGGTACACCATTCGGCTATCTCAGCCTTTCATGAGCATGTGGGAGGCAGCACCGTGGCCCAATTGGAGTCTCCCATACCTTTCTTAGAGTTGTCCTGCATCTGAAACCTCCAATCCATTCCCTTGGCCCAAAGTGGGATTTGAATTTTGTTTTGGAGAAGTTGACCGTCTCCTTCGTAGCCAGCTGTGACTTATGAGCTATGTTTTCTTTCCTGGAAAGCATTATTTTTGGTTGCCATTACTTCAGCTTGAAGGATTTCTGAGCTTCAGGCCCTCTGGTGCGAGGAGCTTTATTTGATTTTTCACAAAGACAGGGTGTCTTTGCACACAAAACCTAAGTTTCTTCCTAAGGTAGTGTCTTAAGTTTACCATGAACAAATATATCAACTTCCTGTTTATTTTCCTGAGCATGCCAATCCAGGGAAAGCAATGCTCCGTACACTAGACATGCACAGAATTTTGAAGTATTATCTGCTCTGAATTAAATAGTACAAAAAGTTGTAATAGCTTTTTGTTTCTTTCACCCAGGTAGAGAGGGCATTCTAGTTTCTAAACAATGTTTGTCTAAATGGTTGGCTCATTGTATTGAGTGTTGCTACAATAAGCATGGCAAAAAGTTGCTGAGGGCAGTGACAGCCCATTCCATGAGGGACATGGCTACCTCTTTGGCCTGTTTCGAAGGGGTCTCAGCTGATGACATTTGTGCTGCTGTCACCTGGAGTACCATCCATACTTTCAACAAGCACTGTGGTCTGGACATTGCCGCTAGAGCCCGTGCAGGTTTTGGCAGGGCTGTGCTGCAGGGCTTCCCGTCTTAGGTTTAGGGATGGCCTTACTTCCAGACTGTTTTTTGTGCATCTGTAACTGCTTGGGACTCATTCCATATGTTTGACCTGATGACTGAGATAACCCTGATGAAGATCGAACAGTTATGTAAGAAATTACTGAAACAGTAGATCTTCGAGGGATCTCAGTCATCAGGTCTGCCTTCCTTCCCACCATCCCCCTTTATGGGGCTCTTTCTCAGGACTGGCTGTCTGGTGTATCCAAACTTTTATTTGGGTGTGGGCACCTCTCTCTCTCCTCAGTCCCCATGGCATGAGCTTTGCTCCCTTGGTCTCCCAGGGTAAAGAACTGAGGAGGGAATGGGGTCACTCACACCTTTATAGGGTTGGTGACATTGGCAAATGACGTCGGCGTGGGCAGCCCCAGTTGTACTGCTGAAAATCTTCCTTGTAGATACTGCTTTACAGATGGTGAAGTTCCATATGTGTGACCTGATGACTGAGACCCCTCAAAGATCTACTGACATGGTAAGTTGTTACATAACTGTTCTATCTTTGAGGGAATCTCAGACATCAGGTCTGCCTTTCCTTCTACCATTCCCCTCTTATGGGGTTCTCTTCTCAGAACTGGCTTGCTGGTGTATCCAGCATTTTACTTTGGCCTGGCCATCACTGTCTCCTCAGTCCCCCATGACCCGGGTGTGCTCCCTTAGTCTTGGGTGGGGGGAGAACTGAGGAGGGAGCAGGGCCACTCATGCCTTTATAGGGTTGATGACGTCTGCAGATGATGCCAGTGTGGGTGGCCCCAGTGGTACTGCTGAAAATCTTCTGTGTGGATCCTGTTTCACCAACAGTGAAGTTCCATATGTGTGACCTGATGACTGAGAGTCCCTCGAAGAGCTACTGTTACGATAAGTTCTTACGTAACTGTTCTTTTCTAGAACTAAGGGTTCCAAAATTAAACCTTTTGAAAGATAATTTCTTTAAATTGTTCTAACTTTGGAACCATTAGGGCTAGGAACTTCAGTTAATTTCATGTATTTCTGCATCATGTGACAGCCATTTCCATATCTCAATGTATAAAAACCTAAACTGTTTAAAACATTAGTAAAATCCTCTTGATTTTACCAACATGTTATAACTGAATGTATAAAATGGGTTGGAAGTTGTCTGCCTCCTGATTGGCTGAGAGGTACCCTTGGCCATGTCCTTATCAATGCATATTGTGTCAACTGGTACCTCATCAGCCACTCAGGACGTTTTTACAAGATACTGTATCATTGTGCCAACTTCTTGATTTTAGAACTGGAGCTGGCTGGCTGAGCTGAAGTAGACATCCCTCCCCCCCCCTCCACACACACACAAACACACCAACAAGGGCAAGTACACAGCTTCATTTTCCGATCCAGTTAAGTTTTGGAAAAAACATTTTTAAATAAACATTTGACCTAAAGTATGCAGCGCCAGTTAACATCGGTGGCCGCAATCAAGTGAGAGATGTGCATGCTGCTGGGTTGCGACTTTCAAATGGTGGGCGAGACCCGCTCCTCCGTTACCACTGCCATTCCCTAATTTCACTTTTAGTGCCTTGCCTTTATTAAAACCTAAAACAATAGAACATACAACATCAGACAGCACTGACTTTGGGAAACCACTATAAACAGAAGTGCTAACTATGGCAGCTGACATGGGACACGCTTGCTTCCACTCATTCTCACTAAAACTCGGCATGCACTTGGGAAGGTGCTATAAAACACAGCCAAGGTAACAAATGTGAAAAACAAATAAATAAGTAATTTTTTTTTTTTTTTTAAATTCGAACTTTTATTATGATAAACCAGACATCCAAAATCAAGTACATGACAAGAGGCATTTACACCTTCGTAACAATTGAATTAATGGTTGAATTAGATATACTATTTCTACCCTCTCCCCATCTCCCCTCCCTCCGCCCACCCCTCCTACTGACCTAACCCTTCCCCTATAAAAAAAAACCAAAAAAAAAACCCTAGACCCCTGGAGAAGATCTGCTCACCCATGTCCAGATCCAAACTACCTTACTGATTACAAACTTATCTGGGAAGGTATAGCATGTGAAAGCGACTCCATATCTTCTCATGTAGATGAAACGGTTTCCCTTCCGCCTCAAGTTTCCCCATATTCAAATTAAACAACATCTCTTGTAACCACTCCAGATAAGTGATCGAGGTGTCTGTCATCCAATGTCGCAAAACTACCTTTTTAAGCGAACATGAGATCAGGGCCATATAATATCTACGGTCCTTAAATCTAATTTCAGAATAATCCCCTATCAAGCAGATCTCCGGGGTAAAATACTGGTCAATACCCAACAATGGATCCACTCTCTGCTTGATTTGCATCCACAACTGCTTTATCGATGGGAAGTCCCAAAAAATATGATATAAATCTCCAACCGCCTTATGGCACCGGAAACAGTTTTGGTCAGACCTACGACCTACTTTATATAACTTGGAGGGGGTCCAAAACATGTTATTCAGGAAGTGAAATTGCATCACTCTCAACCTATTCTGCTTGACATATCTGTACATATGACTCCAGATACGAACCCACTCTCTCTCTTGCTCCCCCATACAGCCAGTCCAATATCTAGGTATATGCTCAATACCAACCAGAATTTGGTCAAGTAATAAATTATATATTCTGGAAACCGCATGTGGTTCCCATACCACCTGATCTAACAATTCGAACCAGCTGCCATTTATACCTCAACCCTAAATTTGAGTCCTCACCTGCGCAACAAATGAGTTATTTGAAATAACTTAAACGCACTTCTGGTCTATATTATACCTTTCCAAGATCTCTTCTATTGGCAGCTCACGATGGTCCCCGATGAAATCCTCTATCCGTAATCCCTTGAGCTGTGGGAGCCAATTAGCAAGTATCATTTTCCCCCCAATCTTCATATTGGGGTTATGACAAATCGGTTGATGCTTATCCCTGTCCGGGACAATACCCAACTTTGCACATAATTGCCAATGAATACACAGGAATTTTACTATTGGGGTGATGAGCAACTTAGAAGGCAATATCTTAGGAGTGGAGTAAAGCAATGCTACCGGATCTATTCCACTCTCTCTCTAATCACCTCTATTTCCATTCTAAACCATGAGGGAACATAGGGCAAAGAATCAAGCTTACTTATGGGTGTTAACCATCTTAAATATTTACTTAAATTGCTGGCCCAATAATATAAGCGAAATGTGAAGTCTCAGCCCCGCTCTCTCCTAAGGCGGCCAGCTTACAATAAAAGCCCTACAGGCGTTCTCCTTTCAAAATGAAGTCTGAGATAGCCAGATGCAACTCCTTGAACCATTTTAAAGGCAACATTACATTGAGCATGTTGAGTGGTTAAAACATCCTGGGGAGAATGTTCATTTTAACTATGCTAATCCTACCCCAGAGAGAGAGCGGCAACCCGGGCCCACCTATTTAAATCCTGCTTGATGGTATTCCTAGTGGCATCCAAATTGAGCTTCACTAATTTTGAATCGGATCTAGCCAAGTAAATACCCAAATACTTCAAACAATGCGGGGTCCATTGCATACCCATTTCCAACACTTCCAACTTGTGCATTTGCAAGTTAAGTGGGAAAATTTGAGTTTTCCCCCACATTAATCTTATAATTAGATAATCTGCCGTACTCTTCAATAATATCCAGTACCGCCGGAAATGAGTTGCATAGTTGGGTCACGTGTAGCAAAATATCATCAGCATATGCTGAAATTTTTAGCTCCTGTGACCCAATTCTGACCCCCGTAACCCTGGGATCCAATCTAATTTTAGTAAGGAGTGGCTCTAAATATAAGTTAAATAAGAGGGGCGATAGGGGGCAACCTTGTCTAGTCCCAGAGTAGAGGGAAAAACTGGGTGAGAAAACCCCGTTACAATATATTTTGGCTTTGGGGTCCCTATATAAAGCAAACACATGTTTAATAAATTGAGACGGGAAACCAAATTTCTCCATAGCAATAGACAGGAACCTCCAATCCACTCTGTCAAAAGCCTTCTCTGCATCCACCGACATCAACCCACATGGAGTTTTACAGTCCCTGGATACAGAGAAGATATGGGATAACTTACGCAGGTGATCCGAGGCCAGTCTGCCCTCATAAATCCAACTTGATCATGATGGATTAAACTGGGCATGACCTTGGATAACCGAGTTGCTAAGATCTTCGCCAAGATCTTAATATCACAATTAATCAGGGAGATAGGCCGGTAACTCGTAACTTTATCTAACTCCTTCCCTTCTTTCGGGATAAGTACTATCAGGGCCTCAAATAAGTAAACATCTACGGTGTCAGAAGTAAAAATACTCCGAAATAGTCTTTGTAAGCCAGGGCATAACAGGTTCGTGAAGCATTTATAAAAATTCGAAGAAAAGCCGTCTGGGCCAGGTGCCTTGTCATTTGCTAACGTTTGGATTGCATCCAAAATTTCTGCTTCAGAAATGGGAAGCAAAAGCTCCCTCTTCTGATCTTCGGTTACTTGGGGCAAGTTGCAGGCGGATAAATATTCCTCCACCTCTTTCTTGCTAGGTCTAGGGGCCTTGGAACTATATAGGGTCTTGTAATAACTCTCAAATTCCCCCACAATTTCAGTTGGCGATGTTTTAACGGATCCGTCTACATGAGACGTAATACTCTGAACTATCCTTGATGCCTCCGATGCCCTCAACCGCATTGCCAATAACCTCCCTGACTTCTCACCTTGGCCCAAATATAACGCCTTAGTCTTATTTAGTGCATATTCTGCATTCTCGCCTAATATCCCTTCATATTCATGACGCAGTTTAATCAATGATTCCCTAGTCTCAACAGAGGTGCCCCCTGAAAGAACCTTCTCTATATTTCTAATTTGTACCAACAAGTGCCTAGCCCTTTCTTCCCTCTTCTTCTTCCTTGCTACCGCCAACTGTATAAACTCTCCCCTCAACACACACTTAAGAGCGGACCACAATATATCGCCCCTAGTAGCCGACTGGCAATTTTCCTCTTCATACTGTTTAATTCGACGACCAATATAATCCCGTATCTCCGTAGGAGCGAAGCAACTGATTGTTTAACTTCCAGATAGTCTGCCTGGGGAGTATTAGGGACTAACGCGAGGAGCAGTGAACCATGGCATGATCCGAAAAATCCCGGATAATACTACTATGCTCCAGACCGGAAAGCAATTCAGGCTCACCAAAAATAATCGATCGAGATCTAGACTTATAACCTCTGACACAAATGTATATTCCTACTTGAAGGGTATAAAACCCTCCATGGATCGCTAAACCCAAACTATCGGACAGGTCCCTAATAGCTCTCTGTGCAGGAGAAAGACCCTGATTTCGTTTACTATCCTTGTCTAAGTCCGGAGTGAATGGGAGATTCCAATCACCCCCCAACAATATTGGAAGGTGGTGGAACGGGCTCAAAACATTTAATAAATCTGTGAAAAACCCAGGAGTATCTGCATTAGGCCCATAAATACTACCAATTACTAATCTTGTTTGGTTCAAAAGCCCAACCACAATTATGTACCGGCCTTCCGGGTCCACTATTTTATTCTCACAGATAAAAGCCAGACTCCTGTGAATTAGGAGCGCCACCCCCCTTCCAGTTGTGCTGCTTCCAGCCCCATATACCTGCCCAACAAACAGACATCTAAGCATATTTAACTCCTTCACAAGTAAGTGTGTTTCTTGTAGACATATTATCTGCCCTCTTTGTAATTGTAGATGCTTTAATATCTTATATCTCTTTATTTTTGTCTGACCCTTTAACATTCCACGTAATGAAATCAAAAGACTCCCCATCCACTAAATAGTCATCATAGAACCATCGAACCCTCTCTCAATCACTCCATTCCCAAGTCCGTCCAACCCCACTGGGTGAGCAGATCTTCAAACCCCCTCTCCCCTAACCCCTAGAAACACTCCCCCTACTAACACTCCCCTCCAAACCCAACCAATCCTGACAAAACCCACCCCCTTCCAACACCAAACATCAGTATATAGAAAAACGACAAACCTCCCACCCCCAACCCCTCCCCCTCCCCACGCTTGACCCATGACATTCATAGCTCCACAAGCTCGAACCCGCACCCCAGCCTCCCCACCTATAATACCATCAAAATTCCTAGCCCACTCCTAACAGTCCTCTTAAAAGCCCCTTATATATCTATTTAATCACCCTCCAAGAGAGAAAAAAAAATGAAATAAAATAGCTCTTAAAGGCACAATCCGGTGCTAGAACCTGCCACTCCCCAAATCAACCAACTACTAGCAATACCCCAGCGACCCTCCCGGAGAACAGAACCTGCCAGCTTCCCCCCAAAACAATGAATTGAAAAGAGTCCATAACAATCGAACTTCAAAGCATTCAATACAGCTGAAATAATAATAATAAAAAGAAAAATATGCTAAATGCATAGGGGGTACCCCCTAAAGCATGTATAAACCTAGCATAGCACTCTGAACTCGAGTCATTTAACCAGAAGTTGCAGGAGATGTAAAAAGTAGCTGTCATAAAAAAAAAAGGAACAGCCAGTCAATAAAGGAACAGCTAGTCAATAAATCGAGGGCCCTTTGAGCAACCACATTCCCCGATTCCTTTTGGGACCAATGACATATTAAGATTGTCCAGATCCCGAGGACCAGAGTCCTGAGCCCTGATAAAATGGCCATCCAACTGCACAGATTTAACACTGCATGCCAGATATCACTGAGGGGCCTCGAGACGTCAGAGATCCACAAAATTAAAGAACCATCTGCAGTTAAAGAGTTTGGGGCCTCGGCGACTAAAAAGCACTATCCGCAGTAATAGTCCCGATAATGCCATGATCAGGATTCCTTCAAAAGCCTGCTATCCTTTGAGAGGCCGTATCCTCCCTCGCAACATGTTTCCAACCATTCTCCCCATCTCAGGGGCTCAATTATTCATCTGCCTTACATACACCCCCCAAGGGTCAAAAGTCCATGAGGCTCCACGATAAGACTGCCAACCGCTGCAGCCATGTTACGAGAGTCCATAAGTCTTATTCCTCATGCTTCTATCACCCGAAAGAGAGCAAAGGAAATTATGACAAAGAGAGATGATTAGTTGGAGAACACAGGCCCCCAATAAAGATGCCCTTCCAAGCCAATGCATCTTATCACATCACGGGCTACTCCATGCTCGATTGAAGCTCCTGTTATTATCTGAAGAGCTCCGGGAGGGCTGTTGACAACCCTTTCCACGCTGCTGTGGCATCTTCAAAGGTAGACCATTGCCCGGAGAGGGATACTTGCAGTCTAGCCGGGTACAACATTCTGAATCGAATACCCGCAGGTATTAACTTAGAAATCATTGTGTGATATTCCGCCCTTCTCTGGCGAACTGACAAGGGCAGGTCTTGTGTAATCCTCACCAGAGCCCCCTTCCACTTAATCTCCTTCAGTTCCTTTACTTTGTTTAAAACAAACTGGCGCTCTTGATAATTGAGGAAACGCACTATCATGGTGCGCGGGGGGGAGCCAGATGGAGGAGCCGCACGTAGTGCCCGATGCGCCCGCTCTACCGTAAATTTATCACCGAAGGGCGTGGGCCTACGATCTCTTTGAAAACTGCTGCACAAACTGGATTGAACTGCTCCCTCTGCTCGCTCAGAGACCAATGATGACGATATTATTCCTTCTGCTCCGTCCCTCTAGGTCTTGATCTTTGCTTCCATTCTATTTAGCTTTTGTCTCAGGCTTACTATTTCTGGTTCTTGTTTATCAATCCTTTTCTCGAGGGATGTGACCCTCACCTCTGTATCCCCCGTGCGACGTGATAAATCCTCCAGCGCTACAGTCACGGCTTTAAGTTCTTCAGTCACAGCACAGAGCTCTGTGCGGAAAGGTTTAAACTCTGCAAGAAATTGTGCCAGTGTCAAAGGCTCACTCTCTTGGCTTTCACACTCGCTGTCAGGGCTTCCAGCCACCGTAGACACCCTCGGTTTCTTCGGCAAGGCCTTTGCTGGAGAGACAGGCGGGGTGTGTTTAGGCATATTTTTCAGCATTTCCACATCCATTTACACCCAATCTCGCACTGAAAACTTTCGGGAACCTTACGAACACCTGCTAAGATAAACTGGAGTCGCTGGCTTCTCAGAATCTAATTAAAATTAGATTTTAGAGAGGCAGGAGGCTGGAGCGTGGGTCAGGCTGCATTCACGGAGCTAGTATCACGTGACTCCCATAAATAAGTAATTTTAAAAAAAGCTTATTGTAGAGGGTTCTGTATCTGTGTGTGTGGGGGGGGGGGGGCAGCCCATTTGCTCTCACTAAAACTGGGTAGGCATTTGGGAAAGTGTTATAAAACACAGCCAAGTATCAAATATGAAAAAATAAGTAAAAATCATGTCAGGGTGGCGACAGACAGATGCCACCGCCCTCTAGTGTCTTTTAACGAAGCATCTACATGACATTACAATACAATACAATGACAAGGACTACTTTGTTTTCTATTGATATCATCATATGTGTTATGAAGTAAATATTCAGAATAATTATTTTTGTTCTGTATATCAACATAAGGACCCATATACCCACTGTACAAGTAGATCCTTTGAACCTGGGACAACCGTTTTGAATCCAGTAAATATTTATAAAGGGATAATTGATCTAAAAACTAATAAATCCCCTGGCCCTGATGGTATACATCCCAGGATACTGAGAGATCTGGCGGATCTGCTTGTACATCCCATAACATATATTTTCCAACAATCAATAAATACTGGTACTGTTATCCAAGATTGGAAATTGGCTAATGTAGTGCCTATTTTAAAGAAAGGACCAAGCACAGACCCTGGCAACTTTAGGCCTATTAGTTTGACCTCGATACTAGGAAACTACTGGAGAGAATAATCAAGGATATTCTTGTGGAACATATTGAGCAATATGACCTGGTTGATCCAGTCCAACATGGTTTTGTACGGAACAGATCCTGTCAAACAAATTTGTTATCCTTTTATGAAAAGGTGAATAGAGAGATGGATGCTGGGAACCCTGTGGATGTGGTATTCCTGGACTTCTCCAAGGCTTTTGATAAAATACCCCATAAAGAATTATTATTGGTAGTGGATAACCTAGGGTTGCCTAGTAATATCTGCAGATGGATTTCAGACTGGCTTTGGGATAGAAAGCAGAGGGTGGTTGTAAATGGAGAATACTCACAATGGGCCCCTGTTACTAGTGGCGTGCCGCAGGGTTCGGTGTTGGGGCCATTCTTGTTTAATTTGTACATTGCCTCATTACAAATTAACAATAAAAATGTATGGATGTACAAATTTGCCGATGATTGTAGACTGGGAGTGGTTCCATCAAATGATGAGCAAATAGTTGCACTACAACAAGCGTTAGATCTAATAAATAAATGGACAAACCTGAATAAATTGGAATTAAATCTATCCAAATGCAAGGTTATGCACCTGGGTAAGAAAAACAATGAAGCAGTTTACCACTTAAATAATACTAATTTGGGAGTGGTAGCTGAGGAGAAAGACCTCGGTGTCATAATTACTAACGATTTAAAATTTAGGGTACATTGTCGAAACAATTAAAAAAAGCTATTCAGATCCTAAATTGTATTCTAAAATATATTGCAAGTAGAAGGAGTGAGGTTTTGATTCCCTTGTATGTAGCTTTGGTTAGACCGCATCTGGAATATTGAAAGAGGTTTGGGCTCCTTATAATAGGGAAGATATACTTTCCATTGAGAAAGTTCAAAAAGACTGACTAAACAAATAAAGGGTCAGACAGGCAAAGTATATTGGGAAAGACTAGTGAATTTGAACCTCTATTCACTATATTACCGTAGATTGAGGGTGACCTTTGTTTTCTATATAAAACATTGAGGATGTTGATTTACTAATGGATGTGGGAATTATGTTCAATCCTGGAAGAATTAGCAAAAGAAAGCATACAAAACAACTTTATCAACAAACTTGGGTACATAACTTTAGGAAACTTTGGTTTAGTCTGAGAGTGGTCGGGGCATGGAATAATTTACCTGAACAGATAATAAATAGTTCTAGTATGAATACATTTAAAAAGGGAATAGATGATCATTATGGAAATGGCAAATTTTTTGTTAATTTTTAAATATGGAAGGCAAGCCTATTTGGTTAGTAATTGCTATCCTTGGCTTGAAATTACCTATGAACCTACCTATGAACCTATGAACATTTTATATGTGCATTTTTTACTTAACTTTTTTACTGGGGGGAGCCATTTTATAAGCAGAATAAGACATTCTGAGGTGTGGTTTATGGCCTGATAAGAGCACTTCTCAGGTGCTAATGGCACTCAGTGCAAGTACCTCATGCCTCATTACTTACCTGGGGCATGCTCTTATCAGGTCATAAATCACACGTCTTGTCTTATTCGTTACACATAACAATATATCAACAATGGCAAAAAACAAACTGAGGTCAGAAGGTACTAGTGTTTGTTCCATTAAAGAAAAAAAAATCTTCTTCTCTAGTTTATTTATTTGAAATAACTCGGATTGAGATGACCCCATGAGATGCAGCATCTCATTTTCAGTGGGATCCTAGGGAGGTCAGCAGCAGTCAACAGGCAACATAGTCCAGCAGGAATAATTTAATAATAATAATAATAAACTTTATTTATAAGAGCAATATCTAAAACCAAAGTGCTGTACAAGCCTTAAAACAGTTAAAACAGTAACCAGCTGATTCAGGACATTTGATACACTTGATTTAATACAGGTTAAAATGTGCAAGGCAAAAAACGAACTGCAAAGGTAATTGCATACTATATACATACATAGATACAGTAGCAGCTGTTTGCTGGATTTGTGAACTGTGTTGGGCCAGTCGTTTCAAGGGTCTACAGCAACTGTGTTAGGGCTGCCAGGGCTGGATTGTCCAAAAGTGCCCTGATTTGCCCTGGACTGTGTGGATTCTGTCTCCTGCTCTCTGCTCCAGTCAGAAACACTGGCAGAGAGAGTGGGCATGTCATTGTAAGGAGCAGCATTCAAACATCGCTCACGCGCCTTTGATTTCAGTGAACAACTGTTTGCTGGATTTGTGAGCTGTGTCGGGCCAGTCAGACCAGGGATCTACAGTAACTATGTTAGGGTGTCAGGGCTGGATAGTCCTGAAGTGCCCTAATTTGCACTGGATGTTGTGGGTTCTTCCTCCTGCTCTCTGCTCCAATTGGGAGCACTGCCAGAGAGAGGGGGCACGTTATTATAATAAACGCCGTTCAAGCACTGCTTTAATTTCACTGAACAGCTGATTGCTGGATTTATGAACTGTGTCAGACCAGTTGGGCCAAGGAACTCAAGCAAGTGTGTCAGCGCTGTCAGGGCAGGATTGTTCTAAAGTGCTATAATTTGCCCTGGACTTTGTATGGGTTCTGCCACCTGTTCTCTGCTTCATTTGGGGGTGCTGCCAGAGAGAGGGGGCGTGTCATTTTTAAGAAGTGCCATTCAAACATCCCTCATGCTCCTTTGATTTCAATGAACAGCTGTTTGCTGGATTTGTGAACTGTGTCAGGTCAGTCCATCCATGGATCTACAGCGACTCTGTTAGGGCTGTCAGGGTTGGATTGTACTAAAGTGCCCTAATTTGTTCTGAACTTTCTGGGTTCTGCCTCCTGCTCTCTGCTCCAATCAAGGGCACTGCCAGAGAGAGGGAGCATGTCATTATAAGAAGCACCAGTCAGACATCCCACAGACTCCTTTGATTTCAGAGAACAGATCAAGCCATTTGGGCAATGAATCTATAGCAGCTGTGTTAGGGCTGTCAGAGCTATATTGGCCTATAGTGCCCTAATTTGCCCTGGATTTTGTGGGTTCTGCCTCCTGCTCTCTTCTCCAATCGGGAACACTGCCAGAGAGAGAGAGGGCATAGTATTGTAAGGAACAGCATTCAAACATCACTTGCGCTCCTGTGATTGCAGTGAACAGCTGTTTGCTGGATTTGTGAACTATGTTGGATCAGTTGGGCCAGGGATGTACAGCAATCCTAAAGTGCCCAGATTTGCCATGGACTTTGTGGGTTCTGCCTCTTGCTGTCTGTTCAAATCGAGAGTGCTGCCAGAGAGAGAGGGCACGTTATTCTAAGGAGCAGCATTCAAGCATTTCTTGTACTTCCTTGATTTCGGTGAACAGCTGATTGCTGGGTTTGTGAACTGTGTTGGGACATTTCCAAGGATCTACAGCAGCTGTGTTAGGGCTGGTTTGTCCTAAAGTGCCCTGATTTGCCCTGGACTTTGTGGATTCCGCCTCCTGCTCTTTGCTGCGTGTTTGAAGCACTGTGAGAGAGAGAGAGAGAGAGAGAGTGTGTGTGTGTGTGTGTGTGTGTGTGTGTGTGTGTGAGGAGAGAGTGATTCTTACATTTAAGCCGTGTTGTGCTAGTGGTTCTCCACTGTGGTCCTGTAGCTTAAGGACATTTTAGAAGAGGAGTCTGCTTGGAGTCTCCTTCACCCTCTCCTATTCCTGACCCCACTCTCTCCTTCCTCCCATCCCTCTACCCAGCCTCTTCTCTACCTGTCTGTCCCCCTCCATTCTCCTCTCCCCTCCTCCTTTTCTATTCACTCTGGTCTCCTCTCCTCCCCCTCTCTGAACCTAGAGTTTCTCCACTGAGCTCTCCTGTCCTTTCTCCACCCCCCCCAACACTTGCTCTCCTCCATGGTCCAAGTGACATATGTCCCATTCCATCCTTTTTTTCCTTATCCTTCTCCTCCTCCTATCTGGTGCAATGGAAACTAACCCTGCCCCTCCCATCTCCACCTCCTCAATTCCGAAAGGCCTTAGCATCTTCTGTCTCTGTGCTATGAGCCTTGTCCCCAAACTTGACCTCCTTAATATCTGTGTTTCACAACACTCTCCTGAGATACTGTGAATTTACGAATCTTGACTCTCCTCCAGGACTCTTGACTCAAGCCTGTCCATTCCTGCTTTCCACCTCTTCAGGCAGGACTGTGGCAAATGTGGAGGTGGGTTGGCCCTCTATGTCTGCCAGAGCCTCACTTACACCATTGCTCTCAGGGAGTCTGTTGCCTCCTTCCATGAGTTTCTCCTTGCCAGTCTCTCCTTTCCCAGTACTGTTCTTATCTTCATTGGAGTTTTTCATGCTTCACCTAAAATCTCACCCTCCTCTCTGATTGACTTTCTCTCTGCAGACACCTTACATTCCTCCTCAGGTGAATTCATCCTCCTTGGGAACTTTAATATTAATTAGCTCTCCATGGTCTCCAGGCCGACCTCCCCTAGGACTGAGTCCCTTAATATTTCGCAGCTCATTACTGACCCCACAATGCTCAGTCCTCACTCCGAACACCCTTCTGAACTGGATTCTTTCCTCCCACGTCCATCACATTTTTGTAGTTGGTGTTCTGCCAGACTCCTTCATCTACTACTGCATGACGTTCTGTGTCAGTAAAGTCTGGTGCCCTGCCTCCTCCTCCAAGTCTGGATCCCTCCTGGTGCTTAATATCAATGCTCTTCTGAGTGACCTTGCTGTAACTAACTGAAAAGCCATCCTCTCCATCCCTGACATTGATGTGGCCCTCATTCTGTTCCATTCCAAATGTTCCTTCATCTGGAGCAAACACGCAATCCCCTCAGAAAATTTAGTGTTAAATCTTCTCACCACCTCTTGATTATTCCCAGACTCATTGATCATCGTAAGTCCCTTGAACATGCATGGGTCCATTACAAATTATCCCACTCCCTGCATGATCTCCTATTTTACAGGGTGCTCAGAAAGTCATGTACAAGGCTGTCTATTGTGCAAAACCTCTTTTTTAAGGCCAACCTCCAGAGCAACCTTAACATTCGAGCTAAATTCTGGTAGGCTATCACCCTGCCAAGTCCACTCCTCAAGTCCTCATGGTTAATGGGCTCACCTGTCTCTGACCTTTCCTCTATAGCTGCTCACTTCAGTGAGTTTTTTGCTACTTATACTGTCCCCTCTCTATTGCCTCCAGCTCCTCTCTTCTACCCCTGCTCCACCCTCCTGTCTGTCCACCGCTGGGTTTTCATTTCCCCTCGTCACTACCCAGGAAACCTTGCTAGCCCTTTTCTCTCTCAACCTGCCTAAATCTACCTTTGATGGGCTGGATCCTAAACTTCTTTATCTTTTAGCTGCTGCCATCACCTACCCCTTACTCACCTCCTCAACCTCTTCTTCTCCCTCCGTACTGTTCCCTAGTTTTGGAAGATTGCCATAGTTCTCCCCCTTCATAAAGTAGGTGACCCCTCCTACCCTTGCAACTTCCACCCTATCTCACTCCTTTCTCTTACATAGCTGTAAGAGAAACATGTCTACTCTAGGTCTTATGACTTCTTCTACTCATCCAACAGACCTCTCCCCTTTCCAGCCTGGTTTCTGAAATCAACACTCCACTGTCTCCTCCAAACTACATATCACTGACTCCATCTTCACTTAGATATATCGGGGTCACAACACAGCATCAGTTTTCATTGATCTGGCCAAACTGAATGGCCCATCCCCTCCTCTTGAACAAGCTGAGGTCTGCCAGCCTCTCATTTCCTGCTTTTGAATGGTTCCTTTCCTACAGTACCTCGCAGGCTGTCAAAAGTAAGTAAGTACGTAAATCTTTATTTCTCTAGTGCCCAATCCCAGAGGCTCAGGCGCATTACAAAGAGGTGTAAAAGACATACAAAAAGTACATACAAGAAATAAAATAAATGCAAACAATCTAAAATCAATAATAAATAAATAAATAATATAAGATCAATACTGTAGCTAACTAAAAAAGGCTTCTTTAAAAATGTATGCTTTCAGACCCTTCTTAAAAGCTTCCACTGATGGGACCTCCCACAGAGATCTGGGGAACGAGTTCCAGAAGGCCATGCTGGCCACCTCAAATGCACGGTTGTAGCACTTGGCCAGCTAGTTATGGTTATTGTATGCTATTTTTAATATAAAAATATAGTATGTGATTGTCTCACATAAGACAGCCTGTGCTCCATGGGTGCCCCCTGCCCCCAGGTTTCAGTGAAACTATAGGATATATAATTGACCTGGAGATCTCTGTAATATAATTGACTTCCTTGAGAAATTGCATTTTATGGCCGTTTTATGACCTGTTGCTGCTCCAAAGCTGGAAAACTAAAATATACATTTTATGACTTCAGAAACAGGACATCATTAAGCCAATTCCTGCCAGATATCTTGCACCTAGGTGAGAGAATTGCAGGGTTGTAAAGTTAAAAGGAACTGGTGGATGAAAAGACTCATAATTTGGGAAATGAGTTTTTGCTGATGTCACCTTAATATACCTTCTAATAAGACATCCTGTTTATATTTTTTTTATTCTAAAAGGAGGAGCTAGATGACTCACAGAAGGGGCGTGGAGAGACACAGTTTAAACTAATACTGGTGTCTGATCTGTGGGATATTCCATCTTATAAAATGGCATGAGAAAATCTAGAAATCTGATTGGCCAAGAGACATCAGCTGACCGCACATTAAGTCTCTATATATGCACAGTCATCCCGGTCCTAAACCACATCACACAATAAGCAAATCAGTCCTCCTGCAGCCAGAACTATCTTCCATCAGTCTCCCTAGATCCAGAACTGATTTTCCATCACAAACATGGCTGTTACCTTTACACTATAAAAACATTCAACTGGGCCCTAAAAATAAAATTACCTCAAATAAAAAAATAAAACAAATTAATTAAATGTTATTTTTTCTTCGTCATGACACTCTCCTTACACACATAAACAAATTAGAAACAATAAGTACTGTTTATAGTTTTCTTTACAACTGTTTCTTTGCTGACAGTGAAAAATCCCGCTTCTATTGTTACCATGCTCATCAGGGAAATCTTTCCTGCTTTCCATGACAGTGACATAGTTGAGTCTGTGGCTTTAGACAGGGCCTTTGTGTGTGTATACAGTATGTTAGTAGAGGAACATTCTGCCAGTGGAACTGAGCAGAATTTTGAATCCCTGTATTCCATGGTAAACATTCAATTTCTTGAATGTGGGGAAACACACAGAAAAAAACACAGAATGAAGAAAGTAAGCAATAATACTATATAAACAAAGGGAAAAGGTGGTAAATGACTCACCCTGCTGTTTAGCTTTTAGGACAGAGTGAGCAGTTCATGATGCTGTCAGTGAGTGTGGCAATTTTGAACCACACTCATGCTTGCAGCATCGGGGAACTGAGAAGCCTCTGTTATGGCTTCCTTTTAGTTTTGTCTACAGAGTGAGGAGAATGAAATAAAGTAAGGGGGTTATGTGTCATACTTAGAATGAGGGAAAACAGCATTTGTGAATTGTTGTGACTGGCAGGGGAATATGAAGCTTAAGTGGGCAGAGAGGCACATACTGTATAAGACTACTTTAATCTAGCACCAATAGGTGGAAGGATTATTTTATGTTTAAAGCACAGATTCACTTGCATTTTTACTTATTTAGAAATGTGTTTCAAAATAAAAAAAAAACTGCTTCTAAAAATAAAGAGCCATTTTTATAAGTGCAATAAGACACTCCAGGGTTGTGCATTATGGTGTGATAACCGCACTCCAAGGGATGACCGGCACTCGGCCTTCAGCCCCTA
Source organism: Neoceratodus forsteri (assembly GCA_016271365.2). NCBI lineage: Eukaryota > Metazoa > Chordata > Ceratodontiformes > Ceratodontidae > Neoceratodus > Neoceratodus forsteri. The sequence goes on from CM028131.1 coordinate 628,011,957, forward strand.
GGAGTGCGGTTATCACACCGTAATGCACACCCTGTCGTGTCTTATTGCTTACTTGGGACTCTAGAAAGACACACAGCTCTCTGATAAGGTACTTAAAGAGATATTACATTAGATAGAAAAAGTCTAAATGTATTGTGGTAGGAATTTTTGTTTTGTACTTTTCCTCGTTTTCTTTTAAGTGATTATATCCTCTTTGATATATTGCTCTGTGTTTACATTTTTCATATTTTTATCATCTTTTAGTAAAATCTTTATTTGAAAGCTACTGCATGGGTGTGTTTTCCAAGTTCTTTTTCTTGCATGTGATGTATATGTGGTTACGTTTGACAGCTGTTCTGAAGAGCTTGATAGTGTTACCAAACTGGGAAAAGGTAAGAATATACCTAAGGTCTTTTATAGAGTTTTAAGGGTTCAGTTTGGTGCCCCTGGCGAAAGATTGTACCGCAGCCCCCGAAAAGGGTACGCATCTGAGCCAGTACATTGGGTACGATAGAATAAGGTTTACAGTTTGAATCCCCCCAGAACTTGAGACTAAAGGTGATTTGGACCAACAAGCAGACAGGAGGGTTACCCTGTCTGTTACCTGTTCACACTATTGTGCTCTGAGGCTGGCACTATGGGAGCAGAGGGCATGACCTACGGAGTGCATTTGTGACAGATTTGGTTAGCAGCGGTGGGATAAAATTGGTAATACAAGCTTTAACTGTTCAGTGTGTCAGCTTAATACTGTACAGCTCACTTACAAAATAAGGCAGTGATTTATTTTTAAATAGGAAACAGAACTGTATCATTTTGCTTACAGTCAAGTTCCTACCTGTTTTATTTTTTTTTTCTGAAGTGCAAGTTAAGAGTAGCCATAGTTAGGGAAGAAGATGGCTTCCAGCTACAGCGGGTACACTGCAGACTACTTGAGGCAATTGTGCCAGGACAGAGGAGTCCTGCACGAGTTGAGAGCCACCAAGCAGAACCTCGTGGATGTCCTGATGGCAGTAGAGGCCCAGAGCGTCGAGTCACAGACTATGACTGTAAAGGACCAAACCTTGGGCGTGGAGGGGCCAGCAGCCAGAGCAGTGTCCAGATCCGGTGAGGAGGGCAGCAGGGACAGTGCAAGCCAAGGGCCACAGCAGCAGGAGAAGGTCATCAGCATTCTGGAGCCAGAAGCAATCAGGCTGCAGGTTGTGTTGCGCAGAATGGAGCTGGAGTTCCAGAGAAATGCCCGAATGAGAAAAATGAGCTGTAGAGGAGAAGAGGGAGCGAGAACAGCAAGAAGCTGACCATGAAGAGCATGAGCATCAGCGAGCTGCAGAGGTGAAGAGGGAGTGAGAACAGTGAGAGGCTGACCGGGAACAGTGGGAGGCTGACTGTGAAGAGCATGAGCACCAGAGGCGACATGAACTGGAGAAGCTACGACTCCAACCACCAGCACCAGAGCAGGTAAGTGACTTGGGTATAACTGGAACTACAGGACTGGGTTACAAATTAAATTCCAAATTGATAGCTGAATTTAAAGAGGGGGAGGATATGGATGCCTTTTTAAATTCCTTTGAAAAAGTTTGTATTCAGGCAACTATTCTTAGAGGGTCCTGGAGCTTCCATTTATCCCCGCTACTTACCGGAAAGCTCGGGATGCATTGGGTCAAATGGACAATGAGGACAGTAATGATTACAGCAAACTTAAAGCTGCACTTATAAAAAAGTGTGATTTAACTGCAGAAGCATACAGAGCTAAATTCCGTAAGCTCAGGAGGAGCCCTGCCATGAGCTACAAGGAGCTAGCTATGAAACAATGTCAGTGTTTAAAATGTTGGTGGGAGGGAATTGAAGCAAACTCTGTAGATAAAATTGAAAATGCTGTTTTGTTAGAACAGTTTTTTGGGGCATACCCAGTAGAGCTGAAAACCTGACTGGAGGACCGAGATCCCAAAACAGTGCAAGAGGCTGCTGAACTCTTGGACCGCTATGCCAAGAACAGACCTGCTGTGAGAGTGAATGGGGCTGGCATGGCAGCGCAGAAAGAGAAAAGCGCGCCTTCAGGGCAGCTAAAATCCTCACTGCCTCCACCAAAACCAGTTAGCCCCAGGTTTCAAAGAAAATAAAGGAATGTTGGGTTTGTAAAGAAACTGGGCATATTGCCAGACAGTGTCCCAAAAGGACGAGCAATATGCAACATGGAGCTAAGAAAAAAGTGGGTTGTTTGTGTCCCTGGTAGCATGCCTGTGAACATGAGGGAACACATGCACCTAGTCACGGTAAATGGTGTACAGACACAAAGGTTAAGGGACACAGGGGCATCCCTGACGCTGGTAAAAGGGGATCTGGTAGAGCCTGGTCAGCTTATACCCAATGAATTTGTAACTGAGCAAGGGTTCACTGTTGAAGAGACCACATTGCCACTCACTAGTGTTCTCCTAGACTGGGGTGAAACAGGGAGAACTGTGCAACAGGTGGCTGTAGCCAAAACATTAGCAGATGATGTCATCCTTGGTAATACTCTCAAATGGGATGGTGTGTGCAGTTACCCGTAGCCCAGCGGGACGGGGAAATTGTAGTTGCCTGGACCCCACAGAAGCCATTGTGAAAACCACTGGGAGGCTGGTTCCCCAGCCTGCGCCTCCTAATATGGAGACTAATGAAAAGGGGGTAGAAATTTCCCCAGTAGCAGTTAACCACACAGCTACGGAGAGTTACTTCAAAGAAGGAGGAGTGACTCATTGTCAGAGGGTTAGGGATGACAGTGATCCTGAGTGCTCTGATGCTAGTGCTAGGGAGCCTAGTTTAGAGACTGAAGGGGACCTGTCCCATGCCTTGGGAATGTGTAAGGAGTTTGCAGCTGCTCAGAAAAGTGACCCTAGTCTAGAGAAGCTGAGAACTTGGGCCGACTCTGACGGAGCACAGGGAGGTGACGGTAAACATAAAGTTTATTGGGAACATGGACTGATGTATACTCAGGCTGTGAAGACAAAGGGAGGGGTGATTGGCAGGCAGCTTGTCATTCCCTAGTGGTACCGTGAGCAGTTGCTGAAGATTGCACTCAATATTCCCTTGTCTGGTCATCTGGGAATCGCGCACACTACACAACAGTTGGCCCAGAATTTCTATTGGCCCGACTTCACCCAGCGGGTGAAGGAGTATTGCAGGTCTTGTCATCAGTGCCAAGAAATAGGGAAGGCAGGTAAGAAAACCCAAGCTGCCCTAATTCCATTGCCCATAGTGGAGGAGCCATTCCAGAGGGTCGGAATAGATATTGTGGGGCCTTTAAATACCCCCAGCTCCTCCGGGAAGAGGCTCATCCGGACTGCGGTGTATTATGCCACCCAGTATCCAGAGGCAGTCGCCCTATCCTCACTGAGGACAGACAAAGTGGCAGATGCCTTACTTGGGATTTTCTCCCAGGTTGGGTTTCCGCAGGAGGTTATCATCAATTGAGGGGGTTCCTGCATGTAGGACCTGATGAAATGTTTGTGGGAAAAGTGTGGGGTGGTGCAGAGTTGCACGACACCTTATCACCGCAAGCTAATGGGCTTGTGGAAAGATTTAATGGTACACTGTAGTCAGTGCTCCAGGCATTTGCTGAACAGCATGGGAGGGACTGGGAGAAATACCTTCCCCACCTATTGTTTGCATACAGGGAGGTGCCCCAAGAGTCAACACGATTTTCCCCCTTTGAGCACTTATATGGACGCCGGGTACGTGGGCCCCTAGATGTGATCCGGGAAGACTGGGAAGGATAAGCAGGCCACCCAAGGCACTCCTATAGAGTATTACGTCCTTAGGTTTAGGGGAAGGCTTAAGGAGCTTATGGGGACAGCCCAGAGCAACCTGGCAGCTGCCCAACAGAAACAAGAAGTGTGGTACGATCGCAGAGCCAGAGCTCGCTTGTACATGGTGGGTCAGGAAGTCATGGTCCTTATTCTGGTCCAGAAAGACAAGCTGCAGGCTGAGTGAGCAGGATCGTACAAAGTAGTTAGCCCACCTTGAAGATGATCCTCCATCTAACAGGCAGCCAGTGCAGATCTCGCAGGACCGGGGCCATGTGACAGGACCTGGGAAGACCTGTCAGCAACCTGGTCGCTGTGTTCTGCACCAGCTGCAGTCGATGGCAGTTCCCTCCTCTGACCCCAAAATAAAGAGCATTACAGTAATCTTGCCTTGATATGATAAAGGCGTGTACTAGCGTGGGCAGGTCACCAGGCAGAATTAGGGGTTTAATCCGGGTGACATTCCTTAGTAAAAATCAATCTGGAAGACAGATGACACCCCGAGCTTCAAACATCAAACCCTCATCAAAGATGATGCCCAGATTTCTCACCCTAGTGGATGCCACCAGTGGAGTAGGGCCAAGTAACAACCCTGTTCCTGACCCAGTAGCAGCCACATCAGGCCGAGGATCAAGCTCGATCACCAGTACCTCTGTCTTGTCTGGGTTCAGTCACAACCAATTTGAGGACATCCAATCTTGGATCTCGGCTAGGCATTTATTTAACACTTCCACAACGTTACTTGTCCTGGGAGTAAAGGACAAATACAGCTGGTTATCATCTGCATAGCAGTGAAACCCCAGACTGTAATATCTAATGAGCCACCCAGGGGTAGCATGTACACCACAGACAACATCGATGACAAGATCGAGCCTTGAGGAACTCCACAGGGCATGAGCTTCGGACAGGAAAGATTCCCCATCACTACCCGTTGCGTCCTGCCCATGAGAAAGGACCCAAAACCAGTTGGTGACAGTACTGGCGAGTCCACAATACTCTCTAAGGTGATCCAGAAGCACAGTGTGGTCCACTGTGCCAAATACTGATGAGAGATCTAGGAGAATGAGATTTGACCGATCTCTATCTTTTGCCCCAAGGAGGTCATTGTGTACCCTGACCAAAGCCATTTTGGTGCTATGCCTTACCCTAAACCCAGACTGGAATGGCTAATCGATGTCAAAGGCCATGAGGTGTGCCTTGAGCTGCAGAGCCATCACTTTCTCAGCAACCTACCTCAAAAATGGGAGGCTGGAGATAGGTCGATAATTTGCCAAGATGTTAAGGTCGAGTGATGGTTTCTTTGGAAAGGCTTCACCAATGCCTCTTTCAAGGCATCGGGGAAGAACCCCTCTGAGAATGAGCACTGGACTATCTTGGTGAATACTGGACAAACGGATTCTGCACATCCCACTAGGAGATGAGTCAGGCCCAGGTCCAGTTCACAAAAGAGGGGCCACAGCTTTGAGATTACCTCAACAACCTCAGTCATTCCCTACTGGCCGAAACTCACCTCAGACAATAAGAGTGCCTCTGCCCATGCAAGACTTATCACTGCAGGGCTGATTTTGCCCCACTGGGGTGGTTCTGGAATGAATAGAGGATATCCTGTCAGAGAAGAACTGAGCAAACTCCTCACACAAAGCAACTGAAAATGCTCTTTTCGGTTGCAGACAGGCAGGGTGAGGTAGCCTGTCCATAGTCCAAAAGAGCAGAGCTGATCTGTTGCTCCCTGTGGCAATCTTCCTGGACAGGTGCTCTGCCTTCTTATGGTTGATTGCCCTTTGGTATTCACCATAGTAAACTCTCAGAGTCAGTTTTGTCCTCCTCAGCCCGGGTCCTCCATCAGCAATGCTTCATTGTCCAATCCTTGGTCTTCATCTCCTTGAGAGCCCCATCAAACCACGGGGGTCTCAAGCGAGAAGACCTGGGTCATATACTGACTGGTGTGATGGCGTCGAGCGCCTTGAAGATGGCACCATTGTAAGCTGCCACTACCTCGCCTGTGCCAACTGCACATGAAGCACTCACATCAGAAATTTCCACCACCACAAAAAGTCCCCTTGGGGCCAGTCTCCTCAATAGATGATAGCGAACCATCTCAACAGGGGAAGGACTGTCAGGGGTGAACAAGAGAACTCCACCATGCAGTGATCAGACCAAGTGACCAGATAAATCCTGAGGTCAGTGACCTTAAGCCCAAGTAAGAATACCAAGTCCAAGGCATGACCGTCGTGGTGAGTTGCAGAAGCAACCGCTTGTGTGAGGCCCAGTGATGTCATTATTAGGAGGAAGTCTGTACAGGTAAGAGGCATCATGTCATCTCCCTTACCCATTCAGGCTGGGGTTCCACAGGCCTCCATCATGTTCTGTCTTTCCAACCCTGGATGGCACCCCCTCCCCTTGAAGTTGCTTCTTCCTTCCAAGTAGCTTGGTGTGTGACTAGATAGTAAACTTGACTCTCTGCCCACATTGATGCCATCCACACCAAGCTCTGCCCAAACTCAGTGCCTTGTACTGTAACAAAGACTGCTTGTCGTCTCAGTTCAGCCGGGAGTTTGTTACCAAAATGGTGCGCCCAGTCTTCGACTATGTGGATGTGGTCTACAGCACTATCCCCATATCTTCCCTTGCCAGACTGGATATCCTCTGCATTGCCTTTTGTCACTTTGCTACCAACTCCTCCATTGTACTCACCATTGCTTCTCCTACTCCTCCCTATTCATCATCCCCCTACCCTCATGTTGCCAGTCCCACTACGCCTCCTTCATCCCCAAATTCTGATTTGGGTCAATGTCCTCTTACCTGTCCTCATTCCTATCTCCATTTCCTCTGCATCATGCTCCCAATGCTCCAGGGATCCCCCCTTCTCCCTTCCTCATCCTCATGCCACTGTTGAAAAGTCATCCTTCTCCTATCTCTTTCCCTCCCTCAGAAAACTACTCCCCTCCTCTCTCCAATTCTTCCCTCTCCCCTCTCTCCCTTAGGTACCAGTTAAAACTCCTTCCTGCCTCACCTGTTCCCATCATTTCCTTCCCTGATACTCCCCTGTTGAAGCCCTTACCATCCCAGTCGTTGGGCCTCCTCCTGGGTTCTAGCTCAGCCTGTATCATGCTCCTTCACTATCTGTATCGGCACTGCCTTTCATTCCACCTGCTTTGGTCTCTTTATTTGCATATCAAGTTGCTAATTGTACCTTTGCTTAGCTCTGTTTTTGAAGTGCATTTGTACCTTGTTAAATTGTACCATTTGTACTTAACTTTCTACCAGTCATTAATATAGTGTATGCTTTTATTTCTGTATTTCCATTTCTTCTTCGGGGATATCTCAGTCACCAGGTCACACCGTAGGAACTTCACAATCGGTGAAGCAGGATCCACATGGAAGATTTTCAGCAGTACAACTGGAGCCCCCCATGCCAACATCATCTGCTGATGTCATCAACCCTATAAAGGTGTGAGTGGCCCTGCTTCCTTCTCAGTTCTTTCCTGCCATTGACTTGTTCATATGGGTCTTCGCAGAAGCTCCAATGCAGTTTCATGCCATTTTACGCTTATGACGTTCTTCAACCTAAGACTTCAAAAACTCTTTTAAAAGAGATTCCTTTATTTTGTTTATGTTGTGAGCTAATCCTTTGACTTCTCTCTTCCATTGCTGCTGCTGCGGAAAAAAGATTGCCTCCAGAGATGAACACCCTCTCTATGTCTTCTCTCTTGGGCCTGACCACAAAGTCTCCGACCGTGAGCTCTGCCAGAAGTTTAATCAATCAACCCTCAGAGTGATACAAGAAGGCTCTTAGAAATTTCCCCATGGAATAAAAGGTAACCAGTTCTGGGCAGGGGTCCTCTGGTGTCCCAGCCTCTCAGTCACCGGCAGGGTCGGCAAGCTCTAAGGTCACTAAGGATGAAGACAAGTCCTCAGGGAAAAGTCACAAAAAGGAGCGAGATTGGGACTGCTCCCCCCAGTCATGGTCCCTCTCTCTGACGAGCTGTCCTTCCTCATCCAGGGGTTCTTCGTCAGCTTTGGCTGCACTGATGCATAAATGTGCTGTCCAGGTCTCTGTGTCTACCAGACCCATACCGACAGTGCCTCCATCTGATATTCAGGGCTGCCAGTTGTTGACCTCCAGGTCATCGGCCCCCTCCTTTGTCAATGACTGGATCATTGTCGACGGCCCTCCCCCCAAGGCCTGATCCTACCCCAGCACCTCAGGCTGCAGGCCCTTCAGGTGATCAGGGCCCATCTGGTAGGTTTTGCTTCCAGTCGCTGAACCCCACCCCCACACTGTCAATGCAGTCTTTGACTCTCATCAACCTCAGTGAGATTCTAGTCAAACTCACCATGGTGATTGTACACCAGTTGGGTGCATACAGGCCCACATTGCCTGCGCTGTCGATGGAAGCATCATCATCAACCCCTCCTCATCAGCCGTGCACTGCCCCCCCCCATGGACCATTGTCTTTGCCCCAAACATCAGACCATGTTTTAGAAGAGATTGACGTTGAGGAGGAGTACTGTCCTGACCCTATTCTTCCTGATGAGGAAGAGGAGTAGGAAGAACCCATCACATCAGACAGATCCACAGCTGCTTCTGTCACTGAGGATTCTGTGAAACATACTCCTAGGTCTTTTCCAGAGGACCCTACCTTCTTTAATATTATGAAACAGTTATCCTCAGCCATGGGTTTCGATACTTTGGAAGAGGATGCCTGGTGGACTTCCTGGAGAGTCCTTAATCTCCTCCCAAGATCATTCCTCCTGTTTTGTCTGCTTTGAGGAATGCTACTACTGCAGCCTGGCACAGGCCTGATATGGTGCCGGCTATGCCCTGTAGGGCTGATTAACTTTACCATGTCTCTCGGGTTCCCACAGTATGCGACCCAACCTGAAACAGACTCAGTGGTCATAAAGGAAGCTCATTACAGGTCTAAAGTACCCAATCACCTTAGCTTCCCCCACCCCCAGACAAAGAGTCATGCAGAATTGATCTTTGGGGGAAGAGGATTTATGCCTCCTTCACCCTTGGGCTGAGGATTGCCAGTTACCTGTGTCATATGGTAAAGTTCCAGAATATCAACTGGAAGAAGGGCAAGGCTGCTGCCCAGGTCCTTCCAGAAGGTACGCAGAAGCAGGAGGTTCTCAAATGCTTGCAAACCACTGAAGGCATTAGCAAGCACCTCCTGCTGTCCTCTACGACATCTCAGATAGTTTACCAAGGCTGCTGCTACTGGCATTTGCCTCCATAGGCACTCCAGGCTGAGGGTCTGTGGTTTTGCTGCTGTTGTTAATGCCCATTTCAGTGGCTCCAAGTTTTTTGGGCCCAATGTCCAGGAAATCATTAATGACCTGCAGGCATCTGGCAGGGCTATCAAATCTGTTCATTCACTCTACTATACACAACCTAAGAGCAGACAGTGCCCTCTCTTTTATAAGGCATCTGATAGACCAGGAGTGGCCTCTCAGGCCAAAGGCAAACGCAGAGCCTCTGCCACCTTGCCCACACCCTGCAGTGCTGGAGCCATGCCCAAGCATCCCAGAGGTGATGGACCAGCCCCAGTGACTGGATCTGCATCAGCTTGACTCCTTGCCAGAATACCCCTCTTCTGGTCCCCGACCAAGAGGCGGTGGTTGGAGGTCGGTTCTCCGTTCATCTCAATCAATGGAGAACCATAGCATCTAATGCCTGGATTTGTCAAATCATAGAAAGGTGTCACTCTCTGGAGCTCATCGAGCAACCCCCAAGAGACTCCTCCCCTGCCCTTCAACTACCCCTTGACCTACCTGTCTGTTCTCCAGGAGGAGGTGCAGTCCCCTCTGCACAAACAGGCAATCGAGCCACTGCCCAGGTGCCAGAGAATCAAGGGGTTTTATTACAGGTTCTTCCTGGTCCCCAAAAATATCTGAGGCCCATCTTAAACCTAAAGGACCTCAATCTGTATGTTCAGTACAAAAACAATTCCTACTGATAATTTTGTCAGATCTGATACCCCTTCTCAAAAAAGGTGACTGGTTGTATTCTCTGGACATGCAGGATGGATACCTGCACATCTTGGTGTTTCCTCCTCACAGGAGGTTTCTGTCATTTATTTTCCAGGGCGAGCATTGCCAGTTCAAAGTGCTGTCCATTGGTTTGTCCTCTGCAATGCGGGTCTTCACCAAGTGCTTAGCAGCAGTAGCTGTGATCCTTTAGAAGGGAGGGACTGTACATTTTACCTTATCTGGATGATTGACTCCTAATGGACCTGTCCAGGTAATAGCTCCTGCAGACTTTAGAGAAAACTCTTCAGTTATTTCTCTCCCTGGGCATTAAAGTCAACCTGCCCAAGTTGGTTCTGCTTCCATCCCAAAGGCTGCAGTACATAGGGGCGGTTCTAGACTCCGCTCAGGGGAAGGCGTTCCTGCCTCTGAACAGGGCAGAGTGCCTTATTGCCCAGGCAAAGGAGGTGGCCCAGAGCCGTCATGTTATTGCCAGGTTGTTCCTGAGGCTGTTGCATCTGATGGCAGCTGTCAATGCCCACTGTTCCACTGGCCAGGCTCCACATGTGCATCCTCCAGTGGACTCTCTGAGTACAGTGGGACCAGCAAACAGATGAATTAGATCAGTTAGTGCTGGTCTCTTCCCCAGTCCGCGAAGTGCTCCAGTGGTGGATGGACCCTCTGAACCTGTTGCAGGGTGTCCCATTCCAGATCTCTTCCCCTCAGCAAATCCTCACCATGGATGCCTACGGTTTGGGCTGGGGAGCTCATCTGGGTCCCTTTCAAACTCCGGACTTTTGGTCCATGATCAAAACCTCCCTACATATCAGTGTCCAGGAGATGTGGGCAACCCTGTATGCCATGCAGGCCTTTCAGAACCATCTTCCTCCGGGTCAGCTGCTGATTCAATCAGACAACCTCTGTGTAGTGTACTACATCAACAAGCAGGGGGGAGCACAGTCATATCCCCTATGTAGGGAGGCCAAGAGAGTATGGTATTGGGCATTAGACCACTGCCTGATCCTCTCAGCGATCCATGTCCCCAGGGTGCTAAACACCCTGGTGGATAGTCTCAGCCAGTCTCAGTTTAGCATTTATGAGTGGGAGCTCCTATCGTCCATTGCAGAAGATCTAGTCGACAGATGGGAGTGTCCAGAGTTGGACCTCTTTGCATTCCCACTTAGTGCAAGACTGCCCAATTTTTGCTCGATCCAGGGCCTGGAGTTTTCTGGCGAGATGAGTTGTCCCTCTCCTGGAGCGGGAGGTTCCTCTATGTCTTTTCTCCATTTCCTCTGATTCAGAGGGTGCACATCAAACTGCAAATGGAGGGGGCCAGCATGATCCAGGTAGCTCCATTCTGGCCTTGGCAGATATGGTTTCTGTTACTATAGCAGCTGGTGCAGGAACCTCCGGTCCCTCTCCCCATCTGCAGGAACCTACTGACCCTGGATTGAGGGACCCTGATCCATCCCAACCTAAGGTCCCTCCACCTGCATGCTTGGACCCTGATGATGTAGCCCTCACCAGATTTGGGGTTTCCAGTAGGGTAATGGATGTCCTAGTGGCCGCTAGGAAGCCTTCCACTTGAGCCACTTATGCCATGAAGTGAAATCAGTTTGCCGTATGGGCTGCCAGGCATAGTCTGGACCCTTTCACCTGTCTGGTGAGCCAGATCCTGGACTACCTGATATCTCTGTCTGACTGAGGTCTCCAGTACTCTTCCCTTAAGGCACACCTTCTGGCTATATCGGCTTTTCATGAGCCCATGAGTGACCGTACCATAGCTCAGCTGGATGTTTCCCATATTTTCTTGAGGGGCATCCTGGATGTGAAACCCCAAAACCATTCTGCTGTCCCGGCTTGGGATTTGAATTTCGTTTTGGAAAAGTTAACCCTGTCTCCTTTTGAGCCAACTGCACCTTGTGAGCTATGCTTTCTTTCCTGGAAAGTGTTATTTTTAGTTGCTATTACTTCTGCTCGAAGAACTTCAGAGCTTTAGACCCTCTAGTGTGAGGAGCCTTATTTGATTTTTCACAAAGTCAGGGTGCCTTTGTGCATGAATCCTAAGTGTCTCCCTAAAGTGATGTCTGAGTTTACTCTGAACCAATATATCCACCTTCCTATTTAGTCAAAGTAAACAAATACCAGAAACTTTCAGAGAGGCAGTAATAATAGTGTTACTCAAGGAAGGGAAAGATCCAAGGAAATGTGCATCATGTCGCTCAATTAACCTACTGAACACTGACTATAAAATCTTCACAAAAATTCTGTCAGCTAGACTGGAAAAAATTTTGCCATCCATAATTCATGAAGACCAGACTGGCTTTGTCAAGCAGAGACGTTTTAAAAACACAAAATATGCTCTATATGTTATTGAAAGCTGTAGAGTATCAGAAATGGTGTTTCTTTCTTTAGATGCCAAAAAGGCTTTCGACGGGTTCGGGTGGGAGTACCTGTTAAAGGTTCTAGAAATGATGGGAGTGGGGGAGTTTTTCTGGGATGGATCAAAATGCTGTGTAAGTATCCAGTAGCTAAGGTGGTTAAAACCAGAATATATTCCCAAACTTTAATTCATCCAGAGGAACTAGACAGGGCTGTCCCCTGCCCCCATTATTGTTTACATTAGTAATAGAGCCCCTGGCAAATAAAATTAGAGCAACGAAAGAGATTGAAGTGGTATGTACAGAAAATAAAAAAATAAAAATTTTACTTTATGCAGATGACAGTATGTTGTATCCACCTTTCTGTTTATTTTCTAGAGGGTGGCAAGCCAGGGGAAGAACTGCTTCATACATTAGATGTGCGCAGAACTTTGAAGTATTACCTGCTCTGAACTAAGGAATGCAGAAAGTTGAAGCAGTTGTTTGTTTCTTTCGTCCCAAGTAGAGAGGGCATTCAGATTTCTAAGCAATGTTTATCTAAATGATTGGCTAATTGCATTGTATTCTACTACAACAAGTAGAGCAAGAATTGCCTGGAGTGGTCAAAGCTCATTCCACAAGAGGCATGGCTACCTCTGTGGTTTGTTTCCGAGGGGTCTCTGCTGCTGCCGTCTGGAGTACTGTCCATATTTTTAACAAGCATTACAGTCTGGACATTGCCTCAAGGGTCCGTGCAGGATTTGGCAGGGCTGTGCTGTAGAGCCTCATGTCTTAAGCTTAAGGCTGGCCTTCCTCCCAGACTGTCTGTTTGCATCTGTAACTGATTGGGACTTGTTCCTACGGTGTGACCTGATGACTGAGATACCCCTGAAGAAGATAGAACAGTTACGTAAGAACTTACCGTAACAGTAAATATTTGAGGGGCTCTCAGTCATCACTCATCAGGTGTGCTTTCCCTCCCACCATACCTCTATTTGGGTCTCTTTACTGGAACTGGCTATCTGGTGTATCCAGCCTTTCTTATAGGCCTAGGCACTTGTTTCTCTCCTCGGTCCACCATGATTTGAGCTATGCTCCCTTTGCCTCTGGGTGGAAGAACAGAGGAGAGCACGGCCGCTCACGCTTTTATATAGTTGATGACGTCGGCAGATGATGTCGGCATGGGCAGCCCCAGTTGTACTGCTGAAAATCTTCTGTGTGCCTCCTGCTTCACTGATGGTGAAGTTCCTATGGTGTGACCTGATGACTGAGATCCACTCGAAGATCTGCTGTTATGGTAAGTTCTTACATAACTGTTCTTTCTCTTCCCCCTGTTCATACCTGGACACTAGCCTCGGCTCAGTGTCCCTTTCCCAGTTACCAATTTTCAAATAAATAAGTACATAGATGTTGATGGCAGAAAAAGGCTCTTGGACCATCCAGTCTACCCAGCCTACCTAATTATTCTGTCTTGCTCTTGTGGCAATACTCCCCTTTTCTACTGTTCCACCTTTTTCTAACTAAACCCACCACCCTGTCCCATCCCTGCTTGAAGTTGCTGATTGATCTGGCCTGTAACACTTCTTCAGGCAGCTTGTTCCACTTAGCCACCACCTTTTCCATGAAGAGTGCTTAGGGGTGCTGTTTTTCAACCCCCCCCCCACCAGCTTCACTGAATTTCCTCTCATTTCTGTGTTTGAACTCAAGGAGAGTAGTTCCTTGGTGTCTACCCTGTTTATCCCATGCAGGTGTTTGTATGTCTCAGTCATTGTCACCCCTTTCGCTCCTTTTCTCAAGGGAGTGCATGTTTAAGTTCTGCAGTCTCTCCTCATACATCTGATCCCAAAGGCCACAAACCATCTCAGTTGCCCTGCGCTGTACTGTCTCTACTTTTTTGCAGTCCTTCCTCATGTGTGTACTCTAATCCTTTGCACAATATTCCAGGTGTGGCCACACTAGTGACCAGCACAGTGGCAGGATCACCTCTCGACTATTACTGCTTATTCCTCTCCCTATACAACCCAACATTTTAATTGCTTTACTCACCACCCTGTTGTAGTGTGCAGACCTTCTAGGGTGTCCAATATCAGCACCTCTAAATCCTTTCTTCCATATTGCTATCAAGCACCATCTTCCCATCTCGTATTTCGCCCTTGGGTTCCTTCTCCCAGTGTGCATTACTTTACATTTCTTAGCATTCAAGTTCAGCTGTCAAATCATGGGCCGGCTTTTCAGCCTACTGAGATCTTCCCTTAGCTCTGTTCTCCCTTCCTCCATGTATACCCTTGTGCAGATCTTTGTATTGTTTGCAAAGAGGTACATCTTATTTTTCATACCATCACCAGTGTCACAGATGTAAATATTGAAGAGGACTGCTCCGAGTACTGACCCCTGAGATAGCCTGCTAGCCACTTATTCCTCACCTCTGAAAACTCCCAGTTAACCAACACTTTGTATTCTACCTCCTCCCCAATCAGGACTCTACCCAACTTATCATCATATCCTCTACCCATAGGTCCCTAATCTTTTTAACCAGCCTCCTGTGGGGAACTGAGTTAAAGGCTTTGCTGAAGTCAAGATATACTGTATCAGTTGCCTGCCCCTTGCCTGCTGCTCTGGTCACCCAGTTAAAGATCTCAACCAGATTAGTCTGGCAAGACTTACCCTCATGAACTCTCGTTGTCAGGGGTCCTGCAGCCCGTTCCCTACTAGGAAGCATACAAGGTCCTAGAGACTCCACGATCTTCCCCACTGTAGATGTCAATCTGGCAATCCTGTAGTTTCCTGGCACATCCCTCTACCCACTCTTGTATTGCGGTACAGCATCTACTGCCCTCCAGTCCCTAGGGATCATTCTCCCCGTATAGAAAGCATTTAAAAATGTTTGCTTGTGGCTATGCTGTAAACCTCTGCTACCTCACGTAACATCCTCAGGTGTAAGTCATTAGGTCCCATAGATTTATCTACTTTCAATCCTGTGAGCTTTTCTAGCACTCTGTTGGATCTTCCCCCAGTGTCTTTGCTCCCCCCATTCCTAACACCATAATCTGGCAGTGGCCCATCCTTCTTCATAATATCATATCATAATAACATGTCAGCAGAAAAGGACCATACTGGCCCATCCAGTCTGCCCATCTCCCCCATCTTCTACTTGTCACTGGTGTACAAGGAGCCTATCCTCTGTCCTCTAACCAACCCCATATGTCTGTCCTAGGCTGTCTTGAATCCCTCCACCGTTTCGACACCTACCACCTCCTCAGGTAATCTGTTCCAGGGTTCAACCACCCTCTCAGTGAAATAACACCCCTTATGTTACTTTTAAATCTTCCTCCTTCCAGTCTTAAAGTATGATCTCTTGTTTTAAGTTTTGTTTTAATACTGTACAAAAGTATTTGTTTAGTATCTCTGCCTTCCAGTTGTCCCCCTTCTTTCCACCCACCCTTCTCTCAAGTCTCACTATACCTCCTTTGACCTTGCACTTTTTTTTAATCTAGCAGAAGAATGGCCATTCTTCACCATGTTGCCAACTGGAGCTGTGTCTCTGCTTTGGCCTCCCTCACCTTCCTGGTAGTTTGTATTGTTGCTTCATTATAATTCGCCCTGTCTTCCTCCTTTGGCATTATAAACAGTAGGGGAGACCGTATGTGCCAACTGGTCCTTTTCTGTCGACAAATTGTGTCTATCCGGTTTGCCCTATTTTTCCATGCCTGTTACGACACCTCGGACCCTATTTGGTCTCTGGCGTCCCTCCTGCTTCCCTTTCCTGTACCCATTATACTTCTGTGCCTATCTCACACATGCTTGAAACCCTTCACTGTTTTGGCACCCCTCCCACATTTTCTGGCAGGCTGTTTCAGGCATCCACCACCTTTTCAGTGAATAAGTATTTCCTCACATCCATCTTAAACTTCCCCTCAGCTTCGTTCCATGCCCCTGTGTTCTGGTGCTTTTCCTCCTCTGAAAGAGACTCCCCACCTGTACCTTGTTCATCCCTGTGAGGTACTTATAAGTCTCAATGATGTCCCTTCTCATTCTCCTTTCCTCCAGGGAGTCCATGTTGAGTTGCCACAACTTCTCCTCACATGGCTTCTGATGCAACCTACACACCATTCTGGCAGCCCTACTATGGATTACCTCCACCCTTTTGATGTCTTTGTGGAAGTGCGGCCTCCTGAATTGGACACAGTACCCTAGGTAAGGTCTCCCTTGTGAATGATACAGTGGCAACACCACTGCCCTCCTCCTGGTAGGAATCCCACCCTCCCTGTGCACCTGAGCATCCCACTAGCCTTACCTACTGCCTTGTCACACAGCCCTGCCACCTTGAGATCACCAGATATGATTACTCTGAGGTCTCTTTCTTGATTGGTGACTGTCAGTACCTCCCCACCATCTTATACACAGTTGCTGGGTTTCCCTGCCCCAGGTGCATGACTTTACACTTTTTGGCAGTGAAACCCAGCTGCCATGCCTTAGACCTCTAGTTTCCTCATATCCCTTTGCATTCTCTCCACACCTTCTTTTTTTTATATAATCTTTTTAGTGAACGTTTTTAAGGTACATGCAACATATGCATTCCATTATTCAAACATACATATAGAACATTCCATGTAAACATCAGTCAAGAACATTTATGCCAATGAATATCCTGGTCATTTCTTAAACTTAATAACTTTGATACATTTTTAGAAATTCAATAAGATTTTTGCTAATTCAGGGTTCTGTTAATGAAGGATGCAAATAATTCATTCAGCCCTAATACTAGCACTTTATCTTATATGTCCAATCTTCATACTTTTGAGTTTGTTTAACCTGAGTAAACAAGGTGACTTCAAGGTGCTGTTACCCTTTTGGTGTTCTGTTTCATGGAGAAGCATGCTTCATGCAGTCTGCTCTTCCTGATCTGCCCCTAAATCTATTGCAGGCCCCGGCTCATTACCTATATTGCCTCAAGGAATGCTGTTCCCCTGTCTTCCCAGTTGAGTACTGCTCCTTGCATGGCAATTAACTTAGCTTCCTTGTGGCTTTCCTAAACTACCCCTTTTGTTTTAAGGTCTGTTTTCCGCTCTTACATCCTTCTATAGATTGTCCATGTAGAAGATCCATGGGACCCATATATCTTTAAATCTGGACCCCTGTCATCTGTTTTTATAGAGGACCTTAGGTAAAGATATTGCCCTCGACACTCCCATATAACAGTGGTTGATCTGATTGTCTCCACTTCATTAGAATTTGCCTCTTAGCTTCTATTACAAGTATGTGAACCAGTAATGTTCTACTCCCTCTCTCTCCCTCATATGGGATTCCCATGATCCATATGGCAGGGTCATGAGGAATACGTGCCCCTATTGCTTTGCTGCATGTCTCAATGACTGTCTCCCAGAAGTGTCGAATCTGGGGACAGAACCAGATGATATGTGCAATGTCCCCTGGTGTGAGCTGACATCTCCAACACCAGTTAGGAAGCTGGATGCCCATGCACACCAGCTTTGCAGGGATCCTATGCCATCACCCAAGTTGTTTTTTTTTTGGATTAGTTGTAGTTTGAGATCTGGGGTAGACGCATGTGCCCACCTCCAGCATGCCTCCCATTCAAGACCTGTGATTGAAGTGGAGAGGCCCAGATTCCATTGGAGTCATTGGGACTCCCATGATGGACGGTTACATTCCTGTATCACCTGATATGTATATTTCCCTCCATTTTTGGGGTCTTTCAGGAGACCCTCCACCATCTCGATCATGTCTGACATAGGAGTGATGGCCCAAGTGCTCCTTCAAAATGTGCCTAATCTGTAGATACCGCCAGTGGTCGCTGACTGGAAGCCTGAACTCCTCTCTCAATTGCATGAAGGATTTAAAGGTGTTTTGAAAAATGTCTATTACAATAGTAGCCACAGACATTGCCAACTATTTCCAGATATTTCACAAAATTTCTGAAGAGTTTCTCTCTCTGCTGCCCCTACTGTAGAAATGGAGAAAGCATTAGATATATCTGGAAATTTCACAGAAATTTTGGGAAATAGTTGGCAGTGTCTATGGCTGCTGCTGTAGGTCTCCCAGAGATCTCCCAGAAATAAAATCCCTTTAGATTGCCAGTCTTTCTACTCCAATGCCTGACCATCTGTTTTTATAAATTGATTATTCCACAGAGGCTTCAATTTACCTAATGTGTAGGTGGTACACCCCTTATGTTTCCTGAGCATCTTCCATGCCTTTCTAGAGAACTTGACTGTAGGACTGTCCTCCAGTTGGACTGGGGGAAGGTCTGTTAAAGCAAGGCTGATCTGTCTACAGGGTTCTAATGTCCGAGGTCGGCATAAGCCAGTATAGCACTTGTTTGGCTCCTTGAGCCATGTGATATGCCCAGCACCAGGGGAGATTCCAGCCATCTTTGCACAAGGGTGCCCTCAGTATTTTCTGCTGAACCTTGTTATTTTACCCTCCCAAATAAAAGAAGTGATGAGGTCATCAATTCTTTTCCAGGTTGAAGGTGGAACACAGAGTGGGAGATTATTTAGACAATATAGCAGTCTAGAAAGGGCCATCATTTTAAATGCAGCAATCCTCCCTGGCAAGGAAAGAGTTTTTTTCATCTATACTGTATGTGTCTTGGAAAATTTCAGT
The DNA here is from genome assembly GCA_016271365.2 of Neoceratodus forsteri. Classification (NCBI taxonomy): domain Eukaryota; kingdom Metazoa; phylum Chordata; order Ceratodontiformes; family Ceratodontidae; genus Neoceratodus; species Neoceratodus forsteri. The sequence goes on from CM028131.1 coordinate 628,030,672, forward strand.
CACTAGGGGGGTCAAGTTGAAACTCATTAGATCCTGCCATCTGGCTGTGATCATCATTCCTAAGTATTTGATTCCTTGCTGTGCCCACCTTAGGGCCTTTTCTTCCACATGAGCCATATGTGGGGAACAGCCATGTATGGGAAAGAATTCCATCTTTGTGCAATTTACCCATAGCCCCAAAATATTTCCAAATGCCCATAGAATATCCAATACCTTTTGGAGGACACCCCGGAGAGGGTGATAAGCAAGTCATCCGCAGTGTTTTAGAGACCATATTCCCTAAATATATCCCATGTACGTTCTCAGACTGCCTTATGAAGGCTGCTAAGTGTTCCACTGCATAAGAAAAAGGAGTGGGGATAGAGGACAACCCTGCCTGGTCCCTCTGTATAATTTAAAAGGGGAAGACAGTAACACCATTCGTAAACTCCATTGCTTCCAGGGAGGCATAAAGTGCTCTGACCATCAATATATAGTTTGGACACATTCCCATCTTTTCCACTTTGAACAAATTGTCTCATTCTGCATTCTACAGAGTTGAAGGCCTTCTCTGAGTCAATAGCAATCAGGGCTGATCATCCCGGGCTTTGCTTAGCGTGAGCCAGTACATTAATTAAGAGTCTCAAAGAGTCTCAAATTGTCCACTCCCTGCCTGCCCTTCATGAACCCAGCCTGAGATTTATGTATAATGGAGGTTAGGACCTGCTCCATCCTAGATGCCACTACCTTTGCCAGTATCTTTACATCAGTATTTAACAGAGATATTGGGTGATAATTGGTACACAACCCCTTATCCTTATTGGATTTGGGAATTACCATAATTACTGCCTGCTGCATTGTTGGAGTAAATGTCCCTTTTTGTTTTGCTTTTTGAAATAGGGAATCTAATGGCTGTCACAGAGTTAGAGAAGGTCTTGTAGAAGCTGGCTGGTAGGCCATCAGACCCTGGAACTTTTCCTTTGGCCAATGTCTTGATGGCCATGCCTATCTCTTGTTCCAACAAGTAGCTGTCCAGGTAGTCAGACATCTCATACTAGACCTGGGGAAGTTTAACTGCACTTAAAAACTGATTGACTGCATCTACATGAGGGACTCCTTGGGATGTATGCAGATTTTGATAGAACTCTGTGAACATGAAATTAATATGGGAAGGGTTTGAAGAGAGGGTTCCATCAGTTAAGAGAATATGAGGAATTAACGATTCCCCTTACTTTTTCTTCTGTCTATATGCCAGAAGTTTACTGGCTTTCTCTCCTTGTTCCCAGTATTTCTGCCTCAGGTTAAACAATGCGCTCTCAGCTTTTTGGGTATGTAGAGTATTGAGTTTATATTTAAGTATGACCAGCCTCTGAAAATCACTCTCTGATTTGACAGCCAGTGCATAATAGCTACCCTCTGCCTCCTTCAGTTCTAATGTTAGTGTGTCTACTTCCTGTCTCCATTTACTGTTTTCATACAGTGCATAACTTATGATATGGCCTGGAGTGTATGCTGTAAAAGCATCCTAGACCACTCCTTCTTCTATTTCTGGGGTAGCATTCATTTCAAAGAAAGTCCATATTTCCTCAGTCAGCCAGGCCACAAAATCCAGCTTCTGGAGCAAGAGAGGGTTGAGTCTGAATCTCGGTGTTTTAGTGGGGCTGTTAGCCATCATCCTGGTGATTGTCACTGAGGAGTGGTCTGACAGTGCTATCGGTTGTACCGTTGCTTCTATTACTTCATGTGTGTGTGGTCTGAGCTCACTAAAAAGTAGTCTAGGTGGCTACAGGTTAGATGTTTGGAGAACCAGAAGGTATAATCCCTGTCAGTTGGACACCTTAAGCACCAGATATCCACCAATCCATGTTCCTGACATGTTGCCACTAGTGCCTTCCTAGCTATTTTATGTGACGGTTCCCCGAGCCTGCAAATGTACTATCTAAAACTAGATCTAAGGCCAGGTTGAAATCTCTCCCTAAGACCATCATTGTGTCAAGTGTGCTCATGTCTCGCAAAACTTGGGCTAAAGACAAGAAAAAAGGCCCATCGTTCTCATTGGGACCTTAAACATTAGCTATGACTATTGGCCTCTCCTGAATTCTACCCACCAGGACACTCCACTTCCCCTCCTTATCATTAACTTCCCTGTCTATTTGCAAATTAATATCTTTCCTAACCAAAATAGAGACCCTCTCTTTTTGGCAGTATACACACTACAGTACTCTTTTTTCCTACCCACCCCCTTGCTAACTTCCTCACCTCTGGTTTCATAAGGTGGGTCTCCTGTAGCAGAGCCATGTCACATTTACTGGAATTTAAGTAGGAGAGAATCTTTTTCCTTTTTATGGGGTGATTAATCCCCTGCACATTCCAGGAAACCAGCTTTAACTCTGCCATCTGAGAGACACTGTTACCTGCCTGTCTACGTGCATAATACAAAAAATAGGGTAGATCTTACCAAGTCACAGTAGGGCCACAAACCAGTTCCTTCCAACCAGTGCCATGCTGTGCCTACCCCCTGATAACATCCTGCCATGGATCCAGTGCTAGGAAGCAAGAACATAAGCTGAGCAAATTAACAATCTGTGTGTCAGTTTATAATATTTTTGGTGATCAGAAACTGTTAGATATTGGGTTAACAACATAAGCCCAATCTGGGTAAGATCAGTTAAGAAAACTTCTTGGTATATTGTAATAACAAACGTCAGTACAGAAAACATTGTCCAATACAAACCTCACTCTTTGCTAGTGGGAGGAAGCTCACTCTTGAAGTGGCAAGAACCTTAGTACCCAACTTCTGCTGTCCTCCCACTGCAGTGCTATCAACCCCTGATTTAATGGAGATGTACACAGCACTACCAGTCACTATGCTGTGAAGCTAAAACAGCTCCCCAGTCATCATCATGGATCACTTCAGCCTAATAATATTGGCTAAGACCTTGCCCATGTCTAGAGGGGTATACCATCAAAACATCAAAAACATTACAGTGAATACCATTGCAGCAACAAATTCAGCATGGTCGCTGTAATGGTCCCTACTGCACACTGACGCTTCTTCGCCCAGTGTTTTGTCCCCTTTCTAAATCAACTCCAACTTGGAGTTCATTATTTTAAATTTGGGAGGGGGGGTACAGCCCACTCCAAAAAAACAGAGTTTTTCTAACAGGCACAATGCCACTTGTCAGCATTGTGCCTGTCGCTGTAATAGATTTTGACAACTTAGTTGTCAAAGTGGCTTGGTGGCACCATTTAGAGGCCATGTCTTGTGATACTCAGTAGCTTTGTTGAGGATACTGTCCTCGCACCTGAGGCCCTTGCATTATACAACCTAGTGCATTGGGGCCCTCCCATCCCTAGGCCCTTAGGTACAGATATTGTATGGATATTATGGGGGTTAGGGGTTGGGGAACTTTCAGCAACTTAAACAGTCCCAAATTTCCCCCCTTTTCCCACCACTACAGAATTTAGTAGTCTGTGGGAGGTAGCTATGGTCCTCTGCTTTCAGAGGGGGGGGGGGTAAATATGTAGCTCCTATACCTATAGTGTCATAAACCATTTCCCCTCTAAAACCCTGGCCTTGTTGAAAATGCAATGCCTCCCTCTGTATTCTGATTATACGGCTTTATCCCCCCACTATCCCTCTATCCCCTTCTATAATTCCATTGTACCATTGCAGCCTCTCTTCCCTACTGCACAGCAATGATTCTGTCACTCCCCCATGCACATTCTCTCAGTATGCTTTCCGGACTTTTAATTCAGGTATTTCTGGGCATGGGCCTGATCATGCATTCTGAGCACCTTACACCCTTTCAATTCGGGGATTAGCTGCATTCCTGAAGTGATAACTTAATGGACCAAGAAGTTTTCTTAACTGATCTTACCCAGATTGGGCTTACGTTGTTAACCCAATTGTTAATAAAGATACATGTTTTTCAGTAATAAGGTTCGTCTGGCAAAAATATCAAGATACATATTTTTCTTTTCATTTTCTTTCATTCCTGAACCAAAATATGGGGTCTTGAAGTTTAAAACAGTTCCCACACCCATACCACACCCACCACAAAAAAATTAAGTATTTTGTGCTGTTTACTATTGGAAATATGCAGAGGAACCATCCTAATACAACTATAGCAGGAATCTAACATGTACATTTAACAAGTAACACCGAGGGGAGAGATTTTTAAAAATGGCAAATGGTGGCCATCTTTAATGACGTGAGTCATTAATTACAAAATACGCTATAAAAAAAGTGTTAACAACATCTGAGAAAACAAAAAAATATACTGAGCATGACTCTTAGGTTGTCAGAAATACATTTTTGCAAAAAAACCTACATGATTAATTGTTTTGCCAACTAACAAGTACTGCTGCTTTAAACCTCCCTCCCCTCCCTTCTGAAAGAAATTCTCTTTTTCCCCCGCCATCTATTTCATACACAGTCTGGGCCATTTTCTTTGTAAGCACTGATCATAGGATCCCCAGTGCCTGTCTTTTATCCATTCCTCTCCGCGAGAATCCACACAATCCCACATGGCGAGATGCCTCCCCTCCTAGCCACACTGATCTTAAGTTCCCTTCACTCCCCCAAGTCACCAGCTTGCGGAGATTCCCCACCCCTTCCTGCAGTTCCCTCTTCTTTACACATTTTGGTACACATACTGTTTGAGTGCCTGTTAATGTGCCTCAAGATGAGAGCGAGAACTGGAGAAAAGAAAAAGGAAACTGAGCCTAACTGTCTCTCTGCGGTCCCTTCATCTCGGCACTCAACTCAGCAGTGACATCCTCTCAATTCCCATCCGAGTCACCGTACCTTGCTATGACATAACTGTCCATTTTTTAAATATTAAATGTAAGCGTTTTGGAGAAAACCAGAACTAGAAAACAAAAAGGCAAAGAAGGGATATTCTCCAAATCTCTTGGAAAAAAGTCTGAAGTTCATTGCTAACAGGTAAACTTTATAGAGCAATTTTCTAAGTGAGAGTCATTTAACTCCGGGGAAAGAATGAGGGAGGGTAGGAGAGAGGGAACCAGTGGGGAGAGAGTAGAGCATGAGAGAGGAGACAATCAGTGGGATAAAGAGAGTTAAGGGCATCCAAAAGGAATTCCCAAATATATACTTGCCAGTACTCTTATCAGTCTAGTCAGTGTTCATTTCGGCAATCGGCACCTACTCCTCGTCCCTTCCTTCAGCATCAGTGTACTGTACTGTCCCTGTTCTGTGATCAGGCCTTTGGACTGGACTCGGGAATGTCAAAATATCCTGTTTCAGCACAGTCCCTTCACCGTCACCTTCCATAATATTGGCCCAGCTTGGCTGCAGCGAGAGACCCTCTTGTTGCAGGACCTGGCATTCCATTTCTTCTGTTTCCCTTGGCTCCCTTCATGTACCTTTTTGTCTCTCCTAGCTTGAACTATGCACCTCCCTGATGACCTTGTATGGCAGTTCTCTACCCTGGGAGGGTGTACTTGAACCCAGGGATGAGTGTCTGGAACTTCTGCTGCAGTTGCGGGCTTTCGACCTCGGCAAAGCAAACTGACGCCATTTGTTTTCTCTATTTCTTCCTTGCTGTCTTGGATGCTTGGGCTTCACCACCTGCTCGATTTCTTTAGCCCCTGCGATATTCAGGTGAGTTGGCTGCCACAAAGTTTATGCTGCTCCTGGTCCTGTTCCAACTCTTGTTCTTTGTGCAAGGCTTCCCTGACCTGGAGAAACAGTTCTTCTATACATGTATGCTTGAACTCTCTGGCCTTTTACTGACTGTGATATGAAGGCAATCACTTCTTGAGGAGTAGTGAATGAATGCCATCTTTGAGCCCAGTGCACCTGAAGGGTAGCAGGATACCTCACTAAGTAATGAATGCTCACTTTTGCCAGGTCTTTTGTTACTGAAAGGCTTTGTAGCATTCTGCTACCTACTGGGAGAAGTCCTGAAAGAGAGATGTTCTGTGCCCATTCCAATACAGCTGCCCTCTGTCCCTTGCCTTTCTCAATATTTCTACTTTCATTATAACAGCAAATATGCCAGTATTGGTCTCAGTGGTTCCCCTCTTGCTGGTTTCGGTGCCAAAGTTCTGTGAGACCTCTCCACTTCCAGTGGCGCATCCCATCAAATGTCCAGCAGTTTGGGATCACAGTTTGTAAAAATTAATTCATGTTCTGACCTTCGGACCCCTTTGGTATGCCCATGATGTGGAGGTTGTTGCAACGACATCTGTTGTCTAGGTTGTCCACTTTGTCCCACAACTGTGCCATTTGTTTCTCTAAAGTGGCTATGCGTTCTTCCTGCCTGGCAGTTGTAGACTCCACCTGCATAAAGAAGAGTTCGTTCTCTGCAATCCTCACTTCTGTGGCATCAACTCTTTGTTCCGCCACTGACACTGACTGCCAGATCTCTGGGATGTCAGCCAACAATGTTTTAAGCATGTTTTTAATTTTAATAATAATCCGAGTCTCTTGCTGATTGACATGGGTCTGCCATTGCGGCCCACTGGGTGCTCACTACCATGCTCTGCTATTCCACGCCTCGTGGCACCACTCGAGGACTGACAGGGACTGTCTGAAGAGAATTTAAGTTAAATCCTGTTTCAGTATTTGTTTCAATCAGATCCACCACTTCCCCAGATTTAAGGCTACCGGTCAGTATATTTCAAATGAACTTTATTGGCTGAAATACATGTACCGTATTTGTTTTTGTAGAATGGCTGAATGGAGTGCACGGATCAGGTGACCATCTTAGTTGGCAGCTCTCTAGGGCCCCCCTTTTCACACCTTCTTGAGTGTTCACCCTGTTGCAGATTTTTGTGTCTCTTATGAAGACATTGAAGAGGACTGGTCCCCGTACTGATCACTGTGGTACCCCACTAGTCACTCTTCTGTCCCCCTGAGTGTCTGTCATTCACCACCACGCTCTGCCTCCTATCCTTCAACCAGTTTGATACCCAGATTACCACTTTCTCTCTAACCCCCAGTCTGCTTAGTTTTTTCACTAGCCTCCTGTGCGGCACAGTGTCAAAGGTCTTGCTGAAATCCAGATAGGTCACATCCACTACCATCCCATTTTTCACCTCCCTCATTATGCAGTCAAAGATATCTATGAGATTTGTTTGGCATAACCTGCCCCCCCCCAGGAAGCTGTGCTGCCAGTAGTCCTGTACCCCATGTGCTTCCAGGCACTCCATCAGTCTCTGCTTCAATAGGGTCTCCATTATTTTCCCCACCACTGATGTGAGACTAACTGGTCTGTAGTTGGTAGCCTTCTCCCTGCAGCCACTTTTGTGCAGAAGGACACACTGACCCTACTTCAGTCCTCTGGAACTACACCCATCTCCTGTGAGCTGCTGAATAATGTTGCCAGAGGGGCAGCTTGCACCATGCTCAGCTCTTTCAGAACCCTTGGATGAATCCCTTTCAGACCCTCTCCTCTGAAAATGGACTTGTGTCCACTCCCCTTAATGCCTATTGATACTTGTTGGTCCATGCCCTTCCCCCACTGTGAAGACTGAGCAAAAGCACTCATTTAGAATTTCAGCTTTTTCCTGATCTTTTTCTGCACAGTCCCCACCTCCTAATTTTCACTATCCCACCTCTTGCTTTCCTTTTTTTGCTCACATACCTTAAGAAAGTCTTATCCTCTTTTTTTACCACCTTGGGAATCCTCTCCTCTGTTTATGCCTTTGCTGCCCTCACCCTCCTTCCTGCCTCCCTCTGCTTTTTAGAATATACCTTCCTGTCCACCTCCGTCTGGATCTCCTTGTACTTCCTAAGTGCTGTTTTTTTCTTCTTCACTACCTTAGCCACCTCCTTGGAGACCCATAGCGGCCTCTTCCTCCTACTTCCCTTGCTTACTTCCCTCAAACAGCATGCCATTGCCTTAGCTATTCCCTCCTTGATCTTTGTCCATTGGGTCTCCATTCTGCCCGAGCCATCCCCCCTTTCAAGGTATTCACTGAGGCAATCACCTATTTCTTTAAAATCTGCACTCCTAAAGTCCAGGACCCTCATTTTAGGGTGATTATTCTCTTGCCCAATCTGTATACCAAACTATACAGTACGATGGTCCCTTGTACCCAGGCGACTACCCACTGTGACGTCTGTAATGCTGCCCCTGTCCACAGATACTGAGTACAGCACTTCCCCATCTCAAATGGGCTCTGTAACAAGCTGCCCAACAAATGTCCCCTGTAGGGAGTCGAGACTGGCCCTGCTTCTTCTTGTAGCTGTGGCTAGAATGCTCCTCCACAACAATCAATGCTACCCTTTTGCTTGCCATTCTACTAATGGCCTCCCCCAAAGCCTTGTCTAACTCCACTCCATGTTTGTGCTCAGTGTACCACCCCCATGCAGATAGAGGCCCCGAACCCTGCTTTAAGCTGACCCTCAGTACCTCCAGCCCTTCCTTATCCCCCAGATGTCCCTGTAATTCTGTGGCTTTTATACCTTCCGTCACATACAAAACAACCCTCCCCACCCTTCCTTCCTGTTCTGTCCTTCTGGAGCACATTGTAGCCCGGTATGGTCACTTCCCAGCTGTAGTTGTTGGTGCACCATGACTCCATTATTGCCACCAGATCCAGGTCTAGCAGTACTCAGAGAAGGTTACTGCTCTTGCTCTCTCCTGTGCTACAGTGCTTGTTACAGAAAAGTTGTCCGGTACTGCATTTTAACGTTCAGTGCAGCACTATGCCGCTCGATATACTGCTCAGTGCGGCACATATTGAAATTATTCAGTGCAGTATAGTTTGCTTATAGAAACATAGAAACATAGACTTTGACGGCAGATAAGGACCACTTGGCCCACCCAGTCTGCCCATTTTCCTACCTATTGGATAAGCTGCAGATTCTAGTTAAACAGCCTACTTCCTGCAACCCCCTACTATAATTGCCTTATGTCTGTCCCATGCATGTTTGAATTCCCCACTGTTTTAGACCCCAACCTCTCCAGGAAGGCAGTTCCATCGTCCACCACTCTCTCCGTAAAAGAATTTCCTCACATTACCCTGAGCCGTCCCCCTCTAACTTAAATTGTGCCCCTTGTTCTTACACATCTCTTTTTCTGAAAGTTGCTGCCTCCTGGACTTTGTTGATTCCTTGAGGTACTTAAAAGTTTATATCAAATCCCTGTCCCTCCTTTCATCAAGGGTATACATATTAAGCTCTCTCAGTCTCTCTTCATATGGTTTCTGATGTAGACCCTACCATTTTAGTTGCCCTCCTCTGGACTGCTTCCATCCTGTCTATGTCCTTGCATAGATGAGGCCTCCCAAAACTGCACGCAGTACTCCAGATGGGGTCTCACCAACTATCTGTATAGAGGGATAACCACTTCCCTTTTTCTACTTGTGATGCCCCTCCCTATGCATCCCAGTATCCCCCTGGCTCTCCTTACTGATTTCTCACATTGCTTACCCACCGTTAGGTCATCTGATATGACTACACCCAGATCCCTTTCCATTATTGTTGTCATTAGTACCTCCCCTGCTATTGTGTACTCTTCTCCTGGATTTTTATTTCCCAGGTGCATTACTTTGCACTTCTTTGCATTGAATCTAAGTTGCCATATGTCTGACCATTCCTCCAACCTTGCCAAGTCCCTTCTCATCCTTTCTACCCCACCTTGTGTATCAACTCTGTTACAGATCTTTGTGTCATCTGCAAAGAGGCATACCTTTCCTTCCAGACCCTCTGCAATCTCACCTATAAAGATGTTAAAGAGGACTGGACCCAGTACTGAGCCCTGAAATACTCCACTAGTAACTCTCCTTTCTTCAGAATGTGTTCCATTCACTATTACCTTCTGTGTCCTGTTGTGCAACCAGTTTGCTACCCAGGCTACCACCCTGGGACCCACTCCCAGGCTGGCTAACTTGATTATTAATCTTTTGTGCGGGACTGTGTCAAATGCCTTGCTAAAGTCTAGGTAGGCCATATCCACAGCCCTTCCCTGGTCTATTACTTTTGGTCACCCAGTCAAAGAAATCAATTAGATTCGTCGGACATGACCTTCCTGCTGTGAATCCATGCTGCTTTGGGTCCTGTGCCCTTTGGCCTCTAGGTACTCAACAATTCTTTCTTTCAGAAGTGATTCCATCATTTTCCCCACCACTGAGGTCAAACTAACAGGTCTGTAGTTTCCTGCTTCTGCCTTGCTCCCACTTTTGTGAAGGGGAATCACATCTGCCCTCCTCCAGTCCTCAGGTACCACCCCATCTTCCCATGATTTGTTAAAAAGTGTGGTTAGTGGTGTCACTAGGTCCTCCCTTAGCTCTTTTAGGATTCTAGGGTGAATTCTGTCAGGCCCCATTGCTTTGTCCACCTTGAGTTTTAGGAGTTCTTTCAGTACTCTTTCTTCTGTAAATAGACTGGCGTCAACCCCACTATCCAGAGTGCTTCTACTGTTTGGTTTAGGTAACTCCTCCTCTTCTTCTTTTGTGAATACTGAGCAAAAGTATTCATTCAGTATCTCTGCCTTTTCACTGTCTCCCTCTGCCCAACTCCCCTCTCCTTTATTAATCTTCACTATCCCTCCCTTAACCTTTCTGTGCTCCCTAATGTACCTATAAAAGGTTTTATCCCCCTTCTTAACTGAGTTGGCTATCTTTTCCTCGGTTTGGGCCTTTGCTTTTTTGACTGCCTTCCCCACTTCTTTCTGCTTTAATTGATACAGTTCCCTGTCGTGCTCCGTCTGTGATTCCTTACACTTTTTGAATGCAGCCTTTTTCTCCTTAACCTTCCCTGACACCTCTTTTGAGAACCATAGTGGTTTTTTATTCCGCTTTGTTTTCTTTATTTGTTCCACACAAAGGCTTGTTGCCTCCATGATGGCAGTTTTGATTTTTCTCCATTGTTCTTCCACCTCTCCTTTCTGGCCATTTGCTAATGCATTCCTCAGGTATTCACCCATTATGCCAAAGTCAGCCCTTCTAAATCCAGTATCCTTGTCTTTGTATGGCTTGTCTCCATGGTTGTGTTTATTGTGAAGCACAATGTGCAGTGGTCGCTTGTTCCCAGATGTCTACTGACTTCCAAATTTGTGATCCTCTCTCCATTTGAGAGTACCACGTCTAATATTGCTCCCTCCCAAGTGGGTTCCACCACTAGCTATCTAAGGCATGCCCCCTGTAGGGCATTGAGAATGACCCTACTCTTGGATGTGGCTGCAGTCCATGTCGCCCAGTTAACATCTGGCATATTCAGGTCCCCATCAACAGTATCTCCCTTTTTCAGCCATTTTGAGAATGCCCTCTATCATTTTCTTGTCCATTTCCTCCCCTTGAGACGGGTCTGTATACAACCCCTATGCGGATTGTGATGCCATTCCCTGTTTCCAAGGTGACCCAGAGTTCCTCTTGTCCTCCCCCTTTACTTTTTAGTTCTCTAGCTTTGATCCTTCCTTATGTAGAGAGCTACTCCACCTCCCTTTACCCTCCCTGTCCCTTCTGTAGATTGTGTACCCTGGTATGTTGACATCCCAGTCATGGTTCTCCGTATACCATGTTTCTGTGACTGCCACAATATCCAAGTGTTCCTCTTTCATCAGGGCTACTAGCTCTGGAAGCTTGTTTCCAAGACTACAGGCATTGGTACTCATTGCCCTCCATTTAATGTTGGCTTTATCCTTTTCTACCCCATCCCTGCTCTTATTGCCCTTGTCCATTTTTCCATTTTCCCCTGTCCTGCCCTCTGTCAAGCTCTGTACCTCAGTGTTTACCCTACTACCTGCCATGTTTTGTGGGGGGGAGGCTTGAACTTTCCTGTTTCCTATCAGCACCTCCCCCCTTGGCTAGTTTAAAAGCTTGCCAAGGAAGCCTTTAAACCTGTCACCTAGGAGCGTGTTTTCCTTCCTGGACAGATGCAGACCATCGTGCCAGTATAGACCTTCATCTCTCCAGGTGGACCCCCACTCCCCAATGAAGCCAAAGCCCTGTGCTCTGCACCAGTTTTGCACCATTCATTAAACTGCATGGTGTGCAGTACCCTAGCCTCACCCCTGCCATAGACTGGCAGCACCTCTGAGAAGGTTACTGTGCTTGCTACCTGTCTGAGGCCCCTCTCCAACTCCACAAATTCATCCTGCACTGCACTGATCTCATGCCTAGCTAGGTCATTTGTCCCGAGGTGGACAATGATATCTAGTTTCCTCTCCTGTGATGCTGCTTCTGCAATCCTGAGGATTTGCTTCCTGTCCCTCCAAGCCATGGCACCAGGCAGGCACCTTACTTCCCTCTCCTCTCCCTTCCCCAGGTCTACACCCCTAACAATTAAGTCCCCTATCAGAAGCTGTTTCTTTCCCCTGTGGTGTCCCTTACCACTTTTTTGTGGGTCTCCCTTGTGGATGTCCCCAGAATTCTTCTTGGTCTCCAATAAGGGTGTCATCATGATGCATTTCCTCCCTAATCCACTGGGTGGTGACCACAACTCATCAAAGCATGAATGAAGCCCTGAAGTGTCTCAGTGTTTCTTTTCCCACTGTTTTTACATCTGCACCCGCAGGTGACGTGGATTTAATCAATCTGTTTGTTTGTTTTTTAATCTTTAAAGGAGACTGTCAGACTGAAAGCAGATTTTTTGTTTTTGTTTCTTAGATTAAAAAAAAATTAGGATTTAAATAATGTGGTTATGTGGTTTCTTTATTCTGCAGTAACTTACTTTATGATGCTATAAATTATCCCTCCCACTCCCTCCCAACCCATTCCCATCAGAGCACTGGTCTTTTTGAAGTATCCCTACCTCTCTCTCCCTCATACTGTCCACCCCCGACATGCACTGATCTTTTTGTAAACTATCCCTCCCTGGACGGGAGGAGGGCAGATGTGATTCCCCTTCACAAAAGTGGGAGCAGGGCAGAAGCTGGAAACTACAGACCTGTTAGTTTAACCTCAGTGATAGGGAAAATGATGGAATCACTTCTGAAAGAAAGAATTGTCGAGTACCTAGAGGCCAGAGGGGCACAGCACCCAAGGCAGCATGGATTCACAGCAGGAAGGTCATGCCAGACGAATATAATAGATTTCTTTGACTGGGTGACCAAAGTAGTAGATCAGGGAGGGGCTGTGGACATGGCCTACATAGACTTTAGCAAGGCATTTGACTCAGTCCCACACAAGAGATTAATAATCAAGTTAGCCAGCCTGGGAGTGGGTCCCAAGATGATAGCCTGGGTAAAGAATTGGCTGGAGAATAGGACACAGAGGGTAATAGTAAATGGAGTCCACTCTGAAGAAAGGGGGGTTACTAGTGGGGTGCCGCAGGGTTCAGTATTAGGACCGGTCCTCTTCAATGTCTTTATAAGCAACATTGCAGAGGGACTGGAAGGAAAAGTATGTCTCTTTGCAGATGACACAAAGATCTGCAACAGAGCTGATGCACAAGGTGGGGTGGAAAGGATGAGAAGGGACTTGGCAAGGTTAGAGGAATGGTCAAATGTATGGCAGCTTAGATTTAATGCTAAGAAGCTAAAGGTAATGTACCTGGGAAACAAAAACCCAGCAAAGAGTACACAATGGGGGGGTGAGATACTAACAACAACAAAAATTGAAAGGGACCTGGGGGTAGTCATATCAGATGACTTAAAGGTGGGCAAGCAATGTGAGAGGGCAGTAAGGAGGGCTGGGAGGATACTGGGATGTATAGGGAGAGGCATCACCAGTAGAAAACAGGAAGTTATTATCCCTCTGTACAGACAGCTGGTGAGACCCCATCTGGAGTACTGTGTGCAGTTCTGGAGACCCAATCTCCGCAAGGACATAGACAAGATGGAAGCTGTCCAGAGGAGGGCAACTAAAATGGTGCAGGGTCTGCACCAGAAGACATATGAGAGAGAGACTAAAGGAGCTTAATATGTATAGCCTCGAGGAAAGGAGGGAGAGGGAGGACATGATCGAAACTGTCAAGTACCTCAAGGGTGTAAACAAAGTCCAAGAGAGTAGTATATTTCAAAAAAAGAGGTGTGCAAGAACAAGGGGGCACAATTTGAAGATAGAGGGGTGGTGGCTCAGAGGTAATGTAAGGAAGTATTTTTTCACAGAGAGGGTTGTGGATGCATGGAACAGCCTTCCGGAGGAGGTTGTGGAGTCAAAAACAGTGGTTGAATTCAAGCATGCATGGGACAGCCATAAGGCAATTCTAGGGGTTGGGGGGTAGAAAGAAGTAGGCTGCTGGTTAACTAGGATCTGCAGCTTATCCATTAGGTAGGGAAATGGGCAGACTGGGTGGGCCAAGCGGTCCTTATCTGCCGTCAAATTCTATGTTTCTATGTTTCTCCCATCCCAACCCGTTCATGTCCCAGTTCTCATCTCGCACCCTCTCCCAGTAGCCCTGGATCCCATGTACAGTATATCTGAATTCCTAGTAGGCGAGAGCCCCACCACCATGGAGTGCAAACAACACCTAGTGTGATTGACATCCACAGGCACCCACCCACTAAGAACCCCCACCCTGTATCCCCCAGAACAGGAAATACATGACTTCCAGATCCACATTGATGTATTTAAATTGTTTAAAAAATAAAATTGAAATGTTATTTTGGGTTGCTGGTACCAGAGACTCAACAGACAGCAACTAGGGTGTGGATGTAATTGCAATGCATTGTGGAACTTTGGAGGCTCTTGACCGGGACTTGGATTTATTATGCAGTGTCGAGGAAGACATGGTAAACTTTGTCATGGAAATGGATCCTGCAGTTATGTCACAAAGCAAGCTATCAACAGGTGGTGGTGGTGACGGTGATGATGGGAACTTACAAACCCTTTTGGAGATGTTTAATTCGAATTATGACAATAATGTAACCCCCAATCAGGCAAATCAGCATGAGCTTGATCAATTTCAGAAAAACGGGCAGGAATCATTTCAAAGAAAATCAGACTTTTGCCCCTTTATGTTTTTATTAGCATGATCCACACATCTGGGAATGTAGTAAACAGGATGGTGAGGTGAACTTACAGAAATTAAGAGCAAAACGTCAGTTAGAAACAATGTGACACTGCCAGAAACACAGGCTTTAAAATCTTTTTGAGGATTCAGAAATTATCAAACCTGCTGACAAGGGAGGGAACATTATTATTATGAACAGAGGACATTAGAGGGAAATTCTGTAGGTATGAATTTGTTAAATAACACCAATAACTATATAAAAAAAAAAACTACTGGCCAGCCCTATACCAACTTTTAAAGTTGAAATATTATGTCTGTTTAAGGAAAGTGTGAGAGCAGAACAAATCTCTGAAAAAAATTCCAGTTTTTGTGAAACGATAACCCCGTTATCCCCACCTTTTATATCCTACCTAAGGTGCATAAAAATCGGAGGGACCCACCGTGTAGGTCGATTGTATCAGGCATTGGGTCCCTCAAGGATTATTCATGCTTGTTCTTGGATTTCTTCCTCAAACCGTCAGTCCTACTGCTGCCGTCATTATATTACGCCCACTAATATTATGACTGGAGCAAATTGGAGATGGGGATACACTAGACTACCAGGAATTCTCTCTGACTTCTGCCAGACATGGGCTTTCATAAGTAAACACTTTGTAAATGAACACGTGTGCTCAAGTGTAGTCTCCAAAGTTTCAGTAAGTAAACAGGTAAATGAATAAAATAAATTTTGGTAATGTAATAATTTTGATGTAATTTATAAGCAACGGTTTTAATACAGTTTACTGCATATTCTTTTTTTGTAATAAATAAAAGAACGGATGACCATGATATTAGACGTTTCTTTAAAATAAGTTTCTTTTTAAATTATATATTAACATTATATACCGAAAAATATGGAGCATTTATCAACAGAATGAAATACAATATTTACATGGAGAAAAATTGTGTTTTTCCCTTATCCCCCAAGCTGTTCATGTCCCAGTTCTGTTTTACAGTATCCCTCCCATTCCCTCCCTCTGGGTACTGTCCATCCCCAACCCATTCCCATCGGAGCACAGGTCTTTTTTTTTTTTTAAACAAATTTTATTTATTTCAAAAAGAATGCAAAAAACATACAGAATATAAGCCCAAATCATACATTAATCATGCCCTGTAACAAATACTGCAACTTATAAAACAGAAAAAAAGAACTATAGTAAGTATTATAAACTCTTGAGTCTCAGGCTTATCTAGGGATCATTTGCAAACATATCTTGTCTAATTAGCCTATTAACAGTCTTCTCTAAATATCCCTCCCATTCCCTCCCTCTGCTAGCTATCCATCCCCAACCCGTTCATGTCCGAGGTCTCATCTTGCAAATGGGGAGTCATTTTAAAAATAGCAAAAAAGGGGGAGTGGCTAGGAAACAGCACTAAGGTAAAACATATGTGCATGTGAAATGTGCCTGTACTAGTGTCAAGTGCACATTTCATATGCTATAAAATATGAAATATGTGCTAGTGTTAAGTGCACATATCATATGCTATGAAATACGAAATATTTGCTAGTGTTAAGTGCACATATCATATGCTATGAAATACGAAATATGTGCTAGTGTTAAGTGCACATATCGAAATTTTAATTGGTAGCACAAAAAGTAAGAGACACTGAGAAATAAGGAAGGACGCAAAACATTGTGCATTATAGAGTGTGTGAGAGGTCACTGAGGTCAAAAATAATGATATATACAGCACTGTATATCAAGTTACATCATAGTGACCTTAACGTCATATATGGTACAGTATTGGTACCAATGCATCTGTTAAAATGTATACAAGCCTGCAGCGATTAACGGTGTTCCTAGTTTTTGGGCTGAGTCATCTGCTGTTTAACTGGATACACAGTGCTGTTCATATTATTATTTTTGTCCTTGGTGACCTCCCACAAATTCAGTAATGTGTTTAGCATCCTTCCTCACTGCTCATTCTGCCTTACTTTGTATGATGCCAAATAGCATTTTATGTTCACAGTGAACACTACTGTAATTTAGGCACAGTTTCATGGGGCGTGTTATTTATCTTATTGATCTCCCCCCCCACACACACACACATACACACTTGTTGGGACACTGCCATTGGTGTGCACACTGCATAAAAGTTGGACTGGCCTCCGATCATCCTCCTTTAACAAAAAAAAAATTCCCCTGTCAGTCTAGGTGTACCTTACCTCACCACTGTTCCCCATCACCCTACTATCTCAATTATCCCTCCCACTCACTCCCTTTACATGCTGTTTACCGCTACCCAATGCTCACCCTGACATCTGTCCTTAAACTATACATTATCCTGATAAATTGTCAGCAAACCAAAGAGTATCAGGATGTTTAAAGAGGAAAACTATCAATGGTTTCTAAAAACTGGACACACTCTTCTGATAGAGAAGATGTATAGTGTGCAGCCAATAGCTATAATCAAGAGCAGCTTCATTACCACTCTAACACTCATGCCGTGTGTACTGTATGTGTCTATATGGAAAGCAATTTATTTTTTTTAAATCCTCCGGCAGTTCCTTAGTTTGTACACACAGAGCTTGGCACTCTCTTCAGTCTGAGATGCCTGTGTGACAAGACTGCAGCTCAAAGACAGCATTGCAAGAGGGGCAGACCACAGTCTGCCAACAGTCTACCTTCGATCCTGCTTAGGAACCTAAGAGACCATAACGAGCACAGTAACATGCTCGTCAACTACAGTGAACATCAAGAATGTTATTGATCCCTTTTTTGTGACAATAATATAATGTACTTTCCTTTATGTGACTTTTTACTCTTCAGTTGGACTGCAAATATTAAGAGATTCACCTTGAATTAATTAACATTTCCGGCATCAGATTCTATTCACGATATTGTTTGTGACCTCTCCGCCACCGCCTGGTACTGTCAGAAACTTAAGTACTGTGTCTCTGTCCATACCCCATGAGTTTGTAAAATGTTTGTCTCTAACAATGATTAACATATTTAAAGTACAAAAGGATGGGGGATTTGTCATGAGACTGTGGCCATTTTCCCTGATACCTTCACTTGCTGTATAGTTGTTGTACGGTATGTTTATCAAAATTTAAAACCTGCCAATGGTTTTGCAAATTTGTGTCCCTTCATTGATCATGCATTTTTAATGTATTAGTAATGGGCACATACTGTACTGTACATAGGCAGTTAATTGTAGAAGCGGACTGATGCACAGAACATCTGTTAGAGATTCAGGATAATACAGGTTACTGAATGTCTTTGTTTGGGCAAGTCATTTATTGTACCCTGCTTGTCTATTCTAACTTGTAGTTTAGAGTTTCTCAGGTTCTATTGATTGATCGATGGATTGAAGGTTCTCATCATTTAACTTAATGGAAAGTAACAAGAATGCAATTTATTTAGGAAGTAAAGGGAGTGATTAATTTACACTGGACCACAGAATGGTTTCCTCTTGGTTTGATAGGTACAGATCCATAAATCCACATTATTTCAAATACAGTATCTGCATGTGTGATGCAGCAGGTCCCAAGGTCTGGTGTCTGGTGTTGGAAGTATGATGTAGCGCCTCCGTTTAGCCATAGCCATGCAGCCTAGGCCCAAAGTAAAATAAATAAATCCCAAGTGCTTGGCTGCAGTGCTCAAGAAACTTGAACGCATACAGTATTTACTGATCGCGGCAGCATCCTAGTCAAAACATAAAGCTGCATTCATGTGCAGTTGGTTCATTGCCACTGTTTAATATTTTTTAAATGCGACCATTGTTTGCAAATAAATATTACTGAAATCCAGCCTTCTGCCAACCAGTCACATCAGATTACTGTGTTTGAAATTTTTATTGTATACACAATCAGTGCAGCAGAGTTCACAATTGTATTGCTATGAAAAGGACATATATTTAAAACATAAAAAATGCAACCTCATTCTGTTCCGTGCATCTTTTGTATCAACAGTGTATGTTTAATCCATTTAATGTTACTATTCGTTGTTTCACAGCCATGTGGACACTTACTCAGTAGTAGGGTACATTAAATGACTTGCCCAGACACCTCAGGGTGGGGGATACAGAGGATATATGGAATACAAGATACATAACATTTCAGAATAATATACAGCACAAACAGGGCCAGATTAAGGCAACCTGGGGCCCTAGGCCCAAGAGAATTGTGGGGCCCTTCTCACTGTAACCATGCCCCTTCGCCATGACTGCACCTCTTGGCTATTGCATATCAGCTACTGAAACATGAAAACAATGTCCTTACTGTCTCTAAAAAGTGGCACAGAATGCTTTAAAATTTATGAAACTGGCTGGCCCAGTGGCACTGAGGGTTGAGGCGGTAGACGCCACACCTCGCACCATGCCGGCAACCAGGGTTAGATGATGGACTCGAGTTGCCGGGAGTTGGCCGGGGGGTAGAAGGATTGAATGCCCAATGGCTGCTCTCCTTTTCTGTGGAGGGGTGGGATGCTGGCCTCGCTGCTATACCGCCACCACCTGGGTGACCACAAGCAGTGCTGGTGCGGTTGGGAAAGCAGCTAGGGAGGGGCTGACATCAGCTGAGGACCAGAGCGGAGGCACATCTCTACATACCTCCGTCTCATTGGTCCTCCTCCAGCACTGACGTTGGCGGGGGGTGGACCAGAATAAGGAAATACACCCCACAGCCAATCTAGGCAAAAGGTTCCCACACCACTACGACCATGGAGGAACCAGGAAGGAGCTTCAGCTGCACGTTCCACTGAGGATCAAAGGAGGTAGGATGGACTTTTCTGCCCCACCCGGGGAGTCAAACAAGGTCTCTAGAGTTGTATAGGAATGGGGCACCTATGGGAGCATCCTCCCAGTCCTCATGGAGCAGACTGGGTGCATTGGGATGCCTGGGGAGAGGGACCAGTCACGGTACAAGGGGGAGTGAAAAGAGTTAAAAAAATATATATTAATGAAACTAATACTATCAGTATGGAAAATAACAATAGCCTGAGTTTTGATAATTTAGAAAAATAATTAATAATAGGACTGGTAAAACAATTTTTGTATTGAGAAATGTCAT
Source organism: Neoceratodus forsteri (assembly GCA_016271365.2). NCBI lineage: Eukaryota > Metazoa > Chordata > Ceratodontiformes > Ceratodontidae > Neoceratodus > Neoceratodus forsteri. The sequence continues at coordinate 628,050,573 of CM028131.1, forward strand.
GATTTGCACTTCTCCAAAGCCCCTCACCCCCAAAACACACATATGTGCACTCGCAGTCTGGGTGTTATCATACTGTCCTCTCAGGTAGTATGAACCAGAATGTGGGAGTTTTATTGGGTTGAGTAGTGACCAGTCTCTAAAAGAGGCTAGGTCCTGGGTGGTGTAGGAGTTAAGTTTGTGGTTTACTAGGGGGGTTATGAACTTTAGAGATTATACTGCAAAGCAAGTGATTATTGGAAGAATTTGAAATTATTTCCAGGATCAAACATTTCTGTTATTGATAAGTAAGCCAGCCAGCCAGGATCCATAAATGGCAAGATTTACTGATGGGAATCTTGAAATATATTAATTTGTTCACCCTGAAAACAGAGCTGTATCAAGGTGAGAACTTCAGTATGAGCAAGATGAGACAATAAAAAAAAAGAGTACGATTTTTAATTGTACCGCTGAAATTTATTGTAGATTTCTTAATTTTAGGAGTGAAATTAAATGTTTAATTTTTATTTATTGAGATATTGGAATTACAAACCTTTGAGTCAGAGATTCCTTTGAAAAGGCTCCACATCATGAAGTACAAAACAAGAGAAATGGACAATACAATGAAAGGTATTACAAATGAATGTGGAGGGTAAAACAACCCAGAGTCAAACATGGTACAAAGGTTTCAAGCAAATTAAGCTATTGCTTACATTCAGATTTCAAGGATGATACAAGGTTTCCTAAGCCAGTAAAACAGATACTTAAGATAAAATATAAAAGCGGCATACACACTGAATTGCACTGCTAATCTTTTATAGTTGAGTACAATTCTAAACTGGGATTCTAAATGGGTGTGGGAGACAAAGCAAAGGAAATGGGCTTGTTCACACCTTAAAGGTAGTCCTGGCTGGGGCCCCTGAAGCTATCAGCTGCACTTAACACCTAATCAGGGAGGTGAGAATCATGTTACAGTTCAGCCCCTGACTTACTCAGTGGCTGAGTCCTTTACAAAAAAACATGCAGCTCAGGCAGAAAGAAAAGGATATATAGCAAATATATGTTGGGGATTGCTGGGGGCCTCCTGGTAGGCAGGGGCCCTAGGCCTGTGCCTATGTTGCCTATGCCTTAATCTGGCCCTGAGCACAAATACAAACAGTACATGCAAACCAAGTTGGGAACAGGTAGTAGAGATAGTAAAAGCAACTCACCAGATGGAGTGCCCTACAAACATATGAACATATGAAAATTGCCAGCAGAAAAAGGCCTCATGATCGATCTAGGCTGCTCATGAATGCAGCTAGCTCCCTATTCAGCAGCTGCCCCAACCCCCCTCCTGTTACCTCCCTTTACCCTCCCCTTGTCCTGTCCCACCCCTTCTTGAAGCATTCCACTGTGATACATGCCACCATTTCAGCTGGTAGTGCATTCCACTTTGCCACCACCCTCTTCGTAAAGAAATTCCTCCTCACCTTCCTCCTGAATCTACCCCCCTCCAATCTCATGTTATAGCCCCTAGTGACTCTCCCCACCCTCCTCCCGAATAGACCCTCTGTGTCTGTTTTGATTGTCCCTTTCATGTATTTGAAGGTCTCAATCATATCCCCCGTCCCTCCTCTCCTCTAGTGTGTATATGTTTAACTCTCTTAGTCTGATCTCATATGGCAATTCCTCCAGGCCCTGAATCATCTTAATTGCCCTATGCTGCACCCCCTCCAGCAGCCTAATGTCCCTTTGTAGGTACGGGAACCAGTACTACACGTAGTATTCCAGGTGGGGTCTAACCAACGATCTGTATAACGGTAGAATAACCTTCCTTCTTCTCGAGGTAATTCCCTTTGCAATGCACCCCAGCATTTTGTTGGCCATTGCTGCCGCCTTTCCGCATTGTGTGGAATTGTTCATTGCTCCCGTGATGAGCACCACCAGATCCTTCTTCTCTTACCTCCAGCTGCACTCCCCCAGATGGTAGTTTCTCCTTGGATTTTGTGTTCTGAAGTGCAGCACCTTGCATTTTTTTGGATTGAACTCCAGCTGCCATCTGTCAGACCATGTCTCCAGCCTTGCCAGATCCTCCTATAGCCCCCGCCACCCCTCCTGGTCATCCACCACCACTCCCATCTTGGTGTCATCCTCAAATAGGACGATTTTGCTGCTGATGCCCTCTGAGATGTCTTCAATAAATATGCCAAACAGCACTGGGCCCAACATCGAACCCTGTGGAATGCCACTTGTCACAGGCTTAGCGGATGAGTATTCCCCAGCTACCACCACCCTCTGCTGCCTATCTTTTAGCCAGTTCTCCACCCACCCCACCAGTTTTGCCCCAGCCCCTGTGCCCTGTAGCTTGATTCCAAGTCTCCCATGTGGTACTGAATCAAAGACCTTACTGAAGTCTAGGTACATGACATCCACCGCATGGCCCCGTTCAATTTGCCTAGTCACCCAGTTATAGTATTCCACCAGGTTGGTCTGGCATGACCTGCCCTTGACGAAGCCATGCTGCCTTCCGTCCTGCACCCCATTTACCTCCAGTAGTGCCACTAGCCTATCCTTTAGGATGGTCTCCATTAGCTTCCCCACTATGGACATTAGACTTGCTGGCCTGTAGTTCCCCGGTTCATCCTTGGGTCCACTCTTGTGGAGGGGAACCATATGAGCCAGTCTCCAGTCCTGCGGTATGCATCCTGTGTCTAGAGATGAATTAAATAAGTCTGCCAAGGGTCCTGCCAGGACCTCTGCCAGCTCCTTCAGCACTCTGGGATGTACTCCATCTGGTCCTGAAGCCTTGTCTACTCTCAATGCCCTTAACCCCTCCAGCACCCTCCCCACTGTGATTTCTTTGTCTGTCACCACTCCATCTGTTTCTGTCCTTCCTCCTATTATGGGTAGCACCCCTTCCTTTTCTTTCGTAAAGACTGAACAGAAGTAGTCATTGAGCACTTCTGTCTTTTCACCCCCTTCTTCCACCCATCCCCCCTCCTTAATTCTTACAGTTTGGGCTTACAGCTTCTTTTCTCCCTGATGCACCTAAAGAAGTCTTTTTCCCCTTTTTTATGCCCTGCATCAGCCTGAGTCCCCTTGCTGCCTTGGCTGCCCTTACCCCCCAGTCACTTCCTTTGCTTCTTTCAGGTATTCCTCCCTCTCCTCCTCCTCCCTCCTCAATTTTCTGTATCTCCTGTAAGCTGCCCTTTTCTTCCTCACCCTGTCTAGCACCCCTTTACTTATCCAGCTGGGTTTCTTCCCCTAGCCTTCTTAGTCTGGACCCTGCTGCAAGTTTCTGTTGCCTCCACTATCCCCCATCTTATTAGTTCCCACCTTTATTGTGTGTCCATACCTGGTTGAATTTTTCACAGGAACCCCTGCACCACTTCCCTCATCATCTTAAAATTGGCATTCCTGAAATCCAGCACCCTTGTGCCAGATGCCATTCTCTCTTTAGCCATCTGTAACTGGAACCATACTATCCGGTGGTCACTCCCCCCCAGTGGTTCCTACACCCTCACATCCCTCACCCACTCCCCATTATGAGGTCAAGGGTGTTCCTTTCCCTAGTTGGTTCCTTGACTAGAAAGCTTTCCTGGAAGGCATCCAGCATTACCTGCTCCCTTCTGCTCTTTGTAATAGGTGTGTCCCACTCTACCCCTGGCAGGTTGAAGTCCAATACTATCACCACCACCCCTTCCCGCAGTTCCTCCTGATCTGTTCTGCCAGTACCCTGTCCATCCCTTCAGTTTGAGAGGGTGGCCTGTACACCACCCCCAGTCTTAGTGATCTGTTTTTGGGATCCTGTAGTTGCACCCAAAGTGCTTCTGTATCTCTCTTGTCTCCCTCCTACCTTACACATTTTAATCCCTCCTTTATGTACAACGCCACCCCCTTCCCCTTTTCCGCCTCCTTACAGTGTAATCTGTACCCCAGAACTGTCGTGTCTCAATCATGGATTTGGGTGACCCATGTCTCGGTTATAGCTGCCAAGTCCACTCCCCCCACCAAGAGAACTTGTAGTTCTGCTCCCTTATTCCCCAGAACCCCTAGCATTTAGTGTTACCTCCCTCCAACCCTTGTCTCTACCCTCCCCCCGCCTCTTTCCCCTTATGTCTGCTCCCTTAGTAGTTTCCTGCCTCCTTACCTTGCTGTCACAGGGGGTAAGCCCATTTGGTTTCACATCACTAGGACTTTGAACACCACTATCCCTCCTGCTACTTCCCTCTCCTAGTTTAAATGCTTCCCTATCCTTGCCTTCAGTACATTTTTTCCTTCCTCATTTAGGTGCAGTCTATCTTTTGCATACAAATTGCTGTTCTCCCAGGTCCTCCCCCAACCAGCCCATACCCCTTTTCCCGACACCAGGTCTCCAGCCATTTGTTAAACTTTTGAATTTTCCCTTTTCTTGCCGTGCTTGCCCTGGGAATGGGAAGAACCTCCAAGAAGGTGACAGATCTGCCTGCTCCCTCACACAGAGGTCCCAGTTCCTCAAACCTCCTCTTAACCTCTCCTACCATCCCATCAGCCAGTTCATCCGTCCCCAGGTGTATTATTAGGTGAAGCCTTTCCCTGCTTGCATACCTTAGCACAGATTGCCCCACTCTTTCCACCTTCATTCCTGGCATGGCTTCCACCCAGATTCTACTGTGCCTCTCCCCTTTGCTTCCCCACCTGACCCCACTTAATATCGAGTCCCCCAACACCAAGATACCTCCCTTCTTCCCCTCCCTGTCCTCCCCTTCTCCTTTTCTTTCATCCTGCACAATATTCCCTCCTATTGTCTCTGTTTTTCCCTCTGTGTTCTCCGCTGTACTCAACACTTTTTGCCCCAATTCGCCTATTTCTCCATCTCCCTCCTCAGTTTTGTTCTTTGTACCCACAAACTGCACTTCCCCTTCCTGCTTTGAGTCATCTGAGCTCACAGCATCACCAACTCCCTGTACTCCTCCTCCTATTCTCCTTGCACATTTGTCTCCCATACCTGTGTCACCTCCACTGCCCCCTTGTCCTGACCACCTCCATCCCTCTTATCCCTCCCATCATTTTTCTTTTTCTGGATGTCTTTTGTGCTTTCCACATTCCCTTCTCTTCCTAACCTAATATGCCCCTTCATCATCTTTGACACCTCCCCCATTACCCTTAGTACTTCCTTCTCTAGCCTCCCCGGCCTTATACAGAGGGGGCACCCCCCCGTCCTTCAGAGGATGTCCTTGAATACTGCCCCTCCACAGTTATTACACCCCATGATCCTTCCTCCTCCCCTGTGACTTCTGTTCCCCTTCCTGATTCTTTACCCTTCCCTGACGTTCATTCTGGCCTGCCCCACTACCTTGTCCTCTTCCCAGACTGCCCCAAGCCATCGCCCTTGCCCCATTACCCCTTGCTATTCTTTGTTCCCTGTGCTCCATTCTCCCTCTCGTGGTTACTCTTCTTTCTATCTTGACCCTGTCTGTTGGCAGCACTATTTCCCAGCTCCTCAAGCACCTCCCTCACAGCCTTCAAGCCCAACCTCCAGTGTCTTTTCAGTATTTGTCTACTCAAATGTGCGGTAGCTGAAGTTTTGACTGTGTATGACTGACAGGACTAAAACCGACAAAACTGTCTTGTGGGAGAGGTTCATATGCTGTCACTTAGCAGACTGCTTAACATTTTTTGATTAAAAAAAAAAAAATCCGCTCAGGTTAACTTAAAATGAAGGCTCCTGAAGGTTGAACATGCATTTGCTGTGACAAGTCTGGGTGATTTGTGAAAATATGCTAAAAAACTGATACATTGTTACATTGTTTCATTATATCAATATGTTTCACATTGTTACAAATCACCAAAACAAAGGCCAAGGGATAACTGGAGACCCACCCAGCATTCCTCTTTTTGGGTGGACTTAGATGGACTTCCTCCTGGCTCAAAATTGTATGGACACAGGTAAGTGGAGGTGACCGACACATGGTGTTAGGGAGTGTGGGTCACTTCACCCTTTCACAGCCCTAAACCACAAGCAAGAAAAGCAGGAACAATCCTGAACCTGGACTCCAAAGTGTATAATGGTTCTTTTGTGGATGGGGAGAAGGTGGATTAGACACAATACTTGGAGGGTGATAAAGGAACTGGGGGGTCTCAGGCTTGGTACTGAGGAAGGAAGCTAGGAATGCTGACAAGCTTATAACTTTGTGCACAGTTTGGGAGGTGGCAGAGGGACGGAGGGGGTCCCGGGTGCAGACAACTATATGGCTGTGAGAATGTTTACTTCAGTGGCAGCAGAATGGGGAATTCTATAAAATTAAATATGGCAGAAACAGATATTAGCTTGTTTTTTGTTTTTTTGGAAACCAAGCTGATCTGGTTTAGTTCTACTGAAGTATTATAAACAGCAGAGTGGAGGGGAGGGGAGGGGAGGGGGCATATGGGGGAATAGATGATTAGGGACTGTGTGGGTTTTACAAACACTTGTTCCTCTGCAATTGATACAGAATGGGGGATGTTGGTAGCTAATGGGCAGAGGGGAGTGAGGAAGGGGGTGGGATACTGGTTGGTTAAAGTTACAGTTAAAATGTTGGCTCTTGTTTACTGTCTTGATTTTAGTTTTGCTTTTAAAGTTCATCTAGAACATTCTGCATCTGAATATGGGAAAACATGATGTGACCTGGATGGTATCAGAGCATGTGGTGGGCAGGAGGGGAACTTTTGAGTTTACAAGATCCTATCATAATTAATATGGCTGGTAAACCAGAAGTGATTATGTCTTGGAATGTAAAGGGTTTCTGCTCATCGATCAAACCGTCCAAAATAATAGTACTAAAGCGTAAACATGCACAGATAACCCTGCTACAAGAGACACACCTGACCATGAAAGAGCATGGCAAGCTGATGGGTGGTTGGGTAGGAGCATGCTATGCAGCCTCCTACATATCCTATAAATGGGGGCTTGCTGTGTTGGTGAACAAAAATTTCCTGCTTGAGGTCACCCAAGGTCCTGAGGGACAATGTGGAGGGTAGATATGTCTTTGTTGTTGATCAAGTGAGATGGCAAGAAATCACTTTAGGGAGTATATATGCCCTAGCAGTGCATGAACCACAGTTTTACCAGAAACTTCTGGATATAATTAATAAGGAGCAGTTTCCAGGACTTATTCTAGGGGGAGATTTCAATTGCACCGTGGACTGCCATCTAGATTACTCTGGCTCTGGACAGAGAACCAACATAGCCACAGAAGCATGGGTGAGAGGGTTAGCTGACATGGGTTTAGTGAATAGTTGGAGGGCTACAAACCCAGGTGCTAAGGAATACGCCTTTTACTCAGATCCCCACAAAACATGATCAAGGCTGGATTACATTTTCATCCAGTGAAGGATGTATGCTATGGTGAATATGGTTTCACATAGCCCAGTTGTTATATCAGACCATGCTGTGGTGCAGTTGGATTTTAGATTGGGGGGGTGAGTTGATTAAGAAAGAACAGAGGAAAAAATACATATGCTAGAAGAGAATATTAGAGCATTAAAGCATGTGGTATTAGAGAGTGGTAAGGAAGCAGATAGGAGACAATTAGAAATGACTAAAGTAGCTGTAAATGAGTGTCTTATGGGGAAGCACAGAAAAGGCTGTTTTTCACTAAACAGTGGATATATGAGTGGGGGAATAAACCAGGACCTCTACTGGTCAAACTAATGAAAGGGGGCAAGGTACCGCAAAAGATAGTAGCCAACAGAAGCAAAGCAGGTAGGGTTACCTATGAGGCAGGAGAAATTAGGGTAGTATTCCAAGACTTCTATGCAGCACTATATAAAGTGGAATGTGCAGGCTCTGAAACAAAGGCAATGGAGCTCCTAAACACTACACACCTACCCACTCTGAATACTGACCAAGCTGAGATGTTGGGGGAACTCAGAATGGCAGAGGAAGTGAAGGAAGCTATAGCAAACCTTAGATCTGGGAAGGCAGGGGACCCAGGTAGGTCTGTGGTTGAGTATTATAAGGAGATGAAGGATAAACTAGCAGAGCCACTGCGGGATTTAATGGAGGAATCGAGGGAGGAGAGGGGGTTGCCAAAGTCATGCTTGGAGGCTAACATCTGTGTCCTGTTGAAACAGGGTAAGGAATGTCTTGAGTGCTCCTCTTACAGGCCTATATCTCTGCTGAACTACGATTGTAAAGTAATGGCTAAGGTGCTTGCCAACAGACTGGAGGGATTTCTGCTGCTGATTATACATTCAGACCAAATGGGGTTTGTACAGGGTAGGATGCCATACCACAACATGAGACGGCTATTAAATGTGATATGGTGGGGTATTCGGCACCCTGGGCAGGCATGTGTGCTGTCCATGGACGCCGAGAAAGCCTTTGATAGGCTAGAGTGGCCATTTCTGTTTGAATTATTACGTCAGTTTGGGATGGGGGAAAGATTTGTGGAATTGATTCAGATGCTTTATTGAGAGCCCAGGGCAAGAGTACTGGTTAATGGTATCCCCTCTGTGGATCTTTGGCTGTACTGAGGGACAAGGCAGGGCTGCCCCTCTCACTCCTCCTGTTCACAATGGCAATTGAACCATTGGCCACTAAAATCAAGGAGTACCAGAAAATCAGGGGAATACAAGATTATCCTGTATGGGGACGATCTTCTTTTGTATCTGACACAGCCGGAGGAGTTCGTTCCAACCCTGATAGACATTATTGGGGAATTTGTGAGTTTTTTAGGCTATAAATGAAATCTCCAAAAATATGAGATAATGTTCCTGGATGGGAGAAATCAGAGAGAGGGAAGGGATACTTGGGGCCTGAGGAAGGTAGATCAGTACTTCATGTACTTGTGGATTAAGACTGGCAAAGAAGTAGAGAACCTATATAGACTAAACTACACACCTCTCATCAAGACAATATTGTCAGACCTCAATATGTGGAGGGAGCTTCCTGTGTCATGGATAGGAAGAATTAGCCTTCTGAAAATGAACGTACCTCCAAGACTATTGTATGTTTTGCAGATGGTCCCTATGAGCCCCACAGACAGGGATATTAAACAAATGGAAAAGGCATTTGGGAACTACCTGTGGAGGGGGAAAAATATCAAGAATGGCTCTGCGTAGGCCTAAGGCGCCCAAGGAAAAAGGGGGACTGGACTTTCTAGATCTAAATAGGTATTATTAGCTGGCCCAGTGGCACTGAGGGTTGAGGCGCTGAATGCCACACCTCGCACCACGCCGGTGACCCAGGTTTGGGAGCAAGCCTGGATCATTGGGGGTTGGCAAGGGAGGAGAAGGATTGGGCATCCTTAGGACTGCTCTCCTTCTCCGGGGTAGGGGGCATGATGCCTTGGTGTCCTAGTGGCCTCTAGCGGTGGCTGGGGGGGACTACATGTCACTGGCAGACATGGGGGGACGTGCTGTGTCTGACGCCGGGAAGGAGTGCATGCGGTAGCGTGCGTGTCCCTGTCCCTTGGAGTCATTGTATGCCACAGATGTCACAGGGAGAACAAGGAAACAGTGGGCACCAGTCATGGTGGCATGATGGCCGTCTCTGTGAGGGACTCACTTGGCACCGGGGGTTCGCGGCTCTACTGTATCCGGTCTGGGTGGAAGAGCATGGAGGGGACTCTGCACCTCCCCACCATGGGGAGCAAGCTGCAGGGGTATGCCATGGGCCCGAATATGGAGCCAGGAAGTCCTGGGAATGATGTCAGGATACCTCAGGAGGATGCCTGGCCACGTGAAGAGGTAAGCAGTCTGGTGGCCCGGGAAAAAAGTACCATAAATAAATAAATAAAAGGGTATTATTTAGCAGTGCAGTACCGATATATACAGAGTTGGGTCAAAAGGGGCAAAGCAGCAACAAGGGTGGAGCTAGAACAGTGGGAAAACCTGAACTGGCTAACAGCTTACCTAACGAAGGGAGGTGACAGAGCATACAGAATGACAGCGGACCTGAACCCCATAGTTGAGTTGGTGCTAAAAGCATGGCAAAGTATAAAGAAAGGAGGTGGTGCAGAGCAAGATCACACTGTTATGGCACCAATTGCTCAGAACCCTGAATTCTTACTGGGCCTAGAGGACCCCGGCTGTATGGAGTGGGAAGCCAGGGGTGTGAGATTTCTGGGAGACTTATACAGGAAGGAAGAAATGCCTCCATTCGAGGTGATCCAAGGAAGTTTAGGTCTGCTGCACTCACACTTGTATAGATTTTTTCAAGTGAGACATTTCAGGGAAGGATTGGTTGGGAGATCAGGGAGAGGTTCTCAAATAGAATGGAAAGGGAAATACTAGGATCTGCCCACCATGAAAAAGGCCTTATAGAAAGAGCTGCTAAACTGGATAGGGAAACCTTTCAAGATGGGATGGGAATGGTAAGAGGAAAATGGGAAAAGGATCTGGGAAAGCCCATCTCGGAGGAGAACTGGGCTCTACTGGTTAACTTGCATATGGGCCTATTGTTATGTAACTGGTTCAAAGAGGCCCAGTACAAATTCCTACATCGATTGTTTTACCCACCAAATATGGTCCACAAATTTCAACCTGAGACCTCTCCAATCTGTGGTAGGTGTAAAACGGAAGTGGGAACATATAATCACTACTTCTGGGGGTGTGAAGTATTGCAGCGTTATTGGATGCAGGTAGCCTCTAAACTTAAAAATATTTGGGGCATAGAGGTGACGGTCTCACCGCTGTCCCTTCTTGTGGGGATGAAACAAGACATCAGGGAAGAGTGGTAACCGCACCCCAGATGGATAAGAATAATGCTGGTGGCTGCTAGACAAGTCATTTTAAACACCGGAGTATCATCTGTGAGACCCTCTGTCCAAACGTGGAAACATTTTTTGCTGGCCAATTTGGCCTCAGAAAGGCTGATCTATGCCTTGAAGGGCAGGGCAGAGAGATTTGAGGAGGAATGGGAGGCTTTTCTGGCCTCCCTGACATCAATGGACCATCTGGAGTACTGCGTGCAGTACTAGAGGCCACATCTTCACAAGGACATTAACCAAATTGAGGCAGTCCAGAGAAGGGCAACCAAAATGGTGCAGGGACTGCATCAGAAAATGTGAGAACAGATTAATGGAGCTCAATATGTATACCCTAGAGCAAAGGAGGAAGAGAGGTGATATGATCAAAACATTCAAACACATTAAGGGCATTAACAAGGTGAAAGAGTCTAACATGTTTCAAAATAAGAAAAAATAGCAAGACAAGAGGACACAGCATGAGATTAAATGGAGGCCGATTAAGAGGTATGTGAGGAGGTTCTTTTTCACAGAAAGGGTGGTGGATGCATGGAACAGACTACCTCAGGAAGTGGTGGATATGAATACAGTGCAGGGCTTCAAACAGGCATGGGATAGGCATAAGGGAGCAATACAGATGAGTATGAATAGATAGGCCATAGACAGAGCAAAGGCCGATGGCACATTCATAAGGTAGAAAAGAAATGGGCAGACTGGATGGGCCTTGCGGTCCTTATCTGCCATCACCTTCTATGTTTCTATAACCCTACGTGAAGGTGCTGTATAAGGGGGAGAGCTACAGAATGGTTTTCGCCCCTGGAAACACCATCCTTGAATAAATAACCAATTAGGCTAATAATTAATTAAACAACAATTATACCTCATACTGAAGAATACTGAGTTAGAATGATGATGCATGTTCATTAATTGCAGAATGTACAGAACACTTTTTTCTTTTTTGTTCAGGTATTTTTCTAATTAATTGTTTTTCTAAAAAAATTTGCTTCCTCTTGTTAGACATGACATAATTGATGTTGTTGAATATTCAAGTTAATATACCAGCCACGTAGAAAATTTATGTTTTAAGATCGAGACATGACAAATGACTTTTTTAATGTAATGTACTGAAAAAGCACTGGTTGTTGATGTTCTGTAAAACTTCAATAAAAATATTATACAAAAAAAATCACCAAAACACATAGTGGAAACAATGTATCAGGCTCACTTCGGAGACTGTCTAACAACACTACAAGGATATAACTTTCAGCAATCCAGTCCAGTCCAGTCAAAATTCAGATTGCAAGCTGTAGTAATTGCCTCTTTGCTCTATCAGTGAACACAACCACAATTTAAACACTCTTTCTGCAGTAAGGACACACACCTTGTGAACTTTGTGTGAAAATTGTTTCTTTATCACATAAAAGTCCCCAGTAGCAAGGCTGAATGGAGGAAAGCAATCGGGACAGATTTGAAAACAATAGGCTGTGAATGGCATGCTCTAACTTGCAGTGTGCCATCTCAGCCAGCCATTGTCAGCTGGTAGTTTGCCTTATCTATGTGTGCTTCTCCTCCCCCTCTGTCTCAGAGTTTCTTTGTGTGTGGGAAGTGATGGGGAAGGGGCAGTAAGTGGTTAGAGATATTAGGGAGGGAATTGGGCATTGCAAACTCTGGCCCCGTCCACACTGCACCGCTCAGACCCCATAACGGATAGAAACCGTTATAACCGGGAGCGGTGCAGTGTATCCACACTACCCGCGGTGTCTGTTACAGGACCGCACCACCGTCCACACTTCAGGAGTCGGGCGATCATCATCGCGGGCACCCGATCTCACAATGGTGCTCACGCTTGAGCTAGGGACCGTGCCAGCGTCCACACTACACCCAGTAACGCATTGAGGCGAATCAAGTTTTATCGCTGTTGAAACCACCTATGTGGTTTCAACAACGGTTACGAAAACGCCTTCTGTAACGTTACAGATGTAAACGCAAACCGTTGCAATAACGGTTTGGGCACTCTGTAATGTTACAGAGGGGTAGTGTGGACAGGGCCTCTGAGTAGGAAAGATCTTGTCTCAGAGAATGTAAATTAACCCTTCTCACCCCACACCACACTGTAGTTAGCTGGATGTAACTATAGGTCTGAGTACTGAATAAATATGTAATATAAGATTGTGTCCATCCACTCCGTGTTTTCTTTTTTATTTACTATGCACTGTATATGTATTTAAATAAAAAAAAAAAAACACATTTTTTAGCAGGCTTGGCTACTGCCTTGCACAAGACACAAGGCATATAGATACAGTATATTGGAGAAGTGAAGAACAGGAATTAACATCACATAATTCTGCTCCCATGATCAAATCGAATCCAATAAAAATCAAATCAGCTTTATTTTTATAGCGCCTTTTGAAACCAAGGCGCTGTACATAAAACCAAATACATCAAATATAAATAGAATTAGAACAAGGCATTAAAACAGATCATCCATAACTAGGGAAGGCCAAGTTAAATAAATATGTTTTTATATAATATAAAAACTATTTTAAAGTTGTAATGTCCAACAAAGGATAACACATTATTTTGAATAGAAATATACAGAGGTGGGCCCTGGTTATCTATCCAAGGTACTACTTAAGGACGATGCACACAAGCTACTACAATTACCATGTTTATTATAATGCATGTCATTATTGGGAAGCTGCATTGTTTTAAAAAGTATATTGAAAAAGTGGTTGCTCAGACTGTCAGGTAATGCATACAACAGGCTTTGCAACAGAACCTGCTTCATCAGATGCATAAAGAATATCACAATGAGCCGATTTGTACAGCAGGTAAACCATTGGTCTTGCTCCTTCAGGAAATGTATGATGATTGATCTCATTTTCAGATTTATCCATGTATTCCACTTGGACAGGTACATCCAATGCCTGGGAAAGTGCAATGATATGCTGTAGCAGCTGACATGGCCAAATATTTGCTGACATTTCTGTGATATCTCTAAAGTAATTTCCTGCTGCCCACAGTATTGCTATAGGACCTTGATAGAGAAACTCTTTAGAAATATTGTGAACTGTCTAAATATTTGACCAGGTCAGCTGCTGGGACTGTATGTAGGGCACTTCATAATTAATGAACAATGATTGGTCTGGCACAGTAACCTAGGCAACAGAAGTATAATAAGCCTGACAGTAACTGCTTCCTAAATGTAACAGACCAACAGACTACCTATGTGCCAGGAATTCTAATAATGACTCAAGTCCCCAATACATGGCTAGTCTCCTGCCTGTAGATGGCCATTAGTTTGGCTACCTTGGTGTATTTCTGTCATAGTTGATATACTGTGTGGGATGTAGTTCAACTTGACCCTCTACATGTAAGCAATAAGACATGATGGGGTGTGCATTACGGTGTGATAACCACACTCCTAGGGGCGTAGTTAGGCATGAGGCCAAAGGCCGAGTGCTGGTCATCTCAGGAGTGCGGTTATCACACCGTAATGCACAACCCTAGAGTGTCTTATTGCGCTTATAAAATGGCCCTTAATTTTTAGAAACAGTTTTTTTTACTTTGAAACACATTTTTAAATAAGTAAAAATGTAAGTGAATCTGTGCTTTTAACATAAAATAGTCCTTCCACCTATTAGTGCTAGATTAAAGTAGTATCATACAGTGTGCGTCTCCCTACCCACTTAAACTTCATATTCCCCTGCCAGTCACAACAATTCACAAATGCTGTTTTCCTCATTCTAAGTATGACACATAGCCCATTTACTTTATTTCATTCTCCTCACTCTGTAGACAAAACTAAAAGAAACCATAACAGAGGTTTCTCAGTTCCTCGATGCTGCAAGCATGAGTGTGGTTCAAAACTGCCACACTCACTGACAGCATCATGAACTGCACTCTGTGTCCCAAAAGCTAAATAGCAGGGTGAGTCATTTATCTCCTTTTCTCTTTGTTTATATAGTATTATTGCTTGCTTTCTTCATTCTGTTTATTTCTCTGTGTTGCTCCACATTCAGGAAATTGAATGTTTATCATCGAATGTTTACCATGGAATACTGGGATTCAAAATTCTGCTCAGTTCTACTAGCAGAATGTTCATATACTAACATATTATGCACACACAACAAAGACCTGTTTTAGAACCAGAGGCTCAATTTTCTAACTGTTAGGGCAAGCAGAAGAGATTTCCCTGATGAGCAGGTAAAAGTAGAAGGGGGATCTTTCACTGTTAGCAAAGAAACAGCTGTAATGAAAACTGTAAACAATACTTAATGTTTTTAATTTGTTTATGTGTGTAAGGATAGTGTGATGATCTGGTAAACAACATTCAATTAATTTGTTTTATTTTATATTTAAGGTAGTTTTATTTTTAAGGCCCAGTTGAAGGTTTCTATAGTGTAGCGGTAGCAGCCATGTTTGTGATGGAAGATCAGTTCTGGCTGTAGAGAGATTGATGGAGGATAGTTCTGGTTGTAGGAGGATTGATTTGCTCATTGTGTGATGTGGTTTAGGACCAGGATGACTATGCGTATATAGAGACTTAATATGCGGTAAGCTGATCTCTCTTGGCCAATAAGAGTTCTAGATTTTTTCTTGCCATTTTATAAGCTAGGGATGTTGGTTTGCTAGAGTCTCTGTAGCAGTTTCTCTCAGCCTTCCCTGTGCTGCTGATAATGCCATGGGGTATACTGCTGATTGCAATGTTTGTAATATGAAGACCACATGCAAGGGCTGTTGGCCAGTTTTGAATTACCTGGACTTGTACTGCTGAAATCAAAGAAATTATGCTGCCTGAGACGTTTATAATTAAGAATCCATACATATCATGATTGTGGATCATCAAAGCTTCTGGGATTGATTCTCTTGTTTTCCCTTGTTCTCCTTCTGCGGCTGAACCAGCATAAGTGTACTGCCTTGCTTGCAGTTCCTAGCATAAGTAACTGCCATTCAGGAGGTATCTTACTTGAAGTTACATTGCGTTGATTTATATGTAACTAGAATTCTGGGACTATCTCCCCACATTTTCCTTGTACTACTGTTCTTAACATAGGCTAGAATGAGGCATTATGGTATTCCATTATCGCTGTCCTATGTCTTAACTGTGCTAGCAATGGACAAAGTGCCATTGGGGTATACTTTCCCCTGTCCTAGTGGGTGGGCAAACAGTACCACCCACTACTGGCATACTCCCACAGGTGGAGACTTCTATGACCGACTGCTCATTGCAGTGTTTGGGCTGGTCCAACAGGGTAATCGATATAACCTTTTCCACGTACATATACACAGAAAGAAAAAATGTCACTCCAGCTACCCGACCAACTTACTAGGGTACTTAGCTAAACTAAAGCTGACCTTGGGATATAGAGCTCAACCCAGGTCCTATCCCCCTGAATTCCCGCATTACACTCCTGACTGACCTGGGCTGGGCCCAAATCAATGGGTTAAAATTGATCCACATGAACATCAATAGCCTGAGGCCTAAAATGCAAGAGCTTGAGAGCTGGGTGGCCACCTACAACCCAGATGTGATTGCTGTGTTAGAAACCTGGCTCAAACCCCAGGTGCTACCCCATGAAGTAGATCTACTGGGTTACAGTGCCTATAGGAAGGATAAGCTCAGGGTAAAAAGGGGGAGGTGTCCTTATATATGTTAACACAAAACTAAGTGCCACTTTGTTTGACATCCCTCAACTGGACCCCTCTGGGAACGAGTCGCTGTTTGTCAAACTGCTGCTAGGTGGCACAAAACCGCTATATGTGGACTGTGTCTACATGCCCCCATGGGATGCTGCCTCCGCCCTTGAGTCCCTCACCTAGGTCTTAGCCCAACACTCACCTGGGAAAATGGTGATTCTTGGTGACTTTAACCAAAACTGGGCATCACCAACAAGCAACAAGCTGCAAGCCCTTCTCTTCTTGATACAAATCTCACACAAGTAATAACAGAGTTCACTAGAATAAATGCTAAGTCTGGGAACCATACACTGCTCGACTGGGCCCTAGTTTCCAACCCTGAGAGGATACAGGCAGCGGGAATCTTCTCCAATGTGCTCAGTGATCATTCACCTATATTCTGCATATGGTCAAATAGGAATCAAAATCTTCCACCACGAATATTCACCACCAGGGACTATACCATTTTCCAGCCTGGACCGTTCATTGCAGAACTTAAGGATGTCAACTGGGGCCCTATTCTGGAGCTCCCTAGCCTGGGGGAAGCCCTCGACTACTTCATAAATATATTTGTGTCCACGGCCAACCAACATGCCCCGCTCCGAAAAATGAGGGTGAAGTGTAAATGTTATAGGTGGATCAACAATAAACTAAAGAAACTAATGATCCTAAGGAACAAAGCCTCAGGGCACTAAAAGTTGACGCATATGCGACCTGACTGGGACAAATATAGGGATCTAAGAAACAAATGCAAAAGTGAGGCCAAGACGGCAAAATCTCAATACCTACGGAATCTCCAAGACAAACACCTTGGTGACCCAAAGGAGTTGTGGTTTCATATAAACTCCCTACTAAAAGGTAAGGAAAAACTCATCTGAAGGGACAATATTAATCAACGGCCTAGCTGCTAATAATCCCACAACAGTGGCAGAATCTTTTAACAGCTGTTTCAAAGATCTGGACAAATTCAAATCCAACCTGCTAACACCAGCGCAGGGCCCAGTTGAAGAAGTTACCTCTTGACCCCACTTCCACCTGCGACTGGTCAGGAAATCTGAGGTGCTAGCCCTACTGAAACAACTGAAACCTGACGCTTCCCCTGGATATGATCAACTAGAGCCAAGACTACTTAAACTTGCTGCACAGGCTATTGCTCTTCCGGTAACTTTGCTTATCAACAGGTCCCTTATGGAGGGGATTGTCCCTACCAAATGGAAGATACAGTAGCTGTGGTGGTCTCTGTACACAAAAGCAGAGAAAGGACCGAAATCGAGAACTACTGGCCCATATCAGTCCTCTGTCCATTACCTAAGATTCAGGAGAGATTGATTTTCAGCCAGCTGCAGGCCTACCTCGAACTACATCATCTGATGTCTGACCAACAACATGGCTTCAGAAAGTGCCATGGGACAGACGCGGCTCTTATCAAACTTACAAGTGATGCAGAGGGTGCAATGGACAAAGGGATATCAATAGGAGCCATATTCATAGATCTAAGCAAGACCTTCGACTTGGTCAACCACGGATTACTTTTTGGCAAGCTGGAGATGTTAGGTCTGGATAAACATTCTGTGTCCTGGTTTTCTAGTTACTTAGTCGGCAGATCTCAAAAAGTTAAATGGAAAGGGGCACTCTCCAGCTGCCTCGTGGTCATGGATGGAGTCCCCCGGGGTTCCATCCTTGGTCCACTACTTTTCTCATTGTTTGTTAGTGACATCAGCAACCACTGTGGTGATGTGAAAGTGCTGTCCTATGCTGATGACACTGTAATCTACTGCAGTGATGCGGATCCCTGCTCAATTAAGGTACAACTGGCTCAGAGCCTGAATGCTTTTGAAACCTGGCTTGCCAACAACATGCTGGTTCTGAATGACAAAAAAAACAAAGTGGTCTTATTTGGTCCAAGGCAGTTGGAAGTAGACAGGAAAAATTTACTGCCACTTTCTACTACAATGGGGACTCAGATTGATATAGTGGACAAGGTACAGTACCTCGGTGTATACCTTGACCAAGACTTGTATTTTAAGCCGCACATCGAGCACATCACCAAGATTGTGCATCAGAAACTGGGCGTATTACACAGACTGGGAAACTCACTGACTGCTGACTCAAAGAGAAAAATTGCTTGTAGCACCCTCCTCCCATCCCTGGTCTACGGAGCCCCGATATTACAGTTCCTCAGGAAGGCTGAAGCACTCAAACTGAATGTCTTATGCAACAAAATTAGTTGATTTGCATCGAGGTTGCCACCCAGGAGGCATCACTGCGAGGTACTCCCCTAACGGAACTGGCCTACTCTGGACTACTGACTCACTCAACCTCTCCCCTGCCTCATCTTCAAACTCACCAAGATCTATTCCCCTCCCTACCTGCAGGGTCTGTTGGCCCCAAAGCCCAGGAGGCATGCCCTCCACTCATGAGACACCAGCATGCTGGAGATCCGTAGGGTAAGGACTAACCTAGGAAAAAGGTCTTTTGCTTACTCTGCCCCCCTACCACTGGAACTCCCTTCCAGAAAATTTAACTAAAGTCAGATCTCTAGAAGGGTTCAAGGCTGGTCTAAAGGTCTGCTCCTTGGGACGCTGTCTTTTTAGTTGCTACCGCCGAAGCTGAGCCTCAGTGGGGATTGCTATGATAGGTTAGAGGTGCACCTATGACTGGTTTGTTAGCACATGAACCTCACCTATCCTGCTGCTGCTAATGTGTATCCGACGCATGTAACTAACTTCCCTGTGCGTAAGCATATTTCTCTGTATGATGCCATTGATGTATTCTTTTCTGATTTATGTAGTTCTGTAATGTCTTGCACGGACTGTAATTAATTCTGGGTCGCCCCTGAAAAAGGGACCGCTGGTCTAAGTGGGCTCACCCGGTTATCAAAATATCATAAATAAATAAATAAGTAACTGTGTTTCCACTCTGTAGCCCCCCCCCCCCACACACACACAGTAAACTGTTTCTATAGCAAATGAGAACACTGATCATAGTTTTATAGGAGCCACTGTCTGACACCAATGAGTCCCTAAATTACTGTTGCATTATTGTTTAAAAAACTGAGATGGGGATTTTTTTTACTATCCATTGTTTAGAATATCAGATGGATTTCATGCTGACCCTTCCACCCCATATAACCCCGCCTCCCTACAGCACCACCTAATGGCTTCCGTGGGCAAAGAGGGAACAAAAGGATGGAGGTCCCACAGCAGAGATCCTGAGTAGGTTATTCTGTGTTTTCAAAGACATACAGTATGCATATCTTCTTCTGAGTCAGAGCCTAAAATCAGTGAATTACCCCCTCTTCCTGAAATCAGCATTAAAACAAACTAAAGCCACTCAACCCCAGTAGGACAAATAAACCTTAACCCACACAAGCTCAGCTACACCCACCCTACCAACCCACCACTACCCAGCCCCTACCTCGAAATATTTTTTTTCCTTTTTGTAACAACATAACAATAACAAAGGAGCCCAGGTAGGGTGCTTTTGAGGAGCAATGGTCTAAATTCAGTTCCTGTTAAGGAACAATGTCCAGGGGTCAGCTGCAAGTCTAGAGTAGCACTAAAGGGTCACGTCATATTTATTTGTCCTTGAAAGTATACTCGAATCAACAAGCATCAGTTCTTAAACACCAATAGCAGTCTCTGCCTTCACAAATATGAGAACAAGTGGTGGTACTTCAGCTAAGGATGAGGGTAGGGTGACCTGGTGTACATGGGATTGGTCCACCCAGAGCCTATAACCTCTAAATCCTTACTGATGCATTTACTCCTGTTCTCGGAATGATCTTGACTTGGTGGGTCCTCTTCGTTGCACAGCAACCTACAGTACAGTATCTGCTCCAATGCTTGTGAGAGTACACTGTACCTGTGCCCATTGTTATAATTAATATCAGGTGCACCTACAGTAAGCATCCTACCAGCTATTTTTATGGCATGCAAACACAGAGCCCTAACATAGAAACATAGACTTTGACGGCAGATAAGGACCACTTGGCCCACCCAGTCTGCCCATTTCTCTACCTACTGGAGAAGTTGCAGATTCTAGTTAACCAACAGCCTACTTCCTGCCACCCCCCACTACAATTGCCTTGTGTCTGTCCCATGCATGTTTGAATTCCTCCACTGTTTTAACCCCAACAACCTCCCCAGGAAGGCAGTGCCACGTATCCACCACTCTCTCCGTGAAAAAAGATTTCCTCACATTACCCCTGATCCGTCCCCCCTCTATCTTTAAATTGTGTCCCCTTGTTCTTATACATCTCTTTTTCTGAAAGATGCTACCCTCCTGGACTTTGTTGATTCCCTTGAGGTACTTGAACGTTTCTATCATGTCCCCTCTGTCCCTCCTTTCATCAAGGGTATACATATTAAGCTCTCTCAGTTTCTCTTCATATGATTTCTGATGCAGACCCTGCACCATTTTAGTTGCCCTCCTCTGGACTTCCATCCTGTCTATGTCCTTGCATAGATGAGGTCTCCAAAACTGCACACAGTACTCCAGATGGGGTCTCACCAACTGTCTGTACAGAGGGATAACCACTTCCCTTTTTCTACATGTGATGCCCCTTCCTATGCATCCCAGTATCCCCCTGGCTCTCCTCACTGACTTCTCACATTGTTTACCCATCTTTAGATCATCCGATATGACTATCCCCAAGTCCTGTTCCATTTTTGTTGTTGTTAGTACTTCCCCTGCTATTGTATAGTCTTCTCCTGGGTTTTTGTTTCCCAGGTGCATTACTTTGCACTTCTTTGCATTGAATCTAAGTTGCCATATGTCTGACCATTCCTCCAACCTTGTCAGGTCCCTTCTCATCCTTTCTACCCCACCTTGTGTATCAACTCTGTTACAGATCTTTGTATCATCTGCAGAGAGGCATACCTTTCCCTCCAGACCCTCTGCAATGTCACCTATAAAGATGTTAAAGAGGACTGGACCCAGTACTGAGCCCTGAGGTACTCTACTAGTAACCTCCCTTTCTTCGGAATGTGTTCCATTCACTATTACCTTCTGTGTCCTGTTGTGCAGCCAGTTTGCAACCCAGGCTACCACCCTGGGACCCACTCCCAAGCTGGCTAACTTGATTATTAATCTTTTGTGCAGGACTGCGTCAAATGCCTTGGTAAAGTCTAGGTAGGCCATATCCACAGCCCCTCTCTGGTCTATTACTTTGGTCACCCAGTCAAAGAAATCTATTAGATTCGTCTGACATGACCTTCCTTCTGTAAATCCATGCTACTTTGGGTCCTGTGCCCCGCTGACCTCTAGGTACTCAACAATTCTTTCTTTCAGAAGTGATTCCATCATTTTCCCTACCACTGAGGTGAAACTTACAGGTCTGTAGTTTTCTGCTTCTGCCTTGCTCCCACTTTTGTGAAGGGGAATCACATCTGCCCTCCTCCAGTCCTCAGGTACCACCCCATCCTCCCATGATTTGTTAAAAAGTGTGGTCAGTGGTGTCACTAGGTCCTCCCTTAGTTCTTTTAGGATTCTACCCTCCTCCCTAAGCAATGGGGATGGCCAGCTCTGGAACTTTACTCAAACAACATTTGAAGAGAAAGCATAAACAGGAACAAATTGAGATAGTGAGCAATGTTATTTCATTATACTTGAATAGCACAGCAGCTAGCAACTAACAAGTGCCCCTTGTCTGCCAACACATTCTAAGTGTCTATTGAGCTGGTCTGGAAAAGTTAGCATATACTGTATCTTTAGGCATTTACAGAGTACAGACTCTTTCTTACTCCCAGGAGCTGAAAACCCAGGAGCTGAAGAAAAAAAAAAAAAAAGGTAACTTTGATAATATGACAGATTTGTCATGGATTACAGCCACATAAGAAAACGGATTGCTGGACTTAGGCACAGGAAACTGGTGTACAGTATACAAATATATGATGTCACATGATGAAAACACTAATACATGTCATGAAATAGTTTTGTGAATAAACTTAAATATGCCCTTGCTGTTTGTGTTTAAACCTAGAAGATGTCGAACTGAAATTAGTAAATATCACCTATCAGTTTTCACAAATATGGCATCTGTCTTTAAGCCAAATATGGGAGACTTGGGACCCATTAAAATGAATGCTGAAATTATATTTTTATTAATATAAACAAACCACTTAGTGTTGAAAATCAAGGAATGATGAATACAAGTGCTGAATTTCTTGTCTCTGGAGGCTTTAGAAACCGTAATAATGTCTCCTCTCTACCACCTCTTTTGCAAACTTTACATGCATACAGCAGTTTCCCTAATCTTTCACCATGGCTTCTGCCTTCCACAGATTGTTTTTTTAGTTCTGCATTTCACTCTCTCATTTTCTATGGAGGGCACACGTTGATCATTTCCTTCCACAGCATATAGTACCTGCAACTACACCAGTACAGTCAGACCAATATTGGAACCAATATCAACCATTAACTGTAACATTTTACATATCAATAATTATCTACTGTACCTACCCTGAGCAACACAACAGTTGCTCCAGCGAATATCTATTCAGTAAACCACGTGAGTTTATAAAACAGGTGATCAGGGCTTGTTGGTGGGGGCAGGGATCAACTAAACTACCAGGGGAAGTATTTAATTTTAAAATGGAGGATCAGGGCTTACTGGTGGGGATCCACTAAACCACCAGGGAAAATATTTAATTTTAAGGGAGATCAGGGCTTGTGGGCGAGGAGACCACTAAACCACGGGGGGAAATATTAAATTTTAAAATGAGGGATTGGGGCTTGTGGGCGGGGATCTATTAAACCACCTGGGAAAATGTGTTATTTTAAAACGGGGGATCGGGGCTTGCAGGTGGGGGTACAACTAAACCACCAGTGGAAAAATATAGTAGATCGAAATAAACAACAGGCCTAATGGCTACATTCTATAAATTAAATCAGCTCCCAAACCATTCCCTATTTTCTTGTATTAAATTGAAACTGCTATACCATGCAGTTTACATTCAACTTCAGATTTTGGGAGTGTGTGATCAACAGATGCTGTGGTACAGTATAGAATCATTTGTGCTGCTCTTTCTTAAAAAATATGCAAGGATGAGGCACCAGTAAAAGAATGCCTTTCTATTTGTCATACATGTCTGTCTTCTAAATTTATTGGAACATCATTAGATTAATGAATAATTAAATAATATTAATGACCTGAACAATATTGTGCTGAGGAGTGCTGAGAAGTGTAACATCACCTGGAACATGTGAGCCCATCTATTGTATTTCCACTGGCACATGGTTATCTGATTTCCTATTAAACATATACGTGAGTTCACAAGCCTGAGTTTCAAAGGATGGGGCATTATGTTCTTTTCTGAAATGTTGAGGTCTTAACATTTTTAAGGTTAATTAAATCTCTTGTGGCATACAGGAGCTACAGACAGCATGCAGAGGGAGGGAGTGGGAAGAAAATAATTTCTTTACAGCAAGACTGCAATTGCAGAGGGAGTGTCTGGGACCACTAGACTACCAGGGAATTTTTTTTTATATAACAGGATGGGATGGTGACTGTATAAGGGGACGGAGCACTGGACTACCAGGGAATTAATTTATTTGAACTGGATAGCAATTGGAGAGTGGAGGAGGGGAGAAGGACCACTAGACTACCAGGAATTTTTTTTTTTATAATGGGACCGCAATCAGAGAACAAGTTTCCTATCCTAAGGCTATATTGCTACAATGTGAGATCTTTCTTTTTTTCTGTTTTGTTACTACAATGTACTGAAATGACTGTAACTGTTAACCTGCACTTACAGTATATTTAAAAGTTGTACTTTCACAGATATTGTCTAGCTGTGTGATTCTTGAAGTGAAATAGCCCTAAATGCTAAACTCCACCAATCATGTTCATGTGCATGTGTGTAAACAAATCGAGCTCTGGATTATTTTTTAAATCCCTTTTTTATTTTGTTTTAACATAGGGTCATTACTTAACACCTAAACTGTATGTGCTTTATTAGACATCTAACGGCACTAGGAGACATGGGGGCAGAAGATGTCTTGCATGGATCCTCATGCTGAGTGCATGTACTGCCTGGGACTGGACCACGATCCACAGGCCTGCGATCATTGTCAGTCCTTTTCTCTGAACGTGCTCGAAGATTGTGCTGCCCGACTTCAACTGGGGTGACCAGAAAAGCGTTACTTGCTGGTCAAATCGAAGGATGCCTTTTGGGTGGCCTCCACAGCTGTGAGGTCCAATGAGCAGTTAGAACAGCTCAAGGCCTTCGAGAAGGAGGTGACTCAGGCCACGGTGGGCTCCTCTTTGGCTTCAGCCTTCATTCCGCTGCATCTGGGATCCTCCTATTCAGCTTCCTTCAAGGAGTTGTGCCAGTCTCTCTCTACCAAGGGAGAGGGCCCTTCGGGGTTGCATGTTTCATACTCCAAGAAGAAGGAGTCGAAAAAGGACAAAAAAAAGATGACAGTCGACATTCTTGGGACTGAGAGTGGTCCTGCTCACAGGAATCTCCTGTCTTGACTTCAGTCAAATTCGCGGCCGAGGCCACTGGTTTCACGGTACCCCCATCAGACCAGTTGGCTGAGATGCCTGTCGACTCAGCCGAGATCTGTCTTGAGCCAATCGGTGGGTTGTTGCCTGATCTGGCCAATGATTCTCTTTTTCGGACACCGGTGCTCCTGGTGTCCTCAGATGGGTCGGCTCAGCCCGCTGGGCAGGACTTGTCCCCCAAGGAACAGGACCAGGAGCCGAGGGGTTCTCTGACTCCTGTCGCGGTCCCCTGTTGGCCCCGCCGATGGTCGAGGTCTCGGTCCCACTACTCCACTTCGACATCAGGCAAGAGTTGATCCCGCCAGCAATCTCGTTCCCGCCATCATAGTTAGTGGAACCACTGCTCCTCATCTTCATCCTCCTCCTCCGGTGAGGAAAGGCTTCGGCGCAAGTTGCATCAATGCTATGAAGACCTCATTTGGCAGCAGCTGGTCTTATCTGGATCCAAACTGCTCCTGGTTTCAACTCCGGCCATTAAGTAGCTTTCGCCAGAATGACCAACTTTGGCCATGGCTGCCGTTATCGAGGTGCCGGTTCAGACCCCGCCGACTCAACCAAAGCTGGCTACTCCACCGATTCGGGTGGAGCCACCGTCCAAGCAACCGAAGCCTGGAGCTCCGACCAAGGATTCTTGGTTGGCCCAAGGCCTGCCCCATCGGTTGTCTGTCACTGTCACTCCCAACCGCCCATGGCAGGTGGAGAGCGACACGGGTGGGTGCCCACTCTATGAGGACTCTTTGGAGTCTGAGGATTCCTCCATGGTCTCTCATCTGGTGGACACTGAGTCCTTGGGGGGGTCTCTCCATCGACGAGGGCCCTTCCTTGCTGATGGTTATTTGTCGGCTCATTTCTGAATCCATGGGAATGGAGCTTGAGCTTGTGCAGAAACAGGCTAAGTATCCCCTTACAGAGATTCTGGATAAAGGGGGCACACCTATGGAGGCCTTCCCATTGGCTGAGGCCATTGTGGGTCCAGCCTTGGAGCTGTGGCAGCGTCTGGCATCTTGTCCTGCGCCTTCTGCCCGCATGGCCCACAAGTATATGGTCCCTATGGGGTCCCAGTCGGATTTTTGGAGCATCCCTCTGCGGTGTGGTTGGTGGCTGACTCTGTGTTTCGGCACTCAGACAACAAAGGAGATGCAGACAGACCCCTGGACAGGGAATCCAAACAGTTGGACCATTCCAGGAGGAAGGTTATGCAGCTTCCTCGCTCGGCCTTCGTCAGGCCAGTTCAGCCATTATCATGGCACATTTTTCCCACGACCTCTTGGGCTCCCTGGAAGAGGTAATTCCTCATCTCCCAGCTGACCTCCACACCACGGTCAAGCAGGTCTGGGACCAGGGTAGGGCGGTGACAAAGCAGCAGCTCCAGATAGCACTGGATATTGGCAGTTCCTGTGCCTGTTCAGTAGCGGCCACAGTGGCCATGCACCGCGGGGCTTGGCTACGCATCTCAACCTTTATGGCAGATATGCAGCATAAGCTGGCAGATGTTCCCTTCTTGGGCACCGACCTGTTCAGGCCTGGCATGGAGGGTCACCTCCAGTGCATAGAGAAGTCCAGTGCCACCTTGGACTCCACCACATCTGCCCAAAAGGACAAGGGTTCTAGGCGTCAAAACTGCAAGCCCTTTCACTTGTCCACTCCTGCGGCCAGACCGGCCCAATAGCAGCACCAGCAGCAGGGTCAGCAGGCTCAAACTTGGCATCCTCGGTCCAAGTCCGTGGCCTCCTCTTTTAGGAAGCCCAGGAGGGAAAGGTCCCGGCAGCCCCTCCGCCGGACCTTTCTCCAAGCTTGCCCAGTGATGGGTTTGGGGATGCCTCCCTCAATCCCATCTCGCCTCCCCTGGGACCATCTCATGGGGGGGCTGGCTCAGCCACTTCATTTCCACCTGGTCCACTATCACCACAGACCGTTGGGTTCTAGAAGTGGTAGGTCGAGGCCTGCCTCTGGAATTCAAGTAGGCCCCTCCTTATGGAGGCCGTGTTCATGGGGGGATCTGGTGTCCGCAGCTTCTCAGTCAGCTCTCAGAGACGACTTAGCTCAGCTCCTCCTCAAGGAGGTGGTGCGCCCAGTAGCGGCCCCACCTTCAGACCCAGGGTTCGTCTCCAGGTACGTCCTGGTGCTGATGCGGATGGGGGGCTGGCACCCCATTCTAGATCTGCATGACCTGAACAAGTTCCTCAGGACTCACACCTTTTGGATGGTAACTCTAGCTCAGATTATACAATCCCTGGAGCAAGGAATGTGGTTCTGCTCCCTAGATCTTCAGGACGCATTCTTTCATGTCCCGATCCGTCTGTCCCTTCGACGGTTCCTCCACTTCAGAGCTGAGGGAACCCTTTACAAGTTCCAAGCCACACCCTTCAGCCTATCTTCAGCCTCCAGGGTCTTCACCAAATGCATGGCAGTGGTGGCGGCGTACCTGAGGCGCCGATGGGTCCAGGTGTACCCTTACCTGGATGACTAGCTGATAGCAGGTCCCTCCAGGCTGGAGGTGGAGCGGTCCAGGGATCTGGCTCTCCAGACTTGCCTAGAACTTGGCCTCCTGATCAACAAGGCCAAGTCGGAACTTGTGCCTGTGCAGGTGATCCAGTTCATTGGGGCAGAGCTTGACTTCTGCTGAGCCAGAGCTCGGCTCCTGGTGGACAGGGTGGAGGTTCTCTCCTCTTTTGCCTGATCATTTCTGGTTGGGCAATTGCACCCTGCCCGGGACTTCCTGTGTCTTCTGGGCTACATGGCAGACTGCACCAGTGTGGTCCGATGGGCCCGCTGGCATATGCATTCCTTTCAGTGGGAACTGGCCAGCCAGTGGTCTCAGCACTCAGGTCATCTTGACCAGCTGATCTCTGTGACCCAGAGGATGTGGGACGGCCTCCATTGGTGGCTCATCCCGTCCCACCTGCAGGAAGGGTTCCCATTTGTCTGCCCAAGCCAATGGTCATCCTGATGACCGATGCCTCTCTGATGGGTTGAGGTGCCCATCGGGGTAGCACAGAGCCCACAGGCTCTGGTCCCCTCAGGAGTCCCAATGCCACATCAACCTGCTGAAGCTTCGAATAGTTCACCTAGCCCTAACCGCATTTGCTCCATTTGTCCAGGGTCAAGTGGTTCAAGTCCAGACAGACAACACCATGACCATGTACTATCTCAACAGGCAGGGTGGAATGCACTCCTTACCCCTCTGCAAGGAAGCTCTCCGCATTTGGTCACTCATGCTCAGCCTGGAGGCAGATCTCCTGGCTATCCATGTGGCAGGAGCCTCGAATCAGCTGGCCGATGCCCTCAGCCAGATGGGCGGGGCATCTCACAAGTGGTCTCTCCACCAGGACATAGTACAAGATCTGTTCTCCCACTGGGGTAGCCCTCAGGTGGACCTGTTCACCTCAAGGGAGAACGTGAAGCTGAAGCTGTTCCATGCCTGCCCCTTCAGCAGGGGGATGCATTCTTGAGGCCATGGACCCCAGGCCTCTTCTGCACCTTCTCCCCACTCCCTTGGATTCACCACATGCTCATCAAGGTCAGGAGGGACAAGGTGCAGGTGATCCTGGTGGCCCCAGATTGGCCCCGCCAGTTCTGGTATCCAGATCTCCTCAGCCTCAGCTTCAGACTCCCGAGGTGGCTTCCAGCACACCTGGATCTGCTCTCAGTCAACCAGGGGAGGGTACTCCACCCTGACCTTCAATCCCTGCACCTGACAGCCTGGTTCCTGAGCAGCTAGAGTTCCAGGCGTTGGGTCTCTCTGATGAGGTCCTCAATATTGTTGAGGCATCCCGTAAGGAATCAACCAGAAAATGCTATGCCTTTAAATGGAAAAGATTCTCCATCTGGTGTCACGGCAAAGGATTGGATCCCTCATCCTGCCCAGTGGCTAGCATTTTGGATTATCTTTGGTCCCTCTCCCAGCAGGGGCTATAGTTGATGACCCTAAAGATGCACCTGGCAGCCATCTCCCCTTACTGGATGTGGGCCGGTCAGTGGTTGGTGGCACAGGAGAAGGTGGTCTGGCACTTCTTCGAAGGCCTATATCACATATCCCCTCTGGTGCATGAACCTCCACCTCTGTGGGATCTACTGCTGAGCTTGGCAAAGCTCATAGGCAAGCCATTCAAACCTATACACAAATGTGACATCTCACATTTGTCGTGGAAGACTGCCTTCTTGGTGGCTATCACATCAGCCAGAAGGACTGGGGAGTTACAGGCGCTCTCCATTGAGTCTCCTTACCTGGTCTTCCACAGGGACAAGTTTGTCCTGCGCCCTCACTCGAAATTCCTTCCGAAGGTGGTGTCGGAGTTTCACCTTAACCAGGTGATTACTCTGCTGGTGTCCTACCCCAATCACATCTCGGAGGCCGAGTACAGGTTCCATACTTTGGCCCATAGACAAACGCTTGTCTACTACATGGAGCGAACAGCTGAAGTTTTTTTGTCTATTTTCTTAAGTTTTATTCTGTTACCTTTGACTATTAAATCTTATGAATCTTACTTCTTGTACCAGACATTTTAGGACTTACAGATTTAAATACGCATAAAACAAAATTAATGCGGCATTCATTAACCTCAATTTATGGGAGAACTACAGTAAGTACCGTAGGTGTAGGGCTGCACTGTTGTCATGCCCTTAGACGGTATCTGATGCTTTTGTCATTTTTATTAACAGAGAAAAACTCATTAAAGATGTAAAAAAAAAAAAGGAAAAATATAAAAAAAAAAAAAAATACTAGTTCTACAGGACTTGCATCTACCTCTGTAGAAACTATAAAACTTCCTGGCTGGTGGAGCCTGTGCTGTTATTTCTGAGTTTGAGATTTAGAGGAGAGCTTGACAGATTGAGTCCTGGAGATCTTGACAACCGCGGTCTGTGAATCTCCTGAAGTAGGCAAAATTACCATTGCATGCCTAGCATTTACTGGGTTGGCAATCAGAGAAAAAGTTAAAGCAATAATGATACTGTACATGATCCAAGCAGAGTCGAGGTTTGTCACAAAACTTAATTCATAAGTTTGGACACGTAAGGTGTCAAGTACTTAAAGAATCCAAAGAATCTACAAGAATAGGAGTCACAGAGGTTCTGGGGAACAAAGAGAATCGGGAAGTGGAGCAGCACCTTTGTTTCAATGAGGGTCAGGAACTTGTGGCACATGGAACCCCTCCCAAACCCCCTTTCAATCCATGGCCAGGAAGATTCAAGTGCTATAGGGGCCCACCATTAAACCAAGATGGGTCTGTGTCTCGCTACTGAGGTTGTCCTTTGTTTTACAAAAAAAAAAAAAACACAATCTGATTCTTCAGCGTTTACAGGACCTTATTTTGGGGGCGGGGAAGAGATGTTCAAACAGGGAGGTACTGCTCTGGACTATGGACTGTGGGGACACCTATCAGAATATTTCAATTTGGCAAGGTAAATTTAACACAAACAGCACCACCTGGTGCTTTTAAACTGATGATAGGAGATTCAATTAATTAACAACTCTGCCACAGTCTTACCGCATTAACCCGGTGATGAGATATTTCTTGGTAACGCTTAACGCACCACTCAGTGTAACGCTGGGTGTACCACTCCTGCTGAAGAAAACTGCATTACCGATAAACTTTTCTGTAGCAACCACTGTACCTATCCCAGAGCATACCATGTTCCAATATTTTCTCCCAATGCTCCTTTTACCTGTACCCTGAGTTTGTTTGATCCTGTTGAGTTCAGTGGGGGGAGGCCAGCAAGGTCCCCCTTTTTCTGGGTAAGTTTCTGTGTGTCTTGCTACTGTGACTCTCCCTTACTAGTTTAAACTAGCAAGTGTTGTGCCCACCTTTCTTCAGCATCCTTACCGTTGGGGTGTAGGCCTTTCCTTTGAATAACCTTCAACCCCTCCAAGTTGGGTCCCTGTCCCCAAAGAACCAAAATCCCTCCTCTCTTAACCAACCCATCAGCCACGCATGGAACTGTTCCCTTTGGTTCAGGTATGGCTACGATAGTACCTCAGAGAAGGTTCCCGCTGCTGCTTGCTGCTTTACTACCTGTCCCACATCACAAAGTCTTTCTTCACCTGTTCCATGCTCCACTTGCTCAGATCATTTGTGCCCACATGCACAATAAAGACCTGTCCTTACTACGCCCTTTCCCATGAGTTCCACCACCCTGACAATAAGTGTATCCGCTGTCACCCCAGGATAACCGCAGACCAGCACTTTACCATTGGGGGTGAGTCCCAGTTCCCTTCCAGTGGCCTTCACTATCGAGTCCCACATAATGTGTCCCTTTCTCTTGCCCCCACCCGGTCTGCTCTCTGACAAAGCCTGCCTGCTGGACATGCTAGCTCCCTCGTCTTTCTTCTGGTGGGAGATTGGAAGACTCCTATTGCAAAAAGGTGAACTTTTTGCTGGTGTACAGCCCTGGTGCCTCAGGTTGAGGCTTTCCACCCTTCTTCTACTCTTCCTACCCACCACTACTGTCCAGCCTCCTTCATGAGACTGAGATGGCCTGTGAGGTGGCTGTGGCAGCAGTGCCCTGTGTGGCCTGGTAACTTCAGCTCTCAAATGGCATATTTTAGCCCTTGCAGCTTCTAGCTCCCTATAGCTGAGACAGTGGCCAAACCTCCATAATATTCTGTTGTTCCCCATTGTCCCAAACCCCTAGCTCCCCCACATCCCACCAAAGTGTCCTCCCTGTACTGTGTCTTTATTGTTTGTTTAATTATTTATTTCAAACGTTTCTTCAGAAAAGACATACTGAGCTGCTAACAGCTTATTTCCAGATGTGTCCTGGGGTTAAGGGAATGTGGTAATACATACACAGGAAATGCAATATATCTAGGAGTATAATCAAAAAATTGAAGGTAAATCCATATTACAGATATGTATAATAGATAAAATTGAGATACTTTAGGAGAGGTAACTAATCTTATAAGTACAGAAAAGTGAACAGGTAAAGAGGGAAACAGACTGCCAGGGTAAAAACTAATGGGGAGGGGGGAGGGGAGGGAAGGTAGAGGGTCATG
Organism: Neoceratodus forsteri; assembly: GCA_016271365.2. Taxonomy (NCBI): domain Eukaryota; kingdom Metazoa; phylum Chordata; order Ceratodontiformes; family Ceratodontidae; genus Neoceratodus; species Neoceratodus forsteri. The sequence continues at coordinate 628,082,422 of CM028131.1, forward strand.
GACAGTTGCTGGAGGGAGAGGAAATGTCATGAAGACGAGACTGTAAGAAGAGACTGTAAGGAGAAAGCTGAAGAGGTGGAATGAATAGACAGGGGAAGGTAGGGAGGACCAGAGTTTAGGAAAGCAGTAAGAGAAAGCAGATTGACCAACAGTAGATTTTATAGAAGGAATAGAGAGAGAATGGGAAGTGTTATTATAAAGAGGGTAGTAGGAATCTGAGGGAGAGGATACAAGGGATGTAAGATAGAAGGGAAGTGAACAAAAACCAGAATTTAGATATAAAGGTGGCACAATGGGAAAGGCAGCTGGCATCAAGAGAGGGAAGTGAAAGGGCAGAGTAGAGTGAGCAATGGTGGATATGAGGGCAACAATCTAAAGCAAAATGACAAAAAGAGTGGAAGAGTGGGTCAAATCTGGCAAGTAAGGATTTGGGAGCTCCACTATGAACAATGTCATCAAAATCAAATAAAAGGGAGAATCATCTTTAAAACATCATCTCGGTGGACAGGAAGTGATATACTCACTTTGTTCCCATAGAGCGCACTATGCTAGGGGTGGAGCATGTTTTTGTTTACTGGATGCAAGTTACTGTACATTGTTTTGTGATACCCAGTATGTAAGAGTATGAATGGTACTTAAGGAACAATGTTATGTTCCTGAGAAAACTACAAGGAATGGGGCATCATAGATAAGAGCCTATTTCTGCTTGAAAATCTCAGTTTATTGCATGGGCTAGCACCCTGTATGAGAAGAGCAAATGCCAGGTAATTAAAAATGGATGCCCCACCTAATAGGGGCTAGTTGAGAACTGTGTTCACAAATGTGCATCAGGATTTCTGTGGATTCTACAGTAGGAAACGTTTGCAGCAGGAAACAATACAGAAATAAATGTGCCTTGAAATTGTCCACTTTTTTACTTTTAATCTGTGATGTGATTAACCTTTTCTTAGAGGGGGAGACACTAATTAAAAATGGTTTATTGAAAGGTGTCATCTGAAAATGTGTACATAACATTGACTTTGCAGGCAGTTTTTTTAACAGTAAAGTGGGGTCTCTACTGAAGGCTAGCAGCATTTTATGTTTACATTTTGCATTTTGCATGATGCTGTCATGACTGCCTATATACTGTACATACCCTTTTTTGATATTGGAAATTGTTGTCTCCCCTACAGCCATGATTTCATTGGTGAGTTCACAACAAGTTACAGAGAGCTATCCAGAGGGCAGTCGCAGTTTAATGTGTATGAGGTGAGTTTACTTTTGCTTTTACCAGATCTTGAGGAATTGATACTGGCATTGAACGTTTACTACTTAAAATAAGAAAGCTTCAACTTCAAACTCAAACCTGAGTATTGGTAAAGTGCAGTGTATTCCCAAAACACAGTGTTGACAGAAGCAGCCAGTCTCAGCAACAGTGCGAATAGCCCCTTACATTTCACTTTGTTGAGCTTTTTCAAAGGTGAAATGCTGTGCATTTTTGAACTTCCTTGTACTGTGTGAACTCTTGCACTTTGTACCTTAAGTCCTAGAGTGACCCAGTTTGCTTTTGGAAAATACAGTATGTCGACTTTCTGGATAGATCAGTGATGGATATGGAAACACATTGTTCTTGTCAAAAAAGTCTGAAATGAGAAAGTCAGCGTTTCAAGAGTAATTACCTTCAGTTGATTCAAAGATTAATACATTACAGAACATGAATTACAAGTGTAATTGGGGATTTATGTTTTTTTATTAAACATAGTATACCTACTAAATATGGACTCAATAGGCCAAGCTGTCTACTAAAGGTCAACACCCACCTGCGAATTAACACGATGAGTGAAAAATCTTCATAGGCTATCACATGGTCTATAGCTTTATTTTTTTACTAATCAAAAGCTGTAGAATGAAGGGTGTCATTTCATCCTTGTACTGTATACATAGTGGGTTTCATTTCCAATCAACACAGCTGGGAACATCTATAGTAAGATACTTCTTCTGGTTACAAATGATCACATATTGTGATGCTTATTTTACTACGGTTGTTTTTTTAGCTGCTGGCTGTCCAGCTCTTTTCAAAAGGCACCTTTTTATTTGGGGAGAGTGACATTTTCCCTGCAATTTCCATTTCTAGAAAGAAAAACCATTGCAGTTTAGGTGTTAGATCACTGAACTGTGAAACAGAATTCGCAGGTTTGCACCCAACATTGGCCAACAGTTTATTGTGTCACCTGACCTTGCTGTGCTTCAGTACTAATGTAAAATTAAGTACTGTAATAAGAGGGCCCACTGAAGAAGAGAAGGTACATCTCAGCCGGGCTATCCTGAGTACATAAATTATAAACAAATTAGCCACAAAGGCAGTATGCTCTTGTTGTAACAGCACACGGTCACCTTTGGACACAAGCAAGTTATTGTTCTAATTACCGAGTTACAGCCCAGTTAGTGAGCTTTTAAAATACTGTGTTGTAATTCTTTTATACTTTAGGGGAGATACCTCCTCAAATGTCTGCATTGCCACCGCATTAAAGGTTGGTTGCACAAAACTCTATTCACAAATGCAGCTCTCCCTTCAATTTGTAAGCCATTAAGTTCCAGTTTTATAAATATACTTTCCATTTCACAAAGACATATAGTGCTGATGTTCACACTGTTACTTGTAATAAGAATCCTATTAAATCCTGTTGTTTTTATGTGCTGTAACTCAGATTTATTGTCTGAGAATTTCATCCCTTAGGGTTGCCATGCTAGCATGCACTGTGATACTCACCAGAAAGCACCTCCTGGTGGGTTTCAGTTGCTACAGAATAAAACACTAACTATGCATTAATAAAATCCAACAGCAATAGGATGCAAAAAGGGGCTTCTTATTCCACTACACCACTAGACACCCAATATGCCAGCATGGAACTTGGCTGTCTCTTCTGGACATTTCTTGGGATGTTTTCCTCACAATTTTATGTAATACTTTAATTATAGAGGTTTTGTATGACCGTTTTGCCAGTTTATCCATGATCATAATTAAAACATTTGAGAATGTGAAGAAACTCTAAAGCTCTTTGTGGCTTGTTCTTAATTTACATGTAAAGGACATGATTTTTAAAGGCACCTGACAGGGACATGACTAATAGATCTTACTTTGAGGAAGGCTCTTTCAGGCCAACACTGGTAGAACTAAGCCCCCAGGTGCCAGAACCACACAGAAAGCTTTCTAGCTAGCAGTCTTACCACAGGGTACCGCCCTCCACCGATGTCAGCCTCTGACGTCAGCCTATCCTACAATGGCTGGCAGTCCCCCACACCCTCCTCAGTTCTTTTCCCATCGTCGATCCACACATGTCGGACCCTAGCGGATACTGCAGCTACGGTCGACTACCATTACTCGTGCTTGCCGCACCTTTTTCTTTTAAGTAGTATAACATCACATTTTTGGTGTTTCAGCTGTAGTGTTTCTGTCTTCTCCACCAGCCTCGTCTTCTGACTGCTCCATGATGTGTGCATGTGGCAAACAAATTGCTGAAAATGACAACCACTCTGCTTGAATCATTTGCCTGTGCCCCAGCCATGACACTGAAGCCTGCCAGATTTGCCAGAAATTTAACCAGGCCACTCGAAGATGTCATCTTAAGATTCTGGAGAGCCACTTTATTAAGCAGAAGCTAGTCACGATGGAAAAGGAGCAGCAGGCCAGGAGCTCTTTGGCCTCACCGGCACAGTCCTCTGGGGCTTCTTCCTCTTCACAGAAATCCGGTGGGAAGCATAAGCACTAGGACAGACACCGGGACCAGACTGCTTCTCGCTTGCAGTTGCCTCATAGACCCTCAATGGCATCGGGGTCATCCTCCCATGGGAGGCTGGCTTCCTCAGCCCTTCCAGCCAGTCCCTCTACCGGGCTGCCAGTGGCACAGCCACCTGCCCTCATAGCCATTACAGGTGGTGGCTCCTCAGGGCAGGGGACTTCATCTCCTGCCTGCCAGACCCTGACACTCAGGCCCATTTCTTCCATGGGCTTTCAGCCAGGAAGCTTGGCCGGTGTTGGTGTCTTGGGCGGCAGTTCCTCTACCATCGCCCCCCGGCCAAGACACTGCCTATGTTGGTCCTCTCTGCAGGGCATGATGCCAGTTCTTCAAGGCAGCACCTGCAGCAGGCTGCCACCACATCTCCCAGCCCTGCATCACCTCTGCCTTCACTTGGGAAGTTCTCCTTTCCCCCAGGCACCAGCCCCTCTTTGCTGTCCAGCACAGGCAGATCCTTCTCCCAGGCACACTCTGCCAATGCCCACTGAGCCCCTGCTGGTACTGCCACTGCACCAGCCTGTGGGCCCAATGCCAGCATTGCCTCTTCTGCAGACTGTGCCACTGCCGACTTCTGATCCAGCTCCAGACCCTAGCAGGCACCATGTGGTCTGTTGCCAGAGTATCCTACGCTGGCCCCGCCACCATCATACCCTTACCCGGCGCCATCTTATCCATACCCACCAGTCTATAATTTCCCACCACCAGTGGACTATAGTGCCCCGTTCAATGCATGGTGGTCCCTCATTCAGAGACAGATCGATGCTCCCCAGGGCCTGCCCCCGGCATTGGGCCATGGTGTCCCGTTTGGGACCGGGCAGGTCTGGCACCTATGAACCCTGAACATTGGAATCTTCTGGGTCTTGACCCGATGTCGGCTCTGGCTCTTGTCAGGATGAGCGCCCATCACCAGAAAGTGACCCGTACAAGTCAAACAGGAATGACTTAGACTCTTTGCAGTCTTCCTCTTCACCAGGGGAGTCTTCAGAGAGTGAAGAATCCTCCAGGGTAATTTCCAAGTCCCCTCCTGACAATCCATCTTTTATGGACGTCATGTGCCACATCCAGTTCATGATGGGCTGGGAAGTGGAGGAGCAGGACCCAGAGAGGCGTTGGCTGGCCATTTATTTAAGGCAACGGGATGCCCTCACGGTGATAGTGCCACCCTTGATTGACTCTTGTGATGATGTCACCAGGGCAGCTTGGAATCATCCCTCGACCACCCCCCATTGCCTAAGAAGGCAGACCACCTTTACCATGCCCTGCTGGTAAACCCTTCTAGGGGGCCATCCTAAAGCATATTTGGTGGTCATTAATGTAGCACATGACCATACCAAAAGGCCCAAGCACCTTAGTGCCCTTCCTCCGGACAGGGAGTCCAGGCAGTTGGACCACCTGAGTAAGCTCATTTTTGCGTCCACTACCCTGGCTATCCAGGCCATTAACTATCTGGTCCATATGGTCCAATATTAGAATGTCCTTTGGGACCAAGCCAGGGATCTGCTGCAGACTTTACAACAAGATCTCATTAACACACAACTTGCCCACCTCCTTAAATCAGGTTCTGACATTGGCAATCACATCCTCCGGGCTACCTATGAAGCCATGGATGCCTCAGGCAGGATTGCAGCTGCCTCCTGTGCCATTCGTTGCTTCTGGTATCAGGCTTTGCCTCAGATGTGCAGTCCAGCATCATGGACACCCTCTTCCGGGGCTCCGTCCTGTTTGTTAGTGATTCAGGACTTAATCTCCACCCCTCGGTAGTCGGATTGAGTCCTTAGGTGGGTTCATTCCCTCTGTCATACCCAGCCTAGAGTGGGTCAGCACCTTTCCTTTTGCCATTCCTCCCATAAGCAATCCCACCAGCCAGCCAAATGTTAGGGCAAGTGCAATGTGGCATCAGTTCCCACAGTTGCTGCCCCCAGAGCCCCAGGGCACCCATGGCCACCCTCCTGGCACCCTCCCCCACCTCCTGGCACACGCTCCCACCTCCTGACTTCCACCCCCACCTCCTGACTCCTTACCTGACCCCCCTCCAAGAAGGGTTCTGGGAAAGGCTATTGGGGGTCAGTTCTCCCTCCACCTCGATGGGTAGAGGGAAATAACCACAGACAACAGGGTGCTTCAGATCATAGAGCATGGCTATACTCTAGAAATTCTAGAGTGGCCTCCAAAAGATCTGCTGGTAAACTCTTCATACCCTCCAGCCCACCTGCCCCTAGTCTGGGAGGAAATTCAGGCAGTTCTTCAAAAAAGATCCATAGAGCCCATCCCTCCAGCTCAGTGGGAAAGGGGGTTTTACTCCTACTTCTTCCTGGTCCCCAAAAGACCGAGGATCCTTGGTCCATCCTGGGCCTAAGTCATCTGAACCTGTACATTGAGTACAAGCATTTTAGGATGGTCACTCTTCAAGGGTTGTTACTCCTCTTGCACCAGGGGGATTGGCTCTGCTCTCTAGACATGCAGGATGACTACCTACATATCCAGATTTTTCCTGTCCATCGTCACTTCCTCCGCTTCCACTTTCAGGGGACCCATTTTCAATTCTGGGCCCTCCCTTTAGGCCTTTTTCCAGCCTCCAGGGGCCTTTACTGTAAGCTATATGCTGCGGTGGGGTGGCAGTCCTTGGCAGCCCGTAGGCACTAACACTGGGACATCTGTGTATACAAATTTTTACTACAATTACTCCCTCCTTATTTAACAACCTTATTACAATTTAAACAGCCAAATAAATATGCACTAAGGTCTAATAATCTTCTGCAATTCCTTATATCTAGGTCCAGAACCAAATATGATAATAATTTACTAGCTGTTTCAATACCTTGCACATGGATTTCTATCCAAAAAAACCTGAAGACAACTTTAATATCGATTTCATGTTTTAATAATTGCCTTACTAAAGCTATACTTCATAAGTGTAACTGTTTTGAATGACTGTTTACTAAATTGTCTGTGTTTGCTCACGTGTTATTATAATTTGTTTATAATATATTGTTTTAATTGTTCAATTATGGATGCAATTGTAAAAGAGAGTTTGCTCTCAGTTTGCTTTCCAATAAATTGATTGATTGATGTATCAAGTGCCTGGCAGTGGTGGCGGCCACTCTGAGGAGGCAGGGTTTCTATGTGTTCCCCTACCTGAATGATTGGCTGCTAGCAGCTCCCTCCAGGGATCATCTGGTTCTAACCCTGAACTATACTGTCCATCTATTTCAGACATTAGGGATCACTGTCAGTCTACCGAAGTCCTGCCTCTCCGTGTGTCAATGCCTTCAGTACATAGGGGCGGTTCTGGATGCCACCCGGGGAATGGCCTTTTTGTCCTTGGACAGGGCGGAACAACTGATTGAGCAGGCCCATCTGGTTTCCTTCAGTTGCCAGGTCCCTGCCAGGGTGTTCCTGCAACTCCTGGGACATATGGCAACAGCCATTGCCACAGTCCTCCTTGTCCGTCTGCACATGTAGGTTCTTCAGTGGACCTTAAGGGTCCAGTGGGACCATACTACAGTGTAAGGAGCTGAGGAGACGGTTGGCCCATATGTGCTCCTGTCCAGTCACCCATAACAGGAAATAATATTCCCTTCCAGTATATAGGAGCCAAATTTCTTTCTGAAGTCATTTTTATCCTTACTGGCAATGATTTCTGGAGGCAAATTACTCCATGGGTTAATTAATCTATGTGTATAGAAAGCTTTTCTTCTATTAGTTCAAAAATGTTTTGGTCTTGACTGTGGTGGGTGCCCTCTAGTTCCTTTCTGATCAGTTTACAATTCTAGATTTAATTCATTGAACAGGTAATCATCTTGTATTATATTGTAGCATAGTAACAGATCACTCCTTATTCTTCTAGTTTCTAAGGACATTAGATTTTTTTCCCTTAGCCTATCTTGATAGGGTGTTGTTTTCAAATTAAATGTCGTTTTAGTCGCTTGTCTCTGTACCCTTTCAATTCTGTCTATAGCCCCTATGGAAATGGGGCTCCACACTGGGCTCCCATAGTCTAGGATTGGCCTAACATAGCCGGCACGGTGGTGCTGTCGGTTGAGGTGCTGGATGCCACACCTTGTGCCATGCCAGCGACCTGAGGTCGTTCAGGGGTTGGCAGGGGGAGGTAAGGATTGAGCGTCCAGAGGACTGCTCTCCTTCCTCGGGAAGGGGGTTTGTCAGCACAACAAGAGGGGTTTGCCCCATGCCCAGGGTGCTTGGCTGCCTCTGCGGAGGTGAAGACAGCTGCTGCACCCATTGCACGGGCACGGGGGAGAAAAACAGAGGAAAATACCAGGATCTGGCAGAACCCATGATGGCCCTGATGTGCCGGAGGATGTACCCCTCCAAGGGGGGGTCATAGCCCCTGCCAGGTCCACAGAGGTGGTGACAAAATAATGTCATGATGGAAAAAAAAAAGACTGGCCTAATATACAGTATGTTCTACACAATGGCACAATCAGTTTCTCACTTCTGCTCTGAAGTTTCTTTTAGTAGTACAGATGAGCTTTTTTTGCTTTAGAGAGCTGTGCCTCACTATGGGATGAGCTTGTCAGGTTATGATTTATTATTATTATTATTCCCAGATCTTTCTCTTCTATTGATTCTCTAAGAAGGAATCCATCCAGGATGTATGTAGTCCTTTGTGGCTGGTTACCTAGGTGAATGACTAACCACTTTTCCCGATTGAAACTCATATTCCATGTTTTTGTCCATGTTAGGATATTTAAACTGTTCTGTAGTGTCCTCTTCGGTATTAACCGTCCTTGCTAATTTTGTGTCATCCGCAAATTTACTGATCCAGCTTGAATCATACTTCTCCAGTCTGCAATGAATATCTAAAACAGCAAAGGTCCCAAAACTGAGCCCTGCGGCACTCCACTAGTAACCTCCCTAGAGTCAGAACAATATCCTCTTATGCAGTCTCCGGGCTCTATCGCTAAGCCAATTTTTGGGCCACTGAACTATCCTAGTGTCTACTTTTAGTTTTATTAGTTTCTCTACTATTGCCCCATGAGGTAGTGTGTCAAAAGCCTTTGAAAACTCAAGCTATATATACCATTGACTGTCATTCCCTTATCCAAAGATTCTGATAATTTCTCATAGAAACACAATAAGTTTGTTACACAGGACCTATTCTGGGTAAAACCATGTTGCTCTATGTTATGAGAACAGTGTTTTAATTGGTGTGCTTCTATCATATATTTTACTATGGATTCCAGCAACTTCCCGGGTATCGAGGTCGGACTTATGGGCCTATAATTTTTGCAGTTTGCCTTGCTACCCTTTTTGTGTACTGGATCACAATAGCTGTTAGCTAGTCTGATGGGATTTCATTTTTGTCTAGTGATAAAGTGAATATCTTTTATAATGGCTTGGATACATAGGGTGTGAGGAACTTTAGTAATCTTTTTCTATCACTGTTTATGGTATTTTCTCTCACTCCGCAGCCCTAGGCCCTAGCACACAGCAGTGCGTGCATGTGGAGGCACGCACACACACTGTGGTACCAGCTCAGCCTCTTGTACCCACCTATAACAGTGCCGCCCCATCTCGCCTATGCTACCCACCAGACCTCAACCCAGTGGGAGCGGAACTACAAGGGAGGGGGCAACCCATCCCCACCATCCCCAGGAGATGAGAGCAGCTTGATGGCTTGCTCAATCCTGCTTCTCTCCCCCCATGCGCTGACACCCTGATGACCCAAGGTCGTTCCTGAACCTGGGTCACCAGCGCAGTGCGAGGTAAGGCAACCAGCACCTCAGCCCTCAGTGCCACCAGGCCACCTGGAGCTTTAGTAATCTAGGAGATGTGTTATCAGGGCCTGCAGAATGAGTGTTTTTTAATTTATTGATTTTGTTATTGATGTCCTCCTCCATTATTTCTGATCTACCTTCATGGTTGGTTTCTGTCGTTCCTTTATATGGTTGACCTGGATCAGCTGGTCCTTTTCTCTGATCCTGTCCAGAATGTCCCATCTTGGTGGCTGGAGTCTGCCAACCTCCTTCGGGGAGGGGGTCCTTTTAGCTCCCCACTCCCCATCAGATTCTCATGATGGACGTGTCAGGCCCGGGGTGGGGTGCTCATCTGGCTGATCACCAGACCCAGGGTACCTGGACAGAATTGGCACAGGGTCTTCATATCAACATCCTGGAGATATGAGTGGTTCTTTCTGCTTAACAGGCCTTTCAGACTCTTCTCTTCCCCGGTCCGCTGCTAGTGCAAATGGACAATATGTGTGTGGTGTATTACATCAATAAGTGGGGGGACTCGCTCTTACCCCCCTGTGCTGGGAGGTGATGAGAGTCTGGTATTGGGCCATTGAGCATGGCCTGGAACTCTTGGCCGTACATGTTCCAGTCATCCAAAACATCCTGGCAGACAGTCTTAGCCACTCCTGGTCCCGGACTCATAAGTGTGAGCTCCTGACCTCAGTGGTCAAAGATCTCTTCAACAGCTATGGTCATCCAGAGTTGGATCTTTTTGCATCCCCCACTTAATGTAAAATTGCCACTTTTCTGCTCACTTGATCCTGGACCTGGAGTTTTCTGGTGAGACACATAGTCCGCCTTCTGGAAGGGGAGGTTTCTGTAAGCCTTCCCTCCCTTCCCACTCCTCCAGAGTGTTCTGTTCAAGCTCCAGTTAGAAGGGGCAGAGATTATTCTCATGGCTTCCTTCTGTCTGGGTCAGATTTGGTTCCTCTTGCTGCAACAACTAGCAGTGGAACCTCCAGTGCCATTGCTCCTGTGCACTGGCTTGCTATTCCCAGACCAGGGCACTCTGGTCCATCCAGACTTAAAGTCCCTGCATCCTCATGCGTTGCTCCTGTGGACCTAGCCATCGCCCACTTTGGGGTGTTCTCTAGGGTCACAGACGTCCTGGTGGCTGCCAGGAAACCTTCCACCAGGGCCCCTTACACCACGAAATGGAAGCATTTCACCATTTGGGCTGCTTCACACCAATTGGACCCCCTTCACCTGCCCAGTGAATCAGGTGTTGGAGTATCTCCTGTACCTTTTGGACTCTGGCTTAGGATACTCCTCACTCAAAGTGCGTCTTTCCACCATCTTTGCATACCATGTACCTATCGAGGGCAGGGATGTGACTCAGCTTGAGGTCTCCTGCACATTTCTTTGGGGCATTCTGCATCTGAAACCTCCCATTCAGGACCCAATCCCTCAATGGGGCCTCAATTTTATGGTGAAAAAAATTACTTTACCTCCCTTTGAGCCGGCCGTGAGTTGCGAGCTGCATTTCTATGGGGCATTCTGTATCTGAAACCTCCCATTCAGGACCCAAGCCCTCAATGGGACCTCAATTTTATGGTGAAAAAACTTACTTTACCTACCTTTGAGCCGGCCGGAAGTTGCGAGCTGCTTTTTCTGTCATGGAAAGCACTCTTTTTGGTTGCTGTTACTTCTGCTTGAAGGACTTCTGAGCTTCAGGCTCTTATGTGTAAGGAGCCTTATTTGGTTTTTCACAAAGACAGGGTGTCTTTATGTATTAATCCTAAGTTTCTTTCCAAGGTGGTGTCAGAGTTTACGTTGTACCAATCCATTCACCTTCTAGTTTATTATCCTGAGTAATTGAATCATGGGGAGGCCTTGCTCCATACTTTGGATGTACATAGAATCTTGCGGTATTGTACACACTGAACCAAGGCTTCTAGGAAGTCTGAGCAGTTGTTTGTTTCATTCGTCCCCAAGAGAGGGGACTCTCCTTTTTCCAAACAGTGTTTGTCTAAGTGGTTAGTCAGTTGCATTGTTTATTACTACCATAAGTACAACAAGGACCTTCTTGGAGTGGTTAAGGCCCATTCCACCAGGGGTAGATCTGCCTCCACAGCTTGTTTCAGAAACATGTCAGCTGCGGACATCTGTGCAGCTGCCACCTGGAGTTCTATCCACACCCTCACCAAACATTATAGTCTGGACATTGCCTCTCGACACAGGGCCAATTTCAGCCTATCAGTGCTTTAGGGGCTTCTTTCCTGAGCTCTTACCTGCTGATCTGTCCTCCTTTCGATGCTGTTCTCATGGTTATACCTGGAACTGCTTGGGACCCAGTGCTACCAGTGTTGGCCTGCTGCAGGAGCCTTCCTCGAAGTAACATGGTACTGTAACGTAAGAACCTACCATAACAACAGATCTTCAAGAGAAGCTCTTGTAGCAGACCCTGCATTCCCTCCCTCCTTCCCCTTGCTGTTCTTTGTTTCTCTCACACTATTTCTGCCTTTTCTTCCTTGGCTCTTGGGAACCCGCTCAGTTCTGCATTTGCTGCCCACTTGGGGTCTCCGGTCGGAGAACTGAGGTGGGTTTGGGTGATCACCCACCTTTATAGGACAGGCTGACCTCGGCGGTGAGCAGTCCCCCGTGGTAGGCTGCTAGCTAGAAAGTTTTCTGTGTGGTCCTGGCACCTGGTGGCTTAGTCCTGCTTTTGCTGGCCTGCTGCAAGAGCTTCTCTTGAAGATCTGCTGTCATGGTAAGTTCTTACTTAACTTTACTTTATGTCTATGTTAAAAGCTACCCTGGCATGTCAAAGTTTAGGCATGCTTATGGCATTTCAGCCTTCTTTATGGTACTGTAGTTTAGAGTCAATGTTGATGCAAATTGCTAGAACTGGATGTAACTGTTAGACCAGGTTAAAATTGTTCTGGCATTTGTGTCCATACACAACTGTATCCAGTTTTTTATTCTATTATTTCTTTATACTCCTTGGGAACCTGGCAGGCAGCTCCGGTCCCTCCCTCGGAGGGACTCGGTCTCCAGCTCTCCATTCTCCACCCGACTTCCCCTGCAATCCCCCATGGGTTCCATCCCCCTGTGACAGGGCTGAGGTGGGCTTTCCCCCACCCCCGGAATGAAATCCAGATATCCGGGAAGCCGGGACATGTGCAGGAGAGCCATCACACAACCTGCCAGCTCCTTTCCCCTCCATTTTCCCCACCCCTCCTCACCAATGACATATGTCTGCAACATGCCTCCCGACTTGCATTTCCTCCAGCTACCACCAGAGGGAGATCAACGAGTGGGACGGCAATCCCTCCCTCCCCGAGAGAGGAGAGCAGTCCTCTGGATGCTCAGTCCTCTCTCTCCCCCCTGCCAACCCCTGGCGGCCTGGGCTCTTTCCTGAACCCGGGTCACCGGCATGGCGCGAGGTGTGGCATCCAGTGCCTCAACCCTCAGCACCACTGAGCCAGCCTGTATCCAGTTTTAAAAAAAGTCTAGAATCAAGTAAAAGTTTTAAAAATGGCATGTAAGCATGTCCTAGTTTTCAAAATTCACATAGACACAGTTTGATCTTATGTTGCAGTTTGGACAGAATAGAAACGTGCATCTGCATATAGGCTTTGAAAATCACACCCCCCACTCCAATACCTCTCAGGACAGTATCAACTTAGTTTAAAATACAATAGTTCTTGCAGCTAAGAACTCTCCTGCTAGACTGTGCCACATAGATTCAGTATCATCATTGAGAACATCTCGCTCCAAAGAGCCACACATATTGAACTGTAAGCCGTCAGTCTCAGAACCACTCAGAAGGATTTGTGTAGCTGAGGCTGCCAGCAGTGATGTTACAGTATGTTAGTAGTGCCTGTGCAACATAGACGGCCCTCATACCAACTTAGTTTCTTTACTCCCGCCACCAACCGTAGGTCAGACAAGGAAACGCCTTCATCAGTTTTCAGTGCTGAAGATTACTAATTTGCTTTTTGTTTACTTAATAATGCTGCTTTATGCTCTTGTTGGAGCTGCCAATGAAGCTGACTCTTTTTTTGTCTCTGCCAGTGTAGCATTCAGATATTTTGAGATAGACCTCATGTATACTGTGTTCACTGTCTAGGCCTTTTGCATGACATACATTCCTTTACTATCTGCCAAAATGTCAACCAGACCATGAGGAGATGCCAACAAAAGTCATTGAAGAACTTTCTGTACAAGATGCAGAATGCCAAGTGTGCTTCTTCTGCATCTAAGATGGGGTCCTGTCAGCATTATATGGTATTGGATATATCAGAGGCCCATCTCTCTCTTCTGTGTTTGATGCTGCCATCTCCTTACAAAGAGAAGTGCCATTCGCCAGGGGAAAAGAGAAAGAAGCCATCTTTGACATAGTGTCACCATCATGCCTCTCCTTCCAGATCCAGGTTTCCACTCATACAGCTTGACAGTAAGTCAGTGGTCACTTCAGCGGCCTCCATTGCTGAAAGACCATCATAAAGATACCAGGTTTGGGAGCAGGCTACAGTTTAGGCCCCCTTAGAGATCCTGCAGCTTCCTGCTGGCACATCATCGATGGGCATAACCCTGTTGATACTGCAGTCATTGATGCCGGCTGGTACCACTGATGCTAATGCTACTGTTTAGGCTACACTGTCTGAGTTGGTACACAGACTATGGCATACCATGCCACTGACAATATTGTAGACAACCCAGCCCCTGTCATTGCTCCCTTCGATGCTGTCTGGGCCTAGGGAACCTTTCTGCCATGTTCCTCCTCCGCAATTGCCTCTGCCCCAGAATGTGGCTCCTGTTGCTCCTCTGGAGCCTCCTCCACTTGATGAGGGGGAAGAGGACTATACTGTAATTCAGACCTGCTGGATGAGGTAGAAGGGGACAAGGATGATGAAGCTCCTGTATGTCATGGGGTTGACTCTAGTTCCACTGTTTCCTCTGTTAGTGAAGAACTGTGGTTTATACCCCCAGATCTCCTCCTGTTGCTGCCTGTCTTCAAGCTTTAATGTGCTGCATGCAGATAAAGCTACAGTTTTCAGCTTAGGAAGAGGTCTCCACCAATAAGAATCTATATGAATTCTTGGAAATCCCTGCTGCCTCTTCTCTTCTATGATCATTCCTCCTATTTATCCTGTGTCAGTAGATGATACAGTGGCAGCATGGCATAGGCCCAGCCTTCTGCTGGTGGTCCCTAGGAAGATGTATAAACACTATTGTACTCACTGTGCCAAGTATTGTATACCTCCCAGCCTCATATGGACTCTGAGGTCATCATGGTTGCTAAGATGGGTCCAAAGCACCACATCATATGAGCACCAATCCCCCTGACAAGGAATCCAGAAAGGGCAAACAGACTTTCACCTCTGTGTCATTAGGGCTTCTTGTTCCCTGCTACAAGGCATACATGATTTAATATCAGAACAGCCTGAGGAAGTCTGTGTCTACCATTGTAGATAGTATGTCTGATGGTGCCTCCAAGATAGAAACCAAGCAGTGTTTTACCTGTAACTTGGAGACTACCAAGCATTCATTGCATTCTGCTTATGATACTGCTGATGTTTCTGCTTGTGCCATAGCCTCTGATACAGTGTAGCCCACTCATAGTGGACACCTCTGTGCATCGGAATGTGTCCGGTATAGCAGTGTCTTCTTTAAACTGCTGTTACCCAGGGACGAGAAAAAAAGAAGCCAGTTAGAAAATATGGCAAATTTATTATGTATAGAGAAGAAGAAGAAGAATCAGCATTTATATAGTGCTTTTCATAAACAATGTATTCCAAAGTGATGTACAAGCAATGCTAGACTGGTAATGTAGTGACTGAATGTGTAGTGGTGGCCATATCGCATATCAATACCCACACACAGACTGGACAATTGCATGAACTGGTTTTATGGGAAGGGGAATATTGGCCAAGACACGGGGAATGTCCCCTACTGTTTGCAAAGAGTGCCTTGGGTTCTTTTACTTCTACCTGGACACCCACCAGAACAGCATCAGGATTGGTAGAAGGGACCTTGGTTTAACATCTCATCCGAAGGACCGTACACCCCAGCAGTACAGCAGCCCCCAATACTGCACTCGGGTGCCAGCGTTTTTAGGTACGAGTCCAGTCCCAGTGTGGGACCAGAACCCATGACCCTCTGGTCCAGGGGCAGATGTGCTACCAGCTGAGACATGCTAGAGAACACATATGCAAACCCACAGAAACACACACACTGCACACTTACACACATACTGAAAAGAATTTGTTAAAAGCAGCTAGAAAACTTTAAAATACTGTTTTGTTATTCTGATTGCTTTTTTAAAAAGTCCTGTATGGATGTTTAGTGCTTCTTGCTGGTGGCATATATCCCCCCAAATGTTTCAGTGCTGTCCAAGGCATCACGATCAGGGAGAATATCCTCACGCTGCTTCATTGTGGCACAAAATGTCAGCAGCGCTTGTGTAACATGTGTTGGTGTTACGATTTTGACATCCATGCTGCTGAATTCATTCTTTGGTTCACCACTGGATTCAGAATCATTTGTTGGTGACACTGAAGGGAGGACCTCCAGTATGTTCCACTTCACTCTCTTCATCATCTCAACAGTCTCCGAGATTAATTAACTCTTTGAATTCGGCATCACTTATGCCTGCCGGTGGTTTAATATGCTCTTCATAAACATTCAGCAGGTCAGTCAAATCTGTCATTTCAGTAGAAAATTCAACAAGGTACTCAACTCTGACAGAGAAACAGTCTAAGAGTACTGGGGTATTTATTCATGTTAGTGGCAATGTCTTGGGGTATTTATTCATGTTAGTGGTAATGTCTCATTACTAGTGTCATGCCTTTTTTGTTAGTTTTACCAGTCAATAAACTGGATTAGACTGCAGTTTTTGTTTGGAGTGCTGCCTTGTGTGTTTTTTGGTTTTTGGCAGCACCTGACCTTGTCATTAAATGCATGCCCAGCCCCTGTGTTTTATTTATTGTTGTCAACCTTTTCAGATAGGGAGCTCACTCTCATCGTCTTTTTGGCCCTGGGCAGGTTGACAGGGCCAGAATCCAGACTGCATATTAATGTGGTAAAGAAGAGAATGGTGTTCCATGCCCTATAGACATTTACATTTATGCAGTATTGTTGATAATGGCAACAGGACAGTAGAGGTCTACATAAACAGACAAGGTGGGGACCAGAAGCTACACCCTAAAGGGGTTTGACTGGGTAGAACAGAGACAGTCTCCCTCTCAGTGTCCTATCTGCAAGGAAAATAACATTTTCAGACAGCTTGACTGATCATACACCAGCGGCGGAGCCAGGGGGTCAGGCGACCACTCTCTTTTGTAGCCGAAGGGTCAGACATTGAATTGAACAGTGCCCTGAGCTGAGGTGTTCTATGCAATTCTGACCTTCTACTTTTTGGTACACTCTTCCGCCAGAGTCCAGAAAAATCAATATTCTAATAGATCATACGACCATTGTATAAATCAGAATTGGACCTATGGTTCCAGGGTAAACTTTTAGCTCAGATGGTTCTGCTACAGAAATCTAGACCTACTAGCAGTTTAGGTGGATATTTTCAGCTTGCATTGTGCAAACAGAGTACTGATTCTAAACAAGGTAATTTAGATGATATGTCAGGATGAGGCAGAAGCTATCTTGTGGTTTCTTACTGACTCCGAAGTCCATGGTTCCCTCAGTTACTCCAGAAGTTGATGTGCATCCTGTTTGGATTTCCATAATCTCCCAGTTTTTGACTCAGTGTCCCCATTGGTCAGACAAATCTGAACTGCCTGACGCAAATAACCTGGAATGTGAGCAGAACACTAGAGTCTTGGTGATACATCTTTCAGGTAGTGGATGCTTCCTTTTATCTCACAAAGCTTCCAGGAACAGAACTGTGCATCACATTTGGGAGTGTTTTCTGTGTTGGAGACTTTTCAGGACTAACACGGATCAATCCCACGTGAATGAAGTCTGTGCTTTTCTCTGGTCGAAATGCAGTTGATTTTTTTGTTGGCACTGTAATAGAGATTCAAAATTAATTTTTTTTAAATGAAAACTAAGCAAGTAAGAGTAAAAAAAAAGATTGGATTTCTTTTTTTTTTAACGTTCTCTCTTTTGCTCCTTCTGTGCTCTGTGCCCGATCCCTCTTTTGGAACCCCCAAGCACCTCACAACTACACCAATTGAGAACCAGGGAGTCTGCTCCTAAGGTGTACTGCTACATTTACCTCTAGAGCCCCTGGATGACCCCCGGGCAGCACAGGGAAGGACCTTCCTAACCTCCCCCGAACCTTGATGATGGAGCACGCACTGTGGAGTCTGCTCCCAGGTCCTCTTGTGGTTGTGGTGCAGTGGGTTCATAGAAACATAGAGGTTGATGGCAGATAAGGACCACAAGGCCCATCCAGTCTGCCTGGAATGGGCGCAGGGCATCTTTTCCTTGTTCATGGTTCACCCCCTCCGACGTTGGTGCGCGAGGAGGACCAAAAAGACGGATGCGCGCTGAGACGTGCATCTGCTCCGGTCCTCGGCCAATGTCAGCCCCTCCCTACTTGTCTGCTTCCCTGTCCACACCAGTACTGCCCATAGTCACCCAGGCGGTGGCAGTAGAGTGGTGGAGCAAGCAATCCACCCCTCCGTGAAGAAGGAGAACAAGCCATTGGGCACTCTGTCCTCTCCCCGGCCGACTCCTGGCGACCAAAATCCGTAACCGAACCCAGGGTGGTGACAGGTGTGGCATCCTGCGCCTCAACCCTCAGTGCCACTGGGCTGGTCAATGATTGGATTTCTAAGGAACTATCCTTCTTGATGAAATAATCTGATAATAATTAGAAGTGCTACAAAAAGAAAAATGTCTGATTGAAACAAATATAGAAATCTTAGGCGTCTTTGTAAAACCAAAATTAGACAATGTAACTCAAATTACTTTTTAAACAAGCAAAATGAAAATTTTGGTTATCCTAAAAACATATGGGCCTCTTAGGGAATTGACCAACCCAGTTGAAAAGAAACACATTGATGCTATAAATCACAGTGATCAACTTGTCTCTGACCCATTTAGCATTTGTGAGATCTTTGCTGAAAATTTTTCTGACATAGCCATGTTTAATGCTGTTTTTGATTAACTTAACGTAAATTCTTCTGGAAATGTTGATAATTCTTTACCCAATACAGTTCCCTCTTTTTACTTTCACTTAATTAAGTCTAAAACGGTCTTACAAATGTTAAGACTCCTTTCTACTAACAAAAGTACAGGTGCTGATGAATCAGAACCATGTTTTTTTAAATTGATAGCAGACAATATTTTGTGCCCCCTGACAGTTATCTGCAACTTATCACTAATTACATGGGAGTTTCATCAACTGAAGAACACAGTACTTATCCCTATATTGAAATCAGGATTACCCAAATGTGTTGATAATTATTAGCCAGTTTCTCACTTGTCTCCTCTCAGTAAGATGTTATTAAAGCTGGTAAATGATCACATAATTCCAATTGCTTGAATCAAGGATCACCCAGAATAAATTGATGCTCAATTATAAAAAGACCAAATGTATGCTCTTTACTGTACCACAGAACAAGAAGTATGGCCTGCTTCAGATACACAGCCATAAAGGTGATACACTTGAGCATGTCAATATATTTAAATACCTAGGTGTCCACCTGGATGACACCCTCACCTTCGCCATGCATGTTGATCAGGTCGTCGGATCTGCAGATATTAAGCTTGGTGTTCTCTATCGCCACTGGCACTCCATGACTCCGGACGCCCTGAAATTGGTCACGTGTAATTCTGTCCTTTCCACCATTGACTACAGCCTGGTGATATATGAAGCCGGCTCAGATACCGTACTAAAAAGAATAAAACCCTTCCTTAATAAAGCATGCAGATTGGTCCTAGGAGCCCATTACCTGGCACATACTTGTGCTTTATACAGTGAGACTGAATGGCTCCCCCTCCACCTGAGGGCACAGTAGCAGACTTGTCTGCTGGTCAAGAAATCAGTGCTGGGGCTCTTGCCTGAGTCAACCTCTGGCCTCTTCAAAACTAGTCTACCCACTGTCAACAATTGAAGTGCATCCAAAGGTAATCTATTGGTACTGTTTAAATGCACAACTCTCACCCAAAGATCACTCTCATACCGTGAACCCAAGTGGTTCAATGACCTACCTACCAACCTAATTGAGTGCTGCAAGATCAGCCAGTTCAATCTCTCTTCGTCTTACCCATCATTGTCTCCTTTATGCTGGCTTAAATTGGCTGTCACCTAAGGATATTCGAGCCTACTCCCTGGGCTGCTTTATTGACTCCCTGTCTAGACCTCTCTGCCCTGTCTATCTTGCCAACCTCCTGACTCCTGCCTCACACACCCGTACCCTCAGGTCTTCCTCTGCCCCCATGCTGTCCACTAGACCTTGCATGACAAAAATGGGTGAACAGGCATTTGCCCATTTGCTCCCAAATTCTGGAACTCACTCCCCCTTATGGCGAAAACTTCAGCCTCCATCAAGAATTCAAAACTGCTGTTCACCCACCTCCTAGCCTCTGGCCAATGCAAATGCTCTTAATTTGCTTTGTCCCTACAGGCTGTCAGGTCTGACCTAGTACTACACTAATGTTCTCCCATGCAATACGCTTGTCTAGGTGGCTATGAACCTTGATGTCTTTACTGTCCTCAGCTGTCTTATGGTTACCCTAATTGCTTTATTTTACATCCTTATTATGATCTATGCCTAAAATGTACCCTTATGTAACTATTACTGTGCTACCCAATGTATATCTTGTTTTGCTCCTGTACACCTATATTATGTCTGTGCATTTCTGCATATTGTAACCAATGTCCTGTGCTCTTCCAGGTCGTGCCTGAAAATAGGCAGGTCTGTTGCCTAGCGCACTTACCCGGTTACCAAAAGCTAATAAATAAATAAATAATCCTGGGCTTTGTTCACATCTAGCCAGAGTAAATACCTGCTGCTGCTCTGTTTAACCCAGGCCTAGTCCTAGTTAGCCTTGCTATCCCCATCCCTTTCTTTCCTCTGCCTCCCCCTCCTCCCCCCACCATCCTCCTTTTGCTCCTTACTTCTCTGCCACACCCCCTACAACAACCTCCCTCTCCCCCCAACTTGCCCCTTTCCCTCTCACTCCCATCCAGTCTAATTCCTCCTAGGCCTCCAACCCCTTAGTCTAATCCTCCTCCACCTCTCCCCTTTCTCCTGCTTGCTCCTTCCCATTCTTCTCTGCCTCGCCCTCCTTCTACTTCTCCTCCCCCAGTTTCCACCTCCCCTCTCCTCCATTTTGCCCTCCTCCCTCTCAGACCTCCTGTCCAGTCTACTATTCCCATGCATCTTACCTCTCTGTTACACCTTTGACAATGCCTTCTTTGGCAGCTGCTCCTTCTCCCTTCTTTTACAGTAGCCTGGGATCCATCCGACCCATGACTGTACTCTATTTTTATATAAGGGTCGAATCGCTCCCTTGTAGTGTTGTTGTAATTAGGCACTTTACAACTGTAATGAAGTAACCCATTTACTGTTTCTATATCTAATGTACTGTATCTGCTGTTTCTTGTCCCCCTGTGCATATCTGTAACCTGTGCTTATCTGTAACCTTTGTTTGTTGTGTACCATGCTGACTTGGAACCTTTGTAAACAAGCCCTTGGCTCAAAGGTATTAATCTGAAGCTGAAATAAATAAATAAAATTACTTATCTTCCTATGTATTATCTTCAATCGATAGAACAACATGGCTTCAGACAACATTACAGTACAGGAATGGCCTTGGTCGGGTTCTCTGGCCATGTCAGTTGAGCAGTGGATAAAGGAGAGCTCACTGGTGTGGTCTTTGTGGACCTGACCGAGGCCTTTGACCTAGTTGCCCACACTTTATCAGGTAGTCTTAGAAATGTGGGCATGTCAAATTCATTGTGCATCTGGTTCCAGAGTTACTTGAACACCCATCCTCTTGTAGTGAGGCAACATGGTTCTTCATCTAGTGAATGCTTGCTTACTGATGAGTACTAGAGTGATCCATTCTCAGACCCCTGTTGTTCTCATTATTTATAAATTCTAGTCCATCTGCTTTAAAATCTATAAACTCAATTCTGTACACAGACAATATTGTTATTTATAACATGGGGTAGGGAAACACAGAACGCCAATTGTTCAAAGAGCATAACGTAACCATGGATTAACTGTCAGTAAACGCACTGTTGTGGTGAGTTTCCTTACAGCAAATCCTGGGGCAGAGCGGCACTTGTTATCTTGGGGTAACATGAAATCAGAAAGGCAGCCATTGAATGCGAGAGACAGCGAGCAACAGCGGGAGAGAGGGAAGTGGCCGTGACTGTTGAGTAATTGTGCCACAAAGTAATATAGGCATTGTCCCTATTCAGAATGACCCATGAAAGAGAGCCAGCAACAGTCTTGTTTCTCCTCTGGTCCCATCATGCAGCTTTTCTCCCCGTGGAGTAACCATTGCCGTGATTGCCCCTCCAGTCCTTTCTCTGCCATGCAGTGAGTGTCAGGGATGTTTTTCCTGTTTCTGTGCCAGTTTCTGTTCCCCCTCCAGAAGCAGGCAGAGTTGTTACTGCTGTCATAGCAGCTTACTATCTGTTATAGTGCCCCCCGGCCCCATGATCTACAGTGCCTGGCCATGCCATGGCAGCAAGCAGAGGCATTTACAGTGACAGTCCTCAGGAGTGAAAGAGACAGAGGCAGGTTCCGTCCTGCAAAAGCGGGGGATACAGTGCTGCAGCCCATCCAGAGCTGCAGTCGGGGGTCCTGACAGCATGTCCTTGCTTGTAAACACCCCCGATGATGTCAGATCCCATGCTCTGCTCACCAGAGTGACAGACCGGCAGTCCGGTTTGTGTGGTCAATCTCACTTGTCAGTCATGCTGTATCTCCAGTCATTGCCCAGTCCTTTGATGGGGATGACACTGAGAGAGACACTGACAGCTAGAAACAGGCAGCATCCTCTGTGTGTGTGTGTCTCTCTATCTCTCTCTCTGTCTCTTTATTACACCCATGCACTGACTGAAAGCTTCCGTCTGTGCACATGGCTGACTGCTGGACACAGCAGAGAGACAAAGAGAGAGACAGTGACTGCAACAGAAATTACAGTGTCCCCTCCCTGTACCTCTCTCGTCAGTTAACAGCCATGCAGTCAGTGAAACGTTTCCTGTCTGTGCTGCACTTTGTACATCGGTTGCACAGTGGAACTACTTAGTGTCATGGTAGGACACATAGAAAATAGTATATATTTCATTCAGAAAAGCACATTTCTCTCTATGTTATCAACATTATTGTTAACCCATGTTATAAGCACAATAACCCACAACAGGGTATGGGGTTATTAGCAGTTAATCCACACCCTGGGGTGCTGTGAGGCCACTCAGCCTACGACCTTGTGCCTCACAACGCACCCAGGGTGTGGATTAACTTCCAGTAACCCCATACCCTGTCATGGGTTATTGCTTACTTATAATAGCTCCTCATCTGTTTCTGTTATAAATACTGCTCTGAACTTGGATTTTGCATATTTTTATATCTGGCTTTTTCAGCACTGTCTACTATTGAACTGTAAAAACAACAAAAAAAAAAACTAAGTGTATGCTTTTTGGCTCGAGACCCAAATTTGCTAAAAGTACTTTGGGACAAAGTCCTTGACCCTAATGGGGCATATATAGAGCAAGGTTTAAATATTTAGTTGTTTCTCTCGACTCCAGTTTGACTTTTTCACATCCGGTAAATAACATTTATAAACCAGTTAATCAAACACTGGGTATCTTATGCAGACTCAAAAATTACTTATCATCTGTTACTTGGAAATAAGTAGGAACTGGTGTTTTGTTGCCAACTTTGACTTATAATTCATTTGTTTTTTCTAATATTTTACAGTTTGATTTATTACATTTAAAATTATACTTACAACATCATTTGTCGCTTTGTGCTAAATGTTTCTCATTGAACACATTACTGTACACCTTATGATCTACTTGGCTGGATGAGTCATGAACAGCACAGACAGTATCAGTATTATTGTTTAATTGACAAGACTACAAGATTGTACTCTGATTTACCTTCATTAGTTTTATTGAATCCAAACATTAGAAATCTGGTGGAAATCACTTGTTCGCTGCACCTAAGGTGACTACATTAATGGGGCAGCGTGCATTTTCATTTTCTGCCCTCAAACATTGGAATGATCTTTCTGTTACTACCCGGATGCTAATACTCATGCGATTTATAAAGCTAGACTGAAGCAGTATTTACTTGCCAAGCCTGTATGTAATTGTTAATTTACATCCTACATTGTAAGATTGTGTTTTACTTTGCAAAGTTTATTGTAATATTTTATATTTTCTATCCCTGCATATTGTAGGTGAAAACTTATAATGTTGAAGTTTTATTATGTTTATCATCTTCAGCTGCCCTTTTTGTCAGCTCCAGGCCACATCTGAAAAAGGGCCTTTGACTCGGTGTGCGAACACAGTTAACAAATGAATTAAAATAAAATAAATAAAATTACATGTGGGCAACCTCGTCCTATACATCACACAACCAGATGCCATGTCAATTAAAGAAAATTTCTGGACGTTATAAGTCAATCAATCAATCAATCAAATCTTTATTTATCCAGGCAAACATCGTTGAGCAGAGCTCATTTGCAAAATGGACCTGGTTAGGTCAAGGGTCAGTTACATAAAAATATAGTACAATTCAAGGAACACAACACAATGAAGGAACAGATTATACAGTATATAAGTGTACTGGATAAATTGGTCTGAAAGTGAGATCCTGCAGATAGGGGGACTGGAAACACAAGCCCTTTTAAAAGGACCTCCCTTTCCGATGGGAAACCAACCAGCCAGATCAAAGATCTAGGGATTAATTTAGAACACGGGCATGCAGATCTGTATAAACATATAATGTATTATTTCTCCTTCATAAAATCCAAAAGGAACTTGAGGTATGGCACACACTTACTTTCTTATTAAAAGGGAGGATAAATATAATTAAAATAACTGTCCTGCCACAATTTACCTGTTCTTAGTATCTGCCTATTTAAATCCCTGATTTTTTTTTTTTTTAACAAACCGAGGTCCACAGTTTCCTTCTTTGTCTGGTCTAAGAAAACACCATGTATAAAACATTCAGTAGTATCCTAAAGCACACAAAGCAAGGGGGATCTTGCCCTTCTGCATATGAAGACATTCTATATAGCTTGCCAATTAAGTCCTCTTATTAAATGATACAGAAGACTGAAACCCTGCCTGGGAGGACTTTGAATCTTTAACTGAACTAGCCAGTGTGGCTGAAGCATTCTAGCTCTTTTTTCTCTTGATCATATTTTTCATTTTTCCTTTTTCTCAATGTTCAAGTTGGTTTCCTCCTCTAAAGATCATCTTTTTTTAAGTAGTAGCTGCAATGACTGTGCTGCCACCAAATAGCTGCTGCCATTATTCTCAGTGGTTTTAGAAATTGCTACGGACCCACAGGATCGATCAGCTGTTACATCTAATACCACAGATTCAGAACCAGTATTTTGGTTCTTTTCCTGATTAGTGCATTGAGAAGACACTTTATGTTTTGTTCCTGATGAAGAGGATGAGACATGAGGACCCAGGGGAGGTCCAAAAGGGAAAGAGAGAAGTTTGCTTTTGATTATTTTTCTGCATATTGTCTCTGTTACATTGTGCAGTATTCTATGTAGTAAATAAAAGTATGTTTATCTCTATATGTTGAGCAATTATTTTATGCCAGGAGGCTCCCCTCCAGCCCAAATGACCAACTCTCTCAGAAGACCCATCACCAGTTCAGTATGTTCACACTTAACAGTGTGGTGTGACAGAGACACACAAAAATGCTCCTTCACTCCCTACTCTGAGCGACAACAGTGAGTGAGTTCTGCAAATGTACTGAGTTTTTATTTGCTTGATGGCAAGCCAGAGAGAGAGAGAGAACAACTGTTTGAACTTGTTTTGACTATGCACAATCAGTTGTGGCTGTTGTGCTTGTGCTTACTTCACATTTGTGAGGTCAGGACACTCAGAGGATGATAGTGGTGCTACATTAGGTAGCAACAGCAGGTAAACAAAACTGCAGGACAGGTCCTGCCTCATTTCTCAGTGCTTTATTAGTGGAAAACTATCTAAATCAACTAGGTAAAGTCACACACACTCACACAACAAAGTTTATATTCTTTTCCAGCCCCCCCCCAACTGCAACACATTTTTGTTTTATAAATTATTAGATCTTTTTCTTACCCTTTACTTTCTGTGTAACAGCACTCTCCTGCCCTCCAACTGCAACTACAACACTCCAACACACCACACCTTTATAGATTTTTCCTACTATTTTTTTTTCTTCTTTTTTTACTTTTTTCACAATGAGCAGTCCAGTCTGTTATTTGTGATGTGGATAGCCTTTAGGCTGTTCCTCTCAACCTCATCCCCCCCCAACACGCACAAATCAACTGTTTTCTGTCCCCTTAAACTTTTTTGCTAGTTTTAAATGCAAATGCTTGTTTAATTTCTCTTTTTTGTTTGCTTTAAGCTTTCAGTTCCCCAGTCCCCATAATCTCACCCCAACCCCCACTGACTTCAGTTCTTTCCCCTGAAACACTTTGATTCTTCTTTTTTTGGGGTTAGTTTTTAATGCTTTTTAATTCAGTTTTGTTTGCTTTTAATAATAGTTTGTTCTGTGTCCGGTGTCAGACCAAATCATCTGTCTGACACTGGCTGGCCTGTTTAATGTACACCTGCCTTTAAGTTGTTCCCCGAATCCCCACAATCTCACCCCCTCCCCCACCCACTGACTTCAGTTCTTTTCTTTCCCTCAGTCCTTATTAAACTCTTTTTTCTTTTTTTTTCAAATTTTAAATGCTTTTTTATTTATTTATTTTTGTTTAAGAGCCCAGTGCTACATAAACACATCCATTCCTGCTATGGTATGGAGCGAAAATGGTGCGAAGCAAGTGCCAATACTGCTTCCATGTTCCAGCTCGCCCCCTCCACTTCCGTGGCAACTTGCCATGACTGACAAGCAGTCTCTCAGATGATATTCGCTGAGTATGTTGTCAGTCCTGTTGATGAAGTTGCTGCTGCTGCTGAGATGGCTGGGTGGGAGGTGATAGGGAGGGCTGCAGGTCGCGACACTTCTTTCTCTGTACAGCTGCACTCCACACTCACTCTTGATACTCCTGCATACCATGGTGGCTCTCCTCCAGCTCCCACATGGTGATACTGAAGTCTGGTGCGCTCATCATGTGACTACTGGCCAGCCAAGGACAAGCAGCTGATGCAGTGCTGGTGGGTGGCATGTAGCAATGAGGATCTGAAGTGAACGTAACAAAAAAAACAGCACTAAGGTGGTCGTCCATGGGACAACCTAGTGCTACAAAACTGTTTGTCTCTGCACAAAAACTAGTAGCCCAGGATTTCTGGCTATGGGATTTGTCGATCCCTGAAGACCTCCCTTGAGAAGTTTAACCCAGAGTATTCTAACTCCTCAAGTACCAGGCCATGAGGCACAGAGTGCTGGAACCTGGAAATACTATCCTTCCCTGAGGCAATATCAATAGACTGTACCTCAGGGGAAGAGTGATGGGAGGTTTGCTGGACAGGGCCAGGAGCAGAGAGTACCTGATCTGCATGGCTCAGTCTGGAGCAATCAGAATCATCATTGCATGCTCCTTTCTGAGCCTCAGTAACACTCTCAGAAGGAGAGGAAAGGGAGGAAATGCATAAAGGAATCTCCTTGTCCAACTGAGGAGCAGGGTTCCCTCTGGGACTGTCCTCACTGCTGGAGGCCTGCAACAAAAAAGGGGGAGCTGGTAGTTCTGCCTGGAGGCGAACAGGTCCACCTCTGGTGTGTGCCACCTCCTGAAGACTGTTGCCAACACTTGCTTGTTCAGGGTCCATTTGTGGTTGCACTGGATGATACTTCTGAGGGACTCTGCAAGGACATTGTCCTTTCCTGGAAGGTTCATTGTGGACAGCTGCACCTCTGGTTAGTATGCTAGACCCCAGAACTTTATTGTCTCTGTGCATCACTTTGAAGAGCTTGTTCTTCCCTGTTTGGTGATGTAGTGCATGGTGGTGGTACTGTCTGTATTGATCTGGACAGTGGTGGTATTGTCTGTCCTGATCTGGACTGACTGACCCCTGATGTGGGAGGAAAAGGCCTTGTAACTGGGTAATAAGTTACCTTTCTTAGATTCTTGTTGGAGCTGCACAAAAGGAAGAGATGACATGCAAGTGGTATCCAAATAATAAATGTAATTTATTATTGGTAAATGAGAATAATACAGCCTTATAACCAACAGTCAAATAATCGCCAGGAGAGTATCCAGTTTCCTTACCTATAGGTGCAATCAAGTCTCTGAGAGACAATACATAATGCAAAGGGTCTTATACCCTAATAATTACTATGGCAACTACAAAAGAAGATATAAAAAATGCACATAATTGGCCAAAAACAGGTGGCCAGAGAGTAACCATCCTAACTAGTCATGGGAAAGTTGCTTAGCTAGCAGGAGATAAAGATGAACAATGGGTCTTGTGATGTCTTACAAGGTCACTTGCAGTTACAGTATGTACAAGCACTAAAGACGACACTGTTGCCTAACTAATGATTATAAAATAAAAATATAATTGGAAAACCTCTCCCAGTGGTACAATATATTGTGAGAATATAGTAAAGCATAGTATACATTGCAAAAGTACAGTAGAGCTCAGATCCTGACACTTATGCTTGTGCGATAAGTGTATATGCCCTAAGGCTTGTACATACATACCTCTGTGCTGCTGTCCGAGAGGTGGGGGTACAGTCAGGGGTGCTGGACCATGGATAACATTCTCCCTCTTGTTGCCTGAGAAGGGACAACAATCCCAGATAAGTAGTGGGATGGAGCTAAAAAGTCATTTACAAGCCTGACACACACATCTCGTAAAGGAATTTGAATTGTTCTCAGTGTTATCTTAGAGTACATCCCAGACAGCAGAGGGTTAGTATTAATAATATATAATAAAAATAAAACAGGTTTGCATAGGTGATGGATAATCACAGATTGAAACCGAAATGGAGACAAAAATTTATGTAGTTTGTAAAAAAGCAGACCGTCAGAGTTACTGTCAGAAATGGGCCTATTCAGGAGTTTTGGTTCATGGGTGGTCACATATGGAGCACAAATGGTGTGTCTGTAAAACATAGTGCAGAACTCAGGGATGTCAACACCACAACTGAGATATGTGAAAAGATGTTAACATTTGATACCACATAGAACACAATATGACATAACAATGTCTGTCGATGAAGAGGAGTTCATCGAATCCACTTTGAGAGTGGATAAGGTAGATGCTACCTGGTGTTGAGGTGTGGCAAACCCTTGGAGCTTGATTGAAGAATCTGTTGATAATGTCTCTTGACAGATAGGTTCTTATAAAACATATATGGCCAGTTTAGAAAGTTCATATGAATAACAGTCCATAAAGTTCATCATTGGCAGAAAGGTGGTAACCCCACAAGGCACATGGAGCTATACAGATGGTAATTGAGAAATGAAATACCATCATAGTAAGAAAGTCAGTGTTCATGTTGCTGGCTGCTGGATTGGC
Source organism: Neoceratodus forsteri (assembly GCA_016271365.2). Classification (NCBI taxonomy): domain Eukaryota; kingdom Metazoa; phylum Chordata; order Ceratodontiformes; family Ceratodontidae; genus Neoceratodus; species Neoceratodus forsteri. Next base: position 628,111,518 of record CM028131.1, read on the forward strand.
AGAGGCCTTGGCAGGGGATGCATTAGAGTGTGCATTGAGTCCTTGAATGAAATATCCACACACACTGGCATAGCATGTGTGTGTTGTGGAAGTTGATCACACCCTGGCACAAAGATTGACAATTCATAAGTGACAATCCATAAAGAACAATCTGTTTGTATGAGGTGCCAGCCAGGCTTGGAAAGAGCAGCAGTGAAGAAAATGGATGTCTTGCTTGAAGATCAATTGAAGAAGAATCTTCTTGCTCAAGTCAGGTGATTGCCCTACTTCGGGCTTAGCTTAATAGTAAGCAGAAAACAATAAGCTTGATTGTAGAGTCTGAATTGGTTAAACCTTGTTCAGTTGATTTAAAGTTCTACAAATAGGTGTAATTTCACTGAAAAATTACACTTGCAGAGGTAATAATATCCTGTTTCATGTAGTAGTACTTATATGGAGCCAGTCATGCACAAAGATGGTGATGACATTGAAGCTGTGGCAGCGGTTTTCTTTTCAGGAAAAAAAAAAGAATGTTTGTGCAGCTTAGACAAAAGTGTTACTGCTGTTGTATGTGGCAATGTTATGTGTACCAACACATAAATAACAATCTTTTATACAAATGACCTTTTGTTTTGTAAAAAGTGGTGTGACAGAGCCTAAATGTCTGACAGTTGTGGAAAGAGAAAAAAATAAAAGTGGGGCATTGACCACACACCTTGGGGTGCAGGCCGAGGTCCAATAATACGATTTGACCATCTGTGAATCCATGACAATGTCATGTTTACACCCTGCTTTCAGATCACAGAAGGGGGGGGTAGAAAGAAGTAGGCTGCTGGTTAACTAGGATCTGCAGCTTATCCATTAGGTAGGGAAATGGGCAGCTGGGTGGGCCAAGCGGTCCTTATCTGCCATCAAATTCTATGTTTCTATGAGGCTATGACAGTGATTAACATAATTTCCCTGTCTATGTGTTGCTGACAGGCCTACTGAATCCTATGTTATAAAATCTTGTAATGTTATAATAATAACACACTTCAAACATGTAGCTTATGGCAATATGCCCATTACACTATGTAATAATGGGAGAAATATGTATATTGTTGGCCTATACTGACTGATGATAATGCCTATTGCATCTGTGACAAGTGAAAGGGTCTCCCTTCTTTACATTATATAGTGAAATATTCCAGAGTACTGAGTGAGGTAAGACCTACTATGGAACCTTGAAGCATAAGTTGTAGAGCAGAATCTAAATTCTGCCATATTATAATTGAGATTTAAAATCACAAGACATGCATAGAGTGCACTTTATTTTCCAGGAGTACCTGGGAGTGATGAGACAAACAGAGCATTAATTTGTCTGAGGTTTTGCTTGGAACATAGTGCAGGAGTGGGTAAGCAATGCTGGCCCCAGTATCTAGGTTTGGTTATGGACATTAAAAACATTCATAAATGTGGAGCAGTTTTCTGAATACACACTTTATAAAGTGTAGCAAGATGTATATCAAATCATAATAGCATAAACATAAAACATAAACTTGTTTTTTTTTTTTGTAACAGAACAATGTCAGTATTGAGCATAATGCATAAAACACATTTTAAACAACAGAACAAATATAGAGTGAAAGTTTAGTTTAGAGTCCAGGAATCTTAGAGTATTGTGAATCCACTTGTGTTGAGCACAACCATGAAATAAGTTGCAGAGGGTGGGGTATAATATAAGTTTGTGAGTTGTAAGTCCTTGGTAAAAATTACTTCGTTTTAGTTGAAAGAATTATTTGAGCAACCCACCACTCTGTTTTTTTTGTTAACTTGTAAGGCTTTTTTAGGGTACATAATACTTTAGAACTTTGAAATGATGGAAACTTGTGCTTATAGAAGGCAGATAATTGCATCCATTGCTGTAAGGCTATGAAAAGTTGTTTTGTATTTGTCTGACAGGATAAGAAAGCTGAAAAGACAATCAAAAGATATGAATATGTGGAAATACATACACAATACCCCTCTCCAGCTCGGCTGGTTACTTGCTGAGGGCAGAAGCCCTTGTACCAATGATACCTTTTGTGCAGTTTAGCCGTTTGCACTAGAGAAAGCAGAGGGACTGAGCTGGGTTATACTGTTAGACTACATTGGGTCTTTTCAAAACCTGCAAACAACAAATAGTTATTAGAAAATACACATTTTCTTTTATTTACCTCTATGGGGAGAAAGTGATGTACCTTGCAAACTCTGTAGGCATTGCACTGGAATGAAGGGTATGGTTCCCCCCTCCCGAGCTCCTACTGTGGTAAAAGAGGCAACTCAAGCACTGTAGCAATAACAGGGTTGAACAGTTGGTGATGACATGGATGCTGAAACAGAAATGGTCTGGCAATTGTAGTAGCCAGTCAGTAAGAACTTTAGAAGGTGTACACTGGATAGATGGTAATGGGGTGGCCCCATAGCCATCACTAATAAATATACTTTCCAAATTATAACAAAATTATATTGCAATTATTTTAGGAAAGGTGGCTTCATACGTTACCAGAAGATGGGGAACTTTCTTTTTCCTAGGAGAAAGAAAGAAGAAACAAAACAACATACACAATCTGAAAATAAAATAAAATAATTTTGATAGGACAAGAGAAGCCAAACATCCATGGGTTCCCTTATTCTAAAGATTACAGAATGTCAGCTGAGTTCATACAAGATCCTGATTGGTGGTAATATCGTACATGCGTATATCTTAGAATGAATTCTCAAAAAAAAAATTATTGTTTTTAACCGTAAATGGTAAACACTCTCAAAAATAGCTGTAATATTTCTTTGCAACAGTATACAGTAACAGTATACTATATATATATATATATATATATATATATATATATATATATATACTGGGGTGAGTACCCCTGAGCACCTTGCATAGTATAGGAATCACGTGATATTGTTCAGGAACAAAGAAGCTGTGTTATAACTAAACCTTTGTGAAGGAAGGCATTGGGCGTTGGCTGCAAGCCCAGAAGAAAATGTCTGTCCTTTTTATTTGGACAGAGTGCAAGTACTGTAAAAAAAAAAGTAAAATTGTAGGGTTCACCCTTGGTGTGTTTCAATGAAAACATACATTTTGTGTGGAAATGGATGCTTTAGGTAGGGACACACATCAAGTTTGAACTGGTAGTGACATAGAATTATGAAACACAAGATGGTCAAGTTACTCACTAAAGGTCACATAGTATGAACATGATGGCTATTGGGAATCAAACATAGCCATTTAGGTTTGAAACAGTAGTGCAGTCAAGCTTCGAGTTGGGTGGTCTGACCATCACTCCATAAGGTTCAGTTTTGCTGCCCTCCTTATGAGACCCATCCCTTTGGAGATGGTCCAGTATCGCCCTTTGAGGGGAGTTACCCCCTGAGGGTCTTATGGCAGTGCTGGACCTATCGAGTTGGCCTATTGAGTGCATGGAACCAGATGCCTTAGTAGTGCACTATAATAATATGGTGCTGAGGGCACTGGATTCCATAGCACCTGTCTGTGTTCGCCCCTTCTCCCTCTGCCCTCGGTCCCCTTGGTTTGATTGGACATTGAGGGAGCTGAGGAGAGTGGGGCGAAGATTGGAGCATTGTTGGCGGAAATCTGGCCTGGAGGGTGACAGACTTAGATTGATGGCCCATTATGTGGACTGTCAATCAGTAATCTCCCATAAGAAGGCAGAGTTCCTGTCCAGGGAGATAACTGCATCAAAAAAAAACGACCTGCTCAGCTCTTCCGGACCATCGACAGACTGTGCAATCCAGCCTGTCAGCAGGGTTGGAGAGCTTTTTCACAAATACAGTGTGACGAGTTTGCTCAGTTCTTTGAGGATAAGGCGTCATCAACCAGGTCGGAGATCCGCAGCATACGTTCAAATGAGCGTTGCTGTGACTGATGCAGGGTTACATGCCCTCAGTCTACCTGGATAGATTTTGACCAGCCAGCGATCATGGATATCATGAAGATTGTCCAGGGCTTACGACCGACTTGCTGTAGTTTGGACCCTGGTCCTACACACCTCCTTGTGGGGTGCATGGATGTGATTGGACCAGTCCTTGCGAGGATAGTCTGGGGTTCTTTGGATCAAGGGGTGTTCCCGGAGTCTTTAAAGGAGGCTGTCGTGATACCCCTTTTGAAGAAACCTTCCCTTGACCCTGACTGCCTCGCTAACTACAGACCGATCTCTAACCTGCCCTTTTTGGGCAAGGTTATTGAGAAAGTAGTCGCGTTGCAGCTCGATGACTTTCTTACCACCCATGAAGTCTATGATCCTCTCCAGTCCAGTTTCAGGAAGAGGCACAGTACCAAGACGACATTAGTTTGAGTACTTAATAATCTCCTAATAGCGAGAGATCGGAAGAGCCATTCGATCTTGGTTCTCCTCGATCTCTCTGCAGCGTTTGACACTGTGGACCATGGGATGTTGCTGGATCACCTGCGGCTACTCTGTGGACTGTCAGGGACAGTCCTCAGATGGTTCCACTCTTTCCTCACAGGCAGAAGTCAAAGGGTAGTTTCAGGAATTTTTTCTTCCGCTCCCTTTGCTCTGTCCTGTGGGGTGCCACAGAGCTCTGTGCTTTCTCCTATGTTGTTCACAGTGTATATGCTGCCATTGGGAGACATTATAAGGCATTATGGGTTGAGTTTTCACTGCTATGCAGATGATACTCAGCTCTATATGTCCTTTGTACCCAAACAGAATGACACAGTATCGGTCTTTAACAACTGCCTCGCTGAGATTCAGGACTGGATGAGTGCGAACTGGTTGAAGTTAAATCCGGATAAGACCGATGTGTTGGTTGTGAACCCGGGTCATTATGTAGAGAAGTTGACTCCTGGGGCAAAATCTGGGCGTAATCTTTGACAGTGCGCTGATGCTGAAGACACAGGTATTGGCCACTGTCAAGTCTTCCTTTTACCATCTGAGGAATATCGCCCAGATAAAACACTTGTTCCGCATGATGACCTTCCTGTGTTGGTCCACGCTTTTGTTTCCTCTCACCTTGATTACTGTAATGCTCTATATCTAGGGTTGCCGGGGTGGATCTCCGTCCTGCAGCTGGTGCAGAATGCAGCAGCCAGGTTGTTGACTGGGTTACCAAGAACTTGTCGTATCACACCTGTGCTGCGCGAACTGCACTGGTTGCCAGTGTGGTGGAGAATCACCTTCAAGGTCGCATTACTGACCTATAAGACCCTACACGGTCAGGGACCGGGCTGCCTGCAAGATCTCCTTTGTCCCTACTGCCCTCTCTGCCCACTCCGCTCCACTGGCGAGGGATTGCTAGAGATTCCCAGGGTTCATCTTCAATCATCTGGGGCCAGGGCTTTTTCTTTTATGGCCCCGACCCTGTGGAATTCTCTGCTTCATCAAATTAGAGAGTGCCTGTCCGTGGAATCATTTAAGAGGTCTCTGAAAAGCCACTTATTTGCACTGGCATTCGGATATATTATTTTATGGTCATTTTATTGTTTTATGTCATTATTTATTATAGTTGATGTTTTATTCTTGTTATGTACTAGCGCTTTGATTTATTGAAAAGTGCTTTACAAATAAAATTTTGATTGATTGATTTTTGATTGAGCTACACTAAGGTATATGACTTTTGTGAGAGAACAAAAATGAATAAATAGGATGTGATTTAACAGTTATAGTACTGTATCATGGAACAAGTGTCCATTTAAATGCAGTGCATTATAAAATGGCTCAATGTGGAAATGGGTGATAGAAATTACCTGTTCCATGGGATACAGTGCAACGGTGACATCACAATGACACCAGGAGCAAAGAAAAATTGATATACATGTGTTTATGGCTCACAAACTGTTACTGCAGAAGTTTGAATCCAGTCATGAATAGGATTAAGTAATTTGGCTGTCAGCCCAAGAGAGCTGATATGAGTTGCTAGGACACATGTGGGTGTGTGAAGAAGAGTTTCTGGACAAGGAAAACTTCAATGAGACATTTATTTTGGTGAAATGAAATGTTAAAATAACAATTGTCTGCTGATTCCAAACTAACATTGACCAATTATAATAAACACACTTTCGAAACACAGTACAGTATACATTCTAGTAAACAAAGAATTCTTCATCACGTCTTTCTTAAACACCATCCATCTTCACCTACATGAACAATCAACACATACTGTACGATATCTAGCTTAGAATCTGTGCCTTTTGAATCAGCTGAAACAACAGGATTCTAACCATAAGGAAAATCTTGTACAACAAACCCCTATATCACAGATAGTGAAGACAACTGGCTAGCAATGACCCTGAAACATGGATAACCACACCAATAATTAGGCATGGAGCACATAACAACCGTAGTATATACCATTGAGTCTGAATAGAAATAACAATTAAATAAACACTTTTATATCACACCCAAACTATTGCAGATGACATTAGAACAGCTTTAAACATTTACCCAAGGTAAGCAATGGTTCTTAAACCATAAAAAAAGGTTGGAGACAAAAATAGGGAGTGAACTGTAAGAACACTTACCAGATATCAAGTTGAGAAGAAATGGCTGCTTGCCCTCCAGGATCAAATGGGACAGTTTTCCGTTCCAAAATCTCAGATTGTTTGGCCACAACTGGAACAACAGGCAGTATGTCTGATGGTGGTATGTTCGGTGTCTGAATAGCTAGCATAACTGAGATGCTGCTTGTGCAGCATGAGTGGAGGTCTGTCAGCATTTCACATTCACTGTGAGGCATCCCCCATGCCAGCAAGTCCAATCTTTTTGTTAGAAAGGATCTCTGTAGGGCAAACAAATGCTGACTTACCTCTAATGCTGGTAGAGCACTGGGCAGAAATGCAAAGTACAGAATTTCCTATTGACCTTGTGTGCACCACAAGTCTGATTAGACCTCTGTAGGGAGTAGACATACTGACAAACAACATAAAAGCAAGCACATGTGGAAAACTGGATAAAATCCTTGGCGCCATCACCCAATGGCTTTCCGGTCCCCTGTGGGCAAACTGTGGTGCCAAGGCGGTACACTGTCACTCGCAGAGGGAGTGTACTCAACCACTGTAAGTACGAGTAGGTCCAAGTAGGCAATAAAGGCACTACACTACTTGACATTCAAAACTAATTGAATGGCATCTTTCTTTGTACATTCCAACCTGCACACATTCGCCAAATGCAACTGGATAATAAATTACCTTTCTCAGATTCTTGTTGGAACTGCACAAAAGGAAGAGATGACAAACAAGTGGTATCCAGTTAATAAATGTAATGTACTACTGGTAAATGAGAATAATACAGGCTTACAACCAACAGTGAAATAATCACCAGGAGAGTATCCAGTTTCCTTACCTATAGGTGCAGTCAAGTCTCTCTGAGAGAAAACACATAATGCAAAGGGTCTTATACCCTGATAATTACTATGGCAACTACTAAAGATGATATACAAAATGCACATAATTGGCCAAAAACAGGTGGCCGGAGAGTAACCCTCCTAACTAGTCATGGGAAAGTTGCTTAGCTAGCAGAAGATAAAGATTAACAATGGGTCAGTGTTGGGTAAGTTACTTTTTGTATTACTTTCTATTACTTTTGAAAACTTGTTCCAGAAAGCTCCGTGTAGTCACTAGCAGGGATGCAGATGTACTGGAAGATGTAATGCACCTTACAGTTACATTTACTCATGTCTTTTTATACAAAAGAAGTACGTAACTGTAACTGATTACATTTATTTGAAAGTAACTAGTAACTAACCTATTACTTTCAAAAAATGCAATCTGTAATAGTTATTTATTATTTTTGTATTTTTTTTATTAAAAGAAATACGGAACTATAATTGTAAGGTGTATTACTTTTTAGAGTACGTCTCCATCCTTGCTAGTGACTGCACAGAGCTTCCTGGAACAAGTTTCCAAACATAATAGAAAGTAATAGAAAAAGTAACTTACCCAACACTGCAATGGGTCTTGTCATGTCTTACAAGGTCACTTGCAGTTACAGTATGCACAAGCACTAAAGATGGCACTGTTGCCTAACTAATGATTACACAATAAAAATGTAATTGGAAAACCTCTCCCAGTGGAACAATATATTGTGAGAATATAGAAAAGCATAGTATACATTGCAAAAGTACAGTAGAACTCAGATCCTGACACTTATGGTTGTACAATAAGTATCTATGCCCTAAGGTTAGTACATAGCTACATCTATGTTGCTGTCTGCGAGGTGGGGTACAATCAGGGGTGCTGGACCATGGATAACAGCCTGCATTGCCAGGTACACAGCCCTGAGTTCCAGGAGGTTTATGTGGTCTTGGGACTCTGGTGGGGTCCACACCCCACATATGGAGAGATCCTCCAGATGAGCCCCCCCCATCCAAGGAGGGGTGCATCTATAGTGAGTATCAAGTCACCTCCCGCGCCCTTTTTAACAAAGCCCCCACAGGGCTACTGCCCCCACCCCCAACTCTACATCAATCCCACTACATAGATGGATCTAGCTCCCTAGCTTCTGAAGATTATACCTTTGTGCCTAGCCTTTGGCTGTTGTAAATTATACCTGTGTACCTGACAATGTTTGGCTTTGTCATTTTTCTTTGCACTTATCAGATAGCTTATGTCTCTGTTAGTAGTGTTTCACCCTTGTAATTTGCTTATGCTGGGGCTCCACACTCCTTTGTTTTCTTGTTCTTAATTGTTCACACTTTGTTGTACCTGGTGTGGAACCTTTGTAAAAGAGCTTTTGCTCAAAGGTAATGTCCGAATCTTGAAACAAATAAATAAAAGTACCACTGCTGGTGATGGCTGGAGGGAAGTGTATTCCCTTCCTGAGGTTCTCCTTCTCCTTCACCAGTCCAGTGCCTTTAAGGCGCACTTTGTAACTGGTACCGGCTTTGATAGGGGGCCCCGCCTTGGGACCTGTGGACCTCTTAGTGGTACTGAATGCCTCTCATTTGAAATATGGTGGGATCCCACGATTTTAGCGAGTAAAGAATAGCGAGTCAATATCAGCGACTCAGGGACCTCGAATGTCCAAACCTCGACAGTATAATTACAGCGATGAACAAAATCGGTGAATTTGGCGATAAAGAATAGCGAATATAAACTAAAGTGACTATGCCACCACAGAAGCAGACTGTGTTCTGCATCTGGATTAATGTGAAGCATATAGTAGTGAACTGCGTTCTGCATTCTGGTGATGACTCACAGCCAACTTCAAATGATCACACATGTTTCCTGCATCTAGCATCATGCGTTAAAACAGTACATAGATACATAGACAGTGTCGGCAGATAAGGGCCTATGGCCCACCCAGTCTGCCCATTTGAGCTGGTATGTTCAGTTTGTTTTCCTAGAAGTCTGTTGCCCCTTACCCCTGACCTCCAGAATTCCTTTATGTCTATCCCATGCATTCTTAAATCCCGTGATTGTTTCAGCCCCCACCACTTCCTCTGGCAGGGTGTTCCACTTGTCCACCACCCGTTCTGTGAAGAAATTCTTTCTCATGTTTTCTCTGAATCGTCCTCCCTCAACTTCATCCCATGTCCTCTAGTCCTGGAACATCTTTTCACTTAAAATAGTGTATTCCTGCACCCTGTTCCTCCCTATAAAATACTTGTATGTCTCTATCATATCCCTCTCTCCCTCCTCTCCTCCAGGAGTACATGTTCAGTTCCTTCAATCTGTCTTCATAGGACTTGTGATGCAATCCATGCACCATCTTTGTTGCCTCCTCTGAACCTTCTCTACCCTGTCTATGTCCTTACGTAGGTATGGTCTCCAGAACTGTACACTGTACTCCAGGTGGGGCCTCACTAGTGTCTTGTATGCGGAATTATGACCACCCTTTTCCTGCTGGTGATGCCCCTGCCTATACATCCCAGCATCCTATTTGCTTTACCTGCTGCTTTGTCACACTGTTTCTACCTTGAGGTCATCAGAGATGATAACCCAAGATCCCTTTCCTGCTTGGTGCATGCTATATCCTCACCCCCAACTGATATATTGTGCCAGGGTTTTTGCCCCATATGCATTATCTTGCACTTCTTGCATTGAATTTCAACTGCCAAACCCTGACCATTCTTCAAATTTCTGCAGGTCTCTTCTCATTCTGTCTACACCCTCTGGTGTGTCTACTCTGTTACAGAGCTTTGTGTCATCAGCGAACAGTGAAATTCTGCCTTCTAGGTCCTGCCATGTCACTGATGAAGATGTTGAATAGGACCGTCCCAGCACTGATCCCTGTGGTACCCCACTGGTCACTCTTCCCTCTGTGGAGTGACAGCCATTTACCACCATCCTCTGTGTCCTGCCACCCAGCCAGTTACCTACCCACCACACTACTGTCCTGCCCACACCCATATTCCCCAGTTTGTGTAATAGTCTTCTATGTGGCACAGTGTCAAAGGCCTTGCTGAAGTCCAGATAGGCCATGTCCACTGCCCTCCCTGATCCACCTCCCTAGTCACCCAGTCAAAAAATTCAACGAGGTTGGTCTGACATGACCTCCCCCTGGTGAAACCATGCTGCCTTGGGTCCTGTGGTCCATTGACAGCCAGATGTTCCCACCAATCTCTCCTTCAGTAGTACTTCCATGATCTTCCCCACTACCGAGGTGAGGGCTGACTGGTATGTAGTTCCCTGCTTCCTCTTTGTTCCCACTTTTGTACAAGGGGACTATATCTGCTGTCCTCCAGTCTTTGGGTACCTCCCCTGTTTCCAGTGATCGGCTAAACAGGATAGCCAGAGGTTCAGCCACCACCTCTCTTAGTTCTTTAAGGACCCTGGGGTGCACCCATCTGGCCCCATTGCTTTATCAACTCTTATTACTTCCAGTTCCTTCAGGACCCTTTCGTGTAAAGGGACTTGTGTCCATTCTGCACCATTCTCACCCTTGTACTCCCTTCAGACCCATTACCCTCCTCTTCCTCAGTAAGACTGAGCAGAAATACCTGTTCAGTATGTCAACTTTACTGTTGTCATCCTCCATCGAGCCCCCATCCTCCCCTTCAGTCTCACTATCCCTCCCTTTGTCTTTCTTTTTTCACTTATGTACCTGTAAAGGTTTGTCCCCTCTACCCACTGATTTTGCAATGTGTTTTCTGTCTGAGCTTTGGCTTCCTTACTCACCTCCTGCCTCCTTTGCTTCTCCTGGTACTTCTCCCTATCCCTTCTGCCTGTGTCTTTTGTATTGCCTGAATGCAATCTTTTTGGCTTTCACTTTCTTTGCTACCTCTTTGGAAAATCATAATGGTCTCCTCTTCCTTTTCCTCTTGCTAACCTGTAATACATAATTCTGTTGTTCTTGTAATCCCCATTTAAATACTGCCCACTGTTCCTCAACCCCTGATTCCTGTCCCATTCCCTTAATGCCTCTTTCAAGTATCTCCCCATTTTCCCAAAGTCTCCCCCTAAAATCCAGGATACGTGTTTTTGTGTGGTTTGGTTCTGCTCTTTCTGTGATTTCAAACCACAATGACTGGTGGTCACTGTTTCCCAGGTGCTCCCCACTCTTACCCCCATCCTGTCCCTGTTTGTGAGCACAGGTCCAGTATTGCCTTCTGCCGAGTTGGTTCCATGACCAGTTGCTTGAGGAAGGCACCCTGAAAGGAGTCCAGGATAAATCTGCTCTAGTTGATGCTGCTGCTGGGATGCTCCAGTCACGTCTGGAATATTGAAGTCTCAACCAGTACTACCTCACCCTTGTCTGCCATCCTTTGGATGGCTAGCATCAACTCCCTATCTGTTTCTTCCTCCTGGGCTGGTGGTCTATAGACCACACCTGTGCGGATGGCTGTCCCCATTTTCCTTTCCAGCTTAACCCACAGTATCTCTCCCCCATTTTGTTCCTCCTGGATCTCTGTGGCCCTTATGTCATTTTTCACATAGAGTGCCACTCCTCCTCCCTTCCTGCCTGCTCTGTCTCTTCTGAATATGTTATAGCCAGGTATGGCCATCTCCCAGTCGTGGTTATCATTACACCAGGTTTCAGTGATGGCCACAATGTCCAGGTCTGACTGCACCATGACAGCCTCCAGATCTTCCATCTTGTTGCTAAGGCTCCTGGCATTTGCACACATGGCTTTCCATGATTTGACCTCCCTAGACTGTTTCACTGTTCTACTCCAGCCCCTTCCTTGGTTGTCATTTGTCCCTGGTTCTCCTTGCTGTCTGCCTTCTGCTGAATTTTGCCCCTTTTCTGCTTTTCCACCTCTTGGGCACTAATCTCCTTCTATTGCACAGTGCTTTGCAGATATAGCCACTCCTCTGGTTCACTGGTTCCACTGCTAGCTGTGGGGGGTGAGCAAGTAGGTACCCTCCTTGCTGGCCTGCCACCCCCCTTTGCTAGTTTAAATGCTTGTCAATGTAGCATTTAAACTTATCAGTGAATCAGAAGAAAGGAATAAAGCACAGTGTGACCAAATGTGAATACTCTAACAATCTAGGTATCAAATGTGCATCAAAATAACGAATCACAGTGTGAGCAAATGTGCTCACTCTAAAAATCAATTTAATCAAAATTTATTTGGTAAACCAAAATGTCACACATTAGAAACTAATTACGAAATAAAAACACACCACTTAAAGCCAGGTAATGCAAATTTGCACGTAAATACAGTGGAAAAGGCAACAAAAAAAAAGACAAACCTTGTTAACGCAAGAAAATCTGGGTCAGAGCTGCAGGATTACAATTGAAATTAAAAACTGTATGCCAGGCATCGCGGATACTCATATTTGGTTCTCCTTTCATACTCGGGGACAATGGATCTTACCCACTCATTTAGGTCTCTGTATTTGCATTTCACATCACTTTTCCATGCACCAGATAACAGCTGTTCCAGTTTTAGTTCTGTCTTATGCTGCTCACTCTGCAAGCACTGAATGAACTTCTAGATGGAGGGATGGCATGTTCTGAGGGGGCTATTAAATCCTCTGTGCCAGCCCTCCACTGCATTGTTCATTCTGGAAAGCTGTCTGGTGGTTGCAGCATGGCAGTTCCAGTGTTCCGCAGGAAATGATTCCCTTCTATGTCCTGACCTACCTCTGGGCTGTCCTAACCAGAACCAGGTGTTCTCAAAATAATCCAGGTAGTTCAGGACTGGTAACAAAATGTCTTCATTCCTAGTGAAAAACTCCCATTCATACATTTCTTTGAACATGCTCACAACATCAGCTGGTGGCCCAAAAGCTAAAGAATGCAGCATGCTCAAATTAAGGGAGACATTGGGGTCACTACAGTACTTCTCCTGGATATCAGGATATTTCTGGGTTTTCTACCACACAGTCTGGGAGAAGTGGAAAAAACACCCCCTGACCTCAGTTGCACTGAAAACAGCTGTAAAAGCTTTCCATGCAGCTTTTTCACAATCTCATATAGCACTGATGGGATTTAGGGCAGGACATAAAGCTTTCAACTGACTGAAAACACGAGTATAGGAAGCTGTCCTGTGGGAGCACATTAGCACATATAGCGCTGTAACCACTGTGTCAGATTTAAGCCCATGTACAGTGTATAGTTGGTCAAATAAAGAGGGGCAGCACTTAAATGTTCCATCCATCACCCAGTCCTGCGTCTCCTTTAAAAAAGCTAGGTTTCCCTCAGTGACAAACATTAAGATTCTATCAGCCTCTTTGCCACTATCAAAGATCAAGAAAACCTGCCCAGTACTTATTAGGGTGAACTCAGGTGGGAGCACAAGGTCCTCCACTGTTTTTGGATCCACTGGACAACCACGCTCCACCTGTCTGATACATTGAACAGTGTGCTTTATTAGTCTTACAACTGGTAGGCATCCTGTTACAGACTCGGGAGTTTAGGCTGGGCACTGAGATACAACTTGAGAAGTTGTTTCAACTCCTGTCTGTGCATGCTGTCTTATGTCCAACATCACCCTGTGCACCCCAACATCACCTGCATCTGGTACATGAGTGTGCTCTTTAAATTGAGCAACAACCTCACTACCAACGGTGTGGATTTTAGCAAGACAACTGTACTTGTGTGCATCTGCACAAAACCAGTAAACTTTCTCACCGTTGTCTTTGTCCTTCCTGTAAAGGAAGCCACCATGCAAAACAAGCAGCCATCCTTTTTGACTGGTCATAAATTCCATGGTTATTGAAGCTCTGAATCTAACAGCAGTGTACGATGGGGAACTCCTATAGCTTGATATCAGGTGTGGTCGTTGCCATGGTGAGGAGACATCATGTCTTAATTCCCTTAATTGATCCAGATGCAGAACACAGTTCAATGATATCTGCTTCATATTAATCCAGATGCAGAATGCAGTTTACTGCTACGTGCTTCACATTAATCCAGACACAGAACAAAGAAAAAAACAGAATGTAGAACAGGAGAAAAGTTGGTGTAAGGGCATTGTTGGTTTTGTATGAGACAAAAGCTAACATCAGCGAACAAGGTGAGTGCTCGATTATCAAGTCACTTAAATTGCTATCACGCTAGTATGCGTGTCACCGTAACATACATGGGCTAATATCAGCGCTATTTTGCAATCACCATTTTTAAGATAGCAATTTTATTTTTGCTATATTCACATGGACCCAAATCTGGCACCTGGGACCACATCTGTTGAGGTGGTCATATGTCCCAGTAACTGTAGGAAAACCCATGCTGGTCTGGGTTGTCCAGCTTTGAAAGACTTTGCCAGTTCTGTGAGGCTTACCACCCTCTCCTGAGGGAGGAAGCCTTTCTCCTGTAGTGCATCCAGCTCTTCTCCTATGAAGTTTAGGACCAGCACAGGTTCTCTCTGGGACTTTGAGATGATTATCAGGAACCCCAGAACCTCCAGGGTTGACTGGGTGAGTTGGAGGGAGGCCCTGGCCTCCTGGTACAACCCTCCTGAGACTAACCAGTCATCCAGGCATGGGAAGACCACCACACCTTGCCTTTATAAGTGAGCTACAATCACTGCCAGGCACTTTGTAAACACCCTTGGTGCTGAAGACAGACCCAGGGGGTAGGGCTGCAAACTGACAATGGCAGTTCCCTACCTTGAACCTGCGATACCTTCTGTGTGGAAGGTCTTACAGAGATATGGAAGTAGGTATCCTTCAAATCCAGAGACCCAGCCAATGTCCCTGTTGCAGAAATGGAATCATGGTGGACAGTATTGCCATTTTTAACTTTTCCTTTTTTAAGTGTTTGTTCAGAATTCTTGGATCTGAAATAAGTCGCAACTCTCCTTTCTTCTTGTGGGTGATTAAGTACCTGGAGTAGAGGCTCTTCCCCCACTGGGCAGAGGGAACTCATTCCACTGCCTTGGGCTGCAGCAGATTTTTTGACCTCGAACACCAGCAGGGGTCTTTCTGCTGGGGTATGAGGTGGAAAGGCCCTGTGTGCCTGCAGCTTTGGAAACTTTTGGAACTGCAGGGAGAAGCCCTGGCTTGCTATTTCCAGGACCCACTTCTCCATGATAATATTTTTCCGTGCCTGGACATAGTCAGCCAACTTCCCTCCCACTGGAATTGGCTAGGCGACATGTACAGACTTGTTTGGGGTTCTGTTTGACTTGTGCCTTGGGAACTGAGGTGGCTGCGGCCAGCTTTGCACCCCGCTTACCTCTACCCCTGAAGAAACCCCTTCTGAGGAGGGTAATCATAAGTCATATAAGTGAAGGGGACATAGCCCCTGCCCCTACCTCCCCTTCTAAGGGTTCTATGGGAAATGGAAGCCTTCTCCTTTTCAGTGTTGTTTTTGTAGGTGGTCTTCTATTCATTCACTTTTTCCATGCAGGTCTCAGTTTTTTCGTCAAAATGGAATTCCCCTGACAAGGGAAATCCACTGCTTTAGTCTGAGTGTTCTGGAAGAAGTTAGTAGTCCCGAGCCAGGCAAACCACTGAGAGACACAGCATGAGCCATGACCCGTGAAGTGGTGTCATTGATATCTACAGCCATGAGAAACTGGTACTTAGTCGCATCCAAATCACCAGTAGCCTTTTCGTTCAAGGACACTACTGAGATCCAGAGGGCCTTCTAGTACTGAGCTGCATAGACCATATAGACTATCTGTCTAAGCAAAATAGAGGCTGTGGTGTACTTTTTTACCCATGCTATACACTTTCCTGGAATCCCTCCCTGAGGGTTGAGAGGAAAGTGGGACCTTAGCGGTGTCACAGGCAGAGGTTTTAACCACTCCTTCATGGCCAGGGTGAGTGTAAAGGTACTTGGCATCCTGCTCATCCATTTGGTATTTCTTTTCTGTTCTCTTGTCAATACCAGCTGCCAAAGTGGGGGCCACTAACATTTTTAAAGTGGCTTTCCTCAAAGACTTGTGTATGGACAGGAACACCCTCTTTGTGGGAGTTAGGCCCATCATGTCCAAAAATTCCACCTCATCCTCATCCTCTGCCATCTCCTAAGGAAAGAGATTGAGGTTGCTTGCCATTTGCCTCACAGAGGAATAGT
Organism: Neoceratodus forsteri; assembly: GCA_016271365.2. Lineage (NCBI taxonomy): Eukaryota > Metazoa > Chordata > Ceratodontiformes > Ceratodontidae > Neoceratodus > Neoceratodus forsteri. The sequence goes on from CM028131.1 coordinate 628,127,912, forward strand.
GTGAGGAGAACTCCTCTAAGGCCCTAGGAGGGAAACCGAATGCCTGAACTGGTGAGGCATCAGGCTTTATGGGTTCATTCTCCTCCTCCACCTCTTCGTAAAACATATTGGCCTCCTCCACCGCAGGCCTTGCTGTAGGTTGTTGAGCCTGAGGAGGGGGAGCTTGCATGGCCACTAAGGTTCCCATAGTTTGGAAAGCTTGAAAGAATTGCCATGCCCAAGCCATATCCTCAGCCAACGGCATTCTGTTTCTGTCCACTGGTGTCTCCCTTGCTTCTTCAGCTAGAGGAGCAGTGACATGTTTTTCTTTCTGCTTTTTCATGGCAGGCAGCCAGGCACTGGTTTTGATGCCCTGAGCAGATCTTTTTGTTTTGGTAGACTTGGGGGGTCTCCTTGTCTGACACCCTGACCTCTAAGTCTCCTTTAGCAGCTTTGTCCTTCTGCTCTCCTGAGAGCCAGGTTGTGAAGAGGAGGCAAACTATGAGGCTATAATTTCCTCACATTTTTTGACCCTCTTTTTGATGTTTTGAGGCAAAAACTGCTGCAAAGCTCATAGCTGGAAAAATTGTGATCAGGACCCAAACATGAAAAACACAGCTCATGCCAGTCTGCCCTAGCCAGGAGTTTAAAGCACCTGATACAGTTTTTAAAACCAGTGGGTCCTGTCCTTTTCTTCGGCTTGTCAGACATGCCAATCAGTGATAGCCCAGAAGAAAAAATAGGTGCGGCTCCTAAAGTTAGTGGTTTGCTTCTCACCAAAATATGGGAATCCTGACTGAACTTTCTTTTCCCTCTTTTTTTTTTTTGTTAATATAAAGATGCCCAGTGCTATCAGTTCAGTTCCCACAGGGAACCAGGACAAGAATAAAAAAGAAAATTGTCAAGCAGTGATCAAGGAGATTGGTACCACTGAAAAACAAAAGCAACTAAAAAAAAAGTTTAAAAGGGGGGTTTAAAAATTGTGGTTCCGTAAATCAGGAACCATATTTAAATCAATGATTCTCAGTTCCCTGAAACTGAGAGGAAACCAAGAAAACATACAAACCATCCTTTGGATGAGACATTAAACCAAGGTCTCTTCTGCTTATCTCTGTCCAGGCGGAAGCTAAGGATCCCATAGCACTTACTGTAAGAAAAGAGAATTTTCTTAAGTAACAATGCCAGCATTTTCCATGTCAATAAAACAGGTTCATGTAAGCACCCCGAAGATGCACTTGGAAATGTGCTGTCTTGGCACAATGTGTCTTTCCTGGTCAAAAATGACAAATAAGTGGTCTGGCTGTTGGCCCTTGCTGAAGACTTGACTTTAGAAGCAGACACAGGAGCTGGTCAGGTGATGCAAGGAAGGCTGGGAGGTGCTGCTGCCTGGCAACTCTACCATCCTGGGATGGTAGGTGCTGGGTTCTACTGGGGAACTTGGCTACACCAATAAAGGATGTCTGGGTGTACACAAGCCAACAGTAAGCACTATAGACACCATGGGAAAAGGAAGGTATGAGGGAAAAAAGTGGAGTAAAAACCATGGTGTCATCAGGCAGCGGCCAGTGGAGCTTGACTCATGCACCATGGAGCCCCACCAGTGAGACTGGTATGGCTAACAGAGGACAGGGCTGGGAACTCCACCATGGGGGTAAGCCCCCAGGTCTGAGGAAGAAGCAGATGACACTGGAGGAGACAAAGCTGTATGAAAAAAAAATACCATTACAAATATAGAAATATATCCACCATGGCAGGTCTGCCAAGGGACCAGGAGCCCTTTCAGAAAAGAACTAACACTAGCAACACTACTTTACTCTAATATGGGTTCAGTCATGAACAACCCATGAACTAAAATTAACTTACAAATCTGGCACAAAGTTCTGGCCCTCAAAATCCATACGATACTTTTGGATCTCTCCACATGCACCTCTCCATTAGAGTCTGTAATAGCCAAAATTTCTTAAGGATCTTCATTCAAGAAATGAGATACTCAGGGATAGTAATTAAGGACATAACAATCTCAACCCTGTCATTTAATCCTTTTAGCTTCTAATATTGGCTGCACACCAGTAACACTACTACAACATTTAAGAAAATGAACAAGAAATGTGATTACCTCTCAGTGAATGAGACAGGGCTGAGCTTGCTGTGTTTTTAATTCCTAAATGATTAGGCGAGGTGTGGCCATCTGCTATTTAGCATTTTCCCACTGGCCACCTGTGAGCCTCTTTTGGGACAGTACTCTGTTTAAATGCATAGTGGTTTCTACATAAAATTTATAGCGAAAGTAGTGGTATCAGAGCTCTTATTGGCGTGTTATAATTAAAAGAGTAGGTACTGGACTTAAGAGAGTCATCTTGACATCAGTAGTCAGGCTTATCACAACTGAGCTGAACTGTGAGACCAATATCCCATTTTAAAATCATGGAATGAAAAAAAAAAGTGATAATTTGCAGGCTTCTTTGAGCAGCATTCTGGTGGGGTTACTGCATACCCAGAAGATACACACAGTCAGTGATCTGTTTGACCAAGGGCTATTCACTCCTTCCTTTTCTGAGAAAAATATGGTTACCTAATTCACATTATCTCAGACACCTGCACGTCAGGCATTATCTAACCAGTACTCCTAATCCTAACTATGTAGAGCAGGCAGGGGAAGAGTTCCTGTGTTTGTGTGTGTGTGTGTACTAAATTTGTTTCAGCCCTCTATGCCAGGCTACACAGGAACCCAGAGACAGCTCTTGGCTCTTTAAGTTGAAAGTGGGATGGCATCCATGGGACGCCTCTTATAAACTTATAGCGGCATCAAGCCATCATGTACTGTACCCAAGCAATAAGTTACTCAAAATGAGGCTGCAACTACAGTATCTCAGTGTAAAATATTGTACTGAACTAGCCTCATGCTGCCTAGCATACACAAAGTTGACCCTGAATGTTCTTCTGCATGCGGGAGCTGGAGATGCTCCTGTTTGAGGGCTACTTTACACACTTGTCTAATATCTTCCCAAGATGCAGGAATTCTGGGGGCTTGTTTGCAAAGAGCTAGATTCTTTTGGAGGCCTGCATCTAGAACTGACCCCAGAGTATATTTTATTGGACATCACACTGGAGAAACTAAACCTCCCTGATGGATCTGGCCTTTATCACAGCTATATAATGCATAGAATAGCAGTGGATAAGCAAAGACCCTCCTGCATTGCAGTACTGTCAGCAAGAATACAATACTATAGGTATATGTCCCTGAAAAAAAGTTTTCTGCCCAGAATAAATTGAACTATTTTTATGCCAGGTGGAAGGATTAATGTATGTAGAGTACAGTACTATGAGTACAGCTACATGAGATCCAAAGTTGTGTATATATATATATATATATATATATATATATATATACAGAATGGGTTAATTGACAAGGTAGCTACTATTGAGATCCAGTGCTTATAGGAAAAAATATAGGATGACTTATTAAAGCATTCTTATACATATGAAGAGTAGGTTAAGAATATCAGTTATCAATAACCAGCAATAGGTATGAAAATATAATTCAATGATCTGACATCTATTTAATAATGGCTATATTGCTTTGTGTTGCAATACATTATTTAATTGCACTGTTTTATTGGTTGTAAGTGTAATAATGATAACCCTAATAAAAAGAGTATTAAAAAACAGAAGGCTCATGTGACAGAATAGGGAATACTTCTCTTTCTGACAGACAAGATACTAATAGGCACTGATCAGCATACTGTTCGTTTTCTCAAGGCAGTATCTTTTGCCAGCCCAGCTGTCAGAACTGTGAGATGTAAAATCATCACAACTATGCACATTGAAGCCTGGAGTCAAAGGGAGATCTGTGGATGGCTCAAAGAGAAGAACCGTAGCATAAAATGGGAATAAGTCACAACCGGCATCTATGGCTTCTACACTGGCATAAACACTTTGTGGCAAGATAGTGCAGTATGTGTGAAACAATAATGTACACCTATTGCATATTCATCAGTCTTTCAACCAATTAAAAAATTCCAGTTTTAGAGTCTATAATCAATAACAACTGAGGCTAAATTCTCCACTGGGAATGCTAAGGGCATAAAGCTTCTGTCTTTCTTTTGTAAATGTGATTGTAAAAAACAAAACAAAAAACAGTTTACAAAATAATACTTTGGAAGTGAAAATTAGTATACTTTTTTCCTAATTTCTTTCTCCTTTCTCCAGGCTGGCTCCCCCAGTGGCTCCCCAGCCCCATCAACCGCCATTTCTGGGACTTACCTGGGGGGGCACTTATTTCTCCATAGCTTGCCCCCTCTGGTGGGGTGTTTGGAGGCACCCCAAGCCCCCTCCAGATGCCTTGCTCATTTAGGTAGGTCCTGTGCCCAGTTGGCAAAGTGGGGTCTGTGGAGAACCATGGACATCATCCTGCTATAGCGGTGGCATTTCCTTCCTTTCTCCCTGACCCTTGGATGCTCCATGGAGGTGATAGCTTGATGTGTGCACGTTGCACATGCAGACATCTTCCATTGGGAATGTCCCCTCCCAGTGCATGGCTCTTACCTGCCTCACCAGCTGTGATCACTTCGTGGTGATATTGCAGCGGCACATGCTGTCCTCCCTTCCTGGAGGAGGTGAGCATCCTTTGGGATACTCAGTCCTCCTCCCAAGTGACCAGGTCCGCTTCCAAACCTGGGTCATCGGCATGGTAGCAGGTGACTTGTTCCTAATTTGTATCAGTTTTGCTGTACATTATAGACAGTAGAAGTCCCCAAGCTCTGTTATTGCATTCACAGTAAACTGTGTTACAGCAAGTCATGCTGGGGAAATGTTTTTTTTCACATACACAATGATTTGTACAGTAGTTATGATTAATACATAAATATGATTAATCTGTAATAATATTGATACATATACACGAGGAAAGGAAGTGCATTTGGTTTTATACAGTGCCATAAATACAGCCTATATTCAAAAGAGCTTTACAATTCATGAACAGTCGGCAGCAGCCATTAGCAGTAGACAGTTTTAAATGGCTTTGAGAGAAACAAAGGAAAGCACAGAGAAAACAAGTTCTGGCAGAGCCACTACAACTGTGAATGCATTAACTAGATAAGGGTGTTTCATGGGCTTAAACATAAACAATTATTTATTTATTTATGTAAAAAAGATCAGATTTACAAACCTTTGAGTCAGAGACTCATTTACAAAGGCACCTTGTAGAAAGTAATACAAAGACAGCACAGTTAACAAGTCCAAAAACAATGCCTGGAGAGCAGACAGTCATAACAATCATTCACTGGAGATACATGCGTAGCAGTAGATAAACAGATTACATAGTTTAGGCACACAAGCACCACATCAAGAAGACCAAAGCAGTTCAAACAATATACAATAGCTAAAGCAAATAGACATCAGGAGTCATAGAGAAGCTCAGAGTGTTCACATGAAGGCTGTTGCATACACTAACTGAATCAAAGTATAGTACACTGAGAAAGGGCATATTTAAGCAATAAGACATGACAGGGTGTGTGTTATCATGTAATAACGTCACTCCTGGGATGGGTTGAAGCACGAGGTGAAGCCGAGTATTTATTTGCATGTATTTATTTGATCCACTGGATCAGCAATATTCACACAAGCTGTGCCCAGTGCAGATTTTACAGCACTGGTCTTGGTCTGGTGATCTGGGTTTTATCCATACCACACTGCATATGGCTTAGTGATATAATGTACAGATGGCTGCAGAGTCTAACCCATTGAAGGTTGAAGTTTCAGAAAACCATTATGCTACAAATGTCAAGACTCACCCCCCCCCGTCACAATTAATCCTCTACCAAAGTCATGCTTAAATACGGGTGCCTCTACATCCACGCCACTAAGCTTTTAATGCCAACATGCTTCTTCTGCTGCTGTGAGTTAAACTCTTTATTTAAAAACATTTTGTTGAGAAATTTTTGTTTTAGTATATCCATGGTCAGGAAAAATGAATTTGTAAGAGAAACCATAATCCCCCATTTATCAGTTCATTGAATCACAATACAGCATGTTATGAATTTTTCAGATTCTGTGTGTAACCTACAGTAAGTCAAACAGAAATTAGACACAAATGCCTACCTATTTGCAAGTGAAGCAAATGTGGTTATTATCATTCAGTTGTAAACACCTATAGTCACAGCCAGAATTTACATTGCTAGACTCTTGGTAAGTATGACAAGTTTCGTAAATACTGGTACCATATCCAGCTGTGTTCTGTTTGGTGTGTGTGTGTGTGTTTGTGTGTGTATGTGTTTAAACATGTAACTTTCTATAGTATATTGTATAGCACTGTGAATCCTGGCTGCAGTGTTTTTTCTCTGCTGTGGCTAAGCAAGACACTGTAACAAGACACTGGCCTGCTGTAGGGGCTATTAGAAATCAAACCAAAGGGTACACTGTGAAGACTAACTTGGAGAAGATGCAATAAAACAAACTTGAATGAGAGCCCCCAGACATCATGAAACACCCAGGGAAAATTTGAAAAACTCCTCTAAAAGCCTAGGCAGAACAAAACACTGGATTGAAGTGAGAACTCAAAACTGGTAGTAATACATATATTCCTGATTTTAACATGCAGTTTTCCTTTAAGAAGATTCAGTATAATGTAAATAGTAGCCCAGAACTGCCTGCCTGAGAATGAAGTTGAAGTTATTTGGAAAAAGGGAAGGCTAGGTGTCTTGCTAGCCAATGTCCTGTAAAGTAACACTGACTGCTCTTAGGATGGTAGTGTCAAATGCTGTGAGGTGCCATGGGGAACTTGTTATGCAGAAAGTTCCAAGAAGTGTTTAACCCATACTATTTCTGTGGTGTCTGTACTAGCCATTTGTGCAAGTCAACTCCACTTCTCAGACTTAAAAGAAAAATACACTTCATCACAGACTGAGTTTACCAAGCACTGTGCCCATGATTAAAAATTTGAACCCCATCACCCCAAAAATGTGCCCTCACATGAACATGCATGATTTATCTGTAAAGACAATTAAAAAATGTATTTCTAAATACATTAGTAACACCAATGCTTTCAAGATTTTGAAACTACTAAAAAGACAAACTATGTATATAGATAGATAGAATGTGGTAAACAAATATTGTTAATCCCAAAAGCTGAACTTTGTTTTAGTATGTAAATGTTTAAGAAATATCTGAAAGCTGTCTATTTTCCTAAGTTTTTAAGACACTTCTTAGTCTTTCCTTTTGAGACACCAGGTGACTCTGATAATCATTTGTTCCAAGGGTTTTTAAGTCAGTTTGAAGGCATTTTAAGTATCTTCTGTTCTAATCCTTAACAAAATGCAGGGACTCCATAGACTTCTGTTCCTTGGTTCACATCCCAAACATGTGTCTTCTTTCAGGATGATAGATCCACCTCATGCCCCTCCCACATGAATAAAAAAAAAGGTGTGATGGACCTTTTGGAGCTTCTTGGGTGGAGGTTGGGTGGCCCTTACCTCCCCCAAATAAACAATGCTGCCTCCCACTACTCAGGTTCCAGTACCCTGCAACCATTGACTAGCATGAAAGCGTATTTATTTGAGGGCGGAAAACATTTCTTGGAGGAGGGTAAGCGCAAGGAGACTATTTACACCTTCACTCAGTTCCACAGACAGAAAACATGACATCACTCCTTTTGTACATGTAGTACTCCTGTAGGCTCTGCCCACAGTCATAAAAAAAATTAGAATAAGGCATAGAGGAGTGGTGTGTAATGAAGTGTTTTTACACACTGGAAGTGTGTGATGCTTCATAAACACAAGAATAATAAAGCTTGAGTGGTTTATATTGGCATCTCACATAAGTGTCTGTGCACACCAGAAACAGAGTTACAACACTACTCCTCATGTTTTATTTGTTTATGCTTTCTAAACAATGTGTTTTAGAAGCTGCAAGCTGTTGTGTCTTGAAGAAAGGAAAGCTTTTTTGTCAGTTGACTGTGTGTGCTTTCCATTAAAACCCTCATTATACTGCGGTGTGTATTATGGATAATTCTAATACAGGATTTCAAATTGTAATCTCCCTTCCCAGTTGCTGTATTGTATAGGAGATTAAGCATAAGGAGGTTAAATGAGTAAGTGACAGTGGTGTGGGTCATACTAGAGTCTCCAGGTTTACAACTCTGCACTCTGACCATTAGGCTGCTCTTCCTCCTCCTTGGCATGTGGGTTGACATTTTTTAATTTACACAGAGATACACTTACTAAATGTGTCTTACAAGGATTATCATATCTTTGTTTATGTCTAAAACAACAGTAATGCATCTCTATATGTTTATGGTTACAGCATCACCCCCAACAGATTCCCATGTGGAACATTTGTTGTTGCAGGTTACACGGCCTTTTTAGAGAAAACATAAACCTTGCTTCTTTTGATATTTTTTAATGTAATAAGAAAGTTGAGCAGGTGTGAAGTCTGTTTACTAACCCTAGTTTATTGTTTCATGTGTTTGTTTAAATGTTTACAATACTTGAGCTCCCTTATTAATACTGCCTCCCCCCAGTATTCATTTTTTAATTACTTACTGGTTTTGGAACCCAGAGATATTAGTTAATTCAAGGATGGCACAGAGGCAGTAGAGGATGGGTCCGTAAGTACAAGGAATGGGGACACAGAATTGCTGTGGGTATAGCTCATGACAGCATCAATTAAGAAGTTGCACATGGACCAGCCCAGTGGTTTTGAGGGCTAAGGCACCTGTACCACACTGACAACCTGGATTCAGGAACAAATCATGGTCACTTGAGCCAGCCATGGTAAGGAGGATTGAGCAGTCACAGACAGCTCTCTTCCTTCAGAGAATGGAAACAGAGTGTACTGTTGCTTGGCTGTCACCTAGCAGAGGTTAGGTAGTGCAGCCTGGTTGCAAATCTCATCAGCTGGGCATAGGTGTTGAGGGGTGCATAATCTTAACTCTGTATGTCCGTGCCATTGCTTGCATGCTGGCTCTGGGCTAGGGAGTGGATCAGGAGGAAAAATCCTTCACTGATGATGCCAGCAACTCCATAGGCTCTGCACCACCCATCAAGGCACCCACTAACCCATAGAGATAAGCAAATAGATGAGGTAAGTCCGGGGCAGGTGATGAGGCTGGGTTCACTAGCACAATGGTCCCAATGGAGAGGGATAGGAGGACAAATACAGGATGGAAAAAAGTTGCACATTGGGATCTATAGACCACTGGGACAGGAGAGGAGGGTGATGGGGAACTAGGGGCCTGAAATAGAGAAGGGGTCACAAGGGGGGGGAGGTGGTGGTGGTGGGGGATTTCTATTTCCCAGACATAGACTGACGCATTCCAGGAGCTAACAGCACTAGAAGCCAGGTCCTGCTAGATACATTACAAGACTACCTGCTGGTGTAACTGGTCAGGGTACCCACAAAGCAAGCTGCAATTCTCAATGTGATGCTCACCAAACTTGGAAATGGTAGGTTGAGTGGGGGTTGAAGAACCACTGGGGTCCAGTGGCAGTAACATTATATGATTTGAACTGGCCCTGGGTATCCATATTCCTGCATGAAAGGCTGAGGTTCTGGATCTCAGATGTGCAGGCTTTGACTAGATGCCAGAATTCCTCCCAGAGAAGTTTGGGTGGGTGGGCAGAATTAGGGAGGAGGAGGAAAGTTGGAGAGTAATTAAAGGGGAGGTCTCGAGGCAGCTAAGTCATGCTTGACAACAGTTACCAAGGGAAACAAGCATAAGGCACTAATCTGGTTCTCTAAGAAGGTCAGGCAGGCAGTGAGGACCAAAAAAAAGGTCCTTCATCAGACACAAACAGAAACAGCGGGATGGGGAATTGTAAAAATTCCAAGTAAAGATTAGAAAGGCTAAGAAAGCAGACAGGAACACAAAAGCCAGCAAGGCTGTATATTGTGGAGGGGGTCACGGAAGCATAAAAACAGTTTCATATTTGCTTTGCAGACCTCTTACCCAAACCTCACACTCAGAGTCTCTTATACCATAAGGGACACGTGCAGAAGCCCTATTATAGTAAGCTTCATACCAAGGTATTTAGGAGCCAATTGGGCGGTAAGCCCATTAGAGCACTCCTGTCACCCATAGTACTGCACAGTGCTACCATCCAGTATATATTTGTCCAACCACCACTTAAACTGTTGCTTATTACTTATGATCACCTCTTCTGGTAATCCATTCCAGGGGGACACCACTCTCTTCATAAAAAGGCCCTTCTCTTATTTATATTACATTTTCTAGGTTGTAGCTGCAGTGTGTGTCCCCTGGTGCATACAGTGTTATTTCTGAATTCTAATTGTAGTTCCTTTAGTAAGTATGCATCTTGCATAATGTCATAGCACAGCAGGAGGTCCCCCCCTTATCCTTCTTGTCTCCAAGGACATAAGGTTCAAGTCCTGTAGTCTTTCCCCGTATGTTTTATCCTTTAAATCATATATCATCTTTGTAGCCCACCTCTGCACTCCTCCAGCCTGTCCACACCTACCTAAAACATAATTCCCACCACTAACCTTCCAAACCTGCAGCAGCGTAAACTGGAGATAATTAGAAGTAAGGCAGGTTAAGACTACATTAAACAAAAATTGAACCTTTTTTATTCTAAGTGTATGCCCCTCCAGCACCACTGCCTCAACTTTTCCCTGGGGTCCCTAGGTGCTATTAACTTATAATACATGCATAGATACATACATAAATAAGTACATACATACATACATACATACATCAGTATCCTAATTCCAAAAAGAGTTCAGCAGACAGATCCTCTCAGGCTTAGCAGATTGGCACAGTCTACCAGTCTCCTCTTTGACAGACTTCTAACCTTCCCATTTTTCAAAGGATGCTGCTGGAGTGGCTAAAAGATTAATGTAGATATCATCCCACATGAACCCTCCTTCTTTCCCATCCCACCCATTTTAGTATTATATTATGGATATATTAAAAATATTTTACCAGGTAAGCATACAGAGATAAGCAGTAGTCTAATTTACAGATGTGACCTGGGGAGAAGGGAAGAGGCTGGGGAGGGGGCACCCACTGGTACATAAGAGACAGTTTGAAGTTTGAAGTTTATTGTTCTAGGAATTAATACTTTTGAGCCAAGGCTCTTTTACAAAGGTTCCACATCATTAAGTACAAAAACATAGTAGACAGTGTTACAAACAATCAGTAAGCCGTTTAACAAGGCCACAACTTAAACAGTAACATTTATGTACAGAAAAGAAAAAGGAACTCAGAGGCAGTGTCAAGGGCAAGGAATAAGGATTGGAGAGCTTGAGAGAGAAGAGAGGAGAAATAAAGTTTAGGAGCAGACAGAACCAGGTTAGTGGTACTCAGGTTGTCTTTGTCAAAGAGAGACCATGGTGGTTGAGTGAAACAAATGTAAGTGCACTCAGTGGGATGAGACTTTAGTCAAAGCAGTCACAGGAGCTGGAGGCTGTGAGGTGAGCGTAAAGTATAGATTTGAAAGCTCCCAATGTCGTGGAGGATAGGGAGGGCAGGTTAAGGGCATTGTACCAGGTAGGGGCACGGTATGTAAAAGACCTTTGTCCCTGAGCAGTCCGGCATCTAGGGACAAGGAAACGTTGGTGGTCAGATCTTCTGGCAATGCGAGTGCCATTGTTCAGGCAGAGCAGGTCCCGGATACATGGAGGAGTGAGTCCCAAGGTTGATTTTTTTGCCATCACGCAGGTGAGATACATGAGGCGATTGGAAAGATGCAACCAACCAGTTTCCGTGTAGAGGTCACAAGTGTGGGTCCGTCTCTGTTCTAGAGTGAGGAGTCAACAGGTTTTGTTTAGTGCTGTTGAGATGTGCTTTAGTGCAGTGGTAGTAGCTGAGCCATAGACAATTAGACCATAGTCTATGATTGAGATGATGGAGCTTTGTACAGCAATCCTCAAGGCAGCTTGTTGAAAATTGACAGTTCCGCACAAAATTCCAACGCTGGTGCACTGTTTTGCAGTGTTATTGATATGGGTCAAAAAAGTAAGACATTCGTCAAAAGTGATACCAAGGTATTTGAAGGTGTTCACTTGTCCTAGTGTATTTCAAGAGAAGTTTTATGACGAGTGGAGTATGCCTATTTCTGTTTTGATGACTGGCAAAAGCATGACTTTGTTTTTTTCTATTTAGGACCAGTTTGTGCTCAAGGAACCACTTTTCAACACATGAGAAAGCAAGCTGCAAGCTCTGTTGTAGTGGATTTGGATCCTTATGGGAGGAGAGAATTGCAGCGTCATCGGCATAGAGTATTAATTTTTCAGGGCAGGATTTGGGAAGCAAGTTTAGAAATAGGCTGAAGAGGAGACGACCTAAAATTGAGCCCTGGGGGACATCAGAGAGGACCGGTTTGGAGTCAGAGAGAACCTCAGAGATTTTTAATGTTTGAGAACGTTGTGCCAGGTAACCTTTTACCCAGGCTCCAGGTCCCTCAGTTAGCCCAAAGTTGAGCAGAAGAGAGATTAGAAGGCTATGGTGAACAGTGTCAAAGGCCTTTGTGAGGTCTATGAAAACAGCTCCAATTAAATAACCCTTATCCAAGGCTTTGTGAGTTTCACTAGGGAAATCAAGTAGGGCCGTCGACATACTGTGTCCTTTCCAATCCGTGTTGCTGAATGCAGAGTAGATCATACTTTTGCAGGTAGTCTGATTGTTGATCCGCCACGATCGCTCAAGAGCTTTGGAGAGGGTGGAAGTATAGATATGGGCCGATAGTTCCTGGTGGATTTGTCGCCTTTATGCACTGGTGTGACTATAGTGGCCTTCCAGGTGTTGGGAAATTGACTGTGGCACAGGGAGAGGTTGAGAATTTTGGTGAGGGGTGGATCACTTCTTCCAAGGTGAGGGACAGAAGTTTTAGATCAATGGTGTCACTGCTATTTCTAGATTTAGAGCAGGCCTTTTTATGTATCTGTAGGCTTCATATGTCTTAACTATTTTAAAGTGAAATAGCGGTTTGTCTGGCGAAGTGGTTTGGGATACGAGTTTTGGAACTGACAAGTCCTGGAAGAAGTCTGGTGAGAGGACACCACTGAGGTCAGTGAAGGTTTTATTTAGGGCATCGGCCATAGTCTTAGGGTCATGGGTAGTGGAGCCATCAACGTTCATTGCCGTGGGAGAGGATTTAGAATGTTTGCCCGTAATATTACGTATATTGTCCCAGAAGGATCACCCGTCACCCCAGGTGGTTTCTAGAGCATTCTTGAAATAGGAGCTCTTCATTTGCCTGATTTGTGAAGTGCATAGGTTGCGTGCCTGTTTATAGTTAAGTGAGTCTGTTATGGAGCCTATGGCCCTGGCTATAGCCCAAAGATGGTCACGTGCTTTAAGCTGAGCCAGTAGTTTGGCTGTTAGCCAGGGATTAGAGAGGGCTTTGATTTTACGTTTTTTGAAAGGTGCGTAGGTGTCACAGGCAGTGTTGAAAGTTTTAATGAAGAAGTCTAGGCGGCGCCCACATCCAGCGTATTGTAGATAGGGATCAGTCTTGTTGTAGGAGGCAGGTCTTTAGCTTAGAAGGTTTCCATGCAGTAGCATTCGACTTAGGATGGCTTTAGGAGGTGGTTTGTGAATTTATTTGTCCAGATACAGATCACAGGGAGTGGTCACTGAGGGAGTCGGAGAGAACAGTGGTGTTTTTATCCGGTCCGGACGATTAGTAAGAATCCAGTCAATGAGAGTGCTGGTTCCAGTCTTGTAGTTTTTTCTAGTAGGGGAGTTGACCATCTGTGTTAGGTTGGTTGCTAGGATAGTATCCCTGCTGGGTCCGATATCTGAGGCAAGCCAATTTATATTGAAATCACTGAGAAGGAGGAGCTCAGAGTCAGGCGGTTGTAATCTTGCAAATTCAAGGATAGACTGGAGCCCAGCTCGTGGGTCTTTAGGGGGGATATAGACTGCAGCCACGGTAAGCGCTTTGTTATGGGCACCAAGAAGAAGCTTGACAGGGAGAAGTTGTACTAGGGTGTTTTCTGGGGAGAAACTGGCAAGATGGCACAAGAGGTAGTCCTTTATATAGATAACACATCCGCCCCCGTTTCTTTTAACCCGGTCAAGTCTGAAGAGGTTGTAGCCTTGGAGCAAGATTGCATGATCTGGAGTGCTAGGTGTTAGCCAGGTCTCAACAATTAAAGTATGTCAGGATTATGTTGTCTAATAAAGGCTTGAAGAGATGCCAGCTTAGGAAGGAGGCTGCAGATATTTAGGGTAACAATGGATAGCCTGTTTTCAGTTTTTGCAGGCTTTATCTTAATGTTTGAGCCAGGGCCAGGGTTTGGGTGGATCCCACCAGACATGAGAAGTAGTAGGAGCAGCAGTTTGAGGGATATCTCCCGTAGCTCATACCATGTAACGTCTTTCCTCTGCATGCTGCAGGTTTGGATACAGTGCATTCGCCTAGGGTCCCAACAAAGGAGGGCTGCTAACGACAGGTGCTCAAATATGATTTTTCCAGCCAGGGTGGTCGTTTGCACCCATTCCTTAGTAATGGGGTGCCTCAGATAGAAATAAAGGGTATTTGCCATGGTTCCATAATGGAGGTAGGATGTCAAGATGCTTACAGTGGGGGGGTTGCGTGGGGTAGGAGGAGAGAGGAAGTTGACACAGTGGATAACAAATGGAGAGAGATAGAAAAGACAGGAGGAGGTTTACATGGGTAAACCCAAGGCTCACACATGAGCAGGGACAGATCAATTTCAATGGTGTGCCTCCAGGGGGAGGATTTGCCCCATTGCCAAATGATGTAAAATAATCAAATCCACAGGAAAATGACCAGTAAACTGTTTGATCTACGGTAACAAGACAAAGGATGTGTTAAATTCCTGGAACACTGGCCTGGGGCATATGCAGGAAGTTAAAACCCTTTGTCAGTGTTTTCCTTTGTTTAAATAGTTGTGAATGGTTCTCAAAGACATGCACCCTTTAGCAACAAGGTAGACGAAATGTGGATTCAGTTTGCACTTCCCAGGTCAGAGCTTGTAGAATTTCTTAGCTGTACTTACTTTGATTGTGATGACTTCCAAAAAAGTTGATTTATAATGAGAATCCCAATATCTGCTGGTGATGTTTTCCAGTTTCTTAGTCCAGGAAACTTTCATAGATCATATATCCAAGAATGGTCTATTTCCTCCAAGCCAAAACACATGAAAATCCACAAAACGAAACTATTGACAGAGACAAACACAAACACCCAGCCACACAGCCCAAGTAGTGCAGTAATGCACTAAATTGTAAACTGCCTTCAAAAGTGGTCACAAGAGTATATTGTACAGTAGAGATGATGGAAGGGACAAGTTGTCAGGAGTAATCATTCTTCTTAGTAGTAATCTCAGCTATTACAAGATACAGAAACACACTAAGCTGGCAGAGATTCCAGCAGATATATACTTATTGTACAGAGTGGATTGCAGTCGATCCTAACGATCATAATCTCCAGGAACCGTGTACTGTTGGAGGGAAGTACATTTTGTCAGGACAAGATCACTAGGGAGTTTACAAAACCTGTGATAACCTGGGACATGAGAGACAATGTGCTGGCACAACTCAATCAGAGGAGTACAATGGTACCAAAAATATGCAACTGCAGGAGCAAGCCATGTTAAAGTGCAGTTGTAGGTTCTTTTGGCAGAAGTAAGGTGCTATAATGAAATGCTGGATGGGAGAGTGTCCCATATTTGTGGCAGCCTGCAACTGAACGTGAGTTGGTCTGAGTTTCTTTCACAGATTTTACAGATTAAGTAGTTACTGATTTATATGAAATATGAACAGTTATCATTCCCCTAAGCTCTCCATTATGCCTTTGCATATAATGGGGCCATCCTTACTGCATATGGCTATCATCCCCATTTCTGCTCTCTGAGTACTTGTCCTGCGCTGTTGTCATAAACCAGGGTTTTAAATAATTGATTAGCAGTTTTTTTCTTGGGACTATACTAACTGTACATAAAGTATTTATACAGATTTTCTAGAAGTGCTCTGTTTGTTAAACACAGTGAGGCAAGAGCTATGCATTTTCACAAAGATTTAGCACTTTTATGAGCAAAACGCTAATCAATTTTTAGAGTTAAATAAATCCCTGTAAACATTGCTGTACAAATAATAACTTGTATTTGTGTGTCCTTATGGAACTAGCACTTGTGTATTCTTGTTGACTGCACTACAAAGTAAGAACAGTTCCAAATATTTGCTGGCAATGTGCAGTTCCCTTGTTGCTGGCCACACAGCTCCACCAACAATGCCACTCTACAAGCCTAGTTTGCAGATTTCATCCACAGCTTGGAGCCACCTTTAGCCATGTTTACACAACCCATGCACTGTGATGTCTGCGGCGCTTTAATTTATGTCAACTACCAGAGACAATTGAATCTTCTGCCTACATGGCCCATCTCGGTGCAGATTCAAGCTGCTCTGGAGAAGGGCCATAAATACATTGGAGGTAATGTAGGGAGGCACCAAAGGATAAGACTGGATCAGAGCGAGTGGTGTAGCCAGTCTGCATGGCTGCGTACACTGCTTGCTCTGACCAGCATCCCCAGGACTGCAGTGTTAAACAGCTTGAGCAGGGGTGACTTACCACAATTTTAGTGAGTGTCCACATGGCTGCATGTGCACTGGAGCAGCCCGAACATTCAGGTTGCTTCAGTGCAAAAGTGACTGTGTAAATGGCCCTTTTACCTGTGAGTGCAAGACCAATAAGAGATACAGTATATAGGAGTAAGTCCACATACAAGTATGCAAAACAGCATTACTGAAGAGTCCTTGGTTAGCTCCAGTCTCTTACATTCCAGAGGGGTTAAATTATACCCTCTAAAGGGTTTATACAATAAACAAATAGCATATTATCACAAGCCACTCCAGCCAGTGGACTGGGAACTGATTACACGCATTAAATTCTTCACCACATCAAAGGGATAAACTGACTACCTTTCTGAAAGCAACAAATACTGTACCTACCTATAAAACATAATTCCCACCACTAACCTTCCAAACCTGCAGTGTAAACTGGAGATAATTAGAAGTAAGGCAGGTTAAGACTACAATAAAATGAAAATGTCATCTTTTTATTCTATGTGTAACCCCTCCAGCACCACTGCCTCGACTTTCCCTGGGGTCCCTAGGTGCTTGGCTTCACCGAGTCTGTCCCCATCCACTGCCTACCCCACACTGCTAAGCTTACCCCTCCAGGTGGGGAAGGGGGTCAGATCCCCTCTACTCACATTGTCTTTGTCGGGTGGGACAGTGGAGAAGTTCAGGCCTGGTTCCCTTCGGTCTACTGGAGTCCATTGTCAGTCAGGCAGTGGGGTCCTTTCTGCTAGTTTCTTCCTATCCCCACAGATGCAGGTGTGCAAGGAAGGTTCAAGCTGCATGTGCATGGTGAGCATGCTGCTGCACCAAATCCCAGTCCTGTGACTATCCCTGCCTCGGCACCCCCAAATGCAGTGCCACCTGTGGCCACCCATGTGGCAGTATTGCAGTGGGGATGGTAACCCACCCTCCCCAGAGGAAGAGAGTGCCCCCTGAGATGCTCAGTCCTCCTTCTCTGGCCAGCACTCAAAATTTAACCTTCCTGAATTGGTAATTCCAACTGCAAGTGCCTCCAGCATTTACCTTGGTTCTGTTCCTCAGCTGCTTGGTAGCAGGAGAGGTGCCTGAATCACACTGCAGCTCCATCTCAATTAGAACTGTGTCAGCAAGCTGTATTTTGCACAAGTTTACCATCTCCCTCCCTCCCAACATGCATACTGTCTAGTTGGGGCACTGTAAAATTCAGTATACCCAAACTGTCTAATATTAAAGGACTAAACTGTCCCATATAAAACTTTGGCATGTACTTTCAGACAATCTTTACCCTGATATTCAAAGTGTTGCAGAAATTATGTTAACACAGACTTGAAACCAGGAACATTTGAAAAGAATAATAAAGGAATGCCTCAGTTCAAGAGCCTCAATCAGTTGCATGACTCATCTCACAAGCAGTCTTGGAAGTCCTTAGAGGCAGCCCTGTAAATATATGAACAGTATGCACACTACTAGGCCCAGCCATTCATTGAGATGTACTCTCGGAATAATCTCTGAATCAGAATGCAACCGTTCCTCAGATTTCTACATCAGACACACCGGAGACTCCTCCCTTCGCTAATCTACCATGGCCAGCTTCTGGATCAGTTGGTCGATTTATTTAGGATCTCTGTAGATATATATGTGAGCCCCAGATTGTACCTGCAGCTTTGGCTGGGTCAACTGAACTAAAAAGGACTTGCAGTTTCCACAGCTTCCATTTAACACCATCAAAACGTTTCTGCTTCATATGGCTCATGCGGCTCAGATCTGGGAAGAATTGGACCCTGGCTTTTTCCACCTCTACCTCTTGATTTTGTGTGGCTGCTCAAAGAATGTTATCCTGCTGTCTTGGGAGTGTCCATTACTAGCAGTAGTGTGTAGGATAACTGCTTACGTCTCCTTCTCTGGGTGATTCAACAGTCTGATCACTGGAAAACAGAAGAGTCCTTTGTTAATGTCATAACCTTACAGAGCTTATCTTCCCCTTGTTGGGTGCTTCAGAATACTTCGGAAGTTCTTTTACTTGAATATTGTGCTCCTTAAGTTGATTTTCACCATTCTTCAACCTGGCCTGAAGCATGACATTTTCTTTTGTTAGTCCCATGGTTGCTGCTAGGACCTTCCCCACTGTCGAGGTCACTTCTGTTGCTTCCATCCACGAGATAAGCATACTCTGTTCCAAAGATAACATCCACAGTGAGAAAGCATCAGACTTGCTGTTAAAAGTTACATATTTGCCTGATACAGTACATGGTCAGTTACAGCATTTGTTATGTAATTTCTCCTTCTGTAGGGCCATTTGCATCAGCTAACAGAATTTAATTTGAAGATACTGGAAATGTAGTTTTATTCCAAATTAGCCCACCATGTGGCAGGAGCATCTGTGAAGCATGTCTAGTTGGCCAGGCTGCTAGCTCCACCCCTTAATGCAGATTCTTTGTTTGTAACTAAAATTGTTCCACCAGCCCTCCAAGCCTCTATACTGTTGGAATGCAGTGGTAACTACTGTGGGGGAGGGGATTGAAGCCTGAATGATGTGCAGAGCTGCGAGGGGAGCATAGAGCTGTTAGGGTCAGAGTTTCACCCTGCACATACAGCCCGTTTGCCTGAGTCCAAAGCTACATACTTGCTTTGGAGAATGTCATGTACACCATCCCTCCCCATTTCAGGACCTTCTGCATAGTTCTGTAGGTGGTGTGGGATCTGGTTAGGAGATCCATTTACTGGTGGAGGTTCTGTATGTGTGGAGGCCTCCATGTGTGGAAAGAGAGGTCCTGCTACTTCAGAGGTTGTCTGACACACCCATGGAGTATAGAAGGGAGGTGTATGAGGCCTGAGCACTTTTTGTATCTTGTTCTATCAAGGACCCTGAGATACTGCATCTCATAGGGCCATCGTGCCTTCTTTTGATGCAAATTATAATTACATTCTCCAGTAAAAGAATATCATGTGTCCTTCTGTATCTCACTGTATCCACTAGCTTAGCTTGCTCAGAATTCACAGACTTGAGTCCACATCGCTCCATCTCATCATGGCCTCTCCATTTCTAGGTCTTGGAGGTTGTGTTTTTTATAGTTTGACATTTTGAATTGAAATTTGATTTAGGTTTATATAATCTGGCATAAAAGCTTCTCTGTGATCACATTGAGCTGCAGGAATGCTGTTTAAACATCCTAGCGTCTCATAAAGCAGCTGCTCTTAGACAGGCCTCTGCTGAACAATTTTAATTAGTACTGGTTTCAAATCAAAGAATAGTGTTATTTATGTAACTACACAACACTTTAGTTTATGTTTCAACTCCCAAATAATTACTTAGTATCCCTTATAAATATTAACAGTGTTTTCATTTCTCTTTCAAAGTGTACTGTACACTGTTCCGTCAGCTGCTGTGCAAGAATATAAGCTAAAGATTTACCGGAGTTCTGATGCATTCAGTAACTATGCAAATGTTATCACTTATTGTAGTTTGAATTGATTTGTGAATACTGTCTGCTACTTATTCAGCTTCTGTCGCTTTTATTTTTTTACTTACTGGGGTGTTTTAAATTCAAAACATAATTATTTTCCCCTTTACTTTTTATGAATTATCAATCTAGTTTCTGTTATATCTATGGTGCACTTTCGGTGCCTCTATAGGTATTCTATAAGTGTGTCACCTCTGTGTAGGAGTAGTAGTTAATTTATTGTTCTACAATTTAAAAACAGTCATTAAAATCCATAAATATCATTACATTGTAAAAGAAGTAGGCTGTTACTAATACATAACCTTCATATTACTTTCATTACATGCTAGATCATTACCAATACATGCCAAATATCAGTAGTTCATCTGAGGTAAGTTAGGGAATCACTATTAGCCATCGCCTATGATAAATTAAGTGTGTAAACTGAATGAACGATTAGCAGGTGCATGGGTCTTCAACCCTACCATCATTAAATTATTCAGTGGTCTGTATACAAGAAGATACTGTAATGCAAAACATCATCCAATTGTTGCATTACCTAAACATTTTGCTCTTTTTCTCATAAATGTATTTAGAAAATTTGCAATAGCCTTAGGTTCAAGTTTTATAAGCGCAATAAGACACTCCGGGGTTGTGCTTTATACACTTCTAACAAACGGGCAGGGGGGGGATCAAGAGAGGAGGTGGGAAATTACAGGCCCATTAGCCTGACATCAGTGGTCAGCAAGGTGATGGAGGGTATTGTCAAGGAAAGGCTAGGGGGGTTACTGGAGCAAACTGGGTACTTGGACGATAGGCAGCATGGCTTTGTCACGGGAAGATTGTGCCAGATAAACCTTGTTGAGTTCTATGACTGGGTGATGAGGGCCCTGGACCAGGGTAGGCCTGTAGGCATTCTCTTTCTGGACTTTAGCAAGGCATTTGATTCGGTATCCCACAGTGGCCTGCTGGCTAAGCTGAAGGAACTGGGGATAGGGAGACATTTGTTAAGATGGATAGGAAATTGGCTCCCCGAGCATACTCAGAAGGTGGTGGTTGGAGGGATAGCCTCATCTCCAAGGTGGGTTACTAGTGGGGTTCCCCAGGGATCAGTGCTGGGGCCACTCCTGTTCAACGCCTATACCTCAGACATCAGGAGGGGGATCAGGAGTGAGATGAGTCTCTTTGCAGATGACCCAAAGCTGGGTGCAGTGGTGGATGGAGAGGAGGGAAGGGGAGGGTGGCCTTGCAGGAGGACCTGGAGGCTCTAGAAAGATGGTCAGGAAAATGGAAACTAAAATTCAATGTGGGGAAGTGCAAGGTTCTGCACCTGGGAGTCAGAAATCCAGGCCAGGATTATACCTTGGGAGGAGACATGATTCAAGTCACGGAGGGTGAGAGGACCTGGGGTAGTGGTAGATGTCAAAATGAACAACTCAGAGACCTGTAGAGGGCAGCGCAAGGGCAAATAGGATGTTGGGATGCATCATGAGGGGATTACTTCAGAAAGGCGGAAGTGATCCTTCCAATGTACAACTGCTTGTTTAGGCCACACCTCGAGTATTGTGTACAGTTTTGGAGACCACATTTAAAGAGGAAATTACACTCCAGAGAGGGTCCAAAGTAGGGCAACCAAAAATGATCTGGGGCCTGGGGGAGAGGACCTATGAGGAGAGGCTCAAGGAGCTCGACATGTACACCCTGGAGGAGAGGAGGGACAGAGGGGACATGATAGAGATCTTTAAGTACATGGAAGGGATCAGTAAAGGAGGCCCAGTCAGGGTGCTCCAAAGGAAGGAGGGTGGGGCAACAAGAGGTCACGGGTGTAAGCTGGAAGGAAGCAGGCTCAGAGGGGAGAGGAGGAGATGTTATTTCACTGAAAGGGTGGTGTAGCCATGGAATGCACTGCCCAGGAAGCTGGTAGAGGTGGAGACTGTGGACAAGTTTAAGAGGGGATGGGACCAGTACAGGGGGAGGGTAAATCTGACCAGGTCCAATACAGGTGGAACATCTGGGACTGGGGACAGTATAACCCAAGGGGGAGGGCGGACACCAAAATTGGCCCTCAGTGCTGGTGCTGAAAATCAAGCAGACTCGAGAGACCATTAGGCCTATTCTGCTGGCATTTTAGTATAGTCATTGGGTGCAATAAGATAAGCGGGTGCATGGGTCTTCAACCCTACCATCATTGCATTATTCAATAGTCCCTATACAAGAAGATAATCTAATACAAAAAATGTCATATTTACTACATTATTCCAATTGTTGCATTACCTAAAAAATGCTGTTCTTTTTCTCATAAATGTATTTAGGAAATCTGCAATAGCCTCAGGTTCAGGTAAAGTCATTAGGTGCGATAAGATAAATAATATGTAATATGTAAGCAATAAGACATGAGAGGGGTGTGCATTGGACACTTCTAATGCATGGTTGGGGTGTAGTGAGGCACGAGGCCACAGGCCGAATGCATTCAGCCCCTGGCCATTTGTTAGAAGTGTCTAATGCACACCCCGGAGGGTCTTATTGTGTTTATAAAATGAGAACAGCTGCTTTGCATGTAAAAAAAAAAATCAGAAATGTATTTTTTAAATTGATAAAAGCATTTATTTATGAAAATATCCTTCCACAGGATAAAATAGTGCTGAGAAAAACTTTTAACAAGGAAGGAGTAAAAACACTGTGATGGGGTTTAAACTATTAGAAATGCTGTTTTACCCCAAAATTATACTTTGTAGTGAGGGGATTAATAAAACAATAAAAGCCATTTATATTTGCATTACTTCTCATTCTGGCTGTTGATAAAATTGATTGTCCCTTTGAAAATACAGTTTGCTAGGTTGAATGGTCCTTGAGAGAAGCTGGTCATCTCAGCAGTACAGTAGATGGTTTTGCTATAGCATGCTATGCTATGTTGCTTGTAGTAGGAATCGCATCACTGAAAGAGGTTTCCTCGGTTGTTGCTTCCTGGGTTGGTGTTTCAGATCTGGGTGCAAGTACGTAGTTCCAATGTCTGCATTCTTCTGTGGATGCACTCTAATACAGTTGTAAACTGGCTTCACTTCTATGGCCAGTAACGGCCATAGTTTGTCAGTTTCAAGTCCTGCATTGGATAGTAGCTGGACTGTCGCGGGCACTAACGCTATGATTTGTAGCATAGCTCGGCAATCCAGCTTCAGACTTAGCTTAGGCATAAGGTCACACCCATTGGCTTCCATGAATACCAAGTTGTCAGGGCATCTAAGAAAGCTGCAGGAGCTGCTTGGGATGACAATAAAGTGACAGGGCATCAGGCGCAGCTTGGACAAGTACTTTTGGAGGCTTGCCACTGGGCAGAGAGGAGAGCCAGGGATGGCAAACATAAACCCCTGGTAAGATTCTGTATTTCTTCTGAGGGATCACTGTGGTTTTGGTCAGCTCATTGTACCCTAAGGTAGCTTATTTGGTGCCGCTTTCTGATGTTTGTATTACTACGCTGTCTGGTTTTAATTGCTGCTGACCTTCCCAGTCATGCTTGGACATATAGAGCTGGATATCCAGCCATACTTTGTGAACAAGGCCAGGTGCGGTTTCAGGAGACAGAGCCAGTGATTTTCTCAGAGTTTCTAAGTCTGCTGTGGTGATCGGGCTGCGATGTTTGGAGTGGTCTTTTTGATTGTGCCTGTACCGCTTCATCACTGAAACAAACAGATTGTTACTAGCATTAAAGGCAGAGTCACTGATTAAGTTTAGATTGCAACCAACTGCCGTGGAATTCAGGTGCCAGCTGAGAGCAGTATGTAGCCCGGGGGAAACTTCTGAGGGCGTACTCTGTACCACTTGTGGTACGCACCTCAGCATAAAACTGCCTGTTTTAGTCAGTTGCTGTGGCAGTTTTAAAATCAATGCGTATGCCTTTTGTGGCTCTCCAGTCATTGAACACCTTTGATGCCCAAACAGTAGTCTTTTTGGTGTTCGCTTCATTGCGCCCGTCCTCTATATTATCAATTTCACCCGGAGATAAACTTGTGTGTCTGGTACTCACAGTGTTACTTATTTCACTCAGTGCTGTTCTCTCCCTTGGGTTGTCACTTTGTTCTTCATCTGGGAAATTGTTCTCTACTTCTTCATTCATGGTTTGCTCGAAATTAACTCCTTGAACACTTGACATGTCAAATGGCTGGTGTGTAAACATTAGTGGGCAAAGCACTCTAACAGGAAAAAAAAGGCTGCCGATTGAAGTGCGAACGTTCTAAGGGGCATGACAACTGCAGGGAAATCAGTGCATACACATGCCTGGCACTTTTTATTACCTGTGCATTAGATGAAATTTAATGCACAGGTAGTAGCCAATCAGCAGGTAGCATTTGTTCTTCTCATTTTATAAAGCTGGTCAGAATACATTCTCAATATGTTACTAGGCAATATTCTCTGTTTTGGTGATACAATGGAAATCATAGAATAATGTGATAAGTCATTTTTTCAAAACCTAGTTTTTATGGGCAGTCAAGATCTACATGAGTAACCTCATTTCTTTTTATATATCGAGACTCTAACCTTTTAGTTGGTAGCAAATCAAACCCGGTTAAGGTGATTGATCACCTAATTACTGGGTGTAGAGGAAGAACTAAGTATCCTTCGAGACAATGAGATATTTAATTAGCACTGATCCTTGGGGTAGCTTTTGAGCGTCTTATCATTCTCATGTCAGCTTATTGGGCTATCCTGAATAATTTTATTTTAATGATATTTCTGTATGTCAAGGTAATATTAATACCGTTTCTAAAGTCATTCCATGGGTGTTTTGAATCAGTTTCATCTAGAAACTATATCGAAGCTTTAATGTATTCAGATTGTTTATTAAGGTTACTCTACCCCGTCTTGCTTTTATTGATACAGTAGCTCTTAACCTATATGAAATAAATCAGTACCGATCTTACTGTAACAGTGGTTCTTTAGGGTGATACTCATAATATCACTTATCTTAATAACACTTCATAAAATAATAATGGTGTTACTAAATCTTTTGGGTCTAAAGAACCCCACACTTCTAAATCATACAGTAATACCAGGTTTATTTTCATTTCTCTAGCAGTAAGGGCAGGGGATAAACAACTCCCCACCATATTTATAATAAAATTTCAACAATGTTTTTGTCAGATGTTTTACATTGCATTTTGGGCATGTACTATGTGTTGGCCATTTCCAATTATTAGACATTTTTACTCCCAAATATACTTAGTCCAAAACACTTCAACTTTTTTCAGAGCCTAGGAAAAAAAACTTGGTTTTATCACTACCAAAAATTAAGGTTTTTGTTTGGTGTACAGTGATGTGGGTGAGTAATATTGATCAACTCAATTTGAGCAACTCAGTAATACCACCCATACATGGCCAGATTAATGGATGTGGGGCCCTACTCCAAGTCATATTTTGTGTAGGGGCCCCTAAATCTCAACGTTCACTCTTCTGCAGTAACGTACCAGGGTACTCAAGCAGGATGTGGTTTATAATGCTATGTGTTATGACACATGACTTGACAGGTCACATGCCCTTGAATATAAACACCACAATTCAGAATGACCACTTACTGCACAAAGAAACATTTTATCAGAACAATACCAACATTTTGTAAATGTTCACCCTTTAGTTACCTTTAACTCGTCTTGATTTCCCTTGCCACTACTATATCTTGTAACTATTTTTGTCATTAATAATGATGGATCTTCTTTTCTTCCTCCATTTTTTTTCCCTCCCCTGAGACACACCTGGACATTAGACTTCCATTAGTGTGCCCTGCCTTCCCAGATATCAAATCCAAATTCCACATAAATAAATTAATAAAAATGGGGATTGTAGCTGCCATGATCTCCCTGCACATGCCTCTCTGAATACCTATTCTCTCTGCCAAAACCAAAAAACTGAAGCATGTATTGAAGCAGTTAGTGGGGCTTACAGCTCCCTCCCAGTATTTCTATGCTCAAGACTCCTTCGAGCTTCAAACCTGAGACATGCTCAAGCTCCTTGCCTCTGCAATGCATCTGCCACAATCACCCTCTGTGCAGCTACCTTTGTCCTCAATTCTGTCTGTTCTCCCACTGTCTCCTCTCCTCCATCTCCAATGTCATTTATAGTTTTGTTGTCAACTTGAAAGTTGCTTTGCTGCCAATGCTGAGTTGCCACATTCTTGCCCCTACTCCAAGTCATTGATGCCAAAGCAGCTAAACAGAGTTGTGCCAAAAGACTGAGTTTACGAACCCTGCAGGACCTGTAGGTGTTGACTGCAGTCACTTCAAGAAATTAAGTTTCCTAGAGCAACCTGCTGCAACTTCCCAGTAATGTGTATGAGTCAAATCAAACTAAGACAAAACTGTGCCAGCAAGAGCAAGTCGCACAAGTTAATTCCCCTCAGGTGACTTATTAGCATCCCATGGTCCACTTAGTGCCAAACTCAAATCTTGTTAAAGACTCCGTACACTACTCAGGTTACGGAACACTCACAGACAGACCATGACCAGAGGCAGCCACAGCTTAGGTTGTTTCTCCAATGCAATAAAACTAGTTATTTCTGCAGCACAAATGACTTGGACACTGCAGCATACAGATGACTAGTCAACACAGCATACCTGGTGTGGCCTGACTAGGTGAATGTGACTTTGATGAGTCCAGTCTGTCCTCTTGATTGTTTTCTCAAGATCACACAAGCAGTGGTGACACGACTCTGCCCTGCAGTGTGGCCTGGCATGGGAGGACTTCTCATAGTCACAGCAGGACCAAAGGCCAAACTAGCAGCAGCACTGACTGACCCTGGCTAGTGGCTACACTAAAACACCACCAGCACGTGACGCTGCACTGAAGCCAAATCTGATTCCGGATGACCCCATGGCCTGCCTCAGACTCTGTCTACTTTTGTGTTTTAGACAGAGACTCTACTTCTTTGATAGTGAGACCAACCACCGGCACGATGACTGACCGCCACAGCTCTCTCTTGTTCTTCTCCTCCTCTACTCCTCGTTACTACCCAGCCACATGTCCTGATGCCATGCACATGTACACACTGATTCCCGCTCCCCAGTAGCCACACCTCTAGAGGACCTCTGATGGACATGATTGGTTGTGTGTGGTGGGGTCAGGGTGGATCAGAGGTGAAGCTGCAGCAGCCATCAGAGAAACTGAGAGGCTCACTTGCTCAGAGCAGCTGCAGAGGGGGGTCATCATTCACCAGGCTGACTCAGTGAGGTGGGGGGACTGACTGACTCCAAGGAGGGGGCTGCTTTTTGGGCAATTCGGCCTGTCAGCGGTTGTCCCAGTACAGCCAGAATTAAAGAAAGTAGCTATAAATAAGTTAACAGTGGGGGCCCTCCTGAACCTTGGGGCCCTATGCCATGGCGTAATTAGCATACAGGTTAATCCAGCCATGCACCCATAGTAACTGCGAGTGGTGTACAATACCGAGGAGTAGGTTAGAGCGAATGTAGCAGTGAGCTGCACTCGCTAGAAGGAGATATGGGGAGTAGTTTGGCCAAGCCCTGCCAAGCTGGCCATTTGGTGTAGTGGCTAGAGCCACTGCCTATGAAGCTGAAGGACGGGGTTTGGGTCCTGTGCGAGACAGAATTTTTTCATCCTGGCGTTATATTTTTTCTAAGTTCGCCCCTGGGTCGGTAATCTTTAACTTGGGGGCACATCCCGCATGAAACAAGTTTCTTATTTGGTCTGTTTATTTAAAGTTATCGACTGTCACTGTTTGTGGTGATCAATCTAATGTTGCTCGCTCTAGTGACTTGGGGTGGTTTTTAGTCACTCTTTTGGTCAGCGACTTAAAAAGCTCACCCATATCACATAAAACAGTTTGTTTTACTGAAGTTAATTTTTAGCTGTAGCTAGTTGCTTAGGCTGTTGAACTTATTAATTTTCATTTGAAAACCTATGTTGCATATTCAAGGGTTGTGCCTGGCGCAATGGGGTTGCGCGGCACAACTTGTAACCTAGTGGGATATTGAGAAGGCTGCCGGCACAGTGCAAATCCTGATGCCGGGCGCAGTGATATTGATGCAGCGCAGATGCAGGGGGCGTGCCCATGCATATGCGACACATCCCGATATTCATCCCGGGATGTGCGGTGCACATGCCGGCACACCCCTGCACTGCGCTGCATAGGGGAGCTCAAAGTTGAGCACTGTGCAGAGTAGGAGCAAATCCTGGCCACTCACAGGCAGGCTGCTGTATTGCAGGGCGCAACACAGCAGCCAAGCCATGGGTGGCCACCCACCCACCTAGAACACCATCTGCAAGCACTCACATCCCTGGTGGTCTAGTGGAACCCCGCCCATAGCTGCGATAGCATGGAACATGGATAATGGAAATCCCTGGTAGTCTAGTGCCCCCCGTCCCGATTCCCGATCAGTATGATACGCGACCGTCCCTGGTGGTCTGAGTGGATCTCCTAGCCCTTTGCCACAATCACAGTAAAATCCCGTGAAGATGCCCTGGTGATCCAAGTGGCACCCCACCCCCCTCCACCACAGAACCCTTACCCACTCCCCGTCATCGGTGAGCGGCTGCAACCCTGCATACTGCCCAGCTGCCCATCAAATGACAGGTACAATATGGACTGTAAGCCCATTGGTCCCTCAGTGTGGACCGATGGGCTTGCAGGACATACAGTACTAGATAATCCCAAATATGTAAATGGAGTCATTCATGTATTTGGAACTGTCTAGTAAGAGTATGCCCTGCAAGCCCATTGGTCCACACTGGGACCAATGGAGACAGCCCATACCGCATCTAGTCATGCAGCTGGGCGGTATGTGGGTGGTGGTGGGTTGCAGCTGCCTGCTGATGATTGGGGGAGCAAGGTGGGCAAGGGTTCTCTGTGTGGGTGGGAGGGGGGGGGGTGCCACTGGCTCACCAGGGCATTTAACTATGGGATGTTACCATGATAGCTGCAGTGGACGGGGGGGGTTCCACTAGACCACCAGGGATGGTTATATTGTCATTTATCAGGAAATTGGGGACTTGGTGGGAGGGGAACACCACTTGACCACCAGGGATGGTCATGTATCCTACCGATCAGGGAATTGGGGACTGGGAGGGGCACTAGACTACCAGGGATTTCTTAATGAACATATACCGCATGATCACGGCTAAGGGGCAGGGGATGCCCTGGGATCCCCACAGCACATGTCATGCTGTGTAGGGCACCAGGCGCAAGTCGCCGGTCTGCCCTGTGCAAGGCATGCAAAGGGGCCATAATGACAATGAAATGTCCCCATTTGCACCTTGCATATATTATGGCCTCATTTGCATGCCCCTGCTGAATATCATGGGTGATGCACCTAGCACAACTGCCCTTGCACTGGCGCATCCCTGTGTTCCCTGTCTGTGGCTTGCATCAGTGCAGTGCCACTGCGCCATGCACAGTTTGTGCACTGATCATGCTATGTTCAATGGTGCTGCGCTATGGCGCATCCCCATTGAATATCACCTGGACCTGGCCCCGGCGCATCACAGTTGTGCTGTGCCCAGGCTTTCACCACTGCCTGGTGCAGTCTGAATGTCCCGGCCATAGTAGAGAGTGAAAAGAGGACTATATCTTCAACATGCATAAGAGTATTACAAGAAGTGGGTGTGATCTTAGGGGAGTCAAATTCTTGATCTGCCATTTTATTATTAAATGCCGAAAGACATTCCTGCTTAGCTAGTTTGCTAATCTTGAATAGAGATGATAAATTGCCAGAACTGTCTTATCTAATGGCTGTGCTGTTACCTGAATATAGCTGTATAATAGGTGTTAAAATTGCATGATCTATACCCAATTTATACATTTTTGGTGATAATAATTCTCTAAGTCTACAAAAAGAGCATAAAGCTAATTTTTCCTCAGTTTTAAGTATTTTTCTATCAAATGTTACATAACAGAAATATGATCATTTTTTGAGAAACCAGAATGAAACCCTGTGTGAAACTGTGAAATTATGTCATTGTTTTCAAGCTGATTTTATGACCTCTCTAATATGATTTTAGAAAAAAAAGTCTACGACATAGAGTCCAAAAGGCTTACTGGTCTGAAGTCATCTGGATCCTAGACAGAACCTTTTTTGTGACTTGGTACCATGGTATTTTTCTTTCATGTGTTTGGGATATACTGTACCTGTGCCTCAAACATTATTGACTATATTTGTTAACACAGGAACACAGATGTTTAAATGATCTTTGTACAATTAGAATGACATATCATCTGAGCCCTGGAGCCTTATTTGAGGCAAATGTTAATGTAGTAAAAAGTACTCAGGAAGTCACAGCATAGCGGTGATTCCTTAGACCTCAAATTAGTTGCCCTTACCACTGCAGAAATACTGGTGCCCATTACAAAGATTCTAAACCTCTCACTGAGACTGGTGCAATTCACCCAAATCTGGAAGTCATCCCTTGTTACCCCTGTTCACAAAAGTGGAGACCACACTATACACACAAACTATAGACCTATCTCTATACTTCCACCTCTGTCTAAGGCATTTGAGTGCATAGTTGTGGATTAGCTGGTGGAGTATATGGAAAAATACTCTATCCAGTGCCCCCAGCAGCATGGATTCAGAAAGCGACATAGCACTACTACAGCACTGCTAGAATTCACTGGTTTTATTCACCAATCTCTGGATCAAGGTAGATTGGTGGGTGTGGCCTTTATAGACTCACAAAGTTCTTGTGAACTATGCTGTACTTCTCAAGCAACTGTCCTCAATTGGCCTGTTGGCAGATACTGTGTCCTGGTTCAACAGCTATCTTGTAGGCTGCCCCTAACAGGTGAAGATAGCAAATATCACCTGTGACCATCAACATGTCCACTCTGGAGTACCACATGGCTCCATACTGGGTCCATTTCTATTTAGCATCTTTCTTAACAATCTCCCTCACTCCTGTCACCAGCAGATCCTCCTCTATGTGAATGATGCAGTCATATACACCAACAACACTGACCTTGAACCACTGGAACACCAACTTCAACTCAGCTTTGAGGAAGTTGAGGACTGGTTCAGGAAATGCAAGCTGATTCTGAACTACAAAAAAACAAAAGTCATGTTGTTCAGCGGTGTTCACAGCAAACACAGATCCAGGATCCTAACCATCAGGAACTCCTCTGGTGTCCCGTTTGAACAAATTCAACATTTCAAGTATCTAGGGGTAACCGTGGATAGCTCACTGTCATATGCCCAGCATGTTGAGAATGTTGCCAGGTCTGCCAGTATCAAGATAGGGTTACTCCATAGACGTAAACACAATCTAATACCTGAAGCCCTTATACTAGCTATCTATAGCACCATAGTATCCATTGTTGACTATAGTCTGGTTATCTATGGCTCAGCTTCCACCACTACCCTCCACAGAATATCAGTGGCACTCAATAAAGCATGCCGACTTCTTACTGGAGTAGCACACCTTACTCACACATGTGAACTGTATGTGCAAACAGGTTGGCTTCAGCTAAACGGGAGTATTCACTATCAAACCAACTTGCTAACTAAAAAGGCACTTCTTGGGCTCTTGCCTTCTGGTGTTACAAACTTAATCAACCCCTCTTGCAGCTCCCAGCACATGCATAGCTCAGTCAACCAACTCTTCTCTGTTCCAAGATGCTGGACTACACAAGGGCAATGATTGTTTGCATATAGAGCACCACTGTGGTTTAATGCGCTGCCCAGTGATATCACTTTGTTACCACAATTGGGATCATTTAAAGGCACTCTTCAACAGCATCTTATACTAACAGTTCTGTGACTGTTTCAACTGACATGGCACTACCTCAACAGTATTTACACATCCTTGTGTACCTACTTCTTCCCCTTTCTCTACAAATGACCACTTTCACCCTAACTGCTCTACCCTATTTCCTGCCTCCTTCCCCGATCTTTCTTTCACCTCACCCCTCTCACCCTCGACCTTCTTTCCACTGTTTATCTTCACTTACCTGAACTTTTGTTCACCCAAATCAACCTATACCTATTTGACAAATCACCTTCGGCTGCCTCCTTTTATTAGGTTATTTTTGATTTCCTACCGATTCATATTTTTAATATTAGTTACAATGTTAATGTCATATTGTCATTTTAAATACTTTCTTGTCAAAATGTTATGTAATACCATCTGTTGTATGTCTATCACCCTTCCCATTGATGTGGAACCTTTGTGAAAGAGCTGTTATGTGCTCAAAGGTATTGTAATCCAAGAATAAATAAAGATATTGCATATTCCACCTCTCTCATTTTGAAGATTAAAGGCTCACTTGATAGATCTAACTCTGTACTAGTCAGCCATAAATGACCTAAGGATTGTTTGGCTTGAATGTTTTTAAATACATGAACCAGGTTTCTTCTGGGACATAAATTGATGAAAATGGTTAATATGTATTTGTGACTTTCACTTCTAGAGAACAAAATTTGTTGTCATTAGAATTTACAACTTTATGCATTTCCTCCCATATATGAATTTGATGGTTCTGCTTCTCTTTCTTCAGCAAATGTACATACTTCTTTCTCTTTCTTCTTAAGTTACTGAAATTTGTTCTAAAAGGGTTATTTTTGTCTGTCTAATATATTTGGTAAGTTCTCTTTTTACACTGATAATATTTATTTAATGTTGAGTTTTTTCTGTTGTTAACATGTCCCCTTGGTACATATAGTATAGGTTGAAAGTGCTCAAGTACTTTTTCCAGCATTCTGTAAGTTGGTTCTGGATCTGCTTCTGCCAGAATGTCTGCAACTATGTCATCAGTGTTGTACAGGGTTACATTAATTCTTTCAATAACTTTCCCTTCCAAAGTAACTCTTGTGGTACCATTTACTTCCAAATAATAGGAGGAGTGTCTACTGCCATCTCATTACTTTCCTGCTTTATATTTATTGCAAGAGCTAAGGGGTGTGATCACTTTCACCTCTTATCTCAATATATAGGCTGGCGAATGACAAAAGATATTTAGGTTACATAGAATAAAATCAGTTGTGCTCTCCCCATTTGGGCCAAAGATGACATTCCCTATCTTATCTCCTCCAGGCTCCCATTTAGAATGATTAAGGCATTTCATTTACAAAATCAGTTAAGAGTTTTCAGTATCATTAAGACCTTTATCAGTATTTTTCCTTTTGTTTCTTTATATTGTATCTATGTACTCCTTGAAGTTTTAGTATTATCAAAATCTGCAATTCTGGCATTGAAATCTCCTGCATTTAAAAGAATTGGCTGAAGGGTATTTAATCATGGCAGACATCATAAATCTAAGGTATATTGTAGTGATTCTTTTGGAGGCAGATACACATGTGCAAGAATAATTTGGCCATCACTCCATTGAAGAATTATCATAAAATTATTAATTTTAATTTTTCTAGTAGTTTACTCCCAAGTCTTATTTTAATATGCATGGTTATTTCTCCTATATGATGACCAGACATATTAGACCTAATAGCTGGAGCCCAAATTGCCTCTTTCCATTAATATCAATTACTTCAAGACTCCATGTTTCTTGAAAACAGATTACCGTAAAATGTGAAATAAAATTCATACAATGCTTGCCTATTAATTTCTCTCAAACTACAGCAGTGTTCCATAAGAGGAAATTCTGTACTAAACTTGGATAGTCAGGATTATTTTTTAGGCTCAGTAACAATTTATTACTTGTGTTGTTCAATTTCTCATTGGCTATGAAGCATTTGAAATGTTACTTGCTCTCACTTGTTTATAACTGTCTGCAGTTAAGATTCCCAATTGATCAATTTTTGGGGCAATATCCAAAATCTCATGTGCTAGCTTGATATCCCCTACGGCTAAGTCTGTCTGACTACTCACTGATTCAGTGTCTACCCTGTTAACACTAACCACTTCCATATTACCCAGCTTTACTTTGAGCATTTTAGATAATAGAAAGTAGATTGCAGCTGTTAGTGTTTGAATGGTTTGCTTTCTTATTTATTTAGTTTTTGTTTTCTTAGTTTTCCATGCCAAATACAGAAAGTACTGAATGATTATTTACATGCAGTACAACATACAGTAGTTACCAACAGTAGCTCTATACAAGAAATTTCATTTTAAGGAAATCTATGCATATTAAAACAAAGTGTATTATAGTTATTTTCTGATTTGCTTGTGATTAAAAATAATTCTGGGAGGAGCTACATGATGAAATGCTACAGATGTATAGTGCTTTGCTCCGAGATTTTCACCATTTTAACCTATTCTACTGACCCTTTTCTTCCTTTGTTTGAATTCCTTTGACAACTTGAGTTCTCAAATGAAGCTTAGCAAGACAGACAGGAAAAAAACTGAAGAATGCAGAAAACTTGTGAAGAATTGATGAGTTTGTGTTGCCGCTGACTGTGGGCTTGATTTGTCATGGAGCTTGTGGTGGGTCTGGATTGGACTCCAGCTCGGAGGCCAAACAACCATATCATGTAGTAGAGTTACAGTGTATAACCCACTCCCATCTTAAACTGCTGCTTCTACCTCAAAACAGATGGACCATCATTGTCTGCTTTATTCACTTGATGGCCAAATCCAGGATACTACAGAAAATGCCTAATAAATCTCCAAGAAAGAAAACATCAACACATTTCTTTGCTAAATTAAGTAGCAAGTTCAATTCAATGGAAAAAATGTCAACATTGTCCAAAGGTCGATACTGTACCAATAGTGAAAAATAGCTTTGCTTGAAAAAGACTTTCTAGATATCTGAAATGCTGTTACCTCACTAAATGCAGCCCATGAAGTTTTTGTAAGGGAGCAGGGTAGTCTGAACCACAAAATGGAAAGTATTGGTGACATGCTGAGAGAAAAGAATATACGTATTTTGGGGCAACCTGCTGCTTTTGGCACTGACAAACTTTGAGTGGACATTCAGGATTTTCTTCAGTCTGTGGTCAGAAAAGATTTTTCTGTGGTCAGGGTTTTTGTATACCCATTCGTCCGGATGTTGGACGTTTCAGAAAATTGTTATTTGAGCTGGCACAGCTAAGTTTTGGGTTTTAAAGACTACAGTAAATACAGTGGTATTTTTATGATATACTTTAAGAGCAAAAGATTATAAATTTAATTTTATAGTCTATGCATATTGTCTTTATCTGTCTCTCATATGAGGACAAATTCAGATTTATCCTGTACATACTGCATTAAATGGTTAACGGTTCTTCAGTGCGAAAACCTATTGAATGTATAATTCATATTAATCTATAATTCATATAAATCAATTATATATAAAAAAACTATATATATAATTCACAAAAACTTTGTTAATGCACCATCAGGGTTGAAGCATAAAAGTAGGAAATCGATCTTAGGTTTCCCAAGCCTTAGACCCCACCTCCACCCTAAGACCCCACCCCCACTCTGCATGCAGGAACAGCTATGAGAGGTGTGCCTTGGGGTTGTGAACCCCCTGCTCACCCCATTCCAAGAGTAAATAAGATACCATGGGTACAGAATAAGAGAATGAAAGAATCAAAGAGAATCAGCTTCTGGGCCCAAGTAATGAAACAACAGTCACAGTGTTCATGAGGTGGGGTCCCAAAAAGCCCATGTTCAAAATTTGGTGAAAAATACATAAAAATGGCAAAGATATCAATCTGAGTTCAAATGCCATTGAACTACATTATACAGTAGTTACCTTGATTCTTCAGTTCGCAATTTGGCATTGAAGAGTGCAGACATGTCCTGGTCCACAGAAAATGACAGTGGACACCTCCGGAGTTAAGTACAGGCTAAGGGTGATGTGGTGTGGTGGATGCTCAGTTGGAGGTGCGGTTGGGGAAGGGGACGCCGGGGATGACACTGGACCATTTTCTTTCTATTAGGTTTAACAACAACAAAAAAAGACATTGGGAGATGTCTTTCTTCTTTACAGGAAAATAAGGGCGAGTGATTTTGGGACACTGGGAGTGGGCTCCCCAGTGTCACACACTGATGGGGGGGGGTACATGAATCAGGACACTGTGAGTAGGCTCCCCAGTGTCCCAGACTACTGGGGGGATACACATCTGTGGACACTGGAAGTGGTCTACCCAGCATCCCAAACTGCGAAGGGGAGGGGCAGGCATCACTGGGGACACTGGGAGTGGGCTTCCCAGTGTCCCGCACTGCTAGAGGATAAATACATGACTGGGGATACTGGGAGTAGGCTCCCCACTGTCCCACAGTGCTGGGGGGCAACATAAACGGGGGGCCACTAGACACCAGGGAAAAGGGGCAACTCCATCTAGACTCCTCAGCCGGCAGCAAGACTTCCAGATGTGGCTGCAGGAGTCATGAGAATCCTGCTGTTCTCATACAGAGAAGATGGCAGAATCAGTCTTCTCAGTAACCTGGGCACCTGGGATATCAGGTGCCAAAAAAACTAATTCTGGCAAAAATATTAAAACACAAACATTAGAATGTGGATAAATGGGCCCCGTTTAGCTAAGTTCTGATGTTTGTTTTTTGGTATTATATTCATTTTTATAAGTGTTGTCTATTTTGAGTCTCTCACTAAGGGGCAAACAGGATGGCGGACAGAACAGAGGTCTGCAAAAAATACAGCTGGCTCCCTGCAACACTATGGGGCTGTGTGGATTCCTGTCTATGAAAGCAGCCTTGCCTTTGTGCAGGGCACTTGAACTTTTATTTTAAAAGTTCAACAACTTTTGAACAGATAAATATTTTTTCACCAAACCTTCGAAAGGCACATCTGGGACCCAAAGGCTTTCTGCCCTAAAAATTTCAGAAGAAAACATAAAGCCCTTCATGAGATATGCGTGCCAAAAAACGGTATTTTATGATTCCATGCTTTCTCAAGACCCAATTGAAAGAACTTGTCCTTTATAAACCATACTTGTTTTGCTATTTCCTTATTTGAAACTAAAATGTAAACAAATAAAGTTGTATTATCACAATCTCAGAAATACTGTTAGTGTTTTGGAACTTTTCTAATTCCTAATTCAGCCTGCAATAAAACAACGTTAAATTCAACAGTGATTCTCTCGTTTCATTCTGGATAAGGTATAAACCAATTCTAAGTACTGTTTCTTTTTGCCAGATAATATAAATCTTGTATTTTCAGGAATGCTGCCTGACAGTAGTCAAGACACCATAGGATTGAGGATTTCTTGTTGAACTCCATAAGAATGGCTCTGCTGTGGCATATTATCTACCACAGGGATATCTATGTTAGGGACATCTTCATTATAATCCTTAGTAACACTTTTATCGGGCTCGTACTGATCTCTTTTCTCTGAGGAGGCTGAGCAAGGGCTGGATTAACTTGTTCACTCTTATTTTCCTGCAGAGTAATTAAATTTAGTGCTTCTGTGAGAGCATCACTGTTAAAGTGTGCTTGGTTTGAAATTATCGGCTTATTTTTCTTGTTTTACCCCATTGTTTTGTGAGACGATTTTTTATATTTGTACATTTGTTTTTGGTAACTCTGATATTACCAATGTAGAGAAAGAAGGAATTTTGTTTGCGGGGTTGGTTTGTATTTCACTCAACATTTGTTTGAGTTTGATACATTTATGTGAAACTTCATTTTTAAAAGCTTCTAAGTTCATTTTAATTTCCACAAAAGGTCCATTAATAAAATGTTTGTGTAATCAGATGAGTCGATGACTTGATGCTTAAACAGATCAGAATCTAATGTAATGTTATTCACTTGTTCATTTAATTTCTCAAGAATTTTATTTGGGGATTTATATTGTAAGGAATTCCAGCTGTTATCAGGTAGCTCTAGTGGACTGAAAGAACTCAAGTTACCTTTTTGTATTTCGTCTTGATAAGGTATAATTAAATCTATTATGTTTGGTTGTCCTTCTGGCTTATGTTTATTAAATATTGTATTCGGTAAGGTTTCTTTTGTTTCTCATTTTGCTTCCCTGTTTACCCTAGAAGGCTCGATTTTCTAATTGGGGAAGAGTAATATGCTCCTTATTGATCTCATCATCCTCTTTACCTGGCAAATATTAAAAACAAACATTAGAATGTGGCTAAACGGGCCCTGTTTAGCTAAGTTCTGATGTTTGTTTTAATAGTATATTCATTTTTATAAGTGTTGTCTATTTTGAATCTCTGCTAAGGGGCAAACAAGATGGCGGACAG
The DNA here is from genome assembly GCA_016271365.2 of Neoceratodus forsteri. NCBI lineage: Eukaryota > Metazoa > Chordata > Ceratodontiformes > Ceratodontidae > Neoceratodus > Neoceratodus forsteri. The sequence continues at coordinate 628,165,955 of CM028131.1, forward strand.
AACAGAGGTCTGCAGACATACAGCTGGTTCCCTGCAACACTGTAGGACAGCACACAAAACCAAGATTCCCTCTCTGAAAGCAGCCTTGCTTTCGTACAGAACACTTAACATTCTTCCCATAGGAAATAATGGGAAAATAGAAGTTCAACAACTTTTGAACAGATTGTGCCTGCTCCCTGATTGGCTGACTCGGAAAGCACTAAGCAGCTTATTGGCCTACATCTCAAGCCCTGTTGGACTGCACATGCTGCCGGCTCTCTGGTGCTCCCCAAGCTTCCCAGGCAGTGGCCCCACCTCGGGCACACCCAAAGCCAAAAAGCTGTGGAATACAGCTGAAAGTCTGCACCCTCTACAGCTGACTATCTCCCCAGCCAGCTGTTGAAGATCAAGCATCCAGGCGGCCCCCCATGGGCACACTCCAAGCTGAAAGCCAGGAATACAGCCAGATGCTCTGCACCACCTACAACCTGCTATCTCCCAGCCAGCTGCCAAAGATCAAGCGTCCAGGCGGCGGCCCCCACCTCGGGCACACCTGAAGCCGAAAAACCACCAAATACAGCAGAAAGTCTGCTCCTGCTACAGCCAACTATCTCCCCAGTCAGCTGTCGAAGATCAAGCATCCAGGTACGGCTTCACCAGGCACCGAGCACCGCTGGGCTTGGACTTTCCGCCCAACTTCCTGATTGGCTGACTCAGAAAGTGCTAAGCTGCTGATTGGCCAGCATCTCTAGCCCTATTGGACTGCACTTGCTGCTGGCTCTCCAGTGCTCCCCCAAGCTTCCTAAATGGCGGCCCCCACCTCGGGCACATCCAAAGCCAAAAAGCTGTGGAATACAGCCGAAAATCTGTGCCCACTATAGTCGACTATCCCACAAGCCAACTGCCGAAGATCAAGCGTCCAGGTACGGCTTCACCAGGCACCGAGCACCACTGGGCTTGAACATTCCACCCAGCTCCCTGATTGGCTGACTTGGAAAGTGCTAAGCTGCTGATTGGCCCGCATCTCAAGCCCTTTTGAACTGCACTTGCTGCCGGCTCTCCGGCACACCCCCAAGCTTCCCAAGTAATTTTTAAACCTGTATTTTCATTCATGGTAGCCATGTTTGACTTGTGCGCCTTTTAACTGCATGTAATTGGCTTAGTGACTACTGCCATTTTAGAGAACTAGCTGCTGCAAATGTTTAGACTGCTGAGTTATTTTTGGGAGAAGTGTCTACAGCCATTTTAGAGAACTTGTAGTAGAAACTGTTTAGACTGCTGACGTACTTTTGTTCTTTCTTCTCTTGCTCTCTTTTTTTTTCTTCTCTATCTCCTGATCCCCAACTCCTAAAGACTCTGTTGTAAGCCATGCCCCCGCCCCCATCCCAGACCTCTGGCACGCCTCGCTCCCATCCTTTTTTGTTTTTAGCACCTCTTTTGTTGTAGCTCAGGCTGCTCTCCGCACATTTGATTTGTACCTTTCCATTTCTCTCCCCCTTAGGTGGCAACCCCCACCTCAGGCACACCCTAAGCCGAAAAGCCACGGAATACAGCTGAAAGTCTGCGCCCGCTACAGCCAACTATCTCCCTGGCCAGCTGCCAAAGATCAAGCGTCCAGGTATGGCTTCATGAGGCACCAAGCACTGCTGGGCTTGGACTTTCCACCCAACTCCCTGATTGGCTGACTCGGAAAGTGCTAAGCCACAGATTGGCCTGCATCTCGAGCCCTGTTGGACTGTACTTGCTGCCGGCTCTCCGGTGCTCCCCCAAGCTTCCCAAGTAATTTTTAAACCTGTATTTTCATCCTGCCTGCCCCAACCACGGCCTCTATTAACTACTCACAAACCATGCCCCCAATAGCTCCCACCTACATTGACACTCCAGTCAGACTGCGGACCTTAAAGCCATACTGCCTCTTAATCAGTCACCCTTGCCCAGCAGTGATTTCAGGATTCTCACCGTGCAAGCTGCAGCTGCTCTGATATGGGCTGCACTTTCCTTCTGCTCTTTTTAACCTCTCTCAGCGCTACTGGCCCTTATGACCGAAATGAACCTCTTTGTAACAAAGGATAAAGAAGTTTGTCCCTATATTCAGCCTAACCTCATTTTGGTCTGAAATATCATGTGTCTGTGTAACAAATGTTGGCCTATATAATTGGATCATATAAAGCTTGTGAAGCCACAAGACAAACTAAGCCACAAGTTGCAATATTACAGTGCCTTTTGACATTTGTGCTGACCATGTAAGTAATAGCAAACATTTGGCCTATGTGACTGCAAAGCAGGAACACAGGATAGTGTCCAAATTACCCTTTTGACTATCTCTAGTGTTTGTCCTTATCAGTACAGGCCAAAATGCTTGTATGCACATTCCTAAGTCCAAACCTATTTCTTCCTCCTGGACTTTGGTAACTGGTAGTAACAGCTGTTGCTAGCCATATATAATAATAGAATGTACACTATCTATACTTGTGCTGACCAAGGATGAGCTCATACATATACCAAAGAAAGAGTATTACCTTATAAGTTGATGTTTGTGCTTGTTTTAAACCAATCATAGAAAACCATAGGAAATGATGATGCTGTCTTTCACTATATAAGCAAGCCAGCACACTGTTATTTTGAAGAATGTACCACTTGTAATCTCTCGCTGTGATTATTGTTATAATCATTCAGTTCTTCCACCATCAGTCTCGTCTCCGTTCGTCTCCTTTCTAAGTATCTGTAATTGATAATTTACTAACTGTAATTTTTCCACAATGCTACAATTGGTGCCTTAAGACTCGGATTGCTGGTGCTGCATGTGAGGAGCCGCTAACTGCTGGTCGGTTGCTACGAGCCCCATAGCAGGGTGACAGCGCTCGGGCGTGGTGCTGCTGGCTCAAAGCAAGAGAAGGCAGTACACACAGACAGTCACAGCCACTTGACAATCAGGTGATGTATGCTTTGTATGCTTCTCAAATTGTTTAAAATAAAAGTAATGCTTAACTCTGTAGGAACTCATGGGGCAGAGTAGTAGGTGAAGGTACTGGGACTTGCAAGCCGGACCTCACAAGAGAACCGTAAAATATAGCCAAATGGACCGTGGCACCAGTGCACAGGTGAGCCAGCTGTGGAGGCTAAGCAGGCGAAGATAAAAAAAAATGAAGTATGGAAACAATATAGGCTGTTTCTGAGAAAACACCTAAAGGGAACATCACAGGAACCGGTGCCGATGATCAACAGGCACAATTGTATTTTACTCAGCAAGTGTCCCTTCGTAATGAGGGAGTAAAAAATGAAAAGTAAATCTTTGCAAATGCATTGCAAGGTCTGTGGCAGTATAATCAGACTATTGTGTGTCGCTGAAATAAAGAAGCAGCTCAGTTGAGGGACGAAAGGGATCAAAATGCTAAATTGCAGCAACAATTAGAAGAGTTAACATTAAAGTAGAAAGATAGCGTCCCAATAGATCAACACCAAGAGTTAGAGCAGCAGTGTATTAATTTTAGGGAACAGTTAATAAAAGAACAGGGGGATTTGTGTCTGTTAGACAGAAATAATGCCCTCTTACAGATTAAGTTAGAACAACAGTCACAAGAGCATGCTAGTGAGACTAGGTGCCTGTACACTGAGCTCCAGGATGCTGCAAGTAAGATCCAGGAGTTACAGGGAAAACAAGATGAGTTAAATGAGCTCCTTACTGGAAAAAGGGGTGGGACAGTAACCATTAAAATGGCACCTGTAAGCACACGAGGAATGACCGCAGCTGGGGGAGCCATGTCAGCTGCAACCCGACGTCAACAAGAACAGTATCTACTAATGTTAGATTCCAAATGGCTAAAACAGAGATTACAAAGGGAATATGCTGAAAAAACTGGGCACACGGAAGAAGCTGAGAGGTATAGGAAGCAAGAATTCTGGGTACATGTTGATTAGTGTAAAAAAGTGTCAAACAAAGCTGGTTAAAAATTAAATACTGCACTTGATGTTTATAGCCATGAAGACCCAAGACATCATTATCACCGGCTTGGTGGCAGCCATAAGATTTTCTATAATCCTCAGCCTGCACATTAATATGGAACAGACTAATGTCACGTGTGAGTATGAACAGTCCATTACTCTGTTAGTCAGCTGGAACTGGGACCCTGTTGATACAAATGCCTACACGACACGAGCATAGAAAGCCACCTGGACTAAAAACAACTGTACTTTCATATCTAAAATTGTGTGTGGACATACTTAACAGCTGGTCAGCTGTGCGTCGAAGCTCAAGACTGGATCACAGCAAAGTTACATGGACTGGAAACAGGAAAATGGGTCTCTTGTTATAAACAGGGCCACACCAAAGGACAATGGTGTTTATGTGTTAACTTTATCCTACTGTCTTTGGGGTAACACTAGTGTTTGCAACTATGCTAGTGCAAACAACTCATTATGTTTTACAGTTTCAGATGCCATACGTTTAACTGTAAAATCAACCGAATGCCCAAATGTGACAAAGGGGCCAGAGAGCAGACTCACATCAACACCTATTGATATGCATATCGAGTCTCGCCCCCAGAGATCCTGGTGCGTAGCAATGAAGGGTCTTGGGTGACACCAAACTTACATTGCTGTGAGGAAATAAATAATCAATGGATATGCCAGTGTGACGTCATGTCACAAATGCAACCCATTTGTGGGGAAATTCCCATGGGTCAAGCTGAAAACAATACTGCCTGGTGCCCTATCCAGTTAAAGCGATGGTATACCCCACAAGTAGTTGTAACCTATAATGGTACTAACCAGTATTGTGTTGTTACAAATACACCCATCTTATTTTATGAAGGACAAATGTGTACCATTCACAACCCAAACTTTTGTATTATTCCCAAACATAATGTATATATTGGTGACAAAGTGTTGCACCCTATTACCAACGCAGGGGATAAGAGATATAATGTGACATTCGACATCCCACACCAGGCATATGATATTAACAAGTATGCGTCATCATTTGGAGCTGTGATACCTCCCCTGTCTCTTAACGTGCAATCACTTTTAAACCGGAAAGATACTCATTTGATACAAATCCAAAATACTGCCCATAAGGCACAAGCAGCTGTAAATGAATTGCTCAGCGAGAGTGATAATGAGCACTTGATTTATAGCTATGCAGGGGGGCCCTTAGGAGTCCTGTCCTTTAAAGCTTTACTTGTGTTGCAAGTGGTCTTAGTGTTTTTGGTAATTATAGGCCTGTGTCGCTTATAGACTTACTATTCAGAAAGTACATAGTGAGATGTACATGCTCCGAGGAGCTGCATTGTTGCACAAATAATAATTAGGCAATATAGGGCCAAGGGGGGTTTGTAACAAGGGATAAAGAAGTTTGTCCCTATATTTCAGCCTAACCTCATTTTGGTCTGAAATATCATGTGTCTGTGTAACAAATGTTGGCCTATATAATTGGATCATATAAAGCTTGTGAAGCCACAAGACAAACTAAGCCACAAGTTGCAATATTACAGTGCCTTTTGACATTTGTACTGACCATGTAAGTAATAGAAACATTTGGCCTATGTGACTGCAAAGCAGGAACACAGGATATGTCCAAATTACCCTTTGACTATCTCTAGTGTTTGTCCTTATCAGTACAGGCCAAAATGCTTGTATCACATTCCTAAGTCTAAACCTATTTCTTCCTCCTGGACTTTGGTAACTGGCAGTAACAGCTGTTGCTAGCCATATATGATAATAGAATGTGCACTATCTATACTTGTGCTGACCAAGGATGAGCTCATGCATATACCAAAGAAAGAGTATTACCTTATAAGTTGATGTTTGTGCTTGTTTTAAACCAATCATAGAAAACCATAGGAAATGATGATGCTGTCTTTCACTATATAAGCAAGCCAGCACACACTGTTATTTTGAAGAATGTACCACTTGTAATCTCGCTGTGATTATTTTTATAATCATTAAATTCTTCACGCCATCAGTCTGTCTCCGTTCATCTCCTTTGAAGTATCTGAAATTGATAATTTACTAACTGTAATTTTTCCACAACGCTACACTCCTTCACGAGAACTGCATCTTGAAAACTGTCGCCTGAAAGCCATGTCCACGGTGACTGCCTTGTTTGGCAGCCAACTGTATTCCACCCGCCCTCTATCTACTAATACTGGGCCTCCTACATTCCCACCCAGTCTTGGCACCTTAACGATCATTTCCCCTTTTAAGCTGCCACCAGTGGCCATCCAGCTTTCCCCCAGCAAAATTAAGTGGCAGAAGAGACGGAACACAGTAGTCAACAGCCTCATGGCCAGGAAGGTGATATTCCTGCTACTGCTATTATCTGGAAATATCCATGCCAGCCCAGGCCCACTAACTGTATCAGGTGCTGGAGGTCGCAAGTTCCAAGGTCTGAGAACAGCTGCACTGAATATCTGCAGTATAACTGCTAAATTCAAACAGCTCCAGGCATGGATGACCCACCATGCCCCCGACATTATCTGCCTGACGGAAACATGGCTGTCAAGCAAGATTAAAGATAATGGAGTAGCACTCCCTGGGCACCAAGCCATCAGGATTGACAGAAAGGGCAAGAAAGGGGGAAGATGCCTCATCTATGCCAGGGAATCCCTACACTGCTCCATCCTCCCTATTACCAAAGTGGCGGATGAGTATGAACTGTTAACACTAAAAGCACAGGCTGGGCAGCATGAAGTCCCTAATCATTGCCTCAGTCTACCTACCCCCCAAAAAAGCCAGAGAAGGCATCCCGAAAATTCTGGATGCAATTGCCACTCTTCCTAAGGACACAGAACTCATCATCACAGGTGACTTTAACATTTACTTGACTGGCAAAGAATCAACCCTCCTTCGGGACATGGTTGCTACCTCCAGCCTATCCCAACTAGTCACCTTCCCACCAGGTGGAACTACAAAACAGGCAATAACACACTCCTTGATTGGCTCCTCTCAAGCTCTCCTTCCCAGATCTCTGAGATCAAGGTATGCCTGACACTTAAAGTGACCACTCCCCAGTCACTTTCCTGTGGTCCAACAAATTTAGGAAATCCCCACCCATCCTAACTGAAAGCAGGGTCCGAGGAAGGCAAACTTGGGTCCCACATTTCAGCCCTCTCCCTGCATGACTGGTCCCCCATTAACCTGGCACCTAATCCCGACCAGGACTTTAGCTACTTCATTGATGGATTCAATAGCATCTGTGATCTCTTTGCCCTACTGAGGAAAAGGAACATTCGAGGGTACAAAATGGCTGGATTAGGGCAACCTCCTCACCCAGATGATGGCAAGAGACAGCCTCTGGGCAAAAGCCAAGTCCATCTGCAGTAAACATGACTTCTAGTGCTACAGAGCCACAAGAAACCACTGCACTAACCTCATCCGACAGGCAAAGCCAACTTCCATAAGGAACAGCTCAGCAATTCCTGGGGTGACAGCAAGAGATTTTGGGAGAATGTCAAAAACCTCCTTGGGAAGGATGATAAGAAGCACCCACAGCTGCTCAACATCAACGACTTCCCTGTAACTGACCCACTACCGGTCTTCACTGACTTGACCTCAGTTCTACCCCCAGACTACCCGCTCCCTGCTGTTGATCAACCCAACTACAAGCCACTCAGGAGCCATCATCCAAACTTCTACTATAATGCCCTAACCAGCACAACTTCAGGCAGAATCATAGTACCACCACTGCCCTGATGGAGTACACGTATTTCGTGCACAGGGCACTGGACGAAGGCAAATTGGTGGGGTCTGTGTTTATTGACCTCACCAAAGCCTTCAACATTGTTAACCACTCCCTTCTACTGGCACAGCTGCAGAACCTGGGTGTGGTGGCCAGTGCTGCATGCTGGTTCCAGGACTACCTGACCAATAGACGCCAACATGTCAGAGTTGGACAAACAGTGTCTAGCTCCCAAGAAGTATCTTTGGGGTCCCCTGGGATCAATACTGGGTCCCCTTCTGTTCAGTCTTTTTCTGAACAATCTTCCTAAAGCATGTGATACTAAAATTATCTTATATACCGACGATGCAGTACTTCTCAATTGCAATACACACCTTGACGCCCTCCAATCCAAACTACAGAACTCTTTCAACAAACTAGAGGACTGGTTCTACAGGCACAAACACCTGCTAAATTAAAAAAAAGACCAAGGCCATGCTTATATCCATTCCCCAGCACAAAAAGAAGCCCCCCCCCCGTCATCTCCAACAAAGACAGCAAACCTTTGGAACAAGTGCGCTTGTTCAAGTAAATGGGGGTCACCCTTGATGACACCCTCACTTTCACCCAACACATTGACTCAGTGGTTAAGGCCGTAAATACCAAGCTGGGTGTCCTTTATAGACACAGGAAATATCTCACTCCTGAGGCCCTCTGCCTCTCTCTTTCCAGCTCCATCCTTTCAACTATTGACTACAGCCTGGTGGTCTACGGAGTGGCAATGGATACAGCGCTAAAGAGGGTTCATATCGCTTTCAACAAAGCTTGCATCTCACCCTGGGTGCAGATCAATATAAGCACACCTGTTCCCTGTATGAATGGGATAATTGGCTGCCTCTAAAGAACAGGATCAAGTTCCAAACCTGCCTCCTTGGCAAGAAGGGGTTAATGGGAAAAACACCCCCCCCCGTGTATCCTCTCACCGATTGCCTCCATCTATGACACAAGAGGCAGGATTAGGGGGGCCCTATCAATATCCAAATGTTGAACTGCACTTGGACAACACGCCTTCACCTATAGGGCCCCCCAGTGGCTGAACGAAATCCTTGTGCCCATTCAAACCTCCAAATACCTTTCCCACTTCACAAATGGCCTACAGCAGCACCTTAAATCAAGCACAGAGTGTGACTGCTTCTGATGGCATGTTCCTCCACCTCCTCTGCTACCCGAGTTGCTCATATGGCAGCCCTGCTGCTCTCTGCTCCTCTGTACAGCCAGTGACTACTTACCATAGTTTCTTCTTTCCTTTCTGAGTCCTCTTTCCCTCCTGTACCTTCACACCTTCCTTACTCCCACCTTGCTCCCTGGGCTTGCAGTAGGCATCCTACCTGTCCCCCCTAGAACCCCCACAACATCCCCTCCCATTTGGTCCCTCCTACCTCCCCCCATTTTGGTCATGACTAGGGCCAGTGTACCTCCCATGTGGCTCTCAGCATGGCACCCCTGCTGCCCCTCTGAGAACCCCTCTTACATCATAACAACGTCCCTCACCACCTCCTGCCCATTTTCCCATTTCCACTTTCAGTCCAGCACACCTCCCCTCCCATGCCTTCTCCCCCATAAAGCACTCTCCTGCCACTATTTTACCCCTATCTCTGACAAAGCCCCTACCCGAGGCTGCCTGCCCTCTCCCAAGTTTTTCACTCAACTCTAATTCCTATACTGATGCTGTACTAATCCCTAATACTAGAAATGACATTGTATTACTGTTAACATAATGTTCTGTTATATTTTTGCTGTATGTTTCATTTCATTTCATTTTATTTGTTAACCGGGTTAGGACTCTGGGCTGAATCCCTTTTTCAGGACCGACATGGACATAAAACATAACAAACATTACATAATTGATATACAACGTACAACATTTACAAATAACATAAACAATCAGACTGTGCTAACTAATATTGTTTAAACTTAACTTTAAAACATGAATTGGACTTAATTAACCTTAATGGAACTGGTAACCTATTCCATAATAAGGAAGCCTGATGGTCAAATACTCGTTGGCCATAATTTTTATTAGCACCTTGTACTAACAATGCTGCTCCCTGTAATATTCTCAAATTCACCTGAACTTCACGAACCTGAACCAAATTATTTCATGGAGATAAACCATTCAAATAGATGGCCTGATGAACCAATTTACCCAGAGCAAATTTGTATTTAAACTGGGGTGAGCTATCCCATGAAGAATATAAAAGGCAATGGTGGGTCAAAAAGGGCATCCAAGACAAGCCTGCAAATGCTTTATAAACAACACTTAGGATTTGTTTCTCTTTGGATCCCAACTTAGCATACAATGAGGAGACATAGTCAAAATGTGGCATTAAGACTCCATTAGCCAATTTCAAATGAGAATCATAAGATAAGATTTGAATTTATACAATCTTTGATGTAGTATGCCTATTATTTGTCAACTGATGTGGAACCTTTATAAAAGAGCTTGTGCTCAAAGGTCTTCTCTGAATCCTTAAATGAATAAATAAGAAATATACCTGCCTGTTTGTTTCTGCTATTATTTTTTCTTATTGTTTTTTGATTTATCATTTTCAGACCTTCTTCCTATTTGTCCCTTTTTCATGTTTTCTGTATCTGAATCCTGACCTGAATTCTCTTCCCCTGAGCTTGTAATATGTCTACTCTAACCTTTTCTGTTAATTCACTAGTGTTCAATGTACTGTATTTTTCTCAGCTAAACTCAAGGATTTATTTTCCTACATATTGTCCAGTGGTGTTGAGGATAATAAATTCAGTTCTCCACCAAAAACAGAGTTATTAGATTTTTTCCCTCCTTTTACAGGAATTTTTATTATCCTTGGTTAACATAGGGTTAGCCATAGTACCACTTCTAGTATTCATTTCACTCATAGATAATGCCGTTGAATAGTACTATTAAAATAACTTTTTAAAATAAGCAGTCTTATACAGTACTTCAAATATAGAAAAACAGTCTCTAAATTTTTATTTGAAGAGTCAGAATAAGTTAGACAAGGCTTTTCGGTAGGTCTGATTACATTCAGATTAATAAAGTCTTTGATGAGAAATATGTAAGCCTTTCAGAGACCTTCAGCTTTCCTCCAAGAAGAAATAGTTGTCCTTTTCCAAACAGCATTGTTCCCAATGCTGCAATTCTTCACAAAAGGTGCTGTTCTTGTTAGATCCAGAGTCCCAATGCAGTAAAGTAAAAAACACTTTTGCAAAATCACTTAGTCTATCCTTAAAAAATAAATAGTGCAATACTATGGCAAAATAGAAAATAAAAAGAGCTGAGGGCACTGTCGAGTCCAAGTAAGATGACCGCTCAGGACTGACACTTTGCACACTTTGAAATTAATATTATTTTAAAACTTGCTTTTTTGGCTGAACTGGTGGAAGCAGCTGAGCACTGCAGACTCCTGAAAGTCTATTCCTCAATAATGGGCAACCCAAAGAAAGAAGAGAACTAGTTTGAAGGAGTAAAAAGTAAAAATGCTCCTGTACTCCCGACCATGAGGTCTGCTCCAGGCCAAACTGCAACTGCAGCTGAGAAGGAACTGGAAGAAATGCTCCAGTCTTGGAGTTAAGATTAACAGACTAATTTCCACAGTAACTGGATTTGCTGAAAATTAACACCCATACCAAGCTGGTAATGAATTTAGATACAGATATGGATGTGGTCAAAACAGAATCGTTTAAGACAAAAAAGCACACCGAGGTGGCTGTGGGTGCCATGTCTAACTTGATCAAAGAGAACGCACACTTGAAAGCGTGGCTTAAATATCTAGAAAACCAAGCACGTACAGTGAATATCAGGGTTGTGGGTCCGCCAAAGAGGAGCGAGGGATACCCTGTGCCATTATTCCTATATGACTGGCTGGAACAACAGCTCAGAGAGCCTGTCACTAATCACCATATAAACATCCAGAAATCATACTAAGTGGCAGTCAGAGACCGTCTGGACAACCCTAAGGTGCCAAGAACAGTTATAATGGTCCCAGATGGGGTCGGGATGAGGGACATCATACTGGCGCTGGTGAGGCAGAAAAGCACACTCCTACAAGATGGTCACCAAGTCCCTCTTTAGCCTGACTTGAGCTACTCAACTAGACAGAAAAAGAAAACAATTTGATGGGATGAGGGCCATTTCGAGAGCAGACAATATTTCCCATGGTATGCTGTTCCCATGCCAGCTTGCACATTGCTCATTAGGGTAAGATCTTCTTTTTTTCTGATCAAGCTGAGATGTTAAGATGGGCCCAGCATCACACACCACTCAGCCACTAGAGGAACAAGCTGGCTCAGTCGGAGTCGGATGAAGAAGATAACAGCAGAACTTGTTTGGAGTTGGAGGGCAGCTCAGGTTTGCTATATAATTATTTTACCACCTCACCCAAAGACACTCAGAAGGAGCACAGTGACATTTTGACTGCATAGTTTCATTGGGGGTGGGCAGGGATAGTAAAGTTCCCTTTGCCTTACATTGATAGTTACTTCAGCTGTTTACAGGACCTCACTAGACTTTTATTTTTCTCGTTTTGTGGATCAACATAATATGTGGGGTTAGTTGGTATTCCAAACAGTTTCAAACTTTAAAGTTTCTTGTTTGTTTATATATTTTTTTAATGAATAACCAGTGAGCGTAATATGCCCATTTTCACCAGTGACCAGTCACAAAAAATTTACAAAAGACAAAGTACAGTACATACAATAATACAGAATAGTATACAATACAATATACAAATCAATTAAAACATTGACATTTAGCTTCAGATAACATTAACTTTTGAAGTACTCCTTTAAAAGATGAAATGTTACAGACATAGTAATATTTTGTTATTCATATCTGGCTAAAGCATACTTAACATAGTGCACCAAGGTAAAAGTATATATTTTTGCAGAGCAATAGTTCCTTCTGGAAAGTACCTAATAGGTACCAACTATTGCAGATGCATTATTTCCTCATTTTCCTTTTAGGAATAAGAGATATTGGTAGCTGTTAAATAAATAATAGAATTTAATATCTTCATGTAGCTAATGGACTCCTTTACGCAACAGTCCTTGTTTTTTTTTTGTCTATGTAATCAGTTTGAGTAACATATAGACTCTCCTTCTCTCTCTTATTTTATATTTTTCCCAAAGACGTATATTACTGCTATAGTATGTTACAGTTTGAATATATTAGGAGGAGTGGTGCCCTCACTGTTATTTTGATGTTGCATTCCTCATGTACTGTAACAGGCAATAATGCTGCATGTCATTTGATAAATCAATAAATATACAGTTATAAAAAGAAAAAGAATGATCTTTCCTACCAGTGTTTAAAGAAATCAATTAAAGGTGACTGGTAAAGGTATATAGTACAGGGCTGTCTCTGTAATATCACTTGCCCTGCTAGCTGAGGTCTCTATGCTGCTAAGTTTTGTAATTTTGTATTAAGTCCATAGTTTTTGTTTTTACTTTGCAGAGTTTCATCAAACATTGGGAGCCTGATCGAGAGGCACTAAAATTATGGAAACTCCCTTTTCAGTGACATAGATCCCACTATTGCTGTATTCAACACAGCAGGGAGCTTTATTAGTCTTAAGTTTTTATAGCATCTGTGTGAGGGTTCATGTTTGAAAGTACACTTACAGCTAGTTTAGGTCTAAAACTAGCTGCAAGTATACTTTCAAACACAAGTTCTCTCACCGACAATATGAAAACTTAAAACTAACACCCGCTCCCTGCTGTGTTCTGTACAGTAAGAGAGAGATGTATATCACTAAAATAGAATTTTTCTATATTCTTTGTACCACTCGACCAGGCTTCTTAGGGACCCATTTCCGCTTCTGGATATACTAAAAGTCTGCAAATAAAATACAAATTAAGGACTTAACACAAAACTACAAAAATTAGCAGCATGGAGACCTCAGCTGGCAGGCTAAGTGGTATTATAGAGACAGCCCAGTACTACGTACTTTTTCCAGTCACCTTCAAACTATGGGGTTTTAAGTATTATGTCTTTCTATTATTGTACGCATTGTTTTCAAGTGACCTAACAAAGAACTTTAATAAATAAATTCAGTGCCTTAGAAATAGTGTGTTGTGTAAAAGAATACTGTATAGCAGGTTGAATTAGCATCTGTTCGATTTAGAGGGAGTCAGCCTTTTATACATATTCATGTCTGAAAGAATTAGCGTGGATAACATACTCTTCAATACAGTAATACTGAAAATTAGCCATCTATTACTTTTTACTATCCCTTTATTTTCACTGATTATCAGCATTAGCGAATCTAGTGAAAACAAGCATTTGTCAATGCCGAACGTTCGCTTCCCAGGTATTTGCAGTGGTGTGTGGCACCTATTCATTCGAGACGAGTTAAGAATGCTATGCTTGCTTTTCCTATCTCACTTTCACTCACACTCACACTGTTACTAATACTTGCAGCTGCAGCAGCAGCAGACCCACCAATTGGCATTGTGCACAGTTAAAAAGAAAACTATAGTACATACCTGGTTCAGCCTCTATTTCTAGGCCCTTTACTCTTGTACCCGGATGTCAAGTGATTGACCGTCTGCGACTCCCCACTCCTGGGACACTCCTAACTCCAGCATGGTGGTGAATACTATCTAGGACTAGGAAGGCTCTCCCCGATTATAAACCTAAGCAAGCCAGAGACATGAAACAGCCATCAGTATATGTAATCTTAGATGGTCAGGATAAGACCCACCCTGTGTCCGGGGGGGGGTCCTATCCTGACCATCTAAGATTATATTACTATGCTGACCCCACCTCACAAGTCACACACTGTACAGCAGCAGCTGCCAACAAGTCACATTACCAGATGTACAGGATAAGGTCCAGGAAAGGGCTTGGCTTCACACACACACAGTCAGATTCAGCTTCGCTTCAGTCATCATGAGCAGTCAGCAGCAAGCAGCAACACAAACAGGCCACCTCAAGGCTCCGAGCAGACAGTCACTGTGGAAGATTTGTGGAAGGCTGGAAGGCATGTCTGGGAATTCAATACCTACCCAATGCAGAGTAGACTCACTCAAGGGAGACTCCGCCTCAGCAGGCATATACACAGAGCTGTCATACTGCTAACCCCCCCCTTGTCCAACCCATCCCTCCTGACACAAGAGTTATTGAGTCTGTGGCAAATACTGTAAATACAAAAAGTAAAGATGTAGCGTGTAGCGCACATACTCACATTCCCATACTGTAAGAAAGCCTAGGTAAGACATTGACTTAGCAACAAGACACAAAGGGTGGTGGTAAAGAGTTCAATCTGAAAAAAGGGAATAACCTGAGAGGTGTCACTGAGCTCAGTACTGGAGACACTCCTCTTTAATGTCTGGGTGGCCACTCGTATTCAATTCCAAGAAGTGCAAAATCATGCACTTGGGTAACAAAAAACCTTGGGGAAGAATACAGGATGGGGGGGGGAGATATTAAACACCAAACTGGAATGGACCCTGAAGGGAATCATAACAGATGATCTAAAAAGTAGCCAAGCAATGTGAGCCGGCAATGAGGAACACAGGGGTGATGCTAGGGTGCATAAGGAGAGGCATCACTGAGAGAAAACAAGAGGTGGTGATGCCGCTGTACAGGCAGTTGGTGAGGCCTCATCTGGTGTACTGCGTGCAGTTCTGGAGACCTCATCTCCAGAAGGACATTGAGAGGGTGGAGGTAGTCCAAAGAATGGCTACAAAATGGTGCAGTGGCTACATCAGAAACCTTATGAGGAGAGACTGAGGGAACTCTGTGTATACACGTGAGGAAATAGAGACATTCAAATACCACAAGGGGATCAAAGAGGTAAAGAGGGCAGCATGTTTCTGAAAATATGTGCAAGAACAAGGGTTCACAATATGAGGTTTGAGGGGAGAGGAAGACTCATTGGCAATGTGAGGAGGTATTTTGTAACAGAAAGGGTGGTGGATTCATGGAACAGCCTCCCTGAGGAGGATGTGGGGGCAACAAGGGTAGGCAAATTCAAGAATGCACAGAGCAGGCCAAAGGCAGTATGCCAGAGCAGGAAGCATGAGGTAGGCTGCCAATCAAATACGATCTGGAGTTTACACAGTAGGTAGGGAAATTGGCAGACTAGGTGAGCCAGGTAGTCCTTATCTGCCATAAAATTCTAAGTCTCTATGTTACAAATATGATCAGTGGGGGGGGAGGCTGACAAGGGACATGCTGTAAATAATTATGCTATGCATCAATATAAACAAAAAAATGGTTTATTATAATGTGCAATTATTTATTTCTGGATCCAGCTGATTTTGATCACTACAGTACTATACAAGTGATCATCATTTTCTTCAATAGAAAATAAATGTAAAACAGTACTAACCATTTACAAGGCTTGCATTCCATTACAGATTAGAAAGCTTAGCAACAAATGAAACTTACTGAATGTTACAGAAGGCAGGGTCAGACTTTGTTTTGATGCTTAGGCTAAGCATCTGCTAATGTTCTTAATGGTCTGCTATAGACCATCTGCTAATGGTATCATTAAAACCCCCATGTTAACTGCTTGTACAAAGAAAGCACTTATACTGAAAACAAAAATATGTCTGTAACTTGGAAATGCAGCTGAAACCTATTTATTATATGATAAAAGATTTCCAAAGTATGCAAGCATTGAAACAGGCTAAAAAACCTGACCATTGCATGCAGAACAAGAATCGACTCTCTGCTGACAACTTCTGTGTATCTATGCATGAAAAATTATGGGGGAGGGATTAACAATATCAAGTTTTCAGTCAGTCTGCCTTACCAAAATTTACAACTCATCTTGGTTGTCCATCAAAAAATGTAGACAGAACACATTTGACTCTCCTCTGTTACTCTCACAATGTCTTTGTTCATAGTGCTCACCATGACAGAAGAAAGATGTCAGAAGCGGCAATTATATAATAATAATATCTTTGTTTATATACTTTCAACTATCAAAGCGTTATACAGCAAGAATAAATAACACAGTAAAATCACAATAAATAAGTACTGAGCTGAAATCAATTTATAAAAGCTTGGTGCCATAAGTAGGTCTTTAGGGCCTTCTTAAAGGCCTTCAAGGCCGTGCACTCCCATAACTGATGGGGTAGAGAATTCCACAGGGCTGGTTAGCAGGGGAGAAATAGATGTATTTTATGACACAGGGCAAAAACTACTTCTTTATCTACAATACTTAGACCAACAACAGGGGTGAGCAAAGAAGAAAAACAACTAACTCGAAAAGTTGCTCTTAAGTGCCACATAGGATACTGCCACTGTGGCTCCACAAGCAACAAACTATCACAAGCTATGCTGAGGTGAGACAATACTTATACTATGCATGCCACAGATAAACCCATTCTCAGTTCCGTCAACAGCTGGACCCACCATAAATAATATACCAGGAAAACATTCAGCATCCCACAGCAAGAAAAGCAAACTGCTTCATATTCGGACTCCTAAACCAAAGCAGCATAGATTACAGATGAGATTTTTATCAAAGCTGACAGACAATGCTCATCCTGTGCATGCCCAAGTGTGGAGCCAGAGAAACCCTTTGCTGATTTTAAATGTCCTAAGGTAATGCTTGCCACAATAGAAACAATATTATCCAAGGAATCTTGTAGCACACTAAAAAACCTGCTTCTATGATGTAGCACACATGGGGGGGGGGTAGGGTATTAAAATCCACTCCTGTGTGAAACACAAGTCACAGCCATCAGAAGAGAATTCATTTACATTTCACCAAAACCTTTTTATCCATTTCATTCTGTATGTGTTTATTACAAACCAATAAAAACATTTATATTATTAAAAAGAGGTTTGTAATTTTACTAGTCTTTTAGCAGTTACTTTTCACCCCATAAGTTGTGTTTACAAAAACTCCAAAACCTTTTTTGCATGGAAATACTCTACCAGTAAAGTTCATCACATTTTGTAAGGACACATTTTCTTCTATTGTCTCTCTGTAACCCCAGTGTTTTTTGTGGTTTTTTTTTGCAAAGCATATGAGAATTTACAACTTGTTTGCAACTTGTTGACACCAATAGATATTACAGCTTGAAGAATAGAATACGTTGAGGTACAGTTTGAAAGGATGCAATGTTGAGTTCAAATGTGACACTGACTGACAAGTAATTGTAATTAAAAATTGTTGAAATACCAGCTGAACTGCTACTGTATTTTAAAGAGCTTACACAAAAAAAAACACAATGACTCTGGTTCCGCACAGTTCTGCTTTAACAACAAAGGCCACCAGTCAACTCAGCATGGAAAGGCAGTGGGAGAAATTATCTTTAGTCCGTCACGTTCTGTTTGAGGGCATGTAACTTTCCCAATTCCCATCCCATTTAATCACTCAATGTGTGTATGGTCATAGCCACTGAGTGTAATGAAAGCAAGGGCAGCCCTCTTCTCTTCTCCTCTCCCTTCCCCCATCTATGGCAGAGTCTCCATCCTGCACTGACAACCAAAATGATGGGATACCAGACAGACTCTTCTTAAAAAAGATCATGTAAACACATTATACTTTCATTGATCTATTGTGTGCACATTGTCTCACTCTCTCCCCACCAATGGAGGACAGACTGGCTTCGGTATGCACACCAAGTGGATTACTGCTACCCCCCCCCCAATTAGGGTGATCTACCCTCCCCACCATGACTGTCCATGCCCTCTCAGACACTAAGCGTCATTTCTGCATTTTATGCCAACACAGCACCACCACCAACAAAGAGACAGACACACACACCCACCACCAGATGTCAGACTAACAGACTGGCTTTTTAGTTTAATATTGCATTGTGACAAGCCTCTGTACCTCATCAAGGTAGCCAGTCCCACAGAGGTCCATTCTCTCTCACACACACACCACCACCACCACCACCACCATCAGGTGTCATACTAAGACTGGCTTTTGGTTACAAGATTGCATTGTGACAAGCCTCTACCTTTGCAAGGTAGGCAGTCCCACCAAGGAACTTGGAAATGGCTAGCAATTCGCCAGCACTAAGTCAGTGAACATGTTGGACTTGGCAAGTACCCCCCCCACGACTGCCACAGTAACACTAAATATCCCCCCCCCGGTGTTACCTAATGGAGGCTGAGCAGAGTTACAAGTGATGGACTTTGTACCCCACCCTAGAAGGCTGCATGGAGTAAGGGTATAAATTAACACCAAATGCCAACAACCTTTCAGAATCCTGTCCCATATGTATCCCCGTCCACTTCAACTGGTGGTGGGAGATGAGATAGGAATGGAGATGACCACAAGTAGAAGCAGCATGTGGCAAACCACCAGGATGCCAAACAGCTAAATGACAAAACAGAATTGTAAATAGGAAGTATTGCCCTGCTGTTGGGCTGGCGGGCAAGTGAAGATTTTACCTCAACCTAGAATTGCAAGCAAACTAAGTAACAGACTCAAGGGCATACTGAAGGACATTTTGCCAAGCAGAGACAGCCAGGATTGGTGCACCCAAAAGGCATTCATAGTAAGCCACCAGATATTTTACTTCCAAGCTATTTACTCACACTAACCCAGCTTTAATACAATATTCTACTTCCAATGGGCTCCTGCTTCTGTTCTAGAGCTAGATTAATAAAACAGTGCCCATTTCCCCCCAGTGTTAACCCCCCCCCCCATTGCCATTTGCCATTCAAATCAGACTAGATAAAATACATGACAAGTAAGTAAGGGAACAGGCACATTACGGCAGACCTCCAGAGGACCAGCGGTATTAATCTTTCAAGACAGTAATATTTTTCCTGGCAGAACACAGGGCTTGCAGACACTGCACAGTTTGAGATAAACAGCTATTACAAATAAAATCAATAGTGCTAGAAACAATTTTCCTGTTCTTCAGGGCCCAGGAACCAACACCACTTGTCATTTCTTTTTTTTTTAAACCAGCACTCTACTTAATATTTAGTATTTGCACTACACTAACTGACAAAAGCAACTACACACACACACACAGTATAGTAAGCACATTATCACCAACATTCAGGTGTATGAATATAAACCATACATGTGACAGCTGTATTTCCACATGCCACAGGTGTGGGAGAGGTATGAGGTGCAGCCGAGTGTCTCCACATTGAGAATAAATCCAACATAATGCACATTTCTGGGGTCTTAATTTCCCTTATAAGATAGGTAAAATGTCAATATACAAACCAAAAAAAAATGAGAACAGCCCAGTGGCGTGGAAGGGTGAGGCATCGATTGCCCTACCTCCTATATGCCAGTGACCCGTGTTTGGGGAATGAACGTGGGTTGCCAGCCAGTGAGAGACAGATAGTGTCCCGGGGCTGCTCTCCTGGGGAGGGGTGGCCAGCTGTCTCAGCCCTTAACCACTGGATGGAGGCCTGCTGCTGGTGCAGGCACAAGCAACTTGAAGGGAGGGGCCACGGTCCCACAAGGGTGTGTGCGCGCGTGCACACACACACACACACACACACACACACACCTGATGTGCTGTCATGGCAGTGGAACCAGGCAAAACACACTGGGTTGTCATGGGCTACATGAAGGCAATAAGGCATGCCTGCCTACATCTGGCCCATGCCATAGACCACCCTGTCCAATCTAGATGTGTGTCACCAACTGGGGGGAACGCTGCCCTCCCCTACCCAGTCCCACCACAGAGGGCAATCTGTTTGGGAATCTGTGGCATGATGGCATGGTATGGCAGGTGCGGGTGAAGGAAGCAGGGACAGAGCGAGAGCCCACCACACCACCTGTGGAGAAATACCTATATAGAAAATAAACTGAACAGTTTAAATGACCTGTGTGGTCATCTGATTGTATTGTACAAATCAGGGTACAGGATTCCTATTTAATGAAGTGCATAATGTCTGTTTCTATGATGGGGGATAGGTCTTGCAAGCATCCTGAGTGGCGGAGTGAGACAAGGGGAGGGCAAAAAGTAAATAAACAGTATAGACTGGGCAGACAGTACAGAGCACTTGGTCAGCACCGAGTGTGTCTAGTTTGTGGCAAGGGCAGAAGCACTGGTAAACCCAACTTGGATTCCACAGATCTAGGGACAGGGTTTTAAAAGAACCATATGATGCAGCAGTTAACTTGATACAAAAGAGCGAAGACTAGCTGGATGGAAGTTACTTATCAGTTAGTTTGCACATAGCACTGTAAAGAGGCAATAAAACAAAGTCTCCTCCTATTTTGGAGTGATAAAGCCATCTGCTACATCACTTCACTTAGAGAAAGAACTTTGAATGAGTCTGGCACAGCGCCATTACTGGGGAAGGATGCTACAGCCAGACATTCCAGAGTTCAATTCAGCAGGTTGCCATCTTAGACACATGAAAACCATCATCCATCCATATAAGCCCATTTCTGGCTTTCAGGCAGCTACCATCCCACTACTTGGTTTAGTGTGCCTTTCCTGGTTCCTCATTCCCATTTCCCAAGGTCCACTCCCCCCCCTGGAGTTAGTCTAAGAATGCCATTCCCATTTTATTTAGTTTCTCATGGCAGGAGAAGCAGGAAGTCTCTCCCACCCTCTTTCCAGCAGTCATCCACCTTTCAGAGCTGGCCGCCCATGGATTGCCCACAGTGGCAGGGTCAGGAGAGCAGGTCCCCAAAAGCAGGAGAAGCAGGGCCATCCTTTGAGAGCCAAGAGATGCAGGGTCATTCCCTTGAGCCAGAAGGAGAAGCAGAGCCATTCTCTCTACCTCCCTGCCAGAGCCAGGAGAAGCAGGGCCATCCCATCCCTTTCCAGCAGGGGTCACCTCCCACAACTGGTCCCCATGGATTCCTACAGCAGCAGGGCCAGGAAATAGAGGGCAATGCAGCCACTTCCCCACTGAGACATTTCCAAACAAATCAAAAAAAAAGCCACTTAATTCAAAACAAACAAACCCAAACACAAGCAGTCAGAACCTTGTCTCAGGTTCTCGCCATGCAATAGTGCCAATGCCAAACTGCCAGCGAACAATACTCCCAAGCCCCATCCCTACTCCTTTAGTTGTTTTTTCTCACAGACACGTGCTAGCTGCTGCTGCTTGCTCTAGTGAAGTCTTCCTTCTTCAATCTGCAGTGCTGGCGTGCAAAAGCTCCCTCCTCATCGACTCCTTCTCTGATCAAGTTCAACTAGCAGAGACAATCAGTAGTCACCATCTCCCTCAGCTCCTGCGGGCGGCAGTTCTGATTCCTCTCACCCGATGGGAGTCACGACTAAGTACAGACAGAGAAGAGTCAGATAGTCACCTCACCACAAGCCAGAACCGGGAGTCCGATGGTCTGGTCCCACTCAGACAGTCCAGGCATACTCCAAGCATCCTCTCACTCAGGCTCAACTAGAGAGATACATTCAGTGATTTGCAGCTTCTTTCACTTCACTCTCCCAGCCAATGACCTGGGTGGGTGGCGTGGACTCAGCGCCGGATTTGGACCTGACCTGGATGAACCGACCCGAGTCCCGAACACCCGACCTGTCCCCAGGCAGCCTGCTGTGTGTACTAGTAGACAGTACTAGTACATTAAACTATAAACTCAGACTATCTAAATTTAGTGGCATCTTCCCGCCCGTGTAGCCCGCCTCGCTCTCGGCGTCTCTCTAATGAAGACAGTGACTGACCGACTGTCTGGGGAGTAGACTACTGCTCAATGCTGCGCCGCCGCTGCTAAATACTTCTTCAGGCTCCCTCCTTGCCTCTACTCCAACCGCACCACCAGGTACCACGCGCCACCAACTAATAGTCAGTCCGCCCTGCAGACTCGCTTCTCCACTCCACATCGTCCACCACCGTAACTTCCCAAATGCTGGCAGAGACTAGGTTGTCACCAACTCCAAAACAATCGACAGTCTCTTCTAGAGGCGAGAACTCAGTCTGAAAATGAAATAAGGTGCCTAATGCCATGGGCATTTAAAAACCCTGCGACCCGCCCTAACTAGTCATGCCTTGATTTTAAGCGGACCTGATTGAGATGGCAAAACATATCTCAAACAGGTCCGCTATTTATCATATGTTTAGACCCGCCCTCCACCTTTAAAAAACTAAAAGGCTTAGCGGCTGTGAAAACACAAGGAAAAACAAGAAAAGCAAACAAAAGAAAACCTACACGCCAGTCGGCTCCCGCTACCCTCCCGATGATCTTCAGCACGTCATGGCATGTCTGGCGTATCCATAGCTACGCCCTTGGCTGCCGGGTCTCGACTCGGGGTTCGGATGGCCGGAGCTCGCAGTTCCACCTCGACGTTACCGTGCGGACATTTGCTGTAATAGTGCTTCCCTCAACGGGGAGGACAGCAGCAGAGGGAGGGATCGTGATGTCAACATGCTACGTACTCATACGTTGCCAGCGGTGGTTTTCTTTGAACTGAAGACCACTGCAGCCCAACTGCTGTCATAGACAGCTCATCCATCCATTGGTGGGTTACAGTCGCGCCTGCTACTTGGAGCAGTGTATTGGACAGGAGGGTCACACACCTCCAGACAGTCATACTATCCCAAAACGTTCCTTGCGCATGCGTGCAAGTGAACATAATAAATGAATAGTGAAAATAACCTTCTGTACAGTAAGTAGAACAACGTAAGTTAAATTTATTCCAAACTCAAAATTAGTAAACTTGTACTTACATAAATATTTTAGTGAGAAAAAAGGAAGTAGGCTGTAAGAAAAGCAAGCTCTGATTTAGGATTAAGGCCATTAAAGTTTCAGACAAACCTGGCACAGTACTGGCTAAAGGCCATGGCATCTCAGAAATATTCATGCTGCCAGTTGGGTCTGGGCTGCAGAGTAAGAGATAACTGGCTCTCTAAAATAGAGCTAAAGTTAAAACCTTTTAAAGTTTGTTCTATGTAGAGATTTGATCTGTTTGCTTTGCTCTGCAACTGTCCCCTCTGGTTTCTTTAGCCCTAGGGTGTACTGTAATGCATCTGCCCTTATTGGCTAGTATCATCCATGTGATCTGTTCTAGTGTGGACAAAGGCTGTGAAATGCAAAATCAATGCAAGTAAAACATATAAACAAAAACATATTTCTTAAAAATAAAATATGTACGGTGTTTTATATTTGAAATCTTATTTCTCTTTTCAGAAACTTTTTAAAGCAACTTGTCTCTGGCTTATCATTTTACAGAGCGTGACAGCAATTGCATTCTGTTTTTTTATAATAGCGAAGCAAATAAAAGTAAAGTTTTCATTTTCTTCCTCTCTCATCACTTCTTAAAGGACTCTGACATGCTCCGTATACGCCTCGGTGCTGTCAACTTGCTGAACCTCTGGCTCCAGCTCCAACTTTTCCATCTTTCAGGGCTCGTGTTCCACTTCTGTTCTTGGATCAATTCTCGTCTCCTCTATTCCCCTCAGGCAACTGATTCTGCATTCCTCCACACTCACTTCACTCGCATTGAAGCATGGCAAGGCATGGGTGTAGGCGGGCATACTCTATGTACTCCATGGTGTACAGTTTTATTTAAAGGGGTGCAGGAAATAGTCTCTGAACTGCTTCCTTAGTCCAGAAAACATAACACAGTAACAGCTAAACCTTTCTTTAATTTTATTCATAGAAGTCAAAACTAGAAGGATTGGTCCGATTAGTCACTGATACTGTATTTGCATCCCAAGAACTATACAATTTTACAAGTTCTGGGGTGATATGTTGTGTCTGAGGGAGCAATGTATGGCATCTGTAATTACCCATGCATGGGGGGCAACAAGTGTCATGAGGTACAAAAGTTGTATTTATTGTGTCAAATGAGGCAACAAACATGTACCTGGTGTACATATTTATACTGTCTGGCTATACCCCTATGGCAAGGCAGGATATTCCTGTAGCAAAAAATGAAGAAAAACTCTTTTCAAGGTAGAAGTTTTCGTTCTCCAATTTAAAAGTTTAAATTTCTCCTTTAAAGGAATATGTCATAGATGGCTTACTGATTCTAGTTTAGATTGTGCCTATGACAAAGCTGCTGGAAGCTATACAGTAGCTGCTGCCAACAGACCTTCAATCTGCCAATTGTATCAGTATGTAGTGGGGAGAGAGAGAGAGACCTGCCCAAACCCATCTGATCACTACTGTGTCTCTAGGGCGCTAGAAATGCTCAGCTATAAAACAGTCACGGAGACACCCATCCCTGTAAGAGATACTGTACGTATTCCTGTAAATATATTCATATGGCATTAGTTATAGAAACATAAAAAACAGTGGCAGAAAAAGACACAAAGTCAATCCATTCTGCCCAGTTTCCTACCTATTCCTTTTAACGTAATGTCAAATAGAGTTCCTGTTCTGAGATTTGACCCTCAGATCCCGTAACTAACCCCACTACACTTACTACTCTTTCATTTGTTACCCACTCTTTAGGCACTACCAATTCCTGTGAATCTGTCCCCCCATCAACCTTGAATCCATTTAAAGACTCTGTCTCCACCACCTCCTTCGGCAGTGTGTTCCATTGATCCGCCACCCTTTCAGTGAAGAACTTCCTCATGTCTCTTAAATTTCCCCTCAACTAGTCTTCATCCATGCCCTTTTGCCTCTGTGTCCCTGATGTTTGTGAACGGTCCTCACTGTTAACTTTGCTAATCCCACTCAAAACTTGTAAGTCATGTCTCCCCTCTCCCTCTAAGACTCCAGCATGTACTGTACATACAGTATCCATGTCTGAGAGACATTCTTTATATGATCTGCCCTGCTGACCCTAGATCATTTTGGTGATCCTGGGCTGTACTGTCTTTAGGCTGTCCCTGTCCTTCCTGTGGGCACCAGAACTGAGCGCAATATCCCAGATTTAACCTTACCAGGACCCTGTACAGGATCGATAACACCACCTACATCTGAGCAGTCTGGTTGCCTTATTATACACCTTGTTAAACTAGCCAGAGGTTTTGGGAGCATTGCTGATGATAGCCCCTAGATCCCTTTCTTCTGTCAATGCAGCTAGCTGATTTCCTTCTATCAGTGCTCTGTGCATTGGCTCTTCTTACCAATGCATTACTTGCACTTTTGGCACTGAATCACAACTGTCAGAGTTTGGACCTCTTTTCCAGTTTCTCAAAATCCATCTTCAAATCCTGCACCATCCTGATTATCCAACCTATCAGAGTTTTGTGTCATCTGCAAAGACACACATCTTCCCTGGATACCCTCTCTATGTCACTAGTGAAAATGAATAGAATGAGACCCAAGACTGATCCCTGCAATACCCCACCTGGGACCACCCTGTCCTCTTGATTTTATCCCATTCACTACCACCCTCTGCTTTCTTCCCCCAGCCAGTTTCCAGTACACCTTATGAGCCCTCCCTTTATCCCTAGACCCTCAAGCTGTTTTAGTAGCCTTCACTGTGGAACTAAATCAGAGGCCTTTTTGAAGCTGAAATAAAGCACATCAACCACATGCCCCTGTCTACTACCCTTGTGACCCAGTCGCAGAACACTAGCAGGTTTGTCTGGCATGATCTTCCTGTCACACATCCATGCTGTTTACTGTATAGTAATCTGTTAATCTCCAGGTAGTCCAGTATTTTTTCTTTGACCAGGGTCTCCATACATTTACCAACAATTGAGGTAAGAATGACTAGCCTGTG
Source organism: Neoceratodus forsteri (assembly GCA_016271365.2). NCBI lineage: Eukaryota > Metazoa > Chordata > Ceratodontiformes > Ceratodontidae > Neoceratodus > Neoceratodus forsteri. The sequence goes on from CM028131.1 coordinate 628,192,176, forward strand.
CTTACCTGGGCCTCCCTCTTCATGCAGAGGGACCACATCTGCAGACCTCCAGTCTCCTAGAACTTCTCCTGTTTTATTGGGAACACCTAAACAGATTTGTTTGAAGTGTTGCCAGTTCTTGACCTTGCCTTTTTAGTACCCTTGAGTGTAATCCTTCTGGAGCTGGTGTCTTATCTACCCTGAGGGCAGCAAGACCGTTACACAATACACACACTCTACACCGTGATCTTTGTTTGCTCCATTTTACTCACCCCTCTAGCTGAAGCCTTTATTCCACTTTCTGTCAGTGGCTCCTTTTTCTACACCATGAATACAAAACAAAATAAGTTATTCAGTACACCAGCATTTTTTCCATCTTCATCTACTACCTGATCATTAAGCATAATAATTCCTCTCTCTCATTACTTTTTTCTCAGATGTACATAATAAAATCCCCCTTCTTTACTCTTTCTGCTATCCTTAGTTCTGTTTCTGCTTTTGCCTTACAAACTAATCCACTTACCTCTTCTGTTTTTTTTAATAGTCCTACCACTTTGCCACTCCTAGCTTTTCCTTCTGCCTCTTAAAGCCCTTCACTTGACCTTCACTGCTTCCTCCTCCCAGATGAAAAGCAGTTGGTTTCCTGGTTTGTTCGCCTTGGTAACTTTTCTAATACATGAATCTGTCAACACCTGTATGGCCTTTTTTACTGTTCACCATTTATCCTCTACGTTATCTGCCTTCCCCACTCCCACTAGGTTATACCTGATCAGTTCCCACATGTTCGCAAGTTCTGCCCTCCTGAGGTCCAGTTTAGTGGCCTTTTTATTTTAATTGATGATTTTCTGTTATAATCTCAAAATACACTGAGTTATGCTCACCTGGATCCCAGCCATTTCCTGACCTCTACCCTTTCTGTTGTGTCCGTATTGGATAGCTTAGAGGTTAGAGTAACGAGCTGTGAACGAGCTTGGTACATCCAGCAGACCAGACCTGGGTTTGATTCTCACAACATCCACTTGCATACTGTGCTCCCAGGTCACTCCTGAAAACAGGCACTTGTGCCTAGTGGGCCTTACCCAGTTACCAAAGGCTAAAATAATAATAAAAAAAATAAATAATACAAAAATAAATAAATAAAAAGAATGGCCTCCTGCCTGGTTGGTTACCTGACCTTCGTACAAGGAAGCAGTGCTGCATGGTGTCCAGCAGCAACTGGCATCTAGTGCTTTTGGCTACCTGAGCTATTTTAGGTCCCCCACTACCACTGCCTCCTCTTTTGTGGCCTCTTTCTTTATTTCCACTTCCAAATTTCTATCCCTCTCCTCCAGCGAACCTGACAGCCTGTAAACTACTCCCAACCTGATTTTTTTCCTTTCTGGTTTTTAACTTTACCCATATTGATTCCACCCATACTTACAGAGACTTCTGTGGCCTCTATGCTGTGGCTTTTGTTATGTATAAATTTTGTATAAGGCTGCTCCCCTACCCTTCTATGAGAAACGTATCCTGGGACTGAAGGATCCTGATCATTGTTCTTTGATGCCCATGTTGTGCAGAACATCACTCTACCTGAAGGTTTACATAAAAACAGAAACATAGACAGTGACAACAGAATAAGACCAAATAATCCATCGGAGGGGCAGCTGCATGATGAAGGGCTAGCTGCACACTGGAGCAGACTCAGTAGACCCTTCCCCTCTCCCCCTTGTCTGTTCTTTTCTTCAAATTGAGAACCTCTTACAACAAAATTACTCATTTTGTCACTGGCCTCCTCTGGTCCGCCCATCACTGTCCCTCTACCTGCCTCTGTCGTAGCTACCCCTGGAAGGAAAGTTCCAACTTAAAACACTTCTTTTTCTATATAAGGTTAATCTCAACTTATTGCCACCATGTGTTCTGGACCTTTTTCCCAAATCTGCCCCCAAGCATGGCACCAGGGGGAGCACCAGCCACATTTTTGAGGTTCCTTTCCTTTGTACCACACACGCATAAAACTCCATCTGCTATCAGGGTGTGAAACTTTACAACAACCTACCTCCTGTCACCCAGTCCTATGGCTCCATCATCTTATTTATTGCCTCCGCAAAAAATTTGCTCCTAGAGAGTTACTCTTGTAAGTGCCCCCTGCAGTAAGATTCATATAGCAGTTGTGAGGTTCTGCTGCTCCTTAAGGGCACCCTCATGTCACCTCCTTTTCTCCATCCACACCCTCCCAACTCTATGTTTACTGTCTCATCCTTTCTCCCCTCCCACTGTCTACTCCCTCATCCTCACTGATATTTATGACTGTCCTAATTTTTATTTAAATTTGTTGTAAATATGGTTATTTCTGCTCTTGTATTTCTTTCTGATATGTTGTAATACTCTAACCTGACGACTGAAAATGAGCATGTTTGCTCTTGTATTTTCTTGTTGTATATACTGTGATACTAGTAATCTGGATGACTGTGAAATGGGCATGTTTGTCACACTCTTTCCAGTATAAAATAAACTTGATTGATGAGGCCTTTTTCTGCTGGCAATTTTGTGTGTTAGTATGTAGTCTCGTGCACTACGCTATCAAACCCTGGGATAATGTAGTCTGCGTGACCATGCTATCAAACCCTGGGACCTATTGTCCTTACAGGATTCTAGCCTTTACTATTCACCTTCATGCTCCATTCTTCTGCTACCTCCCGAGCAACCACTAAACCCTTCACTCTGTCCCAGCCATGCTTGACACCATGAATGGTCTTGTGTGCACCACATCAGCTGACAGACTGTTCCACAGCTCAACCACTTTCCATAAATAAAACTTTCTTGCTGCCTTCTTGAACCTCCCACCACCAGTTTCTGCTCATGCCCCTATGTTCTTGAATTGTTACTTATGCTAGATAGTTCCTCGTAGTTTACCTTGTTCATTCCTGTCATGAATTTAAAGGTGTCTATTGTATATCCCCTCTCTCGTCTGGCCTCCAGCCAGTACAAGTTCAGTGCCTAGAGATGATCCTCAGCAAATCTGCTCTGCTGGTCCTGAATCATTTTGGTCACCGTAAATTGAAACATCTTCAGCCTGTCCTTATCTTTTCTTAGATGAGAATTCCAGAACTGGGTACAGTACTCCATGTATGACCTCACCAGTAATATTCAGAGTGGTGGTAATACCTCTTTTCTACTGCTGTCACTACCCTTCCAATACCCACCAGCATCCTGTTTGCCTTACAGCAGGCCCTGTTGCACTGGCTTGATATTTTGTAGGAGTCACTGATGATGACTCCCAGGTCTCTTTCCTTCACGGTAGTGCCAACTCTCCTCCTATCCAGTGCTCTGTCTAGGGGGTTCTTGTACCCTAAGTGCATATCTCATTCAGTATTCATGGTAGAAAAGGAAGGGAGGGTCCACAGCTGGGTGGAAGATGCACAAAGGGGCAAGGTATTGATACAGGTCCATTCACAGTAGAGGGGTCCTAAAGGAAGTAGGAAAAGTGAAAGTAGACAAAGCTATGGGACTGGACAGATACACCTAGAATTCTAAAAGAACTTAGAAAGGCACAGCAGCACCACTGATGGCCTTGTTCAACAAATCATTAGAAACAGGGGTGGTGACAGCAGACTGGGAAAAGGGCAAATGTTGTCCCTCTCCATAAGAGCGGAAGTAGAGAGGAGGCTGGTAACTATAGGCCAGTCAGCCTAACCTCAGTGGTGGTTAAGTTGATGGAATCATTACTCAAAGGTAAGACTGTGGCACACCTTGAATCCAATGGGCAGCAGGACCCAAGGCAGCATGGTTTCAGGGTAGGCAGGTCTTGCCAAACAAACTTAATTGAGTTATTCAATTGGGTGATGGAGAGATTGATCAGGGAGGGGCAGTAGATGCAGCTTACCTGGATTTTAGTAAAACCTTCGCTACTGTCCCACCCAGAAGCCTAGTAAACAAGTTAAACTGCCTGGGAGTCGGATCAGGAGTGGTAAACTGTGTTAGAAATTGGCTGAGTGGTAGACACAAAAGGTGATAGTTAACGGAGTTCAGTCTACCAAGAGGGAGGTGACCAGTGGGGTGCCTCAGGGCTCGGTACTGGACCCAGTTCTCTTTAATGTCTTTATAAGTGACATAATGAAAGGGCTGGATGGGAAGGTGTGCCTCTTTGCAGATGATACAAAGATCTGCAATAAGGTTGACATGCCAGGGGGGAGTGGAGAAAATGAGAAGGGACCTGAGCAAACTGAAAGAAGGGTCAAACAGATGGCAGCTGAGATTCAGTGCAAAAAAGTGTAAAATTATGCACTTAGGGCACAGGAACCCAAGGGACGAGTACTCAAATGGGGGGTACTGTCGGCCACCAAGCAGGAGAGGGATCTGGAAGTGATTATATCTAAGGACCTAAAAGTGGCTGGTCAGTGTGAAAAGGCGGTAGGAAGGGCCAGCGGCATGTTAGGGTGTTTTGGGAGAGGCATCACTAGCAGAAAAAAGGTGGTGGTGATGCCACTATACAGATCATTGGTGAGACCCCATCTGGAGTTTATTGTCTAGTTTTGGAGGCCTCATCTCAGGAAGGACATGGACAGGGTGGGGGCTGTCCAGAGAGTGGCTACAAAAATGGTACTGGGGCTGCACCAGAAGTCATATGAAGAGAGGCTAAAAGACCTCAATATGTATTCTCTGGAAATGAGGAGCCAGAGGGGGGGGAACATGATAGATACATTCAAATACCTAAAATGGATAAATAAGGTATGGGAGGGAAGTATATTTCAGAAAAGAGGGTGCACTAGAACTAGGGGACATGACTTGAAGTTGGAAGGGGGTAGAGTCAGGCTCAATGTGAGGAAGTACTTCTTTACAGAAAGGGTGATGGATGCTTGGAATAGCCTCCCTACAGGGGTGGTGGGGGCAAAAACGGCGGAGGAATTCAAAAATGCATGGGACAGGCACATGGGAATACTAGGAACAGGGAAGGGGAAAGCTGCTGATCAGCTATAGCCTCCAACATGAGTAAAGATAGAAAAGAAATGGGCAGACCAGATGGGCCAGGCGATCCTTATCTGCTGAAAAATTCTATGTATCTATGTATCTTGCACTTTTTGGTGTTGCATTTCAACTGCCAACTGCATCCCTAATCCCGTCCTTGCTGTCTATCCTACCAGGGCAATCCCATCCTTGCCGTCTACCCTACCAGGGCTTAGTGCTGTCTGTGAAGTGACACATCTTGCTCTGAATTCCTTCTGTGTGGCTGATGAATATCCTGAAGTGGGCAGGACCCAGGATCGATCCCTGTGGCACCCTACTAGTGACCTCCCTCTCTTCTGATTTGACTCCGTTAGCCTTGACCTCTGCTGTTTCCCTTATAGCCAATTACCTACCCATATAACTGTGTCCTTGCTGCACACAGACCCTCTAGCCTCTTCAGCAACATTCTGTGAGGTACCAAGTTGAAAGCCTTGCTGAAATTGAAGTAGAGTAAATCCGCAACATGGCCTTATCCACAATATTCATTAACCAATCAAAGTAAACTATTAGGTTGGTCTGACAAGGCCTCCCTACCACAAGCCCATGCTGTTTACTATCTGGAGTCTGTTGCTCTCCTGGTAGTCCACAAGGTTCTCTTTGACTAGTGTCTCCATCAGCTTACCACAACAGAGATAAGACTGACAGGTCTCTGTAGTTACCCAGTTGTTCCTTCCCCTCCCCTAATGGAGCGTGACTAGGGATTAAGTGCTTTAGCACTTCATTACTTCATTGACATCAGGACCCCAATGATTATGGCATCACAACCACGGAGCAAAATCACTGGCATGAAGAAAGAATGATTTACTGGTTTACAGCAACAACAAAAATGTACAGTTGGTGTCAGAAGAACCAAGTTTCAGCACATTTCCTCCTAAATATGAATTTCAGGATCTTCTCTTGTTTTATTACTGAAGATATTGTAATCAAACAGAATCTTTTTTCTGTAAACTTCATCTGTTCCCATTGCTTATTCCTGCAGTAAAGTCATAACCATCTGCCTAGAACCTTACAACTCGACAACACAGAAATATTCCTTTGTTGCAAGCAGAAGGTTATGACTTCAATGCAGAAAAAACGATACAGGCAGATAAAGTCTAAAGAGCAGAGAACCTATTGTCATGCAAATGCCTTTAGCAATAGTCTTGAAATTAAGATTTATTTGGAATGTTATGAGATTACAGTCATGCTCATGCCAATTGTATTTTTTGCAGGATGCTAGAAAGCCACCTTAACTGTCTGCTGACTTCTCCTTGTTACAGTACTTATCATGTCACAGGCACAGGTGTCCCAATACTGCTGAGGTATAGGGGAATAGCACTACACATGTCAGCATCCATATTTAGTGCTCTGTATTACGTTATGCCTTGTTTTGTCAGGCAGCAAATCTTGAAGCTGAAACTGTTTCTGCCTGTGAGCTTGACATCCTCCTTCAGGGTAAGCCTTGGGGCATTTCTGGGTGGGTGAGAGGAGACACAACAGTTATGACTGTAAGAGCTATGTAAGGAGATGCTAGGGGGAGCTGTATGGCATGAAAGACAATGAAAATGGAGGAAAAGCAATGATAAAAAAGAATATTTGTATTACAAATGTATCTGTGAAGTATTTAGAACATGATGCTTTTCTTACAGTATATTCTTCACTGTTCAGATCCTAGTCTCAGTATGACAGATCTTGCTTCAGTGTTTCATTCCACTGCTTTCATCTGCTTGCTGAGAGAAAATTCAGATGCTGATTTGTGTTTTGAGACAAAGCAGTTTCCTGGCAAATGTTTGTCCAGTTTATGGGATTTGGTAAATTAGAAGAGAAGGCCATTTTTGCTGAGAAAAAATCAACAGGATGCTATTCACTAACTACACGTAATGTTAACCCAGTCACACACCATTTTCTCTAAATTCCTTTCCCAGGTTTTAGATCTGTTCTCCCATTTGTTTAATATAACAAATGATTACTGTAGGTGCTGTGTATTAAAGAGCCGCCATATATTTTAATAAATACAGAGCGGGATTTTTCAAGTGGGGGGACGAGACAAAGGTGCATGTTTCACCATATCTGCCCACTTGTTCAAAAATCCGATTCTTATTATCAAAGTATCCCTAGTTTTAGAACAGCTTCTGTTATTGTGCAGCTTGCATCAAAAAAGGATGCAAGTGTGATTTGTTTGATGCAGGCTCCCTTTTTCAGCACAACTGCATCCAAAGATCTGATGCCAGGGTCCAAACTTTGGAGGCAGTTGTACCAGTAGTGGAATGTGGCTCATTGAAAATCCTGCTCAGTGTTTCATCTGTTACAGTTTACTGTACATTACACCCACCCTGGCTACAGAAGCATTCAGAAAAGAGCCCACACAGCCTTAGTATTTGCAGTGCAGCAGTCTTCTACCAGCCTGCTCAAGAAAATGTGTGCAAGAGGCAGACCCAGCTGCTGTGAACTGTCGTGAGGCAGGAAGCCAATAGAGTTAAGATTACTAGATATTTGCTATGACATATTTCTTTTATTTTCAAGTTGTTTGCTCAAACAACAGTTCTTAAAAGAAAAACCCAGAAGGAACAGGGTCGTGGATCAGTTACTCAATTCACTTTATTCCTAGCCTTCATGGAATAATTTTGCCACTGGCCTTTTAAAACAGCAGCAGATTTTATTTACTCCAGTCACTCTTGCAAATAAGCAGTTTCTGCCCTGGTTACCAAATGAATGAATGGACAAATCAATATTTACAATTTTGTTAACTGAGTACGGTTTACTGAAATTATCTCCAGTAAATCATACCCAGTTACCAAATGAATGAATGGACAAATGAACATTTACGATTTTATTAACTGTGCACGGCTCACTGGAGAATTATCTCATTCTACAGAAATGATCCGGGGTAAAAACATAAAGACAGCATAAAAATAAAGAAACAAAGTAGAAAACAGCAGATGAAAACAGATAGTTATGTGATAGTCAATAACCATTCTTTCAGTCTACAGTGCTATGGCTTTTGACAGCTTGTATGAATTGATTTGCCTCAGTTCTAGGAGAAATTCCAGATTTTTACTGCCTTATAAGAGAACGATTCCTGACCAATACTTATTTTCAGCTTGGGTCCCTGGCAGATCTGTTCAACAGTTTATTAGACGTGGAGGTGGTACAGCAGGCATGAAGAACCACACATGTGGTACCGCTGCACATGTGGGCCTAGGAATGATCCTGGGAACTATAGACTGGTCAGTCTGACCTCCATTGTGGATAAACTGATGGAGACCATTCTGAAGGAAAGGCTAGTTGGGTTTCTTGAGGCAAATAGGCTCCAGGAAAAGACAACATGGATTCATGGCAGGCAGATCCTATCAAGTCAACTTGATGACAAATAAATAAAAAGATCAGCTTCTCTGACAAGGTAATGAAGGTGGTGAACAAGGGCCAGGCAGTTGACATTCTGTATCTTGATTTTAGCAAGGCCTTCAACTCGGTACCCCACAAGAGGTTGATTGGGAAGTTGGAGGACCTTGTGGCAGGTAGCAGATTAACCAGGTGGGTAGCAAATTGGCTCAGTGGTAGGGCCCAAATGGAGGTGGGGACTATCAGAAAGTTACCAGTGAGGTCCCACAGGGTTGGTGCTCAGCCTATTGTGAACCACTTTACAAGTGAGATTTGCCTCTTTGCAGATGACACCAAGCTCTATGGGAGGGTTGACACATATGAAGGAGTACAGGACCTAAAAAAGGACCTTGCAAAGCTAGAGAGGATAAATGCTAAGAAGTGCAAAGTCATGCACATAGGAGGTAAGAATCCAAGGGCTGAATATGGTCTAGGGGTTCAAGGTCATTGTATCAGAGGATGGAAAGAACTTGGGGGATAGCCATTGCCAGCAACCTAAAGCAGGCTCATGATGCAAAAAAATTGCAACCAAGGGTAACAGAATGCTGGGATGTATTGCTGGAGGGTTCACAAACAGAAGGAGGACATAATCCTGCCTTCTTTATAGATTCTAATGTGGCCACACCTGAAGTATGGTGTGCCGTGCTAGCCTTTACCTGAGGATGAATATCAGCCAGCCCAAGGCAGTAAAGTGGAGGTGACAAAGATGGACCAGGGACATAAGGATATTGAGTTTGAGGAAAGACTGAGAGAACTCAACATGTACTCACCGAGGAGAGGAGGAAGAGGGAAGACATGATTGAAGCCTTCATGTAGCTGAAAGGTAAAAACATAGATATTGGGGACCTTTTTTGCCTTAGTGAAAACAAGAAAATAAGGGGGCACTGTTACAAACTGGCAGGAGGGAGGTTTAGGAGGAGGTGGTCTGGAGACACTTCTTTACAGAGAGGATGGTGTCAGGCTGAATGAGCTGCCGTCTGAGGTAATCACTCAGAAGGCAGGGGTGGGGAGGGTTCAAGAGATGGTGGTACAAGGAAAGGGATGGGTCAGGGTTACTAGGGAGGGTGAAACATAGACTTTGATGGCAGATAAGGACTGCCTGGCATACCCAGTCTGCCCATTTCCCTACCTATTGTATGAGCTGCAGATCCTAGTTAACCAACAGTTTACTTCTTCCTAACCCCCACCAGAATTGCATGATGTCTGTCCCATGCATTCTTGAATTCCCCCACTATTTTTGACCCCACGACCTCCTCAGGAAGGCCATTCTATGCATCCACCACCTCTCCATGAAAAATCCTTCCTCACATTGCCCCTGAGCCATCCCCATCTGTCTTCAAATTGTGTCCCTTGTTCTTGCACATCTCTTTTACGAGAAGATGCTACCCTCTTGGACTTTGTTGATTCTCTTGCGGTACTTGAAAGTTTCTGTCCTTTCCCAAGGGTACATATTAAGCTCCTTTAGTCTCTCTTCATATGGCTTCTGGTGCAGACTCTGTGGCGGGCTCACTGTAATCTCTGGATCAGGGGTCCACAATTGAACAGACTCGATAGTCAAAAAGCCTTCTTCTGCTGCCTAATTCATATATATGTTCATATGTGTGGATCCATCCCCAGTCCTTGAACAGGCTAAAATACTGCTTCTCTTCAAAGGGAATGACACTTTGTCCCCAGATAAATACCTGCTTGTCTTTCTGTTCTCTACCCTGGCTAAGGTGCATCACAAACTTGTTCTCTGTGTGCTATCCACCTACCTCGACTGCTCTTCTTCTTCTCCCCTCATTTCAGTTTGGCTTCCACAAACACCACTACACCATCTCCTACCTCCTCCAGATCACTTATTCTGTGCTAAAAGGCATGGACCAGGTCCTGCTCACTGCAGCCATTTTCATAGACCTAGCAAAGGCATTTGATACTATGGTCCTACCCCACTCTTGTATAAGTTAGGTGCTGCAACCTGTCCAAGCTGGCAGCTGGATGGTTCACTCCTACTTCTGACACTGGCTGAAGTCAGCCCAAGTTGGTGATATCCTGCCCACCCCCTTGCTCATCCAGTTTGGTGTCCCCAGGGCTCTGTCTTCCTTTACTCCCTCCACCTGTGTCTCCTCACATACACAGTATGCAGATGACACGGTTCTATTTGCTTCAGGTATTTTGTCCTTGAGCAGGAATCATCGCTCCTGTGTGATTTTGGCAGTGCCCAACATTGGTTCTGCTCAAACCAGCTCTCACTAAATGGCAAAACCTGTCTCTCTGACATTTGGCAGTAGACAGAAACTAGCAAGGGCTCCAGCATACACCTGTCTTCAAAACTATGTATTCCAACTTGCTTAAACAGGCAAGAAATGTGATTACCTCTCAGTGAATGAGACAGGGCTGAGCTTGCTGTGTTTTAATTCCTAAATGATTAGGCGAGGTGTGGCCATCTGCTATTTAGCATTTTCCCACTGGCCACCTGTGAGCCTCTTTTGGGACAGTACTCTGTTTAAATGCATAGTGGTTTCTACATAAAATTTATAGCGAAAGTAGTGGTATCAGAGCTCTTATTGGCGTGTTATAATTAAAAGAGTAGGTACTGGACTTAAGAGGAGTCATCTTGACATCAGTAGTCAGGCTTATCACAACTGAGCTGAACTGTGAGACCAATATCCCATTTTAAAATCATGGAATGAAAAAAAAAAGAAAGTGATAATTTGCAGGCTTCTTTGAGCAGCATTCTGGTGGGGGTTGCACTGCATACCCAGAAGATACACACAGTCAGTGATCTGTTTGACCAAGGGGCTATTCACTCCTTCCTTTTTCTGAGAAAAAATATGGTTACCTAATTCACATTATCTCAGACACCTGCACGTCAGGCATTATCTAACCAGTACTCCTAATCCTAACTATGTAGAGCAGGCAGGGGAAGAGTTCCTGTGTTTGTGTGTGTGTGTGTACTAAATTTGTTTCAGCCCTCTATGCCAGGCTACACAGGAACCCAGAGACAGCTCTTGGCTCTTTAAGTTGAAAGTGGGATGGCATCCATGGGACGCCTCTTATAAACTTATAGCGGCATCAAGCCATCATGTACTGTACCCAAGCAATAAGTTACTCAAAATGAGGCTGCAACTACAGTATCTCAGTGTAAAATATTGTACTGAACTAGCCTCATGCTGCCTAGCATACACAAAGTTGACCCTGAATGTTCTTCTGCATGCGGGAGCTGGAGATGCTCCTGTTTGGAGGGCTACTTTACACACTTGTCCTAATATCTTCCCAAGATGCAGGAATTCTGGGGGCTTGTTTGCAAAGAGCTAGATTCTTTTGGAGGCCTGCATCTAGAACTGACCCCAGAGTATATTTTATTGGACATCACACTGGAGAAACTAAACCTCCCTGATGGATCTGGCCTTTATCACAGCTATATAATGCATAGAATAGCAGTGGATAAGCAAAGACCCTCCTGCATTGCAGTACTGTCAGCAAGAATACAATACTATAGGTATATGTCCCTGAAAAAAAAAAGTTTTCTGCCCAGAATAAATTGAACTATTTTTATGCCAGGTGGAAGGATTAATGTATGTAGAGGTACAGTACTATGAGTACAGCTACATGAGATCCAAAGTTGTGTATATATATATATATATATATATATATATATATATACAGAATGGGTTAATTGACAAGGTAGCTACTATTGAGATCCAGTGCTTATAGGAAAAAATATAGGATGACTTATTAAAGCATTCTTATACATATGAAGAGTAGGTTAAGAATATCAGTTATCAATAACCAGCAATAGGTATGAAAATATAATTCAATGATCTGACATCTATTTAATAATGGCTATATTGCTTTGTGTTGCAATACATTATTTAATTGCACTGTTTTATTGGTTGTAAGTGTAATAATGATAACCCTAATAAAAGAGTATTAAAAACAGAAGGCTCATGTGACAGAATAGGGAATACTTCTCTTCTGACAGACAAGATACTAATAGGCACTGATCAGCATACTGTTCGCTTTCTCAAGGCAGTATCTTTGCCAGCCCAGCTGTCAGAACTGTGAGATGTAAAATCATCACAACTATGCACATTGAAGCCTGGAGTCAAAGGAGATCTGTGGATGGCTCAAAGAGAAGAACCGTAGCATAAAATGGGAATAAGTCACAACCGCATCTATGGCTTCTACACTGGCATAAACACTTTGTGGCAAGATAGTGCAGTATGTGTGAAACAATAATGTACACCTATTGCATATTCATCAGTCTTTCAACCAATTAAAAAATTCCAGTTTTAGAGTCTATAATCAATAACAACTGAGGCTAAATTCTCCACTGGGAATGCTAAGGGCATAAAGCTTCTGTCTTTCTTTTGTAAATGTGATTGTAAAAAACAAAACAAAAAACAGTTTACAAAATAATACTTTGGAAGTGAAAATTAGTATACTTTTTTCCTAATTTCTTTCTCCTTTCTCCAGGCTGGCTCCAGTGGCTCCCCAGCCCCATCAACCGCCATTTCTGGGACTTACCTGGGGGGGCACTTATTTCTCCATAGCTTGCCCCCTCTGGTGGGGTGTTTGGAGGCACCCCAAGCCCCCTCCAGATGCCTTGCTCATTTAGGTAGGTCCTGTGCCCAGTTGGCAAAGTGGGGTCTGTGGAGAACCATGGACATCATCCTGCTATAGCCGGTGGCATTTCCTTCCTTTTCTCCCTGACCCTTGGATGCTCCATGGAGGTGATAGCTTGATGTGTGCACGTTGCACATGCAGACATCTTCCATTGGGGAATGTCCCCCTCCCAGTGCATGGCTCTTACCTGCCTCACCAGCTGTGATCACTTTCGTGGTGATATTGCAGCGGCACATGCTGTCCTCCCTTCCTGGAGGAGGTGAGCATCCTTTGGGATACTCAGTCCTCCTCCCCCGAGTGACCCAGGTCCGTTTCCAAACCTGGGTCATCGGCATGGTAGCAGGTGACTTGTTTCCTAATTTGTATCAGTTTTTGCTGTACATTATAGACAGTAGAAGTCCCCAAGCTCTGTTATTGCATTCACAGTAAACTGTGTTACAGCAAGTCATGCTGGGGAAATGTTTTTTTTTTTGCACATACACAATGATTTGTACAGTAGTTATGATTAATACATAAATATGATTAATCTGTAATAATATTGATACATATACACGAGGAAAGGAAGTGCATTTGGTTTTATACAGTGCCATAAATACAGCCTATATTCAAAAGAGCTTTACAATTCATGAACAGTCGGCAGCAGCCATTAGCAGTAGACAGTTTTAAATGGCTTTGAGAGAAACAAAGGAAAGCACAGAGAAAAGTTTTGGCAGAGCCACTACAACTGTGAATGCATTAACTAGATAAGGGTGTTTATGGGCTTAAACATAAACAATTATTTATTTATTTATGTAAAAAGATCAGATTTACAAACCTTTGAGTCAGAGACTCATTTACAAAGGCACCTTGTAGAAAGTAATACAAAGACAGCACAGTTAACAAGTCCAAAACAATGCCTGGAGAGCAGACAGTCATAACAATCATTCACTGGAGATACATGCGAGCAGTAGATAAACAGATTACATAGTTTAGGCACACAAGCACCACATCAAGAAGACCAAAGCAGTTCAAACAATATACAATAGCTAAAACAAATAGACATCAGGAGTCATAGAGAAGCTCAGAGTGTTCACATGAAGGCTGTTGCATACACTAACTGAATCAAAGTATAGTACACTGAGAAAGGGCATATTTAAGCAATAAGACATGACAGGGTGTGTGTTATCATGTAATAACGTCACTCCTGGGATGGGTTGAAACCACGAGGTGAGCCAGTATTTATTTGCATGTATTTATTTGATCCACTGGATCAGCAATATTCCATTAGCTGTGCCCAGTGCAGATTTTACAGCACTGGTCTTGGTCTGGTGATCTGGGTTTTATCCATACCACACTGCATATGGCTTAGTGATATAATGTACAGATGGCTGCAGAGTCTAACCCATTGAAGGTTGAAGTTTCAGAAAACCATTATGCTACAAATGTCAAGACTCACCCCCCGTCACAATTAATCCTCTACCAAAGTCATGCTTAAATACGGGTGCCTCTACATCCACGCCACTAAGCTTTTAATGCCAACATGCTTCTTCTGCTGCTGTGAGTTAAACTTTTATTTAAAACATTTTGTTGAGAAATTTTGTTTTAGTATATCCATGGTCAGGAAAAATGAATTTGTAAGAGAACCATAATCCCCATTTATCAGTTCATTGAATCACAATACAGCATGTTATGAATTTTTCAGATTCTGTGTAACCTACAGTAAGTCAAACAGAAATTAGACACAAATGCCTACCTATTTGCAAGTGAAGCAAATGTGGTTATTATCATTCAGTTGTAAACACCTATAGTCACAGCCAGAATTTACATTGCTAGACTCTTGGTAAGTATGACAAGTTTCGTAAATACTGGTACCATATCCAGCTGTGTTCTGTTTGGTGTGTGTGTGTGTGTGTTTGTGTGTGTGTATGTGTTTAAACATGTAACTTTCTATAGTATATTGTATAGCACTGTGAATCCTGGCTGCAGTGTTTTTTCTCTGCTGTGGCTAAGCAAGACACTGTAACAAGACACTGGCCTGCTGTAGGGGCTATTAGAAATCAAACCAAAGGGTACACTGTGAAGACTAACTTGGAGAAGATGCAATAAAACAAACTTGAATGAGAGCCCCCAGACATCATGAAACACCCAGGAAAATTTGAAAACTCCTCTAAAGCCTAGGCAGAACAAAACACTGGATTGAAGTGAGAACTCAAAACTGGTAGTAATACATATATTCCTGATTTTAACATGCAGTTTTCCTTTAAGAAGATTCAGTATAATGTAAATAGTAGCCCAGAACTGCCTGCCTGAGAATGAAGTTGAAGTTATTTGGAAAAAGGGAAGGCTAGGTGTCTTGCTAGCCAATGTCCTGTAAAGTAACACACTGACTGCTCTTAGGATGGTAGTGTCAAATGCTGTGAGGTGCCATGGGGAACTTGTTATGCAGAAAGTTCCAAGAAGTGTTTAACCCATACTATTTCTGTGGTGTCTGTACTAGCCATTTGTGCAAGTCAACTCCACTTCTCAGACTTAAAAAGAAAAATACACTTCATCACAGACTGAGTTTACCAAGCACTGTGCCCATGATTAAAATAATTTGAACCCCATCACCCCAAAAATGTGCCCTCACATGAACATGCATGATTTATCTGTAAAGACAATTAAAAAATGTATTTCTAAATACATTAGTAACACCAATGCTTTCAAGATTTTGAAACTACTAAAAAGACAAACTATGTATATAGATAGATAGAATGTGGTAAACAAATATTGTTAATCCCAAAAGCTGAACTTTGTTTTTAGTATGTAAATGTTTAAGAAATATCTGAAAGCTGTCTATTTTCCTAAGTTTTTAAGACACTTCTTAGTCTTTCCTTTTGAGACACCAGGTGACTCTGATAATCATTTGTTCCAAGGGTTTTTAAGTCAGTTTGAAGGCATTTTAAGTATCTTCTGTTCTAATCCTTAACAAAATGCAGGGACTCCATAGACTTCTGTTCCTTGGTTCACATCCCAAACATGTGTCTTCTTTCAGGATGATAGATCCACCTCATGCCCTCCCACATGAATAAAAAAAAAGGTGTGATGGACCTTTTGGAGCTTCTTGGGTGGAGGTTGGGTGGCCCTTACCTCCCCCAAATAAACAATGCTGCCTCCCACTACTCAGGTTCCAGTACCCTGCAACCATTGACTAGCATGAAAGCGTATTTATTTGAGGGCGGAAAACATTTCTTGGAGGAGGGTAAGGCGAAGGAGACTATTTACACCTTCACTCAGTTCCACAGACAGAAAACATGACATCACTCCTTTTGTACATGCAGTACTCCTGTAGGCTCTGCCCACAGTCATAAAAATTAGAATAAGGCATAGAGGAGTGGTGTGTAATGAAGTGTTTTTACACACTGGAAGTGTGTGATGCTTCATAAAACACAAGAATAAAGCTTGAGTGGTTTATATTGGCATCTCACATAAGTGTCTGTGCACACCAGAAACAGAGTTACAACACTACTCCTCATGTTTTATTTGTTTATGCTTTCTAAACAATGTGTTTTAGAAGCTGCAAGCTGTTGTGTCTTGAAGAAAGGAAAGCTTTTTTTTGTCAGTTGACTGTGTGTGCTTTCCATTAAAACCCCTCATTATACGCGGGTGTGTATTATGGATAATTCTAATACAGGATTTCAAATTGTAATCTCCCCTTCCCAGTTGCTGTATTGTATAGGAGATTAAGCATAAGGAGGTTAAATGAGTAAGTGACAGTGGTGTGGGTCATACTAGAGTCTCCAGGTTTACAACTCTGCACTCTGACCATTAGGCTGCTCTTCCTCCTCCTTGGCATGTGGGTTGACATTTTTTAATTTACACAGAGATACACTTACTAAATGTGTCTTACAAGGATTATCATATCTTTGTTTATGTCTAAAACAACAGTAATGCATCTCTATATGTTTATGGTTACAGCATCACCCCAACAGATTCCCATGTGGAACATTTGTTGTTGCAGGTTACACGGCCTTTTAGAGAAAACATAAACCTTGCTTCTTTTGATATTTTTAATGTAATAAGAAAGTTGAGCAGGTGTGAAGTCTGTTTACTAACCCTAGTTTATTGTTTCATGTGTTTGTTTAAATGTTTACAATACTTGAGCTCCTTATTAATACTGCCTCCCCCAGTATTCATTTTTAATTACTTACTGGTTTTGGAACCCAGAGATATTAGTTAATTCAAGGATGGCACAGAGGCAGTAGAGGATGGTCCGTAAGTACAAGGAATGGGGACACAGAATTGCTGTGGGTATAGCTCATGACAGCATCAATTAAGAAGTTGCACATGGACCAGCCCAGTGGTTTTGAGGGCTAAGGCACCTGTACCACACTGACAACCTGGATTCAGGAACAAATCATGGTCACTTGAGCCAGCCATGGTAAGGAGGATTGAGCAGTCACAGACAGCTCTCTTCCTTCAGAGAATGGAAACAGAGTGTACTGTTGCTTGGCTGTCACCTAGCAGAGGTTAGGTAGTGCAGCCTGGTTGCAAATCTCATCAGCTGGGCATAGGTGTTGAGGGGTGCATAATCTTAACTCTGTATGTCCGTGCCATTGCTTGCATGCTGGCTCTGGGCTAGGGAGTGGATCAGGAGGAAAAATCCTTCACTGATGATGCCAGCAACTCCATAGGCTCTGCACCACCCATCAAGGCACCCACTAACCCATAGAGATAAGCAAATAGATGAGGTAAGTCCCGGGGCAGGTGATGAGGCTGGGGTTCACTAGCACAATGGTCCCAATGGAGAGGGATAGGAGGACAAATACAGGATGGAAAAAAAGTTGCACATTGGGTGATCTATAGACCACTGGGACAGGAGAACGAGGGTGATGGGGAACTAGGGCCTGAAATAGAGAAGGGGGTCACAAGGGGGGGGAGGTGGTGGTGGTGGGGATTTCTATTTCCCAGACATAGACTGACGCATTCCAGGAGCTAACAGCACTAGAAGCCAGGTCCTGCTAGATACATTACAAGACTACCTGCTGGTGTAACTGGTCAGGGTACCCACAAAGCAAGCTGCAATTCTCAATGTGATGCTCACCAAACTTGGAAATGGTAGGTTGAGTGGGGGTTGAAGAACCACTGGGGTCCAGTGGCAGTAACATTATATGATTTGAACTGGCCCTGGGTATCCATATTCCTGCATGAAAGGCTGAGGTTCTGGATCTCAGATGTGCAGGCTTTGACTAGATGCCAGAATTCCTCCCAGAGAAGTTTGGGTGGGTGGGCAGAATTAGGGAGGAGGAGGAAAGTTGGAGAGTAATTAAAGGGGAGGTCTCGAGGCAGCTAAGTCATGCTTGACAACAGTTACCAAGGGAAACAAGCATAAGGCACTAATCTGGTTCTCTAAGAAGGTCAGGCAGGCAGTGAGGACCAAAAAAAAGGTCCTTCATCAGACACAAACAGAAACAGCGGGATGGGGAATTGTAAAAATTCCAAGTAAAGATTAGAAAGGCTAAGAAAGCAGACAGGAACACAAAAGCCAGCAAGGCTGTATATTGTGGAGGGGGTCACGGAAGCATAAAAACAGTTTCATATTTGCTTTGCAGACCTCTTACCCAAACCTCACACTCAGAGTCTCTTATACCATAAGGGACACGTGCAGAAGCCCCTATTATAGTAAGCTTCATACCAAAGGTATTTAGGAGCCAATTGACGGTAAGCCCATTAGAGCACTCCTGTCACCCATAGTACTGCACAGTGCTACCATCCAGTATATATTTGTCCAACCACCACTTAAACTGTTGCTTATTACTTATGATCACCTCTTCTGGTAATCCATTCCAGGGGACACCACTCTCTTCATAAAAGGCCCTTCTCTTATTTATATTACATTTTCTAGGTTTAGCTGCAGTGTGTGTCCCCAGGCATACAGTGTTATTTCTGAATTCTAATTGTAGTTCCTTTAGTAAGTATGCATCTTGCATAATGTCATAGCACAGCAGGAGGTCCCCCCCTTATCCTTCTTGTCTCCAAGGACATAAGGTTCAAGTCCTGTAGTCTTTCCCCGTATGTTTTATCCTTTAAATCATATATCATCTTTGTAGCCCACCTCTGCACCCTCTCCAGCCTGTCCACACCTACCTATAAAACATAATTCCCACCACTAACCTTCCAAACCTGCAGCAGCGTAAACTGGAGATAATTAGAAGTAAGGCAGGTTAAGACTACATTAAACAAAAATTGAACCTTTTTTTATTCTAAGTGTATGCCCCCTCCAGCACCACTGCCTCAACTTTTCCCCTGGGGTCCCTAGGTGCTATTAACTTATAATACATGCATAGATACATACATAAATAAGTACATACATACATACATACATACATCAGTATCCTAATTCCAAAAAGAGTTCAGCAGACAGATCCTCTCAGGCTTAGCAGATTGGCACAGTCTACCAGTCTCCTCTTTGACAGACTTCTAACCTTCCCATTTTTCAAAGGATGCTGCTGGAGTGGCTAAAGATTAATGTAGATATCATCCCACATGAACCTCCTTCTTTCCCATCCCACCCATTTTAGTATTATATTATGGATATATTAAAATATTTTACCAGGTAAGCATACAGAGATAAGCAGTAGTCTAATTTACAGATGTGACCTGGGAGAAGGGAAGAGGCTGGGGAGGGGCACCCACTGGTACATAAGAGACAGTTTGAAGTTTGAAGTTTATTGTTCTAGGAATTAATACTTTGAGCCAAGGCTTTTACAAAGGTTCCACATCATTAAGTACAAAACATAGTAGACAGTGTTACAAACAATCAGTAAGCCGCTAACAAGGCCACAACTTAAACAGTAACATTTATGTACAGAAAAGAAAAAGGAACTCAGAGGCAGTGTCAAGGGCAAGGAATAAGGATTGGAGAGCTTGAGAGAGAAGAGAGGGAGAAATAAGAAGTTTAGAGCAGACAGAACCAGGTTAGTGGTACTCAGGTTGTCTTTGTCAAAGAGGAGACCATGGTGGTTGAGTGAAACAAATGTAAGTGCACTCAGTGGGATGAGACTTTAGTCAAAGCAGTCACAGGAGCTGGAGGCTGTGAGGTGAGCGTAAGTATAGATTTGAAAGCTCCCAATGTCGTGGAGGATAGGGAGGGCAGGTTAAGGGCATTGTACCAGGTAGGGGCACGGTATGTAAAAGACCTTTGTCCCTGAGCAGTCCGGCATCTAGGGACAAGGAAACGTTGGTGGTCAGATCTTCTGGCAGTACGAGTGCCATTGTTCAGGCAGAGCAGGTCCCGGATACATGGAGGAGTGAGTCCCAAGGTTGATTTTTTTGCCATCACGCAGGTGAGATACATGAGGCGATTGGAAAGATGCAACCAACCAGTTTCCGTGTAGAGGTCACAAGTGTGGGTCCGTCTCTGTTCTAGAGTGAGGAGTCAACAGGTTTTGTTTAGTGCTGTTGAGATGTGCTTTAGTGCAGTGGTAGTAGCTGAGCCATAGACAATTAGACCATAGTCTATGATTGAGATGATGGAGCTTTGTACAGCAATCCTCAAGGCAGCTTGTTGAAAACTGACAGTTCCGCACAAAATTCCAATGCGTATGGTGCACTGTTTTGCAGTAGTTATTGATATGGGTCAAGAAAGTAAGACATTCGTCAAAAGTGATACCAAGGTATTTGAAGGTGTTCACTTGTCCTAGTGTATTTCCAAGAGAAGTTTTTATGACGAGTGGAGTATGCCTATTTCTGTTTTGATGACTGGCAAAAAGCATGACTTTTGTTTTTTTTTCATTTAGGACCAGTTTGTGCTCAAGGAACCACTTTTCAACACATGAGAAAGCAAGCTGCAAGCTCTGTTGTAGTGGATTTGGATCCTTATGGGAGGAGAGAATTGCAGCGTCATCGGCATAGAGTATTAATTTTTCAGGGCAGGATTTGGGAAGCAAGTTTAGAAATAGGCTGAAGAGAGCGACCTAAAATTGAGCCCTGGGGACATCAGAGAGGACCGTTTGGAGTCAGAGAGAACCTCAGAGATTTTAATGTTTGAGAACGTTGTGCCAGGTAACCTTTTACCCAGGCTCCAGGTCCCTCAGTTAGCCCAAAGTTGAGCAGAAGAGAGATTAGAAGGCTATGGTGAACAGTGTCAAAGGCCTTTGTGAGGTCTATGAAAACAGCTCCAATTAAATAACCCTTATCCAAGGCTTTGTGAGTTTCACTAGGGAAATCAAGTAGGGCCGTCGACATACTGTGTCCTTTCCTAAATCCGTGTTGCTGAATGCAGAGTAGATCATACTTTTGCAGGTAGTCTGATTGTTGATCCGCCACGATCCGTTCAAGAGCTTTGGAGAGGGGTGGAAGTATAGATATGGGCCGATAGTTCCCTGGTGTGGATTTGTCGCCCTTTATGCACTGGTGTGACTATAGCGGCCTTCCAGGTGTTGGGGAATTGACTGTGGCACAGGGAGAGGTTGAGAATTTTGGTGAGGGGGTGGATCACTTCTTCCAAGGTGAGGGACAGAAGTTTTAGATCAATGGTGTCACTGCTATTTCTAGATTTAGAGCAGGCCTTTTTTATGTATCTGTAGGCTTCATATGTCTTAACTATTTTAAAGTGAAATAGCGGTTTGTCTGGCGAAGTGGTTTGGGATACTGAGTTTTGAACTGACAAGTCCTGGAAGAAGTCTGGTGAGAGGACACCACTGAGGTCAGTGAAGGTTTTATTTAGGCATCGGCCATAGTCTTAGGGTCATGGGTAGTGGAGCCATCAACGCTCATTGCCGTGGAGAGGATTTAGAATGTTTGCCCGTATTACGTGATATTGTCCCAGAAGGATCACCCGTACCCCAGGTGGTTTCTAGAGCATTCTTGAAATAGGAGCTCTTCATTTGCCTGATTTGTGAAGTGCATAGGTTGCGTGCCTGTTTATAGTTAAGTGAGTCTGTTATGGAGCCTATGGCCCTGGCTATAGCCCAAAGATGGTCACGTGCTTTAAGCTGAGCCAGTAGTTTGGCTGTTAGCCAGGGATTAGAGAGGGCTTTGATTTTACGTTTTTTTGAAAGGTGCGTAGGTGTCACAGGCAGTGTTGAAAGTTTTAATGAAGAAGTCTAGGGCGGCGTCCACATCCAGCGTATTGTAGATAGGGGATCAGTCTTGTTGTAGGAGGCAGGTCTTTAGCTTAGCAAGGTTTCCATGCAGTAGCATTCGACTTAGGATGGCTTTAGGAGGTGGTTTGTGGAATTTATTTGTCCAGATACAGATCACAGGGGAGTGGTCACTGAGGGAGTCGGAGAGAACAGTGGTGTTTTTTATCTGGTCCGGACGATTAGTAAGAATCCAGTCAATGAGAGTGCTGGTTCCAGTCTTGTAGTTTTTTCTAGTAGGGGAGTTGACCATCTGTGTTAGGTTGGTTGCTAGGATAGTATCCCTGCTGGGTCCGATATCTGAGGCAAGCCAATTTATATTGAAATCACTGAGAAGGAGGAGCTCAGAGTCAGGCGGTTGTAATCTTGCAAATTCAAGGATAGACTGGGCCAGCTGTGGGTCTTTGGGGGATATAGACTGCAGCCACGGTAAGCGCTTTTGTTATGGGCACCAAGAAGAAGCTTGACAGGGAGAAGTTGTACTAGGGTGTTTTCTGGGAGAAACTGGCAAGATGGCACAAGAGGTAGTCCTTATATAGATAACACATCCGCCTGCTTTCTTTTACCCGTCAAGTCTGAAGAGGTTGTAGCCTTGGAGCAAGATTGCATGATCTGGAGTGCTAGGTGTTAGCCAGGTCTCAACAATTAAAGTATGTCAGGATTATGTTGTCTAATAAAGGCTTGAAGAGATGCCAGCTTAGGAAGGAGGCTGCAGATATTTAGGTAACAATGGATAGCCTGTTTTCAGTTTTTGCAGGCTTTATCTTAATGTTTGAGCTAGGGCTAGGGTTTGGGTGGATCCCACCAGACATGAGAAGTAGTAGGAGCAGCAGTTTGAGGGATATCTCCGTAGCTCATACCATGTAACGCCTTTCCTCTGCATGCTGCAGGTTTGGATACAGTGCATTCGCCTAGGGTCCCAACAAGGAGGGCTGCTAACGACAGGTGCTCAAATATGATTTTTCCAGCCAGGGTGATGCGTTGCACCCATTCCTTAGTAATGGGGTGCCTCAGATAGAAATAAAGGGTATTTGCCATGGTTCCATAATGGAGGTAGGATGTCAAGATGCTTACAGTGGGGGGTGCTGGGGTAGGAGGAGAGGAAGTTGACACAGTGGATAACAAATGGAGAGAGATAGAAAAGACAGGAGGAGGTTTACATGGGTAAACCCAAGGCTCACACATGAGCAGGGACAGATCAATTTCAATGGTGTGCCTCCAGGGGGAGGATTTGCCCCATTGCCAAATGATGTAAAATAATCAAATCCACAGGAAAATGACCAGTAAACTGTTTGATCTATGTGAACAAGACAAAGGATGTGTTAAATTCCTGGAACACTGGCTCGGTATATGCAGGAAGTTAAAACCCTTTGTCAGTGTTTTCCTTTGTTTAAATAGTTGTGAATGGTTCTCAAAGACATGCAACCCTTTAGCAACAAGGTAGACGGAAATGTGGATTCAGTTTGCACTTCCCAGGTCAGAGCTTGTAGAATTTCTTAGCTGTACTTACTTTGATTGTGATGACTTCCAAAAAAGTTGATTTATAATGAGAATCCCAATATCTGCTGGTGATGTTTTCCAGTTTCTTAGTCCAGGAAACTTTCATAGATCATATATCCAAGAATGGTCTATTTCCTCCAAGCCAAAACACATGAAAATCCACAAAACGAAACTATTGACAGAGACAAACACAAACACCCAGCCACACAGCCCAAGTAGTGCAGTAATGCACTAAATTGTAAAACTGCCTTCAAAAGTGGTCACAAGAGTATATTGTACAGTAGAGATGATGGAAGGGTACAAGTTGTCAGGAGTAATCATTCTTCTTAGTAGTAATCTCAGCTATTACAAGATACAGAAACACACTAAGCTTCGAGCAGAGATTCCAGCAGTATATACTTATTGTACAGAGTGGATTGCAGTCGTATCCTAACGATCATAATCTCCAGGAACCGTGTACTGTTGGAGGGAAGTACATTTTGTCAGGACAAGATCACTAGGGGAGTTTACAAAACCTGTGTGATAACCTGGGACATGAGAGACAATGTGCTGGCACAACTCAATCAGAGGAGTACAATGGTACCAAAAATATGCAACTGCAGGAGCAAGCCATGTTAAAGTGCAGTTGTAGGTTCTTTTTGGCAGAAGTAAGGTGCTTACAATATGAAATGCTGGATGGGAGAGTGTCCCATATTTGTGGCAGCCTGCAACTGAACGTGAGTTGGTCTGAGTTTCTTTCACAGATTTTACAGATTAAGTAGTTACTGATTTATATGAAATATGAACAGTTATCATTCCCCTAAGCTCTCCATTATGCCTTTGCATATAATGGGGCCATCCTTACTGCATATGGCTATCATCCCATTTCTGCTCTCTGAGTACTTGTCCTGGCTGTTGTCATAAACCAGGGTTTTAAATAATTGATTAGCAGTTTTTTCTTGGGACTATACTAACTGTACATAAAGTATTTATACAGATTTTCTAGAAGTGCTCTGTTTGTTAAACACAGTGAGGCAAGAGCTATGCATTTTCACAAAGATTTAGCACTTTTATGAGCAAAACGCTAATCAATTTTTAGAGTTAAATAAATCCCTGTAAACATTGCTGTACAAATAATAACTTGTATTTGTGTGTCCTTATGGAACTAGCACTTGTGTATTCTTGTTGACTGCACTACAAAGTAAGAACCAGTTCCAAATATTTGCTGGCAAATGTGCAGTTCCCTTGTTGCTGGCCCACACAGCTCCACCAACAATGCCACTCTACAAGCCTAGTTTGCAGATTTCATCCACAGCTTGGAGCCACCTTTAGCCATGTTTACACAACCCATGCACTGTGATGTCTGCGGCGCTTTAATTTATGTCAACTACCAGAGACAATTGAATCTTCTGCCTACATGGCCCATCTCGGTGCAGATTCAAGCTGCTCTGGAGAAGGGCCATAAATACATTGGAGGTAATGTAGGGAGGCACCAAAGGATAAGACTGGATCAGAGCGAGTGGTGTAGCCAGTCTGCATGGCTGCGTACACTGCTTGCTCTGACCAGCATCCCCAGGACTGCAGTGTTAAACTGACTTGAGCAGGGAGTGACTTACCACAATTTTAGTGAGTGTCCACATGGCTGCATGTGCACTGGAGCAGCCCGAACATTCAGGTTGCTTCAGTGCAAAAGTGACTGTGTAAATGGCCCTTTTACCTGTGAGTGCAAGACCAATAAGAGATACAGTATATAGGAGTAAGTCCACATACAAGTATGCAAAACAGCATTACTGAAGAGTCCTTGGTTAGCTCCAGTCTCTTACATTCCAGAGGGGTTAAATTATACCCTCTAAAGGGTTTATACAATAAACAAATAGCATATTATCACAAGCCACTCCAGCCAGTGGACTGGGAACTGATTACACGCATTAAATTCTTCACCACATCAAAGGGATAAACTGACTACCTTTCTGAAAGCAACAAATACTGTACCTACCTATAAAACATAATTCCCACCACTAACCTTCCAAACCTGCAGCAGTGTAAACTGGAGATAATTAGAAGTAAGGCAGGTTAAGACTACAATAAATGAAAATGTCATCTTTTTTTTATTCTATGTGTAACCCCCCTCCAGCACCACTGCCTCGACTTTTCCCCTGGGGTCCCTAGGTGCTTGGCTTCACCGGAGTCTGTCCCCATCCACTGCCTACCCCACACTGCCTAGGCTTACCCCCCCCCAGGTGGGGAAGGGGGGCTGATCCCCTCTACTCACATTGTCTTTGTCGGGTGGGACAGTGGAGAAGTTCAGGCCTGGTTCCCTTCGGTCTACTGGAGTCCATTGTCAGTCAGGCAGTGGGGTCCTTTCTGCTAGTTTCTTCCTATCCCACAGATGCAGGTGTGCAAGGAAGGTCTGTTGCATGTGCATGGTGAGCATGCTGCTGCACCAAATCCCAGTCCTGTGACTATCCCTGCCTCGGCACCCCCAAATGCAGTGCCACCTGTGGCCACCCATGTGGCAGTATTGCAGTGGGGATGGTAACCCACCCTCCCCAGAGGAAGAGAGTGCCCCCTGAGATGCTCAGTCCTCCTTCTCTGGCCAGCACTCAAAATTTAACCTTCCTGAATTGGTAATTCCAACTGCAAGTGCCTCCAGCATTTACCTTGGTTCTGTTCCTCAGCTGCTTGGTAGCAGGAGAGGTGCCTGAATCACACTGCAGCTCCATCTCAATTAGAACTGTGTCAGCAAGCTGTATTTTGCACAAGTTTACCATCTCCCCTTCCCTCCCAACATGCATACTGTCTAGTTGGGGCACTGTAAAAATTCAGTATACCCAAACTGTCTAATATTAAAGGACTAAACTGTCCCCATATAAAACTTTGGCATGTACTTTCAGACAATCTTTACCCTGATATTCAAAGTGTTGCAGAAATTATGTTAACACAGACTTGAAACCAGGAACATTTGAAAAAGAATAATAAAGGAATGCCTCAGTTCAAGAGCCTCAATCAGTTGCATGACTCATCTCACAAGCAGTCTTGGAAGTCCTTAGAGGCAGCCCTGTAAATATATGAACAGTATGCACACTACTAGGCCCAGCCATTCATTGAGATGTACTTTCGGAATAATCTCTGAATCAGAATGCAACCGTTCCTCAGATTTCTACATCAGACACACCGGAGACTCCTCCCTTCGCTAATCTACCATGGCCAGCTTCTGGATCAGTTGGTTGATTTATTTAGGATCTCTGTAGATATATATGTGAGCCCCAGATTGTACCTGCAGCTTTGGCTGGGTCAACTGAACTAAAAAGGACTTGCAGTTTCCACAGCTTCCATTTAACACCATCAAAACGTTTCTGCTTCATATGGCTCATGCGGCTCAGATCTGGGAAGAATTGGACCCTGGCTTTTTCCACCTCTACCTCTTGATTTTGTGTGGCTGCTCAAAGAATGTTATCCTGCTGTCTTGGGAGTGTCCATTACTAGCAGTAGTGTGTAGGATAACTGCTTACGCCTCCTTCTCTGGGTGATTCAACAGTCTGATCACTGGAAAACAGAAGAGTCCTTTGTTAATGTCATAACTCACAGAGCTTATCTTCCCTTGTTGGGTGCTTCAGAATACTTGGAAGTTCTTTACTTGAATATTGTGCTCTTAGTTGATTTTCACCATTCTTCAACCTGGCCTGAAGCATGACATTTTCTTTGTTAGTCCCATGGTTGCTGCTAGGACCTTCCCCACTGTCGAGGTCACTTGTTGCTTCCATCCACGAGATAAGCATACTCTGTTCCAAAGATAACATCCACAGTGAGAAAGCATCAGACTTGCTGTTAAAAGTTACATATTTGCCTGATACAGTACATGGTCAGTTACAGCATTTGTTATGTAATTTCTCCTTCTGTAGGGCCATTTGCATCAGCTAACAGAATTTAATTTGAAGATACTGGAAATGTAGTTTTATTCCAAATTAGCCCACCATGTGGCAGGAGCATCTGTGAAGCATGTCTAGTTGGCCAGGCTGCTAGCTCCACCCCTTAATGCAGATTCTTTTGTTTGTAACTAAAAATTGTTCCACCAGCCCTCCAAGCCCTCTATACTGTTGGAATGCAGTGGTAACTACTGTGGGGGAGGGGGGGATTGAAGCCCTGAATGATGTGCAAGCCTGCGGAAGGGGAGCACAGAGCTGTTATGTCAGAGTTTCACCCTGCACATACAGCCCGTGCTCTGCCTGAGTCCAAAGCTAAGCATACTTGCTTTGGAGAATGTCATGTACACCATCCCTCCCCCATTTCAGGACCTTCTGCATAGTTCTGTAGGTGGTGTGGGATCTGGTTAGGAGATCCATTTACTGGTGGAGGTTCTGTATGTGTGGAGGCCTCCATGTGTGGAAAGAGAGGTCCTGCCTACTTCAGAGGTTGTCTGACACACCCATGGGGTATAGAAGGGAGTGTGTATGAGGCCTGAGCACTTTTTGTATCTTGTTCTATCAAGGGACCCTGAGATACTGCATCTCATAGGGCCATCGTGCCTTCTTTTTGATGCAAATTATAATTACATTCTCCAGTAAAAGAATATCATGTGTCCTTCTGTATCTCACTGTATCCACTAGCTTAGCTTGCTCAGAATTCACAGACTTGAGTCCACATCGCTCCATCTCATCATGGCCTCTCCATTTCTAGGTCTTGGAGGTTGTGTTTTTTTATAGTTTGACATTTTGAATTGAAATTTGATTTAAGGTTTTATATAATCTGGCATAAAAGCTTCTCTGTGATCACATTGAGCTGCAGGAATGCTGTTTAAACATCCTAGCTTCTCATAAAGCAGCTGCTCTTAGACAGGCCTCTGCTGAACAATTTTAATTAGTACTGGTTTCAAATCAAAGAATAGTGTTATTTATGTAACTACACAACACTTTAGTTTATGTTTCAACTCCCAAATAATTACTTAGTATCCCCTTATAAATATTAACAGTGTTTCATTTCTCTTTCAAAGTGTACTGTACACTGTTCCGTCAGCTGCTGTGCAAGAATATAAGCTAAAGATTTACCCGGAGTTCTGATGCATTCGTAACTATGCAAATGTTATCACTTATTGTAGTTTGAATTGATTTGTGAATACTGTCTGCTACTTATTCAGCTTCTGTCGTTTTTATTTTTACTTACTGGGGGTGTTTTAAATTCAAAACATAATTATTTTCCCCCTTTACTTTTTTATGAATTATCAATCTAGTTTCTGTTATATCTATAGGTGCACTTCTGGTGCCTCGTACAGGTATTCTATAAGTGTGTCACCTCTTGTGTAGGAGTAGTAGTTAATTTATTGTTCTACAATTTAAAAACAGTCATTAAAATCCATAAATATCATTACATTGTAAAAGAAGTAGGCTGTTACTAATACATAACCTTCATATTACTTTCATTACATGCTAGATCATTACCAATACATGCCAAATATCAGTAGTTCATCTGAGGTGTTAAGAATCACTATTAGCCATGCCATGATAAATTATGTGTAAACTGAATGAACGATTAGCAGGTGCATGGGTCTTCAACCCTACCATCATTAAATTATTCAGTGGTCTGTATACAAGAAGATACTGTAATGCAAAACATCATCCAATTGTTGCATTACCTAAACATTTTGCTCTTTTTCTCAAATGTATTTAGAAAATTTGCATAGCCTTAGGTTCAAGTTTTATAAGCGTAACAAGACACTCCGGCTAGTTTTATACACTCTAACAAACGGGCAGGGGGGATCAAGAGAGGAGGTGGAAAATTACAGGCCCATTAGCCTGACATCAGTGGTCAGCAAGGTGATGGAGGGTATTGTCAAGGAAAGGCTAGGGGGTTACTGGAGCAAACTGGGTACTTGGACGATAGGGCAGCATGGCTTTGTCACGGGAAGATTGTGCCAGATAAACCTTGTTGAGTTCTATGACTGGGTGATGAGGGCCCTGGACCAGGGTAGGCCTGTAGGCATTCTCTTTCTGGACTTTAGCAAGGCATTTGATTCGGTATCCCACAGTGGCCTGCTGGCTAAGCTGAAGGAACTGGGGATAGGGAGACATTTGTTAAGATGGATAGGAAATTGGCTCCCCGAGCATACTCAGAAGGTGGTGGTTGGAGGGATAGCCTCATCTCCAAGGTGGGTTACTAGTGGGGTTCCCAGGGATCAGTGCTGGGGCCACTCCTGTTCAACGCCTATACCTCAGACATCAGGAGGGGGATCAGGAGTGAGATGAGTCTCTTTGCAGATGACCCAAAGCTGGGTGCAGTGGTGGATGGAGAGGAGGGGAAGGGAGGGTGGCCTTGCAGGAGGACCTGGAGGCTCTAGAAAGATGGTCAGGAAAATGGAAACTAAAATTCAATGTGGGGAAGTGCAAGGTTCTGCACCTGGGAGTCAGAAATCCAGGCCAGGATTATACCTTGGGAGGAGACATGATTCAAGTCACGGAGGGTGAGAGGGACCTGGGGGTAGTGGTAGATGTCAAAATGAACAACTCAGAGACCTGTAGAAGGGCAGCGGCAAGGGCAAATAGGATGTTGGGATGCATCGCAAGGGGGATTACTTCCAGAAAGGCGGAAGTGATCCTTCCAATGTACAACTGCTTGGTTAGGCCACACCTCGAGTATTGTGTACAGTTTTGGAGACCACATTTAAAGAGGGAAATTACACTCCTAGAGAGGGTCCAAAGTAGGGCAACCAAAATGATCTGGGGCCTGGGGAGAGGACCTATGAGGAGAGGCTCAAGGAGCTCGACATGTACACCCTGGAGGAGAGGAGGGACAGAGGGGACATGATAGAGATCTTTAAGTACATGGAAGGGATCAGTAAAGGAGGCCCAGTCAGGTGCTCCAAAGGAAGGAGGGTGGGGCAACAAGAGGTCACGGGTGTAAGCTGGAAGGAAGCAGGCTCAGAGGGGAGAGGAGGAGATGTTATTTCACTGAAAGGGTGGTGTAGCCATGGAATGCACTGCCCAGGAAGCTGGTAGAGGTGGAGACTGTGGACAAGTTTAAGAGGGGATGGGACCAGTACAGGGGGAGGGTAAATCTGACCAGGTCCAATACAGGTGGAACATCTGGGACTGGGGACAGTATAACCCAAGGGGGAAGGCGGACACCAAAATTGGCCCTCAGTGCTGGTGCTGAAAATCAAGCAGACTCGAGAGACCATTAGGCCTATTCTGCTGGCATTTTAGTATAGTCATTGGGTGCAATAAGATAAGCGGGTGCATGGGTCTTCAACCCTACCATCATTGCATTATTCAATAGTCCCTATACAAGAAGATAATCTAATACAAAAAATGTCATATTTACTACATTATTCCAATTGTTGCATTACCTAAAAAATGCTGTTCTTTTTCTCATAAATGTATTTAGGAAATCTGCAATAGCCTCAGGTTCAGGTAAAGTCATTAGGTGCGATAAGATAAATAATATGTAATATGTAAGCAATAAGACATGAGAGGGGTGTGCATTGGACACTTCTAATGCATGGTTGGGGTGTAGTGAGGCACGAGGCCACAGGCCGAATGCATTCAGCCCCTGGCCATTTGTTAGAAGTGTCTAATGCACACCCCGGAGGGTCTTATTGTGTTTATAAAATGAGAACAGCTGCTTTGCATGTAAAAAAAAAAATCAGAAATGTATTTTTTAAATTGATAAAAGCATTTATTTATGAAAATATCCTTCCACAGGATAAAATAGTGCTGAGAAAAACTTTTAACAAGGAAGGGAGTAAAAAACACTGTGATGGGGGTTTAAACTATTAGAAATGCTGTTTTACCCCAAAATTATACTTTGTAGTGAGGGGGATTAATAAAACAATAAAAGCCATTTATATTTGCATTACTTCTCATTCTGGCTGTTGATAAAATTGATTGTCCCTTTGAAAATACAGTTTGCTAGGTTGAATGGTCCTTGAGAGAAGCTGGTCATCTCAGCAGTACAGTAGATGGTTTTGCTATAGCATGCTATGCTATGTTGCTTGTAGTAGGAATCGCATCACTGAAAGAGGTTTCCTCGGTTGTTGCTTCCTGGGTTGGTGTTTCAGATCTGGGTGCATGTACGTAGTTCCAATGTCTGCATTCTTCTGTGGATGCACTCTAATACAGTTGTAAACTGGCTTCACTTCTATGGCCAGTAACGGCCATAGTTTGTCAGTTTTCAAGTCCTGCATTGGATAGTAGCTGGACTGCCGTGGCACGAACGCTATGATTTGTATAGCGTTTCGACAATCCAGCTTCAGACTTAGCTTAGGCATAAGGTTACACCCATTGGCTTCCATGAATACCAAGTTGTCAGGGCATCTAAGCAGTGCTGCAGGAGCTGCTTGGGATGACAATAAAGTGACAGGGCATCAGGCGGCAGCTTGGACAAGTACTTTTGGAGGCTTGCCACTGGGCAGAGAGGAGAGCCAGGGATGGCAAACATAAACCCCTGGTAAGATTCTGTATTTCTTTCTGAGGGATCACTGTGGTTTTTGGTCAGCTCATTGTACCCTAAGGTAGCTTATTTGGTGCCGCTTTCTGATGTTTGTATTACTACGCTGTCTGGTTTTAATTGCTGCTGACCTTCCCAGTCATGCTTGGACATATAGAGCTGGATATCCAGCCATACTTTGTGAACAAGGCCAGGTGCGGTTTCAGGAGACAGAGCCAGTGATTTTCTCAGAGTTTCTAAGTCTGCTGTGGTGATCGGGCTGCGATGTTTGGAGTGGTCTTTTTGATTGTGCCTGTACCGCTTCATCACTGAAACAAACAGATTGTTACTAGCATTAAAGGCAGAGTCACTGATTAAGTTTAGATTGCAACCAACTGCCGTGGAATTCAGGTGCCAGCTGAGAGCAGTATGTAGCCTGGGGAAACTTCTGAGGCGATTTGTACTGACACTTGTGGTACGCACTCCAGCATAAAACTGCCTGTTTTAGTCAGTTGCTGTGGCAGTTTTAAAATCAATGCGTATGCCTTTTGTGGCTCTCCAGTCATTGAACACCTTTGATGCCCAAACAGTAGTCTTTTTGGTGTTCGCTTCATTGCGCCCGTCCTCTATATTATCAATTTCACCCGGAGATAAACTTGTGTGTCTGGTACTCACAGTGTTACTTATTTCACTCAGTGCTGTTCTCTCCCTTGGGTTGTCA
Source organism: Neoceratodus forsteri (assembly GCA_016271365.2). Taxonomy (NCBI): domain Eukaryota; kingdom Metazoa; phylum Chordata; order Ceratodontiformes; family Ceratodontidae; genus Neoceratodus; species Neoceratodus forsteri. The sequence continues at coordinate 628,224,828 of CM028131.1, forward strand.
CTTTGTTCTTCATCTGGGAAATTGTTCTCTACTTCTTCATTCATGGTTTGCTCGAAATTAACTCCTTGAACACTTGACATGTCAAATGGCTGGTGTGTAAACATTAGTGGGCAAAGCACTCTAACAGGAAAAAAAAGGCTGCCGATTGAAGTGCGAACGTTCTAAGGGGCATGACAACTGCAGGGAAATCAGTGCATACACATGCCTGGCACTTTTTATTACCTGTGCATTAGATGAAATTTAATGCACAGGTAGTAGCCAATCAGCAGGTAGCATTTGTTCTTCTCATTTTATAAAGCTGGTCAGAATACATTCTCAATATGTTACTAGGCAATATTCTCTGTTTTGGTGATACAATGGAAATCATAGAATAATGTGATAAGTCATTTTTTCAAAACCTAGTTTTTATGGGCAGTCAAGATCTACATGAGTAACCTCATTTCTTTTTATATATCGAGACTCTAACCTTTTAGTTGGTAGCAAATCAAACCCGTTAAGGTGATTGATCACCTAATTACTGGGTGTAGAGGAAGAACTAAGTATCCTTCGAGACAATGAGATATTTAATTAGCACTGATCCTTGGGGTAGCTTTTGAGCCGCTCTTATCATTCTCATGTCAGCTTATTGGGCTATCCTGAATAATTTTATTTAATGATATTTCTGTATGTCAAGGTAATATTAATACCGTTTCTAAAGTCATTCCATGGGTGTTTTGAATCAGTTTCATCTAGAAACTATATCAAGCTTTAATGTATTCAGATTGTTTATTAAGGTTACTCTACCCGCCTTGCTTTTATTGATACAGTAGCTCTTAACCTATATGAAATAAATCAGTACCGATCTTACTGTAACAGTGGTTCTTTAGGGTGATACCATAATATCACTTATCTTAATAACACTTCATAAAATAATAATGGTGTTACTAAATCTTTTGGTCTAAAGAACCTCACACTTCTAAATCATACAGTAATACCAGGTTTATTTTCATTTCTCTAGCAGTAAGGCAGGGGATAAACAACTCCCCACCATATTTATAATAAAATTTCAACAATGTTTTTGTCAGATGTTTTACATTGCATTTTGGGCATGTACTATGTGTTGGCATTTCAATTATTAGACATTTTACTCCCAAATATACTTAGTCCAAAACACTTCAACTTTTTTCAGAGCCTAGGAAAAAAAACTTGGTTTTATCACTACCAAAAATTAAGGTTTTTGTTTGGTGTACAGTGATGTGGGTGAGTAATATTGATCAACTCAATTTGAGCAACTCAGTAATACCACCCATACATGGCCAGATTAATGGATGTGGGGGCCCTACTCCAAGTCATATTTTGTGGCCCAGGGGGCCCCTAAATGCCAACGTTCCACTCTTCTGCAGTAACGACCAGGGTACTCAAGCAGGATGTGGTTTATAATGCTATGTGTTATGACACATGACTTGACAGGTCACATGCCCTTGAATATAAACACCACAATTCAGAATGACCACTTACTGCACAAAGAAACATTTTATCAGAACAATACCAACATTTTGTAAATGTTCACCCTTTAGTTACCTTTAACTCGTCTTGATTTCCTTGCCACTACTATATCTTGTAACTATTTTTGTCATTAATAATGATGGATCTTCTTTCTTCCTCCATTTTTTTTCCTCCCTGAGACACACCTGGACATTAGACTTCCATTAGTGTGCCCTGCCTTCCCAGATATCAAATCCAAATTCCACATAAATAAATTAATAAAATGGGATTGTAGCTGCCATGATCTCCTGCACATGCCTCTCTGAATACCTATTCTCTCTGCCAAAACCAAAAAACTGAAGCATGTATTGAAGCAGTTAGTGGGGCTTACAGCTCCCTCCCAGTATTTCTATGCTCAAGACTCCTTCGAGCTTCAAACCTGAGACATGCTCAAGCTCCTTGCCTCTGCAATGCATCTGCCACAATCACCCTCTGTGCAGCTACCTTTGTCCTCAATTCTGTCTGTTCTCCCACTGTCTCCTCTCCTCCATCTCCAATGTCATTTATAGTTTTGTTGTCAACTTGAAAGTTGCTTTGCTGCCAATGCTGAGTTGCCACATTCTTGCCCCTACTCCAAGTCATTGATGCCAAAGCAGCTAAACAGAGTTGTGCCAAAAAGACTGAGCCTTACGAACCCTGCAGGACCTGCAGGTGTTGACTGCAGTCACTTCAGAAATTAAGTTTCCTAGAGCAACCTGCTGCAACTTCCCAGTAATGTGTATGAGTCAAATCAAACTAACAAAACTGTGCCAGCAAGAGCAAGTCACGTTAATTCCCTCAGGACTTATTAGCATCCCATGGTCCACTTAGTGCCAAACTCAAATCTTGTTAAAGACCTGACACTACTCAGGTTACGGAACACTCACAGACAGACCATGACCAGAGGCAGCCACAGCTTAGGTTGTTTCTCCAATGCAATAAAACTAGTTATTTCTGCAGCACAAATGACTTGGACACTGCAGCATACAGATGACTAGTCAACACAGCATACCTGGTGTGGCCTGACTAGGTGAATGTGACTTTGATGAGTCCAGTCTGTCCTCTTGATTGTTTTCTCAAGATCACACAAGCAGTGGTGACACGACTCTGCCCTGCAGTGTGGCCTGGCATGGGAGGACTTCTCATAGTCACAGCAGGACCAAAGGCCAAACTAGCAGCAGCACTGACTGACCCTGGCTAGTGGCTACACTAAAAACACCACCAGCACGTGACGCTGCACTGAAGCCAAATCTGATTCCGGATGACCCCCCATGGCCTGCTCAGACTCTGTCTACTTTTGTGTTTTTAGACAGAGACTCTACTTCTTTGATAGACGAGACCAACCACCGGCACCGATGACTGACCGCCACAGCTCTCTCTTGTTCTTCTCCTCCTCTACTCCTCGTTATTACCCAGCCACATGTCCTGATGCCATGCACATGTACACACTGATTCCCGCTCCCCAGTAGCCACACCTCTAGAGGACCTCTGATGGACATGATTGGTTGTGTGTGGTGGGGTCAGGGTGGATCAGAGGTGAAGCTGCAGCAGCCATCAGAGAAACTGAGAGGCTCACTTGCTCAGAGCAGCTGCAGAGGGGGGTCATCATTCACCAGGCTGACTCAGTGAGGTGGGGGGACTGACTGACTCCAAGGAGGGGGCTGCTTTTTGGGCAATTCGGCCTGTCAGCGGTTGTCCAGTACAGCCAGAATTAAAGAAAGTAGCTATAAATAAGTTAACAGTGGGGGCCCTCCTGAACCTTGGGGCCCTATGCCATGGCGTAATTAGCATACAGGTTAATCCAGCCATGCACCCATAGTAACTGCGAGTGGTGTACAATACCGAGGAGTAGGTTAGAGCGAATGTAGCAGTGAGCTGCACTCGCTAGAAGGAGATATGGGGAGTAGTTTGGCCAAGCCCTGCCAAGCTGGCTATTTGGTGTAGTGGCTAGAGCCACTGCCTATGAAGCTGAAGGACCGGGGTTTGGGTCCTGGTGCGAGACAGAATTTTTTTCATCCTGGACGTTATATTTTTTTTCTAAGTTCGCCCCCCCTGGAGTCGGTAATCTTTAACTTGGGGGGGGGGGCACAGCCCCCCGGATGAAACAAGTTTCTTATTTGGTCTGTTTATTTAAAGTTATCGACTGTCACTGTTTGTGGTGATCAATCTAATGTTGCTCGCTCTAGTGACTTGGGGTGGTTTTTTAGTCACTCTTTTTGGTCAGCGACTTAAAAAGCTCACCCATATCACATAAAACAGTTTGTTTTACTGAAGTTAATTTTTAGCTGTAGCTAGTTGCTTAGGCTGTTGAACTTATTAATTTTCATTTGAAAACCTATGGGCCCAGATATTCAAAGGGGTTGTGCCTGGCGCAATGGGGTTGCGCCGGCACAACCCCACATTGCGCCCTAGTGGGATATTGAGAAGGCTGCCTGGCACAGTGCAAATCCTGATGTGCCGGGCGCAGTGATATTGATGCAGCGTTAGATGCAGGGCGTGCCCATGCATATGCGACACATCCCGATATTCATCCCGGGATGTGCGTGCACATGCCGGCACACCCCTGCACCGCGCTGCATAGGGGAGCTCAAAGTTGAGCACTGTGCAGAGTAGGAGCAAATCCTGGCCACCACAGGCAGGCTGCTGTATTGCAGGCGCAACACAGCAAGATGCCATGGGTGGCCACCCACCCACCTAGAACACCATCTGCAAGCACTCACATCCCTGGTGGTCTAGTGGAACCCCGCCCATAGCTGCGATAGCATGGAACATGGATAATGGAAACCCTGGTAGTCTAGTGCCCCCCGTCCCGATTCCCGATCAGTATGATACATGACCGTCCCTGGTGGTCTAGTGGATCTCCTCGCCTTTTGCCACAATCACAGTAAAATCCGTAATGAAATGCCCTGGTGATCAAGTGGCACCCCACCCCTCTCCACCACAGAACCCTTACCCACCCACTCCCTCGTCATCGGCGAAGGCTGCAACCCACCTGCATATGCCCAGCTGCTCACTTAAATGACAGGGTACATGACTGTGAAAGCCCATTGGTCCTCAGTGTGGACTGGATGGGCTTGCAGGGACATATAGTACTAGATAATCCCAAATATGTAAATGGAGTCATTCATGTATTTGGAACTGTCTAGTACAGTATGCTCTGCAAGCCCATTGGTCCACACTGGGACCAATGGGAATACAGCCCATACTGCACAGTCATGCAGCTGGGCGGTATGTGGGTGGTGGTGGCTGCAGCTGCCTGCTGATGATTGGGGGGAGCAAGGTGGGCAAGGGTTCTCTGTGTGGGTGGGAGGGTGGGGTGCCACTGGCTCACCAGGGCATTTAACTATGGGATGTTACCATGATAGCTGCAGTGGACGGGGTTCCACTAGACCACCAAGTATGGTTATATTGTCATTTATCGGGAAATTGGGGACTTGGTGGGAGGGGAACACCACTTGACCACCAGGGATGGTCATGTATCCTACCGATCAGGGAATTGGGGACTGGGAGGGGCACTAGACTACCAGGGATTTCTTAATGAACATATACCGCATGATCACGGCTAAGGGGCAGGGGATGCCCTGGGATCCCCACAGCACATGTCATGCTGTGTAGGGCACCAGGCGCAAGTCGCCGGGCTGCCCTGTGCAAGGCATGCAAAAGGGGCCATAATGACAATGAAATGTCCCCATTTGCACCTTGCATATATTATGGCCTCATTTGCATGCCCCCTGCTGAATATCATGGGTGATGCACCTAGCACAACTGCCCTTGCACTGGCGCATCCCTGTGTTCCCTGTCTGTGGCTTGCATCAGTGCAGTGCCACTGCGCCATGCACAGTTTGTGCACTGATCATGCTATGTTCAATGGTGCTGCGCTATGGCGCATCCCCATTGAATATCACCTGGACCTGGCCCCGGCGCATCACAGTTGTGCTGTGCCCAGGCTTTCACCACTGCCTGGTGCAGTCTGAATGTCCCGGCCATAGTAGAGAGTGAAAAGAGGACTATATCTTCAACATGCATAAGAGTATTACAAGAAGTGGGTGTGATCTTAGGGGAGTCAAATTCTTGATCTGCCATTTTATTATTAAATGCGAAGACATTCCTGCTTAGCTAGTTTGCTAATCTTGAATAGAGATGATAAATTGCCAGAACTGTCTTATCTAATGGCTGTGCTGTTACCTGAATATAGCTGTATAATAGGTGTTAAAATTGCATGATCTATACCCAATTTATACATTTTTGGTGATAATAATTTCTAAGTCTACAAAAAGAGCATAAAGCTAATTTTTCCTCAGTTTTAAGTATTTTCTATCAAATGTTACATAACAGAAATATGATCATTTTTGAGAAACCAGAATGAAACCCTGTGAAACTGTGAAATTATGTCATTGTTTTCAAGCTGATTTTATGACTCCTCTAATATGATTTTAGAAAAAAAGTCTACTTACATAGAGTCCAAAAAGGCTTACTGGTCTGAAGTCATCTGGATCCTAGACAGAACCTTTTGTGACTTGGTACCATGGTATTTTTCTTTCATGTGTTTGGGATATACTGTACCTGTGCCTCAAACATTATTGACTATATTTGTTAACACAGGAACACAGATGTTTAAATGATCTTTGTACAATTAGAATGACATATCATCTGAGCCCTGGAGCCTTATTTGAGGCAAATGTTAATGTAGTAAAGTACTCAGGAAGTCACAGCATAGCGGTGATTCCTTAGACCTCAAATTAGTTGCCCTTACCACTGCAGAAATACTGGTGCCCATTACAAAGATTCTAAACCTCTCACTGAGACTGGTGCACCACCCAAATCTGGAAGTCATCCCTTGTTACCCCTGTTCACAAAAGTGGAGACCACACTATACACACAAACTATAGACCTATCTCTATACTTCCACCTCTGTCTAAGGCATTTGAGTGCATAGTTGTGGATTAGCTGGTGGAGTATATGGAAAATACTCTATCCAGTGCCCCCAGCAGCATGGATTCAGAAGCTACATAGCACTACTACAGCACTGCTAGAATTCACTGGTTTTATTCACCAATCTCTGGATCAAGGTAGATTGGTGGGTGTGGCCTTTATAGACCCTCACAAAGTTCTTGTGAACTATGCTGTACTTCAAGCAACTGTCCTCAATTGGCCTGTTGGCAGATACTGTGTCCTGGTTCAACAGCTATCTTGTAGGCTGCCCCAACAGGTGAAGATAGCAATATCACCGTGACCATCAACATGTCCACTCTGAGTACCACATGGCTCCATACTGGGTCCATTTCTATTTAGCATCTTTCTTAACAATCTCCCTCACTCCTGTCACCAGCAGATCCTCCTCTATGTGAATGATGCAGTCATATACACCAACAACACTGACCTTGAACCACTGGAACACCAACTTAACTCAGCTTTGAGGAAGTTGAGGACTGGTTCAGGAAATGCAAGCTGATTCTGAACTACAAAAAACAAAAGTCATGTTGTTCAGCGGTGTTCACAGCAAACACAGATCCAGGATCCTAACCATCAGGAACTCCTCTGGTGTCCCGTTTGAACAAATTCAACATTTCAAGTATCTAGGGGTAACCGTGGATAGCTCACTGTCATATGCCCAGCATGTTGAGAATGTTGCCAGGTCTGCCAGTATCAAGATAGGGTTACTCCATAGACGTAAACACAATCTAATACCTGAAGCCCTTATACTAGCTATCTATAGCACCATAGTATCCATTGTTGACTATAGTCTGGTTATCTATGGCTCAGCTTCCACCACTACCCTCCACAGGAATATCAGTGGCACTCAATAAAGCATGCCGACTTCTTACTGAGGTACACACCTACTCACACATGTGAACTGTATGTGCAAACAGGTTGGCTTCAGCTAAACGGGAGTATTCACTATCAAACCAACTTGCTAACTAAAAGGCACTTCTTGGGCTCTTGCCTTCTGGTGTTACAAACTTAATCAACCCCTCTTGCAGCTCCCAGCACATGCATAGCTCAGTCAACCAACTCTTCTCTGTTCCAAGATGCTGGACTACACAAGGGCAATGATTGTTTGCATATAGAGCACCACTGTGGTTTAATGCGCTGCCCAGTGATATCACTTTGTTACCACAATTGGGATCATTTAAAGGCACTCTTCAACAGCATCTTATAGCTAACAGTTCTGTGACTGTTTCAACTGACATGGCACTACCTCAACAGTATTTACACATCCTTGTGTACCTACTTCTTCCCCTTTCTCTACAAATGACCACTTTCACCCTAACTGCTCTACCCTATTTCCTGCCTCCTTCCCCGATCTTTCTTTCACCTCACCCCTCTCACCCTCGACCTTCTTTCCACTGTTTATCTTCACTTACCTGAACTTTTGTTCACCCAAATCAACCTATACCTATTTGACAAATCACCTTCGGCTGCCTCCTTTTATTAGGTTATTTTTGATTTCCTACCGATTCATATTTTTAATATTAGTTACAATGTTAATGTCATATTGTCATTTTAAATACTTTCTTGTCAAAATGTTATGTAATACCATCTGTTGTATGTCTATCACCCTTCCCATTGATGTGGAACCTTTGTGAAAGAGCTGTTATGTGCTCAAAGGTATTGTAATCCAAGAATAAATAAAGATATTGCATATTCCACCTCTCTCATTTTGAAGATTAAAGGCTCACTTGATAGATCTAACTCTGTACTAGTCAGCCATAAATGACCTAAGGATTGTTTGGCTTGAATGTTTTTAAATACATGAACCAGGTTTCTTCTGGGACATAAATTGATGAAAATGGTTAATATGTATTTGTGACTTTCACTTCTAGAGAACAAAATTTGTTGTCATTAGAATTTACAACTTTATGCATTTCCTCCCATATATGAATTTGATGGTTCTGCTTCTTCTTCAGCAAATGTACATACTTCTTTCTCTTTCTTCTTAAGTTACTGAAATTTGTTCTAAAGGGTTATTTTTGTCTGTCTAATATATTTGGTAAGTTCTCTTTTTACACTGATAATATTTATTTAATGTTGAGTTTTTTCTGTTACAATAGTCCCTTGGTACATATAGTATAGGTTGAAAGTGCTCAAGTACTTTTTCCAGCATTCTGTAAGTTGGTTCTGGATCTGCTTCTGCCAGAATGTCTGCAACTATGTCATCAGTGTTGTACAGGGTTACATTAATTCTTTCAATAACTTTCCCTTCCAAAGTAACTCTTGTGGTACCATTTACTTCCAAATAATAGGAGGAGTGTCTACTGCCATCTCATTACTTTCCTGCTTTATATTTATTGCAAGAGCTAAGGGGGTGTGATCACTTTCACCTCTTATCTCAATATATAGGCTGGCGAATGACAAAAGATATTTGGGTTACATAGAATAAAATCAGTTGTGCTCTCCCCATTTGGGCCAAAGAAAGTGACATTCCCTATCTTATCTCCCTCCAGGCTCCCATTTAGAATGATTAAGGCATTTCATTTACAAAATCAGTTAAGAGTTTTCAGTATCATTAAGACCTTTATCAGTATTTTTCCTTTTGTTTCTTTATATTGTATCTATGTACTCCTTGAAGTTTTTAGTATTATCAAAATCTGCAATTCTGGCATTGAAATCTCCTGCATTTAAAGAATTGGCTGAAGGGTATTTAATCATGGCAGACATCATAAATCTAAGGTATATTGTAGTGATTCTTTTGGAGGCAGATACACATGTGCAAGAATAATTTGGCCATCACTCCATTGAAGAATTATCATAAAATTATTAATTTTAATTTTTCTAGTAGTTTACTCCCAAGTCTTATTTTAATATGCATGGTTATTTCTCCTATATGATGACCAGACATATTAGACCTAATAGCTGGAGCCCAAATTGCCTCTTTCCATTAATATCAATTACTTCAAGACTCCATGTTTCTTGAAAACAGATTACCGTAAAATGTGAAATAAAATTCATACAATGCTTGCCTATTAATTTCTCTCAAACTACAGCAGTGTTCCATAAGAGGAAATTCTGTACTAAACTTGGATAGTCAGGATTATTTTTTAGGCTCAGTAACAATTTATTACTTGTGTTGTTCAATTTTTCATTGGCTATGAAGCATTTGAAATGTTACTTGCTCTCACTTGTTTATAACTGTCTGCAGTTAAGATTCCTAATTGATCAATTTTTGGGGCAATATCCAAAATCTCATGTGCTAGCTTGATATCCCCTACGGCTAAGTCTGTCTGACTACTCACTGATTCAGTGTCTACCCTGTTAACACTAACCACTTCCATATTACCCAGCTTTACTTTGAGCATTTTAGATAATAGAAAGTAGATTGCAGCTGTTAGTGTTTGAATGGTTTGCTTTCTTATTTATTTAGTTTTTGTTTTTCTTAGTTTTTCCATGCCAAATACAGAAAGTACTGAATGATTATTTACATGCAGTACAACATACAGTAGTTACCAACAGTAGCTCTATACAAGAAATTTCATTTTAAGGAAATCTATGCATATTAAAACAAAGTGTATTATAGTTATTTTCTGATTTGCTTGTGATTAAAAATAATTCTGGGAGGAGCTACATGATGAAATGCTACAGATGTATAGTGCTTTGCTCCGAGATTTTCACCATTTTAACCTATTCTACTGACCCTTTTCTTCCTTTGTTTGAATTCCTTTGACAACTTGAGTTCTCAAATGAAGCTTAGCAAGACAGACAGGAAAAACTGAAGAATGCAGAAAACTTGTGAGAAGAATTGATGAGTTTGTGTTGCCGCTGACTGTGGGCTTGATTTGTCATGGAGCTTGTGGTGGGTCTGGATTGGACTCCAGCTCGGAGGCCAAACAACCATATCATGTAGTAGAGTTACAGTGTATAACCCACTCCCATCTTAAAACTGCTGCTTCTACCTCAAAAACAGATGGACCATCATTGTCTGCTTTATTCACTTGATGGCCAAATCCAGGGATACTACAGAAAATGCCCTAATAAATCTCCAAAAAGAAAGAAAACATCAACACATTTCTTTGCTAAATTAAGTAGCAAGTTCAATTCAATGGAAAAAAAATGTCAACATTGTCCAAAAGGTCGATACTGTACCAATAGTGAAAAAATAGCTTTGCTTGAAAAAGACTTTCTAGATATCTGAAATGCTGTTACCTCACTAAATGCAGCCCATGAAGTTTTTGTAAGGGAGCAGGGTAGTCTGAACCACAAAATGGAAAGTATTGGTGACATGCTGAGAGAAAAGAATATACGTATTTTGGGGCAACCTGCTGCTTTTGGCACTGACAAACTTTGAGTGGACATTCAGGATTTTCTTCAGTCTGTGGTCAGAAAAGATTTTTCTGTGGTCAGGGTTTTTGTATACCCATTCGTCCGGATGTTGGACGTTTCAGAAAATTGTTATTTGAGCTGGCACAGCTAAGTTTTGGGTTTTAAAGACTACAGTAAATCACAGTGGTATTTTTTATGATATACTTTAAGAGCAAAAGATTATAAATTTAATTTTATAGTCTATGCATATTGTCTTTATCTGTCTCTCACATATGAGGACAAATTCAGATTTATCCTGTACATACTGCATTAAATGGTTAAACGGTTCTTCAGTGGCGAAAACCTATTGAATGTATAATTCATATTAATCTATAATTCATATAAATCAATTATATATAAAAAAAACTATATATATAAATTCACAAAAACTTTGTTAATGCACCATCAGGGTTGAAGCATAAAAAGTAGGGAAATACGATCTTAGGTTTCCCAAGCCTTAGACCCCACCTCCACCCTAAGACCCCACCCCCACTCTGCATGCAGGAACAGCTATGAGAGGTGTGCCTTGGGGTTGTGAACCCTAGTGCTCACCCCATTCCAAGAGTAAATAAGATACCATGGGTACAGAATAAGAGAATGAAAGAATCAAAGAGAATCAGCTTCTGGGCCCAAGTAATGAAACAACAGTCACAGTGTTCATGAGGTGGGGTCCCAAAAAGCCCATGTTCAAAATTTGGTGAAAAAATACATAAAAATGGCAAAGATATCAATCTGAGTTCAAAATGCCATTGAACTACATTATACAGTAGTTACCTTGATTCTTCAGTTCGCAATTTGGCATTGAAGAGTGCAGACATGTCCTGGTCCACAGAAAATGACAGTGGACAACCTCCGGAGTTAAGTACAGGCTAAGGGTGATGTGGTGTGGTGGATGCTCAGTTGGAGGGTGCGGTTGGGGGAAGGGGACGCCGGGGATGACACTGGACCATTTTCTTTCTATTAGGTTTAACAACAACAAAAAAAGACATTGGGAGATGTCTTTCTTCTTTACAGGAAAATAAGGGAGTGATTTTGGGACACTGGGAGGGCTCCCCAGTGTCACACACTGATGGGGGGTACATGAATCAGGACACTGTGAGTAGGCTCCCCAGTGTCCCCAGACTACTGGGGGATACACATCTGTGGACACTGGAAGTGGTCTACCAGCATCCCAAACTGCGAAGAGGGGCAGGCATCACTGGGGACACTGGGAGTGGGCTTCCCAGTGTCCCGCACTGCTAGAGGATAAATACATGACTGGGGATACTGGGAGTAGGCTCCCCACTGTCCCACAGTGCTGGGGGGCAACATAAACGGGGGGCCACTAGACACCAGGGAAAAGGGGCAACTCCATCTAGACTCCTCAGCCGGCAGCAAGACTTCCAGATGTGGCTGCAGGAGTCATGAGAATCCTGCTGTTCTCATACAGAGAAGATGGCAGAATCAGTCTTCTCAGTAACCTGGGCACCTGGGATATCAGGTGCCAAAAAAACTAATTCTGGCAAAAATATTAAAACACAAACATTAGAATGTGGATAAATGGGCCCTCTTAGCTAAGTTCTGATGTTTGTTTTTGGTATATTCATTTTATAAGTGTTGTCTATTTTGAGTCTCTCACTAAGGGGCAAACAGGATGGCGGACAGAACAGAGGTCTGCAAAAATACAGCTGGCTCCCTGCAACACTATGGGGCTGTGTGGATTCCTGTCTATGAAAGCAGCCTCGTTTTGTGCAGGGCACTTGAACTTTTATTTTAAAAGTTCAAAAACTTTTGAACAGATAAATATTTTTTCACCAAACCTTCAAAGGCACATCTGGGACCCAAAGGCTTTCTGCCCTAAAAATTTCAGAAGAAAACATAAAGCCCTTCATGAGATATGCGTGCCAAAAAACGGTATTTTATGATTCCATGCTTTCTCAAGACCCAATTGAAAGAACTTGTCCTTTATAAACCATACTTGTTTTGCTATTTCCTTATTTGAAACTAAAATGTAAACAAATAAAGTTGTATTATCACAATCTCGAAATACTGTTAGTGTTTTTGGAACTTTTCTAATTCCTAATTCAGCCTGCAATAAAAACAACGTTAAATTCAACAGTGATTCTCTCGTTTCATTCTGGATAAGGTATAAACCAATTCTAAGTACTGTTTCTTTGCCAGATAATATAAATCTTGTATTTTCAGGAATGCTGCCTGACAGTAGTCAAGACACCATAGGATTGAGGATTTCTTGTTGAACTCCATAAGAATGGCTCTGCTGTGGCATATTATCTACCACAGGGATATCTATGTTAGGGACATCTTCATTATAATCCTTAGTAACACTTTTATCGGGCTCGTACTGATCTCTTTTCTCTGAGGAGGCTGAGCAAGGGCTGGATTAACTTGTTCACTCTTATTTTCCTGCAGAGTAATTAAATTTAGTGCTTCTGTGAGAGCATCACTGTTAAAGTGTGCTTGGTTTGAAATTATCGGCTTATTTTTCTTGTTTTACCCCATTGTTTTGTGAGACGATTTTTTATATTTGTACATTTGTTTTTGGTAACTCTGATATTACCAATGTAGAGAAAGAAGGAATTTTGTTTGTGGGGTTGGTTTGTATTTCACTCAACATTTGTTTGAGTTTGATACATTTATGTGAAACTTCATTTTTAAAAGCTTCTAAGTTCATTTTAATTTCCACAAAAGAGTCCATTAATAAAATGTTTGTGTAATCAGATGAGTCGATGACTTGATGCTTAAACAGATCAGAATCTAATGTAATGTTATTCACTTGTTCATTTAATTTCTCAAGAATTTTATTTGGGGATTTATATTGTAAGGGAATTCCAGCTGTTATCAGGTAGCTCTAGTGGACTGAAAGAACTCAAGTTACCTTTTTTGTATTTCGTCTTGATAAGGTATAATTAAATCTATTATGTTTGGTTGTCCTTCTGGCTTATGTTTATTAAATATTGTATTCGGTAAGGTTTCTTTTGTTTCTCATTTTTGCTTCCCCTGTTTACCCTAGAAGGCTCCCGATTTTCTAATTGGGGGAAGAGTAATATGCTCCTTATTGATCTCATCATCCTCTTTACCTGGCAAAAATATTAAAAAACAAACATTAGAATGTGGCTAAACGGGCCCTGTTTAGCTAAGTTCTGATGTTTGTTTTTTGGTAGTATATTCATTTTTATAAGTGTTGTCTATTTTGAATCTCTCGCTAAGGGGCAAACAAGATGGCGGACAGAACAGAGGTCTGCGAACATACAGCTGGTTCCCTGCAACACTATGGGACAGCACCTACAAAACCAAGATTCCCCTCTACGAAAGCAGCCTTGCTTTCGTGCAGGGCACTTAACATTTCTTCCCATAGGAAATAATGGGAAAATAGAAGTTCAACAACTTTTGAACAGATTGTGCCTGGCTCCCTGATTGGCTGACTCGGAAAGCACTAAGCCGCTTATTGGCCTACATCTCAAGCCCTGTTGGACTGCACATGCTGCCGGCTCTCTGGTGCTCCCCCAAGCTTCCCAGGCAGTGGCCCCCACCTCGGGCACACCCAAAGCCAAAAAGCTGTGGAATACAGCTGAAAGTCTGCACCCTCTACAGCTGACTATCTCCCCAGCCAGCTGTTGAAGATCAAGCATCCAGGCGGCACCCCCTTGGGCACACTCCAAGCTGAAAAGCCACGGAATACAGCCGAATGTCTGCACCCACTACAACCGGCTATCTCCCCAGCCAGCTGCCAAAGATCAAGCGTCCAGGCGGCGGCCCCCACCTCGGGCACACCTGAAGCCGAAAAACCACCAAATACAGCAGAAAGTCTGCTCCTGCTACAGCCAACTATCTCCCCAGTCAGCTGTCGAAGATCAAGCATCCAGGTACGGCTTCACCAGGCACCGAGCACCGCTGGGCTTGGACTTTCCGCCCAACTTCCTGATTGGCTGACTCAGAAAGTGCTAAGCTGCTGATTGGCCAGCATCTCTAGCCCTATTGGACTGCACTTGCTGCTGGCTCTCCAGTGCTCCCCAAGCTTCCTAAATGGCGGCCCCACCTCGGGCACATCCAAAGCCAAAAGCTGTGGAATACAGCCAAAATCTGTGCCCACTATAGTCGATCTATCCCACAAGCCAACTGCCTAAGATCAAGCTGCCCAGGTACGGCTTCACCAGGCACCGAGCACCACTGGGCTTGAACATTCCACCCAGCTCCCTGATTGGCTGGACTTGGAAAGTGCAAGCTGCTGATTGGCCCGCATCTCAAGCCCTTTTGAACTGCACTTGCTGCGGCTCCTCCGGCACACCCCAAGCTTCCCAAGTAATTTTTAAACCTGTATTTTCATTCATGGTAGCCATGTTTGACTTGTGCGCCTTTTAACTGCATGTAATTGGCTTAGTGACTACTGCCATTTTAGAGAACTAGCTGCTGCAAATGTTTAGACTGCTGAGTTATTTTTGGGAGAAGTGTCTACAGCCATTTTAGAGAACTTGTAGTAGAAACTGTTTAGACTGCTGACTACTTTTGTTCTTTCTTCTCTTGCTCTCTTTTTTTCTTCTCTATCTCCTGATCCCAACTCCTAAAGACTCTGTTGTAAGCCATGCCCCGCCCCATCCCAGACCTCTGGCACGCCTCGCTCCATCCTTTTTGTTTTAGCACCTCTTTTGTTGTAGCTCAGGCTGCTCTCCGCACATTTGATTTGTACCTTTCCATTTCTCTCTCCCCTTAGGTGGCAACCCCACCTCAGGCACACCCTAAGCCCGAAAAGCCACGGAATACAGCTGAAAGTCTGCTCGCTACAGCCAACTATCTCCCTGGCCAGCTGCCAAAGATCAAGCGCCCAGGTATGGCTTCATGAGGCACCAAGCACTGCTGGGCTTGGACTTTCCACCAACTCCTGATTGGCTGACTCGGAAAGTGCTAAGCCACAGATTGGCCTGCATCTCGAGCCCTGTTGGACTGTACTTGCTGCCGCTCCGTGCTCCCCAAGCTTCCCAAGTAATTTTAAACCTGTATTTTCATCCTGCCTGCCCCAACCACGGCCTCTATTAACTACTCACAAACCATGCCCCCCAATAGCTCCCACCTACATTGACACCCAGTCAGACTGCGGACCCTTAAAGCCATACTGCCTCTTAATCAGTCACCCTTGCCCAGCAGTGATTTCAGGATTCTCACCGTGCAAGCTGCAGCTGCTCTGATATGGGCTGCACTTTCCTTCTGCTCTTTTTAACCTCTCTCAGCGCTACTGGCCCTTATGACCGAAATGAACCTCTTTGTAACAAAGGATAAAGTTTGTCCCTATATTCAGCCTAACCTCATTTTGGTCTGAAATATCATGTGTCTGTGTAACAAATGTTGGCCTATATAATTGGATCATATAAAGCTTGTGAAGCCACAAGACAAACTAAGCCACAAGTTGCAATATTACAGTGCCTTTTGACATTTGTGCTGACCATGTAAGTAATAGCAAACATTTGGCCTATGTGACTGCAAAGCAGGAACACAGGATAGTGTCCAAATTACCCTTTTGACTATCTCTAGTGTTTGTCCTTATCAGGACAGGCCAAAATGCTTGTATGCACATTCCTAAGTCCAAACCTATTTCTTCCTCCTGGACTTTGGTAACTGGTAGTAACAGCTGTTGCTAGCCATATATAATAATAGAATGTACACTATCTATACTTGTGCTGACCAAGGATGAGCTCATACATATACCAAAGAAAGAGTATTACCTTATAAGTTGATGTTTGTGCTTGTTTTAAACCAATCATAGAAAACCATAGGAAATGATGATGCTGTCTTTCACTATATAAGCAAGCCAGCACACACTGTTATTTTGAAGAATGTACCACTTGTAATCTCTCGCTGTGATTATTGTTATAATCATTCAGTTCTTCCGCCATCAGTCTCGTCTCCGTTCGTCTCCTTTCTAAGTATCTGTAATTGATAATTTACTAACTGTAATTTTTCCACAATGCTACAATTGGTGCCTTAAGACTCGGATTGCTGGTGCTGCATGTGAGGAGGCCGCCTAACTGCTGGTCGGTTAGCTTGCGAGCCCCATAGCAGGGTGACAACGCTCGGAGGCGTGGTGCTGCTGGCTCAAAGCAAGAGAAGACGGTACACACAGACAGTCACAGCCACTTGACAATCAGGTGATGTATGCTTTGTATGCTTCTCAAATTGTTTAAAATAAAAAGTAATGCTTAACTCTGTAGGAACTCATGGGGCAGAGTAGGTAGGTGAAGGTACTGGGACTTGCAAGCCGGACCTCACAAGAGAGCCGTAAGACGTAGCCAAATGGACCGTGGCACCAGTGCACAGGTGAGCCCGGCTGTGGAGGCTAAGCAGGCAAGAAGATAAAAAAAAATGAGTATGGAAACAATAATAGGCTGTTTTCTAGGAAAACACCTAAAGGGGGGAGTATACGAACCGGTGCCCGATGATCAACAGGCACAATTGTATTTTACTCAGCAAGTGTCCCTTCGTAATGAGGGAGTAAAAAATGAAAAGTAAATCTTTGCAAATGCATTGCAAGGTCTGTGGCAGTATAATCAGACTATTGTGTGTCGCTGAAATAAAGAAGCAGCTCAGTTGAGGGACGAAAGGGATCAAAATGCTAAATTGCAGCAACAATTAGAAGAGTTAACATTAAAGTAGAAAGATAGCGTCCCAATAGATCAACACCAAGAGTTAGAGCAGCAGTGTATTAATTTTAGGGAACAGTTAATAAAAGAACAGGGGGATTTGTGTCTGTTAGACAGAAATAATGCCCTCTTACAGATTAAGTTAGAACAACAGTCACAAGAGCATGCTAGTGAGACTAGGTGCCTGTACACTGAGCTCCAGGATGCTGCAAGTAAGATCCAGGAGTTACAGGGAAAACAAGATGAGTTAAATGAGCTCCTTACTGGAAAAAGGGGTGGGACAGTAACCATTAAAATGGCACCTGTAAGCACACGAGGAATGACCGCAGCTGGGGGAGCCATGTCAGCTGCAACCCGACGTCAACAAGAACAGTATCTACTAATGTTAGATTCCAAATGGCTAAAACAGAGATTACAAAGGGAATATGCTGAAAAAACTGGGCACACGGAAGAAGCTGAGAGGTATAGGAAGCAAGAATTCTGGGTACATGTTGATTAGTGTAAAAAAGTGTCAAACAAAGCTGGTTAAAAATTAAATACTGCACTTGATGTTTATAGCCATGAAGACCCAAGACATCATTATCACCGGCTAGGTGGCAGCCATAAGATTTTCTATAATCCTCAGCCTGCACATTAATATGGAACAGACTAATGTCACGTGTGAGTATGAACAGTCCATTACTCTGTTAGTCAGCTGGAACTGGGACCCTGTTGATACAAATGCCTACACGACACGAGCATAGAAAGCCACCTGGACTAAAAACAACTGTACTTTCATATCTAAAAATTGGTGTGTGGACATACTTAACAGCTGGTCCAGCTGTGCGTCGGAGCTCAAGACTGGATCACAGCAAAGTTACATGGACTGGAAACAGGAAAATGGGTCTCTTGTTATAAACAGGGCCACACCAAAGGACAATGGTGTTTATGTGTTAACTTTATCCTACTGTCTTTGGGGTAACACTAGTGTTTGCAACTATGCTAGTGCAAACAACTCATTATGTTTTACAGTTTCAGATGCCATACGTTTAACTGTAAAATCAACCGAATGCCCAAATGTGACAAAGGGGCCAGAGAGCAGACTCACATCAACACCTATTGATATGCATATCGAGTCTACCCCAGAGATCTGTGCGTAGCAATGAAGGGTCTTGGGTGACACCAAACTTACATTGCTGTGAGGAAATAAATAATCAATGGATATGCCAGTGTGACGTCATGTCACAAATGCAACCCATTTGTGGGGAAATTCCCATGGGTCAAGCTGAAAACAATACTGCCTGGTGCCCTATCCAGTTAAAACGATGGTATACCCCACAAGTAGTTGTAACCTATAATGGTACTAACCAGTATTGTGTTGTTACAAATACACCCATCTTATTTTATGAAGGACAAATGTGTACCATTCACAACCCAAACTTTTGTATTACTCCCAAACATAATGTATATATTGGTGACAAAGTGTTGCACCCTATTACCAACGCAGGGGATAAGAGATATAATGTGACATTCGACATCCCACACCAGGCATATGATATTAACAAGTATGCGTCATCATTTGGAGCTGTGATACCTCCCCTGTCTCTTAACGTGCAATCACTTTTAAACCGGAAAGATACTCATTTGATACAAATCCAAAATACTGCCCATAAGGCACAAGCAGCTGTAAATGAATTGCTCAGCGAGAGGTGATAATGAGCACTGATTTATAGCTATGCAGAGAGCCCTTAGAGTCCTGTCCTTTAAAGCTTTACTTGTGTTGCAAGTGGTCTTAGTGTTTTTGGTAATTATAGGCCTGTGTCGCTTAAGACTTACTATTCGTAAAGTACATAGTGAGATGTACATGCTCCGAGGAGCTGCATTGTTGCACAAATAATAATTAGGCAATATAGGGCCAAGGGGGGTTTGTAACAAGGGATAAAGAAGTTTGTCCCTATATTTCAGCCTAACCTCATTTTGGTCTGAAATATCATGTGTCTGTGTAACAAATGTTGGCCTATATAATTGGATCATATAAAGCTTGTGAAGCCACAAGACAAACTAAGCCACAAGTTGCAATATTACAGTGCCTTTTGACATTTGTACTGACCATGTAAAGTAATATAAACATTTGGCCTATGTGACTGCAAAGCAGGAACACAGGATAGTGTCCAAATTACCTTTTGACTATCTCTAGTGTTTGTCCTTATCAGTACAGGCCAAAATGCTTGTATGCACATTCCTAAGTCTAAACCTATTTCTTCCTCCTGGACTTTGGTAACTGGCAGTAACAGCTGTTGCTAGCCATATATGATAATAGAATGTGCACTATCTATACTTGTGCTGACCAAGGATGAGCTCATGCATATACCAAAGAAAGAGTATTACCTTATAAGTTGATGTTTGTGCTTGTTTTAAACCAATCATAGAAAACCATAGGAAATGATGATGCTGTCTTTCACTATATAAGCAAGCCAGCACACACTGTTATTTTGAAGAATGTACCACTTGTAATCTCTCGCTGTGATTATTGTTATAATCATTAAATTCTTCCGCCATCAGTCTCGTCTCCGTTCATCTCCTTTCGAAGTATCTGAAATTGATAATTTACTAACTGTAATTTTTCCACAACGCTACACTCCTTCACGAGAACTGCATCTTGAAAACTGTCGCCTGAAAGCCATGTCCACGGTGACTGCCTTGTTTGGCAGCCAACTGTATTCCACCCGCCCTCTATCTACTAATACTGGGCCTCCTACATTCCCAACCAGTCTTGGCACCTTAACGATCATTTCCCCTTTTAAGCTGCCACCAGTGGCCATCCAGCTTTCCCCCAGCAAAATTAAGTGGCAGAAGAGACGGAACACAGTGAGTCAACAGCCTCATGGCCAGGAAGGTGATATTCCTGCTACTGCTATTATCTGGAAATATCCATGCCAGCCCAGGCCCACTAACTGTATCAGGTGCTGGAGGTCGCAAGTTCAAGGTCTGAGAACAGCTGCACTGAATATCTGCAGTATAACTGCTAAATTCAAACAGCTCCAGGCATGGATGACCCACCATGCCCCGACATTATCTGCCTGACGGAAACATGGTCAAGCAAGATTAAAGATAATGGAGTAGCACTCCCTGGGCACCAAGCCATCAGGATTGACAGAAAGGGCAAGAAAGGGGAAGATGCCTCATCTGTTGCAGGAATCCTACACTGCTCCATCCTCCCTATTACCAAAGTGGCGGATGAGTATGAACTGTTAACACTAAAAGCACAGGCTGGGCAGCATGAAGTCCCTAATCATTGCCTCAGTCTACCTACCCCCCAAAAAAGCCAGAGAAGGCATCCCGAAAATTCTGGATGCAATTGCCACTCTTCCTAAGGACACAGAACTCATCATCACAGGTGACTTTAACATTTACTTGACTGGCAAAGAATCAACCCTCCTTCGGGACATGGTTGCTACCTCCAGCCTATCCCAACTAGTCACCTTCCCCACCAGGTGGAACTACAAAACAGGCAATAACACACTCCTTGATTGGCTCCTCTCAAGCTCTCCTTCCCAGATCTCTGAGATCAAGGTACTGCCTGACACTTAAAGTGACCACTCCCCAGTCACTTTCCTGTGGTCCAACAAATTTAGGAAATCCCCACCCATCCTAACTGAAAGCAGGGTCCCGAGGGAAGGCAAACTTGGGTCCCACATTTCAGCCCTCTCCCTGCATGACTGGTCCCCCATTAACCTGGCACCTAATCCCGACCAGGACTTTAGCTACTTCATTGATGGATTCAATAGCATCTGTGATCTCTTTGCCCTACTGAGGAAAAGGAACATTCGAGGGTACAAAAATGGCTGGATTACGGGCAACCTCCTCACCCAGATGATGGCAAGAGACAGCCTCTGGGCAAAAGCCAAGTCCATCTGCAGTAAACATGACTTCTAGTGCTACAGAGCCACAAGAAACCACTGCACTAACCTCATCCGACAGGCAAAGCCAACTTCCATAAGGAACAGCTCAGCAATTCCTGGGGTGACAGCAAGAGATTTTGGGAGAATGTCAAAAACCTCCTTGGGAAGGATGATAAGAAGCACCCACAGCTGCTCAACATCAACGACTTCCCTGTAACTGACCCACTACCGGTCTTCACTGACTTGACCTCAGTTCTACCCCCAGACTACCCGCTCCCTGCTGTTGATCAACCCAACTACAAGCCACTCAGGAGCCATCATCCAAACTTCTACTATAATGCCCTAACCAGCACAACTTCAGGCAGAATCATAGTACCACCACTGCCCTGATGGAGTACCGTATTTCGTGCACAGGGGCACTGGACGAAGGCAAATTGGTGGGGTCTGTGTTTATTGACCTCACCAAAGCCTTCAACATTGTTAACCACTCCCTTCTACTGGCACAGCTGCAGAACCTGGGTGTGGTGGCCAGTGCTGCATGCTGGTTCCAGGACTACCTGACCAATAGACGCCAACATGTCAGAGTTGGACAAACAGTGTCTAGCTCCCAAGAAGTATCTTTAGGGGTCCCCCTGGGATCAATACTGGGTCCCCTTCTGTTCAGTCTTTTTCTGAACAATCTTCCTAAAGCATGTGATACTAAAATTATCTTATATACCGACGATGCAGTACTTCTCAATTGCAATACACACCTTGACGCCCTCCAATCCAAACTACAGAACTCTTTCAACAAACTAGAGGACTGGTTCTACAGGCACAAACACCTGCTAAATTAAAAAAAAGACCAAGGCCATGCTTATATCCATTCCCCAGCACAAAAGCCCCCCCGTCATCTCCAACAAAGACAGCAAACCTTTGGAACAAGTCGCTTATTCAAGTAAATGGGGTCACCCTTGATGACACCCTCACTTTCACCCAACACATTGACTCAGTGGTTAAGGCCGTAAATACCAAGCTGGGTGTCCTTTATAGACACAGGAAATATCTCACTCCTGAGGCCCTCTGCCTCTCTCTTTCCAGCTCCATCCTTTCAACTATTGACTACAGCCTGGTGGTCTACGGAGTGGCAATGGATACAGCGCTAAAGAGGGTTCATATCGCTTTCAACAAAGCTTGCATCTCACCCTGGGTGCAGATCAATATAAGCACACCTGTTCCCTGTATGAATGGGATAATTGGCTGCCTCTAAAGAACAGGATCAAGTTCCAAACCTGCCTCCTTGGCAAGAAGGGGTTAATGGGAAAAACACCCCCGTGTATCCTCTCACCGATGCCTCCATCTATGACACAAGAGGCAGGATTAGGGGCCCTATCAATATCCAAATGTTGAACTGCACTTGGACAACCGCCTTCACCTATAGGGCCCCAGTGGCTGAACGAAATCCTTGTGCCCATTCAAACCTCCAAATACCTTTCCACTTCACAAATGGCCTACAGCAGCACCTTAAATCAAGCACAGAGTGTGACTGCTTCTGATGGCATGTTCCTCCACCTCCTCTGCTACCCGAGTTGCTCATATGGCAGCCCTGCTGCTCTCTGCTCCTCTGTACAGCCAGTGACTACTTACCATAGTTTCTTCTTTCCTTTCTAGGTCCTCTTCCCTCCTGTACCTTCACACCTTCCTTACTCCCACCTTGCTCCCTGGGCTTGCAGTAGGCATCCTACCTGTCCCCCCTAGAACCCCCACAACATCCCCTCCCATTTGGTCCCTCCTACCTCCCCCCATTTTGGTCATGACTAGGGCCAGTGTACCTCCCATGTGGCTCTCAGCATGGCACCCCTGCTGCCCCTCTGAGAACCCCCTCTTACATCATAACAACGTCCCCTCACCACCTCCTGCCCATTTTCCCATTTCCACTTTCAGTCCAGCACACCTCCCCTCCCATGCCTTCTCCCCCATAAAGCACTCTCCTGCCACTATTTTACCCCTATCTCTGACAAAGCCCCTACCCGAGGCTGCCTGCCCTCTCCCAAGTTTTTCACTCAACTCTAATTCCTATACTGATGCTGTACTAATCCTAATACTAGAAATGACATTGTATTACTATTAACATAATGTTCTGTTATATTTTGCTGTATGTTTCATTTCATTTCATTTTATTTGTTAACGGGTTAGGACTCTGGGCTGAATCCCTTTTTCAGGACCGACATGGACATAAAACATAACAAACATTACATAATTGATATACAGCATTACAACATTTACAAATAACATAAACAATCAGACTGTGCTAACTAATATTGTTTTAAACTTAACTTTAAAACATGAATTGGACTTAATTAACCTTAATGGAACTGGTAACCTATTCCATAATAAGGAAGCCTGATGGTCAAATACTCGTTGGCCATAATTTTTATTAGCACCTTGTACTAACAATGCTGCTCCCTGTAATATTCTCAAATTCACCTGAACTTCACGAACCTGAACCAAATTATTTCATGGAGATAAACCATTCAAATAGATGGCCTGATGAACCAATTTACCCAGAGCAAATTTGTATTTAAACTGGGGTGACAGCCATCCCCATGAAGAATATAAAAGGCAATGGTGGGTCAAAAAAGGGGCATCCAAGACAAGCCTGCAAATGCTTTATAAACAACACTTAGGATTTGTTTCTCTTTGGATCCCAACTTAGCATACAATGAGGAGACATAGTCAAAATGTGGCATTAAGACTCCATTAGCCAATTTCAAATGAGAATCATAAGATAAGATTTGAATTTATACAATCTTTGATGTAGTATACCTATTATTTGTCAACTGATGTGGAACCTTTATAAAACTTGTGCTCAAAGGTCTTCTCTGAATCCTTAAATGAATAAATAAAAATATACCTGCCTGTTTGTTTCTGCTATTATTTTTCTTATTGTTTTTGATTTATCATTTCAGACCTTCTTCCTATTTGTCCCTTTTTCATGTTTTCTGTATCTGAATCCTGACCTGAATTCTCTTCCCCTGAGCTTGTAATATGTCTACTCTAACCTTTTCTGTTAATTCACTAGTGTTCAATGTACTGTATTTTTCTCAGCTAAACTCAAGGATTTATTTTCCTACATATTGTCCAGTGGTGTTGAGGATAATAAATTCAGTTCTCCACCAAAAACAGAGTTATTAGATTTTTTCCCTCCTTTTACAGGAATTTTTATTATCCTTGGTTAACATAGGGTTAGCCATAGTACCACTTCTAGTATTCATTTCACTCATAGATAATGCACGTTGAATAGTACTATTAAAATAACTTTTTTTAAAATAAGCAGTCTTATACAGTACTTCAAATATAGAAAAACAGTCTCTAAATTTTTTATTTGAAGAGTCAGAATAAGTTAGACAAGGCTTTTGCGGTAGGTCTGATTACATTCAGATTAATAAAGTCTTTGATGAGAAATATGTAAGCCTTTCAGAGACCTTCAGCTTTCCTCCAAGAAGAAATAGTTGTCCTTTTCCAAACAGCATTGTTCCCAATGCTGCAATTCTTCACAAAAGGTGCTGTTCTTGTTAGATCCAGAGTCCCAATGCAGTAAAGTAAAAAACACTTTTGCAAAATCACTTAGTCTATCCCTAAAAATAAATAGTGCAATACTATGGCAAAATAGAAAATAAAAGAGCTGAGGCACTGTCGAGGTCCAAGTAAGATGACCGCTCAGGACTGACACTTTGCACACTTAGAAATTAATATTATTTTAAAACTTGCTTTTGGCTGAACTGGTGGAAGCAGCTGAGCACTGCAGACTCCTGAAAGTCTATTCCTCAATAATGGGCAACCCAAAGAAAGAGAACTAGTTTGAAGGAGTAAAAAGTAAAATGCTCCTGTACTCCCGACCATGAGGTCTGCTCCAGGCCAAACTGCAACTGCAGCTGAGAAGGAACTGGAAGAAAATGCTCCAGTCTTGGAGTTAAGATTAACAGACTAATTTCCACAGTAACTGGATTTGCTGAAAATTAACACCATACCAAGCTGGTAATGAATTTAGATACAGATATGGATGTGGTCAAAACAGAATCGTTTAAGACAAAAAAAGCACACCGAGGTGGCTGTGGGTGCCATGTCTAACTTGATCAAAGAGCACGCACACGAAAGCGTGGCTTAAATATCTAGAAAACCAAGCACGTGCAGTGAATATCAGGGTTGTGGGTCCGCTAAAGAGGAGCGAGGGATACCCTGTGCCATTATTCCTATATGACTGGCTGGAACAACAGCTCAGAGAGCCTGTCACTAATCACCATATAAACATCCAGAAATCATACTAAGTGGCAGTCAGAGACCGTCTGGACAACCCTAAGGTGCCAAGAACAGTTATAATGGTCCCAGATGAGGTCGGGATGAGGGACATCATACTGGCGCTGGTGAGGCAGAAAAGCACACTCCTACAAGATGGTCACCAAGTCCCTCTTTAGCCTGACTTGAGCTACTCAACTAGACAGAAAAAGAAAACAATTTGATGGGATGAGGGCCATTTCGAGAGCAGACAATATTTCCCATGTATGCTGTTCCCATGCCAGCTTGCACATTGCTCATTAGGGTAAGATCTTCTTTTTCTGATCAAGCTGAGATGTTAAGATGGGCCCAGCATCACACACCACTCAGCCACTAGAGGAACAAGCTGGCTCAGTCGGTCGGATGAAGAAGATAACAGCAGAACTTGTTTGGAGTTGGAGGGCAGCTCAGGTTTGCTATATAATTATTTTACCACCTCACCAAAGACACTCAGAAGGAGCACAGTGACATTTTGACTGCATAGTTTCATTGGAGGTGGGCAGGAATATAAAGTTCCCTTTGCCTTACATTGATAGTTACTTCAGCTGTTTACAGGACCTCACTAGACTTTTTATTTTTCTCGCTTTGTGGATCAACATAATATGTGGGGTTAGTTGGTATTCCAAACAGTTTCAAACTTTAAAGTTTCTTGTTTGTTTATATATTTTTTAATGAATAACCAGTGGCGTAATATGCCCATTTCACCAGTGACCAGTCACAAAAATTTACAAAGACAAAGTACAGTACATACAATAATACAGAATAGTATACAATACAATATACAAATCAATTAAAACATTGACATTTAGCTTCAGATAACATTAACTTTTGAAGTACTCCTTTAAAAGATGAAATGTTACAGACATAGTAATATTTTGTTATTCATATCTGGCTAAAGCATACTTAACATAGTGCACCAAGGTAAAAGTATATATTTTTGCAGAGCAATAGTTCCTTCCTGGAAGTACCTAATAGGTACCAACTATTGCAGATGCATTATTCCTCATTTTCCTTTTAGGAATAAGAGATATTGGTAGCTGTTAAATAAATAATAGAATTTAATATCTTCATGTAGCTAATGGACTCCTTTACGCAACAGTCCTTGTTTTTTTTTTGTCTATGTAATCAGTTTGAGTAACATATAGACTCTCCTTCTCTCTCTTATTTTATATTTTTCCCAAAGACGTATATTACTGCTATAGTATGTTACAGTTTGAATATATTAGGAGGAGTGGTGCCCTCACTGTTATTTTGATGTTGCATTCCTCATGTACTGTAACAGGCAATAATGCTGCATGTCATTTGATAAATCAATAAATATACAGTTATAAAAAGGAAAAGAATGATCTTTCCTACCAGTGTTTAAAGAAATCAATTAAAGGTGACTGGTAAAGGTATATAGTACAGGGCTGTCTCTGTAATATCACTTGCCCTGCTAGCTGAGGTCTCTATGCTGCTAAGTTTTGTAATTTTGTATTAAGTCCATAGTTTTTGTTTTACTTTGCAGAGTTTCATCAAACATTAGGAGCCTGATCGAGAGGCACTAAAATTATGGGAAACTCCCTTTTTCAGTGACATAGATCCCACTATTGCTGTATTCAACACAGCAGGGAGCTGTTATTAGTCTTAAGTTTTTATAGCATCTGTGTGAGGGTTCATGTTTGAAAGTACACTTACAGCTAGTTTAGGTCTAAAACTAGCTGCAAGTATCTTTCAAACACAGAGATCTCACCGACAATATGAAAACTTAAAACTAACACCCGCTCCCTGCTGTGTTCTGCTAATGAGAGAGAGATATATCACTAAAATAGAATTTTTCTATAATTCTTTGTGCCACTCGACCAGGCTTCTTAGGGACCCATTTCCGCTTCTGGATATGCTAAAAGTCTGCAAATAAAAATACAAATTAAGGACTTAACACAAAACTGCAAAAATTAGCAGCATGGAGACCTCAGCTGGCAGGCTAAGTGGTATTATAGAGACAGCCCAGTACTTCGTACTTTTTCCAGTCACCTTCAAACTATGGGGTTTTAAGTATTATGTCTTTCTATTATTGTACGCATTGTTTTCAAGTGACCTAACAAAGAACTTTAATAAATAAATTCAGTGCCTTAGAAATAGTGTGTTGTGTAAAAGAATACTGTATAGCAGGTTGAATTAGCATCTGTTCGATTTAGAGTCAGCCTTTTATACATATTCATGTCTGAAAAATTAGCGTGGATAACATACTCTTCAATACAGTAATACTGAAAATTAGCCATCTATTACTTTTTACTATCCCTTTATTTTCACTGATTATCAGCATTAGCGAATCTAGTGAAAACAAGCATTTATCAATGCGAGCGTTCGCTTCAGGTATTTGCAGTAGTGTGTGGCACCTATTCATTGAGACGAGTTAAGAATGCTATGCTTGCTTTTCTATCTCACTTTCACTCACACTCACACTGTTACTAATACTTGCAGCTGCAGCAGCAGACCCACCAATTGGCATTGTGCACAGTTAAAAGAAAACTATAGTACATACCTGGTTCAGCCTCTATTTCTAGGCCCTTTACTCTTGTACCCGGATGTCAAGTGATTGACCGTCTGCGACTCCCCACTCCTGGGACACTCCTAACTCCAGCATGGTGGTGAATACTATCTAGGACTAGGAAGGCTCCCCGATTATAAACCTAAGCAAGCCAGAGACATGAAACAGCCATCAGTATATATAATCTTAGATGGTCAGGATAAGACCCACCCTGTGTCCGGGGGGGGGTCCTATCCTGACCATCTAAGATTATATTACTATGCTGACCCCACCTCACAAGTCACACACTGTACAGCAGCAGCTGCCAACAAGTCACATTACCAGATGTACAGGATAAGGTCCAGAAAGGGCTGGCTTCACACACACACACACACAGTCAGATTCAGCTTGCTTCAGTCATCATGAGCAGTCAGCAGCAAGCAGCAACACAAACAGGCCACCTCAAGGCTCCGAGCAGACAGTCACTGTGGAAGATTTGTGGAAGGCTGGAAGGCATGTCTGGGAATTCAATACCTACCCAATGCAGAGTAGACTCACTCAAGGGAGACTCCGCCTCAGCAGCATATACACAGAGCTGTCATACTGCTACCCCCCTTGTCCAACCCATCCCTCCTGACACAAGAGTTATTGAGTCTGTGGCAAATACTGTAAATACAAAAGTAAAGATGTAGCGTGTAGCGCATACTCACATTCCCATACTGTAAGAAAGCCTAGGTAAGACATTGACTTAGCAACAAGACACAAAGGGTGGTGGTAAAGAGTTCAATCTGAAAAGGGAATAACCTGAGAGGTGTCACTGAGCTCAGTACTGGAGACCTCCTCTTTAATGTCTGGGTGGCCACTCAGTATTCAATTCCAAGAAGTGCAAAATCATGCACTTGGGTAACAAAAACCTTGGGAAGAATACAGGATGGGGAGATATTAAACACCAAACTGGAATGGACCCTGAGGAATCATAACAGATGATCTAAAAAGTAGCCAAGCAATGAGCGGCAATGAGGAACACAGGGGTGATGCTAGGGTGCATAAGGAGAGCATCACTGAGAGAAAACAAGGGTGGTGATGCCGCTGTACAGGCAGTTGGTGAGGCCTCATCTGGTGTACTCGTGCAGTTCTGGAGACCTCATCTCAGAAAGGACATTGAGAGGTGGAGGTAGTCAAAGAATGGCTACAAAATGGTGCAGTGGCTACATCAGAAACCTTATGAGGAGAGACTGAGGGAACTCTGTGTATAGCGTGAGGAAATAGAGACATTCAAATACCACAAGGGGATCAAAGAGGTAAAGAGGGCAGCATGTTTCTGAAAATATGTGCAAGAACAAGGGTTCACAATATGAGGTTTGAGGAGAGGAAGACTCATTGGCAATGTGAGGAGGTATTTTGTAACAGAAAGGGTGGTGGATTCATGGAACAGCCTCCCTGAGGAGGATGTGGGGGCAACAAGGGTAGGCAAATTCAAGAATGCAAGCAGGCCAAAGGCAGTATGCCAGAGCAGGAAGCATGAGGTAGGCTGCCAATCAAATACGATCTGGAGTTTACACAGTAGGTAGGGAAATTGGCAGACTAGGTGAGCCAGGTAGTCCTTATCTGCCATAAAATTCTAAGTCTCTATGTTACAAATATGATCAGTGGGGGGGGAGGCTGACAAGGGACATGCTGTAAATAATTATGCTATGCATCAATATAAACAAAAAAATGGTTTATTATAATGTGCAATTATTTATTTCTGGATCCAGCTGATTTTGATCACTACAGTACTATACAGAAGTGATCATCATTTTTCTTCCAATAGAAAATAAATGTAAAACAGTACTAACCATTTACAAAGGCTTGCATTCCATTACAGATTAGAAAGCTTAGCAACAAATGAAACTTACTGAATGTTACAGAAGGCAGGGTCAGACTTTGTTTTGATGCTTAGGCTAAGCATCTGCTAATGTTCTTAATGGTCTGCTATAGACCATCTGCTAATGGTATCATTAAAACCCCCATGTTAACTGCTTGTACAAAGAAAGCACTTATACTGAAAACAAAAATATGTCTGTAACTTGGAAATGCAGCTGAAACCTATTTATTATATGATAAAAGATTTCCAAAGTATGCAAGCATTGAAACAGGCTAAAAAACCTGACCATTGCATGCAGAACAAGAATCGACTCTCTCTGACAACTTCTGTGTATCTATGCATGAAAAATTATGGGGAGGGATTAACAATATCAAGTTTTCAGTCAGTCTGCCTTACCAAAATTTACAACTCATCTTGGTTGTCCATCAAAAAATGTAGACAGAACACATTTGACTCTCCTCTGTTACTCTCACAATGTCTTTGTTCATAGTGCTCACCATGACAGAAGAAAGATGTCAGAAACGGCAATTATATAATAATAATATCTTTGTTTATATAGCGCCTTTCAACTATCAAGGCGTTATACAGCAAGAATAAATAACACAGTAAAATCACAATAAATAAGTACTGAGCTGAAATCAATTTATAAAAGCTTGGTGCCATAAGTAGGTCTTTAGGGCCTTCTTAAAGGCCTTCAAGGCCGTGCACTCCCATAACTGATGGGGTAGGGAATTCCACAGGGCTGGTTAGCAGGAGAAATAGATGTATTTTTATGACACAGGGCAAAACTACTTCTTTATCTACAATACTTAGACCAACAACAGGGGTGAGCAAAGAAGAAAAACAACTAACTCGAAAAGTTGCTCTTAAGTGCCACATAGGATACTGCCACTGTGGCTCCACAAGCAACAAACTATCACAAGCTATGCTGAGGTAACAATACTTATACTATGCATGCCACAGATAAACCCATTCTCAGTTCCGTCAACAGCTGGACCCACCATAAATAATATACCAGGAAAACATTCAGCATCCCACAGCAAGAAAAGCAAACTGCTTCATATTCGGACTCCTAAACCAAAGCAGCATAGATTACAGATGAGATTTTTATCAAAGCTGACAGACAATGCTCATCCTGTGCATGCCCAAGTGTGGAGCCAGAGAAACCCTTTGCTGATTTTAAATGTCCTAAGGTAATGCTTGCCACAATAGAAACAATATTATCCAAGGAATCTTGTAGCACACTAAAACCTGCTTCTATGATGTAGACACACATGGGGGTGAGGTATTAAATCCACTCCTGTGTGAAACACAAGTCACAGCCATCAGAAGAGAATTCATTTACATTTCACCAAAACCTTTTATCCATTTCATTCTGTATGTGTTTATTACAAACCAATAAAAACATTTATATTATTAAAAGAGGTTTGTAATTTTACTAGTCTTTTAGCAGTTACTTTTCACCCCATAAGTTGTGTTTACAAAAACTCAAAACCTTTTGCATGGAAATACTCTACCAGTAAAGTTCATCACATTTTGTAAGGACACATTTTCTTCTATTGTCTCTCTGTAACCCCAGTGTTTTTGTGTTTTTTGCAAAGCATATGAGAATTTACAACTTGTTTGCAACTTGTTGACACCAATAGATATTACAGCTTGAAGAATAGAATACGTTGAGGTACAGTTTGAAAGGATGCAATGTTGAGTTCAAATGTGACACTGACTGACAAGTAATTGTAATTAAAAATTGTTGAAATACCAGCTGAACTGCTACTGTATTTTAAAGAGCTTACACAAAAAAAAAACACAATGACTCTGGTTCCGCACAGTTCTGCTTTAACAACAAAGGCCACCAGTCAACTCAGCATGGAAAGACGAGTGGGAGAAATTATCTTTAGTCCGGTCACGTTCTGTTTGAGGGCATGTAACTTTCCCAATTCCCATCCCATTTAATCACTCAATGTGTGTGTATGGTCATAGCCACTGAGTGTAATGAAAGCAAGGGGCAGCCCTCTTCTCTTCTCCTCTCCCCTTCCCCCCCATCTATGGCAGAGTCTCCATCCTGCACTGACAACCAAAATGATGGGATACCAGACAGACTCTTCTTAAAAAAAAGATCATGTAAACACATTATACTTTCATTGATCTATTGTGTGCACATTGTGCTCCGATCTCTCCCCCCACCAATGGAGGACAGACTGGCTTACGGTATGCACACCAAGTGGATTCACTGCTACCCCCCGCCCCCCCAATTAGGGTGATCTACCCCTCCCCCACCATGACTGTCCATGCCCTCTCAGACACTAGCGTCATTTTCTGCATTTTATGCCAACACAGCACCACCCCACCAACAAAGAGACAGAGACACACACACCCACCACCAGATGTCAGACTAACAGACTGGCTTTTGGTTACAATATTGCATTGTGACAAGCCTCTGTACCTCATCAAGGTAGCCAGTCCCACAGAGGTCCATTCTCTCTCACACACACACCACCACCACCACCACCACCATCAGGTGTCATACTAAGACTGGCTTTTGGTTACAAGATTGCATTGTGACAAGCCTCTACCTTTGCAAGGTAAGCCAGTCCCACAGGAACTTGGAAATGGCTAGCAATTCGCCAGCACTAAGTCAGTGAACATGTTGGACTTGGCAAGTACCCCCACGACTGCCACAGTAACACTAAATATCCCCCCCCCGGTGTTACCTAATGGAGGCTGAGCAGAGTTACAAGTGATGGACTTTGTACCCCACCCTAGAAGGCTGCATGGAGTAAGGGGTATAAATTAACACCAAATGCCAACAACCTTTCAGAATCCTGTCCCATGTGTATCCCCGTCCGGTTCAACTGGTGGGGGGGGGGTGAGATGGGAATGGGAGATGACCACAAGTAGAAGCAGCATGTGGCAAACCACCAGGATGCCAAACAGCTAAATGACAAAACAGAATTGTAAATAGGAAGTATTGCCCTGCTGTTGGGCTGGCGGGCAAGTGAAGATTTTACCTCAACCTAGAATTGCAAGCAAACTAAGTAACAGACTCCAAGGGGCATACTGAAGGACATTTTGCCAAGCAGAGACAGCCAGGATTGGTGCACCCAAAAGGCATTCATAGTAAGCCACCAGATATTTTACTTCCAAGCTATTTACTCACACTAACCCAGCTTTAATACAATATTCTACTTCCAATGGGCTCCTGCTTCTGTTCTAGAGCTAGATTAATAAAACAGTGCCCATTTCCCCCCAGTGTTAACCCCCCCCCCCATTGCCATTTGCCATTCAAATCAGACTAGATAAAATACATGACAAGTAAGTAAGGGAACAGGCACATTACGGCAGACCTCCAGAGGACCAGCGGTATTAATCTTTCAAGACAGTAATATTTTTCCTGGCAGAACACAGGGCTTGCAGACACTGCACAGTTTGAGATAAACAGCTATTACAAATAAAATCAATAGTGCTAGAAACAATTTTTCCTGTTCTTCAGGGCCCAGGAACCAACACCACTTGTCATTTTCTTTTTTTTTTTAAACCAGCACTCTACTTAATATTTAGTATTTGCACTACACTAACTGACAAAGAGCAACTACACACACACACACAGTATAGTAAGCACATTATCACCAACATTCAGGTGTATGAATATAAACCATACATGTGCACAGCTGTATTTCCACATGCCCACGGGTGTAGGAGAGGTATGAGGTGCAGCCGAGTGTCTCCACATTGAGGAAGTAAATCCAACATAATGCACATTTCTGGGGTCTTAATTTCCCTTATAAGATAGGTAAAATGTCAATATACAAACCAAAAAAAAATGAGAACAGCCCAGTGGCGTGGAAGGGTGAGGCATCGATTGCCCTACCTCCTATATGCCAGTGACCCGTGTTTGGGGAATGAACGTGGGTTGCCAGCCAGTGAGAGACAGATAGTGTCCCGGGGCTGCTCTCCTGGGGAGGGTGAGCTGTCTCAGCCCTTAACCACTGGATGGAGGCCTGCTGCTGTGCAGGCACAAGCAACTTGAAGGGAGGGCCACGGTCCCACAGGGTGTGGCGTGCACACACACACACACACACACACACACCTGATGTGCTGTCATGGCAGTGGAACCAGGCAAAACACACTGGGTTGTCATGGGCTACATGAAGGCAATAAGGCATGCCTGCCACATCTGGCCCATGCCATAGACCACCCTGTCCAATCTAGATGTGTGTCACCAACTGGGGGAAGCTGCCCTCCCTACCCAGTCCCACCACAGGGGCAATCTGTTTGGGAATCTGTGGCATGATGGCATGGTATGGCAGGTGCGGGTGAAGGAAGCAGGGACAGAGCCGAGAGCCCACCCACACCACCTGTGGAGAAATACCTATATAGAAATAAACTGAACAGTTTAAATGACCTGTGTGGTCATCTGATTGTATTGTACAAATCAGAATTTTAGGATTCCCTATTTCATAAAGTGCATAATGTCTGTTTCTATGATGGGGGATAGGTCTTGCAAGCATCCGAAGGTTGACGGAGTGAGACAAGGGGAGGGCAAAAAAGTAAATAAACAGTATAGACTGGGCAGACAGTACAGAGCACTTGGTCAGCACCGAGAGTCGTGTCTAGTTTGTGGCAAGGGGCAGAAGCACTGGTAAACCCAACTTGGATTCCCACAGATCTAGGGACAGGGTTTTAAAAGAACCATATGATGCAGCAGTTAACTTGATACAAAAGAGACGAAGACTAGCTGGATGGAAGTTACTTATCAGTTAGTTTGCACATAGCACTGTAAAGAAGGCAATAAAAACAAAGTCTCCTCCTATTTTTGGAGTGATAAAGCCATCTGCTACATCACTTCACTTAGAGAAAGAACTTTGAATGAGTCTGGCACAGCGCCATTACTGGGGAAGGATGCTACAGCCAGACATTCCAGAGTTCAATTCAGCAGGTTGCCATCTTAGACACATGAAAACCATCATCCATCCATATAAGCCCATTTCTGGCTTTCAGGCAGCTACCATCCCACTACTTGGTTTAGTGTGCCTTTCCTGGTTCCTCATTCCCATTTCCCAAGGTCCACTCCCCCCCCTGGAGTTAGTCTAAGAATGCCATTCCCATTTTATTTAGTTTCTCATGGCAGGAGAAGCAGGAAGTCTCTCCACCCTCTTTCCAGCAGTCATCCACCTTTCAGAGCTGGCGCCCATGGATTGCCCACAGTGGCAGGGTCAGGAAGCAGGTCCCCCCCCCCCAAAAGCAGGGAGAAGCAGGGCCATCCTTTGAGAGCCAAGAGATGCAGGGTCATTCCCTTGAGCCAGAAGGAGAAGCAGAGCCATTCTCTCTACCTCCCCTGCCAGAGCCAGGAGAAGCAGGGCCATCCCCATCCCTTTCCAGCAGGGGTTCACCTCCCACAACTGGTCCCCCATGGATTGCCTACAGCAGCAGGGCCAGGAAATAGAGGGCAATGCAGCCGCCCCCCCCACTGAGACATTTCCAAACAAATCAAAAAAAAAAGCCACTTAATTCAAAACAAACAAACCCAAACACAAGCAGTCAGAACCTTGTCTCAGGTTCTGCGCCATGCAATAGTGCCAATGCCAAACTGCCAGCGAACAATACTCCCAAGCCCCATCCCACTACTCCTTTAGTTGTTTTTTTTTTCTCACCAGACACCGTGCTAGCTGCTGCTGCTTGCTCTAGTGAAGTCTTCCTTCTTCAATCTGCAGTGCTGGCGTGCAAAAGCTCCCTCCTCATCGACTCCTTCTCTGATCAAGTTCAACTAGCAGAGACAATCAGTAGTCACCATCTCCCTCAGCTCCTGCGGCAGTTCTGATTCCTCTCACCGATAGGAGTCCGACTAAGTACAGACAGAGAGAGTCAGATAGTCACCTCACCACAAGCCAGAACCGGGAGTCCGATGGTCTGCCCACTCAGACAGTCCAGGCATACTCAAGCATCCTCTCACTCAGGCTCAACTAGAGATACATTCAGTGATTTGCAGCTTCTTTCACTTCACTCTCCCAGCCAGTGACCTGGGTGGGTGGCGTGGACTCAGCGCGGTTGGACCTGACCTGGATGAACCGACCCAGTCCGAACACCCGACCTGTCCCCAGGCAGCCTGCTGTGTGTACTAGTAGACAGTACTAGTACATTAAACTATAAACTCAGACTATCTAAATTTAGTGGCATCTTCCACCCGTGTAGCCGCCTCGCTCTCCGGCGTCTCTCTAATGAAGACAGTGACTGACCCGACTGTCTGGGGAGTAGACTACTGCTCAATGCTGCGCCGCCCTGCAAATACTTCTTCAGGCTCCTCCTTGCCTCTACTCCAACCGCACTACCAGGTACCACGCGCCACCAACTAATAGTCAGTCCGCCCTGCAGACTCGCTTCTCCACTCCACATCGTCCACCACCGTAACTTCCCAAATGCTGGCAGAGACTAGGTTGTCACCAACTCCAAAACAATCGACAGTCTCTTCTAGAGAGCGAGGAACTCAGTCTGAAAATGAAATAAGGTGCCTAATGCCATGGGCATTTAAAGAGACCGCGCGACCCGCCCCTAACTAGTCATGCCTTGATTTTTAAGAAAGCGGACCTGATTGAGATGGCAAAACATATCTCAAACAGGTCCGCTGTTGCATATCATATGTTTAGACCCCGGCCCTCCACCTTTAAAAAACTAAAAGGCTTAGCGGCTGTGAAAACACAAGGAAAAACAAGAAAAGCAAACAAAAGAAAACCTACCAGAGTCGCTCCGCTACCCTCCCGATGATCTTCAGCACGTCATGGCATGTCTGGCTTATCCATAGCTATGCCCTTGGGCTGCCAGGTCTCCACTTGGGGTTCAGATGGCTGGAGCTCGAGTTCCACCTCACCGTTACCGTCACGGACATTTGCTGTAATAGTGCTTCCTCAGCGGGAGGACAGCAGCAGAGGAGGATCGTGATGTCAACATACTCGTACTCATACGTTGCCAGCGGTGGTTTTCTTTGAACTGAAGACCACTGCAGCCCAACTGCTGTCATAGACAGCTCATCCATCCATTGGTGGGTTACAGTCGCGCCTGCTACATGGAGCAGTGTATTGGACAGGAGGGTCACACACTCCAGACAGTCATACTATCCCAAAAGCGTTCCTTGCGCATGCGTGCAAGTGAACATAATAAATGAATAGTGAAAATAACCTTCTGTACAGTAAGTAGAACAACGTAAGTTAAATTTATTCCAAACTCAAAATTAGTAAACTTGTACTTACATAAATATTTTAGTGAGAAAAAAGGAAGTAGGCTGTAAGAAAAGCAAGCTCTGATTTAGGATTAAGGCCATTAAGAAGTTTCAGACAAACCTGGCACCCAGTACTGGCTAAAAGGCCATGGCATCTCAGAAATATTCATGCTGCCAGTTGGGTCTGGGCTGCAGAGTAAGAGATAACTGGCTCTCTAAAAATAGAGCTAAAGTTAAAACCTTTTTAAAGTTTGTTCTATGTAAGATTTGATCTGTTTGCTTTGCTCTGCAACTGTCCCCCTCTGGTTTCTTTAGCCCTAGGGTGTACTGTAATGCATCTGCCCTTATTGGCTAGTATCATCCATGTGATCTGTTCTAGTGTGGACAAAGGCTGTGAAATGCAAAAATCAATGCAAGTAAAACATATAAACAAGAAACATATTTCTTAAAAATAAAATATGTACGGTGTTTTATATTTGAAATCTTATTTCTCTTTTCAGAAACTTTTTAAAGCAAACTTGTCTCTGGCTTATCATTTTACAGAACGTACAGCAATTGCATTCTGTTTTTTTATAATAGCGAAGCAAATAAAAGTAAAGTTTTCATTTTCTTCCTCTCTCATCACTTCTTAAAGGACTCTGACATGCTCCGTATACGCCTCGGTGCTGTCAACTTGCTGAACCTCTGGCTCCAGCTCCAACTTTTCCATCTTTCAGGGCTCGTGTTCCACTTCTGTTCTTGGATCAATTCTCGTCTCCTCTATTCCCCTCAGGCAACTGATTCTGCATTCCTCCCTCACTTCACTCGCATTGAAGCATGGCAAGGCATGGTGTAGAAGGGCATAATTTCATGTACTCCATGGTGTACAGTTTTATTTAAAGGGTGCAGGAAATAGTCTCTGAACTGCTTCCTTAGTCCAGAAAACATAACACAGTAACAGCTAAACCTTTCTTTAATTTTATTCATAGAAGTCAAAACTAGAAGGATTGGTCCGATTAGTCACTGATACTGTATTTGCATCCCAAGAACTATACAATTTTACAAGTTCTGGGGTGATATTTGTGTCTGAGGGAGCAATGTATGGCATCTGTAATTACCCATGCATGAGGGGCAACAAAGTGTCATGAGGTACAAAAGTTGTATTTATTGTGTAAATGAGGCAACAAACATGTACCTGGTGTACATATTTATACTGTCTGGCTATACCCCTATGGCAAGGCAGGATATTCCTGTAGCAAAAAATGAAGAAAAACTCTTTTCAAGGTAGAAGTTTTCGTTCTCCAATTTAAAAGTTTAAATTTCTCCTTTAAAGGAATATGTCATAGATGGCTTACTGATTCTAGTTTAGATTGTGCCTATGACAAAAGCTGCTGGAAGCTATACAGTAGCTGCTGCCAACAGACCTTCCAATCTGCCAATTGTATCAGTATGTAGTGGGGAGAGAGAGAGAGACCTGCCCAAACCCATCTGATCACTACTGTGTCTCTAGGGCGCTAGAAATGCTCAGCTATAAAACAGTCACGGAGACACCCATCCCTGTAAGAGATACTGTACGTATTCCTGTAAATATATTCATATGGCATTAGTTATAGAAACATAAAAAACAGTGGCAGAAAAAGACACAAAGTCAATCCATTCTGCCCAGTTTCCTACCTATTCCTTTTAACGTAATGTCAAATAGAGTTCCTGTTCTGAGATTTGACCCTCAGATCCCGTAACTAACCCCACTACACTTACTACTCTTTCTTTGTTACCCACTCTTTAGGCACTACCAATTCCTGTGAATCTGTCCCCCCATCAACCTTGAATCCATTTAAAGACTCTGTCTCCACCACCTCCTTCGGCAGTGTGTTCCATTGATCCGCCACCCTTTCAGTGAAGAACTTCCTCATGTCTCTTAAATTTCCCCTCAACTAGTCTTCATCCATGCCCTTTTGCCTCTGTGTCCCTGATGTTTGTGAACCGGTCCTCACTGTTAACTTTGCTAATCCCACTCAAAACTTGTAAGTCATGTCTCCCCTCTCCCTCTAAGACTCCAGCATGTACTGTACATACAGTATCCATGTCTGAGAGACATTCTTTATATGATCTGCCCTGCTGACCCTAGATCATTTTGGTGATCCTGGGCTGTACTGTCTTTAGGCTGTCCCTGTCCTTCCTGTGGGCACCAGAACTGAGCGCAAT
Source organism: Neoceratodus forsteri (assembly GCA_016271365.2). Classification (NCBI taxonomy): domain Eukaryota; kingdom Metazoa; phylum Chordata; order Ceratodontiformes; family Ceratodontidae; genus Neoceratodus; species Neoceratodus forsteri. The sequence goes on from CM028131.1 coordinate 628,264,222, forward strand.
ATCCCAGATTTAACCTTACCAGGACCCTGTACAGGATCGATAACACCACCTACATCTGAGCAGTCTGGTTGCCTTATTATACACCTTGTTAAACTAGCCAGAGGTTTTGGGAGCATTGCTGATGATAGCCCCTAGATCCCTTTCTTCTGTCAATGCAGCTAGCTGATTTCCTTCTATCCAGTGCTCTGTGCATTGGCTCTTCTTACCAATGCACATTACTTTGCACTTTTTGGCACTGAATCACAACTGTCAGAGTTTGGACCTCTTTTTCCAGTTTCTCAAAATCCATCTTCAAATCCTGCACCATCCTGATTATCCAACCTATCAGAGTTTTGTGTCATCTGCAAAGACACACATCTTCCCCTGGATACCCTCCTCTATGTCACTAGTGAAAATGAATAGAATGAGACCCAAGACTGATCCCTGCAATACCCCACCTGGGACCACCCTGTCCTCTTGATTTTATCCCATTCACTACCACCCTCTGCTTTCTTCCCCCAGCCAGTTTCCAGTACACCTTATGAGCCCTCCCTTTATCCCTAGACCCTCAAGCTGTTTTAGTAGCCTTCACTGTGGAACTAAATCAGAGGCCTTTTGAAGCTGAAATAAAGCACATCAACCACATGCCCTGTCTACTACCTTGTGACCAGTCGCAGAACACTAGCAGGTTTGTCTGTGATCTTCCTGTCACACATCCATGCTGTTTACTGTATAGTAATCTGTTAATCTCCAGGTAGTCCAGTATTTTTTCTTTGACCAGGGTCTCCACCCATTTACCAACAATTGAGGTAAGAATGACTAGCCTGTGCTTACCTGGGCCTCCCTCTTCATGCAGAGGGACCACATCTGCAGACCCCAGTCTCCTAGAACTTCTCCTGTTTTATTGGGAACACCTAAACAGATTTGTTTGAAGTGTTGCCAGTTCTTGACCTTGCCTTTTAGTACCCTTGAGTGTAATCCTTCTGGAGCTGGTGTCTTATCTACCCTGAGGGCAGCAAGACTGCTACACAATATACACACTTCTAATCGTGATCTTCGTTTGCTCCATTTTACTCACCCTCTAGCTGAAGCCTTTATTCCACTTTCTGTCAGTGGCTCTTTTCTACACCATGAATACAAAACAAAATAAGTTATTCAGTACACCAGCATTTTTTCCATCTTCATCTACTACCTGATCATTAAGCATAATAATTCCTCTCTCTCATTACTTTTTTCTCAGATGTACATAATAAAATCCCCCTTCTTTACTCTTTCTGCTATCCTTAGTTCTGTTTCTGCTTTTGCCTTACAAACTAATCCACTTACCTCTTCTGTTTTTTTTTTAATAGTCCTACCACTTTGCCACTCCTAGCTTTTCCTTCTGCCTCTTAAAGGCCCTTCACTTGACCTTCACTGCTTCCTCCTCCCAGATGAAAAACGAGATTGGTTTCCTGGTTTGTTCGCCTTGGTAACTTTTCTAATACATGAATCTGTCAACACCTGTATGGCCTTTTTTACTGTTCACCATTTATCCTCTACGTTATCTGCCTTCCCCACTCCCACTAGGTTATACCTGATCAGTTCCCACATGTTCGCAAGTTCTGCCCTCCTGAGGTCCAGTTTAGTGGCCTTTTTATTTTAATTGATGATTTTCTGTTATAATCTCAAAATACACTGAGTTATGCTCACCTGGATCCCAGCCATTTCCTGACCTCTACCCTTTCTGTTGTGTCCGTATTGGATAGCTTAGAGGTTAGAGTAACGAGCTGTGAACGAGCTTGGTACATCCAGCAGACCAGACCTGGGTTTGATTCTCCACAACATCACTTGCATACTGTGCTCCCAGGTCACTCCTGAAAACAGGCACTTGTGCCCTAGTGGGCCTTACCCAGTTACCAAAGGCTAAAATAATAATAAAAAAAATAAATAATACAAAAATAAATAAATAAAAAGAATGGCCTCCTGCCTGGTTGGTTACCTGACCTTCGTACAAGGAAGCAGTGCTGCATGGTGTCCAGCAGCAACTGGCATCTAGTGCTTTTGGCTACCTGAGCTATTTTAGGTCCCCCACTACCACTGCCTCCTCTTTTGTGGCCTCTTTCTTTATTTCCACTTCCAAATTTCTATCCCTCTCCTCCAGCGAACCTGACAGCCTGTAAACTACTCCCAACCTGATTTTTTTCCTTTCTGGTTTTTAACTTTACCCATATTGATTCCACCCATACTTACAGAGACTTCTGTGGCCTCTATGCTGTGGCTTTGTTATGTATAAATTTTGTATAAGGCTGCTCCCCTACCCTTCTATGAGAAACGTATCCTGGGACTGAAGGATCCTGATCATTGTTCTTTGATGCCCATGTTGTGCAGAACATCACTCTACCTGAAGGTTTACATAAAACAGAAACATAGACAGTGACAACAGAATAAGACCAAATAATCCATCGGAGGGCAGCTGCATGATGAAGGGCTAGCTGCACACTGGAGCAGACTCAGTAGACCCTCCTCTCCCCTTGTCTGTTCTTTCTTCAAATTGAGAACCTCTTACAACAAAATTACTCATTTTGTCACTGGCCTCCTCTGGTGCCATCACTGTCCCTCTACCTGCCTCTGTCGTAGCTACCCCTGGAAGGAAAGTTCCAACTTAAAACACTTCTTTTTCTATATAAGGTTAATCTCAACTTATTGCCACCATGTGTTCTGGACCTTTTTCCCAAATCTGCCCCCAAGCATGGCACCAGGGGGAGCACCAGCCACATTTTTGAGGTTCCTTTCCTTTGTACCACACACGCATAAAACTCCATCTGCTATCAGGGTGTGAAACTTTACAACAACCTACCTCCTGTCACCCAGTCCTATGGCTCCATCATCTTATTTATTGCCTCCGCAAAAAATTTGCTCCTAGAGAGTTACTCTTGTAAGTGCCCCCTGCAGTAAGATTCATATAGCAGTTGTGAGGTTCTGCTGCTCTCCCTTAAGGGCACCCCTCATGTCACCTCCTTTTTCTCCATCCACACACCCTCCCAACTCTATGTTTACTGTCTCATCCTTTCCTCCCCCCTCCCACTGTCTACCTCCCTCATCCTCACTGATATTTATGACTGTCCTAATTTTTATTTAAATTTGTTGTAAATATGGTTATTTCTGCTCTTGTATTTCTCTTTTGCCGCATATGTTGTAATACTCTAACCTGGACGACTGTGAAAATGAGCATGTTTGCTCTTGTATTTTTCTTTTGCTGTATATGTTGTGATACTCCGTAATCTGGATGACTGTGAAAATGGGCATGTTTGTCACACTCTTTCCAGTATAAAATAAACTTGATTGATGAGGCCTTTTTCTGCTGGCAATTTTGTGTGTTCGTATGTAGTCTGCGTAGCATGCTATCAAACCCTGGGATAATGTAGTCTGCGTACCATGCTATCAAACCCTGGGACCTATTGTCCTTACAGGATTCTAGCCTTTACTATTCACCTTCATGCTCTCCATTCTTCTGCTACCTCCCCGAGCAACCACTAAACCCTTCACTCTGTCCCAGCCATGCTTGACACCATGAATGGTCTTGGTGTGCACCACATCAGCTGACAGACTGTTCCACAGCTCAACCACTTTCCATAAAATAAAACTTTCTTGCTGCCTTCTTGAACCTCCCACCACCAGTTTCTGCTCATGCCCCTATGTTCTTGAATTGTTACTTATGCTAGATAGTTCCTCGCAGTTTACCTTGTTCATTCCTGTCATGAATTTAAAGGTGTCTATTGTATATCCCCTCTCTCGTCTGGCCTCCAGCCAGTACAAGTTCAGTGCCTAGAGATGATCCTCAGCAAATCTGCTCTGCTGGTCCTGAATCATTTTGGTCACCGTAAATTGAAACATCTTCAGCCTGTCCTTATCTTTTCTTAGATGAGAATTCCAGAACTGGGTACAGTACTCCATGTATGACCTCACCAGTAATATTCAGAGTGGTGGTAATACCTCTTTTCTACTGCTGTCACTACCCCCTTCCAATACCCACCAGCATCCTGTTTGCCTTACAGCAGGCCCTGTTGCACTGGCTTGATAGTTTTATGGAGTCACTGATGATGACTCCCAGGTCTCTTTCCTTCACGGTAGTGCCCAGCTTTACCCCTCCTATCCAGTGCTCTGTCTAGGGGGTTCTTGTACCCTAAGTGCATATCTCATTCAGTATTCATGGTAGAAAAGGAAGGGGAGGGTCCACAGCTGGGTGGAAGATGCACAAAGGGGCAAGGTATTGATACAGGTCCATTCACAGTAGAGGGGGGTCCTAAAGGAAGTAGGAAAAGTGAAAGTAGACAAAGCTATGGGACTGGACAGAATACACCCTAGAATTCTAAAAGAACTTAGAAAGGCACCAGCAGCACCACTGATGGCCTTGTTCAACAAATCATTAGAAACAGGGGTGGTGACAGCAGACTGGGAAAAGGGCAAATGTTGTCCCTCTCCATAAGAGCGGAAGTAGAGAGGAGGCTGGTAACTATAGGCCAGTCAGCCTAACCTCAGTGGTGGTTAAGTTGATGGAATCATTACTCAAAGGTAAGACTGTGGCACACCTTGAATCCAATGGGCAGCAGGACCCAAGGCAGCATGGTTTCAGGGTAGGCAGGTCTTGCCAAACAAACTTAATTGAGTTATTCAATTGGGTGATGGAGAGATTGATCAGGGAGGGGCAGTAGATGCAGCTTACCTGGATTTTAGTGAAACCTTAGCTACTGTCCCACCCAGAAGCCTAGTAAACAAGTTAAACTGCCTGGGAGTCGGATCAGGAGTGGTAAACTGTGTTAGAAATTGGCTGAGTGGTAGACACAAAAGGTGATAGTTAACGGAGTTCAGTCTACCAAGAGGAGGTGACCAGTGGGTGCCTCAGGGCTCGGTACTGGACCCAGTTCTCTTTAATGTCTTTATAAGTGACATAATGAAAGGGCTGGATGGGAAGGTGTGCCTCTTTGCAGATGATACAAAGATCTGCAATAAGGTTGACATGCCAGGGGAGTGGAGAAAATGAGAAGGACCTGAGCAAACTGAAAGAAGGGTCAAACAGATGGCAGCTGAGATTCAGTGCAAAAGTGTAAAATTATGCACTTAGGCACAGGAACCCAAGGGCGAGAGTACTCAAATGTGGGGGGTACTGTCGGCCACCAAGCAGGAGAGGGATCTGGAAGTGATTATATCTAAGGACCTAAAAGTGGCTGGTCAGTGTGAAAAGGCGGTAGGAAGGGCCAGCGGCATGTTAGGGTGTTTTGGGAGAGGCATCACTAGCAGAAAAAAGGTGGTGGTGATGCCACTATACAGATCATTGGTGAGACCCCATCTGGAGTTTATTGTCTAGTTTTGGAGGCCTCATCTCAGGAAGGACATGGACAGGGTGGGGGCTGTCCAGAGAGTGGCTACAAAAATGGTACTGGGGCTGCACCAGAAGTCATATGAAGAGAGGCTAAAAGACCTCAATATGTATTCTCTGGAAATGAGGAGCCAGAGGGGGGAACATGATAGATACATTCAAATACCTAAAATGGATAAATAAGGTATGGGAGGGAAGTATATTTCAGAAAAGAGGTGCACTAGAACTAGGGACATGACTTGAAGTTGGAAGGGGGTAGAGTCAGGCTCAATGTGAGGAAAGTACTTCTTTACAGAAAGGGTGATGGATGCTTGGAATAGCCTCCCTACAGGGGTGGTGGGGCAAAACGGCGGAGGAATTCAAAAATGCATGGACAGGCACAGGGAATACTAGGAACAGGAAGGGGAAAGCTGCTGGATCAGCTATAGCCTCCAACATGAGTAAAGATAGAAAAGAAATGGGCAGACCAGATGGGCCAGGCGATCCTTATCTGCTGAAAAATTCTATGTATCTATGTATCTTGCACTTTTTGGTGTTGCATTTCAACTGCCAACTGCATCCCTAATCCCGTCCTTGCTGTCTATCCTACCAGGGCAATCCCATCCTTGCCGTCTACCCTACCAGGGCTTAGTGCTGTCTGTGAAGTGACACATCTTGCTCTGAATTCCTTCTGTGTGGCTGATGAATATCCTGAAGTGGGCAGGACCCAGGATCGATCCCTGTGGCACCCTACTAGTGACCTCCCTCTCTTCTGATTTGACTCCGTTAGCCTTGACCCTCTGCTGTTTCCCTTATAGCCAATTACCTACCCATATAACTGTGTCCTTTGCTGCACACAGACCCTCTAGCCTCTTCAGCAACATTCTGTGAGGTACCAAGTTGAAAGCCTTGCTGAAATTGAAGTAGAGTAAATCCGCAACATGGCCTTATCCACAATATTCATTAACCAATCAAAGTAAACTATTAGGTTGGTCTGACAAGGCCTCCCTACCACAAGCCCATGCTGTTTACTATCTGGAGTCTGTTGCTCTCCTGGTAGTCCACAAGGTTCTCTTTGACTAGTGTCTCCATCAGCTTACCACAACAGAGATAAGACTGACAGGTCTCTGTAGTTACCCAGTTGTTCCTTCCCTCCCCCCTAATGGAGCGTGACTAGGGATTAAGTGCTTTAGCACTTCATTACTTCATTGACATCAGGACCCCAATGATTATGGCATCACAACCACGGAGCAAAATCACTGGCATGAAGAAAGAATGATTTACTGGTTTACAGCAACAACAAAAATGTACAGTTGGTGTCAGAAGAACCAAGTTTCAGCACATTTCCTCCTAAATATGAATTTCAGGATCTTCTCTTGTTTTATTACTGAAGATATGTAATCAAACAGAATCTTTTTCTGTAAACTTCATCTGTTCCCATTGCTTATTCCTGCAGTAAAGTCATAACCATCTGCCTAGAACCTTACAACTCGACAACACAGAAATATTCCTTTGTTGCAAGCAGAAGGTTATGACTTCAATGCAGAAAAACGATACAGGCAGATAAAGTCTAAAGAGCAGAGAACCTATTGTCATGCAAATGCCTTTAGCAATAGTCTTGAAATTAAGATTTATTTGGAATGTTATGAGATTACAGTCATGCTCATGCCAATTGTATTTTTGCAGGATGCTAGAAAGCCACCTTAACTGTCTGCTGACTTCTCCTTGTTACAGTACTTATCATGTCACAGGCACAGGTGTCCCAATACTGCTGAGGTATAGGGGAATAGCACTACACATGTCAGCATCCATATTTAGTGCTCTGTATTACGTTATGCCTTGTTTTGTCAGGCAGCAAATCTTGAAGCTGAAACTGTTTCTGCCTGTGAGCTTGACATCCTCCTTCAGGGTAAGCCTTGGGGCATTTCTGGGTGGGTGAGAGGAGACACAACAGTTATGACTGTAAGAGCTATGTAAGGAGATGCTAGGGGGAGCTGTATGGCATGAAAGACAATGAAAATGGAGGAAAAGCAATGATAAAAAAGAATATTTGTATTACAAATGTATCTGTGAAGTATTTAGAACATGATGCTTTTCTTACAGTATATTCTTCACTGTTCAGATCCTAGTCTCAGTATGACAGATCTTGCTTCAGTGTTTCATTCCACTGCTTTCATCTGCTTGCTGAGAGAAAATTCAGATGCTGATTTGTGTTTTGAGACAAAGCAGTTTCCTGGCAAATGTTTGTCCAGTTTATGGGATTTGGTAAATTAGAAGAGAAGGCCATTTTTGCTGAGAAAAAATCAACAGGATGCTATTCACTAACTACACGTAATGTTAACCCAGTCACACACCATTTTCTCTAAATTCCTTTCCCAGGTTTTAGATCTGTTCTCCCATTTGTTTAATATAACAAATGATTACTGTAGGTGCTGTGTATTAAAGAGCCGCCATATATTTTAATAAATACAGAGGGCGGGATTTTCAAAGTGGGGGGACGCAGACAAAGGTGCATGTTTCACCCACATCTGCCCACTTGTTCAAAAATCCGGGATTCTTATTATCAAAGTATCCCTAGTTTTTAGAACAGCTTCTGTTATTTGTGGCAGCTTGCATCAAAAAAAAGGATGCAAGTGTGATTTGTTTGATGCAGGCTCCCCTTTTTCAGCACAACTGCATCCAAAGATCTGATGCCAGGGTCCAAACTTTGGAGGCAGTTGTACCAGTAGTGGAATGTGGCTCATTGAAAATCCTGCTCAGTGTTTCATCTGTTACAGTTTACTGTACATTACACCCACCCTGGCTACAGAAGCATTCAGAAAGAGCCCACACAGCCTTAGTATTTGCAGTGCAGCAGTCTTCTACCAGCCTGCTCAAGAAAATGTGTGCAAGAGGCAGACCCAGCTGCTGTGAACTGTCGTGAGGCAGGAAGCCAATAGAGTTAAGATTACTAGATATTTGCTATGACATATTTCTTTTATTTTCAAGTTGTTTGCTCAAACAACAGTTCTTAAAAGAAAAACCCAGAAGGAACAGGGTCGTGGATCAGTTACTCAATTCACTTTATTCCTAGCCTTCATGGAATAATTTTGCCACTGGCCTTTTAAAACAGCAGCAGATTTTTATTTACTCCAGTCACTCTTGCAAATAAGCAGTTTCTGCCCTGGTTACCAAATGAATGAATGGACAAATCAATATTTACAATTTTGTTAACTGAGTACGGTTTACTGGAGAATTATCTCCAGTAAATCATACCCAGTTACCAAATGAATGAATGGACAAATGAACATTTACGATTTTATTAACCGGGTACGGCTCACTGGAGAATTATCTCATTCTACAGAAATGATCCGGGGTAAAAACATAAAGACAGCATAAAAATAAAGAAACAAAGTAGAAAACAGCAGATGAAAACAGATAGTTATGTGATAGTCAATAACCATTCTTTCAGTCTACAGTGCTATGGCTTTTGACAGCTTGTATGAATTGATTTGCCTCAGTTCTAGGAGAAATTCCAGATTTTTACTGCCTTATAAGAGAACGATTCCTGACCAATACTTATTTTCAGCTTGGGTCCCTGGCAGATCTGTTCAACAGTTTATTAGACGTGGAGGTGGTACAGCAGGCATGGAAGAACCACACATGTGGTACCGCTGCACATGTGGGCCTAGGAATGTCCTGGGAACTATAGACTGGTCAGTCTGACTCCATTGTGGATAAACTGATGGAGACCATTCTGAAGGAAAGGCTAGTTGGGTTTCTTGAGGCAAATAGGCTCCAGGAAAAGACAACATGGATTCATGGCAGGCAGATCCTATCAAGTCAACTTGATGACAAATAAATAAAAAGATCAGCTTCTCTGACAAGGTAATGAAGGTGGTGAACAAGGGCCAGGCAGTTGACATTCTGTATCTTGATTTTAGCAAGGCCTTCAACTCGGTACCCCACAAGAGGTTGATTGGGAAGTTGGAGGACCTTGTGGCAGGTAGCAGATTAACCAGGTGGGTAGCAAATTGGCTCAGTGGTAGGGCCCAAATGGAAGTGGGGACTATCAGAAAGTTACCAGTGAGGTCCCACAGGGTTGGTGCTCAGCCTATTGTGAACCACTTTACAAGTGAGATTTGCCTCTTTGCAGATGACACCAAGCTCTATGGGAGGGTTGACACATATGAAGGAGTACAGGACCTAAAAAAGGACCTTGCAAAGCTAGAGAGGATAAATGCTAAGAAGTGCAAAGTCATGCACATAGGAGGTAAGAATCCAAGGGCTGAATATGGTCTAGGGGGTTCAAAGGTCATTGTATCAGAGGATGGAAAGAACTTGGGGGATAGCCATTGCCAGCAACCTAAAGCAGGCTACGCAGTGCAAAAAAATTGCAACCAAGGGTAACAGAATGCTGGGATGTATTGCTGGAGGGTTCACAAACAGAAGGGAGGACATAATCCTGCCTTCTTTATAGATTCCTAATGTGGCCACACCTGAAGTATGGTGTGCCGTACTGGAGCCTTTACCTGAGGATGAATATCAGCCAGCCCAAGGCAGTAAAGTGGAGGGTGACAAAGATGGACCAGGGACATAAGGATATTGAGTTTGAGGAAAGACTGAGAGAACTCAACATGTACTCACTCGAGGAGAGGAGGAAGAGGGAAGACATGATTGAAGCCTTCATGTAGCTGAAAGGTAAAAACATAGATATTGGGGACCTTTTTTGCCTTAGTGAAAACAAGAAAATAAGGGGGCACTGTTACAAACTGGCAGGAGGGAGGTTTAGGAGGAGGTGGTCTGGAGACACTTCTTTACAGAGAGGATGGTGTCAGGCTGGAATGAGCTGCCGTCTGAGGTAATCACTCAGAAGACGGTGGGGGGAAGGGTTCAAGAGATGGTGGTACAAGGAAAGGGATGGGTCAGGGTTACTAGGGAGGGTGAAACATAGACTTTGATGGCAGATAAGGACTGCCTGGCATACCCAGTCTGCCCATTTCCCTACCTATTGTATGAGCTGCAGATCCTAGTTAACCAACAGTTTACTTCTTCCTAACCCCCACCAGAATTGCATGATGTCTGTCCCATGCATTCTTGAATTCCCCCACTATTTTTGACCCCACGACCTCCTCAGGAAGGCCATTCTATGCATCCACCACCCTCTCCATGAAAAAATCCTTCCTCACATTGCCCCTGAGCCATCCCCCATCTGTCTTCAAATTGTGTCCCCTTGTTCTTGCACATCTCTTTTACCGAAAGATGCTACCCTCTTGGACTTTGTTGATTCTCTTGCGGTACTTGAAAGTTTCTGTCCTTTCCCCAAGGGTACACATATTAAGCTCCTTTAGTCTCTCTTCATATGGCTTCTGGTGCAGACTCTGTGGCGGGGCTCACTGTAATCTCTGGATCAGGGGTCCACAATTGAACAGACTCGATAGTCCAAAAAGCCTTCTTCTGCTGCCTAATTCATATATATGTTCATATGTGTGGATCCATCCCCCAGTCCTTGAAACAGGCTAAAATACTGCTTCTCTTCAAAGGGGAATGACACTTTGTCCCCAGATAAATACCTGCTTGTCTTTCTGTTCTCTACCCTGGCTAAGGTGCATCACAAACTTGTTCTCTGTGTGCTATCCACCTACCTCGACTGCTCTTCTTTCCTCCCCTCATTTCAGTTTGGCTTCCACAAACACCACTACACCATCTCCTACCTCCTCCAGATCACTTATTCTGTGCTAAAAGGCATGGACCAGGTCCTGCTCACTGCAGCCATTTTCATAGACCTAGCAAAGGCATTTGATACTATGGTCCTACCCCACTCTTGTATAAGTTAGGTGCTGCAACCTGTCCAAGCTGGCAGCTGGATGGTTCACTCCTACTTCTGACACTGGCTGAAGTCAGCCCAAGTTGGTGATATCCTGCCCACCCCCTTGCTCATCCAGTTTGGTGTCCCCCAGGGCTCTGTCTTCCTTTACCTCCCCTCCACCTGTGTCTCCTCCCACATACACAGTATGCAGATGACACGGTTCTATTTGCTTCAGGTATTTTGGTCCTTGAGCAGGAATCATCGCTCCTGTGTGATTTTGGCAGTGCCCAACATTGGTTCTGCTCAAACCAGCTCTCACTAAATGGCAAAAACCTGTCTCTCTGACATTTGGCAGTAGACAGAAACTAGCAAGGGCTCCAGCATACACCTGTCTTCAAAACTATGTATTCCAACTTGCTTAAACAGGTACTCCACTTCAAGTACTTAGAGGTGTGGCTGGATGAGAATCTCAATATTTCCACCCACACTGACACCATAGATAAGGCACTCCACCCAAAGCATGGTGTTTTGTATCAAAACACATCTTGTCTACCCCTCCTGGTCTACCGAGAGATGATCCTTAAGATGATCTTGCCAGTGTTTGACTATGCAGATGTAGTCTACAATGCTGCCCCAAAGTCTACACTTGCAAAGCTGGACCCCCTTTATGTGTTGATTGCACGCATGTGCAAGAAACACATTGCATCAGGTTTTCTTCACAAGCGGGTTGTGGAGGCGCGGCAGTGTTTTGCCGAATGGCAGAACCCCATTCAGGGGCTGGTCTCTGCCTCGGCCAATAGAGGAGCGTGCTGTCGATCACCGGCAGTTAATGAGCAGGCCACTAGTTTAAAGTAACTGAGCCGCTGCAATCAGGGAATGCCCCATCACTACGCAATTAGCTGTTTGTACGCGGGGCCTCCCTGACTGCAGCAGCCAATTACACAGCTCCATTGTGCTGTGTTTCCATGGTGACGGCTTCTCCGTTGGCCTCTCACAGTCCCCACAAAGCCGACGGAAAGCCGACGCCCGCCGTTCAGTGTGCCTTCCTGGTCAAACATTTCAATAACTAGAAAGCTGACCAGGGGTGCCCAATCCCCCTTGACTTTTGCCACCCCACCACACTTATACGTGCCGAGAGGGGTGCCCAATCCCCCTGTCGGAATGCCCCCTTCCTGGCAGTTTTGGCCGACGGGAGCCCACCTCCATCAGCATAATGCCTCCCCACCCCTTGTGGTGCCGAGGGGGTGCCCAATTGCCTGCCTGCCAGCCTCCCAAAAACACTAGGTGGCACTGGGAGCCCACCCAGCGTACCAAAATTAAATGTCCCTGCAAAAATAAAACCTTCCATGAGGTGTTTTTTTTAACCCTGTAAAACAGAAAACAGTCCCTTGTTGAGTCCTGTGGCCCCTCCCCCAACCCTTTTAAACCCTCTGCACCCTGCCTCTCCACCCTCCACCCATACTTACCTCAGAGCCTGTTGCCAGTCTTCAAAGCTGACCACAAACTGAAGAAATGCCAGTAAGCTGTATAATGGCATAAATGTTTTTTTCAACTTTGGTGCATATCTCAGCCATTTTTGGGAATTGTGTCACCAAATTTTCAACATGGGGTTCTTGGGACCCCACCTCATGAACTCAGTCACTGTCATTTTGTTATTCGGTCCCGAAAGGTGATTTCATGGTCACTGTGCAGAACCACCTTTTGGGACTGATTAATGAAATGACAGTGTCATAGCTAATGAGATAGGCCCCCAAAAACCCTTTGTTGAAAATTTGATGAAAAAATTCCCAAAAATGACTGTTTTACAAGCGTACGTTGCGCAGTTCCTACACACGCTCGTAACTTTGAGCATTTTTAATATTTTCACTCCAGATTTTCAACATTGCCATTTTACCACACCTTCTTATGAACAGTACAGTTGTCATTTTTCACATCTCACCTGAAATGTGTTTTCGCACATGTAGCGCACAATGGCGCAGTCAGTGTGCAAAATCAATGTTCAGGACAGATTAAGAATATCACAGTGACACTGTTCATGAGATAGGCCCCCAAAAACCCTATGTTGAAAATTTGGTGAAAAAATTCCCCAAAATTACTGTTTTACGGCGTGCGTTGCGCAGTTCCTATGCACACTCGTAACTTCAAGCATTTTTAATATTTTCTCGCCAGATTTTCAGCATTGCCATTTTACCACACCTCCTCATGAACAGTATGACTGTCATTTTTTACATCTCACCCAAAATGTGTTTTCCCACATGTAGCGCACAGTGGCATGGTCGGTGTGCAAAATCAATGTTCGGGACAGATTAGGAAAATCACAGTGATACTGTTCACAAGCAGAGGTGTTAAAATGGCTATGTTGAAAACTTGGTGACAAAAGTCCATAAAATGACTGTGTTACGAGTGTGCATTGTGCAATTTCCATGCACCCTCATAAGTTCACAAATTCTTAATCTTTTCAGTCCAGATTTTCAACATTGGCATTTTTCCCCACCTCCTTATGAACAGTATAGCTGCCATTTTTCACACCCTGACTGAAATGTGTTTTCGCACTTCTGGCGCAGAATAGCACTGTCACTGTGGGAAATCAGTGTCCGGGATAGATTAAGAAAATCACAGTGACACTGTTCATGAGCGGAGGTCCCAAAATGCCTAAATCTGCTGTAAAAAATCCCAAAACGAATTACATTACGGGTGTGCGTTGCACAGTTTCTACGCACACTCATGACTTCACCAGTTTTTTTATACTTTCATTCAGATTTTCAACATTGCCATTTTTTACACCTCCTCATGAACAGTACAGCTGTCATTTTTCACATCTTGTTCGAAATGTGTTTTCGCTCCTGTGGCGCCAAATGGCGCAGTCGCTGTGCAAAATCACCTTTCGGCTAACAAACTGATAGTGTCACTGTTCATGTGGTGGGATCACAGAAAGCCCATGTTGAAAACTTGGAGTAAAAATACCAAGAAGCGCCCAGGGTGTTAGGGTTTTCGACCATAACGTCCTACCCTGTAAGGACTGACAGGTGTCAGGGTGTGACTTGGGACTGTCGACAGTAATGCTCATGCCATTCCACCCCCACTCTGCAGCCAGTGGCAGGCATCGAGGTGTGCCTTGGACCCTTTGGCCCCAGAGTTCACCCCATTCTCCTATACTGCACCCATTTCAGTGTATTTCGTTATGGAATGAGGTGAGTATAAAGCTCGAACACTTCAAAGCACATCTCGACTCTTGTGTCTGCAGGGTAGGGTGAGGAGACATTTCATGACCATTATGGGTGACGGTCCAAAGGCACACCCCAATGCCTGTCCATCTCTGCAGAGTGGGGGTGGAGTTGGCGTCAGTTCAATACTTCACTGCCATTCCTATACTGCATCTGTCTAACTCCTGCACTTCCACTGCTAATGACAGCAAGCAACAGTTGGCATTGACAAATGCTTGTTTCACTTCTTTCTGTTGCTTTGCTCTTAGCACTGTCTCTTACCTCTAACTGTTCTGTGTATGTTAATCACTCTTTCCCCTCCCTCAAGGCCCAGCATGTCTTGCACTGTTCCTCTTTCATGGTCAAATACTGGCATGCCACTGTTCCCACTTAACTCCCTTCTTTCTCTCTCTCTCTCTCTCTCCTTAACTTTGACATCCTCTCCCCTGTTCCCTTCAATCATTCACTGCTCATATATTTAATTTCCCTTGCAGTAAATCTGTAGTAGGCCATATGACCAGTCTCAGCACTGAATAACAACTGTCATCTTCACTATTTTCTGGACTGATTTTTGACTTTTTACAATGAACTGTATAGCTCCCTTGTATATATGTTAAGGATGTGTTTTGTCGTACCATACTTGTATGTCTGTTCTTTGTATTTTGAAAATCAATAAAGAATGTTGAATTAAAAAAAATCTTTGGTGGGCCAGTCTGCTTTCTCTCTCCACCTTCCAACACTGTGGAACAGCCTCCCTCTCCCCATCTCCCTGTCCTTTTCTCTTCTTCCCTGCTCTCTCTTAAACCACTCTGACTGATACACTTCTCAAAGTACTGTATGCACCTGCAGCTAAACCTCTTCTTCTTCTCTCCAGATTACAAGAACCCATACTGTATTCCCCCGTAATATTCCACCTATTTTACCTCTTACTCTATTTTATACAGTAGGTCAAACTTTAGTGGAATCTGTAATTTGAATGTTATGCACCACCATTCTGTACAAATATCTTGCCATATATTGGCAGCATGCTCTCTTAGCCCTCACCCTGGCTACCCCATAATGATGTACTTTGTACACCTTTTACATTGTTTTTTTTTTCTGTTTCTGGAATTGATTCAGTGGACTGTGGTTTTATTATTCATGTACATGTACCTGTTGTCACTTTGTTACTGCCATTTCACTTCTTGCTGTATCCCGTCCCCCAGGTCACATCTAGAAATGAGCCCTGGCTCAGTGTGTCCGTCCTTGTCATCAAATTAGAAAAAATAATAATTTACATGGTTTGGCTGAATTGGAGCACCATATTGCTAATAAAAGAACATATGAATTAGAGAGGGCCAATCTCTCCTTTATAAAGTAAAAGCCAGTCATTTGTTCATCGCACTGATGTAAACGCCACCATCAATTAGGGAAGGGTGAACATAGGTATACTTGTTTAGCAAAACATTAAGATGCCAGCACAGTGGACCTCTGTAAAAATGCTCCCACTTTTTGCTGCCGACTAGGAACTTTGCAGATACCATGTACACTGCATTACTCAGAGCCGTTTCTGTCCCTTTTATCAAGCAAACAATTCAAAGTACTGTACAACATAGTCAGACCCAGGCTCCCTGGCAGGCATGGATTCTATACTCCTTGACAGCCATCCAAAGTCCATTTGTTTAGCAGAATACAGTAAGTTTACCTGACTCAGTAGGCTGGCAGTAGTTCTAGCTAGCTAGGTTATTAAGTGTACACTATTTCAGTTCCATGTTCATTAAGCTAAAAATGCCACAGCAGTCATCTTTCAACATTAGAAGTGTTTAGAATTTTTTTATTTGGAGGTTTGACAGTAGACTTGGGTAATTTATTGGAGGTACAGAGCAGTAGGCAAGTCTTTCACCCTTATCAGGATTTATTTTAATGATTTATAGGTCAAAATTCAGTGTCCTGGGGAAAAATTGATATATGACTTTTGGGTTACATAAATATATTCAGAATTTGTACACAGAATTTTCATAGCATAAAGGATTTAGGGTTGCATGCATGGTTACTGTCTGCGCTGCTTCAGATAGTGTGGATAGTGCCAGGTAGCTGCAAATGCAGTCTGGAGTGGATAGTACACTGTTCAAATCAATTATCCTGGCTAATTGCTCTAATACTTTCAGAAAATGCATTGCCCAAGTCTCTGAATTGCCTTGTGAACAGGATAATGTAATGTCATCACAAACCTGATTCAAATATAACATTGTCCAAAAGACCAGGTAATATATGTAGTACATGATTAACACGTAGTGTAAACAACATTCAGCAGATAAATATAGTAAGGAAGAGTGTCAAAGGCATGTCCAATGTCTGACACTTTCCCACTAATGGTCAGCCTTATCCTTGAGTTCCTGTTCTGTGCCTTCCACATACCTTTTTTTATTCCTTCCACGCTGCAATTTTCATTACGGAAGAAAGATTTTTAGATTGGTTCCGAATCTGTAGAGGCTGAAGGATTGTTAAAATAGTTGGTGGATTACAGAAAAAATGCTCGCAATAGCGGATGCCAGCATTGTCTTGTGAAGTACTGTATGCACTAACGGCACAGTGTGCAGCAAAACCATCCTATGGCCTTTTGATTTTACCTATTTATATTTTGAATGAAGTGAAAGTAAGTAAATTAGGGTGGTTCCTTTTTACACAGTTATAGAACATTTTTAACCAGTACAGTTAGTGTCTGCTCTTTAGGGAATGTTAAGGCATATTACTGTATAAATCAGTTAAGAGCTGAATAGCCAGAAGACAGGAAGAATCACTACCCTGAGGCATGGACATAAATTGTATGCCATGGTTCCAAAATTAGTAGCCCAACCCCTGGGCATGCCTTGATGTTTAGTTACCCGCACCTGAATAAAGTTGCCGTAAATACCTGTCATGTAGTATATGGTTGCCCTTCATTGTGTGTCAATTCCCATACACTCAATTTTCTTGTTGTAGGACAGTTCAAAGGTCACAAAAAGTTGTAGTCTGGTTGAGATGTCACAATGATACTACAACAATTGTTTTGCCTTAAACCGTACCCATCTCTTTTCCCCTCAACCGTGCCAATGTTATTTTTCAGACTGAAGTTTTCAGTCGGTGATAGCATTAACGGCGGTGGACTGGAGGTAAGAGTGATCATTAGGATGTGGAGGATGCCAGACCAAGAGTGCATGCCTTCCTCCACTGACCTGGTTTACAGCCCAAGGTGAAGTGCTTGTTTGCCTTTTCAGTCAGGGGGCAGCAGACTGAACAAAGTTGGAGCCACACAGTAAACCTCTACCAGCTCTTTAAGTAAAAGTGCCCAACATAGGTTTATCTAAACCAATAGACATAATGCTACCAGCAAGGCAGATTGAGAGTAGGGAGTCAATTCGACCAGTAGCATGAAGCGCAGTTTGTGTGTGTGGGGGGGGGGAAGGGCAGCATTAGTGTAGTGCGTGTACTCAGCTGGCAGTTCACAGTTTTTTTTTTTTTAACAAAACCATATACTGTATGTAACCCCTAGATGGCGCTATCCCAGGGGCTACTACCCCTGTCTGATTTGCCACTAACAGGTTGAGGGGCCTGGATCCAATGGCGGGTGCCTCCACCCAGAGGTCAGGGTTTGCAATAGTTAAACTTACTTGGTCACAGCCCTCTGGGACACTGCAACCCCTTTCTTCCCACTAGTGGCCCACACAATATATCAAAATTACCTTCACAGTATACACTTACCCTATAGGGCTGGTTCAGGCACTGGGACCGCCTGTAAAATAAGATATAGTGCAACAATCACAGTACAATACTTTAACATAGACAAATACCAGGCAGTATAACTTTGCTGAAACAAGCAGCTCTGATTTATTTAGGGGAATATACAAGGACAGGGGAAATCAGGTTAATTAGCTTATCACTTTACTCATCTACTTATGGCTCTGTGCACAGGCCTATCCCTACCAGTTACTGTCCCTGGGTACCCAAGCCCTAGTGGCTAGTCCAAGCCGTGGCAGCTGGTAGGGCCCTTCCCACAGAGAAAGAAAATTAGTTTAAACAGTCAGCAGTACAGTGATTCCATTTGGATTCAATGTGGCAATTCAACAGGAGGCGACCCTGAATTAGTACTCACGACCTCCAAACAAGATAGGGTCCTTCAATGTCAGCAGGGCTACTCTTGAGCTCCACGAGACTCCTCACACATTTATATGGCAAACTACAACAGGCAAAAGTCCTTTAATGGCAGCAGGATTCACTTGAGCTAACCAAGCCTCCTCACACATTTATATGGTGAACAGTAACAGGCAAAAGTCCTTTAATGGCAGCAGGATTCACTGAGGTACACAAGCCTCTTCACACATTTATATGGTAAAACAGAAAGTACTATACCAGGCAGGCTGCTTCTCTATCGATCGCAATTACTGCACAATACCGGAGAACACACAGCAGATTCAGTTCCTGACAGACCGAGTGCAATTCAGCAATTTCTCCAGTCTTCTACAGGGTGAGTCTGGTTTCTACTCTTCAGATATCCTTTGATTCTCTTCACAGGACAGTTCAGTCCTAACAAGCAGTTACACAAGCTGCAGACCGGAACTCTGGGCCTTACACACGTTCCGACTAAAACTGCACACTGAAAAAGCACAGGGCTCCTTCCTTCTTCACTGCCAGAGCTCAACTGAAACTCCAACAGACAAACCGGCACTTCCTTTGAGTTCCTCCCAGTTCTTGACTGGATTGGCTGTCACTCACAATAGACTGCTCCTGTTGGTCCAAAAGGCGCAAGTCTAAACTACATCTCCCAGAGTCACTGCCCATACAATCCTCTTGTGGCTGGCTCAGATTATGAGTCCAAGTTCTGATTCGTCCAAGGCACCATTTTAGAGCTAGTTGCCCCACACTGATTGGTCCAGTTCAGCAGTTCAAAACCAGAATGGGGAACTAGGCAGACACAGTTCTGACTGCAAAGAAAGCAGGTTAGACAAACTGTAATTTCATTATTACTCTAAATGGTTTCTGGCAAACAGTTACATCTTTCAGATAGGTTCCCTTTGCACTCTAGTGACTGCAAAAATGGAGTGAATTGGCAGCAGCTCGAGTGGTACTCAATCAAAGAAACACACAGTCCCCCATACAAACTAATTATGTCTGCAAGCAGACAGCTCTTAAAGAGACAGTACCAGAGGTTCTAAAAACACTCACTGATAAATGGCTTAAACGCCAAACACCATTCAGGCTTGGAGCATTCAGTCAAGCTCCTGGAAGTCTTTTGGGAACCCCCATTTGCAGGGGGGTTACATGTATAAAACAGTGTATAGGCAACCACACATGACAAGGCTGCATTTGCATCTCAGGGTTCAGATAACATCAGGGACCTCTCAGGCTTCTGTGTCATGGTCCCTATGATGTCATCGCAACCCCTTGATAGAAACACAGCCTTGCTGTGTGTAGTTTCCCAATATAATATATGTAGTATATTGTACAGTGATGTGTATGGAAATCCATACACTTCCAGATGCTGTTATGCCACAGTGATTTCAGAATGTTGTACCACAGTACCTATGTCACTACTAAGGTACAATAGCATAGAAGCTTGTGCCTAAAAGATTCCTCATGCATATCTACACTGACGATTCTTTATAACAAAGATATCAACAAGACTGGAAACACCCCAGTTGAACTTTTTATTAACAGATGCCACTAGAAATGTTGTCACCTCATAAACCATACCTATTATGTAAATCATGTTAAGTGTTTTAAAGGATACCTAAACCACTTTTTACACATCATGTTTAAAAAACCAGACTGTATAGACTTGTACAGGACAGGCCGTTGTTTACATTGATGCTAAAACTGCATTTATTAAAGTAGGATAAATGCAGTTTAGTAGCATTTGAAAACTGTAAACAAAGCCTCTCTTGATTCAAAACACCCACTCTGTAAAAACCCTAAGATGGCTGCTGGCATGCAGCATGATGATAATGTCGATAAGGAGCGAGATTCTGAGCTCTGCAGTTGTGTGTGTGTGTGTGTGTGTGTGTGTGTGTGTGTGTGTGTGTATGTGTGTGTGTGTGTACATATATATATATATATATATATATATATGTATACACATGCACACACAGTAGCTGAATATACCATATATGCTTGTTTCAAATGCAAAACCATAGACATCATCACTTAACTTGTGTATTATTTACAGGAATACACAAGTAAGCAATGATTTGGAAGTTGACATGCAGTGAAATGTGGCATTACCATACATATCAAAACTCCACTTTGCTCTGCAGCAACCAGCATTATGCACAGTTTGTTCAAATTATCCCCCCAAATCCCTAAACCAAAAATCAGATAACTGGTGGTTCAGTAGGTAGCATATCCCTTAAAGAACTAAGTTGGCCCCATGATATCGGAATAAAGTAGCCCCCCTAACCCCAATGCTGACTGCCTCACCACTAAGTGTACCAGTTGCCAGCGGCCCAATGAGTCCTCAGTTCTGGTCATAATAACTAGCTTGTAACTGTGATCATCCCCCCCATGCTGACTGCCCCTCTGAACTACCCCTGAGTGTGACCCAGGTCTGGACTCCTGATGCTACTAACAAGGCTACATCCGCCGAGTCTTCAGTTAGCATTTGATGGTGTCTCTTCCAAGAAGATCCCGGTCCAGGTCACATGTTGAATCTTTTAGAACCAGTGCCCTAAACTACTGAAGTGCCCTCCTCACCCAAACTGCAGCTGCTGACTGAACTGGCTTTGGGTCACATGTAGAGCACAGCTTGCATGAGATTGAGGCTGTGCTCTACATGTGACCCGGCAGTCAGTCAGCAGTTGCAGTTTGGGTGAGGAGGGCTTTTCAGTAGTTTAGGGCACTATGTAAAAGATTTAACATGGGACTGGGACTGGGATCTGGATCTTTAAGGAAGATACACTATCAAACCTCAAGACCTGGAGGATGGATCTTTTTTCTGTCATCAGGAGTCCTGATTTTGGGTCACACTCAGGGGTAATACAGAGGGACATTCAGCATGGGGGTGTGTGATAATGATCTGTTTATTATGGCCCGGACTGGAGGACAGACTTCACCACTGGACTACCAGGTACTGCTAAGGGATTGCTACAGAGTCATGTTGGAGTCATTGGGTGGCTGACATTGTATGCTGACTCTGCAGCGAATACTTTACAGTGATCTCATTGATACCAACAAGATCGACAGATCGCTGTAAATTCTGCTCAGAACTCCAGCACTGCTTCCCCTGGTCTTGCACTCCCTCCCAGAATCAACTCTGACTTAGAGTTGATTATAAAAAATAAGGGGAGTGCAGGAGGCACAGCACCCTGCAGAAAAACACATTTGAGTTCCGAAGGCACAATGCCAACCACAGTTGCAGTCAATATAGTGCCATTGTTGTAACATCAGATCGACATATTTTTGTTGAACTGGCATCATAGATCCTGCCAGCACCAAGTACACTTAGTAGTGAGTCAGCTGGCATTGTTTTTTTTTTGGGGGGGGGTACTTTACCCTGATGACAATGAGGTAACCTTTATTCTTTGAGGGACAGATTATCCACTAGACCACCAGCTATTTGTTTTGGTTTTTGGACACTTGGGGAGGTAATTTGAATGACCTGTGCATGTTGCTGGTTGCTGCATGTCATTGAGGTGCAGATCAGGAAGCACAGGCAAACCAGGAGAAGTTACACAATTCACAAGTAACATTTAATTATTATCAGTAACAATAAAATGAAATACAGTTGTGCAGGATAGTTCTTATACAGGCAGTTCAAACAAAACACAGTCATTCAACTGAGTGTATCTCCAAATCTTTGTCTCTCTCTAACTAACAAAAGATTGCTCTCCCTCCCTCTCTCTCTCTCTATCTATATATATATATATTTATATATATATACACACACAGTATAATGTTTTTTCCTGGCAGTGAACTTCTGCATCTGAGCTCGTTAAGATACTGTACATCTCCTGTTTCTCACAAAATGTATCAGAACTTTGTCAGTTTCTTTCCTGCAATTGCAACAAAATAGAACATTGTACCCTAGGATTGATCTCATGTCAGCAACTCTGCAAATGATCTTGGGGAGGTCAAACTGGAACTCAAGGTTAACCCAATGAGTTCCAAATAGCTGTTTGCAATCATTTCAACAATATATAGTAACTATATACATTTCCAAAGCAACAGATCTCAGTATCATACAGTTTCACACAAAGATTCATACTTTTTAACTGCAGAGAAGCACAGGATGAAAGAAAGAATAGAAACAGCAAGTAAAGAAAGGGAGATAATATGGGAGGATTGTGGGACCATTGGAGTTGCCAGTTCCAAGGTTCCACAAGGAAAATTTTATTGTGCAATCAAACAGACAAGAGACAGACAAGTGACAGATTAGGAGAGGACATAACATATCCTTGTTTTTAACTCTCTCTGCATAACAAATAGGACAGGGTCTTATCCAACCCTGTCGCACTGCATAGCAGAGTGCAGCTCTGATATGTATGGTCTGCTGTTACATTTCATTGCATGTCAGCTTCCAAATCATCACTTAACTTGTGTATTTGTGTAAATAATACACAAGTTGAGTGATGATTTCTGTGGTTTTGTATTTGAAACAAGCATACATGGTATATGCATGTGTGCTTGTGTGTGCATGTGTGTATGTATGTATACAGATATAGATTATAGATAGAGATGTAACTATAGATATAGATATGCATACGACTGCAGAGCTGGGAATCGCTCTTCTCATTGGTTCTCAAAAGAGGTGGCAGTGAAGGTTAGGGAGAAAAAGATAGCATTCAGGAAGTACAAGGAATCACAGAAGGAGCAGGACAGAAAATTGTATCAGTTAAAGCAGAAGGAAGCAGGGAAGGCAGTCAGAATAGCAAAGGACCAAACCGAGGAAAAGATAGCCAACTCAGTTAAGAAGGGAGATAAAACCTTTTATAGGTACATCAGGGAGCAAAAGAAGACCAAGGGAGGGATAGTGAGGCTTAATAAAGGGGAAGGGAGGTGGGAAGAAGGTGACAGTGAAAAGGCAAAGATACTGAATGAATACTTTTGCTCAGTATTCACAAAAGAAGAAGGAGGGGGGTACCTAATCCAAACAATAGAAGCACTCTGGATAGGAGGGTTGATACCAGTCCATTCACAGAAGAAAGGGTTCTGAAAGAACTCCTAAAACTCAAGGTGGACAAAGCAATGGGGTCTGACTGGATTCACTCCAGAATTCTAAGAGACCTAAGGGGAGTCCTAGTGACACCACTGGTTATCCTTTTAACAAATCATGGGAGGATTGTGTGGTACCTGAGGACTGGAGGAGGGTGGGTGTGATTCCCCTTCACAAAAGTGGGAGCAAGGCAGAGGCAGAAAACTACAGACCTGTTAGTTTGACCTAAGTGGTAG
The DNA here is from genome assembly GCA_016271365.2 of Neoceratodus forsteri. Classification (NCBI taxonomy): domain Eukaryota; kingdom Metazoa; phylum Chordata; order Ceratodontiformes; family Ceratodontidae; genus Neoceratodus; species Neoceratodus forsteri. The sequence continues at coordinate 628,287,926 of CM028131.1, forward strand.
GGAAAATGATGGAATCACTTCTGAAAGAAAGAATTGTTGAGTACCTAGAGGCCAGTGGGGCACAGGACCCAAGGCAGCATGGATTCACAGTGGGAAGGTCATGTCAGATGAATCTAATAGAGTTCTTTGACTTGGTGACTAAAGTAGTAGACCAGGGAGGGGCTGTGGATATGGCCAACCTAGACTTTAACAAGGTATTTGACACAGTCCTACAAAAACAATTAATAAACAAGTTAGCCACCCTGGGAGTGGGTCCCAGGGTGGTAGCCTTGATAACAAATTAGCTGGACAACAGGACGCAGAGGGTAATAGTAAACTGAGTACACTCTGAAGAAAGGATGGTTACTAGTGGGGTACCGCAGGGTTCAGTACTGGGACTGGTCGTCTTTAATGTCTTTATAGGAAACATTGCAGAGGGTCTGGAAGGAAAAGTATGCCTTTTTGTAGAAGACACAAAAATCTGTAACAAGGTTGATAAACGGGGGGTGGAAAGCATGAGAAGGGACTTGGCAAGATTGGAGGAATGGTAAAAAGTATGGCAGCTTAGATTCAATGCTAAGAAGTGCAAAATAATGCACCTGGGGAACAAAAACCCAGGGAAAGAGTACACGATGGGGGGGGGGTTACAAACAACAACAAAAATGGAAAGGGACCTGGGGTAGTCATATCAGATGACCTTAAAGTAGGCAAGCAATGTGAGAAGGCAGTAAGAAGGGCTAGGGGGATACTGGGATGCATAGGGAGAGGCATTACCAGTAGAAAACAGGAAGTTGTTATCCCTCTGTACAGACAGTTGGTGAGACCCCATCTGGAGTACTGCATGCAGTCCTGGAGACCCCATCTCCACAAGGAATTAGACATGATGGAGGCAGTCCAGAGGAGGGCAACTAAAATGGTGCAGGGTCTGCAACACAAGCCATACAAAGAGAGACAAAAAGAGCTTAATATGTATTATCATATGCCCATTCCCTACAGCTTAGGATGGAAAAGTTTAATACACAGGCACAAAGGCACTGGTTTTCACTAAGAGTGGTAAAAATTTGGAATGCATTACCACTCGGGGTTGTGGCTAGTCCAACTATGTTAGCCTTTAAGCACTCTCTTGATTATTATTTGAAGAGTAAGAATATAGGGGGGTACTAATTTATTAATTTAATATTAAGGTGAGCCAAATGGACTTTGGTCTTTAAAGAGCTCAGTACAACCTATGAAACCTCTGTATACCCTTGAGGAAAGGAGGGAGATGGGTGACATGAAAGAAACTTTCAAGTACCTCAAGTGAATCAGCAAAGTCCAAGAGGGGAGCATCTTTCAGAAAAAGAGATGTGCAAGAATAAGGGGACACAATTTGAAGATAGATGAGGGATGGCTCTGGAGCAACGTGAGGAAGTATTTTTTCACAGAGAGGGTGGTGGATGCATGGAACCACCTTCCTGAGGAGATCATGGGGTCAAAAAGAGTGAGGGAATTCAAGAATGCATGGGAGAGACATAAGGCAATTATAGTGGGGAGGTAGGAGGAAGTATGCTGTTGGTTAACTAGAATCTGCAGCTTATTTTTTTTTTTATTACTCATTACATAGGTTCTACATCAGAGGTAATACTAAAAAATAAACAATGCAAATTATACAAAAAATATGCAATGCAATTGAAATAAGGACATCAACTAATCTATAATACAATACGGAGCTACTGTATAATAAGGACAGAGTAAAAGGGAACATGCAAATAAGGCTAGGCCACATTAGTACTGGCTAAGGAGGGCATCCAGGTCAGAACACACAGATACTGACAGCTTATCCAATAGGTAGGGAAATGGGCAGACTAGGTGGGCCAAGTGGTCTTTATCTGCCATCAAAGTCTATGTTTCTATGTATGTTTCATCACAAGGCATGTTGGCAGCCATTTTAGTGATTTTACAGAGTGGGATTCTTGAATCAAGAGAAGTTTACTTCACAATTTTCAAATGCTGCAAAACTGCATTATCCTACTTTAATAAATGCAGTTTCAGCATCAGTGTAAGCAACAGCTTCTTACAAGTCTATGGAGTTATTTTTTGAGAAAAACATAATTTGTAAAAAGAAAGGGTTTAGGTATCCTTTAGTCTTATCATAGAAACATAGACTTTGACAGCAGATAAGGACCGCTTGGCCCACCAAGTCTGCCCATGTCCCTACCTACTGGGTAAGCAGCAGATCCTAGTTTTACCAACAGCCTACTTCCTCCTACGTATATCCCACTAGAATAGCCTTATGTCTGTCCCATGCATTCTTAAATTCCCCCACTGTTTTTGACCCCATGACCTCCTCAGGAAGGCTGTTCCATGCATCCACCACCCTCTCTGTGGAAAAAATACTTCCTCACGTTGCCCCTGAGTCATCCCCCCTCTATCTTCAAATTCTGCCCTCTTGTTCTTGCACATCTCTTTTTCTGAAAGATGCTACCCTCTTGGACTTTGTTGATTACCTTGAGGTACATGAAAGTTTCTATCATGTCCCCCCCCTCCTTTCCTTGAGGGCATACCCTCTTCTATTACTCTGTTTCCTTTTTTTCAGTCAGCTCCTGAACCACCTCATCAGCTTGTCCCCAACTCCCAGGTTACTCAGTTTGCTAAACAACCTACCATGTTGCACGGAGTCGAAGGTCTTACTAAAGTCCAGGTGTAGTGCATCCACTGCCTGGCCCTTGTCCAATGACCTTGTGACCCAGTCAAAAAAATCTGTCATGTTCATCTGGTAGGATCTCCCAATGATAAACCCATGCTGACTATCATCCTGAAGACCATTAACCTCCAGAAAGTTAACCAGCCTTTCTTTTAGAATGGTCTCCATTAATTTGCCTACAATGGATAGCTCATCTCTGGGACCACTCTTGTGGAGTGGCACCACATGAGCCATTCTCTAGTCATTAGGCACACACCCCATCTCTAGCAATGTGTTAAACAGATCCGCCATGGAGGCTGCCAGTACCTCTGCTGCTTCTCTCAGGAACCTCAGGTGTATGCCATCCAGGCCAGGTGTTCTATTCACCTGAAGGGCCCTAAGACCCTGTCAACCTTATTCACCCCATCTGTTTTATCCCCCCCCCTTTCCTACCTCTAGCTTTCCCTGCATCATAGGTTCATCCTTTTCCCTAGTGAATACAGAGCTGAAGTACTATGAACTATGGTTCTAATACCTGTCCCCTCCCCAGGAATCTGGGTGTCTCCCAGATCAATGGCATTTTTGTACATCCTAGCGGCCATTACAAGGCTCAGGATTCAAAAGAAACCATGTGTAGTGGAGTCTTGGTGACTGATCATCAATGATATTTATTTTAGGGAGTGTAGTTATGCTTTACTGCATGGCCGGTTACTCCCTACCAAGCTGGGTGTCAAAGCTGGGTCATGTACATAATGACTATATAGGACTCTCTTGTATCTTGGTCAATGTTCAGGTTTATACCCCTTGCTTTAGCTATACTACTGTTTTGTTAACATTGATTTATTACCTATTGTATTGACTATTGGGAGTCTAAGCTATAATAACCCTTGATGTATGTTTTATTGTTTATAATATATCTGTAGTCTATTAAGGTATCACCAGTGCACTTGCCCCTCTCTATCTGCTGTAAACAATGCATTTAATTCAGAGCTACTGTATGCTGTAACCTGCTGTATTGACCTGATCACTAACTTTAATAAAAATTTAACTAAAAAAAACATATATATGGTAATATACAAAATCATGTAAGGGAAAACATACACACAAAGGCTGATGTTTTCATCTTGTCATTAAATGACATTATAGAGATCTCTTGATATCTATAATGTCATCTTATCCTTTGATGGAAACACAGCCATGTTGTGAATGATTACCCGTACATTATTTTATACAGTATGTGTTATTTTAGGAACACACACAATGATGGTAGAAAAAGAACAATGTTCCATCTAGTCTGCCCATGTTATCCTATCGTACCTGGGCCCTATTGTCCCTGTTAGATTTTACCTGATTCTCCCTATTGTTCTCCATGTTTCCACATTCCTTCTCCCTCTGAGTAGCTACTTTACCCTTGGCTCTGTCCCAGCTATGTTTAAAGCCGTTTATGGTTTTTGCGCACACTACCTTTGTCAGCAGACCATGCCATGGCTCAGTCACTCTTTCTGTAAAATAATTCTTGGCTTGCATCCTTTTTAAACCATCCTCCCATTAACCTCACCTGTGACCCCATGTACTAGCTTCACTGTTCCTGGTAGATAGCTCTTCACATTTCACCTTTTTTATTCCTTTCAAGAACTCCCTATCATATTCACCCTTTGTCTGTCCTGATGCAGGGTTTTGAATGAATACATCTTCAACGCCTTTAGCCAATCCTCATAGAATCTGTCATCCTGGCCCTGAATCTTATTGGTCACCCTGTGTTGTACAGTCTCTAGCCTGCCTCTGTAGTTTTTCAGGTGGGGACTCCAGGACTGGGCACGGTACTTCAGGTGTTGCTCACCAGTGACCTATATAGGGGTAACTGTTCCTCCTGTTTCCTACTGTAAACCCCCCTAATAATGCATCCTAGCATCCTACTAGCCTCACTGAAAGCTTTGCCACATTAGCTGGTTTATTTAAGGGAGTCACTAATAATGACTTATAGGTCCCTTTCCTCTGATGTTGTGTCCTGGTAAACCTCTTCCATCCAGTACTCTGTTTTAGGTTTTTTTCACTAAGTGCATCACTTTGCATTTCTTGGCATTGAATTTTAGTTGCCATACTGTCAAACAGTTTTCCAGCTTTTTTCAGGTCTCTCCACAATGTTCTTATCCCTTCCATGTTGTCAACTCTACCACAGAGTTTGCTGTCATCTGTGAATAGGCACAGCCTGCCCTGGATTCTCTCTCCCATATCACTGATGAACATTTTAAAGAAGACTGGGCCCAGGACAGATCCCTGTGGTACTCTACTGGTGACCTCTCTTTCTACTGATTTGACCCCATTCACCACAACTCTATGCTGCCTCTCCTCCAACCAGCTCCCTACCCACTTTACTATTTTCTTAGCTCTTCCCAGATCCCACACCTCCTACAGCAATCTTTTTATGTGGCACCCAGTTGAATGCCTTGCTGAAGTTGAAGTACAGTATGTCTTCTGTGTATCCTTTGTTAACCTCTCTTGTTACTCAGTCAAAGAGTACTATCAGGTTGGTCTGACAAGATCTCCCTGCTACAAACCCATAATGCTTACTACCCTGAAGGAAGTTTTCCTCCAGGTATTCCACTAGGTCCTCTTTGACTAGTGTATCCACCAGTTTATCTACTACAGTCATAATGATGATGAGTCTATAGTTTCCTGACTGCTCCTTGCCCCCTTGTTGAGAATGGCAGCCTTTTGCCCATCCTCCCCTGTCACCCTACCCCCTCAGCTATCCTTACAATTCCCCCTCCTTATTTCCCTAATATATCTGAAGGTCTGTTTTTCAACTCTCTTGACCCCCTCTGCAATATGCCCAGTGTGATTTTGCCACCTTAAATGCCCCCTTTGCTCCCCTATTTTTCAGTAAATATCCCCACTCCCCAATTCCTGCTCCGCCTGCTTTTGTTTATATTTATAGAAGGCATTTTGCTTGGCTTTCACCCTAGTAGTCAGCTACCAGGGCTTGTGTAATGTCAGCAGACTGCATCATGGCTACACCTGCTGCTATGGGCCTTTACATTAAGCTTATCATGGGGTCGCCCTTTGATGAACCCCAGAGTAAAGTATTCATTCAGTATCTCTGCCATTTTCTCTGGCTGTCTTATAGGTTCCTCACCCCTTCTACTCTTTCAGGGGGCCATATTCTCTCCTTCACCTTTCTAGAGAAGAAGGCTTTATTGTTGTTGACAGCACCTTCTGCTTTATTCATGACTTCTTGACCCTACTTGACTTTCTTAATTCTAGTCTAGCAGTCACTCCGTGCTACTCTGCAGTCCTCTCTGGCTGTGAGGCAACCCATCTTTTGTTTTTGTTCAGAATCAGTTGTCAAAGGTCCTTGTTTAACTAGGGGGCCCTTTGTCTCTTATTGCCTGCAGGGATGCAAACCACCATGGGTGCTTTGAGTATCTTCTTCAAAGAACTCCACTTGCACAGCATTTCCAGCCTCATGCAGCTGCCCCAGACAGTTGGACACCAGATCCTTCACTTAGACCCATGCTGTGTAACCCTCACCTCTCTCCCTAAGGAATCTGTCTGTTCTTGCTATAAAAGCCTGAGGAGTGCTAGCTTCTACAACTCCACAGGGTAGGCTAGTTCATGGTATCCATCCTCTGTATAAAGTAAGGCTTTCTAATGAGTTATGTTTATTTAAATTTCTTACTAGGAAGAGCATACTTTGCTGATAACAGCTTGTTTCCAGATCCATCCAAAGGATGAGGGAACAATCTGGTACATGTGAAGGTTAGTGGGTAGACAGTAGTGGTGGGCGAAGTGGCCAAAATTTGCTCCGCGAAGTGATTCGAGGAGTAATGCAGAATCCTTGAAGTGATCTGCAATGCGAAGTGGAGTACTTCGCGTCATAATGAGGAATGTGAAGTCCATTGAAACCAATGACTTCACGTTATTCTGCCTTCCCCAAACCACTTCTCCACCACTTTTAAGGTGAAGTACATTGAAATCAATGTACTTTGCATTACTTTGCCTTGTAATTGAGCGCCAAAGTGAATTCTGCAGTGATTCATGGGATTGCAGGTCACATGGGCTCTAGTTTGTTCTGCACAGCCTCAGTTCTGGGTAGTGTGTGTGTGTAGTGGTCGCTGGAGACAGTTTCCTCTCAGAGTTCTGTGATTCATAACCTCTAAAAGATGTTAAAAAAGCCTTTTTGGGTCATTTATTTTGCTCAAAATTTAGTACATCGATTGTAGGAAACCCTCCTGTACGCATATCATTGAGTGTTTATTGTTTGTGTGTGGATTTTGAATGTTAATATAGAACATTCAGTCTTTATACTGACAAACACTTGAAGTATGCTTTGGCGGTGCATATCTGTGGAGTAAGTAAATTAACTATGAGAAAAATGCAGTCTTTTTGTTTTGGTTATGTTTTTCTTCTATAACTGTGTTAATGTACACACAGTAATATTTGCAGTAATTTTTAAAAATGTTTTGCTTATTGTTGTGGTGCAGCAGTGTCTAATTTCAATTTGTTTATATTACTAAAGGTTTTCATTTGCTATGCATTACTTGTAGTGTGTGTGTGTGTATGAGTGTGTGTGCGATGTGTGCCATCAAATCAGACACCTTTTATTGTGTCACAGAGTAATTGCAGCAGTGTGAACCTACTCTCTACAGCAGCTGCATGAATTTTTTGTACTGCTTTGTGGTATCTTTACTGGTAGTGGACTGTTACTGCCGTGCACTACCCCACCCAACCGGCAAAAGGTTTTATTTTTCAGATTTGGATTTGTGACTTGTGAGCACTGGTTAGGTGGTGTTGTACCATCTGCATCTCTTGAGTGCACAGCGCAATCTTAATCTGTCTGTACATTTGCATCTCCTTAGGGCCCAATCTCCATCTTTAACTTAAATCACAGTTGTCTGGCTTCCATTCAGAGTACTGGTGTGGTGCATATCTCTGCGTGATCATTGTACTCATTTTTGTGCATTTTTAAGTCAGGGCGATCATCATAGGTCACTCATGATACAAATCGCGTTCTTCATCTTCACGGTCACGATTCATGAATCACAAAATTGTAAGTTTTTTTGTAGTTAGTTCCATATAAGCCTGTTTCGTAGTATCTCGGGTCTTGGCTTCAATCACCATTGTACTCGTTGATATGAGTTTTCAAATCAGGTAGTTTTGTGTGGTACAGAACAGGGAAGTACAGCCATAGGTATTCGCATTCCCGTACAGTTTATTATCATTGGTCATGTAACACCAGACACTCATCATGAGACAAATCACATTCTTCATGAATCACAGCAGTTAATTTTTTTTTCAGTTCTGATGATACGCTGAAGCCCTGTAAAGATGACCAAAGCATTGATGAATCTTTTTTAAATAATGCCCCCCCCAACAAAAAATACTTACCTTCACTGGCTTGACAGTATTCCAAAGCCAAAATTCCTCATCAAGCCAAGAAGTGCACACAACAAGTTCGACTATATGACCTGTGATACAGAAAAAAAAAGCAATGATTACATGTCTCTATAGAAAAATATATATATATATATATATATATATTCATCACGAAAAACTCTGTTTAATGCATCAATTAGGGTTGTTCCACAGCGACAAAAGTGAGGACATTTGGTGTTGGGGTTACAACCCCTTGCACCCCAGGTGCACTTTGCCCCCGCCAACAGGCATTGGGATGTGTGTTGTGGTCATCGGCCCTAACTCTTACCACATTCCATAGATAAATAAGCTGAGGTGGTGCAGTATAGGAGAATGAGATGAGAGTTAGCCCCGATGACCCCAACACACACCCCGATGCCTGTTGGTGGGGGCAAGGTGCGTGTGGGTGCAAGGGGTGGTAACCTTAACACTGAATTTCCTCGCTTTTGTTGCTGTGGCACAACCCTAACTGATGCATTAAATAGAGTGTTTTGCCATGAATTTCCCTTATTTTTGAGACTGTGCAATATAAATAGTGAATGGAATGTGGTGGTGGGGTCCCGCGCTCCCACTATGCTGCCCATGTCTGCGTAATAATGATAACACTAACAGCAACGGTAATGGTGAGTGAAACACAAACGCTAATGGTAACTGTAACACCAACAGAAATGTTAACACAAATGCAAATGGTAACTGCTACGGTAACACAAACGGAAATGCAAATGGTAAAGCAAATGGTAACAGTAACAGAAAGGTGATGTAAGGCAACAGTAGCAAAAAGTCTGTATCTCGCTTTGTTTCCGAGATAAGGGCACAAAGGTGATGTGATCCAACAGTAGCGAAAAGTCTATATCTCGCTTCATTTCCGAGATAATGGCACAAAGGTGATCTGAGTGAACAATAGCAAAAAGCCTGTATCTTGCTTCATTTCCAAGATAATGGCACAAAGGCGATGTGAGTAAACAGTAGCAAAAAGTCTGTATCTTGCTTCGGTTCCAAGATAACAGCACAAAGGGTAATGTGAACCAAACCACTGAAAGGCATCTCCGTACCACTAGGGCTACCTACTGTATAAATTTCAAGCCAGTAGCACCATGCATAATGCTATGCACAAAATGTTAACTGTGTCGTGCAGTATCTCCGCAGTGAACTGTTTTCCTAAAATGTAAACACTATAATTCACATCTCCAGGACATCCACTCAGCACCCTCCAAATTTCATGTTAAAAGACCAAACGGTTCCAGAGATATTCAATTTTAAAATCTGTGCACCTTTAAGAATTCTTCCACCACAAAATGGCGTAACTCGCAGCCGAAAATGTGTTAAAATGGCGGACCTGGCTGCCGAAAAATCTTTAACCATGGGGGCAACTTCAAATGGCAATAACTCTGAAATGGAGCAACATGTTTTCACCAAACAAAAACTGGCATCTGCCTTGAACAAAGGGCTTTCTACATGCCAAGTTCCAACCATTTTCGAGATGTGGGCCCCGAAGGTGCGGTGGACACTGAATGTTATCCTATGGGAAAAAGTCAACTTTGGAGTGCTGTAACTTTGTAGCCCTGTAATATTTAGTCACCAAACTACCAAAAGGCACATCTGTGGGGTCTTGGCTTTCTTCCCTGCAAATTTCAGCCCAAAAGACCAAACTGTTCTTTTGCAGCAGGATGGCAAAGATTCCCTATTGTTTTGGGCATAGTGTCACAGAGTACTTTTGCAAATCACGACATTTTCACGAAAAAGATCATGAAAGTGTTGCATTTGCGAAAGTAATTTGAGACACTACTTTTTACAAGCATTTTAAAAACATATTTCTGGGGTGTTTTACCCCAAAATAAAAAGACATGGCTGGCATCCTCAGGGCTCGACTAGGTGAACACAAAAAGAATTGTGTCCCTAGAGGTTCCCAAATTTAAATGCCAAGCATTTCTCTGACCACCACTGAAAACAAAATGGCCAATTTGTGAAAGTAAAAGGGTGGTTTGCAAAAGTAAAACCTGCATTTGTGACACTTTTGCATATTTTAACTTTTTCCATAGACTATAATGGGGAACAGGTTTTTTTGAATAACTTTTGAAACGTTTAATATTTTTTCTCGAAATCTTCAAAAGGCACATCGGAGTTGCTGGCTGCATGTTCCCTGAAGGTTTCAGACTGATCACACAAACCGTTCGGGCTATGAGCATGACCAAAGAAATGCATAACAACCATAATGTATGCATTTTGTGGTGCTCTGTAGCTCTGCAGTCATACATCTGACCATAAAAAAACATGGCCAGTCCAGAGATCTATGGTATCAGACTGTGCATTCCAAATTTAATTCAAATCCGTCATACGGTTGCAAAGTTATTAAGCTGCCAAATTTCAGATTTAACCTTAAATGAGGTACTCGACTAATTCATAGTGGCACTACTGCATACTATAATAAATATATATATATATATATATATATATATATATATAGGATATGAACATTTAAGGTCAACTCAGGTTCTATGGAAAACCATGATGGGGCCAGGTACATTAACTTACCAAGGGTAGTATTAGTGTACACACAGAGGGCATCCTTCCTGTTGGGGGTCAGTGCAGCAGACATTGGGCAACCAACAGCATTATCACATCATCATGGACGGTTAACTCAATGGTCGGGTCATCCTTCTAGCACATCATTTGGCAAGACACTGTGCATCATCCCAGTCAGGTCAAGAAGCATTACATGAAATTCCAAAAGCAGCAGCAGCGGACATACTGTAGTTCTTATTGGAGTGTGTGCATGCATGACTGATTGTGACATTAATTAATGGAGACATTTCTTTCCATTTTATGCTCTCATTTTTCTTTATCTGGAGTCATGAATTTTCTGGACAAAAGACAGTAACATTTTGGAAATGCACATTCATCCTGGTGACTGTATGTGACCACTGTGCATGAGTGAGTGCACCATTAATTCTGGGAGACTTTGTGTTTCTTGTTGTGCTCTCATTTCACTTCATCAGCACTGGGGAATTTTCTGGACACAAGATAGTAGCATTTTGGGCATGCACATAAATTCTGGTGACTGTGTTTGTGGGGGCTGCAAGTATTGTTGTCATTTTGCCTTAAGGTGGCATGACAACATGAAGTAATAATTACAAGGCGAAGTGAGCCTTTCATATTGGCCACTCCACATAGCGGAATGACAACGCGAAGTGCCCACTTTGCGGGCATTTCATCGGTGAAATTTAAATTCACTGCATCTCTAGTAGACAGATGCACAAACTCAGGTAAAATGTGTAGAACACACTTTGAGATATTTATTTTCCAAAATAAAATAATAAACCTACAGAAGGGAAAATGATTAGTCCTTCAGTTCTGCAAAAACAGTGCACAATTCCTTCAGTGCAGAATTTCCAGGCTTAGTTCCAGTCAAATATCTCACTTCTGACACCAGATGTGAAGGTTAGTGGGTAGACACATGCACAATCTCAGGTAAAAGGTGAATAACGTACTTTGTGATATTTATTTTCCAAAATAAGTAAAATAATAAACATACAGGATGGAAATAGATGATTAGTCCTTCAGTTCTGCAAAAACAGTGCACAATTCCCTCAGCGCACAACTTTCAGGCTTAGATCCAGCCAAATAGATTCTTAGGACATGAAAACATGCATGTACTATGAGATGCTTCCTCCACGACAGTCAGGTCTCCACTGACTGACTCATCTGACTTATTTGTTTTGCATCTCCGGAGGCAGGCTTTTATCCCTGCCTACTGATGATGTCAACACCTGTGAGCTGTCTGACTCACAATTCTCTAAGTAAACACAGGCAGGCTGACTTATCCTAAATAAACCAAATTCTCTAAGTAAACACAGGCAGGCTGACTCATCCTAAATAAAGACAGACTGACTCATTTGACATGAGATCACGATATTTCATTAGAAAATAGGGTATAGCATTTTATACTCCTCTGCTTCACCTAGGAAAGAATGTTTTCTTTTTGGCTTCTTGCAAACCCAGAGCAGTTTACAAAAAAAACACAGAGTGCAATGCTTTGCATTTCAATTCTTTCCCATTACTTACATTCCCCCTGTGTCTGCCTGCAGTACAGTGCAGCACAGGAGATGGCAAGCAACTTACTGCCTCTGATTTACTTATGTGGTCCTACATTACTTGGGAGAAGGGGGCAGAGAGACTACAAGACTGAAAGTGGCTAGATTTCAGCCTGTAGCTAAGACAATACAGTTTTAAGAACAGGACAGTGTAAAAGAAAATTCAGCACAAATTCAGACAGGGACTCTGACCCTGTCACAGTACAACAGAAGAAATTACAGAAGGTATAGTAGTGTAAATAATCATGACAGTAATGAATTAAAATCAATACAGTGCAGTACAACAAGATAATAAAAAATAATGTTCTGAGCTGGCCCATTGGCACAGCTCCCAGACACTAGCGACCCAGGTTCGGGAACAACCTCGGGTGGTCAGGGGCCAGCAGGGGGGAGAAGGTTAGAGTGTCCCAGAAGACACTTGCCTCCTCCAGAGGGAGTTGGTCCCATCCTCCACCACAGGTCTGCCACCTGGTTGACCACAGGTGGTGGCTGGTCAATAAAGAATGGGGTGGGGACATCACTGACATCAGTAGGTGGACGAATACACTGGCTTGCTCGGTGCCTGCCTTGATGTCCTTGCATGTGAAGTCCCCAGGGTGGACCAGAAAAAAGGAAAATGGCTGCAGCACCTTCAACAATGATGCTCTGTGGGAGCTCCCAAGGCCCTCATTGTCTGCTGGATCAAGGCATGCTTCGATAAAAGGTTGAATTTTAGTTGAAAGTTTCCCCGGCCTGACCCCACCTGTGGGGCATAGCCAAGGCTCTGAGGTGGGCATGAACATGATCGAGGGGGCTCAGGAGCTTCCCTTTGGGCCTGAGAGGTCCAGAAGGGACAGTGTGGAAGGGGACATAATAATAATCAACAAAAAAAGTACTGACTCTTATTAAATAAGAACCAGAACACCGGGGGTTGTGGTAGGAGTTGATTAGCACTGATTAGTTTTACTTAGTTCTGATTATTTTATAAATGTTTTAATAAATGTGTTAAAATACATACAATGGGGCAAACGCTGTCATTTTCAGTACAGAGGGGTAGTGGGGATATTTTAAACCATGACTTGTATAAAAAAATAATTACTATTGTGGAAGGAAGACAAACACGCCAGACACCCACAGCCGGCCTGTAGTAGTGCTACTGCTTCTGACGCTGGCAGCCTCGGTTTGGGAGCAAACCTGGCATGTCAGAGGGTCAGCTGGAAGGAGGAGGAGGAGGAGGATTGAGTGTCCATCGGACAGCCCTCCTCCTCTGGGTGGGTTGGGAGCATGCACTTGGTAGTAGTCTGACTCCTGGCAGTGAACAGGAGTTAGTGTGCCCAACCGCCTCAGCAGAAGCTGGGGATTGCCGGCTGTGGCAGATGTCTGCACATAGTATGTGGGAGCACATGCTGTGTCTTTCAGACGTCATTGCATGCCCATGTTGCTAGAGATACTGCATCCAAGCAGAAATCCCCCATTAGCCATGGCACTATGAAAGCCAGCTCCTACCACCTCCTCTGTCTCCTTAGGGCCCAGATTTGCATATGCTCGCTCCCTTCCCTCTCAGCCTGTTGGGGTGGGGTGTCCCATAGTGCAGATTACAGTGCTATCCTGGGGAGTTACTGGGGGGAACTGGTAGCCCGCAAGGGCAGATAAGAGGTACATCCCCACAGGCTATGCAAGCCCAAAATAGAATTGATGAACAATTAAACAAACAAAAAAAAAAGCCAGATACCACTAGGGGGGGACAACTACAAGACATGCAGGCAGGTACACGCAGCCAGCACAGCACTGTCTGATTTATTTTTTCTCTTATTCAATTTCTGTCTTATCTGCTATTTTTTTTTGTGTGTGTGTGTGTTTCTTTTTTTTTTTTTTTTTTGCAGTCTGCAAGCAGGTACAGGCAGCCAGCACAGTGCACACTCACTATTGTCTTCATCTCTTTTTCTGTCTCTCACTCAAGCTTTCTCTAATCTGCTTCTTCAATTTGCTACCAGTATTTTCTCGGCTGCTTCTGTATTTTTTGGAAGCCCTGCCCTGCAGGCACAGGCAGCTGGTGACAACACCATTCTGATCTTTCCTTTTCTCTTGTTCACCTAATTTCTTTCTAATGCTTCTGCTTTTTATGTTTGCTTGCACACATGTGCAAGAAACATAGTGCCATCATCCGAGTTTTCAGAGGTGTGTCACCCGTCTTCCAATTTAGTCAGTGTGTTTGCAGGTGCAGCCGCAGCTCTCCAATGAATGCTGCAGCTGTCTATGACAGCAGTTGAAAATGCAGTGGCCATACAGTTGAAAGGGAGAGCTCTGCTTCAGTGAGCAGCGCCCCCCCACACGCATGCACACATGCATATTGCGTGCTCATGCACTTCCCCCTCCCACGCACACACTGTATGGCTGACAGGGGTGCCCAATCCCCCATCGGCTGTACGCCTCCCTCCCCAAAAAAGCTTTCCAGGTGCCATGGTTGGGGCCCACCCCAGCATGGCAAAAACTGTTATGGCTGACAGGGGTGCCCAATCCCCCGTCGGCTCCAGGCCCCCCCCCAAACAGCCTTCCAGCTGCCACGCTGGGAGCCCACCCCAGAGTGGCAAACATCCCATGTTGTCTTCCTTAAAAAAAATAAATAAATAACTGTAAACAAAAAAGTTCCCTCTGCAGTCTCCCAGCCCACCCGCACTCCACCACTGCACACCCTGCCTCCCACACATCCCTGACCCCATACTTACCTCCGGCTCCGTGACAATCTTCAGTGGACTGGGAACAAGTGTGTACTCTTCAAAGCTGACTGCAAACTGAGGCAATGCTGGTAAGCTGTATAATGCAATAAATAGGGTTTTTTTCAACTTTAATGCATATCTCAGGCATTTTTTGGAATTTTGGCACCAAATTTTCAACATGGGGTTTTTGGGACCCCTCCTCATGAATTCTTGAACTGTCATGGCGTTAATCAGGCCGAGAAGGGTGATTTCCACAGTCAGTGCAAAAATCACCTTTTGGGACTGATTAATGAAAGCGACAGTACCAGTATTCATAAAGTGGGCTCTCAAAAGCCTGTGTTACAAATTTGGTGAAAAAATTCTAAACCGACTCAGTTTATGGCGTGCGTTGCGCAGTTCCTACGCACGATCGTAAATTTGCGAATTTTTAATATTTGCACTCCAGAGTTTCAACATTGCCATTTTACCACACCTCCTTATGAGCAGTATAGCTGTCATTTTCCACGTCACCCAAAATGTGTTTCCCTGCATGTGGCGCACAATGGTGCAGTTGGTGTACACAATCAATATTTGGGACAGATTTAAGAAAATCACAGTGACACTGTTCACGAGCAGAGGTCTTAAAATGGGTATGTTGAAAATTTGGTGAAAAAATTCCCAAAAATGACTGTTTTAGCAGTGCATGTTGCGCAGTTCCTATGCACGCTCGCAAGTTTGTGAATTTTTAATATTTGCACACCAGATTTTCAACATTGCCATTTTATTACACTTCGTTATGAGCAGTACAGCTGCCATTTTTCACATCTCGCCCAAAATGTGTTTCCGCACATGTAGCGCACAATGGTGCAGTCGGTGTGCGAAAGCAATGTTTGGGACAGATTAAGAATATCACAGTGACACTGTTCATGAGCAGAGGTCTTAAAATGGCTATGTTGAAAATTTGGTGACAAAAGTCCATAAAATGATTGTGTTACAAGTGAGCATTGCACAGTTTCCACGCACCCTCGTAAGTTCATGAATTTGTAATATTTTCAGTCCAGATTTTCACCAGTAGCATTTTTCCACACTTCCTTATGAACAGTACAGCTGTCATTTTTCACAACATGGCCGAAATGTGTTTTCACACTTTCAGTGCAGAAATGCGTGGTCACTGTGGGAAATCATTGTTCGGGACAGATAAAGAAAATCACAGTGACACTGTTCATGATCGGAGGTCCCAAAATGCCTGTGTTGGCAATCTGCTGTAAAAAATCCCCAAACTAATTACATTACTAGTGTGCGTTGCATAGTTTCTATGCACGCTCGTGACTTCACCAGTTTTTTTTTTTAATATTTTCACTGCAGATTTTCAACATTGACATTTTTTACACCTCCCCATGAACAGTACAGCTGTCATTTTTCACATCCTGTTCGGAATGTGTTTCTGCACCTGTGGTGCTAAATGCCATAGTCGCTGTGCAAAAGCAGCTTTCAGCTAACAAACTGATATTGCCACTGTTCATGAGGTGGGGTTCACAAAAAAAACATTTTGAAAATTTGGAGTGAAAATACTAACGAATGCCTGAGGCGTTAGGGTTTCCGACCTTAACGCCCCACCTTGTAGAGAATGACAGGCATCAGGGGTGTGACTTGGGATTCTCACCTGTAATGCTCATACCATTCCACACCCTGCAGCCAGTGAGAGGCATCGAGGTGTGCCTTGGACTCTTCAACCCCAAAGTTCTTTTTTTTTTTTTTTTTTTCATTTTTTCTCCGCCACCTAGCTGCCGGCCACCCGGTACTTTCAGCCCGGTCACGGGCCGACGGCTTCCACCCCCCAGATCGGCCTCAGGCCCTCCGATACCCCGTGGCTTACCCCCCACGGCGGGGCTGCGGGATGCGGAGGAGGAGGAGGAGACATCCCGCAGAGACCGGGATAGGTCGGAGGGCTGGCCTGGGGGGCTAATTAAAGCCGAGGCGGGCTTCATGGAGGGCGGCCGGCAGCCGTCCATTTTCCGGTTTTCGGGGAGGCGGGGTCGTGCAATGACGTCAGACGTCCGCCCCGCCTCCAGAGTGTGTGTGTGCCGGTAGCTGTGTGACACCCGGCCTCCGCCAGGGGTCACTAGTACTCCGGGCACTATCCCACCCTCCCCCCTGGAGAAGGAGAGCAGTCCATAGGATGCTCTATCCTTCTCCCCCCGGCCGGCCCTTCTAGCGACCCGAGTCCGTTCCCGAACCTGGGTCGCCGGCGCCGCAAGCGGAAATCCAACCGCTGCGCCGACAGGCCGGCCCTCAACCCCAGAGTTCACCCCATTCCCCTATACCGCACCCATCTCAACCTATTTCCTGATGGAATGGGGTGCACATAAGGGCCAAAGACCCCAAGGCACACTGTGACACTTGCGGTGTCTGCAGGGCAGGGTGTGGTGAAATGGTGTGGCCGTTATGCCTGATGACCCAAAGGCACACCCCAGTGCCTGTCAGTCTCTGCAGGGTGGTGGTGGGGTTGGCTTCAGTTCAATACTTTACTGCCATTCCTATTATGCAGCTCTGTAACTCCTACACTACCAATGCCAATGCCAACAAGCAAACATTCGGCATTGACAAATGCTTGTTTTAATCCCTTTGCAGCCAGTATATTTTTTTTCTGTATTTCTTTTTGGCTACCTGCAGGTAGACACAGTCACTGGCACTGTCAGCCACCATGCACTAACTGCCTGATCACTCTCTTTTTCTCTCTCTCAGAAATATATTTTATTTATTTAATTATTTCTCTTCAGTCTGTCTTTCTGCTGCTTATTTTGTGCTGCAGTTGTTTTTTGCAGGCACAGTAAAACGGGAAGGCAGCCAGGTCCAACAAAGCAGCTGCCCCATCCCACCACCATAATCAAGTCTCTCTCTCGTCTCTGTTTCTCATGATTTTCCTTTCTCTCTGAGTTTGCTGGTCTGATAACTGTGTTTTTTTGGTATCTGGCCCACATTGTGTTCAGTACTGTCTCTCTCTCTCTCATTCTTTCCTTCTTGTCATGTCTCTTTTTTGCTCTAATCTGATCCTGGCCACTGCATCTTTTATACTGCCAACAAGATAGAGTGGCTCTTCTGATCTCTTGCCATCAAGAGATCATTGAGCACCCGAACCTTCATGGTCTCAGTACTATGCCTCTTTCGAAAACCGGATTGGAGAGGTTCATAGATGTCATGGATGGTCAAATGGTTCTCCAGCTGTAGCGCCACAACCTTCTCAATAACCTTCCCCACAAAGGGAAGATTAGAGATGGGTCTGTAGTTAGTAGGGCAGCCTGGGTCCAGAGAAGCTTTCTTCAGGAGGGGTGTCACCACCGCCTCCTTCAGGGAGCTAGGGAACTCACCCGACTCAAGGGAGCACCAGACTCTCCATGCAAGGACCGGGCCGACGATGTCACAACAACTCATAGTCAGGGAAGTTGGGCCCAGATCCAAACTACAGCATGTAGGGTGCATACCCTGGACAATCCGCATAACAGCCACAAACTCCAGCCGGTCGAAGGTACTCCAGGCAAAGTGAGGAAGAGTGACTGAACACCGATCACTAACAGCCCCATAGAGTGTGCCGGTTGGATGTCCGCTGTGATGCCGGCCACCTTATCTGCAAAGCACCGAGTGAGCCCATCACACTCTATTTGTGAAAATGCTTTTCGGGACTGCAGACAGACTGGGTTGCACAGCCTGTCCACAGTTCGAAAGAGCTGAGCCAGTCGGTTCTGAACAGCAGCAATCTCCCCAGACAGGAACTCTGCCTTCTTATGGGTGATTGTTGATTGATAGATTTGATAATGTTCCATCAATCTAAGGTGGTCAGCCTCCAAGGCGGATTTCTGCCAGCAACAATCTAACCTTCGTCCTAGTTGCCTCAGTTCCCTCAAGGTCCCATCAAACCAAGGGGACCGAGGACGGAGAGAGAGAGAGAGGACAAACTCGGACAGGAGCAGTGGAGTCCAGGGCCATAGTAACAACCTTATTATAGGCCTGAACCAGGGTCTCTTGGCTCCTGCTTTCCTCAGGAATTACCGATAGGTCAAGTACTGCCGTGAGGCCATCAGGGCTCACATCCCGTAATGGGTGGTCTCTGACCATCTCCACAGCAGTCGGCCTATGAAAGGGGGTGCAAAAACTGAACCCCACAGTGTAGTGATTGGACCATCCAACTGGTTCCATGCCCAGATCAGAGGCTTCAATCACCAGGAGGAAGACCAAGTCAAGAGAGTGACCATGTTTATGAGTAGCAGAGGTAACAATCTGTGTAAGGCCCAGTGATGTCATTAACTGGAGGAAGTCCTGTCCAAATTCTGAGAGTTCGTCATTGACCCAGGTGTAGAAGTCGCCCAGGACCTTCAGCCTGGGTGACTCAAATGCCATGTTGCTCATGAAGTCCGCTACTTCCTGAAGGAATCGCTTCTTGTCCCTGGGTGGACGGTAGACGAGAGCGATCCTACAGCCTACACCTGCTACTATTATACACTCAAATGACTTGGCCTCCTTAACTGGTACACTTGTGAGGCTCAGTATGGTCTTGAAACAGACCGCTACCCCCCCTGAGGTCCAATCTCCTGCAGTGTATCACCGAATACCCTTCCGGAATCGCAACATTCAAAGTGGGGCTGGCATTCTCATTCAGCCAGGTCTCGGTGATGCAAGCCAGATCAGCTGTTCTAACAAGATCTGCAATACTTGCAGTCTGTTTTTTAATGGATCTGGCATTGCATAACACCGCTCGAGTTGGATGAGATTCCAGGGCCGCCTGAGCTACCTGCCCACCAATAATGGTGGTGCCCTTGGGTATGGAAACCAGACATGGAGGACCACGTTCCAGCATCCATTTCTCCCCAAGTCGTCTCCTGGACCTAACAACCCTGATGTGAGAGCTCCGCTCATTCATCCTTTGCTGTTCGCAACCCTCCACCCATCCCCCCCAGCAGGCAATACCCAGCGCTCTACAGCGCTGATAGGTTGAAAACTGTAAAGGGGGAGACAAAAGGGCATAGACTGAGAAATGTGGAGGATGAATAGCGCACGACCCCAGGGGGGGGGGGCAGGCCTCCAACACATGTTACTACCTCCAAAACCAAGAATCTACACCCAAGCCCCAAAAATACCTGACAATTGACGAAGTAAACACATTAACCACACACAAAACAATAAATAAACAAACAAATTCAATACTCCCTCATCTCTCACTTGGTGGAAGATCGAAAACAAAATAAATAAAATAATACGAACATATGAAGAAGCCAGCAGAAGAAGGCCATTTGGTCTATCAAGTCTGCTCGTAGTGCAGGGTCCACAGCTTGAGCTAATGTCCCTGCCCTCCCTCCCCACTCTTCCCATCCACCCTACCCACAATTCTTACCTTCCCCCTATGCCTATCCCAGCCTCTCTTAAAGCTGCCCACCGTCTTCAACGAGATGACCCCCTTCCGGCAGCACATTCCAAGTGTCCACCACCTCTCTGTGAAGAAGTGCTTCCTGACCTCCCTCCTACACCTTCCACCCTCCAGCTTAAGACTGTGCTCCCTTGTGATATGGTTGCCACTCAGCTTAAAGAGACTCTCCTTATCAACCTTATTTATCCCTTTCAAGTACTTGAATGTCCCAATCATGCCCTCTCTCTCTCCTATCTTCCAGGGAGTACATGTTCAGTGCCCTCAACCTCTCCTCATATGCCTTGCCCTGCTGACCGGCTATCATCTTTGTAGCCCTCCTCTGTACCTTCTCCAGCAGGTTAATGTCCTTTTGAGGTGTGGGCACCAGTACTGAACTTCATGCTCTAGATGCGGCCTTACCAGTGACCTGTACAAGGGCAGTATAACCTCTTCTCTTCTAAACAAAATTAAACAATCAAAACAAAGAATTAAGCCTACCCCTTCAGAAAACTCCTCCTCTCTCTCTCACTGAGAGGATGGGGTTTAAACAATTATAAGGCTAATCCAAACTTACAAAATAAATAACCCTACATGTCCACCCCCCAGACATACAGTAAACTATACTATATTAGACTACTTCTTCTCCCCCCCACCCTCTCTTTCACTAAACTACCTTCCTCTTGTATGCCACTTCCCTACCTCTCTAACAACCTATCTCTCATGTTCTGTTTCTCTCATCCCCTCCTTTTTCCCCTCCTCCCCTCACTCTCTCTTCCTCTCCCTCTCTCGTCTCATCCATAGTTTTTGGCACTCACTGGACTTTGCTGTGTGTAAACCTTTATTTGCAGATGCCTGTTTTCACTTACTGTTTTGACTATAGTTGTGTATTTTGCTTAAATGTTATTCCTGTTGTGCCTCATACTGTAATTTTCTCTAACATTCCAATGTGACTTACTCCTTGAATTAATTGTTTTAGTCGAATGTTGCTGCTTCCATCCTTACCGTGTTCACCAATCTCATGTGCTGCGTCACATGTATGCTCATTTGTGTGTTATAATGTCTCTCTCCCGGGTCGTGCCTGAAAATAGGCATTTCTATGCCTAGTGCACTCACCCGGTTACCAAAAGCAAATAACTAAATAAACAAGAAGTCACATCATTTGTTTTATTGTTGTTGTCACTGGTGAGGATTTGCCATTGAAACTCATAATCCTCACCACCAGCTGTACACCTGAGTGACATGTGTGTTCTTTGTCCCTCCCCATCATGTAGCCAGAGCAGAAACCTGGAAGCAACTCTCACTACTTGAGTGGCGCGTGTGCTCTCTCTTTCCCTCCCCAATGATGAAAGTCTGAACAAACTAGGAAGTGGCACTCACTGACTTGGAACCAGACCCTACTCCTCAAGTCAATATTTATTTGGGTCCGTGAGTTATGGATCCTGGGGGGTTCTGATTTTAAGCAGAACAGTGAGCCCAGCCCTAGATTTACTGCACTAGCTCTTTATTGGGTTGGAATGAACATGAATTTACATGTATAATACAGTTTGGGTTACAGATGATATTCTGTGCTCTTAAACCTCTATTTTTGCACATTAATAATGCTGCTGTCCTTTTATTGAATATCCTGAAATTTGGCATGCACATTCTAGGGGCCCAAGATATCTCGATCCTGAATATTTTATAACAGTCATTTCAGCAGTTTAAAAGTTCTAGTTGGAATTACAGACATACTGTATATCTTTTGGGGGCTTGTCCTGCTCAACTATAGCTCAAAAACAACTTACAGAACGAAACCTGAAACATTCAGATTTGTTGCAGTTTGACCTAAGGGGGTTCCTTTGATAGTTTTTTACAGAAAAATTAAGAAAGAAAATGCCATTGTCACACTTGTGCAGAACTTTTTTCAGTGTTCTATTCATATTTTTTTTGTGACAGCTGCTTCCATTTTTGTCACTCACAAACTGTTGATGAGCTATTTTCATGACTCGAAATGACTGGCATCAGCAGTCTGTCTCGAGACCCCTTCCTGCGTGAACCAAATGTATGTGTCCGTGACCAGTGACAGGTCCCCAATTCCGCTGCTGGTTCCTCCTCCTTCCCAATCACCTGGTTCAAAAGGATTTACAGCAGAGGTGGGTGCAACACCCTGCTACCACTATCCCATCCTTCTTACCTGACCCAGCTGTTTTATGTAATGACAGGCAGCGGATGCCCAACCCCCTGCTGGTAGCTCCCCTTCCTGCCTGACTGAGCTGTATATTGTAATGATCAGTGCTGAGTGCTCAGCCTTTGTCACCAATTCACCCTCCTTCTGGAAAGCTGAAATTCTGTGTTTTACATCGATGGCCTGTGCCCAGCCCAGCAATGGTACTTCCTCCCGTCACCTGATATAGAAAAAACATCCCTTCATTGCTGCCTACCATTGGTCCCTCTCTGTGGATCCTCAGTGTCCTTCAACTCCTTTCTTCAGTGTCCTTTGATGCAGTTCCTCATTGACCCTTGATGCCCTCCTCCAGCTGCAATAAAAAAAAAAAGTGGATAAAAACGAAGTCCAAGAATGTGCATACTGCACAGACATTTGGACTTGTTTCCTTGTTATTTTTTCTTTTGGCCATAACTTGGTCAATTTTTTGCCATTTCAACCCCAGATTATTAGGGTTACCAAGTCATCACTCCACCTTGAAACCACATAAATGGCACCTTGTTACTGTTACCTAAAATGTTTTTTAGGGGTCAGCTCACAAAAACACATATCAGGTCAGATTTACTGGGTGCCACTTATGAGGTCATGAGGTGAGGTGGCAACTTAGAAACCTTGAAATTTGGGACTGAAATTATTAAAAATGGTCAAGTTATGGCAAAAAAAAATGTATTAAAAAAACAGTGTACCGGTAGGCGCATTCTTGATCATATGTTATTTTGTAGTTATTTTTTCTTTTGCTCATAACTTTGCCATATTTGTACATTTTGGCCCCGAATCTTCAGGGTGGGCAAGTTGCTACCCTGCCTCACAATCATATAAGAAGCCCTTGCAAATCCAACACAGAAATGTGTTTTTGAGGGGCAACCCCCCCAAAACCAGTTTTGGGTCACATTTACAAGATGCAGCTTATGTAGTCAGATGGGATGGCAACTTGGGCACCCTGAATATCTGTGCCCAAATGGCAAAAAATGGCCATGTTATGTTAACAAGAAAAACAAACAAATGAACAAAAAAAGACCTTACATTCAGATACGTGTCAGGGGCACTGCTTCAGGCCATGTGTGGTCTGCTGCACTATGTGTCACTATGCAGCTGCTTCATGAGTGGCCCACAAAGCCAAACTGTAGGCCTGGTGCAGTGTGTGTCCTCATGCAGCTGCTTTGTGACAGGCAGCTGTCATTGACCTTGTGATTGCGAAAGCCCTTAGGGCCCTACACAAATCAGACAGGAAGGTACTATGGCTGTCTGTCTTAAAAAGACAGGAAATTCATTGCTTTGCGCTTTGGCATTCGATACGATGGAGTTGACAGGGGTGATGCATGGGGTGGGCAGAGTTAGGGTTAAAAAAAAAACCTTAATGCTGCATTTCCTTACTGTTGTTGCTTTATAAAAACCTTAAGTTATATATTTAGGTAGGGTGTTTTTTTTGCAATGCAAATCTGTATACTGTATGTATATATTTCTTTGCAAGCAACTGTGTTAATGCTTCGTCCACTTAGGGTTTAACTTAACACCGCAAAAGTAGGGAAATGTGGCATTCTAGGGACAGGGATATGATGTACAAATCCACACTTCTTGCAGTATTCCTTTCCTTTTAATTTCTGTCTGAACATCTTCAAGCTGGCTCCTCCAACCCACCAGGTTGTAACTCCCTCGGCACTGCCCTGTGATGCCATATCTTCCTTTCCACTGGAAGAAGAAGGTCCCTTCCATATTGCTCTGTGCTGAGTAGGCTCTTTGCTTTCAAAAACTTCTTTTCGACTTAAGTCCTCCAGCGATTTTCGAATCAGTTCAAAACTTTCATCATGGACAATCCAAAATCAGTGTCCAGTTTTAAAAAGTGTGACTGCAGGCAGAAGGTGTCCTGGACACACCCACACAACTTGTACATCTACTGCCTAGGCCACGAACACAGTCCCCAGGCTTATGGCCTATACTTCACTTTGCATCCAAGCACTTTGGAGAACTGGCACACTTGACTCCTTTTTAGACGATCAGATGAATGGGACCCTTCGATTAGATCAAAAGATGCCCATCGGGCGGTCTCTGTGGCTGCGGGGTCCACAGAACAACTTGCGGCATTTGAGCATGCGGTGGCTTAGGCCGTGAAACATGCCTCTTCAGCTTCGGCTTTTGTGCCACTTTCTTTTGGTGCTACCTTTATGGGGGCATTTAGGGATTTATGCCAGTCCCTTCCCACCCTTGGGCAGGGCCCCTCTAAGGGCACGAAATCCTCCAAATTGTGTAAAAAAGAGACAAAGAAAACGTCTCATCAACAATTGTGGGATCATCAGCACTCTCGGGCCTTGGATTCCCATGCTTCTTTGAAAGTTTCGACTACGGTCAATCCTTCAGTTCGGGCCACTGGCTCAATGGTCTCCCCATCGAGCCAGTCAGCTGAGATGTGCATTGACCAACCTGTCGAGATTTTTCTCGAGCCGGTCAATGCTTTATCGCAGGACGAGATGGATACCTCACTCTCTGGGACTCTGGTCCTACCTGTTCCCTCTCAGGGAGGGTCAGATCAGCATGCTGATCTGGTCCCTAACCCTCAGGATCTTGTTACCTCAGAGGATACTTGGCTTTCACTGCTCCATCTCCTTCTCACCATTGGCTTCCCTGACAGTTGAGATCGAGATCCTGTAGTGCAGAATGGAGCAGCCCTCACCGACATCGGCGTTCCTGCTCTTAGCACTCGGGCAAGAGGTGCCGCTGCCATTCTTCCTCCACAGGTGAAGAGAGGCTCCAATGTAAAATGTGCTGGTGCTACAAAGAGCTGATATGGCATCAGCTCATGCTTTCCAGGGTTAAGCTGATTCTGGCCCCCACCCTGGCTCTTTTGTGGCTCCCACGACCCAGGCCCCAGCCTGCTCTGGCTCAGCCTATTCCAGCATCTCTGCCCATCCAGATGGAGCCACCTCCTAAGCAGCCGAAAGATGGTCCCCCTCCTAAGGATGCCTGTACTGCTCCCAGGCTTCCATGTCAGCTGTCGGTCACTGTTACTCCCGATAGACCTCGCTGGGTCAGCAAGGACTTCGGCAGTCGACCGCTTTTCGGTGAATCCTCAGAGTCTGAAGACTCCTCCCTGCTTTCCCATCTGTTGGACACCAAGTCAGTGGAGGATTTGTCTATGGATCATGGCCCCACTTCTTTTGGGGGCTTGCTCTGTTTGATCTCAGAATCTACAGGGATCCAGATGGAGCCCATTCAAAATTTGCCCGGGCCAAGTATCCATGACCAAGTTTCTTGACCAGGATAACTCCCCTGGGGTGGTCTTCTTGGTCGACGAGGCCATTCTTGGCCCCACGCTGGAGCTATGGCAGCACCCTGCCTCCTGCCCTGTACCATCGGACCACATGGTCCGCCAGTATGCGGTCCCTATGGGTTCCCTGTTGGGTTTCACTGAGCATCCCTCAGCTGAGGGTCTGGTGCCCAACTTGGTGTTTTGGTGTACCTGCAATGTCTTGTACATTGATAAGCCTTTTGACGAAGAATCCAAGAAATTGGATCACATGGCTGAAAAAGTCTATGCAGCCTCTTCTCTCGGCCTTTGGCAGGCAAATTCAGCCCTTTTGATTGCCCACTTCGCTCATGGCCTTTTTGGCACTCTCGATGAGGTGCTTCCTCATCTCCCAGCTGACTTACAGACAGTGGTCAAGCAAGTCCAGGACCAGGGCTGGGCAGAGGCAAAACAGCAGTTCCAGATGGCCATGGGCAGCGGTGATTCCTGCACTCAGTCTGTGGCCGCTGCAGCGGCCATTTGCTGCAGAGTTTGGCTGCAGATTTCTACCTTTACGACACATACCCACCATAAATTGGCAGATGTCCCCTTCTTGGGCACTGACCTGTTTGTGCCTGAGATGGAAGGACACCTCACTAGAACTGAGAAGTCCAGTGCCACCCTGGACTCAGTCATCCCCACCCAGAGGGATCCCAAGGTCTCCAAGCTTCAGAGGAGGAAGCCCTTTTGAGCACTCTCTGCCCCTGCAGCCGAGCCATCCCAGCCAACAGCTGGGCAGCAGGCACAGGCTTGGCATCCTTGACTGACGTCAGTTGATTCAGTCATCTGCAAACCAGGCGGTTGAGGTCCTGCTCCTTCCTCAGCTGGTCCCTCCTCCTCCTCCAAGCCTGCCCAGTGACTGTATGGGGAGAACCTTCCCCATGCCCATCCTGTCTCCCCTGGTTCCTCCTATGGGTGGCCAGGTCTGCACTTCCTTTCCACCTGATCTGTTGTCACCACGGACAGGTGGGTCCTTGAAGTGGTTGGCCAGGGTCTGCCTCAAGAGTTCGAGGCTTACCCACCTTGCCGAGCCCACACCCCATGCGAGGACATGGTGTCCACAGACATGCTATCAGCCCTTCAGGAGGACATTGCCCAGCTCCTCAAGAAGTAGGTAGTGGCTCAAGTTCTGGACCTTCCAGCAAGCCCAGGATTTGTCCCCAGGTACTGCCTGGTTCCAAAGCAGACAGAGGGCTGGCGCCCCATCTTAGATCTGCATGACCTGAATAAGTTCCTTCAATTGTGCACCTTCTGGATGGTTACTCTGGCCCAGATCATTCCATCTCTGGAGCAGAACATGTGATTCTGCTCCCTAGATCTTCGGGATGTGTTCTTCTGCTTTCCCATCCATCCTTCCCATCGATGGTTCCTTCAGTCCCATGCAGAGGGGAATCTCTATGAGTTCCAGGCAGTGCCCTTTGGCCTCTCCTCAGCTCTCAGGGTCTTCACCAAGTGCATTGCAGTTGTGGCAGCCTATCTGAGATGCTGAGGGGTCCAGGTGTACCCCACCTGGATGGTTGGCTGATAGCAAGTCCCTCCAGGGAGGAGGTGGAATGGTCCAGGGATCTGGCCCTCCAGACCTGCTTGTCCCTTGGTCTCCTGGTCAGTGAGGCCAAGTTGGAGCTCATACCTTCACAGGTGATAGTTTTCTTTGTGGCAGAGCTCAACTCTTGCAGAGCCAGAGCTCGACTCCTGGTGGACTGTGTGGAGGTTTTCCCCTCCTTTGCCTGATCATTTTTGATTGCACAGTTGAGCCCTGCTCGGGATTTCCTGTACTTCCTGGGATTCATGGCGGCATGCACCAGTGTGGTCCATTGGGCCTGGTGGAGAATGCGCTTTCTGCAGTGGGAGCTAGCCTGTCAATGGTCTCAATGCAAGGGACACTTCGACCAGCTGGTTACTGTGACCCAGCTGATGTGGGATGCCCTCCAGTGGTGGTTAGTCCCGGAACATCTGCATGAAGGAATCCCATTTGTTCACCCAGAGCCGATGGTCACCATCACGACTGATGCCTTCCTGATGGGCTGGGGTGCCCACCTGGGGGAGCACAGAGTCCATGGACTCAGGACCCCTGAGGAGTCCTGATGCCATATCAACCTGCTGGAGCTTCAGACAGTTCAGCTGGCACTGATTTCCTTTGCTTCACTCATTCGGGGTCAGGTCCAGATGATCAACACCATGACCATATACTACATATGAACATACGATGAAGCCAGAAGGAAAAGGCCTAATGGTCTATTGAGTCTGCTTTAGTGTGCAGCTCTCAGTGCAGGGCACTGATGCTGTACCCCCTGGGCTAACTACCTCAACAAATAGGTTGGGACACACTCCCTTCCTTTGTGCAGTGAAGCTCTCCGCATCTGGACCCTCGTGCTGAGCCTGAATGCTGATCTCCTGGCCATCCATGTGTCCTGCATATCCAATCAGCTAGCAGGTGCCCTCAGCTGGGTGGGTGAGGCATCTCAGGAGTGGTCTGTCCATCAGGAGGTAGTGCAGAGTCTGTTCTTCCGGTGGGGCACCCCTCTGGTGGATCTGTCTGCCTCCAGGAGAACACAAAGCTAAAGCTGTAATGTGCCTATCCTCCTCAGCAGGGAACATTGCATGGGGTGCCATCTCAAGGCCCTGGACCCTGGGCCTCATGTATGCCTTCCCTCCATTTTTCTTGATCCACAAAGTGCTGTTCAAGGCCAGAAAGGACAAAGCATAGATGATCCTGGTGGCTCCAGACTGGCCCCACCAGTTTTGGTACCCCGATCTCCTCAGCCTCTGCTGTAGTCTCCCGTGGCGTCTTCCTCTATGCCTGGACCTGCTCTGTTGCAGTTAGAGGAAGGTACTCCATCTGGACCTTCAATCGCTGCACCTGACAGCCTGGTTCCTGAGCAGCTTGAGTTCCAGGCTTTGGGTCTTTCTGAAGATGTCCTCACCGTGGTCGAGGCTTCTTGAAAGGAGTCGACCCGAAAATGCTATGCCTTCAACTGAAAGAGGTTCTCCATTTGGTGCCAGGGCAAGGGGCTTGACCCCTTATCTTGCCCAATGGCTAGCATTCTCTACTACTTTTGGTCCCTCTGTCAGTTGGGCCTTTGACCGACAACCCTTAAGGTGCACCTTGCAGCCATCTTGGCATACTGGGCACAGGCTGGTATGCCATTAGTGGTACAGGAGAAGGTGATCTGGCATTTTTTCAAAGGCCTTGACCACATTTCCCCTCCGGTGCATGAACCATCACCACCGTGGGACTTGTTGATGGTGCTGGCAAAGCTCATGGCCAAGCCATTCAAACCAGTGCACAGGTGTGACATGTCACACCTGTCATGGAAGACTACCTTCTTGGTGGCTATCACATCAGCCAGAAGGATCAGTGAGCTCCATGCACTTTTGGTGGAGTCTCTGTATTTGGCCTTCCACAAGGACAAGATTGTCTTTTGCCCGAACCCAAAGTTCCTCCCAAAAGTTGTCTGTCAGTTTCACCTTAACCAGGTGATGAATCTCCTGGTGTTCTTCATCAATCACACCTCGGTGGCTGAGCACAGACTCTGTACTTTGTACCTGCAGCGAGCACTTGCCTTTCATAAGGAGCATATAACTGGAGTTCGGGGAGAGGTTCGCCAGCTCTTTGTCACCTGTGCTGAAGCTGCACCTGGCAGACCAGCAGCTAAGCAGATGATTGGCAGGTAGATTGTGTCCTGCATTGATCGCTGCTATAGGTTGGTGGGTATGGAGCCTCCCGTAGGGCTATGAGCTCATTCCACCTGTCATACCGCTATTTTGGTGGCTGCTTCCAGGGATATCCCTATCCAGGAAATCTGCAGGGCTTCTACCTGGAAGTCAGCACACACCATCATCTCCCATTAACACACCGACCTTGAGTCATGCGGGGATGCTGGTTTTGGGTCCTCGGTTCTCCAGTCTCTATTCCTTAAATAGGGGGGTTGCGCCTTGCCTCCTGCTCCTAGAGAACTTCTAGGAGTCTGCCAGAAGTGTGGATTTGTACATCATATCCACATCCCTAGATGTGAAACCTTTGTAAAGGAGCTTTTGGCAAAAGTTGTCATTCAAATCCAAGATTTAATAAATAAATAAATAGAATTAGAAAATAGCTTATTCACCTGTAGTTCTAGAAGTGGTATATGATGTACATCCACGCTGACCCACACGATCTCCGATGACAAGTGTCATACCGATTCTTGCTTCCAGTGGATAAGATCTGATGACACAGGGCGGTGCCAAAGGAGTTACCACCTGGTGGGTGGGAGAATCCAGCTTGAAGACATTCTGGCAAGAGTTAAAGGGAAAAGAACACTGCCAGAAGTATGGATTTACATCATATACCACACCTAGAACTACTGTTACGGGTGAGTAACCTGTTTTTAGGATTTCTAACCCTAACTCCCCACCCTCATCCCCCCAAGGAGCAAAAGGCAAGACCACACGAGCAGCCACCACCAGCCATCCTCATGTAAAGCAAACAATGTACAACTGTTTCCATATAACCCAAATACAGCAACACTGATGTGCTACCTTTGTGGATTTGTATCTGTAGTACACACTGCAACACATACTCCCTTACATCTGGCTGTAGATAGAAATCTATGATATTCAAACCACAACACTGCTGTGTGCAGAAGCATAGGACACTGCAGCCACAGATACAAATCCATGATACCCACATTATAAGTGTTTTTTTTGTCTGCAGAAATGCAGGCCCAGTGGAGCCAGTACTTCCACAGCTACAGGCACTCATCCATGCTGTAAGACATATGCACAGTTCTGTCTGCAGAAGCCCATGCCCCTTATGCAGGGAGGCCCACAGGAAGGAGACAGAGGACACCACAAGGAAAGGAAGCAGCTCCTGGTGGGGGACTCAATTATTAGGGGGATAGAACTGGGGGGAGCAGGGAAAACTGAAGTAAGGTGCCTGCCTGGTGCCATGGCTTGGAGGAACAGGAAGCGCATCCTCAGGATCACGGGAACAGCTGCGGGAGTCTGAGCTTGATGTCATTGTCCACCTAGGGACAAATGACTTGGCTCATCATGAGATTAGAGCAGTGCGGAAGGACTTTTGTAGAATTGGGGAGGGGCCTAAGACGTAGCAGCACATACACAGTATCCTTTTCAGAGGTGCTGCCTGTCAATGGCATGAGGAGGCGGGGTACTTTGCACCATGCAGTTTAATGAATGGTTGAAAAATGGTGTGAGCACAGGGTTTGGCTTCATTGGGGACTGGGGTTCCACCTGGAGGACACCAGCCTATACTGGCAGGATGGTCTGCATCTGTCCAGGAAGGAACAAGTCTTTTGAGCAATCGTTTTAAATGCTTCATTGGCAAGCTTTTAAACTAGTCAAGGGGGAGGCACTGATAAGCAGCAGGAAAATCCCGGCCTCCCCCTACAAAACAGGCTACTAAATGAGAAGAAGACCAAGGTAGAAAGATCAGTGGGGGATGCTGCAACAGAAGGTAAAGCCATCAAAAAATGGAGAGCAATGAGTACCAATGCCTGTAATCTGAGTAACAAGCTTCCTGAATTAGTGGCCTTGATGGAGGAGGAACATTTAGATATTGTGGCAGTCACAGAAACATGGTACACACAAAACCATGACTGGGATGTAAACATACCAGGATACACTATCTACAGGAGGGACAGGGAGGGTAAAAGAGGAAGAGTAGCTCTTTACATAAGAGAAGGAATCAAAGCAACAGAACAAAAGGGTAAACAGGGAGGAGAAGAAGCACTGTGGGTAAATTTGGAGACCGGCAATGACACCCCAATCCGCACAGGGGTTGTATGCAGACCCCCTTCTCAGGGGGAGGAAATGGACAAGGAAATGATAGAAAGTATACTTAGAATGGCAGAAAAAGGGGAGATATTGCTGATGGGTGATCTGAATATGCCAGATGTTAACTGGAGTGCAGTTGCAGCAGCCACTTCTAAGAGTGGATTTATTCTAGATGCCCTACAGGGGGCATGCCTTAGACAACTAGTATTGGAGCCCACTCGAGAGGGAGCAATCTTAGACCTGGTTCTCTCAAATGGAGATGAAGAGAGGATCACAGATGTAGAAGTGGGTAGCCATCTGGGAACTAGCGACCATCGAACAGTATGGTTCACAATAAACACAGCAATAGAGTCAAGCCATACAAAGACAAAGGTACTGGATTTAGGAGGGCTGACTTTGTCAAAATGGGTGAGTGCCTAAGGAATGCACTAGCAAATGGGCAGGAAGGAGGGTGGAAGAACAATGAGGAATAATAAAACTGCCATCACAGAGGTATCAAGCTTTTGTGCAAAACAAATAAACAAAATGAAATGAGGTAAGAAACCACTATGGTTCTCAAAGGAAGTGGCAGTGAAGGTTAAGAGAAAAGAAAGCATTCAGGAAGTACAAGGAATCACAGAAGGAACAGGACAGAGAACTGTACTAGTTAAAGCAAAGGAAGCTGGGAAGGCAGTCAGAACAGCAAAGGCCCAAACCGAGGAAAAGATAGCCAACTCAGTTAAGAAGGGGATAAAACCTTTATAGGTACATCAGGGAGTGAAGGAAGACCAAGGGAGGATAGTGAGGCTTAATAAAGGGGAGGGAGGGTGGGCAGAGGGTGACTGTGAAAAGGCAGAGATACTAAACAAATATTTCTGCTCAGTATTTACCAAGGAAGAGGGGAGGTACCTAAAACAAACAGTAGAAACACTCTGGATACAGAAGTTGATACCAGCCCAGTTACAGAAGAAAGGGTTCTGAGAGAACTCTTAAAACTGAAGGTGGACAAAGCAATGGGGTCTGATGGGATTCATCTCAGAATTCTAAAAGAACTAAGGGTAGAACTAGTGACACCACTGACTAAACTCTTTAACAAATCATGGGAGGATGGGGTGGTACCCGAGGACTGGAGGAGGGCAGATGTGATTCCCCTTCACAAAAGTGGGAGCAAGGTAGAAGCAGGAAACTACAGACCTGTTAGTTTAACCTCAGTGGTAGGGAAAATGATGGGATCACTTCTGAAGGAAAGAATTGTTAAATATCTAGAGGCCAGAGGGGCACAGGACCCAAGGCAGCATGGATTCACAGCGGGAAGGTCATGCCAGACAAAACTGATAGATTTCTTTGACTGGGTGACCAAAGTAGTAGATCAGGGAGGGGCTGTGGACATGGCCTACCTAGACTTTAGCAAGGCATTTGACACTGTCCACACAAAAGATTAATATACAAGTTAGCGAGCCTGGGAGTGGGTCCCAAGATGACAGCCTGGGTAAAGAATTGGCTGGAGAATAGGACACAGAGAGTAATAGTAAATGGAGTCCACTCTGAAAAAAGGGGGGTTAGTAGTGGGGTACCGCAGGGTTCAGTATTAGGACCAGTCCTCTTCAGTGTCTTTATAAGTGACATTACAGAGGGACTGGAAGGAAAAGTATGTCTCTTTGCTGATGACACTAAGATCTGCAACAGAGTTGATGCACAAGGTGGAGTGGAAAGGATGAGAAGGGACTTGGCAAGGTTAGAGGAATGGTCAAATGTATGGCAGCTTAGATTCAGTGCTAAGAAGTGCAAGGTAATGCACCTGGGAAACAAAAACCCAGGGGAAGAGTACACAATGGGGGGTGAGATACTAACAACAACAAAAATGGAAAGGGACCTGGGGGTAGTCATATCAGATGACCTAAAGGTGGGCAAGCAATGTGAGAGGGCAGCAAGGAGGGCTAGGGGATACTGGGATGAATAGGGAGAGGCGTCACCAGTAGAAAACAGGAAGTTATTATCCCTTTGTACAGACAGCTAGTGAGACCCCATCTGGAGTACTGCGTGCAGTTCTGGGAGACCCAATCTCCATAAAGACATAGACAGGATGGAGCTGTCCAGAGGAGGCCAACTAAAATGGTGCAGGGTCTGCACCAGAAGACATATGAAGAGAGACTTAAGGAGCTTAATATGTATAGCCTCGAGGAGAGGGGGACATGATAGAAACATTCAAGTACCTCAAGGGAATCAACAAAGTCCAAGAGGGTAGCATCTTTCAAAAAAAGAGGTGTGCAAGAACAAGGGGGCACAATTTGAAGATAGAAGGGGGACGGCTCAGAGGTAATTTAAGGAAGTATTTTTTCACAGAGAGGGTGGTGAATGTATGGAACGGCCTTCCAGAGGAGTTTGTGGAGTCACAAACAGTGGTGGAATTCAAGCATGCATGGGACAGTCATAAGGTAATTCTAGGGGGTGGGGGTAGGAAGAAGTAGGCTGCTGGTTAACTAGGATCTGCAGCTTATCCATCAGGTAGGGAAATGGGCAGACTGGGTGGGCCAAGCGGTCCTTATCTGCTGTCAAATTCTATGTTTCTATGCAGCCACAGGTGTACAGCATACACACTGACCTCTGGCTGCAGAAGCACAGGCACCACAAAATCCATGATATCAAAATGACACCAGTACTTCTGTCTGCAGAAGCACAGGCCCCTGAGGGGCCTGCACCTCTTCAGCCACAGGCATAAGATATACACATGACTTCTGGCTGCAAAAGCACAGACTCTTGTGGCACCTGGACTTAAGCAGCTGTATATAGAAAACCATGCAGTAGCAGATCCAGCTATGTAGCGAGATACCACCCGCTGTCCGCTTAAGCCAGAAAAAAGTAGTTGTTTTAACCAAATCTGAGCTTTAAAATATAACATTTTACTTTTTCATGGAAAGTGCCACCCCTTGATAAAACTGCTACCACCTTGAAAAATGTCTAGATCTGCTGCTGAAACCATGATACCCACATTGCAGCAGTACTTCTGTCTGCAGAAGCACAGGCACTCCCCTTGCACTTCTGCAGAAAGAGGCACTCATGGATGCTGTATGACATACTGTACACACAGCTGTGGCTGGGGCCTCTGCTTCTGCAGCAGCAGATACAAATCCACAAAGGTAGCATTTCAGTGCTACTGCATTTTTGTCATCTCAAAACAATTATATGTTTGTCTTACCTGATGATGGTTGTCTGTGGTTGCTTGTGTGGTCTTGCCCTTTTGCTGCTTGGGTGGGGTGGTTAGGATTGGAAACCCAAATGCCTCATTTCCCTTCTTCGTTGACATTAGGTTGAACCCTAACTGATACATTAATGCAGGTTTTTGCTAAGAATTTCCTTTCTTTTTGAGATATTGGAA
The DNA here is from genome assembly GCA_016271365.2 of Neoceratodus forsteri. Lineage (NCBI taxonomy): Eukaryota > Metazoa > Chordata > Ceratodontiformes > Ceratodontidae > Neoceratodus > Neoceratodus forsteri. The sequence goes on from CM028131.1 coordinate 628,322,759, forward strand.
ATGTATCCTCATTCATGCAGGTCCCTTCAGGACCTGTGTGAACAGATGCAGATGCACAGGGTCCTCCGGGCCCTATGCCAGGGATAGAGTCAGCTTGCCTATGAAAGTGAAGGGCCCTGTAAAGGCTGAGCACTCACTCCCACAGAGAAGCCACTAGACAGTAGAAGTTGTGCAAAAAAACTTATATTAAAGATGCCAATTCACACAAACAGGGTTAAAAGACCCCTGAGAACTTACACACCTGACATGTTTCACACACAGAAACCTAGAAGATGATGGCAGATAAGGACTGTGTGGCCCACCTAGTCTGCTCCGTTTCCCTACCTAATGCAGACCCTAGTTGATCTGCGGCTTAACCTCTCTTCCTTATTATGAGACTATTCTTAGGTCTATCTTATGCCTTCTTGAATTCCCCAACCGTTGTTGCCCCCAGCACCTTCAAAGGCAGGCTGTTCCAAGCATCCACTACTCTGTGAAAAAGTACTTCCTCACGATGCCCCTGAGCCTACCCCTCAGCCTCATAAGATGCCCCCTTGTTCTTGTACACCTTCGTTTCTGAAAGATGCTACCCTACTGTACCTTGTTTATACCCCCGAGGTACCTGAATGTCTCTATTACATCCCCCCTTCCCTCTCCTCCATGAAATATGTATTGAGGTCCTCTAGTCTTTCCTCATATGACTGTTGGTGTAGTCCTTGCACCATTTTTGTTGCCCTTCTCTGTTTTTTTTTTTTCAGTTGTTTAACCAGGAGTAGCACACTAAGCTGAAAGCTTTTTTACAGGAGCGATCTGGGAGCACAGGGAAGTTAAGTGACTTGCTCAGGGTCACACAGTATGCAGGTGGAAGCTATGGGATTCAAACCCAGGTCTGGTCTGCTGGATGTCACCAGATTTGCAGCTCAGAGCCTTAAACCACTGCGTTATACTGCCTCCTAATATTGGCCTCCAGAACTGGACACAGTACTCCAGATGAGGTCTTACTAGTGATCTGTACAGTGGCATAACCACCTCCTTTTTGTGTGCAATTAAGTGAACTTTATTGAACATTTTAAATACAATAAGAACAGAATAACAGTACAATTATATAATAAACATAAACAAAAAACACAACCTTAATATAAACAGTAACAATAACAAAACAACAACATACAAAAACAAAAGAAGGAGAACACCCCAATACCCCCACACACCCCCAACCCCTGTGGTCATGCAGGACTAACAGACTAACTGCTAACAAGCAGGACTCGCAAAATGGGTCCCTCTAAAACAAGACCAATGAAAAAGGATATCCACCATAAATAAAACCTCCCAGTAAAAGTACTGAATCCACCAAATACCAGCTATTTATAAGCCAGAATCAAGGAATGCAGGGTATCCCAATGAGGTTTATAGGTGTAATAAGCTTGGTAAAAACGTGCAGTTGACTTCGCCACATTCAGGGCACTCAACATTTCAGTCACCCATTTGGATCTGGAAAGAGGGGTTGCATCTAACCAGTGGAACAGAATGAGTAACAGCCACAGCTGAAAATAAAGCCATCTAAGTTCTTTTAGGCCCCCAGAGGGGTGGACCATAGTCATCCAAGATGAAGACACATACCTCGGGAGTAAAAGGGTCTTGGAGGCCCTAAAGAGGGTCTAAACTCTTACAAATAAAGTCCCTGGAGGAGTGAATGAAAGGACATTGCCACAACATATGAAGCAACATGCTTTCAGCACCATTACATTTAGGACAGATAGAAAACGCAATTTTCTATGCAAGATATTGAATTGCAACAAATGTAGATGATCTTGCTTAAGATACTTATAAACATCTACCCATATTTTCTTCCAATAATCCACAGAATGATCAATTTCCAAGGTACTGACCCAATAAAAAGCAACAGGAGAAGTCTTATCCCAGAAAGCCTAGCTAATAGCATTATACAGCTGTGATATGGGATGAGGATGCTGAGACATGATGGACAAAGTTTCAAAAAAGAAACCAGCTTGGTTAGACCAGGGAGAATTGCCCCAAAAATGCATTATACAATGTTTCAATTGGCAAAAGTTGAAAAAAATGCCTCGGAGACACACCAAATTTGTATTGAAAGGTATTTAAGGAAATAACAGAACCATCGGTAAGTATCTCTTCCATACAGTTAATCTGAAGCCCACTCCAATAAGTAGGCAGAATTGCTTTATTGTCAGTTTGGAAGCTAGGGTTATAAAATAAAGGCTGATGAATATCAGTATAAAAGGAAAGCTTCAAACGTCTGCACAACTGCCCATGAGCCTGAATGGACCAGGTGATTGGGGAATGCCGAAGCCCACAGGGGAGCCGCAACAAAGGGAGATAAAGTAGCGATGGGAGACCCACCTGGTACTGACCACTGAGGTCCCTCTCGATTTGTAACCAAGCAGGTACATATCCAGCATCTACCTGAGGCCCCAAAGAGTGACCCCATTGAAAGTACTTGACACCATGCAAAGCAAAGTAATACCATAAAACGTGTGGGGAGCTGAAGGCCCTCTAACCCTTTAGGCCAGACTAGTTTGTTGTAAGTTCTCCACGGAGGTTTGTCTAACCACAGAAACTTAGTAAACAGAACATGTAATTGTTGAAACCAAGATTTCAGCAGAAAAATATTTAACATCCTAAGGGGGTAGAATAAGCAAGGTAGAATATTCATTTTTGTAATATAAGCTCTGCCCCATAAGGATAGAGGCAAAGATCTCCAGTAAAGGAGATTCCGCTCTGTTTGCTTTAAAAGAGGGTTCAAATTAAGTGCTTTCAATGAGGATGTCTCGAGTAAGTTGTATCCCTAAATAAGTAAAAGACCAAGCCTCCCACTGCAGACCTAATTTCAAAATTTCACTTTAGTTACATGTTGGGACAAAGGATAGACCACGTCATTGGTGCCGGGACGGTTTGAAAAGTGGTAGGGCCAAGGAAGTAAGGGGTAAATTCTCCCCTTTTAAATACATTAATGTGATTGCAAAAACTGATAGGGACACTTATGAAAGTGGTAGGCCATGGCCCTAGTGGACCCCCTGTTCCGGCACCTATGACCACTGTTTTATGATTATTCAACTTATATCCGGAAAAAGAACCAAAGACACAGAGAACTTTAAGAACTTCAGATAGTGAGGTTAAAGGGTCTGTGAGATGTATTAAGACATCGTCAGTGAAGGTAGATATCTTCCACTTCTGATGCCCAACAAAAATACCCTTGATATTAGAAACTGAAACTAGTTTCCTTGTCAAGGGCTCGATATATAGATTAAATAGAAAAGGGTAAAGGGGACAACCTTGCCATTTACTGTGGATAAGGAGAAAGAGTTCTGACAAAACCCCACTGCAAAGCACTCTAGCAGTAGGCGACTGATATAAAATGCGGACCCATTTAACATAATCATCTGGAATGCCATAACAAGATAAAAGAGAAAATAGATAAGACCAGGAGAACCTATCAAAAGCTTTTTCTGCGTCCGAGGAAACCAACAGTGACCCATCTCCTTTTTTCAGCTGGTGATACCTCTCCCTGTGTACCCTAAGGTTCCACTAACTCTCCCCACAGCCTCTCACATTGCTTGGTTACCTTTAGGTCATCAGATATGATTACTCCCATGTCCCCATCTTGATTGGTGGTCATCAGTACCTCTCCCCCCATCTGGTACTCCTCCCTTGGATTTCTGTGCCCCAAATGCCTGATTTTGCACTTCTTTGCCTTGAGTCTTAGCTGCCACACTCTCAACCACTCCTCAAGCATGTTTAGGTCCTTTTTCATCCCCCCCCAGAGTGTTGACCCTGTTGCAGATCTTAGTGTTGTCTGCAAAGAGGCATACCTTCCCCTTCAGCCCCTCTGTAATGTCACTTATGAAGATATTAATGAGGACTAGCCCCAGCACGGATCCCTGTGGCACCCCACTGGTAACCCCCCCTCTCCTCAGATTGAATGCCATTTACCACCACCCTCTGTGTTGTGTCACTCAACCAATTTCTGATCCAGTTTACCAGCTTAGGACCCACACCCAGGTTGTCCAACTTATTTACCAACATCCTATGTGGGATGGTGTCGGAGGCCTTGCTGAAATCTAGATAAGCCACATCCTCTGCCCATCCCTGATCTACTTCCCTGGTCACCTAGTCAAACAAAATCTTAGCAGATTTGTTTGACAAGACCTTCCCACTGTGAATCTATGCTGCCTCGGATCCTGTGCTCTGCTGGTTTCAAGAAATACATACTAAGTTGCTAGCAGATTAGGCCTAACGGGCTATCTCTTCTGCCCGAGATGCAGCTCATTATTAAGTCTCTGCTGCTGCCCTCCCCTGCCTTTTTGAATCCCTTGCTCCCAGGTACCCACCAGAGCCCCCTGCTGTTCACTTCCCTCCCAACCTGAATCTTGCCCATGTACCTATCCCATCTCTTCTTAAATCCTCCCACCGATTCTATTATCATCAGCTCCTCTGGTAGCATGTTCCAAAGTGCCACCATCCTCTCTGTGAAGTAGTGTCTCCTCACTTCTCCTCTGTACCTTCCCCCTACTAGTCTTAGGCTATATGGCCCCTTGTAGTCCCTTCTCCTTCAGTTTGAGCAGACCCTCCGCGTTTGCCGTATTGATCCCCTTCAAATATTTAAAGGCCTCAATCATGTCCCCCTTGTCCCTTTTGTCTTCTAGGGAGTACATGCTCAGCTCCCTAATTCTCTCTTCATAGGACTTTTCCGCTAGACCATGAATCATCTTTGTCACTGTTCTCTGGACTCTCTCCAATAGAGTAATGCCCCTCTTTAAATGAGGGTGGCAGAAATGCACACAGTATTCCAGGTGCGGTCTCAGCAAGGAGTTGTACTGGGGCAGTATAACCTCCCTTCTCCTTGATGTTATCCCCCTAGCAATATACCAAGCATTCTATTTGCCTTTGCTGCCACTCTCCTGCACTGCTCTGAGTTGTTCATTTGGGCATCTGTTACCACTCTCAGATCTTTTTCCTCCTTGGAGATCATCAGCTGTCCCCCCCCCCCCACCAATGATATTTTTACCCAGAGTTCCTAGTGCCCAAATGTAGTATGCTACACTTCTAAGCATTAAACCCCAGCTACCAAGTGTGTGCCCACCTCTCAAGCCTCACCAGTTCCTTCTGGAGTGCCCTCCTCGCTGTCCACCATCACTCCCAGTTTGAAATTATCAGTGATCAGGCTCATTTTGCTCCTCACTCCCTCCCCAATGTCTGCTGTGAATGAATTGAACAGGAATGAGCCCAACACCGATCTTTGAGGGATCCCACTGATGACCCATCTGTGAATCAAGGCCTCTCCTCCTACCATCACTCTCTGCTGCCGGTTACGTAGCCAGCTTGCAATCCAACACACCGTTTTTTCCCCCACCCCTCGGTTCCTCAGCTTACATATCAGTCTTCCATGCTGGAGCGAGTCAAAAGCTTCGCTGGTGTCCAGTTACAGGACATCAACCGGCCTTCCCCTATCCTTGGATCTTGTCACCCAGTTGAAAAATGTGACTAGGTTGGTTTGACACAGTCTCCCCTGGATGAACCCTTATTTGGCATTCATTTTAAAAGCCATTTGCCTCCAGGAACTCCACCATCTTTTCCTTCAAGATGGCCTCCATCAGTTTCCCCACTATGGACGTCAGGCTGACAGGTCTGTAATTTTCTGGTTTGTCCCAAGGTCCACGCTTGTGGAGGGGCACATGTGCCATCCTCCAGTCCAGAGGAACACATCCTGATTGAAGGGAGGAATTGAATAGTTCCATCATTGGAGTAGCCAGGACATCCACCAGTTCCTTCAGAACCTAGGTGGATCCATTTGGGCCTGGGGCCTTGTCAGTCCTCAAGGACTTGAGCACCTCACCCTCACCCTCCCACCTGTGTCTCACCATCTGTGAGTGTCCCCTTCCCAGCCCTGTCCTACTCCCCCAGTGGGATCAGCTCGTCCCTTTCCTTGTAAAGACTGAGCAGAGTACTCATTAAGTACTTCAGTCTACCTCTCTACCACCCTTGATTTTTTAAACTGTTAATCTGCCCCACCCTTCCTTCTCTCCCTGACATATCTGTACAATTACTTCTCCCCCTTCCTGATCTCTTGCATTGACCAAAGCTCCTTAACTGCCTTGGCCACTCTTACCACCCTATTGACTTCTCTGGAGATGCTGTGCTACTCCTCCCTGTCTGTCTCCCTACGTGAGCACTTGTACCTTCAAAAGACCATCCTTTTTTCCTTCCCCCCTCCTGCACCTCCCTGATCCACCAACAAGGTTTCCTAGCCCTAGCCTTAGCCTTCTTGTGGTGGGCTTTTGTGCAGGATTTTATATCCTCTAGAAGGCCCAGCTTCAGTATCTCCCACCGACGCTCCATGAAACATCCCTGGACTGATTTTCTGTAAATGTACCTTGAGGGTGGCTGCCATCTCCCCAAAGTCTGCCCCCTAAAGTCCACTACTGTAGTCCTAGTCTGGTTCCACTCCTTTCCCAGGTCTAAGATGAGCCATAATGCAGAGTGATCACTCCCCGCCAATGGGTCTTCCACTACCAAGCTCTTAACCTGTTCTCTATCTGCCAGTACCAAATCCAGGATGCTTCCCTCTCTGGTTGACTCTCCCACCAGTTGAGTCAGAAATTCATCCTGGAAGGCGTCCAGTAACCTTTGCTCTTTAGCAGATGCAGATGCCACAGTACTCCAGTCCGCCCCCGGCATGTTAAAATCTCCCATTACCACAGTCCAGCCCCTACCCCTGCTACAGTGTTTTCTAAAGTTATCCACCAGTTCATTGTCTAGGTCCTTCATTTGTGCTGGTGGCCTGTAGACAACCCCCAGGTTGACCCTCCTTCCCTTAGGATCATGTAAGATGGCCCATATCACTTCCACATTCCTGTCCACATCCTTCTCCTCCTCCCTGCTGCACTCTATCCCCTCCCTAATAAACAATGCCACCCCACTTTGCCAAATTTCCTATCCCTCCTATAAGTGGTGTACTCTGGGAGATTCAGGTCACATTCATGGTACTGTGTGGGCCTTGTTTCTGTGACTGCTGCCACATCGACAACCCCCCCCCAAGTCATCATTGCCTGTAAGTCAGGCATCTTGTTCCCCAGACTCCTCATTAATCAAGACCACCTTCCAACCCATCCCACTATCTTTCGCTGTCTTCCCTAGCCCCTTACCCCTGGCCCAGTTCCAGACTATCTTCTCCTCCAGCACTCCTATTGGGGGGAGAGGCCTTTGCCCTCCCATGCTGTGCTTTTCTGTTCAGATGTCACAGTCCTTTCCTTTAGTAGTGACTCCATTAATTTCCCCACCACTGAGGTCAGGCTGACTGTCCTGTAGTTGCCAGCCTCCTCCCTGTTCCCACATTTGTGGAGAGGGACTACATTTGCCCTCCAGTCCTCTAGAACCACCCCTGTCTCTATCGGTTTGTTGAATAGGGCTGTTAGTGGTGCTGCCAGCACCTCTCTAAGTTCTTTTAATATTCTGGGATGTATCCCATCCGGCCCCATAGCCTTTTTACCTTTCAGATTCTCGAGTTCCTTTAGGACTCTTCCCTCCGTAAATGGGCAGGGTGTTCAGCTCTCTCCGATTGGTGCCCCTATTGCCCAATAGTGTTTTTTCTTCTTCCTCTTATTCTGTGAATACTGAATAAAAATATTTGTTCAGGATTGTTGCTTTTTATAGGTCCCCCTCTGAATACCACGCTCCCTTACTTTTTAACCTCACAATCCCACCACTGGTCTTGTTTCTTTCACTAATGTATCTGAAAAAGATCATGTCTCTTTTCTTAATTGCATGGGCTATTTTTTTCTTGTTTGCACCTTTGCGCTCCTAACTGCTTTCCAGATACAGTTCCCTGTCTTCCCCCATCTGGGTTTCCTTGTACCTTCTGAAAGCTAGCCTTTTCTCGCTTACCTTCCCGGCCATGTCCTTTGAGAACTGTAGTGTTTTTTTCTTTCTCTTTGTTTTGCTTAGGTGCCCAACACAAAGGCTTGTTGCCTCTACTATGGCTCCCTTAAGGTTAGCCCATTGTTTCTCTACATCCCCCCTTCTTCCCCTGCCAGGGCTTCCCTGAGACATTCCCACATTTTGCCAAAGTCGACCCATCTGAAATCCAGGTCCATTGCTTTTGTGTGGTTTGACTCCTCCACTGTTCTCACATTGAAACACACCATACGATGATCACTGGACCCCAGGTGGCTACCCATTATCACATTGGTGACTCCATCCCCACTGGTAAGTACCAGGTCCAAAATTGCTTCTTCTTTGGTGGGTTCTGCCACAAGCTGCTTGAGGCACCCCCCCCCCCTGCAGGGCATTCAGGATGCCTCTGCTCCTGGCTGTGGCTGCAGCCTGGGTGCTCCAGTCCATATCAGGGAAACTGAAGTCTCCCACCAACAGCACTTCACCTTTGGCTGTCATTTTGTGGATGGCTCCCACTAGTACCCTGTCCATCTTCTTCCCTTGTGCTGGAGTTCTTTAGGTCATGCCAGTGCGAATGGCGGTGCCATTTCCTGTCTCCAGGGTGACCCACAGTGCTTCCACTCCCTCCTACATTCCCTGAACTTCAGTTCACAGAAATACTTTTTCAAAGACGCGAACTCAAGATGGAGGGTTTAAGTATGGAGGTCTTAAAGAGATACTACACTTTTTCCTCTCTAATACACTTAATCCAAAACGTGTACTGTTTTTATTTTTATGTACAGATATCTGCATTAGGATTCCTGGGGTGTATCCTGTGGAAATGTTACAAAAAAGACATGGAAATGTTCTGGAGTACCTACATAGAAAGTTGTCATACGCAGCAGTGGGAGTGGTGCTTTATGTTAAGGAAAACATCAAAGCAACAGAGGTACAGGGACTTCAAGGGAGGGGGGTTGAGGTGTTGTGGTTCAACCTTGAGTCAAGAAACAGAGCCATCATTCTGACAGGACCGATATACAGGCCTCCAATACAGGGAGAGGACTTCGATGAAGAAATGTTGGAAAACATAGTCAAAATGGCTAAGAAGGGGGAGGTGGTGCTGGTGGGGGACTTTAATATGCCATATGTAGAGTGGAGCCTACCTGTTGCAGCATCAACTAGAAGCAGAGACATCATGGACTGCTTGCAGGTGGAATTCCCCCAGGCAGATTATCAGTGGACGCACTCTGGGTGTGGCAGTACTGGACTGGGTACTTACAAAGGGGGACAGTGTTACAGACATCAGGGTTGGAAGTCATCTGGGGACCAGTGACATCACACAGTGTGGTTTAATATAAGACCAACAGCAGAATCCAGCCACACAAGGGTGAGGGTCCTGGATTTCAGAATGGCTGACTTTATAAAGATGGGTGAATACCTCCAAGAGGATCTGGTAGGGGGAGATGTAGTGGGGGGTGGAAGGAAAATGGGCCAGATTAAAAGATAGCATAGTAAAGGTAACAAACTCATGTGTCAGGCAAATAAGCCAAAGCAGAAGAAGGAGGTGGAGACCATTGTGGTTCTCGAGGGAAGTGGAAGAAAAGGTATGGGCAAAAACAGTGGCATTTAGAAGATATAAGGAGACCCAGAGACAGAAGACAGGGAAGTGTATCTTAGGGTTACCACCTGTCCTGGTTTTCACAGGACAGTCCTGATTTGGGCAGCTGTGTCCTGCAAAAAAACATGAAAAATACTACATGTCCTGACTTTTTAGTAGAAAAAATATTTTCTAGCTTTCAACTAAATGTTGCAGAAAACTATAATACCTTAACTAAAATACCTTAAAAGGATAAGAAACAATAGAAGCAACCAATGAACTACAATACTTAGCCTTAATTCTGATTATATAGAGGAAACAAGTCTGTTGCATCGGTCGAGGTTACATAGTGTCCTGCGAAAAATCATGTTTCTGTTAGAAATGTCCCACTTTGGGCTTCTTAAAAGGTGGTAACCTTAGTGTATCTGTGGAAATTTAGGGAAACAGGTAAAGCAGGAAGGAGCACAAAGGTGAAGCTGAGAAGAGAATAGCCCAGACAGTATCAAAGGTGGACCAGACATTTTTCAGGTATACAGTATCAGCGAGAAAAGGAAAAATCAAGGGAGGGATTGTATGAGTAAAAAAGGAGGAGAAGGGCTGTACAGAGGAGGACCATGAAAAGGCAAACATCTTAAATATTTCTGCTCAGTGTTCACAGTAGAGGGGGAAGGAGAGGGACCACAAATTAGCTTGGAGAGGAGGGAAGTGGACACCAGTCCATTTTCTGAGAAGAGGATCAGGAAAGCACTTGCTGATCTGAGGGTGGACAAAGCCATGGGACCAGACAGGGTGCATCCAAAAGTGTTAAAGAAACTCAGGAAGGTGCTAGGTGCACCCCTGACAGACTTAACAGTTCACTGGAGACTGGTATGGTCCTGGAGGACTGGAGAAGAGTGAACATGATCCCACTTCACAAAAGTGGTAGCAGGGAGGAAGCAGGAAATTACAGGCACATCTGCCTGGCATCTCTGGTGGGGAAATTGATGGAAACACTGTTAAAGGAAGGACTTGTTGAAAATATGGAAGCCAACGGACTGCAGGACCCAAGGCAGCATGGGCTTACAGAGGGGAGGTCATGCCAAACAAATCTGATAGATTTTTATGACTGGGTAACCAAGGTGTTGGATCACAGAGAGGCGGTGGACGTGGCCTACCTGGACTTCATCAAGGCCTTTGACACCGTTCCACATAGGAGGCTGGTGAACAAGTTGGGCAGCATGGGGGTGAGCAATAAGGTAGTAACCTGGGTAAGAAACTGGTTAGGGGATAGGAGGCAGAGGGTGGTGGTAAATGGAGTTCACTCTGAGGAGGGGAAGGTGACCAGTGGGCTACCACAGGGGTCAGTACTGGGGCCAGTCCTCTTCAATGTCTTCATTAGTGACATAGCAGAGGAACTGGAAGGTAAGGTCTGCCTCTTTGCGGATGACACCAAGATCTGCAACAGAGTGGATACTTGGGGGTTGGGGGTGCAAAGGATTGAGAGAGACTTAAAATGATTGGAGGAGTGGTCAAACGTTTGGCAGCTAAGGTTTCATGCAAAAAAGTGCAAAATAATGCACTCGGGTCACAGAAACCTGGGGGTGCAGTACAAAATGGGGGGTGAGATACTAACAACAATCAGGCAGGAATGGGACCTGGGGATAATCATATCGGATGACCTGAAGGTGATCAGACAATGCAACAAAGCAATCGGGAGAGCTAGTGGGTTGCTGGGTGTATAGGTAGGGTTATTACCAGCAGGAAGAGGGAAGAGGTGTTGCCACTATATATTTATTAGCTTTTAGGTCTTTGGTAAGATCCCACTTGGAGTACTGTGTCCAGTTTTGGAGACCACATCTCAGGAAGGATATAGACAGGGTGGGGGCCATCTAAAGGAGGGCTACCAAGATGGTACAGGGTCTACATCAAATGTCCTATGAGAAGAGGCTAAAGGAACTAAGCGTGTATATCCTGGAGGAGAGGAGGGATATGATCGAGACCTTTAAATACGTCATGGGGTGAAAAAGGTACAGGTGGGAGATATTTTTTGGAGGAAAGGGTTCTCTAGAACAGAGGGTCACAATATGAAACTGAAGGGGGTAGGTTCAGGAGAACTGAGAGGAAATATTCTTCACAAAAAAGGGTTATGGATGCCTGGAACAGTCTTCCAGTGGAGGTAGTGGGGGCAAAAAACAGTGGTGGGTTTCAAAAAAGCCTGGGATAAGCACAAAGGAATCATAAGGGATAGGTAAGGGGTGGAAGAGAAAGTGCCATTGGCCTGGAAGGGTCTACAGCATAAGCAATGCAACAAAAAAGGGCAGACTAGATGGGCCAAGCAGCCCTTATCTGCCGTCAGTTTCTATATTTCTGTCTTATCTAGTATATTACACTCCATTGTATTTAAATTAAGTTATTTAAGCTACTGAATTTGAATTATGAATTAAGTGTATTTTTAATAGTAATTTTTCTTACTCTTGTGTATATAGCTGTATTTTATATATTGCACTTCTTTATACAGTATATACTGTAGTCTATTTATAGTAGCCTACATCTCAAGTGCTCCCCGGCTTTGAAAAAGCACTTTCTTGCAAAATGCATCAGGCGTGTAATCTCAGTGGTCTTTTTTTTTCTTGAATCAGTAGTTTTTCTTTCCTCTGGTCTGCCCAATGCCCCCCCATCACCATCCTTCTCACGGACTTACTGGTTATCTACCACTTGCTAAGAACCATGATGGGTGGGTGGTCCACCTCGTCGGCCATGCAAGAGCTTGCAAGGGGTGCCAGCCATGAGCAGCCCGGCATCTTTTTCCTCCATTTTTTGCTGCTGGACTGTAGCTTCTGACAAGTGTGGCAAGCATGTCATGCTACAACCATGCCCTCATGCACTCCCACTGAACTACCACACGACCTCTGCCAGGTGGCAGTCTCTGCAGTGGGACCTGGTGTCCCCCCCCCAATGAAGGACAGCTGCCATCAGATGCTCAGTCCTCCCTCACCTGGCTGGTCCACTGAGTGACCCTTGTTCATTCCTGGACCTGGGTCATGGGTGTGGGGAGCAAAGGCACAACTGCTTCTCCACTGGGCCAGCTTCTTGGTTTTTTTTTTTAACCCTGTTTATGTGAAATGGCTCATTAAATAAAAGTTTTTTGCACAGATACTAGTGTCTAGTCGCTTCTCTATAGGGGTAAGTACACGTCCTTTTCTATTGTTTTCCTGCTTCTTTTCACTATATGGTTACTTGCTGCTCATGCGTCAATGCTACATTGTCCCTCCCCAGGCTGTTGGTGGTGCCACACGGCAGCACTGTCCCCTCAGCCTCGGCCTATCCAGTTGACCCTCAAACTCAGCTAAGGAGCAGAGGATCACAACGTACTACCCGTTGGGCCAAAGACTGGCCCTGTGCCCAAGGTGTCCTTATAAATATTTTTGTTTCACATTTTGCCCACTCGTCATGAACTTGGATGCTAAAATGTGATAAATCCTGACCAAAAGGTGGTTCCACAGAGCAATTACAAAATCACCTTTTGACCTGTATCTGAAACTTCTCACCATCCTTCTTCATAAGGTAGGGTTATCAAAACAGTGTATTAACAGTTTGGGACTAAAATCCTGTAAAGCTGCCAAGTTCTGAGTAAATGTGTAGGAGACGCACACAAAAAAAATCACATTTTTATATCACAAGCTGGTGTTGCACTACTGTACTTAATGTGCAACTAAAAATTCTAAGAACACACATAAGAATCTTCTACTGTTCAAAAAAACAAGAATTTCAAGTTCGCACACAAAAATTCTTGATATTGCGGGCTGACAGTGCCCCTCTAATGTACGACCAAAGAATTCTTTGTCCACATGTCAAAGTCTCCATCTGGTCCAAACCTTTTTTTTTGAGTTTGTATGAAACATTCTTGGGTTGCACATAATTTTACTGTATTTACTTCCCTACTCCCCTTTCCCCAGGTTGCACCTGGAAATGAGCTTTGGCTCAGTGTGCCTCTACTGGTCACCAAACTTCAAATAAAATAAATAAAATGTGTAACCAAAGAAGTAATCTGGAAGAAAAATGATCATTTTTGGGTGTGCTTGAAAAAGATTCTTGGGTCACACTTAAACGTGTGACCAAAGAAGTAATCCAACAGAAAAACAAGCATTCAAACAACATGAAGTCTTGCTATATTATGTCATATGCAGTATAACCCCAGGTTAGAACTGCTCCGGAGGTGAAAGAGTTAACTTTCCATGCAGGGCATGGAATCTTGAGCGTGAGCTCGGTTGAACACTCTGTCTGTTGTAGCTCAATCTTAAACTGTCAGATTCTTTACTCCGCCTCACTGAACAGTCGCTCCGGAGATTCCTCCTGATGCTCGGTGCGTTTGTCGGTTTTAAAGTGTAATTCTCGGTTTATTTTACCGAAATTTAACCGCAATCGTCGGTTCAAGCTCTGTCTGTGGTATTGTAAGTAATAGATAGGCTTTTGTTTTTTTCTTCTGTGTGGAACTTGTAAACATCTTTTCGGTTCGGTTTGAACCGATCAGATTGGGTTTAAAATTACTTTCTAGTCCTTTAGAGTGCGGTTCCCGGTTCTTATCGGTTCTAAAAAAAACCGATTTTGTTACGTTTTTTTCCACGACCCGTGCCACGGTTGGGAACCGATAAGAGAGTCTTGCTTGGCGGATTGCCATTAACGGGCAAGTTTTGGTTAGGCTGGCACTATGTCTGAGAAACCCAAAAGAAAAACCGGACCCACTGGGTTTCAGCACTGTGGCCTCTGTGGGGAAGCTTTTGCTAAGGCTGACCCACACACCACTTGTGTATATTGTCTGGGGTTTGACCACCTCAATGCAGACTGCCAGATTTGTAAGAATTTTCCTGCTGCCACCGTGGAAAAGAGAGTTGGTAGGCTCAGGGAAAGGGAGGCCAAAAAGTCTGCTGACCCGGATGGCCAGCCCGGTTCGGTTCCAACCGAACCTGAGGGAGTGCCCTCTGACCAGGGCGTTACTTCCTCAGGCAAACGAAGAGCCAGCTCCAACTAAAAGGACTAGAAAGTCAGCTAGTTTGGGGCCAAATGTTCTTTCTCCAACCGCTGAGGAAATAGCCAAAGCTATTCAAATTGTCCAGTCTCTTTCCCCAGTTCCGTCCGAACCGACACCATTAGGGAAGCGCTCGGTTCGGACGGTTCCCCCGGTTCAAGATTATGATTTTGAGGATTTTTATGAACCGGAGGAAGGGGAGGAGGGGTATGAGGAGAGTGAGTGTGATTTTGAGTCTGGATGTGCCCATTGAACCGGAAATCTCTCCAGACAGACCCTCAGGAGTGTCCCCTCCCAGGCTATCTGAGTCCCCCTCTCATTTTTTGTTTTACAAGAAAGTTGCTGAGACTCTGCAACTCCCTGTTGAGGAAGCTGTTGATAATCAAGAAGAGCCTGATTTTGTGGAAATGATGGATATTCCAGAGTCTAGGAGACTGTCTGTTCCCTTGCACAAATCTTTTAGGAAACAGTAAAAATTCTAAAAACTCCTCATTCTATCCTCCCTGTGGATAAAAGGATGGACAAGAGGTATGCTTTATCAGGCTCTGATACGGAGTTCCTCTCCCAGCAGTGCAGCCATGTTGGGGTAGTGCAGGCTGCAGCCTGTGACAAGGCTAATATTCCTCTAGCCTCTCACTCTCCTGAAAAGGATTCCAGGAGGATGGATGCCATGGCAAAGAAACAGTACATGGCAGCATCTTTGGGACTCAGACAGGCAAATTATATGGCTTATGCAGCTAGGTACCAGAAATCCAGGTGGGTTACTGTCCTGGCCCTAGCAAAACAGGCCCCTGACCAGCTTGCCAGGGGAGCTGGAGCAGGTGGCTGCGGATGGTATTGAGGCATCCAAGGTGCAATTTCATGCTGCAGTAAACTCTAATGATGTTTCATCAAGAGTCATGGCTACATCTGTGTCTCTTCGCAGAATGGCCTGGCTCAGATGTACTGCCCTGTCACAGGATACTCAGTCTAAGGCTATGGATTTTCCTGTTGTAGGCAATTCTCTGGGGAGCAGAGAGAGAATTATATGAAGAAAATGGATGAGTATAGGACCACCTATAGGAGTGCACAGGCCAAAGAAAGGCAAGTCACTCCTCAAAGGCAGCATGTCAGGGGCAGGGGCAGGGCTTTTCATAGCCCAGGCCTCCTCTTCTGCTTATGCCCAGAGGGAGTTCTTTAGAGGAAGGGGCAGAAGGGGTTCTAGTAAGCCTGCTTCTACCCCTCAACCCAAAGCCCCTGCAAAACAGGCTCCCTGATGGGGTGGCCAGGGCCGATTCTCCACTACCGGTAGGGGGCAGGCTGGCTTACTTTGCCGGGACTGGAAGTCTTTAACATCAGACAAGTGGGTCCTGGAAGTAGTAAGCCAGGGACTGGTTCTCAGCTTCAAAAAATTTCCGAAGATGAGAGCCAGGTCTTTTCCACCTGCAAACCCATCAGAGGCACTTGCCCTGGAAGCAGAAGTTTCTTCCCTTCTGGCTCTCAGAGCTGTGGAAAGGGTTCCACCCATACACCAGGGCAAAGGGTTGTACTCCAGGTACTTCCTTACCCCAAAAAAGACAGGAGAATGGCGGCCCATCCTGGATCTCAGGTATCTAAACAAGCACCTTTTAAAACCAAAGTTCAAAATGGTGACCCTGGGGATTATTTACCTCTCTAAGGCCAGGGACTGGCTAGCCTCCCTGGACCTCAAGGATGCCTTACTTCCATGTTCTCATCAGAAGCTCCCATCGAAAGTACCTCAGATTCGAACTGCCCTCTGGCCATTACCAGTTCAGAGCAATGCCCTTCGGCCTCACCTCGGCCCCGAGGGTGTTCACAAAATGCCTGGCAGTAGCAGTTGCTCATTTAAGAAGGCAAAAGATTGCCATCTTTCCTTATCTGGACGACTGGCTCATTGTAGGCCAGTCTCCAGAACAGGTCAAACTACACTTACAAGTAACCCAGCAACTGCTTACATCTCTAGGTTTCCTTCTCAATCTTCCAAAGTCAGTTCTGGAGCCTGTCCAGCTTCTCACCTTCATAGGCGCAGAACTGAACACAAAAGAAGCCAGAGCCTTCCTTCCTCTGGAAAGAGCAAGGACCCTGGTGTCTCTGGCCTCTTCCTTCACCCTGCAGGTCTCTTGACCAGCAAGGCATTTTCTACAGCTCCTGGGGCACATGGCTGCTTTTACAGCAGTAGTGCAGGGAGCGAGATTTCAGATGAGGGACATACAGTTCCATTTGAGAGCCTTTTGGTCTCAAAGGACAGGTCCTCTAACCAAATTGATTCCAGTGACTCAACCCTGATCCAGGCCCTTCAGTGGTGGCAGGATCAGAACAATCTGAGACAGGGGGTTCCCTTCACTCCCCAGTCTCATTCCTTGACCCTTACTACAGATGCATCCCTCTTGGGGTGGGGAGCTCACATGGGTGACCTTTCCACCCAGGGGCTGTGGTCCCCTCAGGAATCTCTGCTCCACATCAATTTGCTGGAACTCAGAGCAGTTTTTCTAGCACTCCAGGTTTTTTCCACATCTGTTCAGAACAAGGTTGTTCAGGTCAGAACAGACAATACCACTACAATGTGGTACATCAACAAGCAAGGGGGCACTCGGTCTACGGCCTTGTGCACTGAAGCAATGACGTTGTGGTCTCTGGCTTATTCTCTGAATGCCTCCCTTACAGCAGTTCACCTCCCAGGCAAGGACAATGTCCTAGTGGATGCTTTCAGCAGGATTTCCCAGGGCCATCACGAATGGGCACTGGACCCCCTAGTACTGGAGGTAGTATTTGCCAGATAGGGCACCCCGCAAATAGATCTCTTTGCAGCCCCAGACAATCACCAACTTCCCCTTTTTTGCTGTAGGCCCCCAGTGTTGGGCTCAGTCCCTCTGGATGCCTTCCTCCTCAGTTGGGAAGGGAAGTTTCTTTATGCTTCCCCTTCCCTCTTCTTTTCAAAGTGCTAGTCAGAATCAGATCTCAGTCCTGCAAGATGATCCTGATTGCTCCAGATTGGGCCAGGCAGCCCTGGTACCCACTCCTCATGTCCTTAGCAGTCCACCTTCCCTGTGTCTTCCCAGGAATCACAACCTGTTAACCTGTGCCCAGGGGAGAGTTTGGTATCCGAACCTCAAATCTCTCAATCTCAAGGCATGGCTCTTGAAGAGTTAGAGTTTGCTGACCTACACCTTTCCCAAGGTGTATTGGATATATTGAAGGCCTCTAGGAAGCCTTCCACCAGGGATACCTATAATTCAAAATGGAAGAGATTTTCCATATGGTGTGCTGGTAAACATATTTCCCCAGAATCAGCTGGCGTGCCCACGATCCTGGATTATTTGGTGCATTTGAATTCCTTGGGGCTGAGACCAGCTACCCTAAAAGTGCACTTGGCAGCTGTGTCTGCCTTCTTATCAGCAGGTAAGCCCTCTTCTTTTTCAGCTCACCCTGTGTTCTCCAAGTTTTTTTAAAGGGTTGCTTCACACCAACCCCCCGTTCAGGGACCCTGCCCCTGCTTGGGATCTTAATATTTGCATCGCTCAGCTTATGCAACCCCCTTTTGAGCCATTGTCTTCAGCAGAGCTTAAGTACTTGACTTGGAAAACTGTGTTTCTGGTAGCCATCACCTCTGCCAGGCGCATAAGTGAGCTACAAGCATTGTCAGTGGAGCCTGATTTTATCCCCTTTCATAGGGATAAGGTGGTCCTCAGGACTAACAGGAAGTTTTTGCCTAAGGTGGTTTTAGACTTTCACCTTAATCAATCCATTTTTCTTCCTGTGTACTTCACTGACCATTCCTCCTCTGGTGAGAGGAGATTGCATAGTTTAGATGTCAAAAGAGCCCTTAGTTACTATATAGAACGTGCCAAGGGTCACAGGTTCGAATCCCTCCAATTGTTCCTCACTTATGGTGAGGTTGGTAAAGGGAAACCTGCCACTAAAAGATCCATTGCCAGGTGGATTGTCTCTTGTATCCAATTCTGCTGTGAAAAACTGGGTAAGGTTCCCCTCAGGCCTGAGGGCTCACTCTACCAGAGGTATAGCTGCGTCTCTGGCTGCTGCCAGGGACATCCCTATCCTAGAGATATGTCAAGCAGCTACCTGGAAAACAGTTCACACTTTTACTAAGCATTACTCCCTGGATATCCAGGCTAGGAGTGATGCTCGATTTGGCACAGCTGTGCTTCAGAGCCTATTTCCCAAGTAGGTTCTGTCCCTCCTCCATGGAGGTACTGCTGTGTAGTCTGCATATGTCATAATATAGCAAGACTTCATGTTGTTTGAAGAAAAAAATTACTCACCTTAGTAATGTTGTTTCTTCTAATGGAGTCTTGCTATATTATGACCTCCCCCCAGCCTGCCCCTCTCAGAACCTCTATTTTTGGGATGTGGGTGGGCAGTGCAATGTTGGCACTTCATTGATGCCCACTTTATTTTCACCCTTTCTAGGGTGCTTAGGTGTTGCTTATTTTTTCTTTCTTGAATCCCCCGACTTGAGTCTTTGTTTTGGGATCAAGATCAAAAATGTGTTTTTGTAGTTAGTAGCCAGTGGCTAGTGTAGGTTTACGGCTTCCACACAGAACCTTAGTGAGTTTTTGCTCATAAAGATCTGACAGTTTAAGTTTGAGCTACAACAGACAGAGTGTTCAACCGAGCTCACGCTCAAGATTCCATGCCCTGCATGGAAAGTTAACTCTTTCACCTCCGGAGCAGTTCTAACCTGGGGTTATACTGCATATGTCATAATATAGCAAGACTCCATTAGAAGAAACAACATTACTAAGGTGAATAATTTTTTCTTTTTGGTGAGCTACAAATTCATGGGTGGCACACTTAAGTTGTTTTGGGGCTTCGCTTGTTCTGTCCATGGCTATTAATGTTAAAATAAATTGAATAACTTTCAACATTTATCTGCGTTATAGTGCCTGTTTTCTGTACGCAGCTAATTCCCTGTCTATTGGCATACTAAGTGTGACTGAAGAATTTTTTTGTATGCACCAAAATTATTGAAATGTGGGGTCGCACACTTAAGTGTGACCAAATAATTTTTCATGTGCACCAAAAATGGAATTCATGGGTTACATATTTAAGTGTAACCCAAGAATTCCATTTGTGGTGTACAATAAAAATTCTTGTCAAACTTAAATGTGCGACCCAAGAATTTGCGGCTCACAACACAGGCATTAGCCATCCCACTAAGCTAAAGACCAAAGAACTTAAAGTCCAAAAAGGGCATTTCTGGCCTGTTTTTTTGAAAAACAAACACAGGGATCAAGCTTTACAGATCATGTTTAGCAAGATTTGTGTGTGTGTTGGTTTTTAAATAACTCACTTTATGTATTTTCACATTTTTTTCTTTGCCTAGAAAAAGAAGATATTGGCTGTCACATCATAAAAGTGTTTTTTCCCACAACCCAACAACACAATTAGTCATGACCATAAAACACATGTGAAAGAAAGCTTTTTGGGTTGTATCAGAGGATTATCTCAAGAACACTACTGAGCATGCTGAGAAACCAAATTTCAAAACCATATAACTCTGGAAGTGGTTAATATTTAGGTATCCCATGATAATCGCGACTACACAATTGTGCATCAGATATAGCGAATCCATAATTGGCGACTGCACAATAACTGTGCCTGGACAGAATAGCGATTTGGACTATACAAACAGGACACCCCCTCCCAACCTGCCGAATACACTGCACTGTTCTTTTAAGCAGACGTACTCCAGGCAGTCGACCAGCTACAGAATCGGGGCAGAGGCAGTGCACTCTACCACATCTTGACATGTGGTCTTGACACTGGGGCGACCATGATCTCAGAGGTCTGCCAAAACCCTTCTTACACCAACCTCTCCCACATCTGCTGCATGATTATGTTCTTGTATTTCTGCTGCAACATGGTCTGCAACAGTGTGCAGGTGAGCAAGACAGTTAAACATATGTGCATCAGCACTTCGCCAGTAGACTTTCTGAGCTGTTTCTTTATCCTTCCTGTACAGGTACCCAGCATACAATACAAGAGACCTACCTTTTTGACTAGTTAGAAATTCCAGTGCCATAATTACAGCAAAGTGGCACAGCAGCTTAGCAACTCCTTACTCAGAATGAGGAAGCCATTGAACAGTTTAAATGCCCCTCAGTGACCCACAGTGACCCCTAACACCTGTTCTGTGTGAGTGTGGCTGACTGGCTAGTGATTCCATAGTAACTCTGTCATGTGAAAGGTTGGAACTAATAGCAAGGCTCCTTGCAAGAAGTAGCTTGATTGTTAGTGCTGCAGGTAGGGGAGCCTGCAACCCTCTTGCATTAGGTCTAAAAATGACTTACCATGGAACTTTCTTTTTGGACTTTTGGATGTATCCATCCACAACTGCAAAATAGTGTGCCCCCGATTTTTGCTATTTGCTGTTCTGTCTTAAAGGCAAGGGTGGATGGTACTGTGCCTCCGAACTTCTCAGGATATAAACAAAACAAAAATACTTTTGAAGCTGCTTTCATTTAACCCTTGCAGGGCTGCAGAATGAGCATCTGTCCAGCTCAATCAAATAGATTAATTCTAATTCTTTCAGCAGCCTAGGGGTTGACTCATTATCTCCTTACTTTGACTGTATACTGACCCAGTAGCACATGGCTAATAAGACACATGTGTTATGTGGGAGACAGAGCGATATGGGAGTGAGCTGCCCACCCTCTGTGACACAGGATGCCTGATATATAAGAAAATAGCCTATGTAAGAAGTAGACCTGGACTCCCACCCCACCCCCAGATCCTTACATATGCTAATTTCTTCAGCCTTGAAAGGAAATGTCTAAGATTTTGATAATGGCATTTTAAATACAGTAGCTCCATTACCTTCTTTCTTGGATAGCCATTTGAGCACAGAAAGGAATGTTTTCCTTAAGTCAACTGTGGGAAGGAAGTAATCAAATATTATGCTGAACAGTTGGCCAGGCAACCCCTTCGGTTCCTGACCAGCCAGCCCAACCCCCATGCTCAGGCAGTTTGTGATGTCTAACCAGGCAGAACACAGGAGTGTGCCACATAGAAGTCAATGGAGGAAATATTTTCAAACAGTTTTAAGTATGTTAAAGCAACCTTTGTTATAAATAAAAGGCATTGCTCAACTAATAGGGCCCCTGTTAGTTGGGCATTACTTTAATTTATATCAAAGGATACTTCAGTATATACAGCATCAAACAGTTCAGAAAATGTCCTGCTTTGACTTCTGTGTGGCACACCCCCTCCCTCTGCCTGGTTAGACATCACAGAACATCTGAGTGAGGCGATGGGGCTATCTGACCAGGAAGTGGAAGAGTTCAACTGGCTATCCGCTCAGCACAATTTTCAATCTCCCGTCCCTTTTGTAGTGGTCTTAATGAAAAAATTCCTTTCTGGGCTCAAATGAGCGTCACTAGCAGAAGATAATGGACTAATGTATTTTAAAAGCCATGATATTCTCTTGAAGCTAGGAGTCATCATGTAGGAATTTCTACTGTCTACTGCTGTTAACACTCCCAGTATCTAAGTTACGTAGTTCAAACATAAATTAGAACTACAAAACCAGAAATACAGAGAATATAATGACTTGAATAGTTTTTTTGTTTCTTTTTGTTTGTTTTCTATTACTGGTCCAAAATAAGTATCTGTTTATAAGTATATGAGCCCTGTTTGATAAATGAGTGCTCTGCTATGCAGCTCCAAATGTCAGTACTAGAACAATGTTATCAAGTCAGTCTCTTCTGTAACTAGTTATTCTTTTGGTAACAAGGTAAGTCCCACTAGCCCCAGGGCCTGTTTTCAAGGGCAACCCAAGGACACTAGGAAGGTTAAATGACTTACTTAGGCTTGCACAATATGCAGGAGGAGGTTGTGGGTATCAAACCCTATTCTGCTAGATGTATCAAGCTCATTCATAGCTCATTACTCTGAAGTCTAAGCTGTTCTGCCAGCCCTATGCTGTGATTTAACAGCCCCGCACAGTTCCACTACACAATGCAATAACACAATGACCAAGCAATAGAAAACAAGCACACAGGAGTAAAACACAAACAAGGGATATGGAATAAGGTTTATTAGGGAAGGCAGGAACAAGGCTCTGGGGAAGAAAAGGGAAGGGTTAAAACATAAATAATTGGCAATCCCCTCTCCCCCTCACCCCTCATCCCTTACAGTCCTAGCTAACAGGCACAGCAATTATACTATCCCCACAGTCCCTAAGAGCCCCTGTATTCTACTGGGTAACAGTTGTTGAATCATCATAGGCTTAATGTTTGATGTAGATGCGGCTATTTAACCTGCAGTTATTAAGTTTAAAATTAAAGGGATCACTGTTTGTAATCCAAAACAAGGCCAAATGGCCAAAATGCAGGTCTTCTACCCAGGCACTCCCAAAAGAGACAGTCCAGTCCTGCCTTAAAGGAAGGCTGTCATAAACCCAGTTTTTCTCTCGGTCTCTACTCACCTGCCAATATGTAGCCAGAGAGCTGCATTTCTGTCAAAGGGTATGTATTTTATTGGAAATTGATATTTTAATATCAGGGAGTGAGTGGTGCCATTTCATTGCTTATAGCACCCAGAGCTGCAACTTGTATGCAGATTAGCAGAGTTGCCTTCCTGCGCTCTGCTGGAACGCTCATTCATGATGAGCTGAGCAAATTTTTATGGAGGCAAAATAACTTGTGTGGCATGTAGTATTCATTTAATTGAACTTTTAGAAGTAAGCCCCATTGATGGACATGGTACTTGTTTATTTTTTAATTGAAAGTTGAAGTGGGCATGGCGTGGCGGGCACTAATACGTGCCGAACTCGGGTTTCGGCTCAATTAAAATGAGCAGTTACCATGCTCGACTGTGGGGCTAAAGTTCATTCATCGATGCCTGTGTTTGTCTCTGCGTGCCCAGCTGTCATGAGCAGCGTTCAACGAACAGGATGGAAACTACTGAGCGGAGCGCTTTTGGGTCTTCGGTGCGGTGGCAATGTCCAAATGGCAGCTTCAGTGCAGAACTCGGGAGCACATTCAAGGCACAGAAACAGGGCAAAGGTTAGCTGAAAACTTTTAACCACATAAAGATAGTGCTAAATGGGCGTTTCTGCAGCCCTGGTAATTCGCAACAGTGTTTTGGACAGCCTTCCTTTAACTAGCTAACTAAAAGGATTGGGACAAAGGTCTGATTCAGTACTCATGGTGTGCAGATCAAATCAGACTTTGAAAGGTTTCAGATGTATAATGCTGGTCTCTCTGGTGTGCAGTAGCTGCAGGCTGCACGCTGTGGCTCTTTACTGTATCACAGTGGACATAGTCACTTGGGAGGCTTGTAGGCCTGTGATGATTCAGCAACTGTGGCACCCAGCAGAATATAGGGGAGCTCTTAAGGACAAAAGAAAGGAGGTAAAAAAAGGATAGTGGTGGCGATTTACCCATACAGCTGGGAAGGAATGAGCCCGCTGCAACCCCTCCTCCCGCTGGCAACACTGTCTGTTGGGGGTCCAGCCATTGAGCTTTGCATGGGGCCCCAGCAGGGCAAAAGCTTACACTGGCTGAGGGAGTGAGTGAGAGAGAGAGAGAGACTGAGACTCAGCTGTTGCTTGCTTTGAAGAAATGTTGTGTGTGTGTGTGTGTGTGTGTGTGTGTCTGTTTCTCTTTTCCCCTATAGTAGCACCACTCGGGAAAGTCAATGTCAGTGAAGTGTTGCAGGCGGTATCTGTGTGGCTGTGGCTGTGGCTCTTTCATCTACCTCAGGATATGTGGGCCACATAGACACAGAGGGGAGCTCCTGTGAGACACACACACTGACATATGCACTTCACACCATAAAGGCAAGTATGCAAAGTGCATGTTGTATATGATGCTGCAAATTCAAGGGCCCTTCTACCAAATTCCCACTTCTTCCTGGTAATTTAGAAATATGGTCTTCTACTCTACTCGCTGCCACTGGACAAAGTTTAAGACTGAATCATCAGCTACAGGCCCTGATAGAAAAATAATAGTAATACTATTTAGTCAATCAAATAATTAGCTGCAGCCAGTCAACACATTTAACTGGTGGTACACAAGTATTGTCATTCTGTATTATAAACAGCCTTGTCACTAAGGATTAGATAAATAGGCCATTGGAAACTTCTGTTCAGCTTTAAACCCATACATTTGGTTAAGCTTCCAGAATTCAGCAACACTATTTCATTTACAAATACAGTAATTGTCATGGTGCACGCTGACCATGACTAGAGGGTAAAAAAGTCTTAAGGTCAGCAATAAATATGAATTATTATCGCTTACTAGTTGCAGGTGCTGTTGGCATGCATTTGCTGTGGATTGCTGTTTGTGGTGTTGTGACAGAGCCTGCAAATCCGACCAAGATGGCCACAGCCCAGTGTGAGTTATCATAATAATTACTGTTCATCGCTGACCTCAAGACATACTGTATACTCCCATGTAGTCTCTGTTTTACATGCGTGCCACTTTCTATGTTTTTTCTGTGTCTGGCTACATTGATTTTCAAATTACATAAGCATACCCCCCAATAAAAACATGTTATGCATCAAAAACCTAAAAATGAAAAGATAATAAATGTTCAGCATTACATTGCATGTGAGGGGTCTTCATTAACTGATACCAACTCTGTGTGCACTCTGTTCTCAGTGGCACATCAAACTGTTTTATTATTCTGTGCACGCTCAGTGAGCAGGGGCTTGAGGGAGCCAGCTACTGATGTCAGAAAGGGGTGGGGCTTCTGCATTTAAAACCTCATGCCGCTCACTACCAGAATTCAACTGAGACTGCTTGTCCATCCCTGGAGCTGATTCCCCTGCACCAGTGTTCCCTGAGAACAACCCTGACAGACTGAGAGGCTGTCCAGGAATTGCATTCAAAGGGACTTAAAGTGTTTTATTATTTTGTGCACGCTCAGTGAGCAGGGGGCTCAAGGAAGCCAGCTACTGATGTCAGTAAGAGGCGGGCTTTCTGCATTTAAAACCCCATGCCGCTCGCTACCAGAGTTCAAACAAGACTGCTTGTCCATCCCTGGAGCTGATTCTCTTGCACCAGTGTTCCCTAAGAACAACCCTGACAGAGTGAGAGGCTGTCCAGGAATCATATTTGAAGGGACTTAAACTGTTTTATTATTCTGTGCACGCTCAGTGAGCAGGGGGCTCGAGGGAGCCAGCTACTAACATTGGAAAGGGATGGGGTTTCTGCATTTAAAACCCTGCGCCACTTGCTAGTGTGAGCAATAGTGGGTGTCGCAAGCACCATTCCTACATGAAAAGTACTTGGTGTCTGGTTTTAGATTTAAATCTGTTATGATTTAAAAGGTACTTTTTTATAGATTGTTTTATTTTGTAGTGCTATACAGGGTTTCATCTGATTATGTGACTTAGTTAGCAATTACTGGGACATAGTGTTCTATAATTATTAGGTTTTGCCAGGAAGATGCCAATATTTTTATTAAAGCTTTTTTGAGCAAGATCATTGATGAACACAGGAATGATTTATTTTATCGGAGGAATGCCACCTGCCAAACAATTAGCTTATACGATTTTATAAAATGATATTAATTATTTATTTTTCTTTTGATTTTTACCTCTACAAACATCTAGAGTACCTAAAATGATTTAATTAGGGGTACATTTTATAACGTGTGGTTATTATATAAATTTAAGTTAGGTTTATTTGTTTGAATCTAAAATGAAGGTTGTAATATTAATTCATTTTTTATCATTTGTTGGTCTTACTAGAATTAATGTAAACTACGTAAAAACCCACATAAAGTTAAACCAACTGTATAAAATTATACAGAAAAAAGATGGGGGAAAACATGGTGAATCTTTACTGGCCAAATGGTATTATATGTGACATTTTATGAATATTAAAATACAGCTGTGTGTCAGAAGAAGGAATTTATTTTCACGTGTACGGAATTTTTTTTTTTTTTCAATTTAAAGTTCATTGAAAATTTCTTACATTCTCCCCCTTCATGTATGGAATCTTTATAAACTAGCATATAATCCCCTGAGTCCTGTCTGTCTGAGCTACAGACCCCAATCTTCAGGATATTGTTGGTTGTTACTAATGGTGAGTGGAGACAAAGAGTTAAACCCTGGGCCAAGACAACCTGGGAGGTTACATGTAACACATGAGCATGCATGTAGCTTGACAAAGAAGATAGATGTGGTGAGGGTATGGGTTGAAAATATTAAACCTGATATTATGGGCTTTTCTGAGTCTTGTCTTCAAAAGGATATTTTGGATAAGAGGTTCAGGCAGAAGGAGTTGGATTAGTTCAGCAAGATAGAGGTAAATGGGGGGGATTTGTGTTGTACATAAATAATTTGGGCCCTTATAGGGTTTGATACGCTGAGAATCTAAAGGGAATGGATTATTTAGTAATTGAACCAATAGTGAGTAAGCTTATGATAGGTATAGTGTATGCACCACCCAGAACTAAGTTGACCTACTGTACTTTGATGAACTAGCAGCCATACTTTCAGATATAGTCCAGGGAGCTGATCTTATTTTACTAGGAGACTTTAATACTGATTGGAATAAGGGTTGGAAAAAAAGACTAAAAGAGAGTTTTGATATACTGGGGCTAAAACAGATAATACATGGGACAACTAGAAGCACAGGTAACATAGAACGTGGGTCCTTGTTGGACTTAATAGTTATATCTAAACACTTATTAGTAACATCTGTAGACATAATGCCATTGAATCTGAGTGGCCACTGTCCTACTAGATGTGTAATTGAATGGGCAAACCCTGGCCGGGAGTCTCCTAAGGTTACCTGGGTAACAAACTGGAAGGATTTTAATACTGGTGCCTTTAGGGCTAGCTTGTTTAATGAAAATTGGAATCGGAGAGCTAGATTTAGCAGTTCAGGATTTCACTATTACACTGGCTAAAATCACTAATAAACATGTCCCCATGATGAGGAAGGAAATAAGGAAAAACCAACTGCCATGGGTTACAGAAAGAATCAAAAAATTTCTTAAAATAAAAAATAGGCTTTGGAAAAAAACTAAAAAGATGAAATCCCCTGATGATTGGGCCATCTTTAAAAAATGTCAAAATCAATGTTCACAAATAGTACGGGTGGCAAAAATACGGTATTATAAACTAGGTATGGGAAATGCAACGGATCCTAGGAAGTTTTGGCAGTATATGAAAAAACTGCAGAACCCAATAAACTCTAAAAGATCCATACATATAATTGATAATCATTTGCTGGTAGAGAATGAGAATTTAGTGGCAAACTTGTTAAATGACTATTACATTGATTTACCTGACCTTGACCTTCTGGGTCCCGATCTGGATTCTCCAGGCTTAATTAAAGAGGTTCAAACCTGGGGTCTGGGGAGCCCGGAATTGGAGCATGGGAGACCCAGATTTAGGCTTAGGGCCCTAAACATCCTAGAAGCAGAAAAAGAGCTGAAAAGGCTAAAGACGGGCAAGGCCCATGGCCTGGATGAGATTGACTCTGAGTTTTTGAAAATAGGGGTGGATATACTAGCTCCTGTTGTTACATATTTATTCAACTGGAGTCCAAGCATTGCAGCATGTCCTGACCTTTGGAAAATAGGGAAAATTGTTCCGATAGATAAGGGAAGGGACTCTGGCCCAATCAAATTATAGACCAGTAACCCTGCTTCCTGCTCTATCGAAGGTGCTCAACAGATTTTTACACAGGCAGCTTTTTGAGTACTTAGAGAAATACTGTATGATCTTATTACAAACAAGCAGAATGGGTTTAGGGCTGGGAGGTCCATGGATTTTAATAACCTTATAGCTGTGTCTATGAATCAGGGCTGCAGCATGGGGGCTGTCTTCGTGGACCTCAGTAAAGCTTTTGACCTGGTGGATAGCCCTGAAAAATTGTGTGAACTAGGACTACGTGAGGAATCCCTAATCTGGTTTAGATCATATTTGTCCCAAAGAAAACTGCATGTATCTGTGGGAAATTCTTTGTCAGCACAGAGGGAAGTGAGGAAAGGGGTCCCCCAGGGCTCAATACTGGGGCCCCTTCTATTCAATATTTATGTAAAGGGTCTCCCCGATGTCACAAAAAATGGAGAGGTGCGGCTGTACATGGACGACACCGTTATAGTTGTGTCCACACCCAGCCATTCCATCTTGGAGACAAAACAGCAGGAAGATATATCAGCCATGGAAAATTGGTTTTGTGAAGCCAGATTACTGATGAATCTTAAAAAGAGCCAGTATATGACATTTACAACCAAAAATAGATTGCAGGAAAGTGGGAATTTGGAACTATTTAATAATAAACAACAGATACCCAAGACAGATGTCTATAAGTATCTTGGGGTATGGGTTGATCGGAGGTTAACATATGAGGATCATGCTAATGTGACAGTGAAAAAGTGCAATCAGAAACTGGGTACCTTAAGGCAGATCGCAACTCCCCTTGGGAAACCCATCAGGACCAAATTGGTGAACCCACTTCTGTTACCTGTCTTAAATTATGGTGCACTGGTGTATAGAAAAGCCGACAAAACTGTTTTAAACAAAGTCAATCAAGCTTTTTTTTTTTTTTTAATTGTTTAACCAGGTGAGACACACTAAGCTGAAAGCTTTTTTACAGGTGCAACCTGGGAGCACAGGGAAGTTAAGTGACTTGCTCAGGGTCACACAGTATATGCAAGTGGGGGCTGTGGGATTCAAACCCAGGTCTCCAGATTTGC
The DNA here is from genome assembly GCA_016271365.2 of Neoceratodus forsteri. NCBI lineage: Eukaryota > Metazoa > Chordata > Ceratodontiformes > Ceratodontidae > Neoceratodus > Neoceratodus forsteri. The sequence continues at coordinate 628,351,930 of CM028131.1, forward strand.
AGCGCATAGCTTTAAACCACTGCACTATACTGCCTCCCAAGCTTATTATAGGCTTGCAAGATTTGCTAGTGGAAGCAAATTTGGAGAACACCATTGTAAAGTATACCAAAAAATTACATTGGATAGGCCAGATTAAAAAAGGGAAATTCAGTGGTCCACTTGGTGTTTTAAATTAATAAATGCAGACCATTCTCATCCCTTGAAGCCCCAAATAACATCAAGTTGTAGAGAAAACAAATATGGTTTGAGAGAGGCCACTTTTGATATGGTATGGCCCAGGGTTAACAATAGATTTGGAGACATTGCACTGATATCTACATTAGGTGAAACTTGGAATGCTATTCCAAGCTTCATAAAATTGAAGTCACAGGGTGTGCTTTTCAGTTGGAGTTGTTTAAATACTATTATAAAGGCTGCACTTGCTATAACTTGTCTTAACTTCTTAACTTATTGTACCCCTTGTTTTCTTTTACTTTTTCTTTCATTCAATGTTATTTAATGTCATTTTTGTATGATTGTACATTTGTACTTGTTGTTGTTAGATGTTTGTGTACAGGGCATAATTTGTAAACAGGGATCTTTTTCTCTAAATTTTGTTCCTAGGTGCAATTAATAATTACATCATCAGATCATATGGAGCTTGCTGGTGATGACAATGTGAAAGTTGTTAGCACTGTCATCAGAGGAAGGAGTTGCCCCACTACTGCTGAGGTGGTATGCCAGACTATGGGGCCAGTGCCAGGGGGAAAAGTCCAGATAGACTTGCCACCAGGAGATATAGGTGTAGGACTAATAGTAGATGTTTAAGCAATAAGATATCACTGAGCGTTGGTCAGTGGGAAAGGTACCTGGCCTCCTGTTGTGGTATGGCATGAGGTGCAGCCATGTGCCTTAAACCACAAAGGAAATGGATAAATCCCACAACAACTCTTGCCATGGAGTGCATTATTGCGATAATAAAATGGACCCAGTTGAGAAAACCACTAAAATACAAACTTAATTAATCAATACATAATGATGTGATGCATCCACCAATCAATAAAATAGTCCTTAATTCAATTGTTTTGCATAACTGAAAGTAGATTGTTTGTGTCACAGAAGTTGATTTCTCCTTGTCTACCTGATTTCCAATACATGTGCTTTTAAGAACTACATAAGCGATTTTTAAAGCACTTAGACTCTACCTTCCATCCTTTCCCACCCTGTTTCTTTTTTTCTCTTTCTATCACCCACCCCAACAGGTTTGCACCTTTAGCAGAAGCTGGCAATCACAGGTAGGGGAAGAGGTTTGGCAACAGGGCAGTCATGCAGCAAGAGACGTGGATTCCACACTGGGATGCCTGAGTCTAGTGCCAGCTAGCATCAAGTTCTGGTGATATGGGACTCAGTTTGTAGATTTACAGACTCGAAGATGTTCAGGCATTATCCAGAGAACTGCTTGTTTTGTTGCCTGCCAGGTGCTAGGGCTGTGGCTGTCACTTCAAATTGTCGGTGAGGATAGGGGGAAGAACTAGTAGCTGTTGTTCATATTGTGGAGCCTGCAACACCCATTTACAGGCCTACAGTAGGTGAAAAGATCAATATGGACCCTTTTCTCTGAGAAAGCAAATACAAATGTGTTGCAGGCAGGAAATCACCTTAATTATGGCATCAGAGGTAGCTGTAGCCCACTCCTGTGGTCTTAATATAACAGGTTTGTGCTCCTACACACTTCTTTCCATGCAGTTCATAGGGAGTAGAAAACTATGCCAGTATGTTTATAATTATTGAGCTTGACTCTACATAGTCATTTGTTTTAAAAAGTTTCCAATGTTTCTTTGTAATAATACTTTTTAGATTATTTTCTTAATGATAATTCAGCGTCACATATGAATATTCTTTCTTAGTTCCATAATTAACTGCCTGGCTACTTTTTAGTTTTTGATACATTCTAATAACAATATGCTTGTGACCATTGTTGAACTCCCTTATATAGTCAGCATGCACAATACTACTTTAATGCAGTTCTTCTGCATTTACTTCCACACATTCGCGATAGACTGTGGTGCGGCGAGAGCACAGCAAGAGTTCCAAGTATTCTTTTACTCACTCTTGCCACACTCCCCTCACTCTGAGCAGCCATTTTGGCTTTGACCAGAACTTGTATATTTTTGAAAACATCCCTCTGCTGCCACATTTGCATTTTACTACCTTTTGTCTTGCACTTTAGTCCACCCATTCCAAAAATGTGTCATAATTGTGAATTGATTTACAAGACTCAATTCAAATCAAGATGCAAGGTTTATTTGGGAGTTATAGTCCCACCATACTCCACCCTATCATAGCTAATTAACCTTTGGTGGGGGCCTGGGCTGAGGGTGATTAATCTTGTATACCAAGGTACCTCCAGCAAGAGAATGAATGGTAATGGGTTACAAGGTAGCAGAGTACAACCCTCTGAGAAGCTGTCCCTATCCATTTCACTCCCCAAGTAGCCCTTCCCAGCAATACCACACCAGCAGCTAAACAGACATTGGTATTACAAGGTTAACAGGAGCAAACACATCACCTTTCAAGCAGTTGTTGAATATCTGCTCTGCCTTTCTTCATGAGACAGGGTCATAACAAGGCTTCATTGAAAATTTAGTGTACAAACATTACCAAACAACAAATTCATGAGCCTACATTACATTTTACTAATGCAGGCTCATAACTCTGGTAATTTTCAATATTTTACACCAAATTCCTCACCTGCAGCTCTATCGGCTCTGGCCAGAATTTGTTATTTGCTAGTCATGTCTGCTGTGAACGTGCCCAGCCAGTGCCATTGAAGCAGTCCTTTCTGTTCCTCCTGTAAGCACCATTTCTCCTAGGGGACCCATATACCCAGGAATTTGAAGCAATTCTTAGTGCCATCATGACAGTTGTCCCCAAATAGAGTGTCCTTAGGCACTCTCCAGCTCCCCCAGCTGGAGGCACCATGTTACTGTTCATGTTCCCCATGTACAAAGAAACCCTTGCTGGTCCCCTCGGTGTTAAAAGATGTGCCCTCTGAGGGCCCCAGTATGGCACCACAGACTGGCCAACACACTATCACATGTACTGTGCTACACAAACTTATTAATATAAGACACAGAATGCACACAGTTTGATACACTGCAACATTTAGAATGCTAAATCTGAAAACACATATACATATAAATATGTACAGAAGAATGTTATCCACATTTGTACAGTGCATTTTTAAATCCATGTTATGAAAAGGGTTGGAATAATCTTGTGATCCCATTGGTCAATTTGTATCCTTGCCCCCAGAAGGCTTGTAGCTGAGGCGCTAGGGGCTCAGACTGGTGGAAATAAATAACAACACTAGTTGTTAAAATTGCTGTGCTTTGGTTCTTGGAGTGCTTTTGTTTGGATCCTGTATCCTTGCCCATCCTGCAGTGACACTCTGTGAAGATCCAGATGACCTTTTTACATGCTGTTTACAACAGATTCATGTCCTACTACAGGTAGAACTTTCAGAAATGAAAATGACGATGTGTTTATATTCCTACTGTCTATTTCATTTTGGCCTAGGCTAAATTGTTGTTCCATTTTTGTTGTCTTTTTCAGCTAAGGTTTTAATGATGTATTATTTTTTTTATTTGAAACATTTCTGTTCCTTACTAAGTACTGTCTCATGCTGCTGACCTCCAAAGTATGTATGATGACCGTCTCATTCTCCACATGGGTCAGCTGGGACATGTTATCCTCCCATGGTCTACTGTCAGCTTAAGCACTTTTCATCCAACGCTGCTCCTGCAGCTGCACTTAAATGAGCATCCTGCTACGGCCTGAATGACGATCACTCAAAACGTTCATAGCAGCTGCAACACCACAACAAAAGAACCACTGTAATTCAAGTCTGCCTGTCTGTTCTGTCTCCCAGTACTGTACCAGCAGCAGTTTCTGTTTTCAGACTCGTCTTCTTTTCTCCCTTTCATAGATGAGCTGGATGGATAGGAGGAAAAAAGAACCAGGAGGAGTATTTCAGCCACAACATTCATGTCACTGCTTTGCTTGGGAGTGTCACTGGGAAGCAGTGTTGGAAATGGAATGAATTCGAGGGGGGAACCAACCACCTTTGTTGTAGGATCAAACATACCTGACAAGTGTCTAGGAATATGTTTCTTCAAAATATTCCTCCAGTTTTCATCAGGCCCTCATGCCAGCAACCTCCCTGCCCCATGTGCCGCTCTGCTCACTCCTCTATCTGAGCCAGCAAGGATCCACACAGAGTGGGGCCCAAAAAATATGTTGTGTTTTAACACTTTAGTCAGTTTTAGTCCTTTAAGGGGTTACATTTTACACAGAAGCAGTCCTTTCCCATTTTACTCCTGGAACTGAGTTAGATTTTGAATTGCACTGTTGATACTTGAGTTCCTCAGGCCCCTCTTCCCCCATTTCCACCGCAGCTACAAGGTGCTTTTAACTTCTGTCCTGCATGGCAGTCAAAATTTGCTTACAACCCATTTTGGGCTGGAGGGAAGTGGCGATCAAGTGAGCTGCATTGTGATTTTTCTTTAGACATCTGGACAGGTGGAAGTGAGTGACAGTGGATGCTGTAGCTGGCCCACACTGTCAGGACCCAAGACATTGTGACTCCATGTGTGTTGGAGGTGTTCACCTGACTATTGCTCTGTGTCAAAATAAATAACAAAAAATAATCAAACACTTTGCTGCTTGTTTGCAAATTTCCTGTAATTTTTTTCCTATAACTCCCTCCCCCACTCTGAAGTATGGAATTTGGGACTTTTGCACTTCTTGGCATATATATTTAACTGCAATTTTAATTATTTCATTTTTAGCTCTTTGTATAAATGAGCACATTTTATAATCATAATAATGTACTACAGGGAGTGTGTCATTGTGGAATTAGACACTTCTTGTGACACATCATACGAGGCACGGCTGAATCCCACAGCAGCACATGGCCTGTCATGCATTATTGCTTAAACATACACCATTTACATTTCATTTTGTTGTAATCAAAATATTTACATTTCTATTTTTGTAGAGGGTGTGACGTAGTTCTCCTGTGGGGAAAACACCAATATCTTCTGAAGACATTGCTAGCATTCATGATTCCAGAGATGTCCTGACAGTTGTATAGGTCTTGTTAAACTGTCTCAAATATGTTAAAGTGTTGCCTCAAATGAAATACAGTACGTTGATTTTGCCATCAACTGTCCTAAACACATCAGCCTATTTAAAACACTTTCACAATACCTTTGCAGCTTTAGAGGACAATGTATTTGCAGCCCTGCATACTGCAAGTTCTTGCTATAAACGGTTGGTAAAAGAAGCTGCATACATATTGTTGAACTGTTTAAATACCTTGATGTGTTTAACTGTTTTTTTTTTTTGCCGTTTAAAGTTTATTAGCTTTTTGTCCACAATACTAACAAAGCAGACATTAGTACATACAAACCATTTACATTAGGCACTTATACATCTTAAATCTGCCATATCCCCTTCCTTAAACCCAACCATCCCTTCCCCACCATTCCCCACACCCTTATCTGCTAGGACAATAAGAAAATAATGTACCAAGCTGAGATCTGTCCTATCAATGTTATCTAGGCAACTTAATAATGCATACTGGACTTATACCTATCCTAAAGTGAGTAGAGGGCGTAGAGGGGGTCCCATATCTTTTTAAATGTACTCATCATATTGTTCAAATTAGCAATGGCTTTCTCAGTGCGTAAATTTGCCAGGATTTCTGCTAACCACTCACTGTAGGAGATCTCCTGCTGATCCAGCCAATGTCATAGGACCAACTTCTTGACAGACATAGCAATAAGTGTTATATAATACTTCCGATTACAAACTTTTATACCGGAAAGGTCCCCCAGGAGACAAATTTCGGGAGTAAATAAGTCCTTAAGACCCAGAAGGGGATCCACAAGCTGCTTAATATTGTTCCACAAAGGGGATATTTTTGGGCATGCCCAGAAAATATGAAATAAGGTTCCTTCCTGTTGTTGACATCTTACACATAAACTGGTAGTCTTTAATCCCAATTTAACAAGTTTGCAAGGAGTATAATAAGCATTATGTAGAATAGCGAGCTGCATTAGTCTTAATCTGTCCTGTTTGATGAAATGATGGCAGGTGTTCCAAATAGTCGTCCAGTTAATATTCCGGTCAGGGAAAAATTATTCCCATAGACCGGAGGGTCCAAAACAGTCAGGACACTTCCAAAGGAACAGTATACTGTAGATTTTGGATATCACCTTAGGACCACCACTCCATTTACGTAGTTCATTACGGAACAGAATGAAGTGCCCAGTCCCAGGTTTGTGACCGAATGATCGTACCAATGCATGTCTGAGTTGAATTAGCCTGAATGTATATTTATTGGAAATACCAAATTTGGCAATAATTTCCTGAATTGAAAGCCAAGTATTATGGTCATTAATAAACCCAGAGATCTCCAAGTCCTGTGATATAGGGAACCAGGATTGAAGAATCGGTTTGCCCGCTATTTTAAGGCTAAGATCGCCTACTATCGGTTGATTAAGATCTTTAGTGTGATCATATCTGAGGAATCTGCAAATCTGTGCGTGTACTTTTAAAGATGTAGAAATTGTCATATTTTTGAGTTTTATCGGGAGAAGACTCTCCCTGATATATAGTAGTCCCTCAGGACTTAACCCGGACATCCGTATTAATGACAACTCAATTTTAAGCCAGGCTGGGGCCGTGTGTGCATACCCTTGGGATATCCATCGCATGTACTTATTGACATGTGATGCCCAAAAATAGAGAACCACATTAGGAAGCCGCAAGCCTCCTTTACTCTTAGGGGCCATCAAGGTATGGTAGGCTATACGGGGAGACTTGCTTAACCAGAGAAATTTGGTGAACAGCAATCGTAGTTTCTTGAACCAGGATAGGGGAGCCAGATATCAAGCATGGAAAGGGGATATAATAGACACGGGAACACATTCATTTTGATTAAATTTACTCTTCCCCATAGTGAGATAGATAGGGATGCCCATCTATTTAAATCTTGAGCGATATTGTTTGCCAAAGCGTCCAAATTTGACCTGATAACTTGCCTAGGGCTACGGGACAATTATATACCGAGATATCCGAGAGAGTCTTGCTTCCAATTAAGCCCAAAGGGTGCAATATCTGATATGAAAAGCCTATGATTAAGCGGGAATACTGTTGTTTTGCCAATATTTAATTTATAATTGGACATTCTACCGAAGGTATCAATGATATCCAACATGTATGGTATAGATGAACTGGGGTTAGCGATTTGGAGAAGTAGATCATCCGCGTATGCGGAGACCTTTATTTCACTGGGATAAATAGGAATTCCTTGAATATTTGGGCAGCTTTGTAGTCTTCTAATTAGTGGCTCGAGATACAGGTTAAATAATAGTGGAGATAGAGGACATCCCTGCCTAGTACCAGAATAAAGGGCAACATTTTCGGAGATCACCCCGTTTCCTGAAACTCTCACAGACGGTGATTTGTACAATGCATGTATCCAGCTTATAAAATCAGCTGGAAAGCCGAAGGCTTCCAGCACCTGAAAAAGATAGTCCCAATGTACCCTATCAAATGCCTTCTCTGCATCCAGGGAGACCAGCACCGCAGAGTAGGGTGCATCCCTGGATACAGAGAAGATATGTGACAAGGTCCTTAAATGATCAGCTGTGCTCTACCCTTCAGGAACCCGGCCTGTTCTGAACCTATCAGAGTGTCCATTACCTTTTCAAGCCGAACGGCCAACAATTTAGTCAGGATTTTTATATCCTGATTTATTAACGATATGGGATGGTAATTGGTTACACAATCAAGAGGTCTACCGGCTTTAGGAATCAGGACAATCATTGCTTCAAATAACGATGGGTCCACATCTGCACCCGATAGAATATACTGGTACAGGGGAAGAAGCATTGGTATTAACTGAGTCTGGAATTTTTTATAAAATAAAGCTGAGTACCCATCTATCCCCGGGGTTTTGTGCACTGGTAGATCCTTAATAACCGCGGTGATTTCCGCAGCAGTTATTGGTGCTAGAAGTCTGTTTTGTTGTTCTGGGAAAAGCCGGGGTAAATCAGAATCATGTAAATAAGCCTGCAATTGTTGTGTTGTAGGGGGAGTCTTCATGGGGCTGTATAACTCTTTATAGTAACTGGTGAATTCTCTTATAATTTCCTCTGGGTGTGTTTTGAGGGAGCCATCTTGCAAGGACAATATAGAGGTAATATAGCGAGATGATTCCATTTGTTTAACCCTAAGTGCCAATAGCCGACCAGCCTTTTCCCCTTGGTCAGTGTACGAAGCTTGGGTTTTTAAAATGGAATAATCTGCCTGCTCGCGAAGAAGTTCCATGTATGCAGCTCTCAGTTTGATCAAATCTTGCCGGGAAGTAAGGGAAAGGTCTTCCTCTAGCATCTTAATTTGAGAGAGCAATTGGGCCAATCTAAGACTGGAAGTTTTTTTCCTGTGTGTGGCTATACTAATCAAGACCCCACGGTGCCGCGTGCCTCTTCGGCGCCGTGCTCCTCGTGCACCGTTTTGGCTGTTTGGCCTCCTCGGCGCTGGGGCCCTCGGGACTCTACTTTTCTATCTGCTCTTTCCTCCTCTCCTATTTTTCACTCCTTTCCTGTCCAAACAGTCCTTCCTGGACCATCAGGAGATGATGTTGAGCCTGACCCAGACCTTCGGTTGGGTGATGAAGTGGAGGAAACAGGATCTTTCATTGCTACAGAGCCTGTGGTTGAGGACCTGTCCTTTAAGTCTCTGTTGAAGAACCTGAGATCCACTCTTTCTCTCCAGACTACAGACATCGATCCTGGGAAGATATTAAGACTCCAGTATCTTCATGCTTGCGAGATCCCTACGGATTTGACTCCTCCGATCAACCTTCCTTGAGGCAGCTGTCTCAAATGGTATGGAATAATCTGCTCTTATTCCCTCAGTGGCTAAATCCATTGATAAGAAATATTCAGCTCCCAAGGATGCGTCCCATTTGGCATCCCAAGCCTTTGCGGATCCTATTGTAGTCCTGGCAGGGGAATGACAAGGTCGTTTCTTCCTCAAGCTACTACAACTCGACCTATTAACAAAGAGTCTGTAAGATTGATACATTAGGTAAGAGAGTCTTTGCTGCCTCCACTTTAAGTATGGTATTGCCAGCTATCAAGGCTATTTTTCTCAGTATGAGTATATCCTGTGGCACTCTATGAAAAGAATGGTTGAAGCTCTTCCAGATTCGACTCCAAGTCAGAGCTTCTTCTAACTGTTACCAGAGGTATTGAGTCCAATAACCAACAGGTCAAAGCCGCCATGGACGCTTTCGACACTGCTTCTCACTCAGCAGCCACAGGTATTTGTACTCGACGCCATTCCTGGCTGCGTACTTCCGGCTTTACGAATGATGCTCAGCAGCAGGTAATGGCGCTGCCCTTTGATGGCTCTTATCTTTTTGGTCCTCAGGTAGAGCAAGCCTTAGAGGCCACTCAGAAGACTAGATCGGCCATTAAGTTGGCTAGACCTCCGCCTACCCCCTCTCGGGGGCATGTAGAGCAAACGTCAATTCATAGTCGTCAGTCCTTTGAGGCAGAGGCAGAGAAGCTTCCATAAAACCAACCTGCCCAACCTCAAAGACACAGCAGAAAGCGCGGGGCCTAAAGCCCCCAGCTACTCTATAATTGCTGGCCCAAGTTCCATCCACACTGCCCGGGCGGAACTTTCTCCTCCGGTGGGAGGTCATCTGATGTACTTCTACAACCAGTGGAAGTCCATAACTTGAACAAATGGGTCCTTCGGATAATTCGCGGTTATTCTCTCAATTTCTTGAAACCCCGAATTGTCCTCCCAGGCGACAACAACCAGGTTATCGACTCTCAATCAGACCTCCTCACCGCGAGATCAGGGCCTTCTAAACAACAGGGCAATAGAACTGGTGCCCCGCATCAGCGAAACACAGGGTTCTACTCCCATTACTTTCTGGTTCCAAAGAAATCTGGGGGGATGCGCCCCATTCTAGACCTCAGAAAGTTAAACAAATTCCTCCCCAAGGAGAAATTCAAAATGATTTCCCTAGGTACCCTGTTACCTTTGCTGCATCAGCACGACTGGCTGGCCTCCCTGGATATGCAGGACACTTACCAGCATATCCCCATCCACCCGACCCATCGCAAATTTCTGAGGTTTGTAGCTCTGGGTCAGCATTATCAGTTCAGAGTCCTGCCTTTTGGGCTATCCTCGGCGCCACGAGTTTTTACAAAGTGTTGTGCAGTTCTCGCAGCGCATCTCAGGAAGCTCGGACTCCGAGTGTTTCCCTACCTGGACGATTGGCTTCTAGCAAGCCCTTCCAGCCAAGGGACTCTGGAAGCAGTGCAAACGGCTTCTCGCCTTCTTACGTCCATGGGAGTTCTGCTGAATCTGAAGAAGTAACAACTGCAGCCCTCCCAGAGGCTCCTTTTCATAGGGACTCTTCTGGACACCTCTTCCGTGAAGGCTTTCCTTCCAGAGGACAAAAGACTCGACATCCTTCAGATGGCCCGTTACATCGGGGAGAACCAATCGGTCACAGTTCTCTCGATGCAACGTATGTTGGGTCTCATGGCGTCCTCAGTGTTCACTGTACCCCTAGCTCGGTTACACATGAGGACCACCCAATGGATGCTCTCCGCTCAGTGGTCACCGACCTCTCACCCCCAGTCTTATCCCATCAAAGTGATGGAGCCCCTACGAAGGTCTATCACCTGGTGGTCTCAAGAGAGCAATCTTCTGGAAGGATTCCCCTTTGCTCCTCCGGATCATCAGATCTCCATCACCACAGACGCATCGCTAGTGGGATGGGGAGCTCACTGTCGCTCTCTCCACACTCAAGGTGTATGGACTCAGCTCGAAGCTCAGCTCCACATAAATGTCCTGGAGATGAGAGCAGTCCTCTGTCGATCCGCGTTGAAGGATATTCTTTGCCACAAGAACATTCTCCTTCAAATGGACAACAAAGCTGTGATGTATTACATCAACAAGCAAGATGCGGTGCTCATTCTTATCCCCTTTGCAGGGAAGCAATGAGAGTGTGGGAGTGGTGCTTGGAGCACAAATCTCTAATTCAAGCGGTATATCTGCCAGGTGTACAAAACGACTTAGTAGATCTCCTCAGCGAGACGAGGCAGACCCTCACGAGTGGTCTCGATCCAGCCGTAGCTTCGGTCACTGTTGAAGAGTGGGGACTCCAGAGCTGGACCTTTTGCATCCCACTCACGCAAACTGCCTCTTCTGCTCCAGAAATCCAGGGCCTGGCATTTTCTGTCAGGATGCGTTCAGGCTGCGGTGGACAAAACGCTTTCTTTACGCCTTTCCACCGCTTCCTCTAATTCAGAGAGTACTCCTCAAATTCGAGTCTCAGGGGACCAAGATGATTCTCATTGCTCCCTCCTGGCCTCGGCAACTATGGTTTCCTCTACTCAACAGTATGTCGGCAGCCTCTCCGAGACCACTTCCCTTGCAAATCAATCTTTTGACTCAGGGTTCGTTGGTCCATCCCAACCTGAGGTCACTTCACCTTCATGCTTGGCTCCTGAAGAGGTAGAAGTGAATCGGTTCAACGTCTCTCGTAGAGTCTCAGACATCCTTCTGGCTGCTCGGAAGCCAGCTACCCGAAAAACTTACGCTTCCAAGTGGAAACGTTTTTCTCTCTGGTGTGCAAAGTCCTCTTGGAATCCCTTTTCCTGTCCTCCTGACAAGGTTCTAGAGTACCTTTTGGACCTATCAAACTCAGGTCTCCAGTACTCCACGGTTAAAGTTCACCTTAGTGCCATTTCAGCGTTCCATGAGCCGGTTTCTTCCTTGACTCTGGCTCAGTTACCTATGGTGAAGAGATTTCTTAAGGGAATTCTGCATACCAGACCCCCTGTTAGACGTCCGGTTGCAGCCTGGGACATTAACCTTGTGCTGGACATGCTCACTCGGAAGCCTTTCGAACCCCTAGCTACCTGTGAGCTAAAATTTCTTACCTGGAAGACAGCCTTCCTAGTGGCCATTACCTCAGCCCGCAGGGTCTCTGAGATACATGCCCTGGTTACGGACCCTCCGTCTACTGTGTTCCATAAGGACAAAGTAGTTCTCCGTACTCATCCTAAATTTCTTCCCAAGGTTGTGTCAGAATTCCATCTAAACCAACCTCTGGTGCTTCCCTCTTACTTCGCGAACTTCCAAAATGAAGGGGAATGGTCTCTTCATTCCTTGGATGTTAAAGAAGCCTTAACAGTTCTACTTAGATAGAAGCAAGAATTTTCGCAAGACTCAGCAACTGTTTGTTTCCTTCAGCGAGACCCGGCTGGGTCAACCTGTCGCTATCAGATGCATCTCATCATGGTTAGTGGCATGTTTTCGACATTGCTATTCCATGGCTTAAGTTAAATTAGAAGGTAGAGTGTACGCTCACTCTACTAGGGCGGTTGCGGCATCCCTAGCGGAAATTCGCAATGTTCCAATTGCGGATATCTGCAACGCCGCCACCTGGAGCTCAGTGCATACCTTCGTTAAGCATTATGCACTGGATGTTCATGCCAGGCGTTATTCCGCCTTCGGCAGAACTATCCTTAATGGACTTCTGTCCTAGACGTGAGAGCTCTGGCTCCCCTGCCGCCCTTTTGGGGGATTATCAGCTTGGTACTCTCCCACTAGTGTGAATGAGTGGTGGAGACTTATGTCCAGGAAGATATGAAAATTACGTACCTACCGTAATTCTTGATCTTCTTGGACGAGTCTCCACCACTCATTCACACGCCCACCCTCCATCCCCCGAGCTCACCGCTGTGTTGGTCTTCACTCCCTCAAATCTTTAGGCCGTGAAGACTTTTTGCTGACCCTTCTTACACGGGTCTTCCGGACTATCTTATGTCCGTTTTAGTTAGATTTACTCTTTACATTAGTTGCGCTGCACCTCCTTGGTAAAAAAGGTACTGAGGCGGTTGGAGGGTCGTCGCCGAGATAGTCATTACTGCGCGAGCCACCGCTCGTGGCGCCATGCCTCGCGGCACCATCTCTCGCGCCGACCCTCCAGCAAAAAGTTTGCTCCCGATGGGTCCTAGTGCCTCCGGCGCTAATCCCACTAGTGTGAATGAGTGGTGGAGACTCGTCCAAGAAGATCAAGAATTACGGTAGGTACGTAATTTTCATTTCTTGTATCTGCTTGCTAAGAGAAGCATCTTTTAGTAATAGATCATTTAATTTCCACCTGGAGCCTCGTTTTGGGAGGGAAGTCATTGACACTAAACAGGAGACAATGGAGTGATCTGAAGGGGTCCCTGGTAGAATCGAGGATTCCAGTGTTCCAGATATAAGGGGGTGAGATAGAAATATATAATTGATCCTCGATGAGGATAAATGAACTGGGAAAACAAAGGTAAATTTCCTGTCCCGGGGATGTAGAATCCGCCAAATATCGCACATTCCGGTCTGCTCGAGAAATTCCCGGAATGCCCTTTGGGCAGGAGAAAGACCCACCTTCTGTGAGTTTGATCAGTCCAAGGTCAGATCATACACTAGGTTAAAGTCTCCCCCTATAATTATAGGTATGGAGAGGTGGGGTTGTAAAACTTATGTTAATTTGGTGAAAAACTCAGGTGTGTCATTATTGGGTCCATATACACTACCCACTACTATTTCTTTATTGTAAAGTAAGCCCTGGACAAAAATATATCTTACTCCTGGGTCCCTGATTACATTAATAATATTAAACGGAATTGTCCTACGAATGAGAATCATTACTCCACAGCTATTTGTGGTTCCCTCTGCACTGAAAAATTGATCAAACTGCTGCCTGCGAAACTGGGATGCTTCCACATCCAAAAGATGTGTTTCCTGAACACAGACGATGTCTATGTTCAGTAACTTTAAGTGATGTAGCACTTGGTATTGTTTCCTCCTCCTTCTGCCCCCTCTGATGTTCTACGTTGCAAAACATAAACTGTTAGCCATGATATCTAATTACTGGGACAGGGGTCTCCATCTCTTGAACAAGGAATCATGTGAAAACCCTAATTTTGGTAATCTCAGCATTGGTATGATCCTAGCAGATAACCTCCCCTCCCCACCATCCCCACTCCACCTTCCCAATATGTAATAGCAAAAATTAAAACTAGAAAACATCCTCCTTCGGAAATCCCAACTTATTCTCCCTCCTATCATTGGCACGTGGCACTGCTAGTCCTGCGCCAGTCTCAAGGGTTCCACTTCCCACCACCCAGGAACTAGAAAAGGCAACCATTATAATCCAGACTGAAAATGCCAACAGTATATGAATCCCAGCCACCTAGACATATAAAGACAAGAGTTACATGCATAAGTATAACCATACAGAAACTTTCACAGTCTCCACTGCTTACGTGTGTGGGATCACACTAAGGGAAGCCCCCTGATATTGTAGAAGCACACATTTTCTGTCTCTCCATGTCTTGCCCCCTCTGTATCAGACCAGATGGGATCCTGTAAAACTGCCTATTGAAATGCCTAAGTGACCTCCACAGAGAGATGATCATCGTCTCTGCCAATATAAACAAGTGGAGAGTGTCCTCTTAAGAAGAAAGCGTGTGATAGCACTTCCAATTTGGTTGCAATAAATTAGCATTAACTCTAACCAAACAACTATTAGATATCCCACCCACCCTCATGATTAAACACTTGTGAATGACAAAACTGATTATCATCGCAGGTAACCATCAAACCTGCTGGCAGGGAAACAAAAAGGAGGTGCGAGGGTGTACAGCGCTCAGAATAAGCCCACTAAAATGTCTAAGGTTCCAGTCTTGCTGAAAAGGAAAGTAAACATCCCTTAAATCCACCATGTATTGACAACATGTAAGGAGATATTATAACTGGCCTAAACAGATCTTGAGTATCAAATTAAGTTTGCCTTACAGTCCTTCCATCTGAACGCAGAGAAGCTCAGATGATTCTCCCCGAGGTCACTTAAAGAGATCAGGGAACTCCTTCTGTAGCACCTTCGAGGCGGGTTCGACTTCATCAAAGGACAACCAGGTACCCAAAATCATAACCTGGAAGTGAGCAGGGTACCCCATTCAAAACTTTATGCCCGCAGCGATAAGCTTCGTTACAGTGGGATGAAACAGGGCCCTCCTTTGCCTCACCGTAGCTGAGAGATCCTGAGTTATGCATATCTTGTTTCCTTCCCAGAGCACTTGATCTAACTCCTTAATTTTAGCAAGAAGGAACTGCTTTTCTTGAAAATTGAGAAATTTGAATATCAAAGGTCGGGATGGTTGACCAGGGGCAGGTATCGGTCGAAGCGCTCTATGAGCCCTTTTGATTATGTAGGAGGCTCCAAAGGGAGAGGGGCCAGCGAGCTTCTCAATGAACTTCTGCACGAACAGGAGGGTATTATTGCCTTCTTCTCTTTCCGGAATACCCAAAATCACAATATTATTTCTACGGCTCCTCCCCTCTAAATCTTCAACTTTCTGTTCCAATTTTTTGATGCGTTGTCGATTTTCTACTGTGACATTATCAATGCAGTCTGCTTTCTTCTCTATGGAAATGAGCCGGGCCTCTGAATCTGCCATTCTAATCGATAAGTCTTCGAGCGCCCCTGACATTTGCTTAATTTCAGCAGCCACCGATTTCAAATCCTCTCTGAGCGGTTGCAGTTCTTTTACGAACAACTCTAGAGTGAGAGGAGTTGCATCTAGAACCGAGCTGTAGGAGGCCATGGTAGTAAGTTGTTTACCGCTTCCTGTCGTCTGGGTCTTGCTTCTTTTACCGGGTTTCTCCGGGGAAACAGGCAGGGTGTGTCGGGGCATCGCAACCCTCATTTCAGCTTCCATTTTCAGCCCAAATCTCCAACAGCAAGATCCACACCTAAAGTACTGGATCAACTATTGTTAAAATCTTGTTAGGGACTTGTTTAATTGAAATAAATGCCCTGAGTAGCGGGAGCCAGGTCCAAGTGCTGCTACACAGTCTGCTGCATCACGTGACCCCGATGTGTTTAACTGTTATATGTTGACGTGTTGTCCATTGTCCCTTCCCTCTGTCATGAGTCACAGTTTCTGTCTGCCTTGGCTGGGTCTCATTGTCAGCACTATCAGTGGTAGTAAAAAAAATAACAGCCATAGCTATTAGATACATTTTGCAAATGTGCTTTTTAAACACATGAACAAATAAGGAGAACACTGTCTCACCCAGATACAGTATTAGAATACACAAAGGTGGGAGACACCCAGTGGCCCAATGGGTAATGTATTGTGCACCTCACTGGTGACCCGGGTTTGGCAGTGCTCCCCACCAAGGAGAGATGGTGCTGTGATTTCACTGCCACAGCAAACCCTTTGGAGGACTGGGGAGCTTTCCTGCAGGGGTGTCACTACGTGTGATGCCTGACAGGGCACCCCCCCAGTCAGGATGGGACAAATCAGTTTGTGAGCTGTGGTTAGTTTGGCTACTAGCTTTCAAAATCTGATAGTCAAATGAATATTTTAGTAGCCATCCTTTTTAAGGGCTTAAAAATCACATTGTGCACAGGTAGTCAGTTGGCCAGTAACTTTCTGAGGCCAAAGGGAGAAAACCCCTCAAAATTTATTTTTGTCATTGCAGCCCATACAACTACCACTGGTACTCTCAGTACCCACATCACGTGGCTACTCACTGGCTCTGACAGTGGGGGGAGTGGCAGATGAGGCTTGGAGGTCACTGGCAGAAGGGCCTGACGAAAGGCAGAGGCAGTAGACTGGGAAGCAGAAAGCTCTGTTACAAAAAAAAATAAACAAAAACAGCAGTCACCACCTCTGAAAGTCTAGTTTTGTCTGAATCATCAAAAATGTTTACTAAAGGAACTCTATTTTACATGGGATCAGATGGGGGGGAGGAGGTCGGAACCACTGGATGCCTGGGACTTAATTTATACAGAATGGAGTGAAGGATTGGTGGCAAATCTCAGATCAAAGCATTGAATTTTGTACAGTCCAATCTGAGATCCAACCTTGGATCGGATTTTGGATTAAAAAGTACATTAGTGCAACAAATGCTAAATAAGAGTAAACTGGTACAATTTAATATAACTGATTTTTTTTTTGGTTTCCTATCTGAGCAACTTTAATATCACTACAACCTTACATGCTAGTAGTTCGGGTTATGCATCACTAGATAGCACTTCCCTTTAAAACAGTTTATAGCATAAACTTCTTGCATGCATGATTACGGATTTTTTGTCTTTTATAAAGTTGCATAGATATTACTAAAGTGTTTTTAATACACTGATATGTTTAAAACTCATCAACATCTTTACATCCTCAGCAGCACTCAAACATGTCAATCTCAAGCCAAGCTTTCATATTAAAAAACTACTTTATAACCTAACAGTTCCAAATATAACCCTTTCTGAAGAAATGGTCCTAAGAAAGAGCTAACTTGGGAACCCTTAGACCTAGGAACATACTTTTTTTTCCTCAATTAAAGCTCGAGCTCTGGAAAATATGATGTTTACTGAGTCCACCTGTTTAATCATGTCGACTGTTGTTGTAGAAGTGTTTAAACACATAAATGGTGCTGTCAAAATGACCCTGCTGTTTCTTTCCTCCCCAGTAGCAGATTTTCTACACCTTATCCCAGATACAGTTCAGGGTGTGTTGGGGAGCCTTGGAGCAAATGGTGGGTAACTGGGTAGTGAAAGACTAGAGGACATCATACCATCATAGTCTTCCTCTAGTTTTCCCAATGAATATCCTTCCCATGTTCCATATGTGGTACCCCACCTCCACCACTCTGATGGAGCTATATCGTGTGATCACCCTTGACATTCATGTAGCTCTGTGACCCAGTTTAGGTGGAGGCTAAGCAGTGAGGTTAGCTGTGCAGTCCCTGCAAGTTTTAACATGTTACTGCTACAGCGTGATCTCAATTTTGCTGGTCTGGTGAGGGAATCTCCTCCAGATCATGATCCAGTGTCTCCTGCATGGCAGCACAACTGCAATCCTCAGATCCACTGGGCTGAGCTAAAAACTGTGACTGCAATGATTATGATTATTGGGAAGGTAAAATCTGTGAAAGTATCAGGTCTTTCACAAACGGTATGACATGATGAAATGCTGTATGTGCTATCCTTGTATATAACACAAAGCCAAACTGGTGCATGAACGATTAGCTGGACATTCCATGACTCAGCCGTGTTCAAGGGTTAAGATGCTTGAAAATGGATGTGACATGGTGTTGTGCAGCACACTTCAAAACAGCTGAAAAGGAATCTCAGAGGAGCAATCCTAAGTAAATAATGTACTAGGCTGTTTATTATCATTCAGAGTCTTTGTAGTACAGAGCTCAGATTCCTCTATTGATTGCCAATTTAACCCTGAGCTTCCATTTATTTCTTTACTGTTTTCACTTGCTTCAGTCATAAAATAAAAGGCTAACCCACTGGTTTAGGACACATATGTTTGCTATCTCCATCAAGCAAGAATTCAGCATTTGAAAACTATCTATGGTTACATCTGGGACTGGGGACTAACCTGGAAGGATATGGGACTCTAAGATAATGCATGAAGTTTACACTAGTTGCTGTGTCCAGTGTTTTTCCGTAGTGTAGGAATTTGTATTTTTGTGTGTACTTTTTCTTCCCAATTCTTTCCAATTCCCTTTCCCCCAGATCACACCTATAAACTAGCCATGGCTCAGTGTGCCTTTTCCAGATGCCAAATTTAAATGAATTAATGAATAAATAAACAAATAAATAAGGGAGAAGGCCTGCATCATTCTAGGAAGGGGATCGCAGTCATTGATGGTAGGTTTAAATGCTACATGAATGAGCATTTAAACTAGCCGAGGTGGTAAAACCAAAGGAGGCAACAATTGCCTTCCCCCAGATGGTGAGGTGTTAAGGAGGGAAAACACAAGGGGAGAAAACTCCCCTAGGGAAGATGCACAAAAAGCAGGGCCCAGGACAAGAAAGAAGAAAATGGGACTATAACTCAGGTAGGGGAGGACAGGAGCTTGAAGAGGACCAGGAATGGTGAAAGTAAAAGGACAAGGGGTGAATCAAGGGGTAAGTCATGGCACATCACAGTCAGGGATGGGAGGGACAAGCAGGGTAGCAAACATGGGGAAAGGTATGGAAAGCAATGTGCACTAACACAAGGAGCCTTGATAACAAAATTCCAGAGCTGGAAGTCAACATGGCAGAGTCCAGTCTGGATTTAGTGGCCATAATGGAGTCATGGTGTACTGAACACTATAACTGGGACATGGCCATACCTGGCTACTTTCTCTTCAGGAGAGACAGACTGGGGAGGAAAGGAGAACAGGTTATATTATACAGTGACGCCAGCCAGGATGCAATGCAGTACCTTGCAGTATTACTGCAATATAACTGCAGAGTGTTGCAGTATGCTGGAGGAACAGTGTAATTCAATGGCAATTAAGCCCTTCTGCCATGCAGTGTTTTGTGACGTCATTTACTGCAAGGTACTGTGTTTCATCGTGGCCAGAACCACTGTATGTGAGGGAGGGTATGAAGACCACAGAGATATGGGGCATGAAGGGGAAAAGGAGGGGCTGGAAGTACTGTGAGTCAATCTGGAGGCAGGCTTTGGGTCCACTGTCCATATTGGGGTAGTGTACAGACCTCCAGCACATGGTGAGGAGATGGATAAGGCACATGGGTAAGATATCACAATGGCAAGTATGGGGAAATGCTGCTAATCGATGACTTTAATCTCCCAGATGTGGAGTGAAGCCTTCCAAATGTGGCTTTGGCAAGGAGCAGGGACATCCAGGACTCCCTACGAGGGGCTGATCTCAGGCAGCTAGTCAAGGAACCCACTAGGTATGGGGCAGTGCTGAACCTGGTGCCTGCAAAAAAAGGACAGCATTGAAGATGTCACAGTGGGCAGTCCAATTGGTACTAGTAATCACCATATAGTGTAGTTCAACATAAAGACACAAGCACAGGCAAACCACACAAATATGAGGATTTTGGACTTTAGAGGGTGGATTTTAAAGAAATGGGCAACTACTTCAGGAACTGCGTAAGGGGGGAGTGCCAGGGAGCAGTTGAGAGGCACAGTGGAGGAAAATGAGGAATGGCATAAGGAGGAAAATAAGGGAGGGCATAACTAAAGCTTTCCAACCTATGTGTGAAGAAAATGAGCAAATGCGGAAGGAAAAAGAGACCATTATGGTTCTCCAAGGAAGTGGCAAGTGCAGTAAAAGAAAAAAGGGTTGCATTCGAAAGGTATAACAAAACACAGAGGGAGGAGGACAGGGAGTTATGCCTAGCAAAACAGAAGTAAGCAGTCAAGGTGGTGAGGGGCGTAAAGGTGCAGACAGAGGAAAGGATTACCAAAGATGGTTGCTACAGAGGATAACACCTTCTTCAGGTACAATACATAAGTAAGAAGAGGAAACAAGTGTAGGGATACTAAGAATCATTAGGGCAGAAGGGGAACAAGAAAAAGTCGACAGCTTGAACAGGTACTTCTGCTCTGTCCTCACAGTGGAGGGGATGGACCTAATAAGGAGTAGTAAATCTCGGGTAAACCTCTTTTGTTTATTACCTCTAATTCTCATTTTCCTTAAAGGTGCAACCCTATTAACAATTTCAAAGAAAACCATTTGGAACAAATCCAAAAGTGAATCCAATTCATCAAGAGAATCAAACAGTGACCAATCAAAATCAATACAAACAGACCCAATATAATCAGATGTAAAATGAGAAAGATTTCTCGATTCAATATACCTTGGCGAATTCCCCATTACCTTAGTGGACCAGTTACAGAATACTGGACAGTGGTCACTCATTACATCAGACAGGACCCCAGATTTAGTAATCCTATCAGGGTGAGTGACCACAATCCAGTCCAAAACTGTTCCAACACCGTTTTATAATTGGGTCTAGTTTCACCTTCTATGATTTGACAAACCCCCTAATCTAGTAAAAACTCAGGCATACCATACGCTAAGTCTGAAGACCAATTACAATTGAAGTCCCCCAATAAAATCCATTCCCTATTAACTGGCAACCCACTACGAAATGTTGTTATTAATTCCCTTCCTGACTCAATTTTTCCTGGAGGAATATAAATAGAGCTTATGGTAAGTTGTTTGTCTTGACCAAGCAATAAGTTTATAGATGTAATTTCACAACCTAGGCCAACAAAAGGGCAATCAAGGGTAGAGAAATGAAATCTCTCATGGACATATATCAGGGTCTCTCTCCCCCCCCCCCCCCGACGTTTCCCAACTCTATCAGATCGATGATGTTTAAATCCAGTTAAGGAAATTTCTCCATCCAGACTACTACTGTTCAGCCAGGTCTCGGATAACGTAATCATGTCAAAATCATTCCATACCACCCAGGCAACAAACTGTATCCATTTGGCCAACAAACTTTGCACATTAAGATGAACAATCCTGAGAGTACAGCCAAAATATCTCTGACTATTGGCTGAACTCTGAGTGGCCATAGAACCAAAATCATTGGAACAGCTTGGGCCTGGGTGTGGGTGCACTGAGCCCGACATTAATAACAACAGAACCAACAACCTCCTAAACCGAACTGTATTTTTAAACACAGCTTCATGTCTGAGTAACCGTCATTTCTTTAAACCAGTTTGAACAGTGTTATTCATAAGTAGTGACCATGATACATCATTACAGAAATGAAAATTAGATAGTAAAATTCGAGAAGCTAAAAAAGCATCCAAATGGATGCATATCGACTGTAACATTAAACACATCCATATCCCAAAGTAAAGCAGACCCATCATACTCAAAAACAGTCCTAATACAAAGACTATGATGAGTACACAGGCAACTGCAAAACACAAGCCATCCCAATAAATTCAACATGATAACACTCAGTTAACACTTGGAGGGAATCAAATTCAACTTCTTATTCTAACCTAATTCTCAGATAAAATTCTGTCTAGGAGTGCGCCTACACCACTCACAATGCTCACACTATGCTCGCTTGCGAGAAATGGCGTAATAATTCACTAAACCCTGCCTTCAGCAGTGATGTAAACGTTCAGCTCCCCGAGCCCCCTCCAAGCAAACAGAATGGCAATGTCCCGAACAATAAAGAAAAACTTAGCACAGTCTCTCACATTTGCAGCTTTCCTTCGGGTTCTATACAGGGGAAATCCCTTGGGCTAGCATCCAGAAGTGGAATCTGTGGTCACGAATGCTGCTCATGACTGCAACAAAAAACCTAGGCACCTTAATACCCATCCTTCAGATAAAGAGTCTCGCCAAGTGGACAAATTCAGTAGGAAGATCTATGCCTCAGCTACCCTGGCCGTTCAGACCCTGAACTTCCTTGCCCATATGGCGCAGTATCAGAATGCCCTTTGGGATAAGGCTCTGGAGTTGGTGCAGGCTCTCCCTGAGGACTCTACCAAGACCCAGCTATTCCAGCTCCTAAAATCAGGCTCAAGACATGGGCAATCATGTCCTCAGAGCTTCCTATGACATGGCAGACACTCACAGATGGGCGGCAGCCACAGACGTTTGTATTCACCGCTATTCCTGGCTTAGGATTTCAGGCTTTGCCCCAGATATGCAAGCTAAAATCCTTTTTGACCCTTTCTGGGGTCCTGTCATCTTTGGCGAAGACACCCAAAGCATTATATCTCACCTACAGGAATTGGGCAATGCTTTGAGGTTGGTACAGTCCATGTACTGGTCCCAGCCTAAATCCCACCAATGTCAGTCCTTTCACTGGCCCTCCAGACAACAGTCCAAGGGTCAGCAGCCCAGAAGTTCCTTCAAATGAAAGGCCCCTTCTCAGGCAACCGGAGCCTCAGCCCCTAGGACCCCCAGGTCCTCCCTTGCTGCTTTGCCCATTTCCGGTTCCTCAACCTGACTCATTATCTGACCCCCTTCCTCCAGCAAAACACCTTGGGGAAGGCTGCAGCGGATCACTTTTCCCTATACCTAGAATTATGGCGCAACGTAACCTCAGACCAAATGGTGGTCCAGCTTGTGGAAAAAGGGCATACTCTGGATTTCCTGGAGATTCCCCCAAGTAACCCTCCCTTGCACCCCCATTACCCTCAGGCTCACATTGCCCTCATCCAGGAGGAGATTCAGGTGCTTCTGCACAAAAAGGGCTTAGAACCTGTCCCACCAGCTCAAACAGGGAAGAGATTATATTCGCATTTCTTTCTGGTCCCAAAGAGGACCTGCAACCAGTTCTCGATCTCAACCATCTGAACCTCTTCATAGAATATAAACACTTCAGGACTGTCACTCTTCACGGCCTTCTTTCCCTCCTTCACCAAGGGGATTGGCTTTCCTCAATGGACATGCAGAATGCTTATCTCCATATCCTGGTCTTTCAGCCCCACAGATGGTTCCATCACTTTTGCTTCCAGGGGAACCATTTCCAATTCCAGGCTCTTCCCTTCAGCCTTTCCTCGGCTCCCTGAGTTTTTACCAAGTACCTGGAAGTAGTGGCTGCTGCCCTTAGGAGACAGAGTCATTATATCTTCCCTTATTTGGATGACTGGCTTCTTACAGCCCCCTCCAGAGACCAGTTGATCCAGACTATGGAGGCCACCTTCAAGTTGTTTCGGACATTGGGAGTTACTCTCAACCTACCCAAGTCCTCCTGCTGGCCAAGTCAGCATCTGCAATACAATGAGGCGATTCTAGACTCAGATCAGGGCAAAGTCTTCCTGCCACCAGACAGGGCAGAATGCTTGCAAGCACAGGCCTAACTGGTATGTTCATCTCGCCAAGTCCCAGCTAGGTCAGTCCTGCACCTCCTAGGGCACATGGCAGCAGCCATAGCTACAGTTCCTCTAGCCCACCTGCACATGAGGGTGTCTCAATGGAACCTTTGTGTCCAATGGGACCAGCTCACAGACAATTTGGGCCAGTTAGTCTTAGTCTCTAACCCTGTGTGACAAACTCTGGAGTGGTGGCAGAACCCCTCCAACCTCTTCAAGGGGGTTCACTTCTAGTGGAATCTCCATGGCAGATTCTTACGATGGACGCTTTGAGCCAGGGCTGGGGTGCCCATCTGTCAGACCGTCAGACTCAAGGGGCTTGGTCGCAATACAAACAGTGTCTCCACATCAATGTATTGGAGATGTGGGAAATTCTTTATGCCTTGTAGGCCTTTCAGAAACATTTGCTCCTGGAACCTCTTCTGATTCAGATGGATAACATGTTGGTAGAATACTACGTAAACAAGCAAAGGGGGAAACTCACTCTTACCCCCAGGCAGAGAGGCCATGAGAGTGTGGTACTGGGCCATAGAGCACAACATGGAACTTATGGCTGTGCATGTTTCAGGCACCCAAAATGTCCTGGCCGACAGCTTAAGCAGGACCAGGTCCAAGGCATACGAGTGGAAACTCCTGCCCTCTGTGGTCAAGGATCTCTTCAGAAGGTGGGGTTGTCCAGAACTGGACCTTTTTGTGTCTCCACTCAACGCAAAACTGCCAAATTTCTGTTCACTCAATCTAGGGCCTGGTGTTTTCTGGTGAGTTGTATTGTCCCTCTCTTGGACAGGGAGGTTTCTGTATGCCTTCCCTTCCTTTCCTCTTCTGCAGAGGGTTCTTCTCAAGCTACAGACCTAGGGAGCAGAGATGATCCTAATAGCTCCCTACTGGCCACGCCAGATATGGTTTCCAGTTCTACAGTAACTGGCAGTGGAGCCTCTGGTCCTCCTGCCCCTGTGCTGCGACTTGCTGTCCCAGGAGCAAGGCACTGTGGTCCACCTGGACATCAGATTGCTACATCTTCATGCATGGCCCCCTGCAGACTTAGCCATTGCCCACTTTGGAATTTCTTCCCAGGTGGCAGATGTCTTACTGGCAACCAGGAAGCCTTCCACTAGAGCTACTTACACCATGAAGTGGAAGCGGTTCTCCATTTGGGCCGCTGCTCAGCACTTGGACCCTTTCACTTGCCCGGTGAATCTCATTCTAGAGTACCTCCTTTCCCTTTCAGACTCAGGTCTGGGCTACTCCTCGCTTAAAGTGCACCTCTCAGCCCTCTCTGCCTGCTAAGCACCTTTTGAGGGCAAAACCATTGCCCAGTTGGATCTTTCCCACACTTTTCTGCAGGATATACTTCACTTGAAGCCTCCCATTCTGGACCCTGTCTTGCCATGGGATTTGCTATTTATTTTGGAGAAGCTTACTCTACCTCCCTTTGAGCCAGCCACAAGCTGTGAGCTACACTTTCTGTCGTTGAAAGCTTTGTTTTTAGTTGCCATTACTTCAGCTCTAAGGATTTAAGAGCTGCAGGCTGTGATGTGTAAAGATTCTTATTTAGTCTTCCATAAGGACAGGTTGTCCTTGCAGACTAATCCTAAGTTTCTGCCTAAGGTGGTATCTGAGTTTACTTTGAATCAATCCGTCCACCATCCTGTTTACTTTCCAGAGTATTCTAATCAGGGGGAGGCCTTACTTTATACTCCAGATGTTCATAGGGTACTCTGCCACTATTGGGATTGCACCCATACTGTTAGAAAAACTGACTAGTTGCTTGTTTCATTTGCCCCCAGATGAGAAGGGGCTCCTGTTTCCAGTTTGTCTAAGTGGTTAGCTAATCGTATTGTTTATGACTACTGCAAGTACGACAAGCCTTTGCCAGGACTGGTCAAAGGCCATTCTATGAGAGGCATGGCTGCCTCTGTTGCTTCCTTTAGGAACGTGTCCTCTGCAGACATTTGTGCAGCTGCCACTTGGAGTTCTGTCCATATGTTTATCAGGCACTGCAGTTTGAACATTACCTCTAGGTGTAGGGCAGGTTCTGGACTTGCAGTCCTTCAGGGCCTCCTTTCCTAATTGCCTTCTGCTGACTTCTTCCTCCTCCCAGCTGACCAGGTCAGTTCCTATACTGCTTGGGACTCAGTTCTAACAGTGTTGCCTGCTGCAAGAGCCCCCTCAAAGTAAGATAGTACAATTACATAAGAACTTACCATAACAGTAAATCTTTGAGAGGAGTTCTTGCAGGAGGCCCTGCTTTCCCTTCCTCCTTCCCCCGATGACCGTTTCTCTATCACAGCTGTTCTGCTTTCCTCCATTTTGAGGAACCACCTTGGTTCTCCAATTTCTGAGCATGCTTGGGTCTCCGGTTGGAGAACTGAGGTTGGGCTGGGGGACCACCCTTTTTATACTATAGGCAGATGTCAGTATGCCCCGGTTCCCCACTAATGACTGCTAGCTAGAAACTTCCGTGTGGTCCTGGCACATGGCGGCTTAGTCCTAACAGTGTCGCCTGTTGCAAGAGCTCCTCTCAAAGATGTACTGTTATGGTAAGTTCTTACATAACTATACTTTTTGGTGGCTTAAAATGCCATTGTTTTGGCCATTTATTCAACCAAATATTTTTGACACAGCTTCCGTCATTCTCACCCCATGTCTCATATTTTTAATGCAGCTTGCATCATTCTCCCCACATGCCTCATATTTTTAATGCAGCTTTCGTCATTCTCACCCCATGTCTCATATTTTTAATGCAGCTTCCGTCATTCTCACCCCATGCCTCATGTTTTTAATGCAGCTTCCGTCATTCTCACCCAATGCCTCATCTTTTTAATGCAGCTTCTGTCATTCTCATCCCATGCCTCATATTTTTGATACAGTGGATCTTGTGTATCATTTTAGGGGACTTTGCCACAGAGAATGCTTTTTTTGCAAACTACGGCACATGTATTTGACACATTGGCTTTAACCCAAGGTGGATGTTTGGTACATCTTGCTTGTAAGGGCCCTTTGAAAATCCAGCCCTAGAAGTAAAACAGTAATAAATGCAACAAAGTGGACAGCAATGTGCAGGACATTTCACAAGGGCATTTAAAGAGGACAGGATATTTGTGCTACGTATCAACTTGTATTTTTTTTTTGTTGATTCTGTTTCTGGCTGTCTGACCCAGGTTGGTATGTACCTCTTGTCAGCCCTCTTGGAAGCTCCAGTGCCCCCCCCCCCCACCAGGCATATGCTCCTAGCAGCCCAGTCTGGGAGGCCCGCAGCTTGTCCTGTGCATTGAGACTTCCCAAAGGGAGAGACCAGTATTTACCTGAAAGTCCCAGCTGAGACATCATTTGGCTGGGCAGCCCGAGGCTCATTCCAGGTTTGTGCTGCTCTGGTCCCAAGGGTTTTTGGCTTTGTGGTTTCCCAAGGAAGCACAGCAGTTCAAAGACATCAGGAGCACAACCATGCATGCTTCAGTGAACGCCACGAGCTGACTCCTGTTGCACCTTCACCCCATTCTAGTGGTCCCCGTCTGCTGTTCTCTTAGCCTCCACTAGGAATCAGCCTGATGCTGGGTGCTGCTTTCCACCCATCCCAAAGGAGGAGAGCAGCCCAACGGATGCTCATCCTACTTCCCCTTGGCCAGCTCTCTGTCACACTGGACTCATTCTTTAACCTGGGATTGTCAGTGTCACAAGCAGTAGTGCTACCACTGCACCAGCAGTAGCATCTGCTTGTAATGTTCCTTTGTGCAGAAATGATATGCAAGACAGCGGTATAAGGCAGAGTTGTCACTTTCCCCCACATTCTTTAACTTGGCTGTGGAACACTTACTCCGGAAAATACAATCAGATCCTCAAATCCAGGGTATGGAGACAGCCTGCGCAGATGATGTTCTTCTGACCCTATGCAACCCCTCCATTTCAGGTCCTGCAGTACTACAATGCATCCAGAGTTTTTGCACATTTTCGGCTACATGTTAAACACTGAAAAATCTGAAATTCTTCCTCTTAACTACAAATGCTCAAGAAACATAATTCAGGAACATGGTGAACAATGGCAGACTGATTCTATACATTACTTGAGCATCACCATTCATGTTCAACCATCTGAAACAGTAACTCAGAACATAAAACATATCACAACAGCTATCAAGTCATATCTCAATAGATTGGATTCCTTTCCTCTCTCGATAGGACAGATCTCCACAGTAAAACTGATCATTTTGCCCTGCATCTTATTCATGCTTTCTATGCTCCACGGTCAAGAGCCTAAAGGAGCTACAACGTATAATCTCAGACTTCATTTGCTCGCACAAAAAGCCGAGAGGATCACTCCAATGAATAGCCTGACTGATGGAGAAAGGGGGCCTCAAAGTCCCAGATGTTATAAATACTATTGGGTCTTGGGAATGCATCACACTGACTGGGGTCAGTAGAAGTACATCCTTTACGTAACTGTGTCCCAGAATGCCTGACAATTGAACAGGATCTATGTAAGCAAGCCAACATAGAGCTATCTGCACTTACATTTGGCCCATTTCCCCAGTCATTAGTGGATGCTCCTATGGGGTGTACACAACAAATCCTTACCAGAGTTCTTAAGCACACCAAGAGCACCCTCAGGAGAAACATAGAACAACTAGTGTGGGGCAATGGTAACATAATTATTATGGGAGCCCAAATCCAGTGGCCACATCAGAAAAGTGCAAGGATCCAAAAGGTTCAAGACATCCTACATCCTACAGGTTTCATCTCTTTCGTATCACTGCAACAATGGCACAGTCTGAAACCATCAGATGTGTACAGATACGTTCAACTACAATATTCAGTATCTCAGCACTGGTGTACCTGAGACCTGAGGACACACAACTCTGAATGTGAAACAACCCTGCTGTTCTAGCTTAAAAGCCCAACCTCAATATCTGCAGGGTGTAATCTCCTTGTATTTATTTATTGAAATGTTTCACCAGGAAAGGCACACTGAGCAACAAGATGCTTGTCTCCCGGTGTGACCTGGGGGGTTGGGGTACAGAAGGATGACTGGTACAGAGAATGTGAACATGAATTTCTTAGTTACAATATGTCAGCATTACAAAGATGAATGAGGTGGTTACATACATTAGGGTGCTTAACATAAGGTGTACAAGGAATTAGATTAGACAGAGCAGGATATAACAGTCTTAATAACCAGGGGATGCAAACAGTTGACAGGGGAAACAACTAGCTAAAACTAAAACAACAGCAATAACTAAAGCTTAAAACAAACTAGAACAAAAACTAATACAACTAATAGAACTAATAAAAGCTAATAATAACTAATAACTAATAATTAATAAAACTAAAAACATATACATGGAGGGGCCACAGAGATGCAAGAATGGTGGAACAAGAGACCCGGGCTGAATACAAATGGTTGCAACTGAAACAAAATATGGGCCTTCTTTAGACAAGCTACCTCTCTGATAGGCCTTTAAATTCAGGAATTCAAGATCCTCATTACCATGTACTGTGCACCCAAGAAACTTCATAAAATGCAAAGGAAACCATCATCTCAAGAGCTGCAGTTGTGACCATCCAGCGTGGCTCAGTTGGTAGCACATCCACCTCTGGACCAGAAAGTCATGGATTCTAGTCCCACACCAGTATTGGTCTCATACCTAAAATGCTGGCACCTGAAAGCAGTATTGGGGGGTGCTGTACGGCTGGGGTGTTCTGTCCTTTAGATGAGATGCTGAACCGAGGTCACTTCTACCCATCCAGGTGCTGTCCTGGTGGGTGTCCAGCTGGAAGTAAAAGAACCCAAGGCACGTTTCGCAAAGAATAGAGTAATTTTATTAAACTATTGAAATTATACAGAATATAACAAAACATAAGCACATATAATTTGCTTATCAGTTATACAATATAATCAACATAAACAAGTAGAACACACAGGGAAAAAACATATTAATCATCACATTCTCCAAGTCCCAAGACATTACATATACAATCATACATGAGGGGAGTGCATAATGAGAGTTTAATGCACACCCGAGGTGTGGGATGCCACATAAACATCCCACACCTCGGATGTGTATTAAAATTGAGTTGTACACTCCGATGTTGTTTTATGTAATTGCTAAGGGACATTTTTTCTCCAACCAGATTTAGTGAAATAAATGTAGTTTTTTGTAAACTCTTGTGTCTGCCTTTTTTTGAATTAAAATAGTTTACACAAAAGCAGAAAATAATTGTTATTGTTGGGGGTTAAAATGTCATGAAAACTACTTTTAAAACTTTGCTGGCAAGTGTTTTTAGTTCATATTTTGAAGATTGTGCTTTGCACTGGGTGGTGGTTGCCATAGTGATATGCAAATGAGGTTCAGAGTTCCATGTTCAGAGTTGTGACTTTAATCATTTGCATATCGGTGTGACAACTATGAACTGGACTTGAAAATATATTTTGAAAAATGTGACAAAAACAGATTTGGAAGCTTTTTCTGTGTTTCTTTTTTTTTGGGGGAGGTGCTTAACAGTTTCTACACTCCGAGTACAGGAATTGTCAAAGATTGAGTGCTGATTTTAAATGACTAGCGCAGTGTGGCTAAGTGCAAGTGGGGCAGAGGAGAAGCTGGTCTGTGAAAGATCTAAACTGCCACATACTGATCATAGAGGTTAGAGAATCTTGTTTTTCCCATTTTTATTTCTTTGAAGATGTTTTGGTTACAGCAGTGTTTTAGCAGTCTATTTGTATGAGCGCGCAAGGGTGCAGTCAGTGCGAGCGGGGCTGAGGAGAAGTGGGCGTGTGTTCGCGAATTATAACCCGCTTCTCCTATGAGAAAAAATGTCTCCCAGTTACTACAGAACATTCATGGTCTATTTTTATTCATAAATTAAGATACCAGTCACATCCATGAACAAGAAGACCGGTATAATTGAAACACACTGTTTTTACAGCTTTTTTCTTCAGTGTGATCAATTTTTTTAATTGCTTTAAATATGATTGCTAACACAGCCTTAGGTGAACAGTATTTCTGTTGAATTCAGAGAGAGCATCAAGCCTGACATAAATAGCATCTACAACACCTGAAAATCAATTGTAAAGTAGAGGGATGAAACTTTCTCCTTTGACCCGAGAAAAGGCTTAATACAATAATTGTATAATTCACTTTCTGAAATAATGGCTTTCTTCATGTTTTAGTTAATGTCTCCCAGAAAGAGCAGTCAAAGGGGCATTCTAATCAATAAAGCATGACCAGGGGTTGGATTAACAGTCTGTTAATCACCCCCTAGCGGTGCCGTATTGCCCCAGGGAGTGAATAACTGACTATTAATCTAACTCCTGGGAGTACCTTATTGCTATTATAAAAAATTATTCAAAAAGAAAAGTGTTAAAAGTATTCTTTTTCAATGTTTGCCTCATTTAGTGGGAGATTTCTGATAAAATAGTTCTTCCACCAACAGTTAAAGAATGCCGGTTCAAAATCAGAATGCAAAATTCCAGTCATTCAGCAGTGCTAGAGGATAGAATGTTGACAGGAAGAATCCATGTGCCATGGTGATCAGGCTGTACATGACAGTATAACATGGATTAATGTAAGGCTGTTGGAATTCTAACAGCCAATCAGATTGCAGCATTTCTGAGACCTTTTTTTATAATAGTACTTGGCTTTGGGTCTCTGGAATATCCGTACATGACTCTGTGGGGCAGTTTCTCTCAGCAATGGGTTTATACTTAAAGGAGTCCTTAACCACCATCATACCATGTAGGCTGAACTGTGCTACATCCCACAATTGTCTTGGGATTCTTTTATTTAGCTGCTGCAATGCTTCGGGCTCATTCCCCTTCCAGACAGAATTTTAAATTGACATGAACCTTATAACTGAGGTTTAAAATATAGGCATATAGTTGCGTCCTTGTTCCTGCTGTAACTTGAGAATAAGGTAATTTCCAAATCTTATTTTTGTTGAAGCATTACACATGTATTTAGGAATCACATGCCTATAATCTGCAATCCTTCTTGTCCACCTATCACTTTGCCACTCTCTCAGAAGAGGGTTCAGCCAGTGTACAATCCAAGTACCCCACACGTTTCCTGCTCCTCTCAGTGCCAACGAAAAATTATAGAAAAAAACAATGAATAAATAAATGTGATTAATCATGTCTACTCCTCCTTCTTTATATCCCTTGCAAGTAATTTCCCTCTTTATGGGGGCTTGGTGCCCCCCCCATACTCCTCAAAAGAATAAACTAAACAATTTTACCTCTAAACATATCGGTGGTAAAAAGACTGAAGTGATGTATAAAAACAAGGGAGTAATAATGTTTTTATTAAAAACACACTTTTCTTCTTCGATAGGGCCCTATTTTTCCAAGTTGCTAAACTCCTTTCTGCTTCTGTTATTCAGTCAGTCCAGTTCTCCAGATTCATATCCCTTTGTCCAAATTTTACCCCTAAGATTTTCAAAGTATCCTTACTAATTTGGACTCCAGCAATAGTGATGCACAACATACAGCCTGCAGCTGTCTGTGGCCCTCGAGAGCCTAGCACCTTCCCCTTGCGGCCTTTGTTTATTTGATTTTTTTTAGTTTTAGTAACATGTAGATAGATAGATGGATAGATAAATGTACGTGTTGATTTATTTTATGTGTACATTTAATAGTGTCTTGCTGAACATTTGTCACCTTGGGCCATTTTACAATGGCCCTCAACCTTGACTCAAGTTTTCAGTCTGGCCCTCCACAAAAAAAAAGTTGTGCACCACTGATCTAGATTCTGTGTATTACCTACAGCAGTTCTGACACATTTACTGTAATTTATCTTTGCTCCTGCTGCTTGTAAAAAAAATTTTATGGTCTTCTGCACAGTGTTACTTGCATTGTTCTTATCTAGAATGATACACAAATCATCAGTGTATTCTAGATACTTAATTGCAGGTTTGTCCTCTGTGAAGTTGTATCTGTTTGATAGTACTGTTTTGCTGTGTTATTCTTAATAAGGGATCTAAAGAAAAAAGAATGATGGGCTTAATGGACAACCGTGTCTAACCCCTCTCTATACCAATATCTTATTCCCATAATGTGAGTTAATAAAAGATATTAAAATTGTTCCGTTATACAGGGCCATAATCCACTTTACAAATTGTGCTGGAATCCCATAGTTTAACAAAGCAGACTTCAGATATTCATGAGGGACCTTATCAAAAGACTTCTCTTGATCCATAGCAAGTATGAATCCTTCAGCCTGTCCATTATTTCCTCTTTCTATAATTTGTCTTAAAATAATTAAATGATCCATTATGTTGCTCTGAGATGTGGCACATGTTTGCTCTGGAGAGATAACTACTGCTGCCTTTTTCTATAATCTTTGAGCTAAAATTTTAGACAAGATTTTTATATCAGAATTTAATAAGCTTAAATGTCTCCAGTTACTTAATTCTACAGTAATGTACTCCCTTTTTTATGAAGAAGAATTAGGATGGCACATTTCATAGAAGGAGGTATTACACCGGTATCTAATATTTCAGTAAACAATGCCTACAATATTGGGGCTAATGACCCCTTAAGGAGCAGGTATCTACATCTAATAAATAGAAAGCTGACTATTTTATTTATAGAAACATAGAAGTTGATGGCAGATAAGGACTGCAAGGCCCATCCAGTCTGCCCATTTTTTCTACCTTTTTCCTGCCTGAATTCTGTCAATGGCCTATCTATTCATACTCATCTATATTGCTCCCTTATGCCTGCCCCATGCCTGTTTGAAGCCCTGCACTGTATTCATATCCACCACTTCCAGAGGTAGGCCATTCCATGCATCCACCACCCTTTTTGTGAAAAAGAACTTCCTCACATTGCCCCTTAATCGCCTCCCTCTAATCTCATGCTATGTCTTTTTGTCCTGCTATTTTTCTTATATTGAAACATGTTAGACTCTTTCACCTTGTTAATGCCCTTAAGATGTTTGAATGTTTCGATCATATCACCTCTCTCCCTCCTTTGCTCTAGGGTATACATATTGAGCTCCATTAATCTGTCCTCATATGTTTTCTGATGCAGTCCTTGCACATTTTGGTTGCCCTTCTCTGGACTGCCTCCATTTTGTTAATGGCCTTGTGCAGGTGCAGCCTCCAGTACTGCATGCAGTACTCCAGATGGGGCCTAACCAGTGTCTTGTAAAGAGGGATTATTACCTCCCTCTTACGACTTATGATACCCCTACTAATACATCCCAATATCCCTTTAGCCTCACCTACTACTTTAGTAGTTTGCTTGGATGATTTCAGGTCATGTGTGATGGTGATGCCTAAGTCTCTTTCTTCCCTTGTGATTCACAGCAACTCCCCTCCTAACCTATAGGTGACTTCAGGGTTTCTCTTCCCTGTGCATGATCTTGCACTTCTTTGCCTTAAACCCCAGTTGCCACTCTTCCTACCATTTTGCCGGTTTATCCAGATCTCTTCTCATTCTGCCAACCCCATCTGGATCATCTACTCTGTTGCAGATCTTCGTGTCATCTGCAAACAGACAAACCTTACCATCCAGTCCATCTGCAATGTCACTGATGAAGATATTGAAGAGGACGGGCCCCAGGACTGATCCCTGCGGTACCCCACTTGTAACTTGCATCTCTTCTGACTGTATACTGTTTACCACCACTCTCTGTTTTCTGCCCGCCAACCAGTTTGCCACCCAGTTGACCAACTTCAGACCCAGCCGGAGCCTACCCAGCTTATTAATCAATCTTCTATGTGTACCAGTGTCGAAAGCTTTGCTGAAGTCAAGGTAGGCAACATCAGCTGCTCTCCCTTGGCCCACCACACTGGTTACCCAGTCAAAGAAATCTATGAGATTAGTTTGACAGGACCTTCCTGTTGTAAACCCATTCTGTCTTGGATTCTGTGCTCCAGTGGATTCCAGGTGTTGCACTGTCCTTTCCTTAAGGAGTGCCTCCATAATCTTGCCCACTACTGAGGTAAGACTGACTGGTCTGTAGTTCCCAGCCTCCTCCCTGCTCTCACTCTTGTGGCGCAGGATCACATGAGCCCTTCTCCAGTCTTCTGGGACCTCTCTTGTGCTCAGAGACTCATTAAACAGTTCTGTTAATGACTCTGCTAGTTCCGCCCTTAGCTCCTTTAATACTCTGGGATGTATGCCATCAGGTCCTATTGCCTTGTCCACCCTGAGCTTAGCGAGCTCTTGTAGATCCTTTCTTTTGTGAAGGGACTAGTGCACACCTCCCTCCCCCCTGTGTCCATGGTGCTGAGCTGTTGGCCTTGCCCTACTGTTTCCTCAGTAAATACTGAGCAGAAGTATCTATTTAAAATAGATGCTTTTCCTTGGTCCTCCTCCTCACATTCCCCCTTATCCCCTTTGATCTTAGCAATACCCCCCTCTGGACTTTCTTCTTTCACTAATGTATCTATAGAAAGTCTTGTCACCTTCTTTTACTGTTCATGTTAGTGTTTCCTCGATTTGGGCCTTTGCCTGCCTTACTGCCTTCCCTGCTTCCCTTTAGGAAGTTTGGTGTGCCTCCCTATCTTCATCCTGCTGCATTCCCTTATATTTCTTGAAGGACAGCCTTTTGGCTCTGACCTTTTCTGCTACTGTTCTTGAGAACTAAAGTGGCTTCTTCTTCTTTTGCTGTTGCCTTTCTCTCTAACCCAATGGGGTGTTGCTTCAAGTATTGCATCCTTAATGCTTGCCCACGTTGCCTGTACCCCCTCACCTGTATTTCTTTTTGCCAAGGCTAGCTTAATTATGTTGGCCATCTTATCAAAGTCAGCTCCTCTGAAGTCCCATATTTTTGCCTTGGAATGGGATGATTTAGTTCTAGTGGACAAATTGAACCATAACATGTGATGGTCACTGGCCCCCAGGTGACCTTCTACCTGGAGATCTGTGATCCTTTCCTTGTTAGTCAGTACTAGATCTAGGATTGCCCTGTCTCTTGTGGGTTGTTCTACCAGTTGTTTGAGGCCCTCCCCCTGCAGGGAATCCACTATGTGTCTAGTTCTGGCAGATGTTCCTGCTGGTATTGACCAATCTGTATCTGGCATGTTGAAGTCTCCTATTATCAGAACCTCCTCTTTAGCAGTCATGTTTTGTATATCTTCTAACAGAAATGTGTCTATGTCCCCCCCCCCCAAAGTCTGGAGGCCTGTAGACAACTCCAGTTCGTATGGCTGTCCCATTTCCTATTTCCAGGGTGACCCACAGTTCTTCTGGCTCCTTATGTGTATTCTGAATTTCTGTAGCTTTGATATTTTCATTGACGTAAGGGGCCACTCCACCACCCCTTTTTGAACCTCGGTCTCTTCTGAACAGTACATAGCTGGGTACTGAAGTCTCCCAAGTGTGGTTACTGGTGAACCATGTCTTGCTAATGGCTACTTTGTCCAATTTAGCCTCTGTCATTTTTGCCAGCAGGTCTGGGATCTTGTTTCCCAGACTGCAAGCATTTGTGTACATGATTTTCCATTGGCCAGATTTTGGTATGTTAGTTGTTGGGCGAGGTCCGGCATTTCCCCTGTGCATCACATGGGGAGCCGGATTTTTTCCTTACCTAGTGATGCAAATGAACTACAAACACGCTGAACTCCTGTTTGATCACTAGCTGAGGGGGGAGGGGTGTTCTTCACATTCAACGTAGCAGGTGCTGCACCCCTCTCCCCATTTGCTAGTTTAAATATTCTGCAAAGACGTCAAACTTCTGCCCCAATGCACTGACTCCCTCCTTAGTCAGATGCAGTCCATCGAATTTAAAGAACTTTTGCTCCCAAAACTGTTACCAGTTACCTATAAATTTGTGTCCTTTTTCCTAGCACCAGCTCTTGAGCCACATGTTTAGCTTCCTTATCTCCCCTTCTCTGACCTTTCGTCCATCTGTCCCCCTTTCCCAGACTGGCAGGATCTCAGAGAAGGAGATGCCAGATGAAATGGATGACAGTTTGTCACCCAGCCTGGTTAGGTGTTCCTTGGTCTCCACAACTGACCGGCTGGCAAGATCGTTAGTCCCTATGTGTACCAGGGCATCGATGTGTTCTCCTGCTTCCTGCACGATTTTAAGAATGTGGTCAGTGTCTCTCCATGCTGATGTACCTGGGACACATCTGACCATTACCCCCAGCTGGAGGTAGGTGTCAACTCCCCAAATCATGGAGTCTCCTATGATCAGAAGTGTTTTGGATTTCCTTTTTGTTTTGGTCCCTGTTTTGGGTGAGTTTTGTTGTGCTAGCTCCTGTGCTACAGTGTCCTCTGCCCCTTTGTTTGATTTCAGAGATAGAGGCAGATACCTGTTTGTAGTTTTTATATGGTTTGTGGAGGTGATACATTGAAGAGCACTGAGTGATGGGGCACCTGATTTGCCCCTCCTAACCACTTGTCAGCCTCCCAGACCAACTATCCTCTGCGGTCGAGGTGCTTCTGTTGGATGTTGAGGAAATGGCAGGTGGTTCTTATAATATATTTCCTCCTGAATATGCGATTTGAGGTGTGCAATCTCTGCCCATGCTGTTTGGAGCTGAGCCCTTAGATCTCCAATGGTCCAGCATGTAGGACAGTGTCCTAAATCCTGTATAACTGCCCTTTTGGAAAGTGTCCCGCAGTACCTGCAGTAAATAATATCCATTCCAGATGAGTTGCTGGGTTTATAACCTGGTCAGAGTTATTAGAAGGAGGAAAATGAAAGAAAAAATTTGATTTTGTGTTTTGTTTGTTTTTGTATAACTTGTTACAACAAGTTAAATTACTTGTGTCCCTGTAAATGAGGTCACTGTGTGGATACTACTCTGATCCTTCCCTTCCTGCTTTGCTACAGGAAATGTCACAACTGTGCTACCCTATAAAAGGAGTGTAGCATGGGGTGGTTGGGGATGGGGGTGGGTGGCTGGGCCCTTCCCCTGCCAAAAAGAAGAACCACGGATGAAAGAAACATGCAGATAAGAGCAGAAACAATCAACCAACAACAAATGCAGTATCCCTGAAAGCTTAGCCTAATGATAGACATGATCTTGATGTGTTAGTCATTACTTTCTACTTTTATAATAAAATATTTGTCAGTGCAGTGAAATAAGTGGATTTTAACCTTTGCTTTACACACTGCTAGTAAAAATAAATTCAGTAGAATTTTGGTATTGTGATGTCAGAAACTGCCAGCTACTGAAGAGACGAATGTATTTCAGTGACAAACTAAATATATTTTTCTATCTTTTTCAAAATAAATTGATACTTAGTTCAGCAACAAACTTGGCCTTTTATATGTTTGTAATAGTGTGCTCTGTCTGTATGATTTTACATTTTTAAAAACAATAATTAGCTTTTCTTTTCTTCTTTACAAGTAAAATCTGGTTATGAAGAAAATGTTGACGGTTAAATTATAACAAAAGATCACGTTATCAAAAATCACATATTTCTATTAAATATATAATATTTTGGTAACAGGAAGTGTTATTTCTCCATAAAAATCTGAAAAAAGATTTGAAGTTTCCCATTGAAATACACTGACAGCCTTGCTAGTAAAGAGTTTCTGACATCATAATACAAGGATTCCATTGGATTCTTTTTTCACTGGCAGTTGGCAAAATACAAATAAAATGATGAAAAAGTAAGTAAAGAAGCAAATAAAAGCAAACTGAATGATTGCAGAGTCATCTAAAGTCCCCAAAGATTCATTCTTTAAGATATACACCCATACTAAGCTGCTGCTCTTTAAATGCTTTATAAAATTCCGATGGGAGACCATCTGTCCCTGGCACAGTATTATTCCCTCACTGCAATATAGCCCACTCTACTTCAATTAGCATAATAGGACTCTGTACCTCATCTAAAATCTCAGAAGGAATCTGGGGGTATATTGAAGCCATCAAATATATTATTGGGGGTTGTAACTGTTCCCTGTTCCTCAAAAAGGTTAGTGAAATGAGTTTGCACCTCTCTCAAAATTTAATTTTTGTCTGACACAATCTGTCCATCGAATCTTTTTTTAATTTCTACCATTGATGTATCATCAGACCTCTTTTTGCAGCCATTAAAGGTATCAAATGTTTGAGCTTCCCCATGGGTCCCAAATTTCAATTCTTGTTCCAAGGAGGATAGTCTGTCATACTGAAAAACTCTCATCTCCTTTTCTGTATTATTAATTCTGTTCTGATAAGTCTACTCCAAGTTCCTGAGTTTGCAAGATAAGACGGTGTAACATTGTTTGGAGTTTCAAATATTGTATAAACTGCAGATTGCTTCTTTTCCATCCCCATTTCTGAAAATACTTCTGAAATTTTTGTTTTGTCTTCTTCCACCATTGCATCATACGCAGTTATTACTGAACATCTTGCTTTAAAAAGTTCCGCCCATCACATCCTCTTTGTCTAATATAGAGGCATTTAGTCTCCAATGAGAGCTGGTTTCAGATTTCTGACTTCTTATTACGCAGGTACATGAAATAGCCAAATGATCTGTACTCTATTGCTATTGTTCTAACTGCAGTAATTTTAAAGGCTGTTGACAAAAAAAATAAATAAATCCTAGTGGACAAAGTACCTTTCAAACGTGTGTGTTTTAGTTCCCCTCTCTCTTGTGTCATCATACCATCCTGCAGCCCTGCTTCACAAATCATCTCTTTTAAATAATTCATGTCATTACACAGCTTCTTAGTCTGGCCACCCATATTTTGATTTGATCAATCACCCGTTACTGCTGGACCAGCTAGCCTCACTCAGTTTCTCACGAGATGGCACTTCCTGGTTTGCCTCTTATCTCACTGACCATCCTCAGTTTGTGGAGATCAATAAAATCAAATCAGATCTTGCTCATACCAGCCTCGGTGTCCCCCAAGAATCCATTCTTGGACCGTTGTTGTTGTCCCTTTTTGTCAATAATATGCCTACCCCGGTCTCTCTTCTATCATCCTTTATGCAGACGATATGGTGCGTTGCACCAGCATCCATAAATGCCATGCTAAAGACTGTCTTAGACTGTCTGATTACCTGGCTGTGGCAAAAGAAGCTCCTGCTAAATGCAAAAAAGACTGTGGCCATGATGTTTGGCTCTGCCCCCAAAATCAAGTCCTGTGCCATGCCTCTAGCAATTCCTGGCCCTGATGGCACTACCTTGGAGGTAGTGGACAAATTTAAGTATCTGGGGGTCACTCTTGACCCCTCGCTCGACTTAAGTCCTCACATAACCAACACTTGCAGAGCTGTCAACACCAAACTTGGTATAGTGCATTGAGTCAGATCCTCTCTAATGGCTACTGCAAGACTAGCCATTGCTCACAGGGTTCTTAGCCGAGACTAACCTATGACCTTATGGCTTTTCAGGACTGCAATAAAGGAGCTCTGCAAAAATGGGACACTTGCTACAATAATATCTGTCATTTCACCGTGGCTGTCCCCAAACTTACCCACCGCTGTATGCTCTACACTAGTCTAGGGTGGCTGTCCCCTTCATCCACTTGTCAATACACAGCGGGTTGCCTCATAGACAACATTATCCGAGCTGGAGCACCCGAATCCCTGGCTGGTATTCTACACCATAGCTCTCAACCGTACCCATTGAGATCTGCTGGTAGACCGTTGCTCCACGTCCCTCGAAGTGCAATGAAAACGGGGGAAAGTGCTTTTGTCGCAGCTGCACCAAGGCTCTGGAATGCCCTCCTGGATCACATCAGGAGCTCTCAGTCTCACCTGACTTTTAAGAAAGAGCTCCACTCATTCCTACAAGCCAAAGACAAATGCTCCTGCATCATGCCCTGAGTCTCCCTTATACTTTTAGGTAACCCATCCACTTAAACCTTAGCACTTAAACACTTGCTTTAGCTATTAGGCTCACCTAATCAATTGCTTCCTACTACAACACTGCTTGCCCCTAAAATGGCTTATGGTAGTTACGTAGTGTCCTACTAACTATATACATTGCACTATTCCTTGTAACTTGATGCTGTTGTATCTTCTTTTGAAGTTATGTTGTGTTCTACTGTCCTATTATTCTGCACTGTCCCATGTTATCTGATGTTTTATTTCTCCCGGGTCATGCCTGAAATAAGGCAGTTTCTATCTTGTGCACTTACCCGGTAAACAAAAACGAAATAAATAAATAAATATCAGCCAGAGAGAACCCACAGTTAGAATCCCCTCTAAAGATAACTTTCCTTTTCATATGTAAATAAGGCCATATAGCCTGAAATAATGCAATTCTCTGAGCCTTTTGTCTGTGAGGCATATATATTTATAAGTCCCAGATTAGTCTCCAAGAGTTCTATATCCAATAACAGTGCTCTTCCAGGCTTTATTTCACTCAGTGTTTGAACATATACTATGGCTCCCTTAAATAATATTCCCACCCCCTCACACTGTTCTGTGCTGTGGGACTTAAAAAAGCTCCGTGAGGTCATAGCTTCTTTGTAGCTGAGATTTCATGCAATGTTTTTAACCTTGTATCCTGCACAAAAACTATTTTTCTTGGTAAAGTATCTAAGATGGCCATAGTAGTGACCCTTTTCCTATATGCTTTAATACTGTTTATATTAATTGGAACTGGAGATATTATGACTCCTTTGCACATATGGAATTATCAGGGAGAGGAGTATCTGTTGCTACACAAGCCTGGAATCTGGTTCTCCATTTGAATTTTTTTGCTGCTGACGATTCTTCTGCTGACTCATCCCAGTCTGAGGAATTACCTGGAGCAGAGGAGGTTATGGATGAATTCTCCAAGTCACCCTCCTTTTCCTCCATGTCCCACCATTGTTTGGGAGTAGATAAAGTAGTAAACTTGTTATGTAGCAGGATCCCAACATTTTTTCTGCAGAACAGGGTTTTTATTGTTTTTTTCCTTCCTTTTTTTTCTAAAAGAAACCACGCTCATATCAGTTTCTTCGGGAGGTAAAGGGGGAGGCATTGCACTCTGCCCTGGTAAATTGCTCTCTACATTATTTCCCCTTGGGGCAATATAATACCCTCCTCCAACTCACCATTGTCTTTCCCCCTCTAATCTCCTGGACTGCAGTATGTACAGGATCCATACCTCTCTGCTCAATTTCTCCACTATTATCTCCTAAGGGGTTTCAAGAAGTACCTGGAGCTGTCTTAGAAATGGTCTTTGCTGAGGTACTTGTTACATTCCAGTTATTACTATTAGTCTCAGATAATCTCTGAGCCATTGCTGCTGCTGCCCCTTTTGCCTGTTCTTGACCTATAAGATCGTCCTGCTTTAACCCTCCAGTCCTGTTGTGTGAGGCCCAAGGACACTGCCGGTAAGAGTGCCCCTGCTCCTCATACATGTTACACCTAAAAGAATTAGGACACCTCATAGTGATGTATCCATATTCAAAACACAAATTGCATTTTTCTGCCCCACAAGCATCACTTGGGTGACCCCTTGACCCACACATACGGCAGGAATGGGGTTGCCCAGGGTAAAAACAACTCCACCTGTCCCTCCCCAGGTACAACTGCTTGGTAAATGGCAGATACTTGTATTAGTTTGTCTTAAATGCACCCTGAATTTCCAACCCCCGGTCCATACTTGCTCAATATCAGTTATGGGAATGGGAATGGCCAGCACATCACAGCGTTGATTTAACCAATATTGAATATCTGACACATGCACACGCTCTTTCCTAAACATGACAGTGATAGTTTTAATTGCTGGCTTAGATAGGGGAATTACAGTAAAAGAATCCAACAGTGCAGTGTTTATCAAGTACACATACTTAATCCAATATCTTTCCAGAGATTTAAGTGTTTTTAAACTAATGTCAAATGTAGTTCCTCCAGAAATATGAATAACTACATACAGTTGTGCTGGAAAAAAACAATCCATAGAATTCTTTAATAAATTCCTGATTACATAAATTCGATTGGGGGCATACCTCTCAACCTCCTGCCTCATAAATCAGGGACACGGCTTAAAGAAATCAGGGACAAAGGACCAAAATCAGGGACACATCTTCAAAATTAAAGATATCCACCCAGAAAGCTAGTAGAGTATGGGGCTTAGTGCAAAATGCATTTTCTAAAGAAGAACAAGTCTGTAACTTTAATGCTTGACATTGTTTTGTGCTTACAGTCCCCACTGTTTAGCCACAAAAACACAAATTTTAGGAGGGACAGAGTAAAATTTTGAGGCAAAATCAGGGACATCCCTGAAAATCAGGGACACTTGAGAGGTATGATTGGGGGGGCTGCTCTAAACGTCCCCTGTATTTCAGTCTTATAGCACTGTGCCTTTGTAACAGCTCTCCTTGTGCTGCAAATAGGTCTGCAAGCCTAAAAGCTCTGCAGTTACAGATTTTGATGGGGGAGGTGAATCCACATTAGAGTCCTCCAATGTCTCGGCTTCAGAGACTTTTCAAGAGGACATATCCTCTTCTTGAAATTGTTCATCAGTTTGTGAAGGTCGGGAGGAGGAGCACTAGGCCTTTCCTTACAGTTTTCAGTTTTCAGAGTTTTAGAGGTTTCAGGCATTATTACTGTCCCAGATACTGCAGGATCTTCATTCCTGTCTTCCATGGGGTCACTCACTATTAACAGATACTGAAAATTCCAGAGCAGCACTGGGTCACGAAAGTGGGGTTGCTACTGCACCAAATATCTGTTACCCCTGGACTTGACTTAAAGTCTCTTTAGGAACCCATTTTCCATTACAGGACTTCATCCATCCTGCAGCTATTAATGCAGAGTCTACAGTCTAGTTTTCTGTTGGATGACGTCCGTTTCCAGATTTTTATCCCCCCACTGCCTGACTATTCTGCACCCCAAGGTATTTAGG
The DNA here is from genome assembly GCA_016271365.2 of Neoceratodus forsteri. Taxonomy (NCBI): domain Eukaryota; kingdom Metazoa; phylum Chordata; order Ceratodontiformes; family Ceratodontidae; genus Neoceratodus; species Neoceratodus forsteri. The sequence continues at coordinate 628,395,409 of CM028131.1, forward strand.
TGCCTTTCCCTTTCCCTTTGTTATCTGTTGTTTGCTGCAGCTGGGCTCTACTGTAGAGCGGTACATTTGTTTCCTTACTGGCATTCTGGAAAATGCTTTCTTTTTCCTTTTCCTGGCTCACATTCTACATTTGCTGAGAGCTTCTCTGGAAACAGCCGCTGAACTACCAAAACCACCTTGGCATCCTCAGAAGCAAGATTTCCATGTATAGGAGTGGTGCTTGGTTCCACACTCCTCACTTTGTTTTCTGAGGTTACCACTGTTTCTGTTGCTGCAGCCTGAACCTCGCTAGACGAAAGTGACAAACCAGCTGAGAAAATGCAGGTTCCAGCTGTACATGGCATGAAAAGAGCTTCACCTTTTCTGTGAGGAAATGTGTTTCTTCTGCTGCCATGTTAGCAGAACTTTCTTTCTTTCCTCTAATGCTAGTTTCATCTTTTCTTCCTCCATTAGCAAGTCTTGTTGCTGCTTTGCTGCTGCTTCACCAGGACTGACTTGTACCACTTGTGTAGCACTTTTTTTTTTCCACAGGTAAATCCACCTCAGTATCATTTTTAGAATTTTCTTTGCTCCAAACAGACACAACCTCTGGAGAAAAGGTAATGGGGGAGGAGGTCTGCTCCCCCAAATCTGCATCATCCACACCTTCTCCAGGCACAGCGGCCATCTTGGCAGACCGTCAGATGGCCAGAGGTTTCCACTGTTGGAGAGTAGAGGAATTTCCCTGATGTCCTGGCCAATATTCCCCTTCCCCATAAAACCGGTTCATGCAGTTGTCTAAGACTGTGTGTGGGTGTTGATGTGTGAAATGGCTGCCACTACACGTTCAGTCACTTCACTACCAGTGTAGCATTACTTGTAAAGTGTTTTGGGATACAGTATGTATAAAAAATAGAATAAAGTATGGGTCGTCGTGGGAGAGTTTATATACACACCAAGGGTTAGATGCTACATAAACCCCAAGAGTGAAGCTTGAGGGTTTATGAATAGCATCCAACCCCTTGGGTGTGTGTAAACTTTGAGTCGCCTTTTTTTGCCTCAACAATTATATAAAATATGTCCTGCTGACTGTCCCACTGTATGTAAAGAAATCGAGGTAGTCTTACCCTTCTGAAGCAGTTTCCTTCTTTTATTGAGGGCAAACTATGGTTAGAACAGCAGAAATAATTAACAGACTGAAGTTTAAAAACTTAAGTTTTGAAAGATTAGAAACTAAGCTTTTTCATTGAACCTTTTCCCCGGTTTGCTTCAAGCACCGTTGCTATGGTGGTTGTCAAGAAGGTTCTGGTCTTTGTGGTTACTGTAGCATGTGACCTGCAGAGAGAGGGGAGATGACAAGAAAAAAAGGAGAGGAGGTACTCTAAGGGAATGTGTGAATTTTGCAGAGCAACAAGTTAGTTTTCTGAATTTTCTTTTTCTAAGGGGGACAGGAAAGATTTCAAAACATTTAGTGCTTTCTATAACTTCTGTCCCTCACTCTAGATGAGGTTCTGGGGCCTCTCACCAGGATCTTTAATCTCTCCCTCTCTCTCAGCCAATTCCCTGACAAATGGAAGGCAGCAACTGTCACACCTATCCATAAAGGTGGTGACTGGACCTCCCATGTGAACTACCGACCTATCTTTATCCTGCCACCCCTCTCTAAGGCCCTGGAACAGATAGTAGCAGACCAGCTCATTGATCATCTGGACAAGTATAACATCCTTTGCCAGCAGCAACACGGATTTAGAAAAGGGCACAGCACTGCCACGGCACTTCTTGAGTTTACGGGAGCCATACACAACTCCCTTGATCAGGGTCGCCTAACCGGAGCTACATTCATCGACCTGTCAAAGGCTTTTGACACTGTCCACCACCGCCTCCTGCTTCATCAGCTACTGAACATTGGCCTCTCCATGGAATCAGTGAAATGGTTCAATAGCTATCTTGACAACAGGTCCCAATGTGTAAAAATATCAGGCTTGGTCTCCGACTCTAAACAGGTCCACTCCGGTGTCCCCCAAGGCTCCATCCTGGGCCCATTGCTGTTCAGCCTGTTCCTCAACTCCCTTCCCGACTCCACCTCTCAGCAAGTCATACTCTATGCAGATGACATGGTGATTCTTGCCTCTCATCATGACCCAAACCACCTGCAACAAACCCTTCAACACGGCTTCACCTCTGTTGAGAGCTGGTTCAAAGAACATAAGTTAATCCTTAACCAGAAAAAAACGAAGACTATGATTTTCACCAGCCACCAAAACAAGCACAAACACCACCAACTCTCCTTAAACACCTGCCTCGGGGACTCCCTGGAGCAGGTTGACTCCTTCAGATACCTAGGAATCACCCTAAATCCACACCTGTCCTTTGGAACCCATATAACCAATGTCGCTAAAACCGTGAATACTAGACTGGGCTTACTCTACCGGCTTCGTCGGCACCTGACTAAAGTGGACCTCTTTGCTGCAGTTCAAAGCTCCATCATCTCCCAGATTGACTATGGTCTTGTCTTCTATGGCACTGCCACTACCACTGCACTCAGAAGGATTACTACCACCCTAAACAAGGCCTGTCGACTCATCACTGGGGCCGAATGGCTCACACACACCTGTGACCTCTACTCACAAGCTAACTGGCTTCAACTTGATAAAAGAATTCAGTACCAAACCTGCATGGTTGCTAAGAAAATACATTTGGGAACTGCCCCTCCCGGGGTCTGTTCACTCCTTCAAATGAAAACCAGCTCCAGAATTACCAGGGGATCAAAGCCATAACTTTTTCAAATCCCTCGCTGCCGCATAGCCGTTGGCCAGCGTTCATTTGCCTACAGGGCACCCACTTGGTTTAACAGTCTTGCCAATGATACTATCAATGCCACTGGGCTAGGGGCCTTCAAATCCAGACTCCGTAACACCCTGGTCGCTTCCAGCATCTGCGACTGTTGTGGATAATGTCTATGCAACTCCGCTCCGCTACCGCTCTTTCCTATATCTAGTTCCTTACATAATGCACTTGCCCTAGTTTGGCCTCTGCCCCACACGTTCTACAGCACCTGACAATGCCACCTTCCTGGCAGCTCCACCCCACCCCCCCTCCTAATCCTTACCTACCCCCCACCTCTCCTCTCTTCTCATTTTCTTACTTCCCCTTGCCCTCCCATTTCTTTCTACCACCCCCCATTGTCCTCTTCCTTTCCACTTTACCCTCTCCCTGTCTGTTCAAAATTAATTTGATATCCTTACCCTTATTTGTGTAACAATTTTGTCTATTGTCATGTGATACCTATGTCTTGATGTGGAACCTTTGTAAAAGAGCCCTGGGCTCAAAGGTAATTGTAATCCTAGTATTGAAATAAATAAAAATTAAAAATTAATTTTACTCGCATTAATCAGAGCGGCTGTGAGGCAAGTGCTTTGTGCGGTCAGTGTGTGAGAGGGAGAGACAGCTTTAGTGGGCAAGAGACACTGCTCTGGTTCGTGGTTTTTGCCATAGGAAGGTAGCATGTGATTGCCATTATAAATGCTCCTTTATAACCGCAATTTACACACACTTTTTCCTACAGGGAAAAAACGCGACCCATTAATTACAAGCACTATATAAATGCTGATTCATCTTCTTCTTCATCCAGGTGTGTCTTTTATAAACCTGCTGTGGCAGTGACCTCTGATCCAAACATTCTGGCAAGAGATCAAATTTAAACTCATTACAAGGCTGGGTTACAAGGAACTTATAGAACTAGACATTTGCATAGTTGGTAATGCGGGTCATTCCAGGGTTGTGGCAATTGGACAACATGGAATTTACCTGGTGGCCAATACAGCCAAAATACTTATAGTCCACCACTGGCTTGGGCCCTGCCCATCTACTTTTAATGAATGGCTTACAGATACTTTAGAATGTCAGCGACTAGAAAAAATTGCCCATGGACTGCAAAATACTCACCAGGCATACTTCAAAAAGTTTGGCCAACTTGATGCTCTTAGTACTGTCACTAATGGGTAACTCCCAATATATACCCTAAGGTTAACTACCTCTTCTTTTAGATACCCCCATCTTACCTGTCAGTATACAGTAGTCTATTATGAACACCTTCTTCCTATAGCTATTATAACACCCCAGTTAGGACCAATGATTTTCGATTTTCAACAGACAACACCAGTAAAAAACGGAATTTGTTATTTTCAAACTACCACTAGGGAGTTATTTCTTCATGAAAAAAAAAAATTCCACCAGCTTTTCCACCAGCACCAGCCTTGTGGTGTTCCTTAGGGTTTTGATCCTCACCCCCATTCTATTCTCTGTGTATATGCTGCCACTAGGGGAGATCATAATGCAGTAAAATTTAGAGTTTTACTGCCCTGAAGATGATAACCAGTTGTACCTGTTCTACTCCCCTGATGACATTTCTGCATCTTATGTGCTGAGCCGCTGTTTGGCTGAGATAAATGATTGGATGGCTGCCGACTGGTTATGTTTCAAACTAGGCAAGATGGAATGCATGGTTATCAAACCTGGTCATCAGGGTTTGCCAGCTGGTAGAGGAGTAGCCCTCCCTGTGCTGGGTGGGCAACACCTCTCTGCAGTGAACCTGGTTAGACATCTGGGAGTCATACTGGATGACAGACAGACCTTCAAAGAGCAGATGTTGTCTGTTGTCTGGTCTGGCTTCTTTCATCTGTGGAACATTGCTAGGATCCAGCTGTTTATAGCTCAGGATGACTGAGCAATGATTATCCATGCCTTTGTCACCATGAGGTTGGATTACCCGTAACTCTCTATACCTAAGACTCTCTGGAGGGTTGATGCATCGACTGCAGCTAGTGCAGATTGCAGAGATTTTGGTGGGCTGCTCGTCAAAGGAGTACATAACTCTGGTTCTGTGCTCTTTGCGCTGGCTACCTTTTTGTTTGTGCATCACCTTCAAGATCAGCTTGTTAACATACAAGTTCCTATGTGGTTTGGGACCAGACTACTTAAAAGCATTCCTGATTCCTTATCAACCACTCTACCCTCTCTGCTCCACTGAAGCTGGACTGCTAGTGGTCCCCAACTCAAGGCTCGGAACGTCAGGTGATATAGAGTGTTTGGGGTGGTGACACCTATTAGCTGGAACTCTATTCCCCATAATATTCATGCAACCAACTCGGTAGAGGTATTCAAAGTCTCATTCAAAGCATTTTAATTTGAGCAAGCTTTTAATGGAACCTGACTTAGTTTAGTTTTAACCTGTGAGCATATTTTATAGTTTCTGTATCGGTTTTGTGTTTGTAAAGCACTCAGAGCCCTTGATGGATTGAGCAGTATATAAATAAAATTTGCCTTGCATTGCCTTTCCTTTGGGGGCAAATCTCTTTATTGTATGCCAAATTACTATACAAAACATGCTGATTTGCCCTCAGTTTGGTGGAAAAAAACAAAAAAATGGATTTTAAGATTTTGCTAAATGAAATTGGCCATTTTTGAAAATGGAAAATCATTGACTCTACCCAGTAGGTACAAGGATTTCCAAAGATTATAGCTACTTTTACAGTTTTGTGGCTCACAGTACTTACACCCAGGCCTAGTTGGCCATCAGGGAGGAGTTTATTATCAAATATTAACCATTAAATTCTTGTTGTCTTATATGTGGTTTTGTGTGTCAGTCTTACATGCACCTTTTGAAAATGCTTACTGCCCAAGACTTCAACTATATTTTTACAGTGTTCATACAGGCAGGAACTCACACAACTAACATACTGTAGCTAGCTCATGCCTCCCAGTTAACACACTTGACTATCCCTTTGGTTGTTGGATATAGTCACTTGTACCTGTCAGCAAGATGTGCATGGGGGGATCTCGCGTTTTGCACAACATATCTTAATGAATCACCAAAAGGTGCAAATTATATGTTGTAAGCAAAGGAATCTGTGCCCTGGCATGTTAAGTACTATGTGATTGCAGTGTTTGTGTCATACTTTCTGAAATAAATAAAATCTAAATTTTTAAAGAAATGCCTCCAAATGGTCCATATTTAACACCATCTGAATAAAGGATGATGTGAAAAACATGTTTTGCATTTTTGTTTTGATGGACCTTAACTACTCAGAGTGATATGGGATAGTCAGTGGTGTCCCTCAGGAATTGTTTCTGAGAGCAATGCTGTTCAGAATTTCCACAAATAATCTGAAAACTGGTGTCTCCAGTAGGCTGTTTACTTTTACTTAAGACATTAAGTTGGCCATGGTGGTGGACTTTTTGAGAATGGGTAGAAACGCTGGAGTGATCTGAACAAGCTAGCCGATTATTCAGACTCCTGGAGCCTCACATTCAGGGTAGGCAAATTCATGGTGCAGCATTTGAGAAGGAAAAACAGAGGACAGAGCTACACATAGAGTGAGTTTCATCTTGCTGCAGTGGAATAGAAAAAGGACCTGAGGGTCATAATTGACAAAGTTCTAAAGCATAACAGGCAGTGTGTAGCCACTGACAAGAGGGCTGGCAGAATGCTGGGATACATGGAAGTAATCCTACCCCTTTTCAAAGCCCTGATCAGCCCACTCCTAGAGTACTATGTGTAGTTCGGGGCGCTTCTGTACAAAAAAGATACTGGGCCCGATTTTAGAAAGGACTTAAGAGTGACGCACGGGACTTGCGACTAAGGGTTTGATGCAAGGGGTGTCAAACATTGCGGTTATTGCAATTTTGTAAAGAAGCCTGCTGCAAACACTGACATAAATCCCTTGTACCAAATGCTGCAAGTTAGACCAGCTCCCCCAGTCTAGCTTTGCGCCATGCGGGGACCTATTTCATGGGGCTTGCGCCAAAGCTGTGGCGCAAGCTGCCGTAAAATGTGGAAAATGTTGCAGCTGCACCAAACCTTGTAAAATCGAGCTGCATTGTGTCAAAGGGGTTTGGCACAGCTGCGCCAAATACTGCAAATTGATGCAGGGCTTGATGCAAGCCCTGCATCAACCTTCTAAAATCTGGCCCACTGAGGCAATGGAGATGGTGCTACACAGTGCCACCAAAATGATCAGTGATCAAAACATACTGTAGAAATTGTTGGCAGAAAAGACTCTGGGGCCCGTCAGGTCTGCCCACCCCTACCTATTGTTGATTGTGAGGTATATGGGGGACAAAAGCTACATGAAGAGGCTGATGACCATTAACATGTTCACTTTGTAGAAAAGGTGACCAAGAGTGGACAAGATCTCAGTATTCCACATCATCAAGGGTATGGACAAAATTGAACAGAAATGTTTGATCTGGTGTCCTCCAGCAGGCAGTGGGTATGTGCCCTGAAACTCAGAGGTGGTGAATTTGAGGATAACATTTGGAGGCACTTACCACAATGGGTGGTGAACATATGGAACATCCAACCAGTAGAGACAGTGGATATGAAGATAGTCCAGATCTTCATGGTAACCCTAGACAAATTTCTGCTTACTGAGGAATCATAGGTACCCTAACTATTAAAGTGAGTAGTGACTCCCTACAAAGTAGTAAGTGGAATACTTTTTCATCTCGGTTTGTGGAGGAGAGGGTGGTGGACCTGATAGATCTAGAGTTTCTTCCAGCCTTAAATTGCTAAATATGTTACTTTGAGTAGGATTGACACTTTAGATAAGGTTGGATGTGTATTCGTACTCGGATTGTGACGTATGGCAGAAAGTGTCAACAAGATGGACCCCAAGTCCTTTCTATCCCTTATATACTGTTATACTTTGTTGCATTCACGCATTACAAAAAAATGCATGCAATGACAGATTTTGTTCTACATTATTTGCATTACACTAGATAGAGGTTAAATTTGCCTAAGAAGTGCAAACAGTATTCTGTAGCAAATACAAACTGAACTCTCTTTATGAAATCTGATCACCCAGAGATGAGTCAGGGTGGGATATTTTTCCCATTTGTGAGGTGCAGGGCAGTCAGAGGATTTCTGAGCAGTCTTTTTTGCACTCCTGGGAACCTTGAGGAATAGTGAGTCATAATTTCTGAGGCTGTGAGATGACATAGATTCAGACAAGTATTCAGTCAGGGAGGTAGGGGCTGAGCCATAAATACATTCGTGGAGTAGAAAGAACAAGTATTTTTGATTTCCAGAGTTAGGACTTGTCTAGTTGAACTTATTCTACAGTATATCTAATGGTTGGTTTGAAATTCACATAGATGTATGAGGACAGGAAAACAGCACACAGTTCTGAGGTTCTGATAAGCTGTGTGAAGTTCTGATAGTTATCAGAGCCTCATCACAACTTTCATATTCCTTTATTTGTTTTATTTTTCTAATAATTTAAAGTACAAAAAGTGGACTTTAAAAAAACATCTTCAGTGAAAAGAAATGGAAGTACTGTAAACACTTCTAAATAACCTCAGTGCCATTAGTGTCCCTTCTTAAACAGCATTGATCATGACCATGTGGTACAGACCTGGCTTACTGGGACTGTCCCCCAACCTAACCTTCTTTCTGGGTCTTATCATCCTCACAGCCTTCCTTTCAGATACATACCTGCTGCGGAACTATATTAAGCTCCAAAAATTATCTTTAAAAATAATCACAACCTTTTCAGAACTTGAAAAAGGTTCTGATAATGTTCTTTTACAAAAAACAATTGCATAGGATCTAAGAGTTTCTGAACTTATCCAAACTGGTTCTCCTATCCTAGGTAGTCAAGATGTGATCTGTTTGCATTGGTAAATAATGTCACCACGATCAGTTACTGGGTTAGTTTCTTTAAGGGTTTCAGAGGTCCAAAAACCTGCATGCATTAAGCAGAACAATGATTCTAAGAAATAGAATGCCCTATGCCTCAGTCTTCACTTCAGTCCAGTTTTGATTGCAGCAGTCAGTGTTTCTTAAAGAGCAGATATCTACTAAAGTCAAGTGTCTAAAGCCATTATACTTGTATCAGTTGCACTTATGGTTTGAAGGTTTTTTGACCTCACCGCATTATTGGTTTCACCTCTTCTTGTCAGAATTACCTTGAGGGATGCATACGTTTGCCCTGGGCACTGTCACCACTGAACATAGGCCCCTAAAGCAGGGTGTACCTCCTGATTCAAAACTGAGTCCACTGATTTTTTCAGTGTTTGCCAGTAACTTGCCCACCTAGTGGATCTGAAGCACAGTAGACATGTATGCAGACAATATATACCATAGTTGTTGCCTTACATTGGCCTGCACTGAGAATCAACTGCAGTCTGACTTTGAAGTGTGAAGGACTGGATAACTGAGAACAGTCTCATTCTCAGTGCTAGGATGACAAAAGTCTTACCACCACCAATCAACAAATACACATCTTTGACTTCCCCTTTCACAATCTGCATCCAGGATGAACCTTGAACTTGAGCAGGTTCAATTTTTCAGGTATTTTGGCATGATGCAACAGCAGCTTCCCTACCACAGGCATGCCAGCTGCATCACATCCACAGTGAGCTTTGGCTTACAAGCCCTCTACAGGGCAAGAAATTGCATGAATTGTCATGATGCAGCAGGTAACAAGACACTTCCATTAGCCATTTTTTAATTATAGAGATGTAGAGTAATGCACAGTCCCTAAAGACAGTCTGCATAGGTTGTATGTGATTTTCCTGCATAACAAGCTCTGCAGATTCATCCTTGAGAGGAACTCCAAAACCTCCCACAACCTTTTCTGCAGTCAGCTTGACAGGATGGGCACCTCTGCCTGCAGGACTTCCACTGGTACTGTATACACTTTTCCATAACAGCATCCACACCTCTGCCCCCACCTACCTTAAATCCCTCTTCTCTCCAACCCCTATCCCTTACTTCCACAAAATCTGATATCAGTTTCATGAAGTCCTTTTTTGTGCGTTTATTCAATGATATTTTTATACAAAAATTCTATGGAAGTGTGTTGAATGAAAATAACTTTTTTAAATTTATGTTTCTAGGTTATAAATCCAAAGAAGAAAACAAAGAAGAAAAAATACCTGAATTCTGGAACAGTAAGTTACAGCAGTACACAATATGCCAAGATTAGTGTTTGGGGCCATTCAGATCACCCTGACCCAGAAAGATCAAACCACAGCTTTGCAGTCTTGTATATGACCACTAGGTATTTTTTTGTGATGTGCTCAGGGCATCATGCCATAATGTAACTTGACGATTCATGTGTGCAATATACAGTATTTGAGCACATCCAGATGCAGTGTGTCAAAAAAATAACAGTATTTACAGAGAGGATAAAATGTTATTACAAGAGACAGATAGACTGTTTGGTCTGATACAGATTTTCATAACACATTTCCCAGAAACTCTGGCCCAGTCTCCTGTCCCTCCAGGTAAAACAAAAACTCCTACTGAGAAAGTGGTCTATTCCAAAAATAGACTAAGTATCAGTAAATGACAGGCCACATTTTTTGACTGAGACACCATCCAAAACCCATATATTTAAGTGAAGCCATTTCATTTTCTTTCATTTTCTTGTATCTTACTTTAATTTATTTTATTTATTTAACACCAGGCAGCTGCATTGGGGGTTATTTATCATCCTGTTTTCATGCATGATCTCGAGGGGGTGCAAAACACAAACAGCAGCATATAATAGTTCCAAAGCACATAATCATCCATACAGCGAACCTCTTGGTACAAAATCATTAGACCAAATGTGGGGCCTTTTTGATTGATTCAAGTAACAATAATGTGTGATTGAAAGTGGTGTAATTAAAAGTTGTTCCTTTTTCTGGGAGCGCATGCTGTATTTGATAAATGTTGAAATGGAATGCTCATTTGTTATGTTTAGCATAGTAAAGATGCATACAAGAGAGCCGATCCAGTGGTGCTGTGGGTTGAGGTGCTAGACACTACACCTCATGTCACACCAGTGACCCGGGCTTGGTGTCAGACTCAGGGAACCAGGGGTCAGCAGGGGAGGGAGAGGATGGAGCGTTCTGAGGACAGCTCTTTCCCTGGGGAGGGATCCAAGGTCATTTGGTGCCCTTTTGGCCTCCGATGGAGATTGAGGGTATTGCAGCAACGCCAGCTAAGAAGACATAAGGGGCGGAGTGTGGCAGATGCCAGCAGGGCAGCCATCCGCAGGTGTCATTGCACACCACACTCCCAGGGGAGAAAACTTAAGAAAATCCCCATCTACGGAGATAGGCGATGGCACCTCGCCCTGCTGAGCCACACTTCAGTTCCGGGCTCCTCTCTCCATTGGGCCAACCACCCAGCCAGGCACATTGGATTCAAGATAGAGTGCCCTAGGCACATAGGGCGGCCCCACCTTGGAGGGGGGGGGCTGCCAGGCTGGTGCAGGGTGGAGAGAGAGAACTTCAGGTAGGAGGTAGAGCTCGAGGGTGCAGAGGATGTCTGAGAGAGTTCCCCGTAAAACAGAGCAGAAAAAAGAGTTGACAAAAAAAAAAAGATGCATACAAGAGATGGGTCAAAATGTTCATGCTATTGCCTACATATATCTAAATATCGGTTGCAAAAAACTTCATTAATGCCCCAGTTAGGGTTCAGATTAAAGCAAAAAAAGTAGGGAAATATGGTGTTAGGGTTCCCTACCCTGCAGGCAGCAAAAGAAAAAAAACATTATGGTTTCATCTTTTCCTGAGTCTTCACAAATCAGGCCTGGGGTATTCCTTGGGGTTGTCAAACTATTGCTCACCCCATTCTCATATAGCATAAGGGTTGACAACCCCAAGAAACACCCCAGGCCTGATTTGTGAAGACTCCACAGAGGTGAAACCATAATGGTTTTTCCTTTTGCTGCCTGCAGGATGGGTGTGGGGTGATAGGGTTGGGAACTAGCACAGCATTTCCCTGCTTTTGTCACTTTATTCTGAACCCTAACTGGTACATTAATGAAGTTTTTTGCAAATAATATTTAGATATATGTAGGCAATAGCTTGAACATTGGAGGCAGTATAGTGCTGAGGTCTGAATCCCACAGCCGCACTTGCATACTGTGTGACCATGGGCAAGTCACTTAACTTCTTTCTGCTCCCAGGTCACACCTGGGAACAAGCATCTGCTTAGTGTACCTTTCCTGGTTAAACAATTTCCCCTTTCCCTTTTGCTTCCTGCAGGGTGGAGGGGGGGGGGGATGTTAGGGTTGGGAACCATAACACCACATTTCCCTACTTTAATCTGGTCAATACTGGTGCATTAACAAAGTTTTCTGTAAAAAATTTCCTTACTTTCTGAGATAGTATAATCATATCCTCATATGCGCAGTCTCTTCAGGATCTCCATGAACATATTCATTGGGATAAGGAGGGCCCTGCACTTATATCCCTCCATAGATGCATACATCCATCTTGGTGTGGGAGCACAGGGCCCATTTCATTTGTCCAAAAAAACAATTTATAACTGTCCCAGTGGTGCTGGAGGTTGAGGCACTGAACACTACACCTCGTACTATGCCGGCAACCCGGGTTTGGGAACGAGCTGGGGTCGGCAGGGGGAGAGAGGATTGAGCATCTGGAGGACTGCTCTCCTCTCTTGGGGGGAGAGTTCCATGTCGTCCTGCTTGCTGATTGCCCTCAGGTGGTGACTGGAGGGCGATATGTGTTGGGAGGCATGATCTGACATAACTACAGCAGTAGGGAGGGGAGACGGGAGAAAGCAGGAGGAAAAAGAGCCTGTCAGGGCTCCATGACAGTCCTCCATGCCAACGACCAACCCTCCTTCTGGATTGGGTCTCCGGGGAAGGGCACCACCTTCCTGGCCCTGCCACAGGGGGCAAGCCATGGGGGAAAGTACCGGCTTGTCTGCAAGTGCGGTGCAACGGGACCTGAGAGAGCGTTCCTCCCTTGGAGGACCAAAGCCTCTGCCAGGGCTCAAGCAAGAAAAACATCTGTATATAAAAAAAAAAGCTATTTATTTGCTTGGTTATGGCTTGTTAAACATGCAGTGTTATTCTACAGGAATTTTCATTGATTTGATTTTTGTGTTTTTTTTATATGGCCCCTAAATTTTTTGGGGGGGGCATTATGTGTTATTCATGCAGAACTCATTAAGAATTTTGTTTTTGATGTATAGAGTGTCCCTTATCTGCAAATATTGAGGGAGTTATGGCTTGCTGAAGTTGAAATGTGGAAAGAAAAATAAGTCCAAATTATTTTTTTTTAAGAACAGATCCCTTTTCATGTGAATGAGACAACCTCAAGAAAAAGGATGCCTTCATACAAAAAAAGAATCTGGAAAAAAACTAACTCCAAATTCTTTTTTCGTATGAGGGCTTCGGTTTTCATATGAATGAAAAGACTCACAAAAAATTATTTCTTCATATGAAAAAAAAATCTGAAAAATCCTAAATCCAAATTCTTGTTTCATATGAAGGGATCCTTTTTCGTGAGGTTTTTTTGTTCATACAAAAAGTATCCCTTCATACGAACAAAGAATTTGGACATTTTTTTTTTAATTCTTTTGGTTTGATGCGCATGCAACAAATGTTTTGTGATGAATGCAAGGGGATTTTGGGGGGGATATCACTGCCCAGCCCATTGCAGTTCACAATACCAGGGTCTTGGCAGTCTAGACCAGTGACCACGCTTTGTGGTCGTGACACAGCTCTCTGCTTGGTGGGCTGAAACTGAGTGTACTTCAGAGTACCAAAGCTGCTCCAATCAGAGAGGGCTTCAGCCCTTTGATTTGCATGAAGCTGCGTCAGCAAACAGCTGAGCGGCTTTCAATGTCAGGAGCCTGTCTTTGCAACCGTAACTTTGGCATATGCATTAGCATCGATTCTAATGCACATGCCCAAAGTCATGGAAATTGCTAACATTCCACTATCCGTAACACAGAAATAGATGAGTGTTCACACTCTATCCCTATCAAGCACTGCTGCTTTAAAACTTGTTTTTCCCTTTGTCCCTGTTTTTCCCTGGTGTCTAGAGACATCCCCACACCCAATCCTCCCTCTCAGCACCCACCACCCCACACTACCCCCACAAACATAACACTGACACTGGGGGTGCCCAATCCCCTCCCACGTCACCACCTCCTAGTTTTTTTTTTGTTTGTTTTTTTAGTAGCCTGCAGCAAAGAAAACTATCCATCGATGTCTGTTGTTGGTGCCCCTGTAACTCTTCCCCCACCTGACCCTCCCTCTCAGCACCCATCCCCCCAAACACACAAATAACAGTGATACTGGGGGTGTCCAATCCCCCAGTGTCTTCACCTGGAAAATTAAAACTGTCCAGCGTTGTTTTTTTGGGGAAAAAAAAAAAAGAAAATCGCCCATCAGTGTTTGTTGTGCCTTCCCCCCCCACCTGACCCTTCCACTCAGCACCCACCACCCCATAGTCCCTACCCCAGCCCTTACTTAGCCACCAGGGGTCTGGTGCCATAATCCTTTCTCGACCGCAGACACGTCTTCACTCTTCAATGCTGGACCATGAACTGAGGAAATCAGGTATCAGGTTCAATGTATTTCAGTGAGGATTTGAACTTTTTTCCTGTGTCCCTGTTTTTCCTGATGTCTAGTGGTACCCACCTCACCCGATCCTCCCTCTCAGCACCCACCACCCCCACTCCCCCCCACAAACATAACACTGACACTTGGGGTGCCCAATCCCCCAGTGTCGCCATCTCCTAGTTTTTTGGGGAGGGCCTGCAATAAAGAAAAATGTCCATTGATGTCTGTTGCTGGTGCCCTTGTAACTCTTCCCCACCTGACCCTGCCTTTCAGCACCCCCCCAACACACACACACAAACAACACTGACTTTGGGATGCCCAATCCTCCAGTGTCTTCACCTGGAAAATGGAAACTGTCCCTCATCGTTTTTCTTTTTGGGGGGGGGCCTGAAAAATAGAAAACTGTCCATCGATGTCTGTTGCACCATTATTCCCCCCCAATCCTCCCGCTCATCACTCACCACTCCACACCTCCTTCAGCCCTTACTTACCCACCGGGGGTCCGATACCTTAATCTTTCTCAACCACAGACATGTCTTCACTCTTCAATGCCAGACCACGAACTGAGGAAATCAGGTATGCAATTCAGTGTATTTCAATGGAGATTTGAACTTAGTGTCATAACTTGGCCATTTTTGTCCCAGATTTTCAACATTCCTGTTTTGGGACTCCACCTCATGAACGATTACAGTGACATTAGGCAAATCTGTCTCAAAAGGTGATTTCGCATTCACTGTGCAAAATCACCTTTCAGGCAGGAGCTGAAAATTTTCTCTGCTGTTGTTCAGAAGGTGGGGTCATAAGAAGGCTATGTAAAAAATTTGGCATAAAAATATTAAAAAACAAATTTATGAGCCTACATTGAAATTTGCGAACACAGGCTTGTAATTTTCAATACCTTACCCCAAGTTTTCAGCATAGCCATTTCTTCACAGCACGTCATGAATGTGACAGCTGTCATTTTTCAGATTCAGGCCAAAATGTGTTTTTACGTCCCAAAAGGTGATTTTGCGGTCGCTGTACTAAATCATCTTTCTTGCAAGATTGAACATTTTCTCTGCACTTGTTCACGAGGTGGGATCATAAGAATACTGTGTTGAAAATTGTGGGCAAACAGAAAACAACAAAGTTATGAGCCTACCTTGAAATTTACAAATGCAGACTTATAGATTTGGTAATTTTCAGTATTTTTACCCCAAATTTTAAACATAGCCATTTCTTCACAGCACCTCATGAATGTGACAGCTGTAATTTTTCAAATCCTGGCCAAAAAGAGAGTTTTCATACCTGTGGTGTGGAATGGTGTTCTGATGGCACAGAATAATGTTTTGGTTGGGATTTGAAAATCTTCACCTGTTGGGTCCATTAGGTAAGGTAATAATAAGACTATGCCGAAAATTTGGTGTACAGATATGGTAAAATGATCAGGTTATGACTGAAGGTTACACTATTTCATTGTTCACTCATTACTTAGCTAGTTTTCAATATTTTGACTCCAAACTTTCAACATAGCCATTAGTCCACACTACCTCATAAACATAATGTGTCATTTTTTTAATTCTGGACAAGATGTGTTTTTCACACCTCTGGTGAGAAATGACATTTCAGCCAATATACTATAAATGGTACCTGTCATGTCTATGAGGCAAATCCTAAAACAAGTATCTTCAGAACTTGGGGTCAAAATTATCAACAACTTGTTTACCAAGCAACAAATGTTCATCATTGTCAAATGCCTGATTTGTTTGAAGGGATCCTTTTTTGTGAGGTTTTGTTCATACGAAAAAGGAGGCCTTCATGTGAAAAAAGAATCTGAAATAACTAAGTCCAAATTCTTTTTTCTTATGAAGGGATACTTTTCATGTGTTCTAATTCCATTTTCATATGGCCATACAAAAAAAGAAAGTCAAGTCACAAAAAAAGATTTAAAAATGTATGAAAACACATTTCTGTGTTATTTTTCCAAAAAGTAACTGCAGAATCCACCTAGCAGGGTCCCGATTAGCAAGATACAAGTGTTAGTGTCTTTGCAGGATATAATTTTTATGGGTTTTCAGAAATATTTTTTGAAATAATGGAAACAAGTTGGTGGCCATACAAAAAAATAATTTTTTTCTCACGAAATAGGATTTCCCACATATGAAAAAGGATCTTTTTTTGTATGGAGCAAATTCTTTTTTCATTCCAAGTAGCTAGACAAACGCCTGTACTGAGCATGCTCAGAACCAACATTTCTAATTCTATAACTTTGGAACAGGTTAATATTTTTTTGCCAAACCAGTAAAAGGCACCACTGTGGACCATGCCCTTTTTTCCCTGAAAATTTCAAAGCAAAATTTCTAACCTTATGGGTGCTAAGCAATGACAATAAAAACAGCAAAACTCCCCAATTTGTTCACTTTTCTCACTATCCAGATCTCAGAATTCACATTCTTGACTGGAACGAAACTTGACACGTGAAAAGACCTTGCTCCCGACACCAGGCTTGCAAAATGTTGTGCAAAACCATTGAACAGTTACAAAGCTATTAATGTGCATAGTTTGGGGTTTAACATAGAAACCCCTGCTCAGTCCTAATTATAGTGGTGCTAGCATGCCACTATAATTAATGCTACGGGCAGATGACATTTTCCTTTTTTTTTTAACAATAATAACACTTATTATGTATGTATTGAGATTGAGGGACAGCGACTGGTTTATTTGGCAAACCTGCAAGGAGGGATTGAAGTTTTCCAGGCATGGAGTTAAAATCATTACTTACAAAATTACAACAAAAAAAAAGCTGTTAAAAAATATGTGAATGCAGACATAGAAACATACAGTAGAAATTGTTG
The DNA here is from genome assembly GCA_016271365.2 of Neoceratodus forsteri. Lineage (NCBI taxonomy): Eukaryota > Metazoa > Chordata > Ceratodontiformes > Ceratodontidae > Neoceratodus > Neoceratodus forsteri. The sequence continues at coordinate 628,412,597 of CM028131.1, forward strand.
ACAGAAAAGGACTGCTAGGCCCATCCAGTCTGCCCTATTTTCCCTGCCTATTTAGACACCTTGGACCCTATTTGGTTACTGTCATCCCTCCTACCTCCCATTCCTCTACTTATGCAAGTGTGCCTATCTCATGCATGCTTGAAGCTTCCCACTGTTTTCACCCCCACCACCTCTTCTGGCTGGCTGTTCCAGGCATCAGCCACCATTTCTATGAAGAAGCATTTCCTCACTCACACACACACACCCAACTTCATTGCATGCCCCTGTGTTTTGATGCTTTTTCTTCTCTGAAAGAGGTTCCCCACCTGCGCCTTGTTTACCCCTGTGAGGTACTTAGAGGTCTCAGTCATGTCCCCTCCCATGCACCTCTCCTCCAGATAGCACATGTTGAGATCCCATGGCCTCTTCTAGTATGGCTTCCTGTGCAAACACCTGCAAAATATTGGTAGCCCTCCTCTGGACTGCTTCCACCCTATCAGTGTCCTTGTGGAGGTGTGGCCACCAGAGCTGGACACACTATTCTAGGTGGGGTCTCACCAGTGAGTGATACAGTGGCAGCACCACCTCCATTCTGCTAGGCATTCCTGGCCTATGCATCACAGTATCCCACTAGCCTTGTCTATTAGCTTGTCACACTGCCCTGCCAACTTTGGCTCATCAGATATGAATCCCCCGAGATCCCATTCTTGCTTGGTGACTGTAAATACTAATATGTTATACACATCTCCCATCTTTCCATGCCCAATATGCACGGTTTTACACTTTTTGGCATTGAAACCCAACTGCCACACCCCAGATCACCCCATTAGTTTATTCAGATCCCTTTGCATTCTTTCCACCCCTTCCTGAGTGTTGCAGATTTTTTGGTCATCCACAAAAATACATACTTTCCCCTCCAGTTCCTCAGCAATGTCACTTATGAAGAAACTGAAGAGGACTAGTCCCAGTACTGATCCCTGTGGTACCCCACTAGTCACTTTCCCATCCCCCTTAGTGTCTTCCGTTTACCACCACCCTTTGCCTCCTATCCTTCAACCAGTTGATGCCCAGCTTACCACTTTTTCCCCAACCCCCAGGCTGCTTAGTTTCTTTATTAACCTCCTGTGTGGCACAGTGTTAAAGGCCTTACTGAACTCCAGATAGGCCACATTCTCTGCTCTCCCCTGATCCACATCCCTAGTCACCCAGTCAAAGAAATCTATGAGATTTATTTGGCATGACCTCCCCCCATGTGAAACTGTGCTGCCAAAGGTCCTGCGGCCCATTTACCTCCAGGTACTACATCAGTCTGTCCTCAAAGAGGATCTCCATTATTTCCCCACTACTGATGTGAGACTGACTTGCCAGTAGTTGCTAGCCTCCTCCCTGCTGCCGCTCTTGCACAGAGGGACCATATTGGCCCTCTTCCAGTTCTCTGGAACTACCCCCATCTCCAGTGAGGTGCTGAATGGTGTTGCCAGAGGGCAGCTAGCACTGTGTTGTTTCTTTAGAACTCCTGGGTGAATCCCATCCAGTCTCATCACCTTGTTCTTCATTAGGACTTTCAATCCCTTTTGAACTCTGTCCTCCAAAAATGGACTTGTGTCCACTCCCCCCACCTCCCGGTGCATGCTGATACATGATGGTCTGTACCCCCTCTACTGTAAAGACCAAGCAGAAGTACACATTTAGAATTTTAATTTTTTCCTAAGCTTCTTCTACACCATCCTCCCCCCCCAGTTCTCGCTATCCCACTCCTTTATTTCCTCTTTTCACTCACATATCTGAAGAAGGTCTTATCCCCTTTTTTGACCTGCTTGGCAATCCTGTATTCTGCTTATGCCTTAGCTACTCTCATTTTACTTCCTGCCTCCCTTTGCTTTCCCAGAGATACCTCTAGGTCAACCTTCATCTGGGTCTTCTTGTACTTCCCAACAGCTGATTTTTCCCCTCCTTTACCACTATAGCCACCTCCTTTGAAAACCATAGTAGCCTCTTCCTCCTCCTACCCTTGCTTTCCTCCTTCAAACAGCATGCTGTTGCCTTTGTTATTTCCTCCTTGATCTTTTTGCAGTGGGTCTCCACTCCCCCCCCCCCCAGGCCATCCCCCTTTGAGGTATTTACTGAGGCAGTCTCCCACTACTTTAAAATCTGCCCTCCTGAAGTCCAGGATGCTCATCTTAGTTATTTTTTCTCTTGCCCAATCTGTATGCCAAACCACACAGTATGGAGATCACTTCTACCTAGGGGACTACCCACTGTGACATCTGCAATGCTGTCCCTGTTAATAAATACCTGGTTCAGCACCTCCCCATCTCTAGTGGGTTCAATAAGCAGCTGCCTGAAAAATGCCCCCTCTAGGGAGTCAAGGATGGCTCTGTTTCTTGCTGATGTTGTGGTCACAATTCTCCAGCCTACATCAAGCAGATTAAAGTCCCCCATAATCAATTCCTCCTCTTTGCTTACCATTCTGCCAGTGTCCTTCCCCAAGACCTTGTCTAACTTCTAACCCTGTGTTGGTGGTCTGTACACCACCTCAATGGAGATAAAAATTCCAGACCCAGTCTCTAAGCTGACCCATAGTACCTCCAGCCCTCCTTTATCCCCCTGGTGTCCCTGTGTGTCACATATAAAACAACCCCACCACCATTCCTTCCTGTTCTGTACTTTCTGAGCATGGTGTAGTCTGGTATGGTCACTTCCCAGCTGTGGTTGTGAGTGCACCATGACTCCATCATGGCCACCAGATCCAGGTCTGCCTCCACAATGATTGCCTCAAAGTCAGGAATTTTATTTCCTAGTCTTCTAGTGTTGGCATGCATAGCTCTCCACATCTTTTGTCCCTCCCTCCCCCTATTCAACCTTTTCTTCATGTTTCCATCCTTTGCCCCTCATGTTACCCTGGTAGTGTGTTCCCCTTTTTCACTATCCCTCATCCTACCTTTGCACTTTATTCTCAGGGTGGGGGCAGTCTCTGCCTCCCTAGAGTTTACTGCCTTCCACCTTGACTACTTTAAATGCCCATCAAAGTAACATCTAAACCTGCCATCTAGGACTGTTGTTCCCCTTCTGGATGAATAGAGGCCATCTCCTTTGTACAGGCCTCTATCCCCCCATGTAGGACCACAGTCCCTGATGTAGCCCAAACCCTTCCCTCTGCACCATGCCATCAACCACTTGCTGAAGACCATGTTGCAGAGTTCATTATCCTCCCCCCTGCTGTAAACAGGTAGCACCTCAATGAAGGCCACCATGGGAGCTACCTGCTTCAGGCCCCTCCCCAGCTCCCTAAACCTATCCTGCACCACCTCTGCTGCATCCCTTGCCAGGTCATAAGTCCTCAGATGGACAATGACATCCAGATCATTTCTAGCCTGCTGCCCTAGCAATCCTTAGGATCTGCTCTCCATCCCTCCATGCAGAGGTGCCAAGTAGGGACCTCATCACCCTCTTTTCCCCTTTCCTGCTCCCCAGACTACCCCCTAACAGTTCATTCCCACACCAGAAATTGCTTCCTCCTCTGCTGGGGTCCTCTACAAAAGATTAATAAACAAGTTAGCCAGCCTGGGAGTGGGTTCCAGGGTGGTAGCCTGGGTAACAAATTGGTTGGACAACAGGACGTAGACAGTAATAGTAAATGGAGTATACACTGAAGAAAGTGGGGTTACTAGTGGGGTACCGCATGGTTCAGTACTGGGATCGGTCCTCTTTAATGTTTTTATGGGTGACATTGCAGAGGGGCTGGAAGGAAAAGTATGCCTCTTTGCAGATGACACAAAGATCTGCAACAGGATTGATACACAAGGAGGGTGGAAAGGATAAGAAGGAACTTGGAAAGATTGGAGGAATGGTCAAAAGTATGGCAGCTTAGATTCAGTGCAAAGAAGTGCAAAGTAATGCTCTTGGGAAACAAACCCCCAAAGGAAGAGTACACGGGGGGGGGGTACTAACAACAACAAAAATGGAAAGGGACCTGGGGTAGCCATATTAGATTACCTTAAGGTAGGGAAACAATGTGGGAAGGCAGTAAGGAGGGCTGGGGGATACTGGGATGCATAGGGAGAGGCATCACCAGTAGAAAACAGGAAGTTGTTATCTCTCTGTGCAGACAGTTGGTGAGACCCCCATCTGGAGTACTGCATGCAGTTATGGAGGCCCCATCTCCACAAAGACATAGGATGGAGGCAGTCCAGAGGGGGGCAACTAACATGGTGCAGAGTCTGCACCAGAAGCCATACGAAGATAGACTAAAAGAGCTTAATAAGTATACCCTTGAGGAAAGGAGGGACATGATAGAAACTTTCAAGTACCTCAAGGAAATCAACAAAGTCCAAGAGGGTAGTATCTTTCAGAAAAAGAGATGTGCAAGAACAAGGAGGCACACTTTTAAGATAGAGGGGGGATTGCTCAGGGGCAACGTGAGGAAGTATATTTTCATAGAGAGGGTGGTGGACACATGGAACAGCCTTCCTGAGGAGGTCATGGGGTCAAAAACAGTGGGAGGAATTAGGCTGTTGGTTAACTAGGATCTGCAGCTTATCCAGTAGGTAGGAAAATAGGCAGACTAGGTGGGCCAAGCAGTCCTTATCTGCCATCAAAGTCTGTGTTTCTATGTTACCTCCCACCTCACCTTAGGGCCTCCCCTATAGAGGACCCTCACATCCTCCCTGGCAACTACCACGGGTGCCTTCTTCTGGCAGTCTCTCCCCACCAGAGTGGCAAATGAGTTGTGTACAGTAGCACCAGCTGAGGAATGTGCTCCCTACCCACTAAACCTACCCTTCCAGAGCCCACCACAGTCCAGCCAGCCCTCCTCCTTGGCACTCTGTGAGGCATCAGTGGTAGACAGTGGACCCTGAGTGGGCATAGAGGTAAACTGAATCCTAACCAACTTGGCGCGGAGTCTAGTCATCTCTTCCCTCAGCCCAGAGATGGGGCAGCACCTCAGTCTCCAGAAGGCGTCTCTGAAGATGGTTGCTCCACAGCTACTGCACTGCACCACTCCCAATATTCCCATTTCTATACTTACTAAGATCTTGAAAAGAACTTTGTGCTCTTTCCCCAGATAGGGTGTTTTTAAGATTCCCCTTTCTTGTTCTGTTGACCCTTTGTTCCTTGACCCTAAATAGGGTGTCTTAAATTTCCCTTTTACTTTATGAATTTTTCTAACTTCCCTTTTTATTTTGTTTACCACTTTTGTTACTTAACCCTAAATAGAGTGTTAAGATTTTTCCCCTTTTAGCTTCTTTTCTCCTTTTTACCCTTACTCTATATAGTGTATTGTATCTATTCCACTTAACAGATGCTTTAATTCATTAATCCCTTACAAAGGCAACAGCAAGTAAGCAGGTACTTTACCTTACCTTTGTGGAGTAGCAGAGTTCCCTGCGTGCCTGCTGTTGCTTGTGAACACCTGCTGACACCTAAGACTTCAATCCTGTCCCACTTCTGCTCTGTTCCACTCACGTAATGGGACACGAATGTGAATGGGACACATTAGGTGAAGGGAGTTTTGTGCTGGGAAAAGGGCTTCCTGGTCCACCCTTATTTGTCCCCTTGCCTTCCTGCCCAAACAACCTACAGTTACCGACTCTTGTTGAATGTCTCCTGCATCAGAAAACAGGCAAACTGTAGTACAGGTTACTTTTAAATGCTGCTTCTTTTTTCCTTACCCCCTTTACAGTGGCACTAGCTGTTAGGAGAGAATGCGACAGACACCAGGGTATCTCTTTTCTCTCCAAGAGTGTTGCCTCATGCAGTTTGTTGGTGAAACTAGGTAAACAGTTCTGATGCCCTAAGGATTCAAAAAACTCTTGAAGAATGCAGAGATCAATCGTACAATTTATGAACTAATATTTCCAGAAATATAAGAAAATGTTTAGCAAAGAAAAATTCCCCTAACTCCTGAAAAAGTGGAATAATCTCCTTTTTTCAAACCTTGTGTGTGATGACCTTTTGTGGTTTTGAAAGTTCCTCACGCACAAGTAAATCTCAGTGCTCGTTTATAGAATCAGCACCATTGATTTCTCACTTTTGTCACTGTTATGACAGCTTGCTGGTTTCCCTGAATGCACCAAGAAAGCCATTATGGCCAAGTTGCTTGTTACATTGGTTTATGGCTGAACCCATGACAAAGCTGGTCATGTCAAAGTTTAGCAAGACTAGCACTGTCCATTAGTCATGAAGGGATCTGGTGACTAGCAGATTGGTAGGCTAGATAAAAGGATATTGTAGCATTTTTCTGTCTCATAATGCCCATGTTTCTATAGTTGGAGAATCACTTTGAATGAGAGTACAGTTTTGGGATATTTCAAAGGCCACATTACATTCTAGAAGCTTAGACATTCTTGATATGAAATGGAAGTTTTCCATCCCTCTTGTCATGTGTGTTGCCCTGCACTGAATCTTTCCACCTCTGCTACTAAACGGTCCCTTGTGTGTAATGTTGTGCCCAGAACTATCTGCTGAAGCAAAGCTGAGCAGTTCTGTACACCAAGTACACGAGAAGGCACTCCTAACCACAAGAGATGCCAGAACTGTGCTAACAAACATGTTGTAAATCATGTTAAAACTTCTGTTTTTAAAAAAATAGAACTTGAATATAAAACCAAAATGTTTTACTTTGTAGAAAACAAGAGCAGTCCCTGTGTGAGAAATTGGCAATGCCAGTTAAACTTCAGAATTTTAGAACTCCTTGCATGAGAGGCCCTCTTATGATTACAAGAGTGGCTAAAAATTATGTCATGACTCATAATACAGTGCTTCCTCTCTATAACATACCCCACTATACTAGTGAAATATCAGGTGTAACAAATGCCTCACATGGCTCCAATGAAAAGTAACAAAATCAGCTCTGTTATTGGTATTGCAGTTAAGCAGTGTTAGTGAGGGTCCACTGCTGCAATGAATTACAATGATTAATAGTGATTGATGAGTAATAATGAGGTACAGCACTGTACTGTATCACTGTGCATATGTAAATTATAAATAGAATAATAGATACCTTACTGTGTATTACAAGGCAGTAATCCCATAGAGACGTTCTGGGGACATAGGTAACCTCGAGAGCGAAACTCGAGAGGTTCCATGTCCCCAGAACATCGAAATTGGATTTCTGCCTTGTCATGCACAGTAAGGCATCTGTTATTTTTTTTTAATATATGGATGTGACATGAACTGACTCACCTCCAGTTCGCAAGTCTATGTGTTTGTCGGCAGTCTTCTTGTGAGCATCACACATATGGATCCATCAGCGATGTGGCCTGTGTTTAAACCTGTTTTTTTCCCTTTGGTGGCGGTATCTGTCAGGCACTGTACTGAGGAGCCAGACAAAAGTGAAGGATTTTTCGCCGAGGAAGGTATTTCAAAGTAGGGGGAGATGGCCTGGAGTAGGCAGTACAGTGAAAAAAGATTTTGTCGACATCGCCAATTTCTCTTGCTAAGCAAGAGAACAAGCCACCATGTTTTTGAATTTGTTCTGCTCGCCCACACAGGGAAAGTGGCCAATCAGAAGACGTGCTTATGACGACGCGGGGGGCAGAATGCATTTTTGTGGGCACTTGCGCTGTTTAGTACCAGTGTTTATACTATAATTCAGCTGTGGAACGATAGTATTAACATTGATCGACAATACTATTAACATTGATTGATAGTAGTATTAACATTGGAGGCACAATGGTATTACCACATTTTTTTTGTATGCTTTAGTAGACTATTAAATTCATGATTCATATATTAAAATGCTGTACTTGCTGGCATAAGAACAGATATGATACTGTCTCGGAGGAGCTGCTTACTGACTTCTGGGTTCTGTTTGACCAATTAGTGTAATGAAGCTAAGATTCCTAAACTCTCCTAATCTCCTAAACTCCATTCTATTGTCTATTTGTTCCCCCATCATAGCTTGTCATTAGTGGGGAATCTTGGAATTCAGGGTTCACAGTCCCTTGCTGCTCTCCATACTGGCAGTCTCAGCTTCTGTGTCTCCATGCTGGTGGTCTGTGTATGGCAGTGTCACTGTTGCCCTCTAGCAGTGGCTAAGGTACAGTGCTTGTCATTTAAATAAAAGGACAGATTGAAGCAAGAAGACAGTCCTGGAGTATATGTGTGTGTGCGTGGGGGGAATAGGGAACAGGAGTTGTGGTGAAAAACAGGATATCTCAAACAAAACTATAGTATATGGTTATCCTTTGTTATGTATAAAAATCAGCTTGCTCCAAATCCTTGTTAAGCACATTCTAAATAGTTACGCGCATTCTAAAGTGTTGCTATGCGCATTCTGAACAGTTGTTATGCACAGTTCAAAGGTCACACAATTGTAAATTTCTCATTTATTCTACACCTAGCTACTTACTAACCACCCAGTACCCAAAGTCATACCTTCTACCTTTCAAAAGTGTGGAAATTTGATTGTGATATTTGAGTAGAACAAAGAAATGGCAAGATTTTTTGTTTTCACTTCAGTGGGGGTCTGTCACACTAGTGTAAAAAAACACATACTATAAAAAATTAAATATGGCCAACCACACACAACTTGGCATGTGTTTCCCTCCCAGGGTTGAGTGACAGCATGGACCTCTTGAGCTTCGTTCTTGAGGTTCATATGCTGTCATCTCAACCCCTCAATGGAAACACAGCCTTGTTGTGTATGGCTGCCTATACATTATTCTCTATATTATCACTGTGTTACAAAAGGGAGCCACAGCACAAGTAGTGCTTAGCATAGTGAGTTTATTAGACACAGGAATAAAAAACCTCGATAAAAACACACATACCATAATACTGACTATTTAATACTTTATTTCTGTACTAAATGACAGACAGGGAAGTGAGTGGTCAGGCGTTCCTCAGTGTAACAAATGGGAAGCTATAACAAATTCACACTATGGCTCCCATTCTGTTTGTTATAAAAGGGACTATTATACCATGTATAGTATTCTAGCCTTATGCTATTTCTGCTCCCCAAATGCATTACTTTGCACTTATTTATGTTAAACTGAATCTGCCAACTCCACATCATATTGGGTACCTGTGCAGTCTATCACACTCTTTCTCCTTATTTAAGATACCCAATAAGTGTACAGTATGTCATCGTCCAACTGCTATATATTCAATAACATTTCCCTCTTCTAGATCTTTGATAAACATTTTGAATAATAGAGGCCCCAGCACCAATTCCTTGGATACCCCACGCGTCATCATCATCCAAGCTGAAAGATGCACACCAAGAGTTACCCTTTATCCCTTTCCTCCCAACCAGTTTCTGTAGTTTCCATATTTGGTTTGTCTGAAAGGAGTTTCATGTTTTGTAAATTAAACAGTGGACTTAATGTTTGAATCTGCCTTGTAGCTACTTCTTAACCATTAAGACACAGCCAAGGGTTGGGTTATCATCTAGTAATCTAACCCTAGGTGTCATGAGATACACAATATAGCTAGGTGCCTTATGCATCTAGGGTTAAATTAGCAAAGGTAACCCAAACTCTGAAAAGCCATAACTTTATTGTTGAACTGAACTGGTTTTTAATTTTTTTTTAAATGGAATGTTTTAATAACTATAATTTCAATTATTTTATTGAATATGAAGGTTTCCAGCTTATAACACAAGTCTTTATTAAATGTTGTCAACCAATCCAAATGCTCCATATTTAGTCAGTGTTTTATAATGTACTTTTCTGTGTGGATTCATGAGTGTTTGTATGTTCTTAAGACAGTGTAAGAGTGGTTGGAAATCTTCAACATTAAAGGAGGTTTGATGCATGATTTTGAACTGACCACCTCATTCTTGCGGGGAGCAGCTCTTTTGGGACTATATGTAGTATATGGAATTCCACTAATGTATGGACTACCCCACTATCTGAAAGCCAGAATGTCTAGAATAACTTTATACTACACCACTGAATGGATCCTGTACAATTATTTTTATTATCGGACATGATTAAAGCTGTATGTTATTGCTTTAAGTGAAACAATAAAATAAAAGTTTCAAAAAAGTGGGTTTGAAAATTGACAGTGTGGAAACTTCTGATTGAAAGATATGTGATTGACTTGGCTCCCCCTCCGTGGCCAGACCCTCCCCCATGAAACTCTCTCATTAAGCACATGGGATGACTAGGATCAGTGTGTGCTGCAGACCGTCTAGTCAGGCTCCACAGCATCACATGGCGAAGCTCCGTGGGCCAGCAACACACCAGCCCCCTTTGTGAACCATGTCCATTTAGGGCAGTATTTCATTTTGACAGATATAAGCAGAGAATAGTTCTCATTTGGTGATATCCTTTTTTTTGTTGCTTTTAGGTGACATTGCTTTCCTTCACAGCAGAAACAGAAGTCACATTCCTCGATTATATTAAGGGAGGGTGAGTGATTTGTTACAGGATTTTTTTTTTTACAGTTTACCATTTGCCTTCTGGTAGTAAATACATCACAGAAGTAATCACAGGCTACATACTTCCTGCGTAGGAAGAAGGTTATTTTGTATGAACGATGAGAACAAATTATTTCCAATATAACATTAAAGAATGTACTGTAAAAAAAATAGGGCACAGCACACCTATAAAATACCAGACACACTGTTTATGAGTACAGAGAAATTAATCAATCATCAAGGCTTCTTTCAACAGTGACATTCAGGGAACCCCACACATGGTGCCATACAAAATTAGAACACTGTAGAAAACATTCACAATAAATCATACCAACATAACAAGCGGGAACTTAAATGACTTGCTGTCGTAATGTATATGAATGATTACAGGTCTTATCAAATAAACAACAGTTACTTTACTGTATTTCTTTATGTTGTAAATATTTTGTACATTTACCTTTTTACACCATTTACAGTACAGTGCCCTTTTTTTCTGCACTGTAAGATGTCCACATCCTTCATTCTGAGCTGGTGTTAGCATTTGTTTAAGATCATTAAGGACAGCTACATTAATTATATCTGCCTTAAGATTTTATCAGTATTCTTGGTTGTATTTGAATACCCGTATTTGAACATCACATTCAATTATGGCTAGGATAAATTATAGTACAACAGGTATTGCTGTCTGCCCTGATGGGACAGCAGAGACATTAGACTAACTCCTGGCCACAAAACATAAGCTCTTAAGTGGTGAACGTAAAATGAATAATCATGACACCATATTATTGATTTAGAAACAATAACTGAATAGCGGGGAGCAACATTGAGAGCTGAATAGAAGTACATGATGAAATAAATAAACACATAACTGGTGACCATTGATTATACATACAAATCTGAGACTGACAAACTCTGTTACGCACATCCATGTATAACGTTGTTTGTGTGACTCAACACTGTCAGTCACAAACAGCTGAACCATGTATTTGATGTTCTCGACAACCATTCTCACTCAGATTGTTTTAAACTGTGTTATGCTATCTGCTTTTCTACTCATCAACTCTGTCACAGAAAAGACAGTGCACCACAATTTTGCTATGAAATTGAACAACTACTTCAAACAAATTCTGGCCAGAACCAATAGGGCTGCAGGAGAGGAATCTGGGTTTAAAATATTGAAAATTATTTTTTTAAAATATTTTTACACCAAATGTTCAACACAGCCTTGTGATGAACCTGCCTCATAAAGAAGGCAGAGAAAAAGTTTAACTGCTGGCATAAAGGTGATGTTGTGCAAGGACTGCAAAATCAGATTTTGAGCTGCAAACACACACATTAGGCAGGAGTTGAAAAATTGACAGCTGTCACATTCATGAGTCGCTGTTTCAAAATGGCTATGTTGAAATGTTGTGGTAAAAATATTAAATATTACAAAAGTTATGAGCCTGCATTTGTAAATATCAGCATAACCTCATAAATTAATAGGTGAACATACTAGAATCATAGAATACAAGAATGCACACAGTATACCACCACCCCATACTACATTTATTCAATGCCATGGAATGCATTGCTAGTCTTTTTTTGGCATTGAAAAAGTTTAACTTGGTCCATGGGGAGGAACTTTGGAAACAGCTTGACTTAATCAAGCTCTAAATATCATGATATCAGGGCAGAATGTGGGTCAGGGTACATTCAGATTAAAGTGAGGATACGCTAAAGAAAATTTATTGTGGTCTGTACTCTATAAAGACCCTGCTGAAAGAATGCAGCATGGAGCTTGGCATAGATACTAAATTCTTTGGTGCGGTCTTATAGTGCAGCAAGTTGGTGTTGGTATTCTTTTTTGAGTGGGGGATTGTGAAAAATGTCAGATAGTTGTCAATTCCAACCCACCTTTTTTCTTCTTTGATGACAAAATCACTGTGTTAAGAAAATGGGCTATGTAGATCATTATGATCATCATATTTTCAGTACCCTTAACTTTTTACACCCTGTGGGTCACTGTCCCACATAGGGGAAACTAATCTTCTCACTCCTCTCTGAGTGCAAACCAAGCCCCCTTTTTGTGTTGACAAATCCCGCCCCCACCACCATCACCACCATCTACCACTTACTTAGTGGCAGTGAATTTATGTAGCATTTTTTTAGTTCTGCTTATTTATGCAGTCCCATATAGTAAAATGCCAACTGACACCCTTTGTAAGCTTCCCTCTATCAGTTTCTTCCTATTTCCTCCAGTGTTTACATTTACTGCAGCAGTAAAGAGAATGTGTTCAGTACTAAAAGAAAAGAAATGTGCTGGTGGGCTTTCTGTTTGGATACCTCTGTTAAGGGGAAGCTGCATTTTCAAAACAGGAATACCGGGAAGGTTCTAACAGATAATATCCACATTTATGTTTACTAATAGTTATTACTATCCTCTCCATGTGGAACAAAGCAAAAATGGATCTGGAACAGCAGAACAAGGAATGAAAAAACTGAAACAAGCAAAAGGATGAGGAGTATCTACAGTACATATGCAGAAAGCACTAGGATCACAGAAATATTCAGAGTTCTTCATTTAAGTAAAGTGCATAGTGCACCCACACATAGTGAGCATAAAAAAGTGACCACTGAGACACTCTGGAAGTAATGCTTCTCCCGACCCTTGCCAGGCATCATAAGAGTGAGTCTTTCCAATCTCAGGGATATTGAAAGGACTGAACATATGGATATGTTCTCCTGCAGAACACAGGGACATGCTCTGAAGGTGACAGATGACAAGTTTAGTGGTAACATTAGGAAACATATTTTGTTCCAGAAGGTGGTGGCCTTCTAAAATGACCTGCCAATAGAGCTGGTGGACATGAAGACAGTTGAGTGGTCCCCAGTGTTACCCATCCATTAGCCTTTGCCAGCATTGAGTCAATACAGCTGTGGAGAGCTTTTAGGAGTGGCAAGAGTGTTGAAAAGAATATGCTGTGCTCTTGCCACATCAGAGTCAGATGTAACTGATACTGCTGTGATTACAGAACTGCACGTGATTGATACTCTCACATGTGCAGTTTGCTCCGGGGTCAGCCGTATCATGGCAGCACTGACATGACTAAATGTGGGCGATACTTACATATGCATAGTTTAAGTCAGCACCACCATATTTCACACAGCAGCCATTAGTATCTCAGCAAATCTGTCCTGTGTCAGTATACCATGCAGATGTAAACATGGGTAAATGTAAGACCCCACTGAAAATGAGATACTGCATCTCAGCCAGGCTGAGCTGTATCAGTACATTGTAAAAATGGATAAAATTAGGGCCCCCTGAAAATGAGATACTGCATCTCAACAAACCTGACCTGTGTCAGTACTGTGCCAGAAAGAATAAAAGTATGAGCCACTGAATATGGCATACTGCATCACAGCCAGGCTATCTTATGTCAGTACATTGTAACAGGGCTAAAAAAGCACATAACACAGTCTTAACATTTATTATAGCAATTTTACTGACAGGCATAATGAAGTTAGGTGCGTGCATGTATTGATTTGAGCATGCAGGAAAATGTACAGGAGTTCTGTCCCAGTTTTACTTGGCAAACACAGGGAACGTGAGGTTGCCCTACAGGGAAATGCTGTATTCAGTCTGGGAACACTGCAGTTGACACCCCTATGATTTCTTTGTAATCCCCTATGACCCCCCTTGCAACCTCTGCAACCCCCTAAAACATTAGCTGCCTAGCATTTTCCCTTCCTACAAATATAAAACCATGAGAGTTCCAATGCCACTAATTAGATAGGTCCCTGAAAGGGTTAACATAAATCAGTTCTTCAGAGAAAATACTGTAAATCATTGCTACACACATATACACATTGGGAGAGATTGCCAATGATGTAATTTGGAACTGCTCTGCAGTTAGATCTTCTGTTGGAACTCAAACATAGGTAAAAGTAAGACACCACTGAAAATGAGATACTGCATCTTGGCCAGGCTAACCTATATCAGTACACTGTAGAAATGGGTAAAATTAGGACCCCCTCTGAAAATGGGAGCCTGCATCTCATGAGTGGCTATCCTGTGTCAATACATTGACAAAATGAATAAAAGTATGACCCCACTGAACAGGCCATAATGCATCTCAGTCAGGCTATCCAGCTGTGCCAGTACATTGTAACAATGCTATAATACCAGCAAGAAGTTCTGGATGTATGAGAACTTTGGGAGCAAAGCTTGAGAGATTCCAACAGTTTTACGTGGAAAATACAGGGAAAAGGAGGCTGCCTTACAGGGAAATGCTTTGTTCAGTCTGGGAGCACTGCAGTTGACAATGCTATGATTCCTTGTAATTCCCTAGGATGCCCCTTGCAACCTCAGAAAACACCTAAAACATTAGCTGCCTAGCATTTATTTACCCTTCCTATAAGCATAAAACTATGAGAGTTCCAATGCCATTAATTACATAGGTCCTGAAAAGGTTAATATAAATCAACTCTTCAATTCCTTTGATAAATATTGCAAAGATTGGTGTGAATGATGATGTATTAGGACTCATGTACATATATCTCATTCCTACTAGTTACCTTTCCCAGGGAAAGGGGGTTTGTGGGATTTTATTCCTATGAGTTTTTATTTAGATTCCTTAGACTGGATCTGTACATGTTTGTTATATACTGACACTCTATTGAAATCTGTACATATCAGGCTCATGGTCTAATTTTCTTGGGGGTCCTTGACAAGTAGTTTTGTTTTTTGGTTTTTTATTCAGCACTTATACTTACAATTAATATTATCAAGTATTAAATGCTGTTACAACACTGAAGGCTTTGAAGTGTATGTGGTGCATTAGCTGGCTGAGAGTATAGTTGAGAAAATGTCTCAGGCTAAGTTTTATATTATAATTTTGTGTGAAACATTTGCTCACTTTGAGTAAACTTCACTTTAATCCCTCTGTATGCCGTGTGTGTGTGTATATTTATAAAATGGCATGAAAAAATCAAGAAATCTCACTGGCCAAGAGACATCAGCTGACTGTACATTAAATCTCTATATATATGCACAGTCATCCTAAACCACATCACACAATGAGCAACTCAGTCCTCCTACAACCAGAACTATCTTCTCTCAGTCCCCCTGGAACCAGAATCACAAACATGGCTGCAACCTTTACAGTGTAAAAACCTTCAACTGGGCCCTACAAATAAAACTACCTTAAATAAAAAATAAAAATAATACACTCAATTTTGTTTACCTGATCATCACACTCTCCTTACACACATAAACAAATTAAAAACATTAAGTATTGTTTATAGTTTTCATTACAACTCTTTCTTTACTGACAGTGAAAAATCCCCCTTCTATCTTTACCTGTTCATCAAGAAAATATATTTTGCTTGTCATGACATAAGCAATAATACCAGACAGGGTGGGCAGTATTGGGCTATACCCGCCCGCCCAGGGGCATAATGAGGCCCGATGCCACAGGTGGAGGTCCCTATAGCCCCTGGAAGAGCAGGTATAGCCCATATCGCCCACCCTGGAGGGTATTATTGTGCTTAGAAAATCGGCTTGCTGTAACATTTTAATATGGGATTTAATACAATTTAAAAAAAAAATACGAAACATAGAAGAAAACTGGGATTTCAATCTTTTTATTGTTAAGTAGTCCCTCTATTATTGTGTTGTTCCATCTGCTGTCCCCCCAGATATTCTCTTCGTTGGCCTCCCCTCCACTACCACCAGGACTGTTTTTGACCCGTTTCATGTGTTTTTTTTTTTTTGGTATTGTACTTTCAGAAGCAGGACACAGAGAAGGAGTTGTGTGAGTTTAGCTTTATTTTGGTGCTGGACGGTAAAATTGATTTACGAGTGGTGAGGCACATGACCATCTTACGCTGTGTGAGGCAGTTTAAGAGGTGTAACTGCGAGGAGAGATGGCAGCGCTCTACATTATTTATTTATTTTTTTTCTTCAGCATAGATACTATGTTTAATTTGTGGGCAGTAACTGGTGAGGAGACATCTCATTTTCTTGGTAGGTCATTTCTTGGTTTGGGAATTGGGATGTTGGATGACAGGTGGCAGAGAGGAATGTCTGTGAGTCACCGGAGAGAGACGCAGATGAGGAAGTAAAACAAAAAAGGTAAAACAGAAAACAGAAGGAAAAAGTGTACATTGGTTTGTTTTGGGGAGTTAGTGAGTTGTTGTGTGGGCTACTAAATACCAGGAAAGTAGTGTACATAAATGAGTATTCGGGGGCCAGACACTCACTAAGCAAGACAAAAAAAATGGTGCAGATTTGAAAGGAAAAACCAGGGGGGTTAGCCAATTAGAGAGCTGGCTGGGCTCCAATATCCTGGTGATGTGGCAGGCTAGACTGGCACTTTTAGTAGGTGGGCATTTGTTGTCTGATAGATGCCCACCTAGAGAAGTGTCTCAGACAATCAGAAGGCTCAAATAGCTTTCCCCATTTTCTAAAGTGAAATAATTGAGTCTCTGGCTCTGAAACAGGCCTTTGTTGTCTGTGTGTACAGTACGTTAGGCGAGCACCATTCTACCAGTGGAACTTAAAAGAATTTTGAAACTCTGTTTTCCATGGTAAACATTCCATGATAAACATTCTGGCCCAGATATTAAAAAGGGTTGTGCATGGCGCAACAGTGTTGTACCATGCGCAACCCACTGATGCTCCCTGGCGCGATATTCAAAAGGGAAAGTGCGTGGCACAAATCCCGATGTGCCGGAGCGCATCAGTAATGTATGCGAGGCACAAGTAGGCGTGCCATACGCTACTCTGCACAGCCGATATTCAGCCTGGGATGTGCAGGAGCCATGCATGCGCACTTACCAGCGCCAGCACAACGTTACGCCAACAAAAAGGAACAACTGATGACCACCCACAGGTGAGCTGCCGCATTGCAGGGTGCAAGACGGCAGCTGCCACCTGTGGGTGGCCACCCAAGTTCTGGCTGCACCTGGTGGCGCCCCCCCCCATGCCCAATTTTGGGCATTTGTAAAACAAAAAAAAACCATGAATTCCAACATCCCTGGTGGTCCAGTGGACTGCTATCAGCCCGATCTCAGGCATTTGTAATAGAAAAAGAAGAATTTGTCCTATATCCCTGGTGGTCCAGTGGACTGCTATTTGCCTGATCACAGGCATCTGTATAAAAGAAAAAAGAATCTGTCAAATATCCCTGGTGGTCCAGTGGACCACTATCCGTCCGATCGAGGGCATCTGTATAAAAGAAAGAAATATCCATCTTATATCCCTGGTGGTCCAGTGGACTGCTAGCTGCCTGATCGCGGGCATCTGTATGAAAGAAAGACAAATCTGTCCAATATCCCTGGCAGTCTAATGGTACCCCCACCACCAGTGAGCCCCTGCTCCGTTCCCCCCGGTCAGCCGGTGGTGGCAGCACCACCTGCCTGCCGCCCCACCAGCGACCGACACACCCGGTAGGGCTGCCGCCCATTGAGTTGCCAGCGTGAGCCAATGGGTGTGCAGCCCTGTAGCATTGCCACATTCAGATATGTGAATGTCTGGAATGTGCACGATAGGGTTGCACGCCCATTGGCTCACGCTGTGAACCAATGGGTGTGCAGCCCTACCAAGGTGTCAGTTGGCGGGCGGCGAGGCGGGTGGGTGCTGCCACCCACCGGCTGACTGGGGGAGGCGGGGCAGTGGGGCTCAGTGGTTGGTGAGGGGATACCACTAGACCACCAGGGATATTGAAATTTTTTTTTTACAAAGGCCGTGATCGGGCAGTAGCAATCCACTGGACCACCAAGGAGTAATGAATGATTTGTCTTTGTTTTTACAAATGCCCATGATTGAGGCAGAAGGCAATCCACTGGACCACCAAATATGGAAATATTTGTTGTATACAGATGCCGCAATGGAGCTGAAACATCGGTCCTAATGACTGCTGCCTGGCAGGCGCCAGGCGCGAGTTAATAGGATGGCGACCTGCATGCAAATGGGGCCATAATGACTTGCGCTAGTGCATCCCCATGCTCCACTCTGGCCACATGGCTGGTGCAGTGCCACTGCACCATGCACACTGGGGGTGGCCAGGGTGCGATATTCAAAGCTGCTGAGCCATGGCGCAGCTCCATTGAATATCGCCCAGTCTACTACACCCCTGCGCAGCCAAGTTGTGCTGCACCCAAACTTGTGCCACAGCCTGGCACAGTTTGAATATCTGGACCTCTATGTCTTGAATGTGGGTAAAAACAGAAGAAAAAAAACAGGATGAAGAAAGTAGGCAATATAGTAATACTTTATAAACAAAGAGAAAAGGTGGGAAAACACAGTTACATAGGCAGAGACAGATTCAAACTGCTCAGCTACATTGCTGATGTTTATAAAAGCACATACATTTAATCATATATAGGTGTTTTCAGGTGAAATCTACTCCCCCACCACCACCAAAAAAAAAGGCAACTTGGCACAGGTTTAAAGTTTTTTTTTTTTTACTAACCTTTCAACTCAATCCTATAGCAGTTTTCCTTTTATGTACAAGACCACAACACATAAGTAAAAAAATGAAAATAAAGATAAGGTTGCCTTCAATGAAAATATAACTACAGTGTAATGAAAATTAAGTTTTAAAGACTACTTGTGTTTTACAAATTTACAGATGCTACAGTGCATTTATATGATAATTTACATGTTACAGAGAAATTATTTATTTTCAACCAACACTACTAATAAATACTTTTACTGCAAGGTGCTGTACTAGTTAACCTATTGCTGAGATACGCTAATTTATTGATTAATATGGACTACTTTTTTCAGATTTTAGATATTGTAGAGGTAATGTATTGTACACTCTTTTGAAAATAGTAAATAAGTTTTAATCTCTAGCAGAGTAAATCAAACTAATTATTTTATAATAGTTGCCCATTTTATAAGTGTGATAAGCCACTCCAGGGTGTGCATTAAGTAATAATACCCGACAGGGTGGGCATTATTGGGAAATAACGGACCGCCCAAGGGCGTAATGAGGCCCGACGCCGCAGGCGGAGGGCCTTATAGCCCCTGGAAGGTCCGTTATATCCCATAATGCCCACTCTGGAGGGTATTATTACACTTAGAAAATGGGCTATAGGTGACTTTTTTAAAAAAAATATACAAAAATAATAAATATATATTTAAAAAATAAATAAAAAACTATTATAAGTAACTTCTTGTAAAGTAGTTCCTGTATTTGTGAAATTACCACTGGAGGGCGCTGCTATTTTTTAGTTTTCTTTTTAAAGTTTACATGAGCATGCTGTTCAGGTTAAGCGTCATTGTTACTGTGTATCCTCATTCCCCCCAAACAGATTCACTACAGAGGAGAGCGCTTTATTTTGATTTGTTTAATGAGCATCAGTGGGAAAAGAGAAATGTATAGCCTGCTGATCTGGAGACTGGCTGTGAAGAGAGGTATATGTTTTTTTTAATCTTTTTGATTGCATTTCAAATGTTGCGCGATTTACCAGCGCTAGCTTGATAGCATGCTGTTAGCTGAAACGGAGGACAAACGGGAGTGTTCAGCATGGTAAAAGACGGTGAGATTTTACAAAAGAACGGTTTTGTGTTGCAGTTGTTGGTTCTTAATTTTTGTTTTGTTTCCAGGCAAACAGTATGGCTGAATGGGGGAATAGTATTAGCGTAGCATCTGCGTCACTGTGCGAGTAACTGCCATTTTTTTTTTTCATGGAGAAAAGAGGAATTAGGCTGGATTTGGGGGACAGGCATACATTTTCTTTACTATATAAATGTCTTTGCTCTTTGTTTGTAATGGTTCGCTTTGGCTGCTGTTATTCTGTCTAGCGAGGTAAATCTCAGTAAATGAGTGAGGGAAAGATGGCGGCTTGCGAGTTATGCAATTTGGATGGCTGCGGGATTTACTTAGTAATGGGGCATGATAAAGTGGCACTCGTTATTTTGTGGGCATTATTGAGAAATAACAGCCTGGGTGCCAGGCTGTTTAAGCCAATCAGGATACCACTTTCTATTTACCCATTTTCTAAAGGATTTTAATGCACTTTCAAGGGCATAAGGACACTCGGCCTTTGGCCTCATGCCTTAGCAAGCTCCTTGGGTGTGCATTAAAATACTTTACTGCACACCCTGTCATGGCTTATTACTTACATATATGTAAATATGTGTGTGTTCATGTATGTATATATGTGTGTGTGTGTGTGTTTGTAGGTATATGTGTATGTATGCATTTGCATATATATGTGTGTGTATCTGTGGATATGTATGTATGTGTAAATACACATCTATATATATATATATATATATATATATATATATATATATATATTCATAGCAAAAAAAACTTTGTTTAATGCATCAATTTGAGTTGTTCCACAGCAACAAAAGCGAGAATTGATGTTAGGTTGAAACCCCCAGCCGGCATTAGGGTGTCGTTGGGTTCATTAGTCTAACTCTCACCCCATCACATGTGTAAAGAAGCTGAGGGTGAACTATAGGAGAAAGGGTGAGAGTTAGAACCAACTACCCCAAGCGCACACCCTGATGCGGCTGGGGGTGGGGGTGGGGTGGGGTAGGTCCAAAGAGGGATTCCAACTGTAACATCGAATTTCCTCACTTTGTCACTGTGGAACAATGCTAACTGATGCATTAAATGGATTTTTGCATGAATTTCCCTTCTTTTTGAGAATGAGGATTATAAATAGTAAATGAATGTGGTGGTGGGAGTGCAGACCCTTCGGGCCCCACACTCCCACTATGCGATTTTTACTTAAATAATAATGGTAACCACAATGGAAACACAAGCACAAATGGTAACGCACATGGTGATGGAAACATAAATGGTAACAGAAACGCAAGTGCAAAGTGACGATAAAGCAAACAGTAACATAAACGGAGATGCAAACGCAATTGCATATGGAAATACAAACCGTAATGCACACAGTCACGGGACCACAACTGTAAATACAAATGGTACCGGTAACAGCAGCAATAATGCCAAAGGAAACAGAAACACAAACGCAAACGAAAGCGCGTACGGAAACACAAACCGTAACGCGCTCAGTCACAGTACTACAATTGGAAACACAAATGGTAATGGTAACAGCAACAATAATGCCAAAGGAAACAGAAACACAAATGCAATCATGTACGGAAACGCAAATCATAACGCGCACAGTCACGGTACCGCAATTGTAAACGCAAATGGTAATGGTAACAGCAATAATAATGCCAAAGAAAACAGAAACACAAATGCAAGAGCATATGGAAATGCAAACTGTAACACGCATGGGAGCACAATTGGAACCACAAATGGTAATGAATAACAACAACGATTATACAAAGCAAAAGACAAATGGAAGGGTGGCCGCAAACACAAATGGTAATGCGCATGGTGATGCAAAGCAAAACACAAACAAAAACAGTACTGTAGACGCAAATGGTAAGAGTAACAGAAATGCAAGCGCAAACAGAAATGCAAAGCATCACGCACACAGTGGCGTACATAGAACCCAATAGCATAGCGGATATGCGACATAGAGTGGAAGCGCTATGTAACAGTAACTGCAGTGCACACTCATGTTTTCCGCAACAGCTGTATAGGGAAACACAGTGATTATAAAGAATGGATGTATAATAATGGGCCTGGGACCAGAAAATGAGCTGTTGGAATACTAAATTGCTAATATCTCAGGAACCATACGACATAGAGAAAAAATTAAAATTTCATATGAGTCATGACTTTCCTGGCTAAGTTTGCACTGAATTTTTCCACAGTCTGTATCTTGCACCATTTCCAAGATACTGGCCCCGAAAGACGTGGTGGACGCCGCAATGTTAGTCTCTGGGGAAAAGTGTCAACTTCAGAGTATCGTAACTTAGCATCCCTGCAATATTTTTTCTCCAAGCCACCAAAGCTATAGTTACACCCATATATAAGGGTGGATCCAGACATGACCCTAACAATTATCGGTCCATATGCCTGACTTCCATCATAGGCAAAATTATGGAAAGATTGCTTAAAGCCCATATTATAGATCATTTAGAAAGAAATAAAATAGTAGATATCTTTCAACATGGTTTTGTAACTGAAAGATCAGTTTTGACCAACCTACTACATTTTTTTGAACCAGTAAGCACTGCCTTGGACTTGGGTATTCCGGTAGATGTAATATTTTTGGATTTTTCCAAAGCTTTTGATAAAGTATCACATAAAGTCTTACTACAAGAATTGGTCAAAATTAAGTTGCAACCCAATATTATAAACTGGATACAGTCATGGTTGGAAAACAGAACTCAACAGGTATCAGTCAAGGGTCACCTGTCTGCAACGGGTGTGGTGACTAGTGCTGTTCCCCAGGGCTCCGTCCTGGGTCCGATACTGTTTAATATTATGGTCTGTACACTGCCTACTACTGATAAGATATTGGTCGCAAAATATGCTGATGACTGTAAAATGAGTAGTTTGGTAAGCACCTTTCATGATAAATGCTCCGTACAAAATCATTTAAACAACCTATCAAACTGGGCAGGCTTATGGTATGTTTTAATGTTGACAAATGTAAAGTCTTACATTTGGGCAAAAATAACATCCCCTTCAATTATTCCTTAAACAATGTTTATCTAAAAAGTATTTTGGAAGAAAAGGATTTGGGTGTCATAATCTCAGATAATTTAACTTTGAAAAAAATAATATAATTAAAGTTAAAAAATGTAATAAAATAATTGGCTGTATTTTAAGAAATATCAAAAGTAGAGACTCCAAGGTTATTATGCCACTCTACACCAGTCTGGTACATCCCCACTTGGAATACTGCTCTCAATTTTGTGCACTAACTTCTATAAGGGTTTTAAAAACTTGCTGAGCGTGTTCAGTAAATTCACTAAAAAAGTATCATCTTTACATAGTAATAGTTACGAAGATAGATTAAAAAAACTTAACCTATTTTCTGTAAAATACAGACAAATAAGGGGTGACTTAATATTGGTATATCAAACCTTAAAAAATGATTATTTAAGAACCACAGTTGGACTTACTACTGCCTCCAACGTCAAATCAACTAGGAGTCATGGTTATAAACTCATTGGAGAAAAATGTATATCCACTAGGAGTCTATTTTTCACACAGAGAGTTGTGGGTTTGTGGAATAACTTACCTGTAAGTGTCGTTAATAGTGATAATTTAAATACCTTTAAGCAAAGATTGGATAAACATATGGGAAACAAAAAATTTGATTTCCACCCATAGGACATATGGGTGGCGAGCATACAGTGGGCATCCTTACATATGCCTTCATTGCTCGTACACTTCTATGAACCTATGAACCTATGAAAGGGCACATCTGTGACATGTTGGCTTTCTTCTCTCCAAATTTCAGCCCAAAGGACCAAACCGTTCTTTTGCAGCAGGGTGGCAAACAATTACTGTCATGTTGGCCATAGTGTTGCAAAGTAGTGTCATGATTTGCGACACTTTCACAAAAAAATCATGAAAGTGTCGCAGGTGCAACACTACTTTTCCCAAAAACTTCTGAACCATATTTCTGGGGTGTTTAACCCCAAAATAAAGACATGCCTAGCATCCTCAGGGCTCGACTAGGTAAACACAAAAAGAATTGTGTCCCTACATGGTCCTGATTTTAAATGGCAGGCATTTCTGTGATCAGTAACTGAAAAAAAAATGGCTGACTCACAACACTACCGGGGTAATTTGCGACACTAAAAACTGCATTTGTGACCCTGTCAAACTTTTTGTGGACTTTTCTCATTGACTATAATGGGAAACTTGTTTTTTGATTAACGTTTAAATCGTTCAATATTTTTTCACGAAATCTTCAAAAGGCACATCGGGGACCCTGGCCACATGTTTCCTGAAGGTGTTGGACTGGTCGCGCAAACCGTGTGACCTGTAGGTGCGAGCAAAAAATGCGAAAAAAAGTGTACATGCGCTTAAGATGTTGCTTAATAACTCCACATCCGTACATCCGACCGGTACGAAAGTTGGCATATCCCAAGAGCTATGGTTATGCCCCATGCCTGCTAAATTTCAGGTAAATCTGTTGAACAGTGGCAAAGTTATTAAGGTACAAATTTTCACCATTTAACCTTAAATGGGGTACTCAACCCTAACTATGGCAGCACTACTGTGCTACTATTATATATATATATATATATATATATACTAGAGCACAAAAACTCAGTTTAATGCATTAGTTAGGGTTGTTCCACAGTAAAAAGTGAGAAATTGATTGTTGGGTTGAGAAACCCCTTGGACCCCACCCACCCCCTCAATCGGCATTGGGCTGCGCATTGGGATCATCAGCCCTAACTCTCACCCCATGACATGTGTAAAGCAGCAGAAGTATAGGAGAATGGGGTGAGTTAGGATCAACAATCCCAATGCGCAGCCCAATGCCGATTGGGGGTGGCTGGGTCAAGGGGGTTTCAACCCTAACACTGAATTTCCCACTTTGTTGCTGTAGAACAACCCTAACTAATGCATTAAACTGAGTTTTTGCCCCTAATTCTTGAGAATGATAACAAGAAATAGTGAATGTAATGCAGGCAGGCCCTGACGCTCCCGCCACATGATGTCTGGCATAGTAACAGGAACAGCAACGCCAAACAGAAGTGCTAACAGTGGTGCACATGGTAATGCAAGCGAATGAGAACAGAAAAGGCGTAACTATGGTGGCATAGACGGAACGGTCTGCCATGTGATGTGTTGTCACATAGTAACATGGTGCCTGCAAACGGAAATGTCAATGGGCATGGTGACGCAAAGTGAAACAGAAAGAGAAACAGTACTGTAGACACAAATGCAAAAATAACAGAAACGCAGAGCCAGCAAATGAAAACGCCAGTGATAACGCACATGGTGGCCCAGACGCCAACGGTAAGTGAACGGTACATGAACTGCAACGGAAAGGGCAAGTAATGTAAGCGCACAGGCTGGTTTTCCCCAAAACCTGCATAGAGAAAGACAGTGAGTACAAATAATGTATGCATAATAATGAGTATCGGAGCAGAAAATGAGAACTTGGAATACTAAATCCGTTATATCTCAGGAACCGTACGACGTAGAAAAAAAATTTAAAAGTCGTATGATTTACAACTGTCCTGGCTAATTTTGTACTTAGCCCCCATTAGGGGGCTAAGCACTTTTCCAACGAAAAGTCCGTATCTCGCACCGTTTCCGAGATACAGGCCCTGAAAGGCGCAGCGAACGCCGTAATGTTATCCTATGGGAAAAAAAGAGAAGTTCGGAGTGCCATAACTTTGCCTCCCTGTAATATATTTCACCAAACCACTGAAAGGCACATCTGTGGGCTGTTGGCTGTGTTCCCTCCAAATTTCAGGGGAAAAAAAAGACTAAACCATTATTTTGCAGCAGGGTGCCAAAGGATTCCTGTAATGCGTTGGGCGCCGTAATGTTATCCTATGGGAAAAACCGTCAACTTTGGAGTGCCATAACTTTGCCGCCGTGTAATATTTTTTCAATACAACACTGAAAGGCACATCTGTGAGAAGTCATCTGCATTCCTTCCAAATTTCAGCCCAAAACTCCCAACCGGTCTTTTGCAGCGGAGTGCCAAAGAATTACTGTTATTTTGGGCATAGTGTTGCAAAGTAGTGTCGTAATTTGTGAAAGGTTTCGCAAAATTTTGACACTTTCATGAGTGCGACACTACTTTGCGGAAGTACTTTTTCCAGAAATTTGAAAAACATATTTCTGGGGTGTTTTACCCCAAAATAAAGACATGGCTAGCATCCTCAGGGCCCGACTAGGTGAATACAAAAAGAATTAGGTTGCTAGAGGGTCTCAATTTTAAATGCCAAGCATTTTTCTGATCACTAACTGAAAACAAGATGGTGGATTTGTGACAGTAACAGGGCCATTTGCGACAGTAAAAAGTGCATTTGCGACACTTGAACTTTTTGTTAACTTTTCCCATTGACTTATAATGGGAAATTGTTTTTTGAATAACTTTTGAACCGTTTAATATTTTTTCACGAAATCTTTGAAAGGCACATTGGGGACCCGGCCGCATGTTCCCTGAATATTTTAGGCAATCGTATAAACGTGTGACCTGTAGCGACCGATGGGAATTCAGAAAAGCGTAACGATACAAGAGATCACACTTAATAACTCCGCAGCCATATATCCGACCGCAATGTAAACTTGGCAGATCTCTAGGCCTATGGTTCTTAATCATGTATTCCAACTTTCAGGCAAATTCGTCAAGCAGTTGCAAAGTTATTAAGGTGCAAAGTTTTGGGGTTTAACATAGAAATGGCTCCTCAACCCTAACTATGGTAGCACTACCGTACGTTATTATCTTATATATATATATATATATATATATATATATATAGAGGATACATGGATGACTGTGGAATATGAAAATGTTTGCCATATTCCACAAGTCACACATCATGTGTGCAATTTATGCAATAGGGCTAGTACATTTTAGGAATATTTTTTTCTGTGTTCTCTCCCTGTTTACTTTATTTTGGTAATTGGGTAAGTTTTTTTTTTGGGGGGGGGTTGACCTGGGAGCACTGGGCAGTTAAGCAATTTGTTCAGAGTCACACAGAATTGAAATGGAAGTTGTGAGAATTAAACACTGGTCTGGCTGCTGGATGTAGGAGCTGGTTCATTGCTTGTTACTCTAATCTCTAGGCTATACTGACAGCACTGTTTGTGTGTGGTCTGAGTGTGTGTGTAAGTGTTTCTGAATAGGCTGGGAGTGTTAGATAGTATGAGGAACAGGTGCATGTGATTTGCAATGATAATTGTGTTACCTGCCGCTAGGAGTGAGAAACAGACTGTGTATTCAATAAGTTGCGGGCTTTATTGAGACAAAGAAACTGTTGCAGTCAGCACTCAGAAAGAGAAACTGGTTTATGAAGAGGCCGGTTTGAAGATTAGAGCAGCACAACAGTGTGCTAGGATTGTCAGAATAACAATGGGACACAGGTGATTGTCTTTTACAATGCTAATTGACTTAGTTGCAGGATTCAGTGAGAAAGAGAAACCGTGAAGCTATTAAATGCAGGCTGCAGTGTAGATAGTCTAACTCTGGTGATATCACCATTGTGAGTATATTTGCTGGTGATGTAGACACTGTGGGTTTATCAGGAAATAAACCCACAGTGTCTATGTCATCACAGAGATATTCCACTGCAGTGAGAATACATGTTTTTATTGTCAAGGTTACATGCTCACCCCTATTATATAAATATATATGTGATACATGACAGGCAGGAGTGTGATATGGAATGTATCTTCACTCCTGCAGAGTGAGCTCTGCATACTCACGAGTGCCGAAGGCACGAGTGAGAGTATCCAGAGCTCACGATGCAGGAGTGAAGATATTTTCCATAACACATGATCTGCACATCATGTGTTCGAGTTATACAATAGGGGTACGAGTTTCAGAAGTATTGTTATGATTTTTTGTGTTCTGTTGCTGTTTCTGTGTTTGCTGTTTCTGTGTGTGACTTTTTCTGAATGGACTGGCAGTGTTACAAACTCTGTGGGAAAAGATGAGTGTGTTTTGCAATGCTAAGTAAGTTATCTTCAGGCAGCAGCGAGAAAGAAACTGTTTTGTGAAGTTGCGTGCTTTAGATTTTAGCTGCAGTCAGCTAAGAGTATCACAGTATTGAGCTGGGAGTGAGAGAGTGTGGGAAGCAGGTGAGAATGTTTTGCCATGGTAATTAAGTTAGCTGCAGGCAGCAGTGAGTCATCTCACTCTGAGTCATGAGATAAATGTCAGTCCTTACACTTATCTCACTCTGGTGAAGATACATGTTTTTATCACACTCATTTATCCTTCACCCCATTGTATAAATATATGTATAAATATATATTTGATATGATATGGCCTGACTGAAGATATATTTATCTTCATGAGAGGCCAATGATATCTCACGAGTGGCGAAGTCACGAGTGAGATATATTGATGTCATTGGTCTCGAGTGAAGATAAATATGATATCTTCAGTCAGGCCGTGTTATGTTCTGTTTATACAACTTACGTGCTGGGCGCCCAACAAAATGACCCCCACATATGTTTTGCCCTGCTTCCCCATGACAACCCACCACATACAGTATTTAAAACAATATTCCACGGATGTTATCAGGCAGGACCAGCAGCTTTAACTCCCATCATCCTCCCCACTCCACTGTGGCTCTGGTCCTGCTATAACTGGTAAAAACATAGTTATTAAAGTTATCTGCTTGATATTGCCTTTTGTCCCCCCACCGGGCTCACTGAAGAGTATAAGTTTTAATGGTATAAATTTGTAGCATGAGCGAGGGTTTTCACCGAGGACCAGGGAGACATTTAAAAGATGGGACTCTTGTACACTGAGAAAAATTTCTGTGGGTTTTACAAATTTATGATGTTATTAAAGCAATTTATCTGGTAGTTGTTCCTGTGATTTCTTCCTCGTCTCACTGACTTTTATTTCTGACCTGCTAGATTTGAAGCATGACTGAGCGGTTTCAATAGATTACATTGAGTAGGTCAGAAACATTTAAAATAAGACAGTGTCAGTGCAAACATATTGCGAATCCACTGCATTTTTAGTAATTTTGTTGGGTGTGTTATGAAGAAGCTGGCAAGAGTAGAAGAGAGAGACCAAGTCAGCATGTCAGCAGCTTCAGAGAATTGGACTGCAAGCAAGTGTTGCTATAGTAACACTCGCTCGCACTCACTTTCACTTGTCTGAAGCTGTCAACATGTCGAGTCGTTCTCGCTCTTGTTTGTACTTGGCAGATTGTTTTTCACAAAGCTCAGGAAAATTAATAAAAAGGGAGTGGATTTTTTAAATGTTTCTGAGCTACTCGCTGTAATGAATTGAAAGCGCTCGGTGACGGTACAAATCTGGGATATGAGGAGTGAAACTCTTTCAGTGAGAGGGAGAAATGGCAGGATAAATTAATGACTGTTTTAAATTGATGGCAGGTTGAACAAGATGCAGGAGTCCTGCTGGTAAGGGGGTGGAGGAGGGTTCAGGTAATTAAAAGGCAGAGCTTTAGAACAGCTGAGTTTCCTGTGGGGACCAATAGGATTTCTTAGAGATTACATAGAGGAGTTTAAAAGATAACAGGATGACATATAGGAGTGTTAAGATGTCATGATGACGTATAGGAACATGAAGATATCAGTGTTATCTTCACTGGCTTCTAGAGATGTTACTTTTACACTGGCATTTATCCCAGCACACAAATTGTACACACACATATATATATATATATATATATATATATATATATATATATATATATGTATATATATATATATATATCACAATAGGGGTGTGTTGTATTCATTGACAATAAAATCATGTATTCTCACCCCTGTGAGGTAAATGGTTGATGACATAGCTACAGTGAAAATATTTACATTTACACATACTATAGCTATGTCATCAGCCAATATTTTCCCTCCAGCAGCATGTCCCCAATGTAAGTTAGAACTTCTTTTACATGTGGAACTGAAATGTTTGAGGTAACTAATTAAGTAGCTGGTCTGCATTCTTCATTCTTTGCTTGCAGTTTCACAAACACCAGAAGCCTGCAGCAGTACAGTCCTCACTGCACCAAATGGCACACACCTAAAACAACACATTTCTGTACTACAGGCTGCTGAATGGTCATGCAGTCTCTCACACTGCATCCAAACTGTAAACCTATTGGGTCCCATTTATGATCTCTGCGATAACAAACATAAAGAAATCTGTCTACAGACTCCAACTCTGACTAACATACCAATGAACTGCACAGCACACATATTTCCACACCCAAGCCTTCAGTTCTTAATTTCTTTTCATCACATATTACGGCAACCTAAACATGGCCTCTTTAAACTGGTATTACTTAAATGAGATATACTCTGAAACTGTATAATTCTTGCTGTCGGTCTCAGTAAAAAATAAAGCTGAGCATCTCAATGACAATGAAAGCACCTCACGCAATTGAAACTGCTCTCTTACCTGTAGTTTCCATGGAGCTTCTCACAGACATTCCAAAACAAATAACATATAAGTCAACCACAAATGAAAAAGTTACGCACCACAGCATATAACAAAAATTAAACACTACACATAATAAAATATAGGGGAAAAGGAAAATCACACACACAGTATCTACAGGAAACCTCCCGGACATGTCCCGGCTAACAAAACACAACATCCGACCACGGATCACACTCACACACTCATCAACCTGTTACCACTCACTCACACACACACACACACACACACACACACACACAGCGACCAATCGCACAACATATACAAACTCCATTCATACCCATTCACTCTCAGCAGCAACTCACAGCAACAGAACGACATAAGATAAAACAAAACAAATTAAAGCTTCCACACCTATTGTATAAATCGCATGCATGTTGTGCAGATTATAGGATATGGCAAATATTCTTACTCCTGCATCGTGAGGCATGGATATGTCACTCTGCAGGAGTGAGAATATTTTCCATATCCCACTCCTGCCCATCATGTATCCTATATATATATATATATATATATATATATATATATATATATATATATATATATACTGTATATATATATATTTATGCAATAGGTGTGGAGCCAAAATCCATTGCATAAATCCATTTATCTCCACATATGTGGGATAAATCTAACCACCCTAGATTTATCCCACATATGTGGGATAAATGCAAACTGTCCATCAAAGCTTTTTTGTTCACTTTTTTGACAAACAGATGTGAATAACTTTAAAATGAAAAATGATAGCATAATACTGTGAGCACTAAGAATGTTCAGGACAAAAATATCTACAAAATGAGCTGCTCGCTGTCCGTTATTTGACTGCACATGGATAAGAGGATTAGGGTGGAGTTCAGCCCAACAAATGAAGCGGGACCACTGGAGACAGGATAGGAAACCGACGGGAAGTTTGTACTGCCCACGGTATGAATAGTGGGACCGACATCTGTGGAGAAACAGGCAGTAGCCAGAATAGAACGTAAGGTAGAAAACAGTTCAGCCTGCAGTAGTATAATGATTCAGCCTGCAGTATTTCCATAATTTGTTGTTGAACATTTTTTTGGGGGGGGGGGTTGGAGGATTCTGACATGGTGACTTATTTTCTTGAATGCTGTGGTTTCCGAGTTCAGCTCTTGCCATTCACTGGTATTCTAGGTGTGCATTGAGTTGATAATAGTGGCAGCACGGGAACATCGATATACGGCTGTGCAGCGTCGGTTTCTTTGTAGTGCAGGTTGGCAGGATATGGCTGTAGAAGAACATGGCTAGAACAGGTAGGTAGCCAATCACAGAAGCTTAAATTTTTAACCCATTTTATAACACAGGTTATTCCACTGAGAAAGCTCTCACCCCAGTGGTATGAATAGATATATGTATAATTTTATTTTAATTTCAGCTTGCAATTACAGTAGGCCTCATTTCATCATTTTGTCTTTCATTGACTGTGCTCTTTAAAACACAAGGACACTTGCAATAGAAATTGTAAGCTCATCTTACACGTATTAGGGAGAATAGTATCCCAAGATTTTTCTATCAGTAGAATGCTTTTTTGAAACTTACTGAGACAGTTTAAAATTTATGTGAGAAGAGCTCTCTATGTGTTGATAATTCTTGATAAACTTTGCCCTTCGGGGCTTCTCAGCTAAAAACATATTGGTGTTAATTAGCTTCTCTGAAGTAATCTTCTGTTATGTTTCAATAGTACTGTAAATCATTGCTACACACACACACACACAGACTGGGAGAGATGACCAAGCATGTAATTTGAGACTGCTCTGCAGTTAGGTGCTGTAATCTGTTTTGCAGTAGCTTTACAAATGCTGCTTCCCAAGTTGGATGAAAAAGAAAACGTGTTTCTTGTAGTCACTGAAGAACTACGGCTACTAAAAGTACTAGAATTAATCTATTTGACTGAGCTCTGCACAGATGTTTAGTCTGCAGCACTGCAAGGGTTAATTTGAAGGGCTGCAAAGTAGTGGATGGATAATTTGAAAACTCCAAAGGAAGTGTTCTTTGGTCTGATGCCTGTAGCTCGTTTTTAGAGCTGACGCAATAGGGCTGCAGGCTCTGCCTACCTGCAGCCCTAAAAAGAAACAATTTCTCTGTCAAAATTACTTTCTCACCAGTTATTATACATAATAAAACCTAGGGAAGTGGGTAACGTGGATTTTTTACACACTGTTGATGTGGGTTACCTTGATAAAGCTTGCCAAGCTTCCTCTCATTATACATACGAGGTGGGATATTCCAGACTGCACCAGGCTGTGGCGCAAGCCTGGGCGCAGCACAACTGGGATGTGCCAGGGTGCCGACAGGGTGATATTCAATGGTGCTGTGCCATGGCTCAGCACCATTGAACATTGCTCTGTGGCCACCTGCATTGTGCATGGTGCAGTGGCACTGCACCAGCGCAAGTCACCAGAGAGGGGCAGGGGGATGCGCTAGCGCAAGTGCCGTTGCGCTAGGCGCATCAGCCACGATATTTAAAGGTGCACATGCAAATGGGGCCATAATGCATGCAAGGTGCAAATGGGGCCATTTGCATGTCAGTATGGCCCCATTTGCATGCAGGTGCACCCATCTCCGGCGACTTGCGCCTAGCTCTCTGCCAGGCTGCAGCCGTCGGGGACCGACGCCCCCTGCACAAGCGGCAAAGTGCCCCACAGCCCGATCGTGGGCATAAGTATAACTATAATGAACTCCTATATCCCTGGTGGTCCAGTGGACTGCTCGCAGCCCGATCACGGGCATAAGTACAGCTATAATGAACTCCTATATTCCTGGTGTTCCAGTGGACTGCTCGCAGCCCGATTGCGGGCATAAGTCTAAAAAAAGATTAGATCCCATCCCTGATGGTCCAGTGGTACCCTCCCACCCTCCACTGAACCCGCCACCGCTCCCCGGTCAGCGGTGCGTGGTAGCTCCCCACCTGCAAGCCGCCCGGCCACCCGACTGCGTACAGTACAGCTGTATGCCCATTGGTCCACAATGTGGGCCAATGGGCGTGCAGACCATGCCCTACTACACAGTTCAGACATATGAATAAATCCATTCCCATATCTGGACTGTGTAGTACAGTACGGGGAGCAGGTTGGCGGGGCTCAGTGGGAGGATGGGGAGAGGAGTACCGCTGGACCACCAGGGATGGGATCTAATCTTTTTTTAGACTTCTGCCCGCGATCAGGCTGCGAGCGGTCCACTGGACCACCAGGGATATAGGAGTTCATTATATTTGTAGTTATGCCCATGATCGGGCTGTGAGTGGTCCACTGGACCACCAGGGATATAAGACTCTTCCGGGCATGGAGAGCACTACAGGGTGCCGCGGGCTCAGTGGCCACCTGACAGGCAGTGTGCACTGCAACATCCAACCATGGGTAACATGTCTCCTTTATTTTTGAGAACATGTATAAGGCGCATGTGGGGTTGCGCCTGCATGGCCCGCACATCCGGGCTGAATATCGGGATGTGCGGGGGTATGCCTGCGCACGCCTCTACTTGCGCCGCATATATTACTGATGCTTCCTGGCGCATTGGGATTTGTGCCATGCACTTTCCCCTTTTGAATATCGCGCCTGGGCGCATCAGTGAGTTGTGCATGGCGCAACCCTTCTGAATATCCCACCCACTGTATACACACACACACACACACACACACACATATTATGTCATATTCACCATGATTTACAGGACAGCTTTCAAATGATTTAGGGTAGTGCATTTTTTTGTAAATATTATGGAAGGAGCTTCCAAAAGCAGATAGCAGAAGTATGACAAAAGCTGTGTCATTACTGGTTTTCAACATAGTAGAAATTCCAGGTTCTCTTCTGAAGCATGTCTTAGGAAGTGCACTGGGGTATAGGGCAAGAGGATAAGTACTGTAACTAGATATTAGGCAAACACCTGGTTATCTGTAAACTGATCACCTACAACTTGAATAAGTAACAGTATGATCTAGTAATTAAAGAGAAACGTTCACATCCTTACAGTATAATCCCACACCTCAGTGTGGAGCTGCCCTGATTAGCCTTTTCATACTGTATTTATATTTTTTACTTACTTGCTTTTGTTGTGATAATATTTTAGAGCACCTCTAGTGGTGCATTCCACAACCTCCCATGGCTGACGTCACAGCTGGGGAGCAGCCATGGTAGCATGTAGTGTATAGTCCTATGGGTGGAGCTATGAATAGCTCCAGTTTGTGAGTTAGAGGGCCCGGTACAGTACTGAGACCACGTGTATACTGTTGTTGCCTGTCAATCTGTACTTGGACCCAGTATCACACCAGGACCTCTAACTCACAAACTGGAGCTGTTCATAGCTCCATCCATAGGACTATACTTTACACACTTCTGCGGCTACACAGTGCAAAATGGCTAATCAGGGGCTGCCTCACGCTGATATATGGGGCATAGGTGTGTGGACATTTCCCTTTAAAGCTCTGAACTGTGACACAAGAGATACAGGTTGGAATCATACTATAGCCATTGGCAGTAAAACACTGGGTAGAAGGAACTCAGGTGTGCAGCAGGAAATGTGATGTTTTACCATGTGGGATAATGAATTATACAGCTCCCAAGTCTAGGGCTGTGTGGATTGTGCAAATTTGGATCCATCAGGCTACCCAAAGGCTCAGCTAGTGCACTATCTGAATGTCTAAATATAATTAAATATTCATGAACCTAGCATGGTTCCTTATTGGTTACTACTGTAGCTCGATCATTCATTTCTTAGAAATGACTGATCCAGCTGCCAGTCCACATCGCTTACCAGCAACATGTGCTATGTGAGATATTCATGCGCAGCACCATTCACTTCACAGCGCTCAAAACATGAACTGATTAAACCAAAAGAGCAAAAAGCAAGGTTGTTATTGTGATTAGAGTTACAATCACAATAACAACCTCAAAGTTGGTCATTTCTTAGGGTTAATGACCTGCTGATGGGAGGAGGCTTTTGGCAGTGCCTCAGGCTGCCCATCCCTAGGGACTGATCAGCTTTTTTGATCATCTTTGCAAAAGTGCCCACTGTATTTGGTTCAGGAAATGGATTGGATAGTGCACTTTCTGCTCTTGATCTGTGTGTATTTTAAACTACTGTATCTGATCTGTCTGAAGCTGAATGGGTAGTAGTCACCCAACCCTTCCTCAAACCGTTAGCTAGTAAAGCTCAAACCTTGTTATAGAGCTGACACATTCATGCTGAATGGAGGGAGGCTTTGTCAACTTATCAAGCAGAGCACCCTGTAGCAGCCAAAGCACATGAACTACAAGAAATACACTGGCATTTTGATTGTCACCCATCAGGCCAAGTGGATGGAGATGTCTCAAGGGAGGGGCCTAACCTAATGGGAACAAAATCTCCGAGTCATCAGTGATGACTTAGTAACCCCTGTTATTCATCCCCAGTCAGCCAAAATGGATCCAAATCCATTTAGGGCATTTTATTAATTTGCAGTTAATCCTTTTTCTCCCCAGGCACCAAGCTGTCGTCCAGATGCCAGCCATCCCAGCACCCCTCCCCCCGATTTTCCTCCATGTCTTACAGTCGCATGAAGGCAGTGTGGCATGGGTGCTTGTTGGGTGCGGGTCTGCAGGTTGTTGGAAATCAGTGATGCCCAGGTGGCCATTTTGTCCCCAGTTTTCCTTCCTGCCCAAGGAGGAGTGGGCATGCAGTGCTTCCCAGGCAGCCCCATGTGCACTGCTGCACATGGGACATCTGTAGCCATGACTCTGCTCCTTCCCTGTCCTGATAGTCTTGGCTGCAGTACCCCTAGCTGACATTAGGGGTCAGGCTGATGCAGGGCGCTCTAACCTTTCCTCCTTGGGAGAGGAGATCTGTCCTTCAGACACTCTGTCCTCCTCTTTCCCATCTGACCCCTAGCAACCCAGGTCCATTACCGAACCTGGGTCGCTGGTGTGGTGGCAGGTGAGGCAGTAGCACCTTAACCCTTTGCACCACTGACCCAGTAATTTAGGGCTTTTTTAAGGGATTTGGGGCAGACCACTGGGCTTTGCTAGTGTGATGTTCTGTGTAGCGATTATCTTGATCCAGATGGGATAGCTAGAAGTGCCCAGTATAGTAAATAAGTGATAAAAGGAAGCTGAGTAAAAGCAGAATGTCACTGAGAACTAAATTAAAACTAATGCACTTAGTGGCAAAAAAGGCTGAACTGCTGCAACATACTGTAGCTTAAAATCTATTTATGTAACAAAGGCAGTTGCAAAACAAAAACGGTAACAGCTCACCACGGTTTAGAAAACTTCTCACTAAGGTCTTGGCAACTTCCTGAAGGAATCAATAACATTCATTTTATGTGAACTGCATTGCTACTAGTAAAACAACAGGTTACCTCCAAGGTTATGCTGCTGACTTTCAAGACCCTGAACAGATTGGTAGCACAAATCCGAAGGACCAGTATGATTCCCTTGATGCTAAAAGAAAAAGTACAGGGAGGAGTCTGTTCTTCCATGGACACATATAGAATAAAATACACACTAGAGAGCTAGACCCACTCACCAAATAAAGTTTTACCTTTTTTTTTGTTAGAAAATCATTACCAAGAACATTTTCTTTTTTAGGGTGTGTATGTACTGTTATAGCTTACTTTAAATTGTGCCGTACAGCCCTTTTATTTCTTTTCTCATGAATACTGGCAGTCTTCAACCACTTTATTATTGTTAGGCTCCCTGCCTGACTCTCCTTAATATGCCTTAATTACCAAAACAGTACTTATGTTACTTATTCTGTTTTGTCACTGAATCAAGATTGTCCAGCCTTTGTTAATCAGTTTTTAATACTGTCTTTAACATGGTGTAAACAAATTGTTATTCTGACGAGGAACTTTTGTAAATGATCATTTCTGCTCAAAGGTGTATTTCCAAACTTTTAAATAAACAAATTAATGTTACCTAATGGTCTATTGAGTGATTTTTGGAGCTTGCCCCCAACCCTTTCTCAATCAACTACCTGGTTGACCACTTCTTTGCAGAGCCTAGAGGCATATTTATTAAATACTCCCTCATCTCTGTAACCCTTCTCCAGCTGGATTTCTGTTTGAGGATCTAATTTTATATATGCTATTTATTTTGCTTCTTAAAGTTTATAAATAAAAATATATTGGGGCCACCCGATGGCCTAGGGCCCCAGGAATCATCTTGCTTGCCATATGCTGCCCCTTCGCCAGGTCAGTAATATTTTTGGGGGGAAATTACCTGTACGGAGCACAGTATATCAGATAGAGTCTAATCAATGCTTTATCTAGTAACAGTATCACAACACTTCATTTGTAACCCATCCCACTACTTACAGTTTGAGGCCTACAGTTAGAGATGTAGTGAATTTAAAATTCACCTGTGAAGTGACTGTGAAGTGGCCACTTTGCATTGGCACTTCGCTACATGGAGTGCCCCACGGGAAAGACTCACTGCGCCTTGTTATTATTACTTTGCGTTGTCATTCTGCCTTAAACGCGCAGTAAGGCAGAGTGACAACAATATTGGCAGCACCCCACCCACACAATCACCAGAATTAATGTGCATCCCCAAAGTGCTACTGTCTTGTGTCCAGAAAACTCCCCACTGCTGACAGAGTGAAATGAGAGCATAACAAGAAATGCAAAGTCTCCCAGAATTAATGGCGCACTCAGTCATGCACGCAGTGGTCACACACAGAATCACCAGAATTAATGTGCATCCCCAAAATGCTGCTGTCTTGTGTCCAGAAAATTCCCCAGTGCTGACGAAATGCTACTGTCTTGTGTCCAGAAAATTTCCCAGCACTGACAAAGTGAAATGAGAGCGTAACAAGAAATGCAGTCTCCCAGAATTAATGGTGCACTGCAAACACACAGACAGATTAAGATTGCGCTGTGCACACAAGGGATGCATATGAAAAGGCACAACAACACCTAACCAGTGCTCACAAGTCACAAATCCAGATCTGGAAAGAAATACGTTTTGCCAGTTGGGGGATTACTGCACGGCAGTAACAATCCACTACCAGTAAAGATACCACAAAGCAGTATAAAAAATTCATGCAGGTGCGGTGGATAGCAGATTCACACTGCTGCAATTACTCTGTGGCACAATTAAAGGTGTCTGATTTAATGGCATGCATCGCACACATACTCTCACATACACGCAAGTAATGCTTAGCAAATTGAAAACCTTTAGTAATATAACCAACTATTTTAAACAGACAAATTATACACTGTTGCACCACAACAATCAGCAAAAAAATGTCAAGAATTACTGAAAATAATACTGTGAGTATATTAACACAGTTATACAAGAAAAATATAACCAGAACAGAAAGACTGCCTTTTTCCTCCCAGTAAATGTACCTACACCACAAATACGCCCCTTCCCCAAAAGCACACTTCACAGTACACAGACTGACTGTTCTAAATTAACATTCAAAATCAACACTCTGATAAGAGCAGAGAAGGGTTTCCTACAATCGATGTACGTAATTCTGAGCAAAAAAAATTACTCAAAAAGGCATTTTAAACAGCTTTTAGAGGTTTTGAATCGCAGAGCTCTGAGAGCAAACTGTCTCCAGCTACCACTACACACACACACACACACACACACACACACACACACACACACACACACACACACTACCCAGGCCAGAACTGAGGCTGTGCAGAACAATCTAGAGCCCATGTGACCTGCAATCCCATGAATCACTGCAGAATTTCATTTGGAGCTCAATTACAAGGCAAAATGAGGCAAATTACATTGATTTCAATGTACTTTGCCTTAACATTGGTGGAGAAGTGGTTTGGGGAAGGTGGAATAATGCAAAGTCATTGGTTTCAATGGACTTCGCGTTCCTCATTATGAAGAGAAGTACTCCGCTTCACATTGTGGAGTACTCCGCAGATTCCATATTTCTCCGTAAATCACTTCCTGGAGCAAATTGGGGCCACTTCGCCCACCACTACTTACGGTACTGTAACTCACATGCTGTACAGAAAGGAACGCGAATGCCTATAGCTGTATTTCCCTGATGAGCTGAGCCTGTATCATAAACTGCCCCAATTTAAAATCTCTTATTAATGAATACAGTGGTGGGGTGGTGAAGCCTGGAGAGATACTACAAAACAGGTTTACAATACATCTAAGTAACTAGTAAAAAAAATTAATGTTGTGATACGTGACGTGATCGTGAATCGTGATTTGTGACTGCATTTGTGACCGTGATGTTGAAGAACATGATTCGGTGTCGACGGTGTGAGATAACCAATATGGAACTATATTGGGAACGCGAATGCCTATGGCTGTACTCCCCTGATGAGCTGTAGCACAAAACTCCCTGACTTAAAAACACGTATTAATGAGTACAATGGTGGGGTTGTGAAACCTGGAGAGATACTACAAAACAGGCTTTCAATACATCCAAGTAACTAGTAAAAAAATTAATGTGATTCGTGGCATGATCGTGCATCATGATTTGTGACCGTGATGATGAAGAACATGATTTGTATCAAAAGTGACTTGTGATGATGGTCCTGACTTAAAAACCCATATTAATGAGTACAATGTTCATGCAGAAATATGCACCACACCAGTCCAGTACTCTGAAGGGAAGCCAAAGAAACAACTGTGACTTAAGTTACAGATGGAGATTGGGCCCTAAACAGATGCAAATGCACAGACAGATTAAGATTGCGCTGTGCACTGAAAATATGTAGATGCAAAGGCACAACACCTAACCAGTGCTCACCATCAGAAATTCAAATCTGGAAAAGAATACCTTTGCCGGTTGGGGTGGGTGGGGCAGTGTACTGCACTGCCGCAGTAACAGTCACTGGTACTAGTACCAGTAAAGATACCACAAACAAGTACAAAAATCACACGGCTGCAGTGGACAGCAGGTTCACATTGCTGAAATTACTATGTGGCACAATAAAAGGTGTCTGATTTGATGGCGCGACACACACGTACTCACACACACACTAAGTAATGCGTAGCAAATTGAAAACTTCAGTAATATAACCACATATTTTAAACAAACTAAAATTATGCACTGCTGCACAACAACAATCAACCTGGGTAAAACACTGACTGGACAACAGGACACAGCGGGTAATAGTAAATGGAGTCCACAGTGAAGAAAGGAGGGTTACTAGTGGGGTACCGCAGGGTTCAGTACTGGGCCAGTCCTTTTTAATGTCTTTATAAGTGACATTACAGAGGGACTAGAAGGGAAAGTATGTCTCTTTGCAGTTGACACAAAGATCTGCAACAGGGTTGATACGCAAGGTGGGGTGGAAAGGATGACAGGGGACTTGGCAAGGTTGGAGGAATGGTCAAATGCATGGCAGCTTAGATTCAACGCAAAGAAGTGCAAAGTAATGCACCTGGGAAACAAAAACACAGGGGAAGAGTACACAAAGGGGGGTGAGATACTGACAACAAAAATGGAAAGGGACCTGGGGGTAGTCATATCAGACGACCTAAATGTGGGCCAGCAACATGATAGGGCAGTAAGGAGGGCTGGGGGGATACTGGGATCCATAGGGAGAGGCATCACCAGTAGAAAACAGGAAGTTGTTGGCCCTCTGTACAGACAGTTGGTAAGACCACATCTGGAGTACTGTATACAGTTCTGTAGACCCCATCTCCGAAAAGACATAGACAAGGTGGAGGCTGTCCAGAGGAGGGCAACCAAAATGGTGCAGGGTCTGCACCAGAAGACATATGAAGAAAGACTAAAGGAGCTTAAGATGTATAGCCTCGAGGAGAGGAGGGAGAGGGGGGACATGATAGAAACTTACCCCAAGGGAATCAACAAAGTCCAAGAAGGAGGGAGAGGGGGGACATGATAGAAACTTACCTCAAGGGAACAGCAAAGTCCAAGAGGGTAGCATATTTCAGAAAAAGAGATATGCAAGAACAAGGGGGCACAATTTAAAGATAGAGGGGGGATGGCTCAGAGGTAATGTGAGGAAGTACTTCTTCACAGAGAGGGTTGTAGATGCATGGAACAGCCTTCCTGAGGAGGTTGTACAGTCAAAAACAGTGGGGGAATTCAAGAATGCATGGGACAGACATAAGGCAATTCTAGTGGGGGTAGGAGGAAGTAGGCTGTTGGTTAACTAGAATCTGCAGCTTATCCGTTAGGTAGGGAAATGGGCAGACTAGGTTGGCCATGCGATCCTTATCTGCCGTCAGATTCTATGTTCCTATGTTTCTAAAATGGCAAGAATTATTAAAAATGTTACTGTGTGTACATTAACATAGTTATACAAGAAAATTATCACCAAAACAGAAAGAACTGTCTTTTTCTCCAAGTTAATCTACCTACACCACAGATTCCACTGTCTCATAGTACACGGACTGGATGTTGTACATTAACATTCAAAATCCACACACAAACAATAAACGATTGATGATATGAGCACAGGAGGGTTTCCTACAATCGATGAACTAAAGTTTCAACAAAAAAAGACTCAAAAAGGCTTTTTTAACAGCTTTTAGAAGGTTTGAATCACAGAGAGCTCTCAGAGCAGACTGACTCCTACAGCTTCCTACACACCCTCCCCTGAACTGAGGCTGTGCAGAACAATTTAGAGCCCATGTGACCTGAAATCCTATTAATCACTGCAAAATTTGCCTTTGGAGCTTAAAAACAAGGCGAAGTGAGGCGAAGTACCTTGATTTCAGTGTGCTTCACCTTAAAATTGGTGGAGTAGTGGTTTGGGAAAGTAGAATGGCATTAAAGTCATTGTTTTCATTCGACTTGCACATACCCATTATAACGCGAAGTACTCCACTTCATGTTGAGGAGCACTCTACGAATTCGCTTTCACTTCGTGATTCACTTCACGGAGAGAATTGGGGCCACTTCGCCCATCTCTAACTACAGTATTGTTTATCTTATTCACTGCGTTCATACCCTGAGCTGAGGGTTTGGGGGAATTTTCCACCATATCTTCTAGACCCTTTTCTAGATCAGAATGCTACATGTCTGACTGATTTTTAAAATATATTCCATTTTCTGGCCTCTCCAATTTAAAATTTTATGTTTGTCTATTTTAAACAGTCACCTGAAAGGTCTGAGGCCCCATACGCAGTTGCTGTTTTGTGCCACACAGTGGTTGGATTGACCACTTTGCAGCACATTTCTTAAAATGCCCCTTTGTGCTCTACATGAAGGGGGTTGCAAATGTTTCCCTGCACACTGCAATGAACACTACAGAAGCACAGGGAATGGGGGCAGGCATGCTAGTTAAGCACTGTGATATATACGGCTGATTGCCAGCCCCGTCGCTGCCCTGTCGCACATCACAGTGCCGCCTGCACAGAAAACTTGTTGAAATGTGTGGTGTGGGCATGTGACAGGGCTAGGATGATCCAGCAAGGTATGGAGATAAGCAAGGGACATGACGAGAAACAGTGCAGCACTGGGGAAAAGGACTAGGGAAGGGGAGTCCACTGAAAACCAGATAGACAAACTAGGCTGGGGATAGGGAGGGGCACCTGAACCACTATGAACCAGCAAGGGACAAAAAATAAACATCTTCATGGCTCAAAAGTAGTCTTAATGGTATGGGATGACTGGTTGAGAGGAAGACTGTGGGGCAGCACCAGTGCCACAGATGTTTGTTCTCGACATGGTGCCATGCTACTGCCATGCATGAACCTCTGTGGTGTTTGCACTTAAGATGTCAGTGGTCAGAAATCCCATTTGCGACCACTAGCATCTGACGATCATCATTTGCATTGCAGCCTAGTCCCCTGTGAGATTTCTTCCCCCAGGTAACTAAGTTTTTCTTTTGTGCATGGCAGTTTTTGATAGTGGTGCAATGGGGAACCTTTTACACCCCAGTTTTGTGCTATCACTAATATCCTTTTGAATGTCATTGTTTCTTGTTATTGGCTGTACATGCAGTCTTGGTATTGTCAGCAAACTTTAATGTCTTATATACATGCTGTGTAATACTCTCATCCAAATCATTTTATAAATCGTAAATAAGAGAAGTTCAAGGATCAACCTCAATGCGTAAACTCATTTCAGCTGCAGTACAAAGGATATCATTTACAGCTGCTCCTTGTTTTCTGTTCTTGAGCCCATTTTCTATT
The DNA here is from genome assembly GCA_016271365.2 of Neoceratodus forsteri. Lineage (NCBI taxonomy): Eukaryota > Metazoa > Chordata > Ceratodontiformes > Ceratodontidae > Neoceratodus > Neoceratodus forsteri. Next base: position 628,456,043 of record CM028131.1, read on the forward strand.
GAACAGGCAGTTTGACCCGCTATACTATGGCTTCTTACTTTAGCTAATAATCTTTAAAAAATTGTTTTTGGAAATCCAGGAATATGGTGCCACCTTCATTTCCTTCATCTACCATGGCAGTGTACATTTCTTACATGAGTATTTCTAAACAAAACTAATTTCCTATCTCCACCCCCCAGCTCATTAGGTCTTATTTTAATTTGCATTCTATACCCATATCTCGAGATCTACATGTCCTCCTGAAATTCTAATTTATTCCCAAGTATTTTTTTAGAGGAACAAAATTAATTATCTTAAGGATGATAAATATGATCCAGAAAATATAGGTATTGTCAAAAGCATTCTCACAATGCTACCATCTTTTCCATGTGACAAATTGTGTTTGCTGCATCCCACCATTATTCCCTGGTTGGAGGTAGCTTTCCTGTCAGTATTTTTTTTGTACTTATCCCTTTGGCCTTGGCCCCTTGGGTACCTCCTCCTTCCCTGGTATTCAGCTGGGTCGCCACATACCGGGATCCTGGCGTTTTCTTCCCTAATTTTTCTTGTGCAGTCCCAACCCCCCTAGAGGGCGTCAGCATGAAAGACATTCATCCAGGCTGACAAGATGCTGATGCACATCATAGTCAAGCACCCAACAGCACCCTCCCCTGCCCTGACTCGGGAGAGTCATGTTTGCCCCTCTGCCTGTGCTTCCACCAGCAGTGGGACAACAGGCACTAGTGCTGCCCGGAGTATCCCTCTCTCCCCCCCTGTTGGAGGAGGACAGCATCCATTGGGATGCTCAATCCTCCTTCCCCTGGCTGACCTCTGACGACCGGGGCCCATTCCTGAACCTGGGTCATCGGCGTGGCACGAGGTTTGTCGTCCAGCACCTCAACTTTCAGCACCACTGGGCCAGCTTCCTGTCAATATTTTAATGCAAAATACATACCCTCACAGTAAAGTTTTGAAAAGTCTGACACCTCTGTTTGCACCTCCCACCCACTGGTTATATCTGTGCTGCTGATGTGGTGGTGGCAAAGTGAGGAGGCTAATTGATATGAGGAGTCTGAAAAGAGTGTGGCAGGCTTCAGTGCCAGACTGCTGTGTTGTTCCCTGGAAGCTTGTTTGCAACTGTGTCTGTTGAGCCTTTTTCCAGCTCAGAGCCCAAGCTGCTTCAGCCACTCTTGTGTGTTGCCTTTTGTGGTGTCAGCATGATTGTGTGTTTCTTGGAGTCACCTGTGTACCAGCTGAACTGCGCCCTTCAGTGTTCATTTACCATCTGTGTGACAGCAGCTTCGGACATTTCCACCAGTACTTTGCCTGACTGCTGCTTCAGCTGTTTGTGTTTAGCATTCATTAGCTCAGTCACAGTGGTGGCAGTGCAATGAGGGGGTGAGCTGAGCTACTTCTTAAACTACACCTCCTGGTGATGCAACAATGTTCGAGCAGCGGTGGCAAAGTGAGAAGGCTAAGTGATACAAGTAGTCTGACGTGAGTGTAGCAGGCTCCGGTGTCAGACTGCTCTGTTGTTCCCTGGAAGCCTGTTTGCAACTGTGTCTATTGAGCCTTTTACCAGCTCAGAGCCTGAGCTGCTTCAGACACTAGTGTGTTGCCTTTTATGGTGTTGGCATGATTGCGTGTTTCATGGAGCCACCTGTGTACCAGCTGAACTGCGCCCTCCAGTATTTACTTACCCTCTGTGTGACAGCAACTTTGGACATTTCCACCAGTACTTTGCCTGACTGCTGCTTCAGCTGCCTGTGTCCAGCTTTTAGTAGCCCAGTCATGGTGGTGGCACTGCTGTGAGGGGGAAGGGCTGAGCCACATTTTAAACCGCACCTCCTGCTGATGCGGCAGTGGCGAAGTGATACGAAGAGTCTGACTAGAGTCCGACTGGGGAAGACTGGGAGGCTGGCCGAAACTCTGTGCAAGAGTCTAGTTGTTTTCAAAACAACTTTTCTCTTACATAGTTTTTTGCATGACTTAACCCTACAAATAACTGGCTGTGGTTCTTTTGCTGTTAATGTTAGTTTTATCACTGCCCTGCTCTTTATCTTTTTATTGTACTTACAGACACTTGTAATCTTTAATGGTTGCTCATTATTCATTTACCTATACAGTCTGTTTTGTTTGTAGACATTATTATATTACTATTTGTCTACAGTTGCTACTTAAATTAGCCCTTAATAGGGTGTTGCTTTTTTAGGTTTTACTTTCATAGGTCCTGGGGCACAAGTCTCTTCATGTTTTGGATTATACTGAATTACAAGTTCTAATCAATCGTCGTTTTTATATTTTTGATTTTTTTATATTCAGTTTTACCTTAACATCTTATTTATTTATTTATTAGCTTTTGGTAACCGGGTAAGTGTGCTAGGCAACAGACCTGCCTATTTTCAGGCACGACCCGGGAGAGCACAGGACATTGGTTACAATATGCAGAAATGCACAGACATAATATAGGTGTACAGGAGCAAAACAAGATATACATTGGGTAGCACAGTAATAGTTACATAAGGGTACATTTTAGGCATAGATCATAATAAGGATGTAAAATAAAGCAATTAGGGTAACCATAAGACAGCTGAGGACAGTAAAGACATCAATGTTCATAGCCACCTAGACAAGCATATTGCATGGGAGAACATTAGTGTAGTACTCAGGGTCAGACCCGACAGCCTGCAGTGGGACAAAGCAAATTAAGAGCATTTGCATTGGCCAGAGGCTAGAAGGTGGGTGAACAGTGAGTTTTTGAATTCTCAATTGGAGGCTGAAGTTTTCACCATAAGGGGGAGTGAGTTCCAGAATTTGGAGCAAAATGGGCAAATGCCTTTTTTTGTCATGCAAGGTCTAGTGGAGAGCATGGGGACAGAGGAAGACCTGAGGGTACGGTGTGTGAGGCAGGAGTCAGGAGGTTGGCAAGATAGACAGGGCAGGGAGGTCTAGACAGTGAGTCGATAAAGCAGCCCAGGGAGTAGGCTCGAACATCCTTAGGTGACAGCCAATTTAAGCCAGCGTAAAGGAGACAATGATGGGTAAGATGTGGGGCAGTTAAGGCAAATCTACAGATGTTGTTGTAGACAGTGTCCCATTTGTGGAGTGTAGCAGAGTTTGCAGCAAAGAGGAGGGGCAGAGCATATTGGAGCTGGGGTTAGAGAATACCTCTCGCAACAGAAAGTCTAGCGGAAGGAGTGAGGGAGTGGCGCACTCGATAAGCTCCGCCAATTTTAGCATTGACGGCACGGCACACCATATTGACATGTTGAGACAGGTCAAGTGTGGGATCCAAAGTGACCCCAAGGTACTTGAAGGACTCAGTGTTTAAGATATAAACACCCTTTTAAGCCACAAAGGAGTGTGGATGGGCAGACCTTTCCTCTCCCATCACCTTGGTCTGACATTACTTCTGTGGACCATTTTAGTCACTTCTTTCTGAGGGGCATCAAGTATTGCTCCTTCAGAGCTGCTTCTAAGAATCCTAGGTGGCTGTACCAGCTCCAAAAATGTTTTAAACAGTCTTTTTTTTCATTCTGTTATTGGTTCATCATCTTATTTGTCTTGGAAGCCAGTGACACTGAATCTAATCTAGCACAACCATAGATCTTACTTTGAGGAAGGCTGTTGCAACAGGCCATACTGGCAGGACTGTGCCACCAGGCACTATGACCACACAAAAAACTTCTAACTAGCAGTCTACCATGGGGGAACCCCCCCACCAGTGCCAGTCTTCTAACGTCAGTGTAGGCTATAAAGGAGGGTGGTCCCTTCCTGCCATCGACCCATGCATGTCGGACCTCAGTGAATGTTAGAACTACAGTCAACCGGTATTTCCCGCGCATACCATGCTTTTTTATTTTTTGTTTTTTCTAATGTTAAACATCGAATTTTTGAGTGTTTTTTCAATGAGTTTGTCTTCTATACCAGCCTCATCTTCTGACTGCTCCACAAAGTGTGTCTGTGGCAAACAGATTCCTGAGAAGGATGGCCATTCTTCATGCCTGATCTGCCTGTGCCCCAGCGTGACATCGAACCCTGCCAATTCTGCCAGAAATTCGACCAGGCCACTCTGAGTCATTGATTAAAAACACTGGAAAGCCATCTTCTTAAGCAGAAACTGCTTCCCATGGAAAAGGAGCTGCAGGCCAGGAGCTCTTCAGCCTCACTGGCACAGTCTTCTGGTACCTTTTCTTCTTCTCACAAGGCGAAGTCGGTGAAGCATAAACACCAGGATAAACACTGAGAATGGCCCTGGTCAGCTTTCCAGTGACGGTCACCCCTTAAATCTTCTACCACGATGGCGGCGTCCTCCTATGGGGGGGGGTCAGCACCTCCAGCCCCACCAGCCCTCACTTCCTCCGGGCTTCCAGTGCCTCCGCTGCTCACCCTCATCTCCATCTCGGGCAGTGGCTCTTCGGGGCAGAGGACTTCGTCTCCTGCTCTCCAGCCCCTGACACTCAAACCCATCTCTTCCTCGGACTCTCAGCCAGGTGGCTTGGCCAGTTCTGGGCTCTCGAGTGGTGGCTCTGTGCCTGTCACCCCCCGCCATCCATGACTCTGCCTTCGTAGGCTCCCACATTCAGGACTGACACCAGTTCTGGTAGGCAGTACCCCCAGAAAGCTATCACCATCTCCTCTTCTCTGGTGTTGCCTCTGCTAGTGCCCAGGGGATCCCTCTCCCCTCAGGTGCTGACTTCTTCTGTGGGACCACAGTCGGCGGACCCTTTGCCCAGGTGCTCTAAGTCACCGCCCACTGGGCTGCTGCTGGTACTGCTACCACCCCAGCTAGTGGGTCTGGCGCTGTTGTCACCTCTGCCACAACCCTTGCTAAAACCGATGCCTGCTAATCAGTCACCAGATGGTTTGCCGGCGCCACCTGGACATACGCTGGGTTACCCATCACTGTCTCCTCATTCTTCATTCCCTAACCTGACACCTGGTTTGCCCTTCCTACCTGTGTACAGCATTGCTCCACAGGTAGACTACAATGCCCTATTCTTACAGTGGTGGTCGTTAATGCAGAAGCAGACCCACCCGCCCCTCAGGGCACACCTCTGGCTTCTCCCCTTCACCCCCAGGACCCCTAACCCCAGGATATGGGTAGGGCTGTGCCAAATGAACCCTACATGTTGGGGTTCTCCGGGGCCTGACCTGATGTTGGTACAGGCTCCAGGCAGGACGTTCGCCTGCCTCTGATGCTGGTTCCAGACAACGAGTCCTCTGGGGACAATTCTGAATACTCTGGGTCTTCCTGTTCCCAGAGGAGTTTTTGGGAAGAGAGGACCTGTCTAAGGAGGTGCCCAAGCCACCCCCGATGATCCATTCTTTATGGACGGTATGCACCACATCCAATCCATTATGGAGTGGGAGACAGAGGAGCAAGACCTAGAGAGATGCCACCTAGCCATTTTCCTTCAACAGAAGGATTCTCTGCCAGTGGTGGTGCCACCCTTGATTGACTCATATGAGAATGTCACCAAGGCAGCTTGGGCTCAACCCTCCACTATTCCTCCTCTCCCTAAAAAGGCAGATTGTCTTTATCATGCCCCAGAATGCAAGCCCTTTCTGGGGAGTCACCCCAGTGCAGATTCAGTGATCATTAATGCTGCCCATGACTGCTCTAAGAAGCCCAAGCACCTTAGTGCTCTCCCCCCAGATGGTAAATCCCAGCAGCTGGACCAGAATGGCAAACAAGTCTTTACCTCTGCTACTTTGGCTGTTAGGGCCATTAATTATCTGACCCATATGGGACAATACCAAAATGCCATCTGGGACCAGGCCAGGGACCTTGTTTAGACTCTGCTTGAGGACTCCACGAAAACGCAGCTTGCCCAGCTCATGAAGTCGGGCTCAGATGTGGGCAGCTATGTGCTCCAGGCATCTTATGATGCCATCAACGCCTCTGGGCATGGGGCTGCTGCCAGTGTTTGCCTCTGGTGACACTCCTGGATCTGGGTCTCTGGTTTTGCCCCGGATGTTCAGGCCAGCATTTTGGATGCTTCCTTCTGGGGCTCATTCCTTTTTGGGGGTGATGTCCAGGACTTCATTTCTAATCTACAGGAGTCAGGCAAAGCCCTTAAATCAGTCCATCCACTCTACCATAGCCAGCCTAGAGTGAACCAATGCCAGTCCTTTCAATGGTCTGCCCACAAGCAGGCTGGAGGCTAATCTGGCATGGGCCAGCAATGGCGTAAAGGCCACCACCGCCACCGCAGGTGCCAGCGCTCAAGCTCCTGTGGACCCCGTCTGCTCCTGTTCCCACCACCTGACTCCTTAGTCAACCTCCCGCCTCCAACCGTGTGTCCAAAGGTTCTCTCTCCACCTGGCGGGGTGGCGAGCATTGACCTCAGACAATTGGGTGCTCCATCTCATAGCCCAAGGTCACACTCTGGAGTTCCTGGAGTTGCCATCTAAGATCCCTCATGTCCACTGTACTCACCCTGCCACACACCTGCTCCTGGTTTTAGTGGAAATTCAGGCTCTTTTCCAAAAAAGAGCCATATAGCCTGTCCCTCAGGCTCAGTGGAGAAGGGGTTTATACTCCCGCTTCTTCTTCTTCGTCCCCAAAAAGACTGGGAATCTTCGGCCCATCCTAGACCTGAGCAATCTGAACCTCTTCATAAGAGTACAAATGCTTCAGGATGGTGACTCTTCAGAGGTTGCTGTCCCTGCTGCACCAGAGGGATTGGCTTGGTTTGCTGGAAATGCAGGATGCTTACTTGCACATCCAGGTGTTTGCTCTGCTTTCACTTCAGGAAGCACACTTTCAATTCTGGGCCCTCCCGTTTGGCCTTTCCTCAGCCCCCCTTGGTATTTACCAAATGTCTGGCAGTGGTGGCAGTGACATTGAGGAGGCAGGGCTTTTATGTTTTTGTCTACCTGGATGACTGGCTGTTAGCAACCCCCTCCAGGGAACGCTTGGTTCAGACCCTAGCCTGCACCTCTTGCCTTTTCCAGGACCTGGGGGTCACAGTAAATCTGCTGAAGTCCTGCCTCTCCCCTTGCCAGTGCCTTCAATATATAGGGGCGATCCTGGACACCTGCCAGGGCAAGGCCTTCTTACCAGAGGACAGGGTGGCCTATCTAATGGAGCAGGCCCATCTAGTTTCTTCCAGCTGACAGGTTCCTGCCACAGTCTTCCTGTGCCTCCTGGACTATATGGTGCAGCAGTTGCCACAGTCCTCCTGGCCCACCTGCACATGCAGGTGCAACAGTGGACCCTACAGGTCCAATGGGACTAGCGCACGGATGACCTTGACCAGCTGGTCCTGGTCTCCAACCCAATCCAGAGTGTTCTGGCCTGGTAGTTGGACCCAGCCAATCTATTGCTGGAGGTCCCTTTTCAGATTTCCAGTCTCCCCAGCATGTTCTTATGACGGATGCCTCTGGCATGGGGGAGGGGCATCCATCTGACCAACCACCAGACTCAGGTTACCTGGTCGGACTTAAAGCAAGCTCTTGATATCAATGTCCTGGAGATGCAGGTGGTTTTATATGCCTTACAGACCTTTCAGACTCATCTCCTCCTGGGTCCATTACCGATACAGATAGACAGTATGTGTGTAGTTTACTACATCAACAAGTGGGGAGGACTCACTCTTACCCCCTGTATCAGGAGGTGATGAGAGTCTGGTATTGGACCATCAGGCACAGTCTGGAGCTCTTGGTCTCCATGTTCCCGGCATTCAAAATGTCATGGCCAACAGTCTCAGCTGCTCCAGGCCATGGGCTCACAAGTGGGAACTTCTGACCTCCATGGTTGTAGACCTCTTTGACAGGTGGGGTCATCCAGACCTGATCCTCTTTGCATCCCCACTCAACACAAAATTGCAGCTTTTTTGCCCACTCAGTCCTGGGCCTGGAGTTTTTTGGCAAGGTGTCTTGTCCCTCTCTTGGAAGGGGAGGTTTCTGTATGCATTCCCTCACTTCCCACTCCTGCAGAGGGTTCTGCTCAAGCTGCAGTTGGAAGGAGCGGGGATAATTCTCATAGCTCCCTTCTGGCCATGCCAGATTTGGTTTTCCCTGCTGCAACAGTTAGCTGTGGAACCTCCAGTGATCTTGCACCTGTGCATAGGCTTGCTTTCCCAGGACCAAGGCACCCTGGTCCATCCAGACTTCAAGTCCCTGCAACTCCATGCATGTACCTACATCTCCATGCGTGGCTCCTGCGGATCTAGCTAAGTCCTGCTTTGGGGTTTCCTCTAGGGTCATTGACGTCCTGTTGGCAGCAAAAAAGTCCTCCACCAGGGCCACTTATGCTACAAAATGGAAAAGCGCTTTTCCATTTGGGCCACTACTCATCATTTGGATCCTTTCACCTGCCCGGTGAACCAGGTGTGTTGAAGTGCCTCCTTTCCTTTTTGGATTCAGGCCAGGGGTACACCTCCCTCAAGGTGCACCTTTCTGCCATCTCTGCATAATGTACACCTATTGAGGGCAAAGCTGTCGCCCAACTTGAGGTGTCCCACACATTCCTGGGAGGCATTTTGCATCTGAAGCCTCTCATTCAGGACCCGGTCCCTCCATGGGACCTCAACTTTAAGTTGGAGAAACTCACTTTACCTCCCTTTGAACTGGCTGTGAGTTGCAAGCTGCACTTTCTTTCATGGAAAGTGCTCTTTCTGGTTGCTGTTACCTTTGTTTGAAGGATTTCCAAGCTCCAGACTCTGATGTGTAAAGAACCTTATTTGGTTTTTCACAAAGATAGGGTGTCTTTGCGTACTAATCTTAAGTTTTTACCTAAGGTGGTGTCTGAGTTTACATTAAATCAATCCATCCACCATCCAGTTTATTTTCCTGAGCATTCTAATCAGGAGGAGGCCTTGCTCCATACTTTGGATGTTCACAGAATGTTTTAGTATTACACGAATCACACCAAGTATTTGAGAAAAACCGATCAGTTGTTTGTTTCGTTCACCCCCAAGAGAGGGTGCTCCTGTTTCCAAACAGTGTTTGTCTAAATGGTTAGCTAATTGCATTGTTTACTGCTACTGCAAGTACAACAAGCCCCTTCTGGGGGTAGTCAAGGACCATTCTACCAGGGGTATGGCTGCCTCCATGGCTTGCTTCAGAAATGTGTGTGCTGCTGAAATCTGTGCTGCAGCCACCTGGAGTTCTGTCCACACTTTCGCCAAGCATTACAGTCTGGACATCACCTCTAGGCGTTAGAGCCAACTTCAGCCTGGCAGTTCTTCAGGGCCTTCTGTCATTAGTTCTTGGCTGCTGACTTGTCCTCCTCCTGGTGATTTTATCCTGGTAATATCAGTAATACTTGGGACTCCGTTCTAATGGTGTGGCCTGCTGCAAGAGCCTTCCTCGAAGTAAGGTAGTACAGTTACGCAACAACTTATCATAACAGATGATCTTCGAGAGAAGCTCTTGCAGCAGGCCCTGCTTTCCCTCCATCCTTCCCCTGCTGTTCTTATCTGTGCACCTTCTTCTGCTTGGCTCTCAGGAAACCTCCTCAGTTCTCCTTCAGCTGCCTGTACAGTGTCTGTGGCGGGATAACTGAGGTGGTGTTGGGGACTGCCTTACTATGTAGGCTGTGCTGACATCAGTTGACTGACATCGGCAGGGGAGGTCCCCCATGATAGACTGCTAGCTAGAATGTTTCAATGAGTTCCTAGTGCCTGGTGACTTAGTCCTACCGGTGTGGCATGCTGCAAGAGCTTCCTTCGAAGACCTGCTGTTATGGTAAGTTCTTACATAACTGTACTGTTCAACACAGAAACAAATAGTCTGTAAAGAACTGTCCTTTTCCCCTCTATACAGCACAACAGTCCTACCCACCTCCACCTCTCCTTCTCTTACCCTGCTGATGGATAGTTTTGCTCCCTCTTGCCATTGTTACTAGTACTGTACCCCTCTGCTTAGCCATTGTATTTGCTCTGCTCTGCCACCACTCTAATTGGTCAACTGTTACCCCTCATTATTTGACCATAGTTCCTATTTGTTTGCACTTTTCTTCATTTTGTATTGCAGTCACCTTTGAATTGTATGATTCCCTGTATCCTTCCCCCAAGTAACACCTTGAAATGAGCCTTGTCTCAGGGATCCTTTTCCGGTCACCAATTTGTAAACAAATACATTGTGCCAAGCATAGTGATTTTATATCAGGGCAGGGCAATTGTAAGATGTTACCTGCACTCATTTTGCTCTTACAGATCAAGGAAGTGCTCTAATCGCTCCTTTTTCCTGTGCACGAGGCACTTTTTTCCCTAATCTGTTTTTCCTTCATTCAGGCAGACGGTGCCCCCCATCCAGACTATCCCCCCAAGCCCTATCGCCCAGCTTCTAGTGAGCTACCCTGCTTCTCCCATGTCTGCCCGCATGGTGGTGGCAGCAGGCCCGACTGTTGCACCAGGATCATCACCAGCACGGGGCCTGTGAAGGGTCAGTCCATTATATTGCCCTGGTCCTGCTGCATTTCTCCTGACCCTAAGGTGCCAGTCTGGGGGATTTGACATGTGCACACACTCGAGCACATGGTACACATAATCCATCTACATCTTTCCACTCACTGAACTGCCACTGAGTGCACTGCAATCTGTGGTCACCCAGGTGGCAGTAATGCACTGGAGCAGGCGAGCCTCCATCCCTGGTGGAGGAGAGCGTCTTCTGGAGTGCTCAGTCCTCCTCCCTACTGGCTGACCCACGACAACTCAGGCTTGTTCCTGGACCTGGGTAACCCGCAATGTGAGTAGTAGCTCTACCACTGCACCGATGGGCAGGCTTTGTGAGACACTCTTATTCTGTTACAAGTGTCTCACGCATAACTGCCTTGGAAATGGGCACATTTGGGGGAAGATGTTTAAATTTGTAATATGTTATTGATTGGCCGTGATCAATAATATGGCCTGGATTCTTTGGGTGTTTTTATTAACAGTATTAACAGAAAAAAACAGCATGGATTTGAATGTTGCAGTTTTCCATAAGTGTAAGGGTTTTGAAGTGCAATTGTAAGTACTATAAAATAGCAATCTACACATGAGCAATCATTGCCATTTAGATGTTTTTATAGATTGCTCTGGGTTCTTTGAAATTTGGGTTCACTTGCATTGAAATACTATATACAATCATAGGTTTTGTATTATGTAACTACTTCTTTTGCATATGTTTTGTTGCTTCAATTTTGAACACAAAAACCTCAAATGGTTCCACATGAATTTTGCTTGTTAGCCCAAATTAGATGCATTTGATAAAAAATAGCTCAAGAAATAACTACTCACAATCTCCTTCTGCAATACTTGGTTAGACTATTGTACACCAAAGATCTGCATGGTTGCTGCAACAAAGTACAATAGGTGTGCTGTGCCTGTTACAGTTCTACAGGATAGTACTGCGCTCGACGGAGCTTGGGGTATGGCAAGCTGTTGGGGACATAATTCATAATCTCTGGCTGTATAGTAAAACACATACACTATATGGTGAAATACCATCATATAGTGAAATATATACATTATATTGTGAAATACATACACAATGTAGTGAACCACATACAGTATCTACTGAAATATATACATCATATAGTGAAATACATATACCTTATATTGAAATACATATACCTTATACTGAAATACATATATTATATAGTGAAACACATATGCTATATAGTGAAATGCATACACTATCTACTGAAATCCACACACTGAGTACTGAAAATCCACATACACTATATACTGAAACAAATGTACTATGTACTGAAACATATACACTACCTATTGATACATACACTACAGACTGAAACATCCACATAAACTATCTACTGAAACACTCTATACATTGTAACACGTACACTATATATTGAAAAAAATCTTCATACATTATATACTGAAACAAATACACTATATTTTGAAATACATACACTTTCTATAGAAATGCATACACTACACACTGAAAAAAGCACATACACTATATACTGAAACAAAGACACTATATATTGAAACATCTACACTTTATATTGAAATACATACACTATATAGTGAAACAAATACACTATGCGCTGAAAAATCTGCATACACTATATATTGAAACAAATACACTACATGGTGAAACACATACACTATGCATTGAAACACATACACTGTAGACTGGAAAAAATCACGCACACTATATACTGAAACAAATAAACTATACACTGAAATAGATTATGTTCTGAAACTCCCCATCCCCCTGCCCCTCCCCCTTGAATGGCCTGCAGCGGAACTGCTTGTCTGCTGCATTCAGTTAGCTGCTGGCTTGATTAGAGGATGTTTTTGAAACTGCAGAGCAGGTAAATAAAACAGGGCTATCTCTTATTCTACTTCTTTACAGGATTTTACATCTTGTTTTGCTTGCACACCTTTAATCAAATTTCAGAACACTGTGATGTGACAAGAAACCTTTAGAACTAATTTAAAATGCTCTAGTTTATTCTTTTAAATAAGTGCTGCCTTCATTTACTGTTAGACGCTTTTGTATAGGAAGCTAATACTTAGGCTATTCCTAACATACCACTCTCATACCATATAAACACAGGGAACTGCATGCATTTTTCTAAGTTAAAATTGTGATTAGATTTATGTGTAATAAATTACTGTGTTGGTCAAGCAACTTATCTGAGCTGAATGCTTGGGAAGTGTACTGCAAGAGCTGTGAAAGTATAAGTCAAATGCTTTCGTACTTTGTACTCTACTGAGTTAGTTTTGATTTAGTTTTTGTTTTTATTTGAATGTTTTGTTTAATAAAGGGTTCTTGGTTAAGAAAAATATATATATTGCAGTAATCGCAGGGCCCAATTCTTGTCAGGAACTCAGTTGGCATATGCATAATTTGCACTTTCTGTTCTGAATAACTTCACTGTGATGCCTCACTGGTGGCCCTCACAGTTCCTAACCTCCCCATTACATATCTGCAGAGCACTGCCAGGTGAACAGAGCTTTGCCAGGCACTTGGTCTCCACTAATAAACCTACCCTGGTCTAGCCTCATAGTGCATAAATACGCTGTTTATATGGTATGACTGTGTTATTGAGTCTGGGATTCCCAAACTGTGTTTTATTTCTTTTCAAATGAGATGTTTATCTTCTAGGTCACCCACTGACCCCCTTGTGCATTAGCTTGTCCATCCACATCACCCAAAATCACCAGGACTTACCTGCTGTGAGAGCTCCCATGACCCCCCCTCCGCCTTGGCGCCAGGAGGGAGCGGGCCATTCACAAGGAGCCACATATTCAGGAGCAGAGCCTGGTTAGTAGTGCAAAGCATGTGGCAGGTTGGTGGATTATTTTGCCATTGGAGGTTTTCTACCTTTGGCTTATCCCCGGGCCGTCAAGCATGCAATGATGCCAGTCCAATTAAAGGCAAGTACTGCTTTGTGCCTGCCTGAGCCCTGCCAGCGTTCCTCACCTAGGTGGCTGTTAAAGAGTGGGGTGGTCAGACTCCCCCTCCCTGAGAGGAGAGCAGTCCCAGAGATGCTTAGTTGTCTCTCCTGTCAGTTAATGTCTGTTTGACCTAGATCCTCCCCTGAAACCGGGCCACTGGCATGGGAGGCAGTGCAGTTAACACTAAGCCTAAACTAAACCACTAAACCAGACTGTATTTTTATAAGTAAATAAAAAACAGCAATCGGATGAAAGAAGAAATTGTATTTTAGCTACAGTTGTTATAAATATTTAAGGCACATCACAATGTTTTGAAACTGATTAAAGGTTTTCCAAGGAAAATAACATAAAATAATACATAAAGATGTAGACTAAGATAATCCATTTTTGTTTACTTTCTGCATCTTGGTAAGCTTGGTGCTGCTTACATTGCCTCACCAGTAGCCCGCATCTTTAATCTATCCCTTGGATCGGGGATAATCCCTGTAAACTGGAAGGAGGTGAGGATAGTCCCCGTACTGAAGCAGGGCAATCCTAAATTGCCAGACAGTTACCGTCCGATTGCTATTCTCCCATCCCTTAGTAAGCTCCTCGAAAAGGTGGTGGCCGAGCAGCTCTCGGAGTTCATCCACGCCCATGAGCTGCTATCCCCGGCCCAGCATGGCTTTCAAAAGGGGCATAGCACCACAACCGCCTTGATTTCAGTTACATCAAGCATCAGGTCAGCCATGGACCAGGGCAAACTCTCTGGTGCCATATTTATTGACCTGTCAAAAGCCTTTGACCTTGTTGACCATGAACTACTTGGAGCACAGCTGAGGTCACTTGGACTCTCTCCCCATGCCATGAAATGGCTAAAGGGCTACCTGAATGGTAGAAAGCAGTGAACCTGCTTCAATAAGGTCCTCTCTGAGCCCCGGCCAGTGACCGCCGGAGTCCCTCAGGGCTCGGTACTGGGCCCCCTCCTTTTCTCCCTCTTTATTAATCAATTACCCATGGTGACTTCCAACTGCCGAGCCACCATGTATACGGATGACCTGGTGATAGTGGCTCACTTCCAAAATGCCATCGCCCTAAACCAGTGCTTGTCCGATGACTTCAACAAAGTCTTGTCCTGGGTTACCAACCACAAACTGGTTCTGAACCTGAAAAAAACACAGGCTATGCTCTTTGGGTTCACGGCCAAAATTAAAGCCTCATCGGCCTTGCTCAACATCACCAGTTCTGATGGCCCCTCGCTGCCTACTGTGAACTCAATCAAATATCTTGGGGTTACTCTTGACCCCCAACTTGACATAGGGAGTCATATCCTAAACATCTATAGGGCAATGAACAGCAAACTTGGCCTGGCCTATAGGGCCAAGTACAACCTAACTCCAGCAGCTAGACTTGCCCTGGCGAGGTGTGCTTCTTCCCTCCCTCAGCTATGGACTTCACCTATTTGCTCGGTCCCCCCAAATTCATCTCACTCGGTGGAACACTGCATATAATAACATCTATTGTTTCGCTCTAGCTGCTCCCCGACTCACCCACCGATGTAAGCTATACGGCAAACTATGCTGGCTCCCCCCAGCCAAATACCTGGAGTTCGGGGTGGGATGCCTCTCGGGAAAAGTGGTTAAAACTGGCATCCCTCAGGGGCTGGCCCTGCTTCTACCGAAAATGGACCCTACTCCTTACCATCTTAGGTCCCTGACTGCAGGGATGCTTAAAGTCTCCTCCACCCGTACCCTTATGGGGGATCGTGACTGTGCCATATGTGCGCCCAGACTCTGTAACTCCCTCCCTGATCATATCCGTTCGGCCCCCTCCTATCGGAGTTTTTGCACTTCCCTGTGGGCTTTTCTGAAACTAACATCAGTGTGTGACTGTCCCAAGCCCCCCTAGAGTAATGTATCATGCTGCCGGAAACCATCCCAGTTGCCTCTGCTAAAGCTGTTGATACTTCCCATAGCTCAAATTGATTTCTATCTACTCTATTCTCAACTACCCATTTTCCCAATTTGTGGGCATCTTCTGTGTCCACAGCATTGCACTTTGGACAGGGGTTGTACTGCCTACTCCCAAGTATTGGTAGTACTGCCTACTCCCCAGTATACTGGTACTGCCAACCCGTATGTCTTAGATAATTGATGACCTATAAATAATCTGCCACTTGAGCCTGCTAGTTCCTAGGGTTTGCCTACTATAAAATTTAAGTTATACGGTACTAATCTACACTGTGGATAGTACTCCACTCCTATATAGTTCCTCCTATTGTCAATTATGTATTTCTTCCCATACGTTGTACTATTGTTTCTGTATTTTCTTTTTCTCACATGTTTGCTTATTTAATGTAATATGCTATCCATCCTTGTTGTACCTTATCTGTATTCCCCATGTTGTACTCTCCCGGGTCATTCCTGAAAATAGGCATAATACTTGTCTAGTGTACTTACCCGGAAAACAAAAGCTAAATAAATAAATAAGAGGCATTGGCAGGGGATTTTTAGTCAATTAGGGTCCCATTTTCAGAAGGTTAGCAGAATGATAAACATCTAAGCACTGTGCCATGTGGGAGAACAGCATGGTTGAATAGGTACCATATATTTAGCAGCCCCAGATACTAACCTGATCACGTGCATGTGCATATGTACTACTAAAGCCTTGCAAATGAGGGATCCCCTCCTGCGTACAGAGCACAGTGCTATATAAAAGGTTTTGAAAGCGCTTAACAACTGAAATTGCAGTACTGTTTGCTGCTTCCAAAAATTCTGCCCTCATTTGAGCACACAGTGGTGCATATTGTCACCCTACCTCTTGTCACCATTATGATGCTCCCAAGTAGTATACCAAAATGATCCTTGGCATGTAAAGGTTCTACACCCCTGATCGCAGTTTAAATGGCTCCAGTTATAGTAAAATGATCCTTGGTGTCTAGTGCCCCCCACCCAGGCATACTAAGCTGGGAGCTCATTTCTAGATGCATCCTGGGGGAAGGGGAACTTGTACAATTGGGTCTTGGGTAGCACAAAATTTCAAAATACATAACATACATGGAACAGAGTGGTACACAACCACAAATTACATTGGGAATAATACATGCAAGACATGAGAACTTGAGTGATAAGCAAACAATCGACAATGCATATACAGCGCAGTCAGGAGCCACAAACATATGCTAGCAATCAAATACAGAGCAGTTTAAATCAACGCTGGCTATAAACATTTGTGCATAATGCCTAGAGTGGAAGCATAAGGGCCAAATTATAGCTATAGCAAAACTGGAAACAAGTCATAGGAGAGCAAGAGGGAAAACTAGAGCAAGTGCAGGAGGGAGAGGTGAGATCTCTGAAGTGGTTTGAAAGAACCCATGAGAGGGAGATTGATGAATGGCTGAGGCAAGGGAGTTCCAGATTTTAGGGAAGCGGTGACTGAACGTGGCTTTGCTGGTGGTTGTTGAAACTGAAGGGACTGCTAGGGTTTGAATATTTCAGCTTCTGATGGTATGGCTGTGGGGGGATGTCAGAGAGATAGGAGGGTAGGGAAACAAACCAGATTTGTCCACAAAGCTGGCACAGTGGGCATGATGTCTGTCCACAAGAAAAGAAAAGGAGAGAGATTTATAAATAGAACAGTGATGAGTCCAAGAAGGATAGTCGAGAGTGCAATGGCAGAATTGTTGAAGAGTGTGTCCAGTCTGTCAAGGGTAGTGACTGGGGCTATGCTGTAGACCACCATAGTCAGAGATTTGGAGGATCATTCTCTGGATAATGGCACAGTATGCTGGAGGTGGGATACAGTCACAGTTCCTCTAAAGTGCACCACATTGGGTGCAGCTTTTTGACTATAGCATCCACTTGTTCAGAAAAGTTTAGGTGCTGGTCTAGCCAGATACCAAGATAACTAAAGGTGGTAACATCCTCTACAGGGGAGCCATCCAGTGTATGGAAAGTAGGAAGGGGAGGGAGCCTAGAGAGTCTATGCCTTGTGCCAAAGGACATGGATACAGTCTTCTTGGCATTGAGGAAAAGCTGATTTGTGTGTGGTCAGGGCTGAACTTGATCAAAGTCCAGCTGGAGTCTGTGGGCCTGCTGTGAAGAGAACTGTGTCATCCGTGTACATGTGAATGGATGCAGACAAGCATATGGAGGGGAGATCATTAAGGAAAATGGAGAAAAGTAGTGGGCCTAACACAGATCCTTGTGGGACCCAAGTGGATACAGGCAGGGAGGAGAGAGGGGGTCACCAATTTTGACTGCTTGGGACCTACCCCTGTGATAGGAGTGGAACAGTTGATGGCTAAGTCAGAGAGGCCTGCAGCCTGGAGTTTGGCTAATAATTGGGGTGGTAGACAGGGTTGAATGCTTTGGCTAGATCGACGAAGATAGCAGAGGCTGTGATCTATACCATTATGGATGGATTTGGTGAGCCTGAGCAGGGAGACGGTGGTGGAGTGATTTTTGCGGAAGCCAGACTTGTATTGGGTGAAGAAGGAAGAAAAGTCCAGAAAGGGAGAGAGTTCTGACAAGATCATTTGTTTCTGTATTTTGGAGGGAGGAGAGAAATGAGTCGGTAGCTGTTAGTACTAGATGGGTTACCACCTTGTGGAGGAGGAGTAACAGTGGCAGTCTTCCAGTCAGCAGGGATGGAGGAACACCAGAAAGAGAAGTTAGGGAGGTCAGCCAATGGGGAGGAGATTGCAGAAGCAGAGAGATGGGTGGAGCTTGCTATCCAGGCCATCTGGGCTCTTACCCTTGGAAGGATTAAGGGCGGGAAATATGTCAGTGATAAAGGATGGAGTTACTGGACAGAAAAAAAAAACAATATGGGGAAGGAAGGAGATGACATTCATGCAGGCTGACGGGTGAGAGGGAGGTGAGGAAGGGGAGAGGGAGGAGAGGAGAGAGAATAGGTGCAGGTGATGAAAAGGAATTACATCTCTATGGTGATGAAGAAGAGGTTAGAGATAGGGGTGTCACTGACTTTGAGGACAGGCAAAGGAGTGGGAGGGGAGAAGAGATTGTGACAGCCTTCCAAAATTTAGACAGGTAACCAATGTTGGTGCTGAAGTTAGGTGTAAAATACTCACCTTTGGCAAGCTTATTGCTGTGGTACAGGTGCTGAGGAGGTGATCATACCTCTGGAAGCCATGGAGGATGGGTTACATTTATTTTCTGACCAGGCCAAATCATGCACTTGCAAGTAAGCTATGAGCTCAGCCATGATTTAGGGGAGGTGGGGTACCTTTTCTCATGTACTGCTCTGGGGGGGGCATGGCAGTCCCATATTTTGAGGAATTTTGTTTTGAAATATGTTAGCATGGAGTCAGTGGAGCAGACTAATGAGATAGGGGACCAATCAGAGTGGCTTAGGTCACGGTGCAAGGGGATGAGGTCCAGGGATTTGAAGGAAAATATAAGCAGTGTTTTGGTGGGGGTGAGGGGGCTTTAGTTGAATGAGAGGCAGCAGAAGGTTGTGATTATGGTGTCAAATCAGAAGAGAGGGAAGTCAAGAGTGGAATGCCACAGGGATCCATACTGACTCTTATATGCTCATTAACAACATTTGAGAATGAATCTGGGTTTGTTTCTCTTTGAAGTTGACACCAAGCTCATGGGAGAGTAGTGACAAGGGAAGTAGGAAACTGCAGAGTGACATGTAAAGATTAGAGAGGTGGCCTAAGTTTGGCAGTTGAAATTCAGTGTCAAAAAGTGCAGGGTGATTCACTTAGGGGACAAGAACCCCAGGACAGAGTAATGGATAGGAGGGGTAGAGCTGACCACTACAGCTGAGGAAAGGGACCTACTGTAGTATTCATCATTAGTGACTCCCTTAAACAATCAAGCTAGTACAGTGAGGCATCTAGTAAGGCAAATAGGATACTAGGATGTGGCAGAAGAGGTTCTGATAGTAGAAGAAAAGAGGTTTACTGCCTCTTCATTGATCATTGGTGAGGCTGCAGCTGGTATACTGTTCAGAGTTCTGAACTTCTAAAGACCTCACCTCAGAAAAGATAAGGACAAAGGGTGATCAGGATGATTCAGAGCTGACAGGACAGATCGTAAGAGAATCTGGGCAAGGCACTGAACATGTCTTCACTGGAGACCAAACAAGAAAGGAATGATATGATAGAGATCTACAAGTTCCTGTAAGGAATAAACAAGGTGAATGGAGAAGAACGACTTAGCATGAGGAACAGTTCAAGGGCATGGGGGCACAAGTAGAAACTGATAGGAGGGAGGTTCAAGAGGGATATTGGAAAGTTTTATTTTCCAGAAATGGTGGTGGAAATGTGGAATAGTCTGCCAACTGAGATGGCAGGCACCAAAACCGTAAATGGTTTCAAGCATGGCTGGGAAAAAGTGAAGGGTATAATGGTTACTCAGGCTGATAGTATTAGGGAGGGGAACAAGGGAGTGGATAATGAAGACTAGTACCCTGTATGGACAGTAAGTTCTGAGGTTTAATAGGAGAAATTGGAGCAGACAGGATGTACCATTTTTTTTCTGCCATCGTCTATGTTTCTGTGTTTCTATTTTTCCATGATCCCTGACATCTAGTAGCCCCACCTGCCAGTCGCAAATCTGAGCCCCCTCCCAAAGCCATCCTGCCAGGTCCCTCCACCCCTTCCCCACTGGCCCCCCATTTACCCAAGATTGCAGTCACTTCCCTGTGACTGTGATCTGTACAGGGTCTTAGCTCATTACCTTGGCTGATCACTGTCTGAGTGAAAGGGAGTGAGTGCACGCCTACTGTAGAACATCTGTTTCTGTAGTAGGTGTGTGCTCACTTCGTGTCACTAAGAAAGTGGCCAGCCGAGGTTGCGAGCAGAGGGGCTGGACCTGTCACTGTTGCAGTTGGAGGGACTGGCAGCTGGGGTAATTTATTTATTTATTTTATTTAGTTTTTGTTGACGGGGTAAGTGCACTAGGCAGATTCTGCCTATTTTCAGGCACGACCCAGGGGAAGGGGATACAGATGAATGCCAACTGACCTTGAACCAGATTAAGCTGTTGGTGGTATTTTTAGTGAATGAGGGAAATTTGGCCAGAACACCGGGGAAACTTCTACTCTCTTCGAGAAGTGCCATGGGATCTTTAACATCCACCTGATCTACCACCAAAACAGGCAGATGGGACCTCGGTTTAACGTCTCATCTGAAAGACGGCACCTCAGGAGTGCAGCACCCCATCATGCTGCACTACAGTGTCAGTACTGGGGTATTAACCCAAGTGCCTGGTGTGGGGATAGAACCCATAGCCTTCTGATCTCCCAGCCTCAGAGGCGAGTGTGCTACCTGCTGAGCCACTGACACTGATGAGCTGCCATGGGGAGAGGGGTGGAAGGACCTTATAGGGTGGAATTGGGAGGGGGCTCACACTTGCAATCAGGGTGATCTATATGCCAGGGATCCTCTTAATATACTAATCAGGTGCATCTGAATGGTGATTGGGGGTTGGGAAATTCTAGATGCCAGGGATCATTTTATTATATCAGGGGCATCTGAATTCCGATGAGGAGGTGGGGGCTGGTACTGCTCTGTATAATTCCTCCATGCAGTCATGCACAGAGGCATTGTGCAGAAATGTTAGTTAGCCCATATGGGCTGGCAACTGTCCCACTAGCACCTTTTCTGCCCTATGGACTTAGCATGCTGAGAGTTGAAAATGACTCATGGGGTAAAGGTGCTATCCTATTTGGGACATGCTTTCTCCATGTGTTCCTCTGAATCCCTGACTTACTGGAGGCTGTGATAGTGCCTAGTCATGCCATAGTGGGCTATCCAATTGGAACTAGTGATGACTGTACAGTGTGGTTCAATATTACGATGGGTGCAGAGGCAAGCCACAAAAAGACGATGGTCCTGGACTTTAGTAGGTTGGATTTTAAAGAAATCTGAGACTTCTTCAAAAGCAGCCTAGCAGGGGGGAGGATTGTCAGAGAGGGGTAGAGGAACAGTGGAGAAATTAAGTAAAGGCATAGGGAAGGCAACCAGCATCTGCATGAAGGAAGTGTGCAAAACCAGGAGAAAACAAGCATTTGTCAATGTTGAATGTTGTACTGCTGGCATTGGCATTGATAGTGCGGGAGTTAGAGGGATGTATAATAGGAATGGCAGTGAAGTATGGAAGTGACGCCAACCCCACACCACCCTACATAGACTGACAGGCATTGAGGTGTACCTTTGGATCGTTGACCATAACGCTCATGCCATTTTACCTCATCCTACCCTGCAGACTCCGACAAGTGTCACGTTGTGCCTTGGGGCCATCGGGCCTTATGCTCACCCCATTCCATAACAAAATACATTGAGATGGGTGCAGTATAGGAGAATGGGGGTGAACTTTGGGGCCAAAAAGTCCAAGGCACACCTTGATGCCTGTCACTGGCTGCAGGGTGGGAGTGGGGTGGAATGGTGTGACCACTACAGTCGATAATCCAAAGTCACCCACTTGATACTGGTCAGTCTATACAGGGTGGGATATGATGGTTAGAAACCTTAATGCCCCGGGCGTTTGTTGGTATTTGCACTCCAAATTTTCAACATGGGCTTTTTGTGACCCCATCTCATGAAGGCATTTTGGACCTCTGCTCATGAACAGTGGCACTGTGATTTTGCTATATGTTCTGAACATTGATTTCCCATAGCAACTGTGGCATTCTGCGCCAGATGTGAGGAAACACATTTTGGATAGGATGTGAAAAATGACAGCTCTACTGTTCATAAGGATGTGTGAAGAAATGGCAATATTGGAAAAATCTGGAGTGAAAATATTAAAAGTTCTCAAAGTTACGAGTGTGCATGGAAACTGCACAATGCATGCTCATAACACAGTCATTTTGTGGACTTTGTTCTCCAAATTTTTAACATAGGCATTCTGGGAACCCATCTTATGAAAATTGACACTGTCATTTCATTAATCGGTCCCAAAAGGTGATTCTGCGCAGTGACCGTGAAATCACCTTTCATGATCAGATAATGAAGTGACAGTGACTGAGTTCATGAGGTGGGGTCCCAAGAACCCCGTGTTGAAAATTTGGAGCCAAGAGTGGATGAGATATCCACTTAAGTTGACCCCCCACACCATTGATGCCATTATACAGCTTACCAGCATTCTTCAGTTTGTGGTCGGTTTTGAAGAGTGGAGACATGTTCCTGCTCCACCGAAGATCACAGCACTGGACTCTGGTGGTAAGTATGGGGTGGGGGGTTGGGGTGTGGGGTGTGCAGAAGGTGGGTGCAGGTTGGGGGAAGGGACCCAATGGCAAAGAACCATTGTCTTTGTTTCAGGTTATAATAAAAATAAAAGAAAAAATACCAAGGATCATTTTCTCTTTTTTTTTTTTTTACAGGTGTAAGGAGTGTAAGGAAAATGTTGGACAACTGGGGTGGGTTCCCAGTGTGTCCCATGAATGTGTGGTGTGATGTTAGCCACACTGCAGTGGGCGGGGCAAATGTTGACACAGTCAGCTTTTGAACACAGAGGTACACTGGGGTGGGCTCCCAGTGTGCCACACAATCTTGGGGGGTTAACTATGCCAACAGGGGGATTGGTCACCCCAAAGTCGGCTTGCTGGGGATTATGAGAAGCAGATGGCAACAGCCTCAACCATGTTCATTGAAATGTTACACCAGGCAAGGCACGCCCTGCAATAATGGGGAGCACCCTCATTGCAGCGGCGAAATTGTTTCAAGTTGGTGGCACGCTTTTGCAGTGCTGTCATAGACAGCATGCTGTTTCATTTGTGCCACAGAACCCAGACTGAAAAAGCAGTGGTGCCTTTGGTCACAACACAACCGCACCTCCAAAACCTGCCACCACTATGTGTTGTCTGCACTGTGTGCACAAGACAACATAAAAAGGACCATTATGGTACTGTAGAGAAGTTGCCATGAAGGTGTCTGAAGGACATCCCCCAACCAGTCTGGTTAAGCAATTCCCTCACTGTTTTAGAGGAGTGGGCTAGTCCCACAATGGCACCCACAGCTGAGACCAAGGTGGAGGGGCAGATCCTCAGCCATGCAGTACCAGGAAAGGGGGAGGAAGCTTCTCTTGGTGGGGGACTTAGTTGCCCAAGGAGTGAAGTTAAGGGAACCCAGCAGAAAGGACAGGGAGGTAAAGTGCATTTCAGAAGGCACTGCATGGTGGGATGAGAAGGTGGATCAATAGGATCATAAGGGTAATGGCAAGGAGGGAGGAACTGGATGTTATCGTCCACCTGGGAGTAAATGACTTGGCAGGAGACAAAGAGGAAGTAGTTAGAATCCAAAAGTATTTTAGGAAGTTGGGGGAGTCTGAAGCAAGTAGAACACTTCAATGAGGCAGTGTAGTGCAGTGGTTTAAGACTCTGAGCTGCAAACCTGGAGACCTGGGTTTGAATCCGACACCCCCATTTGCATACTGTGTGACCCTGAGCAAGTCACTTAACCTCCTTGTGCTCCCAGGTCACACCTGTAAAAAAGCTTCAGCTTAGTGTGTCTCTCCTGGTAAAAAAAAAACAAAACACTCCATCTCCTTCTCGGAGGTGCCACCTGTCCATGGCAGGGGAAAGGCTAGGGCACTCCACATCCAGTAATTCAACTCCTGGTTGAAGGAATGGAGGGTTATGGCTTTATGGGGGACTGGGGCCCCACCTGGACGAATGCAAGCCTGTATAAAGATAATGGCCTGCATCCATCAGGGAAAGTGTCCTGAGTAAGAAGTGTGAATGCTTCAGTGACAAGCATTTAAAATGGCCGGGGGGGGGAGTCAGGAAGGTCAGGCGACTTAGTATCACCCCACTGGGCACATGCAGGAAAATTAGTGGAAGTCTGGGACACTGAGAGCAAAAGCAGAGTGGGAAACAGTGAATTCTAGGCCACTTAAGAAAGACAACTGGGGAGGGGGGATGAAGCTGAGATGGGGAAGGGGAAGGAAGCAGGAGAGCAGCAGCAAAGAGAAGGAGGGGAATAGGATGCAAAACATGGAAGGCATGGTAACAAATGCTCGCAGCCTGGGAAATAAATTCCTAGACCTGGAGGCATTGATAGTAGAGGCAGACCTGGACATAGTAGAAATATCTGAGACATGGTACACTGTTTATCATGGGACACTAATGTACCAGGTTATGCTCTGTTCAGGAGGGATGGAGGGTTAAAAAGGAGGGAGCATGGCCCTGTACGACAGAGAGGCTATAAAGGAGACAGAGGTACAGGGTAGACAGGGGAGGCTGAGACACTGTGGGTCATCCTTGAACCTGGCAAGGCTCAAGCAATATGAACAGGGTGATCTTCAGGCCTTGGCTGGGGAAAAAGTGGACAGGGGAGCTGCGGATGGAATACAATATGGCAACAAAAGGTGAAGTCCTGCTGCTGGATTTCAGTATGCCAGATGTGGATTGGTCCACCCAGGCAGCTGCTTCAGCCAGAAGCAGAAGAATCCTGGATTCCCTACAGGGGGCAGGTCTAAGGCAGCTTGTGCTTGATCCAGTTAAAAGGCCATTCTTGACCTGATACTGACCAATGGGGACAAAATTCAGATATCTGTGTGGAAGGACAACTGGGATCCAGCAACCACCACATAGTGTAGTTTAGCATGGAACCCAGGACCCAGTCCAGTCACACGACGGAAAACATTTTGGATTTCAAGAAGGCCAGACTTCACTGACGGGAGATACATCTGAATAGCCTTCCTTAGAAGGTTGTAAAAGGGTGGCATTCAGGAGGTATGACGAAACACAGAAGAATGAGAATAGAGAGGTGTATCAGGTAAAACAGAGGGAAGCAGGTAAGGTAATGAAGGGATCAACGGCTCAGATAGAAGAAACCATAGCCAAAGGGTATCTAAAGAAGACCAGCCTTTCTTCAGGTACATAAGCAAGGAGAAAAAGGCAAGGGGAAGGATTCTGAGGATAAGGAGGATGAGAAAGGGAGACTGCACAGAGGGGATTAGTAAAAAGTATACATCCTGAACAGGTACTTCTACTGTTTTCACAGTGTAGAGAGACAGAGACAGTTCACCAAGCAGCAGCATGAACACTGTAGGGGGAAGTGGACATGATTCCATTTTCAAAGGAAAGAGTATTATTGAAGGGACTTCAAATTTTAGGGTGGACAAGGCCATAGGACCGGATGGATACACCCAAGGGTATTAAGAGAACTAGGCAGGGAGGCACCTGCTGTTCTACTCATGGCCTTATTCAGCAACTCACTGGAAACAGGAGTGGTTCCAGAGGACTAGAGGAGAGCAGACATAGTTCCATTTTGTAAGAGCATCAGCAGGGAGCAGGCTAGCAAATATAGTCTGGTCTGTCTTACCTGAGTCATGGGGAAATTAATGGAATCCATACTAAAAGAGAGACTGTTAACAGTATCTTGAATCCAGTGGGCTGCAAGACCACAGGCAGCACAAATTCACAGGGGAAAGGTCATGCCAAATGAACCTCGTAGATTTCTTGGACTGGATGACCAGGGAAATAGATAAGGGGAGAGCAGTGGACATGATTGAGCTGGAGTTTAGCTAGGCCTTCAGCACTGTGCCACACAGGAGGCTGATAAAGAAACTGAATGGCCTAGGGGTGGGATCCAAAATGGTTAATTGGGTTCAGTGTGCCTGTGCAACTGGTTTTGAGCTTGTCTTACATAGATAATCTTTGGCTGTTCACCTCTCTATCCATGGAATATACCACCCTGTATGGGTATGAAGGGTAGGAACCCTAGAGGAGGGTTCCAACCCTTGAGGTGCTGCAGGAGTGATTCCCTTGGCTAATGGTACCTTAAGAAGAAGCCCATGGGAAAGAAAGGCATGCTGCTGGAGAAGGAGGGATGGATGGAGGGGCAAGGGAAAAATACTTGTGTGTGGAGTGAGGAGAGCAGCCCTTAAATGGGCTGAATGGAAATGTGTTTGGTTGCACCTCTCCCTTCAACTACAGACTGTAGCCTTCCAATTAGTACAGTAGCTAGTAAATGGATAAGAAACAGAGGGTGGTGGTTAATGGCACTCACTCTAATGATGGGAGAGTGATCAGTGGGGTACCACAGGGCTCAGTACTGGGACCAATCCTTCTGAACGTAGGGACACTACAGAAGAACTGAAGGGAAGGTATGCCTTTTTGCAGATGATATCAACATTTGCAATTGGGTAGACACCGAGGAGTGGTGAAGAGAATACTCAGGGATCTTGTGAATTTTGAGGAGTGGTAAAAAGCATGGCAGTTGGATTCAATGCCAAAAAGTGCAAAATCATGCACCTAGGGCATAGGAACCAAGAGCTGAGTATAGGATGGGGGGGGGGTTATTGACAGTCAATAAGCAGGAAAGGGATCATGGGGTTTTTATGCCTGAGAACCTCAAGGTGGCACTGTTGCAAAGCAGTGAGTAGGGCTAGTGGGAAGCCTAGGTGTGCAGAGAGGGTATCTCCATCAGGAGGCTGGAGGTGGTGTTGCCAGATCCCACCTGGAGTGCAATGTAATTTTGGAGAACAAATCTCAGAAAAAACATAGGGTGGAGGAAGTCCACAGGAGGGCAACTAAAATGGTGCAGGATTTACATGAGAAACCCTAAGAGGAGAGACTGAGGGATCTCAGCATGTACACCCTAGAAGAGAGGAAAGAGAAAGGTGACATGATACAGGCCTACAGGTATCTTACAGGAGTGAACAGGGTCCGGGGAGTCACTTTCAAATGTGAAAGAGCACCAGGACCAGGGAGAATGCAGTGAAGCTTGGGGGGCAAGAGAGAGATGTGAGAAAATATTGGTAGATGCCTGGAACAGATTACCAGCTGACGTGGAGGAGGCTAAAACAGTAGGGGGCTTCAAGCATGTGTGGCGTAGACATAGCGGTATGTTAGAGAAGAGGTGGGAGGGTCAATGGGGATCAGTAGCATGTGAGGAGGAAGATGAGGCAGGAAACGTCTAGGCAGACTAGGTAGGCCAAGTGGTCCTTTTCTGATGACAAGTTCAGTGTTTCTATGTTTATGATTGCACACCTAGTATAGAAACAGCTTTTTCTACAGTAGGCATCTATTGTGAACTGTCGTTCAGTTGGTGGCTGCTTTGGATGTGAGTGGAGGGTCTGTGCGGGTCACCATATACCATAGGCTGGGGGCAAGTGGGGTCAGTTGTAGTGGTACTGGGTGGGCTGGTCGGGGGTAGATATTATACTTATGGGGCAGGGGAATCACTCAACACCAAGGATCTGGTATGGAAGAATTATAGTTCTTGCCAGATTACTAATTGGGACACGTGGGGAACCCTGGTCTGGATATCAGGCAAATAGTACCGAGGAATAACTGATCTTGTCAAGTGTCTGATTAGGGCCCAGTTGATAAGTGGTGGGGGGTCTGCTGTCTGCTGGATACATGGGACAGATGTTTTATTACACAGGCATGCAATTTGGGGGGGCGGGGCACTGGACACCGGGACAGTTATGCCATGTACCAGTGGAGGGACCAGGGCTAGTGGTAGCCTGACATGGCCAGGTGTTGGGAGTGTAGGAATGCATAGTCCATGACACCTGGTTTGGGGAACCAGTAACTAGTGTTGCACTAATGGATAGCTATACCTCCCCAACCCTCCCAGCATGCCGATGTGCCTATGCACAAGGTGCTGTCAGCTGCTTTATACAGGTGCACAATGATGGATTAGGGCCACTTACAAATGGGCTAGTGACTTGGTAACCAAGCAATCATATGACCCTGTGCAGTACTATCCTGCTTTAGAGGTGCAAATTGGGATTAGCAAGTTGATAACCTGTCTAACACTCACAAAAAAGCTTGAGTATTCTGCCTTAGGGCTTTTTAAAACCATTGTAACTCTGTTAAATGACAAGGAAACACCCCAGAGTTGTGGTTGGTGACAGTGCACCTTGGCCTCATACCCACTGCCGTACCCCACCCATCTGGGTCCCAATCCTCTGCGTGCCTCCTCTGCCTCGATGATACTGGATGTCTTGGGTGTCAGAAGAAGTGGCAGTCCCGCCCTATGGATAAGCCAGGGAGGTCTCTCGCCAGGCGGAGGTAGGCATTACTCGGGAGGGGACCCAGAGTGTGGGCATGGGGGCAGGTTGGGTGGGAGAGAACTGGGGATGATGCCTGAGAGAGGACACATCTCCAGTGATCACAGGAAAAGAGTTGGTAAAAAAGAAAAAAAAATTTCCCAAACAGCATTCCCCCTTTTGATTTGAACCCAAATCACCTTTTGATAATGCCGCCATCAAACTACCTGACTATTTAACTGCTGCAGGTATTACCAAACCCAAACCCACTGGTATCACTTCAAAAAAGACACCCTGAATTTTGTCCCCGAATACCTAAATGCCAAGAGGCAGGCCTGAGGTGCAGCTGGTTGGCTGGCGTTGGCACACCCACCTGAACCAAACAACCCCCCAACATGTTTCCCTTGATGTCCTTAAATCTTGAACTGGCTTTCAGCGCCAGTGGACTTGAACCCAGATAACTATATATATATATATATATATATATATATATATGAAATATTCCCCAGGTGCAGGGCAATTCCTGCCCTCACTCACAGCTCTACTGTATTAGTCCTAGGATGGCACACATGACTGAAGTCCTGGGGAGGATGGGTCAGTAGACGCAGAATCAGTACTGATGCTTAACACTTGAAGGTGTGAAAGCTGCAGCTTGGATCGTCAGTGCAACCCAAGGTCTTGCAGCCCTGTCCCCCCCCCACCAGCCCACAGAGGCCCACTGCAGGGCATCACACAAGACCCACCAGCCACAAGGGACCCAGACATGGGAGCGTGCCCATAGTCCGGCTCCCCCACAGGTCAGAGCACCCCAGCACCTGGGCACAAACCCACAATCCCTTACCGCCAGCAGCCCCACTTGATAGGGGTCAGCGAGCTCCCCACCTAGCATGTTTAGGATTGATTCTTCAGATCATTTCCATTCTTTCCTCAGTTACCTGCTACTCTGTGTAGTCAAGCAGTCTCAGCTACCTTCTCGAATATCAGGCTCTGGGGGCACTGTGCAGAGTCTGAAATTCCAGGGATTTAACACAACAGTCTCCCATCTTGCTGCATCTCAAGAGCAGACAGCAAGCACCCACCCAGACAACACCCGCTCATCCCCCTGCCCCCGCAGTCTTTCAACTCCAACACAGTGGCCACTCTTGTGCTCTGGCTCACACACAAGTTCAGCAACTCTTTTTCAAACATACATCAAGAAAGTCCCATTTCTCACCTTGCAGGTGCTAGTCAACTCCAGACAGAAGAGGCTCTCTTGTCAGCTTCTTAAAACCTGGGTTCAAATCCAGTTTTCATGCCCATTTTCTACAATCCATTCTTTCTGCCAAAAAACAGTCCTTTAACCTTGTCTTTCCCTTTTCCTGTTGATGTCTTGTCATTGCCAGGGTCAGACAGAACCTTTTACACTTTTTCTTCTCTCATCAAAAATCTTTGATCATCCGTGTCTCACCGATGTAGGCTCAGATAAAACTGAAGAGGCTTTCTCCCATGCTCTTGACACAAATCCATTTTCTTAATCCTTTTCTCAGCCATTTAACCTGTACTCGGAACAATTTCATAGCTGTGGTGCAACTTCTCTGGCAACAACAAAATACTGCAGATCTCCCTCTCTGCAGAGCTGCCCGCAAAATCCTCTCTTTTCTCTCTAGATGGGGAAAGGCACAACCAGTTCTGGGGACAGATGGCTGGCAGCCCCCCCTCACAACCCCACAACCCCAGCTTCTCCCTAGGGGCAGGAGACCCCCTCCCTGTCGAGGGGCTCCTAGCAAACTGAACTTTGAAACCAAAGTTCTTCTCCCTTGGGAGCTTTCTGGCAGCTCCCCATTGGCAGGAGCAACTGTCAACCAAAATTAACATGTACAGGGTTCCCGCGACACCTTACTGGTTGCTGAAAAAGGCGCATAGACTGTCCCTAGTATTTCCCCCCCCAAGAGTCTTCACTGTAGTTCTACTCTTTAGTAGCCTCTTCCCTCTGATAGCCCAACAAACAATTTAGCATTTTTAGTTATTTTCCAGCCAGTCGCTAACGCTGAAACTTGTTTTCCCCAGCACCAGACAGGCTGAGAAATATGTGTAGTATAACAGCAGCAGGAATGAGGAATAAATGTTCTAACTCTACCTGGATTAGGTGAGTGGAGGACTACCAGACTACCAAATAATTATTTTTTTATTGTGTCCAGAGCTGACAGTGTGTGTATGTGTGTGTTTGTGGGGGGGTTGCTGGCAGGCTGCGTTTGTGCAGTTAAAACACAATTCCCAGAATCATTAACTAGCACTAACCACGCAGTGTGTTAGCACTTCAAGAAAGCATTTAATAAACCTGTACACATTATATACATCAGAGTAACCCCCAGTTGTATGGGCACCTGGTTGCAATTAGGAATCCTGTGCAAAAAAAAAAAATATATAGTGCCACAGTAACAGGCTAGCACTGCACAGAAGAATTCTTTTTAAAATAGTACCAGCTATGTTTATCACAATGCAGTGCTAATTCTGTTACAGTGGTATGTGGGCCCCCATTTTCAGATTAGTGTTGTGTACTCCTAAGTGCTGCACCTGAGATAGCGCACAGCCACAGAAGGTGGTGGTAAATGGCACTCCCTCCAGTGAGAAGAGAGTGACTAGTAGGGTGCTGGAGGGCTCAGTAATGGGACACATCCTCTTTGGTGTCTTTATAAGTGGAATAACAGAAGAACTGGAAGGGAAGATGTGCCTTTTTTGCAGATGACACCACAATCTGTAATAGCGTTGATAGGTGCAGATGGAGAGACTGAATGGGGACCTCAGAAAACTTAAAGAGTGCTATGGACGTGGCAGCTCGGTTTCAAAGCCAAAAAGTGCAGAATCAAGCATTTAGGGACTAGAAGCCTAGAGGCTGAGTATAAAATGTAGGGGGAGGTACTTATGGTCACTAAGGAAACCTTTTATACAGCACTGTGCTCTGTATGCAGGAGAGGATTACTCATTTACATGGTCGTAGTAGTATATATGCACATGCACATGATCAGGGTAGCATCAGGTGATGCTGAATACGACACCCATCCAACCATGCTGTTCCCACAGTGTAATGTTTAGCTCTGCACACTAACCTTCTGAAAATGGGGCAATAATTGACTAAAAATCCTGGCCGATGTCTCTTTAAGATGCAGAAGGTAAACATAAAAGGGTTATCTTATCTATCTGTTTATATATTGTTTTATCATATTTTGCTTGCAAAACCTTTATCCGATTTCAAAACATTGTGATGTGACTTAAAATGTTTATAACAGACTAGTTAAAATACCGTTTTTTTTTCTTCTTTTACCAATATGCTCTCTTTATTTACTTATAAAAACACAGTCTGGTGGGATGGCCTGGCAGCTTGGTGGTGATTGCACTGCCTCCCATGCCAGTGGCCCAGTTTTGGGGGTGGACCTGGGTTGCACAGGGGTTAGCTGGGGGGAGATATGATTGAGCATCTCAGGGAATACTCTCCTCTCAAAGAGGGGAAGTCTGACCACCCTGCTTTTCAACATCCACCTAGCTGAGGAGGGCTGGTAGGGCAGTGGAGCTGCATAAGGGGGAGGGCTCAGGCAGGCACAAAGCAAGTATGTGTCTTTATATGCAATTGCATCATTGCATGCTTGGCTGCCCAGGGGATGAAACCAAAGGTAGAAAACCTCCAATGGCAGAATGATCCAACAACCTAATGCAGATTCTGCACTGCTAACCAGGCTCTGCTCCTGTCTTAATATGTGTCTCCTTGTCAGTGGCCCTGGCCCTCCCCTTCCTGGCCCCAACACAAGGGATATGTGTGTGTGTGGGGGGCATCTCAGAGCAAGTATGTCCTGTTGATGGTAAGTGATTGGGCTGGAGATGTCAGTGGGCAAAGGGGTAGCAGGGTGACTAAGGAGATAAAAATCTATATGGGAAAAAAAAAGAAATAAAACACAGTTTGAGAAGCTCAAACCCCAAAACAGACTGTGCATGCCTCCAGTGAGGCATCGCAATAAAGTTATTTAGTAAGACAATGCAAATTATATGCATATGCCAGTTAAACTCCTGATGAGAACTGAATACTGAGGGATTGCAGCAAAAATTGTTTCTTAACCAAGAAACGTTTATTAAACAAAACATTAAAATAAAAACTTAATCAAAACATAGTCCATAGAGTACAAACTAGCAACGTTTTTGGCTTACAGTTCCACAGCTCCTGAAGCGCTTCCCAAGCATTCAGCTCAGATAAGTTGCTGGACTTACACAGTAATTAATTACACATAAAACCAATCAACAATTTAGCTTGGAAAAATGCATGCAGCCCCCTATGTATACAGGTATGTTAAGAATATCCTGTATTAGCTTCCTATACAAATGTGTTGTCTAACAGTAAATGAAGGCAGCACTTATTTAAAAGAATAAACTAGAGCATTTTAAATTAGTTCTAAAAGTTTCTTGTCGCATCACAATGTTCTGAAATTTGATTAAAAGGTTTGCAAGCAAAACAAGATGCAAAATCCCATAAAGAAGTAGAATAAGAGATAGCCCTGTTTTGTTTACCTGCTCTGCAGTTTCAAAAACATCCTCTCAAGCCAGCAGCTAACTGAATGCAGCAGACAAGCAGTTCAGCTGCAGGCCATTCAAGAGGGGGGGGCAGGGGGATGGGTACTTTCAGAACATAGTCTATTTCAGTATATAGTTTATTATGCTGGCGCGCTTGCACAGCGATCATGGGACAGCGCAGCTTTGGAGGTGGGGTTACTGTTGGGCGAATGCAGGGCACACACCGGTAGGTGCGTCCCTCATTCCCCAATCAGCCTGTATGCCAGCGCCACACCATGCATACATAATGTGGTGAGCACATCTAAGAAAAGGTCCACTGCAATCCGAGCAAAGCTCGTCATATGCAGCGGACCCTTCCTACGTGCTCAACGACATTATGAGCATGGTCGGAGAGCGGGCTGCCGCCCAAC
Organism: Neoceratodus forsteri; assembly: GCA_016271365.2. Taxonomy (NCBI): domain Eukaryota; kingdom Metazoa; phylum Chordata; order Ceratodontiformes; family Ceratodontidae; genus Neoceratodus; species Neoceratodus forsteri. Next base: position 628,489,289 of record CM028131.1, read on the forward strand.
TGCTGCTGACTTTGGGGGTGTCCAATCCCTCTGTCGGTTAACCCACCCGCGCTTTCTTTGTGTGCTGACGGGGGTGCCCAATCCCCGTTGGCATTACTTTCTCATCCCCCTTCCCGTGTTGTGTGCTGATGAGGATGCCAATCCCCGTTGGCTGCAGACTCCCCAGTTACGTGGCATGCTGGAGCCCACCCAGCGTGCCAAATCTACAAAAAAAAAAAAACTGTCCCGTGTTTTTCCTGTAAAATGAAAATGGTCTACATAGTATCGATGCCCCCCTCCCCCACCGCACTCACCTCTGCGCACTCCTCCCTCCCCCTCACCCCACTTACTTACCTGCGGAGTCCTTCGCGATGATCTTCGGTGAACTGGGAACACGTCTGCACTCTTCAAAGCCGACCGCGAACTGAAGAAATGCCGGTAAGCTGTATAATGCAATGAATAGGGTTTTTTCAACTTTAATGCATATCTCGGGCATTTTTGTGAATTTTGGCTCCAGTTTTTCAATATGGGTTTTTTGGGACCCCTTCTCATGAATTCTTGCACTGTCATGGCGTTATTTGGTCCCGAAAGGTGATTTTGCAGTCACTGCGTGGAATCACCTTTTGGGACAGAGTAACAAAATGACAGTGCCACTGTTCGTGAGAGGGGCTCTCAAAAAGCCTATTGTCTAAGTTGGTGACAATACTCCATAAAGTGACTGTTTCTACGAGCATGCATGTAACTTTCTGTACACTTATGGTTAAGCAGCATTTTACCTGTTTCATGCCACATTCTCAGCATTGGCATTTTACCACACCTTCTTGTGAACCGTACAGCTGTCATTTTCACATCCTTGCAAATGTGTTTCGCACTTCCGCTGCAGAATAGTGCGGTGCTATCTGAAATCACTGTTCAGGACAAATTATGAAAATGACAGTGACACTGTTCATGAGCAGAGGTCCTAAAATGCCTGTTTTGAAAATTTGGTGACAATACTCCATTAAATGACTGTGTTACGAGCGTGTGTTACGCAGTTTGCACGCACGCTCGTAAGTTCGCAAACTTATTTTCACTCCACATTTTCAACAATGCCATTGTTCTACACCTCCTAATGAACAGTACAGCTGTCATTTTTCACATCCTGACCAAAATCTGTTTTCGCATTTCCAGTGCACAGTAGAGCGGATGCTGTGGAAAGCCCATGTTTGAGACACATTATGAAAATGGCAATGACACTGTTAATTAGCAGATGTCCTAAAATGCCTATGTTGAAATTTAGGGACGAAAGTCAATAAAATGAGTGTTTTACGAGTGTGCATTGCGCAGTTTGCAAGCACGCTCGTGACTTTGTGAATCTGTAATACTTTCACGCCAGCTGTTCATCATTGGCATTTTTCCATACCTCCTTATGAACAGTACAGCTGGCTGAAATGTGTTTTTGCACGTCCGGTGCAGAATTGCATGGTCACTGTGCGAAATCACTTTTCCGGTCACTTTGAGGAAATGACGGTGATACTGTTCATCAGCAGAGGTTCTAAAATGCCCATGTTGAAAATTTGGTGGCGAAAGTCCAGACAATGACTGTGTTGCAAGTGTGCATTGCTCAGTTTCCATGCACCCTTGTAACTTTGTCAATCTGCAATATTTTCATGCCACATTTTCACCACTGGCATTTGTGTACACCTCATTATCAACAGTCCAGCTGCCATTTTCCACAGCCTGCCCAAAACGCGTTTCCGCAGCTCTTCCACACAGTGGTGTACTCACTGTGCAAAATCACCTTTTGGGACACATTAACAAACTCACAGCACTATGCCTCTCCAGCTCCACCACTGCCATTGCCAGTACGACAACATTCGGCATTGACAAATGCTTGTTTGTTTCAGTATATAGTGTATGTGAATTTTTCAGTCTACAGTGTATGTGTTTCAATACATAGTGTATGTGTTTCACCATGTAGTGTATTTGTTTCAGTATATAGTGTATGCAGATTTTTCAGTGCATAGTGTATTTATTTCACTAGATAGTGTATGTATTTCAATACAAAGTGTAGATGTTTCAATATATAGTGTATTTGTTTCAGTATATAGTGTATGTGCTTTTTTCAATGTGTAGTGTATGCATTTCAATAGATAGTGTATGTATTTCAAAATATAGTGTATTTGTTTCAGTATATAATGTATGAAGATTTTTTCAATATATAGTGTATGTGTTACAATGTATAGAGTATTTGCTTCAGTAGATAGTTTATGTAGATGTTTCAGTCTGTAGTGTATATATCTCAATGGGTAGTGTATATGTTTCAGTACATAGTACATTTGTTTCCGTATATAGTGTATGTGGATTTTCAGTACTCAGTATGTGGATTTCAGTAGATAGTGTATGTATTTCACTATACAGTGTAAGCATTTCACTATATAGCAGATGTGTTTCACTGTATAATATATGTATTTCAGTATACAGTATATGTATTTCACTATATGATGTATATATTTCAGTAGATACTTTATGTGGTTCACTACATTGTGTATGTATTTCACTATATAATGTATATATTTCACTGTATGATGTATGTATTTCACCATATAGTGTATGTGTTTTACTATACAGCCAGAGATTATGAATTATGTCCCTAACGGCTTGCCATATGGGGGTCAGTGCAATTACTCGATGGGTGGCCAGTCCTTGTGCACAAGATTAGCAAAGTCAGTAACGCACTGTTAGACCAAACAGCAAATGCAAGTCCAGCAGTGTAAGTGATGAGGTATTTATTCACAAAATAAAGTAACACATACATGTGTTATAAATAAGTTTGTTGCTTGAATTAAAGTAAAAAGGTGTACATGAACACAGTCAAAATTACAAATTTATCAAACAGCATTGTAAGTGTTCAAAAATTGCATTTCTGATGAAAAATAAGAAGGGGACAGGAGTCCAAACCTTCATCTATAGCCATGACAAAAACAATTTCATTATGACAAGGCTTCTCTGTTCAGGACCTCCGTGTAATTAAGATACATTCACAGATTAATGTCCCTGAAGGTTCAGACTGAAAATATAGACTTGGAGGAAAGAGAGAGAGAGAGAGAGACAAAGAAATTATTTTTCATCAGAAATGCTATTTTTTTAAAAGCTGATTTATTTATTAATAAAGAAAAACGATTCATACAAACATTAAAAAAACATTAAGGGGTACAATGGTAAATACATCATCTTACATATTCGTAGCAAGACCATGTTTTTTTCAAATAGTCCAATATGGAAAAGACATACAGAAAAAACACACTTATAGCTTTTCCTCTGTGCAGACAATCTGGGATGAGAGCCAGACCCTTCAACCAACCCAACCCGCACCTCACTGCCCCATCCCCTTTTATGGGACCAATGAGTGGTCTCGATCTGAGATGAAGAAGACCCAGGTGTGCCATCTCAGCTCAAATTGTGAGGATCTATTATTACACCGAGCTATTAACCATTACATATAATATAAATTTCCCATAATTTTAAACCACTCTTGAATTATAGGAGGTTTACTTTGCCTCCAAAGGTGAGTAACTGCCTTCTTGGTGGCCAAAAAATAAGTGAATAGAAGACAACCCCTTTGAATATGGAGACCGTCTGGTATAATGGAGAGGAGAACCAATTCTGGGGTAAGAACCGCCTCCTCACCCCATAATTCAACCAGAAAGACTGCAATCACCTGCCACAATGCCCTCAGTACTGGGCAGGACCAGAAGATGTGTACCTGATTGGCCATAGGTTCTCTGCAGTTTCTCCAGCAGCAACCTATCGGAGCAGGAAGAAATTTTGCTGGTGTATTAAAAAGCATACACGTGTCTTCCGGGCAAATTCTCACCAGTATGGGGCTAAAGACATCCCCAATGACTTGCGAGCATATTTTATCTAGCTATCATACAAAACTGGGAATGAAGATTCCCTGTTCCAGGCCTTATGTATTCCTCTGGTTGAGTCCATCAAATATTCCCAAAGCCCCCTATATAAACGTCCAATTACGTGTTGCCTATATCCTCGTTGGGTCGACATAAACATATGTAACAAAAGCAGCACCAATTCTGGGAGGCGACTCCTCTTGGGTCCTTTATGCAGCAGGAAGGTCTGAACCTGAAGGTACCTAAATATTCTCTATTTGTCAAGCCATACACTACCTGCAGCTGTGAGAATGGAACTACCCCTTGGAATCTAAAAATTGAAAAATGAAAGAGAGACCTCTTTGATGCCACCATTGAAAAGTGAGATCAATACAAGCAGGGAAAAACTCAGCCTTGGACATAAGCAACCGAAGAAAATATAGTACAGGAGCCAGTGCAGGGATAGCTCTAATTTTATACCAAGTCCGTAGAGTGTGTTGAGCCCCCGTATAAAAGTCCTGTAATCTGGGCAGAAATGTCAGAGGTACAAAGACCACCCGTGGAGCATCATGTAAATAGTTAAGTTCACATTCTATTTGTTTCCATATGGCTTTACATGTCAGATTCCGCCAACTCAAAATTAATCCAAGTACAGCCGCATAGGTGTAATGGAGTAGATTAGGGAGATTTAGACCTCCCTTATCTTTAGGGAGCTGAAGAAGAGACCATCTAATATGAGATTTACGTTCTGCCCAGACAAATCTTGCTAACATTTTGTTCCAGAATATAAAATATGAAGATGGGGGAAATACAGGAATTGTCTGAAACAGTAGAACAATCTAGGTAAGATGTTAGTCCTGATTGTTTCTATTCTAGCATAAAAAAGGGAGACGTAATTGTGTCCATCGGTGAAGATCTGCCTCCACATTTTGTGTAAGGGGTTCAAAGTTTATAAGATATAAATTCTGCAGATTTGGGGGTAAATATACTCCATGGTACTTAATTTTTGTACCTCTCCACCTGAACGAGAGTAGTTTCTTAAGGGCCAGAGAAGGAGAAAAATTTAAAGTCAAGACCTCCGTCTTGGCCAGATTTATCTCATAACCTGAAACCTTGGCAAATTCTCCTAATAGCTTCCACACAGCTGGAAGTGAATGTTCTGGATCTAAAAGGGTAAGCAGAGTATCATCCGCGTATAGGGCTAATTTGTAATCTTCCTCCCCCATCCGGATACTCTGTATTGCTCTAGATCTCCTAAAGGCTATCACCAAAGGCTCGATATATTAAGCAAAAAGAAGGTAGAGATAGCTCTGTTTATTCTGATATATGCAGAGGGGGCGGTATATATGTTACATAGCCAAGTAATCATCTCATCCGGAAAACCAAAGGAGTCCAGCACTCTCCATAGAAAATGCCAGACTACTCTGTCGAATGCCTTAAAGGCACTGAGACTAACAAAGGTAGCCGGTAAAGATTTTTTATTGACATAGTCCATAAGATGAATGAGTGGTCCTACGGGTGTTATCAGAGGTCTGTCTAAATTTAAGAAGTCCCGCTTGGTCCCTGTGAATCACCTCTGTAAGAATATGTTCTAAGTGATGTACCTAAATTGCCATATAGAGTTTGTAATCACAATTTAAGATTGAAATGGGCCTGTATGAATCTGCGGACTGAGGGTCTTTCCCTGGTTTCAAAATTGCCAGCAACACCACATAGGACCATGAGGCTGGGGGAGGGGTGCCCTCCTGTACTTCCAAAAAAGCTCCTCTCATAAGAGGTAAAAAATGAGGTAAAAAGGCCTTGTACCGTTCCACGGGAAACCAATCTGGACCAGGACATTTCAAGGTTTTGGGTTTGGATAACACCATTTTTATCTCGTCCTCAGTTATTGGCAGTAATGAGGACTTCTATTGCAACTGGGACAGCTTTGGAATAGGGAGGGAGGATAAGAAGGCCTGAATCTGGTCTTCAGTGAGAGGAGATAGATCAGCGTATAAAGTTTTATAAAACTGCTGAAAAACTTCAAGTATATCCAAGGTTGACTGAGCTAATCCGCCCATCTGTGGATTTTTAATCTTCGGTATACAGGCCGCCTGCCGAAACCCACAAAGACGCTTAGCTAAACTATGAGTCCACCTAGGGCCACCTTCATAATAGAATTTCTTCAGGTACATACAGGCAGACTGAACCTTCCGGTCCAGGATACTCTGTAACTCTGATTCAGGTTGCGAATTTCTTCGATTATGTCAACCCGACTCCCCATTTGCTGTAGTTCCTGTAGTCTGTTTTGCAGTTGTTCAAATCTAACTTCTCACTGCCTATGCTTCCGAGAGGCATAGGCTATAATTTCCCATGAGACTACTGCTTTCAGGGTGTCCCAAATTAATATCGAGGGAGTATCAGGGGAAAGGTTGTCCTGTATAATTTGAGGGATTCGCTGCGCCATCATAGTCATAATTCCTTATCCCTAAATAAAGAGAGATTCAGGTGACACAAACTAGGTTTCTGGAGTTTCCCTATGTCTATTTTTAGCAGGAGGGGTGTATGATCAAACAGAAAACAGATATTTAAAGACGGATCCTGTAACCGGTCTGCATGCTCAATGGACATAAAGAAATAATTAATGTGGGAAGAGGTTTGAAATCTAGGTGAGAGATCTGTAAAACCCTCCGCTGAGGTGTAAAAATGCTGCCACACATCCACCAGCCCAAGAGCCATAGCTGAGCGTGGAGTAATCTCTGAGTAACTGTAACTCGATGTCTCTGGGGATGAGACGTGTCCAATGAGGGAGATGCTGTTACATTAAAATCTCCTCCTAATATTAAAATCCCCCTTTATATTTCTACCATCTTGTTAAAACAAATATCTTGACCTGGATGGAGGCGAAGCCGGGGGAAAATACACATTTTGCCAATGTCACCTCCGCCCCAAACATTCTCCCCTGCGTGATCACAAAGCATCCATTGGGATCCACAAACTCCTCTTCTGCCATGTAGGGAGGGCCTATGGGCAGACTGGATGGGCCTAGCGGTCCATATCTGCCAACAATTTCTATGTTTCTATGAGGCCAGAATCATGATTGCCACACCGCTTGTCTTTCCATTTTTACAAGGAGAAGATACCACTGAGTACCGGCCCCCAGAGGACAACTTCAAGAAATGTAATTTTTGAATACTTTATTTATTTATTTATTTAGTTAGTTTTTGTTTACCGGGTAAGTGCACTAGCCATAGCAATGACTATTTTCAGGCACGACCTGGGAGGGTACAGAGCAACAAATACAGGCAAAAACATTACAAAATCGTTAGACATATTTGACAATATATTACAGAAAGCGTAGATACTGACAAAGCAGATGCATTAACAGTATAGGAAAAGATATGCAGAAAAATAGTTCAAATTATGAGGCTACATCATATAATTGATTTGAGGAAAACAAAGAACGAATGTAAATATTATAGTATTCAATAGGTAATGAAAAATGGGAATTCCAGGGAGGGATAAGAGTAAAGGAGTTAGCAGTAGAGAGGACAGAAATAGGGTTTAGGATGAGGCAAGGTGGGTGGTAAGTCAAAACAGGTAGAGAAAAGTGCTTAGCATTTAGTATGGCAAAATAAGAGATAGGAAAGATAGATGAGGCTAGAAGGGAAATGCGAGCTAGGGTGGTTTGAAACAGGAGCACTTGCAAGAAGTGCTGAGATGGTTATGCAATCCTTTCTTAAAGGACACGTGGGACATGGATTGGCGTAGGACTAGTGGGAGGGTGTTCCAGTATAGTGGGGCATGACAGGCAAAAGCGCATGCTCCTTTGGAGATGTTATGTCTGGGGATGAAGATGGGTGCTTTGTCAGCAGACCGCAGCCTATAACAAGGTCTCAGATTATGGAAGAGGTCGGCCAAGGGTTTGGGAATTTGTTGTTGGATAATGTCAATGACAGAGCCATAAGCATAAAGCCTAGCCTTAGGGGGAGGCAGCCAACCCAGGTCTGAATAGAGAAGACTGCAGTGTTTCAGCCAATGAGAGGAGGTTGCATAGCGACATATGTTTTTATATGTGACCTCCCATTTCTGAAAGTTAGATTTGCATGCAGAGGTAAATATAGCAACACCGTAAGTAAGTGTGGGCAGGAGTATGCCATGGGCAATGGCAAGCCTAATTGAGGGTGTGAGTGCATAGTTGGTTCAGTAGGCTATTCCCAGTTTAGAGTTGACCAGCTTGCAGGTCTGTTGGATGTGAAGGTCAAAGTTTAGAGATGGGTCAAGTGTGACACCCAGATATTTAAAAGAGTTCACCACCCCAACTGAAGAACCATTCATGGAGGAGACTTTGAAATTTGGGCAGGTGAGTTTGAGTTTAGCCTGTGATCCAAAGAGCATAGCTTGGGTTTTGGACTCATTTAGAACCAGCTTGTGACTAGATAGCCACTATTGGATTTGCTGGAAATCAAGAGAAAGTTGCTGATTTATGTAATTGATGCTCTTTGCGCTAGTATAAAGCACAATGTCATCAGCATATAACAGGGAGGCTATCCTAAGGATGTTAGAGGTGATGTTATTTATGAAGATGGAAAAAAGCAGACGCCCAAGAATGGAACTTTGTGGCACCCCAATGTTTAAAGTGGTCTTGTCCGAGAGGGTAGAGTTGTATTTCACAGTTTGAGTCCTGTCAGTCAGGTAGCTGCCAAACCATCTTACAACATTAGCAGAGAAGCCTAGTGATCTCAGGGAGGTTAGGAGAATGGAGTGATCAACTAGGTCAAATGCCTTGATCATGTCGATGAAAATGGCTCCTGTGAGAAGACCAGAGTCCATAGCCAGTAGGGTATCAGATATAAGTGTGAGAAGGGCAGTAGTAGTGCTATGGCCCTTGCGAAAACCTTGCTGGGCAGAGGTAAATAGTTCATGTTTCTGGAGGAAATCTGTAGGTTGGGCGGCAACCAGTTTCTCCAGAATTTTATTGAGGACAGCAAGAATGGCTATGGGCCTGCAGTTAGAGGGGTCTTTGCGATCTCCTTTTTTGAAAACAGGGGTAACTCTTGTTGCCTTCCATATATCAGGGATGTAGCTCTGGCACAAGAAGAGCATGACAGTCTTGGCTAGGGGAGCAGCAATGTAAGGGGCAGCTAGCTTTAGGAGCTTGGGTTCAAGATTATCAGAGCCTGCTGCAGTGTGGTCCGAGATCTTGTTCAGTAACCTAAACACATCATTTCTTGAGACTGCCTTAAAGAAAAATTGAAGATCATTGACAGCTGACGGAGTGGATATGTTCGGTTGGGCAGAGAAAGAGGAGGTGTAACTAGTTAAGTCAGAGAATTTGTTATTGAAAAAGTTGGCAATGGTTCTAGGATTATTGCAGTGAACGCCATTAAGTGACATGCCATTAGGGGTGGATGCGTGATTTGACCCAAGAAAGAACTTTATATGGGAGCATAATTTTTTAGAGTCACCATAGGAGTTACTTAATAGATCATTGCAGTAGGAGCTCTTTGCATTTTTGATATCCTTTTTGCAAGATTTGTGCAGTGCCCTGTAAGTATTAAGGTCAGAGGATAACCCTAATCTTTTGTAATGGTGCCAGCTTTTGTCCCTTTGTTTCAGTTTAGATAGAAGGACAGAATTCAGCCAGCGTGTTTGCTTATTTTTTGCACAGCGGATCACAAGTTTGCAGTGCTTATCCTGGAGTGCTAGGAAGTGGGTCAGGAATATATTAAAAGCAGACTGAGCATCATTGGTTAAGAGAAGGGAGGACCAATCAGTAGCAGCAATATCTTGTAAAAAAAGTTGAGTCGAAATTCACATAGTTACAGAAAGTAATTAAGCGAGGTCCACCCGAGGTGGTTCTGTTTTTGCCCCATACACAGTAGGTTGGGGAGTGATCAGTGATGGCATCTGGTAGTATGCCAGAAGCCACCACATTTTCAGGGTGGTTGGTCATTATCCAGTCTAGTAGAGTGTCCGTATTAGAGTGAGGAGTGATTCTGGTGGGTTCCCATATCAGCTGGTGTAGGTTATAATGCTGCAGTTTGGTCATTGTTGTTGATTGAGCACTGCCTAGCCAATTAATGTTAAGGTCCCCTAGTATAAAGACCACATTTCTCCCAGCGAGGCATGAGATTTGCTCCATCAACTCATCAAGTCCTTTCATGGCATTGGACGGGGGATTGCAGGCACACACAATATGTAGTTTTTTTGTACCGGGGGTGAGAAGGACATGAAGTGCCTCACAGTGAACCAGATTAGAGAATTTGGCAGGAGTGACATGGAGATGATCTTGAAAATAGACAGCTGCACCATTCCCTCGTTTGGGCGCCACTCTATCGAGTCTCAACAGATTGTATGATGGAAGGAGGTATAGAGAGTCCGGCATGGATTGTTTTAGCAAGGTTTCAGTGAGGCACATGATATCCGGTTTATAGAGGGAGGTCCAGGATTCCAGTTCAGCTAGATTGTTTGCAAGGCTCCTTATGTTGTGGTGTGCTACAATAAGGCCTTTAGCGTTACTAATTGAGTCAGGTATAGTATTTGTTGGTCCTGGATTTGGTTGCACATCACCAGAGAGCAGGATAGACAGGAGGAGGAGGAGGAGGTACCAGAGCTTGCAGCACAAGAAAGGGCATAAGGAATGTAGATACAAGTGACATTTATTTTGGGCATATGCAACCATGTGGATCCATACCCTATGTAGTAACATTGGTGTGGGATCACAGTGGTAGGAAGGAAGCAGTAGGATGTTAGAGTAGTAGTAATCATGAGGCGTGAAGTTAGGGAGAGCAGATTCAGCTTGGGGTACTATAAGCATAGATAGGTAGAGTCGTGGTAATGTGGGCATAAGGAGAAATAGTATCATGTGCTGGTTCATTTTTATAGATGTCTTATGGAAGAGACAGTGGGCAAATGAAACCTGATGCCAGCCAGGGGAAATGACAGGTGATTGTAACTTGACCTGCCCGAAGTCACTAGAGATTGGAATGACAGGATAGGAAACCTTTAGTGAGGGTCACAGTTAAGATAGTAGTCAAAAGACTGTACCAGAAAATAAGGCAATAGCAGTCAAATGACAGTCCCAGCAAATTAGGCAAAACGAGTAGACTGCCAGAGTTTGGGCATGGGTGTGAGCTCCAAATTAAAATGTCTTAACAAGCAGACCGATTTGTCGTCCTCCTAAGTAACTTAGCAAGAGGAGCACAGCATGGTATACCAATGTTACCGAGAGAAGGTTTGAAAAATAGCTAGATATAAATCAGCTTGTGGGAGGAGAAACTAAAAGGACAAGTTGTGTCCCAGTAGTATTAACCACTAAGTGACCGGGAGCAGATCCAGCCAAAAAATGGGAGCGAGAAGAAGTCAGTAGAAATTAGGTTATTTAGTGCATGTAGGATAAACAGAGATTGACCAACAGAGAGAGGGGGCACCGAGGAGAGAGGAGCTAACATGTATTTAATGGAGGCCTGGGCAGGGGAAGGGGCAGGACAAAAATCAAGTACAGCAAAATTTAGCAAGCCACAAATAAAGTCAAAGTAGGAGCACTAAGACTTGCAGTAAAAACATAGGCAAAAAAAGCACTCTAATCGGGAGAGGTCTCAGAGCAGGTCGGACAAATCAGGGTCCAGTAGTCAAAATGTCGCACCAATCAGGAGACAGCCAGAGCTACACGGCTCTGAGAAGATTACAGTGGCCGTACCTTGCTTGTGGAGTCTGGGAGAGGGAACCAGGAGGGCGGGCAGGAAAATTTCAGAGTCGGGCGGTGGCCGTGGATGGCCGAGAAGGAGGGTCTGCCTAGTGCACCTGGTGCCGCTCGGGCATGGAGAGTACCTGAGGAAGCAAAGAAGAGGACAGATATAAATAAGCAGGCAGGAGGCTGACGGCAGACAGTCTGTGGGGGGCAGGAGTGATTTAGATTCTGCAGTTCTAGACAAAAGGATGATAGTGCCAGTAGTTAGGGTGGGGATGAGGTAAAGACAAAGGATGAGGTCACAGGAGTAGTTGAGAGAAAATGGAGGGGGAGGGGGGCTGCAAGGAGAGAGTGAGAGAGCAAGGGAGAGAGAAAAAATGTAGCAAGATCAGGAGTTTCAAATGAGATAGGTGAGAGGGCTTAACTAGGAGGCAAAAACAGGGAAGCATAGGTTAAAAGATGAGGAAGGATAGAAAAAAATGGGGAGTGTAGTCAGGCAGGGTAAAGACAGAGAGGCAATATTAATTTAAATAGCAGTATCACAGATAGAGAGTCAATAGCAAGTTAAAACAGCAGTATCGCAGGCATAAGCAAGCAGGTTACACTATATTAAAACAAAGACTAACACAGAACGAAAACATTGTAGAGTATACTCAAAACTCAAGTACAGCAAAATTTAGCAAGCCACAAATAAAGTCAAAATGGAGCGATAAGACTTGCAGTAAAATCATAGGCAAAAAAGGCGCTCCAATCAGGAGAGGTCTCAGAGCAGGTTGGAGCAATCAGGGTCCAGTAGTCAAAACACTGCACCAATCAGGAAACGGCCAGAGCTACATGGCTCTGAGAAGATTACAGCGGATGTACTTTGCTTGTGGAGTCTGAGAGAGGGAACCAGGATGGTGGGCAGGAAAATTTCAGAGTCCGGCAGATGGCCGAGAAGGAGGGTCCGCCTAGTGCACCGGGCACTGTTCGGGCATGGAGAGTACCTTGCTTATGGAGTCCGAGAGAAGGAAAGAGGAGGGCAGGCAGGAAAATTTCATAATCAGGTGGTGGCCGTGAATGGCCAAGAAGGAGGGTCTACCTAGTGTGCCAGGTGCCGCTCGGGCATGAAGAGTACCTTGCTTGTGGAGTCCGGGAGAGGGAACCAGGAGGGCGGGGCAGGAAAATTTCAGAGTTGGGCAGTGGCTGCGGATGGCCGAGAAGGAGGGTCCAACTAGTGCGCCAGGCACTGCTCGGGCGTGGAGAGTATCTTGCTTGTGGAGTCCAGGAGAGGGAACCAGGAGGGCGAGAAAGAAAATTTCAGAGTTGGGCGGTGGCCACAGATGACCAAGAAGGAGGGTCCGCCACTTACAATACTGTTAGATAAATTTGTAATTTTGTCTGTGTTCATTTGGATAGGAGTGCTTGGAGATACAGCAGCTCCACTTACAGCATGTTTTAGAGATACACATTTAATTTGATTTTCATGTGCACCTTTTTACTTTAATTCAAGCAATGAACTTATTTGTAACACGTGTATGTGTATTCAGTTATATGTAATGAGTTGCACTATATAAATCACCTGTCCTCTGGCCACCCCACCCCCCCGAGGAAGACTCATTCCAAGTCGAAGCGCAGGGACTAGCTGGTATAGTGCCTACTGTGGACCATTAGTCTGGCTTCTTTGTTACTTTGTGAATAAATACCTTATCA